>CM038219.1:128088425-129408611 GCA_021442155.1 Cymbidium sinense
TAAGTCTTAAACTCACTCCTAAGAGACTAGATCATGAAAGGGCATGAATAATGACCTAAATCTAATGCAAATTTTGTCAAGTTTTATTTTGATTTTGGACATTTTATTTGACACAAGCTATGGGATTTTATATGCCTAATGCATGAGAAAATTGGTTATGGCCAAAATCAAAGAAGGAGGTGTGTTTCCACCATGGCTCTCAAAGGTCAAGCCATTTTCTGCAAAGGAAGCCCTCCATTAGCAAGAGTGAGATAATATGATTTATGCATGATGAGAGACATACAACATCCAACTGGGGTTTCTAAATCTTTTATTATCTTGATTTATGTCCTAGATTTTAGGTGAGGTTATGAATTATTTAATTTTGAATTAGTTAATTGGATAGAAAATTTATTTTTCCCTAAGAGCCTAATCGCATCCAGGCCATTCAATAATCATCAAACAATTAAGAAACTAGAAAATCATGCCATCCTAATTACAATCATAAACATAACATCAATCAATTTATTAAAAAAAGAATAAGAGGGTCTACCGCATAACCAAAAAAAGAAATGTGGGTAGAAGCTCTACCCTTATACAACCATTAAATGAATAATTACAATTAAAAGGAATTCATGTTATGGGGGTCTTCATTCTTCATTCTTCATTTCTTTTCTTTGTTTCTTTTGGCTTGATTGAAATATGGTTGCTCCAAAGGCATCACATGGTACATAAGACTTGATCTTATAACCAATGTTCATCCTAATCCCCATAACATTCATTCCAAATCTTAATTACAAAATTTACATCAAAATGGGAAAGGTAAATCTAACTAAACCTACAAAATAAAGGTTAGCTAAACATACCACACAACCCAAGGTTATAAAATAATTTGGACGCACTCACACATGGGTAACCAAGTCCACCTGTCCTAATTTGGTTTATGCTTACGGGTATAAGCAACATGCACAACAAAAAAGCATTTTATATTTTTATTACAACATTCCTTAAGCACCTCTAAAAATGATTAGGCTAAGATCGCCTCTATCATCAAGCTCTACCATACACCTAACATCATTCAAAAAAACATATACACAAAATAAAATTCATCAAACCATGCACCCCTAACATAGAGCTAGAATGGTGACTTAGCCTAATGTGTGTGCCATTTAAGGTTTGTGTCATGTCTTAGCTAGGCTTTAAGGTTGAATTTTCTAAGTGTGAAAGATTCAATTTAGATGGTGGTTTCATTTTAAGTGATTTAGTTGATTGTTAATTTTAGTTGGTGATTTGATTTGGTTTGAAAACCTACACTTAGTGACTAAATGTTATGAAGAGAAGAAAAGAGAGAGAACTTCTTTTCATCCCTACCTTAAAGCATTTCTAAGGTAGATTGATTAATGAATTTCTTTAGTGAATGATTTATTATGTGTTTTAATTTCCTAAGTTTAGATATTCTTTAAATAGCCTATTCAATAAGAAAGGCATCTTAAGATTAGTTTGGGTGAATTACTATCACATAACACACCCATTCATTTCTTTCCACCATGTATACCATGCATATGAATAATCCTAAGCATACTATACATGCAATGCTTAGCACACTTTGATGATGAATGCAAAGAGATGTGATTTGAAAATTTAGATATTCCATTTATTAATTAGATTATTAATGCATGTCTTTATTATGTAGAAAAGAGGATTTTTTTTATCCATTAACTAAATGCACATCCACATGTATAAAAGTTATAAGTGAGTACACCATTATTTTCTACAGTAGGTAAGGTACAAGACCTAAGGCTACTTAAAGCCAAACCTCGGGATGTCCAGACTATATACCACTTTTCTTAAATACATGATGTACAAAAAGAACCAAATGGATAAAAGAATCATGCAAAAGATTATGTTTGATTTGGTTGTATTTACATGTGTAATATGAAGATCCTTCCTAAGTCTTAACATAGATGCATAGAATAGATTTAAGCAAGTGTTGTTCTTTTCAAATGAACTATACACTTGCAAAATCCTATAATCCATATAAGAGAAGAGAAAGAACTTCATAATACACATCTTATGCTATAATCACATGCAAGCTTATAAATATTTATAAGTAGCATCACTTCATTCATAATCTTTGATTTATAGGTTTTAAAAATAATTTTTAGTTTTAATAGTGATAATAGCCACTCATATTCTTAATTTTAGCCAACAAATGTAATTTGACATAAAAGGAAACATTTTATTAAATTAATTTTAAAAAAAATGAATGCATGACTTCATATGGTGAACAATATTTAGCATGATTGGAAAGAAATAAAGGGATGTAAGCACATGACTTCATTCACCCTAATTAATTCCTAAGGATAATCATATAAATAAGATCATTTAAAATGAATCAAAATTCTTTAAGGAGATTTTATTTTTTGAATTTGATTTGACTTAGAAATATGAGAAGGGTTTGTTCCCTAACCCATTTCCCCATATGTGAATTGGTTTGGTTTAATTTAGAACAATTAGGTTGATTTTATGTTTTGATTTAGGTTAAGGTATGAATTAAATATTAATTATCCTTACCTATATCACCTAAGTTAATTAACCAATTATCAAGCCAATGATATGCAACCACATGAAAAGTAAATTTCAATGCTCCTAAATGAAAGGGCCTAATGCAATTGGCTATTAATTAATTAAACTTAAGGGATCTCAATTACTACTTTTGATTTTCTCACATGTAGCAAATCATAATTTATTATCTCTCACCTTGTTATTGAACACCCAAGACCCATTAAAGGTTTTTTTAGGTTGAATTAATTTTTATTTTTATTTCATTAAATAAATTGAATTGATTAATGTTAATTTGATTTAAATATTAATTAGGAAAGGATCAAGGGAAGGTCTCAATTAATCCCAAATCATTCAATCATTCCACTATTAATTAATTTTAAAGATTTAATCACTGATTTTAATAATCATTCATTAACCCATTAAATTAATTTAATTAAGGAAAAGATATTTAGAAATAATTAAAAATGTCCAATCATATATTCCAAGTGATCTTATTGTTTCAAGGATAATTATAAAGTGAATCAAGCTATTGTTCATTAATTATAATTAATTTGATTAAAAAAAGTGATTGGGGCTTACTCAAAAGATTTCTAATTAAGTAATCAATAAAAAATTCCAAAAAATCAGGCAGAGGTCATCCCCTAAACATCCTAAAAAATTTGAGATTAATTGAGTGCAATTAAAGAGTATAGTAATTATATTTTTAATAAAACCTAATTAGCTAAAATCACTTTCAAAATCAATTAATTATAATTTTCTAGATTTTAAAATATCTTTAAAATGAGCATTTATTTTTTGAATTTTACAATTAGTTATGAATTTTGAAGTTTCAATTAAAATTGATTAATAAGCCTAATAAACCCTAATCCCCGCCACATGGACCGATGGTTAACGCTTTTGGCGATGGGATAGGTTATTTAAGTTGTCACATGTGGTCGAGTGGCACGCATGCTTTCTCCACGTTATCCATCAAGATTGATCAGATTAATCCCATGATTTAGGCTTAGAATCATATGATCTTGTCCATTCCAATCATCAAAAATGGATGTATGATCCTTCTCTTGAGATGAGAGACCATCATTCATCTCCTCATTCAATTTGAGCTCAAAGCTCGATTGGGATCAAAATGATCCCACACCTTCAAGGAGATGCACATCCAATGGTCAAAATCATGGGATGACAATTTCCTTCAAAGGACCAACAAAAAATTTATAGCTACTTTTCAAGTACCTCAAGGCTATCACCGGGCTTCCAATGGAGGTAGCTTCATCTAGTAGAGAAAGCCTTGTTGAAGAATCTTCTTGATTTTAAAGTGTTTGTTTGGACCAAGCTCCTCTTCAATGGTGATCTTGATCAACTCTAGCTGGCTTGGGGAAATTGATTTCAACTGCTTGTCCAAGGATGGTGTGCAAGGTTAATTTAATTTTTGGTTGAGAATTGAGTGAATTGGATTGACCCTCCTATTTTGGCTTTGAGAAATCGAGATGGGAAAAGGGAGCTTGGAATGGCTTGGAAAGCTTCAGGAGCTTCCTCACTCTAAGCTGAGGAATGAATGATTATCATTTGAGTGAGAATGGGGTATATCTCCTTAGATCATGGTGATCTTTCACCATTTTGCTAATGGGTTGGATGGGCACAATTTGAGTTAAAACATCCCATGGGTCATTTTGGGGAGTGAGGAGAGTGCCCATGTGCTGGAGTGATGGTGAGCCAAGTTCAAATAATTGGGAGGTCATTTGCCTGCCTTGGTCATGGCTGACCCAAGTTCATTGTCATTACCACCTCCTTGTGCCCATGGACCAATAGAAAGTGCCAAGTGGCCTTGAGAAATGGCCAAATTCCAAGTGAATTTAATATGGATACCCTTTGACTAAGGCAAAGTGGTCATTTGGCTATGATTTGATTTGGGTAGATTTGAAATGATTCAAAATGGTTGGGCCAAATTTCAAGTGATTTGGAGTTTTTGATTTGAATTGGTTCAATTTGACCCATTTAGGTCAAGTTGGGTCAATTGGTTAGTTGACCAATTGGTCAAATTGGTCAAACCATGGGTTAGGTCAAGTTCAAAGCTTATTGGTATCATTGTTTTGGTTTAATTTGGTTTAGATTTGGTTTTGGTTCATTTAGGTTCATTTAGGTCAAATGGGGAAAGTTGACCAATTTGTCCCATTTGACCCAATTGGGTTAGATCATGGGTTGGTTTATGCTTGGTTGATCATTTGAAATATAGTACAAGTTTTAGTTTTAATCAATTTTGATTTAATTTGATTTCTATTTGACCTTTTAGGTCAAGTTCATGGTTAATTGGGCTAGTTGGTCTAATTAGTCATTTGAAGCTTTGGTCAAGTTCAATAACCACTTTGAAATGAATTTGACCCATTGGTTGCAATCAATTTGGCTTAGATCAAGATTTGACCCATTTTGACTTTTAGGTCAATTTGGGTCAACTTAGGTCAAGTGGCCAATTAGGTTTGGTTTACTAATTGACTTGGTCATGTTCAATCATTGATTATGGATTGGTTTAGATCAATGGTTTCAATCAATTTGGCTCATAGTAAATTTTGGCTATTTAGTTCATTTGGGCTAAGTGTTGACTTGGTCAAAGGCTAGGTTTGACTTGTTTGACCCAATTTGAGTGATTGATCATTCTAGGATGATTGTGATCAATGAGGTTTCTTGGGCTTAGTTCAATCCAATTTGGGTTGGATTAGAATTGGCTCAAAAGGTCTTAGGTCACTTTGGGTCAAGTGAGCCTAAATGGAAAATTGGCTTGATCAAGGCTTGATTTGATTTGACAATATGGACTTATGATGAAATATAAATCCAATTGTAAGTGATTTGAGTCAAATGTTTTGGTTCATTTTGACAATTTCAAGTCAAAAGATGAACATGAGTTTGACTTTAGTTTTGATTTGGCTTAGTGATTGTAGTTTATTTATATTTGCATGTGATTGAAGGATGATTGTTTGAAGAGAAAATCAAGGTTTGATTGATTTGAGAATGATTTAAGTCAAGAATTGGCTTAAAGGATATAAATTGGTTGATTGGAATTTATTTGATTTTATTTGGTATTTAATTTATATTTCATTTATATTTGATATAAATGAATATAAATGAGAATATAAATGATTTGAAAATCTTGTGAATTGGAGTGATTTGAATGATTTGGCTAAGTTTCAAAAAAGGAAAGTTTTGATTTATTTGATTTAATTCATTTGATTATGATTTGATCATTTTTATATTGTGAATATAAATGAGAATATTTATAAAGAAATCTTGGTTTGGGTTGATTTGATTTGGAATTATGAATGTCCATAAGGCTTAGAATTTTGGTTGAATTCATCATTGTTTCAATCATCCAATTAGAATTGATTTGGAAGATTTGAATTTGATCATTGGGGATTGAATTGATTTAAGATTTGAAAATCAATGAGTTGAAATGATTTGAATTTGAGAAAATCAATTGATTGGAATTTATTTGAATTTGATTTGATTGGTTTGAAGGATGACATAGGAGATTATAGGGTAAGTGGTTCCTATCAATGCATCCTTCTATGATAACTTCTAAGTCTCTGGTTTTTTAAGTGTTCACCTAATCACTAGAAGTCTTAAGACTAAGAAACTCTTAGTGTTGAGGAGTCCATGTCTAAGATGGAGAAGTGAGCTCACTCCAAAGTGAGGTCAACACCCATACAAATTCTATATCTGGGAGATATTAAAACAAATCAAAAGAAATCATATCAAATCATAATTAAAATCAAGCTCATTCAAAGAGATGCAATAACCAAATCATATTCTTATCATAAGGATTAAATTAAATTTCTATTATGACTAATTAAATCAAATAAAATTTAAGAAGACACAAAGATTTTATATGGATAGATCAAAATCTAAATTGAAACCAAACCAAATTATTGGGATACATCAATAAATCAAATTTATATTACTAATGCTTTGGAAGGTTCATAATAATGAGTATTAAATTTTAATAGTACTTCTTTTACAAATCATTGTCAAATTAAAATTATTAGTGGATAATCAATGGATTTTTTCCTTTTTCTGGATAAGTATTGATCTAAGATTGTTTCATTAGCTTGCAACTTTGAGATTATTGATGCCTGGAAAATACAAATGACTTGTCAGATACCAATAACTATTGGTCATTTTATCTCAATTTTACAATTTCAATATTAATTATGACTTATGAATAAGAAGACACTTAGTGATTGTGAAATTAATTCAGACTTGAATTACCATTATAGTTTTTGGATTTAGGGAGACTTATCATCCAAACCCAAATGTTTCCTTTAAGTCCCAAATTCAAATTCAAATCCAAATAAATTCTTCTAACCAAAGATGAAACCCAAATTAAATGTCAAAATCCCTAAGAATGATTTAATCCTATGGACTAGCCAAAGTTTAATCAATCCAAAATTAAACATAAGATAAATTTAATCATTTATTAAATCCAAACCCAAATAAATCTTAACTAAGTGATTAAAACCCAAATAATGATATTGTAAGTTAGAATAAAATCAACCCAATTAATTGATTCTATAAATCAATTCCTTCACTATTAAATGCCAAATTCCTAAATCAAATAAATCAAGCTTCAAATCTCATGAAATCAATTGATTGATTTTATAAATCAATCTTCATTTATTTTGAAATATAAATGACCACCTTATGACCAAACTAAATCAAACTAAATCAATTAAAGTGACTTATATGACTAAATTTCAAATTACTTAAATAAGTGATCTTCTCAAAATAATTATATCTTCATTTATATTCACAAATATAAATTAAATATAAATTCATGATAAATCAAGTCCAAATCAATTCAAAATTTCAAGCCTTTATGCCAACTTGAATCTTAATAAATTTATCCAAATCAAGTCAAAATCAATGATTTTCTATCATTCCTTAATCATCAAAAATATAAATAAAAGATCTTATGAAATTACACCCAATCATTTTGACTTAAAATTCAAATGAATAAAACCTTATGCCATGATTGTGGTTTATATCAACCTAAACTTGATATAAATGTATTAATCAAATCAAAACCAAACCAATTGATTGATCCACTTACCTAAAGTGCCTAAATTTGATTTTTAATTCAACCCAAATTGATTAAAAAGATAAGTCTATCTAATCAACAATCATTAGAGTGATCAATTGCTTTAATTAGTCAAAATAATGATTTGAAATCAAATGAAATGAAAAACTGAAACTCATCTTCAATGAAGAAACCATTAATTTCAAATAATCAATGTTGAATATGATTGACCTCAATTAGAAATAAATATTATTTGAAAATTGACCTAAAATAAAAATGATAAAAAATCATGATCTGCCTTGATTTAATGGAGTTCATTCCAAATTGATTAGTGAATTGAACAAATAATTGATCTTTTTGGTAACTTGATTTCCATCTAAATTGACCAAAGGGTTAAATTGAAAAATCTAAATTAAAATCCAAATTAATAAAACCAAAACCTATAATCATTTTTCCATGAACATATTTCCAAAATTCACCATGATCTCTTAAGAGTATGATTTATTAAATAATTTTTGTTGTGTGGAGAAAATTTCTATAGTCACCTTCAAATCTGAAAAAAAAGAAAGAGGAACACCTATATAAAATTCATCTTCTTGATGCCATACAATCAGATGTACTTATTCGTGAGTATGCCATCAAGTATAGTGTACTATCTCAAAAGATAGAAGTCACCTTTAATGGAACCAATCACCTCAATAAGACTCCTAAGGATGATGGGTCTAGATATGTAGAGATTCTTCCCTACTTTACATGAAAAGTAAAGTAGGGTTTATTTTAAATCGTTGTTAAGTTCTACAAGCAAGCCCATAGTTAATTACATCCTGGATGGGATCCTTAGAAAACTCTCGATTAAGGTAAATGATCATGTCTAAGATTTCAATAGGAAGGACTATCAATCGATTGATTTATTTTGAAGATCAAATGATTGATCAAAAGAGAGTTATTATCCAAAATGGGAAATAAGTAGGAGATACGATGCTAGGAAACCTAGAAGCATCTCAAACTATCCTATAGGCTTTACATTTTAGAAATTGATTTAGTTGTTTTGAGTTACTTTTCATTAGAATTTAGACTTAAGATTCCTTAACACAAGATTAAGAAATGCCTAAGAGGTGAGGAATTATTATGGCCCATAAGGGAGAAGCAACCTCGAACCTAAATCTAGGGAGCTTCAGAGGCGGAAGCACAACCTAAATCTAAGGCAAAATGGTAATTGGTTTGCCTCAAGAGAGGACAAACCACCCTAGCTTGGACTTACAACCACCGTGGGTGCCAACTAACTCCTCCTATGATTTTAAATACATGTAGTAAAGTCTTTATGCTTATGCAAGATATCTAGGATATTATTTAGAAAGAGGCTAAGTCCTTAAATCATTCCCTAAAGAGACTAGATCATGTAAAGGGACATGCTTCAAATGACCTAAATCTAATGCAATTCAAATTTTATTTTATTTTCATTTTGGACAATCATTTTGACTCAGCTAATAGATTTTATAAATGCATGAAAAAGAGATTATGGCCAAAATCATCAAGAAGGGAGGAGAGTTTCCACCATGGCTCAAAGGTCAAGCCAAGTTCTCTGCAAAGGTGGAAGCCTCCAATCAAGAGTGAAATAAGATGCATTTATGATATTATAAAGAAATGCTCATCCAGCTAAGGGGTTGCTAATTTTTTTATCTTGATTTTAATAAGCTTTAGGTGAGGTTATGAGTGTTTATGAGTTGTTATTTATTTTTTGAGTTGTTAAGTTGGGTAAAAGATTTATTTTTCCTAAAGAGCCTAATCCACATCCAGCCATACATAAAGCAAGGAAGAAACTAGGAAAAGCATGCCACTTAATGCAAAAGCTAAACAAATCATCAATCAATTTATAAAGCTAATCACAAAAGAATAAATGGTCGTTTGTGGTTGGGCACCACCGTACAAACCCGAAAATATCAAATGTTGAGCTACCCTTATACAACCCGGATTACAAATGAATAATCACATACAATTAAGCAAGGAATTCATTGTTATGGGGGGTCTTCAAGCTTTATTCTTCTTTCTTCTTCTTTCTTCTTCTTTTCTTCTTTTCTTCTTTGGTTCCTCCTTGATGGTTGGAAGGTGGATGCTCCAAGGCTTCACATGGTGCATAAGATGGGATCTTATGACCAATGCTCATCCTAATCCCCATAACAAATCATTCCAAAATCCTAATTATATAAATTTTTTACATGAAAAGGAAAAGTAAATCTAACTAACACCTAAAAAAATAAAGGTTAGCTAAATCACACCACACATCCCAAGCATGTATATTGGACTTATCACCCCACACATGGGTGACTAAGTCCACCGCCTATGGATTATGCTTAGGGTATAAAGCACACAAGCAAAAGCATTTATTTTTATTTATGATAGCTCTTAAGCACAATCCCAAAAAGAATAGTTAGACTAAGAACATCCTACCATTCATATGAGCATACACCCTAACATCTAGTCTAAAACATATATCATAAAAAAAATAACATCAAACCATGCACACCTAACCTAAGGCTAGAAGTGGTGACTTAAGCTAATGTGTGTGCTTTGAAGGTTTGTGTGGTATGCTTAGCTAGGACTTTAGGTTCAAATTTTCTAAGTGTGAAGAACATGTTCAACTTAGAGGAGGGTTTCATTTAAGTTGTTTAATTATTTTGGGTTGATTTTATTTCATGTTTTAATTTGGTTTAAGTGAAACCTACAATTAATTACTAAGTTATGAAGAGAGGAAAAGAGAAGAGAACTTCTCTTTCCTTCCTTAACCTTAAGTAATTTCTAAAGTAAGTTCATATTTTAGTTTCATTTAGGTGAATGTTTTGATTACATCTTTTAATTAATCATAAGTTTAGATGAACTTTAAACAAACTTATTCAAAGAGAAAGGCATTTTAAGATTAAAAAAAATGAATCAAAATTCACATAACATGCATTACTTCATTTCTTTCCCCAACATATATAACATGCATATGGATGGACCTTAAGTATATATATACATGCAAATGAGAGTATTAACACACTTTATGATGCATGCTAAGTAATCCATTTAAGAAAATTTAGAAGTTGAATATGCATGATTTTTCTTAAGTGGAAAAGGTTTTCCTTATCCAAAATTTCACATACATACATGAAAGTAAGAAATGCATAAGTGAGTACAATATCATTGTTAATCAGAGGTGTAAGGTAAGACCTACTTAGGGCTACTTAAAGCCTCACAATCTCAGGGTTGTCCAGACTAATATACCACTTTCCTTAAATACAAACATGTATATAAAAGAAATGAAATAGAAAAGGAAAATGCAAAAGTTGTAATGGATTCATTTTTGTTTATGCAATTTATGTATGTAAGTATAGGTAACCCTTCTTATGTAGCATAGGGATGAATAGGATATGAAATTAAGTGAGCATTAGGGTTCTTTTCAAATGAACCTATATCTTACCAAAATCTATTCAAAACTATACCAACATAAGAAAGAAAGGAAACCTACTAAGCATACCTTTATAATCTCACATGCAAGCTTATAATTAAAGTATAAGTATATACTTTCAGATTTGATATTTGATTTATAAGTTTTGAAAATAATTTGATTTAGTAGTGATAATAGCCATTCATATTTTACTTTAGCCAACACATGCATTTGACATAAAGTAAACAATTTCATTTTAAAATTTGAAATGAAATTATGAATGCATGAAATCACATGGCATACAACTTAACATGTTGGGAAAGATCAAAGCAATGAAAGCATGTAAACAAACTCACTTTACTTAAATCCTAAAGACATTCTTATAGAATAAGAAAATTTAGAATAAATCAAAGTGAATTTCAAAATGATTTTTGTTTAGTTTGAAGTTTGATTTAATTTTGAAAAGGTGAGATGAGTTTGTTGTTCCTAACCCATTCCCACATGTTTTGTATTTTTGTTTAATTTTTAGATAATTAGATCCATTTTTATGTGTTGATTAGGTTAAGGTATGAATTAAGTGGCTTAATTAACCCTTACCTACACCACCTTAGAAGAATTAACTAAATAATTATGAGCCAATGAGATGACATAAAACCCACAAGAATTTAAATTTGCAATGCACCTAATAATGAAAAGGCCTAATGCAATTTGGCTCACAATTAAAAGTTAATTAAGCTAAGGGTTTAGCTTAAGTAATTTTAAAACACCTTTCACACATGAATTGGGTTTTGATTTCTTAATTAACTTAGGCTATTAAACACCCAAGCATCTACCCAAGGTAGATTAATTAAGTTCTTGAACTTTTAGAATTTTTTTAAAATTGATTAAGGGATAATTAATGAATTAACCCTTAATTAAGAGGAGATTAAGGAGAAGAGGGTTTAGGGAATAGCTTAGGGAAATGCCCCAAAATTATTCCATAAACCCTTACTTAGGATCTAACCTTAATCAACCTAATCATAAAACCACTAATCACACCTTAATTATCTTAATTACATGAAAGGGTAATTAGGAATGAAATAGCAATTTCCCAATAAGCCTCAATAAATCTCAAGAAAATTAGGGAGGTAGAGGTCATCCCTAAATTTGAGATTAATTGATGACTTTAAAGGATAATTAGCTAATTAAGATTCCCAAAGAAACCCAAATTAGAGAAAAATAATTCAAAATCCATTGAAATTATTTTAAAATATTCTAGATGAAATTATCTTTCCATAGCATTTTTTCTTTTATTTTTTTAATTTTTCTAGAAGAATTATGAATTTAGAAGTTCATGGATTAATTAGAATTAACATTTTAATTAAAACTAAACCCTAGCTCACGCGGACGTGGTGCATGGTCACCATGCTTTACATCGCATGAGGGGTGACTTAAACATCACATCCCAAATGGAGGTGATGCATGCGCTATATCTCCGCCTGATCAAAGATCGAGCCAGATTCACCCCAATTTTAAAAGGATAATGGATTTCTAAACATGAAATAATCTCACCGTCCATCTAAAATCTGTGGATGGATGGCTGAGATGAGCCAAGTTCTTCCCGAGGATCAATAGACCGTCCATGATCAAGGGAGATCCAAGCTCGATCTAGCATGGAATCAAATCAACCCACACCATCTAAGATAATACAAACCTATCCAAAATGGATTTCATGGTGATGAAATTTCTTTCACAAAGCCAACACCTCCTAAGTTTAAGTGGTCAAAAAATCCATACCTCAGGTGATCACCGCTTCGAGATCATGAGTAGCTTCTGGTGGAGAAGCTCATTGAAATTCCTAGCCTGGATTGAGTGGATCAATGGACCAACACCACTTCACTTGGGCTTCAGCTTTGATCCAATTGAGCTCTTCCTTGCCTTTAGGGAACTCAGAGAAGCTTGGCTTGACTTGACCTCTATGGAGTGTGCAAGAGAATTGGAAAATGGAGTGTGAAGAAAGTTAGAATTCATTACCTCCTATTTTGCTATGCAAAATTGAGAAAGGGAATTCAAATCCTCTAAGAAGCTTGGAATGCTCCGAGATGGTCGGTTCCTAGCTCAATCGACAGTGTGAATTAAAATTTCATTGAATTAGGGGAGTATATCTCCCCATGGCAAGACCAACATTCCATTTTTTGATCCAATTGATATTGGAGGTTTTTGTTTTTTGAGTGTGCACATGGTGGTTTGACCCGAGTGGATTGCCAACCTCCCATGTGCCAATTTGAGCTTAAGAGGGATTTGAAATTCAATTTCCATTGGTTGGGTTTGGTCTAGGGCCAAATGGCTGACCCAAACCCATTGGGTTGGGTGCACCACTCATCACTAAGTCCCCTTGAGCTTTTAGGAAAGCCTCAAGTGATTGTGAAGAGGGTATGACCAAAATACCCATGGGTTAGGCCAAAATTTGTTCTATGGCCTAGGGTAAAATGGTCATTTTGCTATTTTCACTTTGGACATGTTATGTGGAGAAACTAGGTTTGGCCAAGTTTCATTGGATTTGGAATTCATTTTATGTTTAGTCAAAATGGGTCAAGTCAATTAAATTGGGTCAAAGGTCAAACCAAGGTTGGTCAAGTTCATATGACCATTTGAAATGTTTTGGTGGCTTTGGTTTGTTCAATTTGGTATAGATTTGGTTTTGGCTCATATGACTTCATTTAGGTCAAATTCAAGTTGACCCATTTGACCTATTTGATCAAGGGTAGGTTTAGGTTAGGTTAGTCATATGGAGTGGATTGGTATCTTTCCAATCAATTTGGGTTAAGTTCAATTTTGGCTCAACATGACCCCTTTAGTCATGTTGGTCTAAGGTCAATTGGGCTTGGGTCTAGTGGCCAATTGAGGCTTTGGTCAAGTTCCACAAGTGATTTGGAATGGACTTGACCCATTGGTTTCAATCAATTTGGCTTAGATCAAGTTTTGACACATTTTGACCCTTTAGGTCAAAATGGGTCAACTTGGGTCAAGTGGGCCAATTGGGCTAGGTTAGGCTCAAATGTTGGCTTGGTCAAGTTCAAACATAGGTCATGAGTGAACTTAGATCAATGGTTTCAATCAATTTGGCCTATGGTGGAATTTGGCTATGTTTTTCATTTTAGGTTAAGTGTTGACTTGGTCAACCCTTAGTTTGACTTGGTTTGACCCAATTTGATTGATTGATCATCCCATGATGATTGTTGATCATGATGAGAGGGATAGATGAGTTTGGTTCAATCCAATTTGGTTAGGATCAAAAGTTGGCTCATAAGGGTACTTTAGGTCACTTTGGGTCAAGTCAGCCTAAGTGGGTCAAATGGCTTGGTCAAAGCTTGATTTGAAGTTGATTGATCTTGTATATGGACTTATGATTGAAATATAAATCCATTTACAAGTGGTTTGAAGTCAAATGATTTTGATCCATTTGAAAATTTCATTCAAAGGAAGAATATGAAGGGTTTTGGTTTGATTTTGATTTGGTTTTGATTGTTGATTGAGTTTGATTTATATATGAGCTCATGATTGTATTGATTGAACCATGAGAGAAAATCAAGATTTGGCTTGATTTGAAAGTGATTTGGCTAAGTTCAAGATTTTGACTTGAAAGGCTTAGATTTGATTTTGAATGATTTGAGTTTGATTTTGGAATTGGTTTTGATTGTTTGAATTTATATTTCATTTATATATGTGAATATAAATGAGAATATAAATTGATCATGAGAAAATTTCAAGAATTTGAAAGAGTTTAATCATGATTTGGTTAAATCCATTAAAGGGAATTTAAAGGATTTAAAGAATTTTAATTGAAATTTAATTTTTGAATTGGATTGATTTATATTTATATTTCATTTATATAAGAATATAAATGAGAATATACAATATTTTGAGAAAATCCCATGAGTTTGAATGGTTTGATCAAGTTTTAGGTTAAATCCATTAATGGAAAATTAAGGATTTAAGGAATTTCAAGGATTTTAAATTTGGAATTTAATTTTTTTTGATTTGATTGATTTATATTTATATTTCATTTATATATGAGAATATAAATAAGTTTTGAGAAAAAATCTCATGATTTGAATAGGTTTGATCAAGGTTTAGATTGATTTTGGCTAAGTCCTTTAATGGAAAATTAAAGGACTTAAGAAAATTTCATGAATTGATTTGGAATTTTGAATTTGATTGATTGATTTGAATTTATATTTCATTTATATATGAATATAAATGAGAATATAAATGGTTATGAGAAAATCTCAAAGATTTGAATTTTGATCATGATTTTGGTTAAGTCCTTAAGAAGGTTTAAGGACTTAGAAAATTTGGACTTGAATTTTGATGGATTTTGATCATGGGTTTCAATCATGATTTCAATCATGGAATTGATTTGAGTTTGGAGAAAATCAAATAGAATTGATTTGGAGTTTGACTTGAAAGAAGGAAAGTGAGGAATGGTTTAAGCTAAGGGTAGAAATTTTCCTAACACCCCTAAGGCATGACCTATTCCTATGGCTAACTCTTCTAAGTCTTCTAGGGCTAGGTTTGAGTGTCCACCTAATCACTAGATGTGTCTTAAGACTAAGGAACTCTTAAAGTCTAAGAGATCCTATGCTTAAGATGGAGGGGTTGAGAGCTCATTCTAAAAATGAGGTCAACAAAGGGCGCCCAATAGGTGTGGTGTGATACAAGAACACACATATTGGTGTTCTAAAATGATCAACAACACCGAGATCACAAGCACTAAACAATCTATCCTTAACCCAAGGAAAAGAAAGAATCCAAAGCTTAGTGTAATGTGGCTCTACTTATGTCCAAGACATAAGAGAGAGGGAAGAAATCCACTAAGGGATAGAGTGTGAACCTTCCACTAGGGAAGCAGGTTCAAGTCATCTACAAGGGAGATGAAAGGTTTAATTTGATTTGAATCTCACCAAGGAGAGATCTCCACTGGGAGAGGTTGAATTTGTTTCAAATTTTGTTAGGTTTGAATTTTTAGATGAACTTGGTTTATGGGGTTGTACAATAGAGCCATGGAGGCTAAGACCTAACTTAGATTTACCAATCCAAAGGGGTAGTCTACTAAGCACATAGTATGACTAACCAACCAAAGGGATGCCTTTTGTGTAGTAAATGACTAGGAAGAAAGAGTAGACTTACATCCTCCAAAGTAAGGACCGTTTGGGGTAATCTATTGGCAAGGCAAATGATTGAACCCAACCTAGTGACTATTGAGTGAATGCCAGGGACTTAGATCAAGATAGTCAAAGATTGATTTCATTTTTTTTAATTTATTTATTTTTGATTATGATGGATCCCATGGTTTGCGATGAATCGACGAGTAGGGCCATGGAAGCCTAGACCTAACTCGATTTACCAATTCAAAGGGAGTAGTCTACCAACCATAAGGGACTATCCAACCAAGGAGAAATGCCTTTGGTATACAATGGTCAAGTCTTAAGAAGAAAGTAGGGACTCACATCTTCTAGAAATAAGGAACCAGGGTGATTGGTTTGGCAACAAATCAAACCCAACTTGGCGACTATTGAGTGAATGCCATTGGGGGACTTAGATCAACTTAAAGATAGTCAAAGAATAATTTCATTTTTTAATTTGTTTTATTTTGATGGACTTCATTGGTTTGTGATGGATCACACTGAGAAGAAGCTTATGGAAGCTTAGATATATCTTAGATTTACTGAACCAAAGGGAGTAGCGTCCCAGCCAATGGGAGAACTATCCAACCAAAGGAGTGCCTTTCAGTTTGCAATGATCAATTAAAGGGAAGAAAGCTCAGGGACTCACATCTTCCACTAGAAAAGATCACTGGGTGATCGGTTTCTTTGGGCAACAAATCGAACCCGACCTAGGGCTGCCCGTCTTTGCGATAATCATGCTAGAAAGAATGCATCATAGTCTTATATCTTTCAAAGTGAATGACTATGGGTAACTTGTGGCAAAATAGATTGAACCCAAGGGACTATGAGTGAGTCACCTGGGGGATTTATCTCAACTCGTAGTCAAATTCTATAGGGAGTTCTCGACACTGCCCTAAATATAGGATGCCTGCTTGGGAGAAGGGTCCCTTTGGGGGCTTAAATTCCTAATCCACAAGCAAAATTTTTGTTTATTTAGTTGTTTGTTTAGTTTCAGGGATCAAACTAGAAGGAGCTTATATCCTAGACCTATCTCGATCAACCAAGGAGAATCTGCATCCGCTGAATAAATTTTCCAACCATAGGGTGGCTACTAGAAAGGGGAATCCCAATCCAAAAAAGTAACCCGGTAGTGTCTAAATGGGGTCAAAAGGACTTGATCCAAATAGAGTGCCCACGGGGATGGGGCCTAAGGGCTTAATCCAACACCCGAGAAAAATGACATGGATAGTCATAATTCAATAGGTATTCTGTCCAACTCAAGGAGAAAGCATGGGACTCATATCTGCCAAGAGTGGTGTACTCACGTGAGTCAATCAAAGATAACATCAACCAACCTAAGGTGCCATTGATTTGAAATAATAAGCTTGGGACTCACATCCTCCTATAGTAGAACCGATGTTGGGATAGTCTCTTTGCTCGAAGTGCTATCGACCTAGGGTGACTGAGTGAATGCCACCGGGGACTTATATCAACTCAAAAGTAGTCAAGAGGAAAGGAGCCTCTGGGACTTATCCTAAACCTCAAATATACTCACCTAGAAACATGATGGCTAGTTCAAGAAGAAAGCATGGGGACTCACATCTTCTTAAACAAAGTCAACATGAGGTAGACTAGTGTGAAGCATACCATACTAACAAGGCATTGGTTTGCAATGGATCAAGTTAGGAAGAAACAGTGACCCTTTGGAGGTGACATCTGCTTGAGGTAGCATGTAGCACACAGACTAATGAGTGAGTGTCACGAGGGGCTTGCTCCCACATCAAAATAGCTCGATATAAAAGATTTGTGTTTATTTTGTGCATGTGTTAAAAGGAATAGGACACCGGGGACTCTTACACCTACCTTAAAACATTTAGGGATGAAATGATGCCATGGATGGCAATAAGAATTTCCACTAAGAAAGGATGCCACTTGGGTTCTCTCACACCTAACTTAGTTATGCTAATCAAAATAGGATGCCTCTCGGGTTCTCTTACACCTATTCTAATAGCATTGAGATTGTGTTTGTGTTGTGAAGAGGGATAGGATGCCACTGGGGACTCTTACTACCTAAACATGTTCAAGATAAGACAAACAAACAAGAAGATTTGATGAATGGAATCAAATTTTGTTCTTTTATTAATGATTATTTTCAAACAAGTTTTATTTCATGGGTAATATTTCTTTAGATAGAGTCCATTAATTGGAAGCATCGGGTGTTCCCCTTTACAATCAATAAGCTGATAAGATCCTCCTTGGTAAGCCTTCTCTATGACATAGGGGCCTTCCCAAGTGGGTTCAAACTTGCCTCCCATCTTTGATGGGCAATTGGTCTCCTTAGGACTAACACAAGTTCTCCTTTCGAAGAAACCTAGGGCCAACTTGTTGTGAGCTTGAATCATTTTGGCCTTGGCTTCGAGGTTTGGCACTAGGACTCTCCTCCAAACCTTGAGCTCTTCCCTAACTTTGCATTGCTCTATAGTGATCTTGTTACCCAATGCTATCCTTAGTGATGGGAGTTGAACTTCTAAGGAAGAACGGCTTTGACCCATACACTAAGGAAAATGGGTAGTAGAGTTGGAGTTGTAGTGCGGTAGAGCCCATGCTTCAACTATTGCTTGTTCCACTTGTCATTTATTATCATCAAGAGTCTTCTTGATATTTGGATGAGAGTTTTGTTGAATGCTTCTAAACCATTAGCTCTAGGGTAGTAGATGGTGGAGTATCTCCAATCTATACCATGTCTTTTAGCAAAGTTGTTGATCTTCATGCTTTTGAATGTAGTACCATTATCAGATATAATTCATCGAGGCACCTCAAACCTATATACGATATGGTTCCTAAAAAAATTGCACATGGTGAGTTATGACCTCTCGAGTGGGATGGCCCACTTGGAAAAGTAGTCGTGGCTAAGATGAATATGCCCCTTGGAAGAAGGAGGATCGATCGAATGTGGTACCCCAACACTCAAATGGCCATGAAGCCAAAGTAGGGTGTAGAATGTTGGGGTTGGTGGAGGACCACCATGCACGACAGGCATCTCTTATACATGCAATCTATGATCATAGAAGGCCTATTAGTATCCTAGTCTTTCGATCTTCGTCTTCATCTTCAGACCGGATTGATGTGCTTCACATAAACTTGAATGTACCTCGATTATATATGCAGCATGTTTGTCTAACCATATTTGGTCCGTGAGGGCCATCAACAAGAGCATAAGAGAGCTCTCTTGTTTCACTGATGGGCTTGTGATTTCTCTTGAGGTAGTTTTGTTCAAGTAATCTATGAGCGTTGCCTCCAATCAGCTCCTTGTCCATTTTTGGCGACAACCTCCCCTTCAAGAAAGTCTCGATGAGTTGAGAATCAATAAGGGATAAAACTTGTCTATTTTGGACCCTTATTGAAATGGACTCATCTTTCATGCCAACTCTTTGGCAAGTTTTGAAAATCTGCTACTGTTCTCTGCTGGGAACCTTGTAGATGGTGACTTTGAATGAGGCCAAAATTTCATGGTATACTCGTAGTAATGGAAGCTTGGGTTTGAGGACTTGGTAGGACCCGTGTCGGTTGATGAGAATCCCAAAGATGTTGATGCTCTTGACACGATAGTGATGGCTAACTCAAAGGTGATCAAAGCCTCATACTGATTATGTTGGTGTAGGGGTTGGAAAGATAGTATGAGAATCTCATCACATCAGTTTGGAGTTAGAAGAACTATTCTTACCTTTCACGGAGAATAGATCATGGTGCTTCACCTTTAAGAAAAAAGTAGCACCATCAAATATATCTCCCATCGATGGTTCGGCCTCCCTAAGTTCATGATTTGTTCATTGGGGAGATCATCAGTGAGGAAGTGGGTGTGTAAGAAATCTACTAGTGCATATCTTTTTTGCATAGGTACAAATGTGATATCAAACTAGAGTATCATGGACCAATGAGCCAAACATCAGAAAGCATTGTTGTGTCATGAGATTGAGTTCTTGAGATCAAGTTCACCTTATGAAAGCATGTAATGTTAACTTTGAGATGCAAAGATCAAAGCTAGGAATGTTTCTCAATAGGTGGATAGTTTACTTGAGGATAGGCGATGGTAGGTAGTAGAGTGCTTTCCTTCCTCATCATTGGCTTGGGCCATGAGAGCATTGAGAGTCATCCAATCATGTAGTGTAAAGGATCAATGGCACACGGGATAGGGTTGTAGAAGCGGCTTCCAAGTACTCTTTGATGTCTTTGAATGTGCTGCACTTGCATCCCACTTGAACTTGGCATCCTTTTGATAAGTGTTAATAATGGCTTGCATCTCCATAAGTTTGAGATAAAGCATCTTAGATATCTCCTTGAAAGGATCTAAGTTGAGTTAAACTCTTAGGAGGTGGCATTTCTAAGATAGCTTTTAATCTTTTAGGATCTATTTCTATTCCCAATGTCGAACAACAAACCCAAGGAATTTTTGAAGCTACTCAATGCACACTTTGAGATTCATTTTGAGGTTATATTATCTTAACCATTCAAAAACTCTCAAGTCAAAGAGGTCTTCCTTTTCTAAACTTTTGACTACTAGATCATCAATGTAACTCAACGATGATGGATGAGTTCATTGAAGATCGAGTCATGGCCCATTGGTATGTAGCACCAACATTTTTAAGGCGAAAGGCATGACCTATAATGAAGATTTTATCGGGGTTCAAAAGTAGTGTTTCTTTCATCTTAGAGACATCTTGATTTGGTTATAGCAGATGACCCATCCATGAAGAGAAAGCATGAGATGAGCAATGTCCACCATTAATTCTGGTATAGGAAGAGGAAACTCATCCTTAGGACATGCCTTATTTAAGTCCCTAAAATTGATGCAAATGTAAATTTGGCCATTCTTCTTCTTAACTGGGATGACACTAGCTAACCAGGTAGGATATTTTTCTTCTCTAATGAAACCAGCATCGATCAGTTTCTTGACTTTAGAAATGACCTGTTGTTCAATTTCTAATCATGCATCTAGGAGCTTGCTTAATAGAATGCGTTAGGGTCTATTGCTAACTGGACTGTATATCAAGAGATAATCTATTTCTTCATAACTCCATGAGTCTTTAAACTCGGTCAATAATACTAAGTCATTGGTTTCTTCTTCATTCAGCAATACGATGTATGTGGGGTGGATTTTCTTATCACGAGGTTGATTTCTTTAAGCTTGTCAATTATTGAATGAATCTCCTCTTCAAATTCTAGTGGTGCCTCTTTAACTTGGAGATCATCGGATCATCAAAGTTTCTAAACACACATTCTCATAAGAGTTGGGGATGTGTGAAGAACCTATCAGATTCAAATGGTTGGTAACAACTAGGCAATAATCTTCATCATCATGGACCCACTTTATGAATCCTAGTCACTCTTGATTGTGCTTCCCACGTATTCCATAGCTTTTTGAATTATTGACTGCTTGGACCAAGTGTGAGGAGCTAAACCTTTATGTATAAGATTTTGAACACAAGGAGTAAAAGTCAAAGGTAATTCCATTAATTCTTTAAAAGTATCTTCCTCAAGTCCTAGCTTGGACTTAGGATGATGAACCCAAAAGAACCTTTCTACTTCATGTCCTTTGGAAGACTTAGGGACTTCTTTAACTACTAAACCTTCAACTTTGAGATGTAAGTGAGGTAAGAGCTAAGGTTCCCCTTGTCGAATAGTTTCACATAGATTCAAATACTTTGCTTTGCTTAGAGGCCTGGTCTTCATCTTTGGCTGCATTAAACATCACCTCTAATGGAACCCGTTGAGAGGGGTTGGCTGGTATACTAATCACATTAGACTCATCCTCTGAGCTAGATTCTAAGTCTATGTGAATAGTAGGGGTACTCCTATGAATTGGAACACGACCTCTATTGGCTGCAGGCCAACTAGAGGGTCTTCCACCTCTGAAACTGCCTCTGTTTTTGCCTCTTTCTCTGCCTGGTGGAGGTTGAGTCATCCTACCCATATGTCCATATGATGGAATGAACTATGGGTGGAATGTGATATGCGGATCCACTTCTTCTTCAATTCCCCTTTCTTGTTCACTTGGACTTTCTTTTCTTTTCATTTTCTTTTATCTTTTCTTTTGCTTCATTTTCTTTTACTTTTGCATTTGCATTTGAATTTTGTCCAAGTTCACCAGAAAGAATATTTTGAGGAAGATAGTAAGCCACATCCTCATAGATCTCAACCTCTAACTAAAATGGCTTTTCATCCCGTTGACGGTACTATTCCATCTTTTGAACTTGATGCAGCGATGAAGGGAGGATGGAAATGATCTTGTTACGATGTATCCAAGGCAAGAAAAGTAGTGAATGAAGTATTGAATCAATGATGTAGAACTTGGCTTGATCTTCCAATCATCTCCAATGATAACATTATAGAACCTAAAGCCCACTCATTGATCATTGAATCCTCTCAACATCATCTATCTCCTCGGAGTAGAGATGTCAATCTTCAAATAGGCAAGGGTCTTTAGACTCATAATGTTCTTAATGCACTGAATCCATGAGAACCGTGAGTGCGAACTCTCCATGTCATGTAATGTATAGGGGATGTGTCAAGTCCCCAATAGAAGGTCTTCATCGTGAAGGTGATCCCTTGGGCTTCTTTTGCATAGTGTGCTTCCTCACCTATATTGGGTAAGCTAAGCATATTTAGATCAGGAGAGCCTTGATTAGTGATTCCCTCATCTCTTTGGATAAGATAAGGGCATCATATATGCTTAGCTTAGATGGAAACTTTCTTAGATGAGAAAGGACATTGTAGTCCACCTTGGGGTCTTCCAAGCATATCAAGGGTGGAGCATCATGGAAGGGCTTCTTGCCAATGACTTGTTTCCCTCTATCTAGAGGTGCTACCTAGGAGGTAGATCCTTGCCACTATGGAGGTTGACTTTTGTAATCTCTAGAGGCAAGGTGGTGGCAAGTTCTACGCACTTCTCACTACTTCTATGGGACTCTGAAATGATGATTCCAAGTCTATCTCAAGAGGTGAACATAGTAGTTGGAAAGTCCAACTCAATCAAAAAAAAAGGAAGATCATTATTATAGTTAATTAGACTTGAAGAGTTATCGTTAGGAATAGAAGAAGACAACTCATCAGAAGAGACATATATGTAATTCAAATCATCTTTATTCTTCAATTTCTTGGAAGTATTTGGGGGTACAAAGTAGAAATCAAGTAGAGTGAGTGGAGTAAGGGATTTGATGCCCTTATCCGCTGATAAAAGAGTTCTACTAGTAGAATAAATAGAAGAGCTAGTGAAATGGAAGAAGTCAGTGTGGAAGCTGAAGGCTGGTATGGACGGTCGTGGCTATGCTAAGGGGCTATCAGGCACACTTCTTTGCTACTTCTTCAGCTCCCACTTTTAGAGTTGGCACTAGCAACTTGCAAACCTTCCTTGGTGTTGGAGGTTTTGACTCAAGCACGAAAAGCTTCTTGATCTTGATTATTTTCATAGAGGTTTTAGACAAGGAAATGCCCCAACCTTCTTTGATTCTGGTAGGATCACTTGTATCTCTAAGGATTACCATAATGGAACTAGAAGGTTGTTCCACAATATATTCCTTTGGGATAACTACAACACCAGTCTTGAAATTGTGTTCAAGTCAATCTTGAATGTGAAACAATCCTCCAAAATGTGGCCTAGCGGTAGGGCAAAAGTTTGGATCATGACTTTTACCTCTTCCTCCTCTCTAGGCTCGGGTAGCTAAAATGGTTTCTTTAAGAGATTCTTAAATATTTTGATTACCTCCCTCTTAAAAGAATAAGGTTTGTTTAACTTATCTAATAGAGTAGGTGGATCCATACACAGCGGTGGGTATGCATGCCACTGGTGGTGGTATGCTGAGCGATGGTCGTGGCATGTGGAGGCTGATGGAGTATGGTGCCTCGGTGGTGGCAAAGGAGGTGGAGGCTGAGGTCATGGTCTCTCGGTGATCTCTCTAGGCTTCCCTTGTCAACCATTACTCTTGCTCTGGGTTTCTTCTCATAAACCTTTTGGGATTCTGCTTGGGGCCCGATCTAGAAAAGGAAATTATTTGGCCTCTCCTTGTAGACTAGCCACCTTGTTCATTAGCTTCTCAAATGTCTTTATAGTGAAGCCCTTAAGCATGAAGGTGACCGGGCCAAGGATATTCTTCAAGAGAATCTCAATGGCATGTTGTTCAAATAGCTATGATTCATACTTCATACTCAGGTTACCCCGTCGAAGAATATAATCAATAAGTGACTCACTGGGGTGTTGTTGTGCTACAACATGATCACCTATAGTAACCCTTTACTGAGATCTAGCAAATCTTTTGATGAAGAGTTGCTCTAACTCAGCAAATGTCTTTCTTGAATAATTGTAGTTTAGCATACCAATCAAAAGAAATACCACTAGCGATAAGAGTCTAAAGAGAAAAGTGTCATTGTCACCTGCATTGTAATAACTAGCGCTGAAGTGAGCTATATGCTACCTCAGATTCCCATTTCCATCAAAGATTTTGAAGAAAGGAGGCACGAAACCCTTGGGATACTGGATAGCATCGAATTCCTCTAGGTAGGTCTACCCTTTAGAACCGATGATCCTCCCCAGGCTTGAGCCAAAGCTTCTTTCACCTGTTGCTCAACCATGGATTTCAGATCTTTTTTGATGTATGAAGGTAATTTTTACTACCTTCCTATACATCTAGTGCTACCTTGCTCAATGGGAGGTAGAGTCTTACGGTCTAAGACATGCACTAACGAGTGACATCGGTACTAGGATGAACTGGAGGGCTTGCTTAAAGCAACTCTTGCTAATAAGTCCCCTGCTGCCATCCTATCAATCTATTCATCTTTCTACCTTGAAGTTGGTGATGAATTGATTTTTTGTCTCCTTGATCAACCTCATCCTTCCATGGCTGTGCTCCTAGAGAACCTCAGTGTCATGCATACACCAGTGAATCCCCATCAAGTCATCTTCATTGGGATCGAAGCTGACTCTTTCTTCATTAGACCAAGCGTACCCTAAGATCTCCTTCTTTTTCATAAAATAGTGTGCAACTATCTCATCTAAGGATTCAAATCGGTACAAATAGTTTGAGGCGTGATGTGATTCTATCATGCAGAGAGCCGACCTCTGTCATGGGAGTCAATCTTGTGCTGTACTCAGAAGAATGATACTCTCGATCTAGCTATAATAGGGGTACAATCCTAGGATGATCCTCATCACTTTGCCATCGCCATCTAAAATATCCATGATAAATGTCACCATCTCCGCATCCGGCTGTATGGGTGGAGTTGGTGAAGGAACGACCACGATGGTCTGGGGTCACCACTCCTTTGGAAACTAAACTGTCATTTAGAATATCCATGATAACTTTCACCATCTTAACATCCAGCTATATGGATGGAGTTGGTGAAGGAACGACCATGATTCTCCAGGGTCGCCACTCCTTTCGCACCACTACTAGGGGAAGGTCGCAAGAGAGCTCGGCCCTACCAATGGTGTAGGAGAGGATCCCAGCATGTGGATCACCGAGGTATGTTTTCCAGGATGCGGCCTTCATGGCCTTGATGGAATGGAGATCTATAACTGCGCGATGGCGGACGTGGGGTAGAGCAGTGGGGTGGAGACACCGCCGACTCTCTGTGAACAAGAACTGGCCTCCTGTGGTGGCTTGTCCTTGTGAGGAGAATACTATCAGTATGGTCAGCGCGGGTAGCGTGCCGAGCTGGAAAATCAACCAAACTAGAAGTGGGCGGCGGTGAACCTCCATCACTCTCTTGTGTGTGTATGTATGCCGGGCCCTCTCGATGGATCGCCTCCCACTATGGGGATAATAGATCAAAGGTTGAACTAGGTACCAGACTCTAAGCATCCATATACTCCGCCTACTTGGCATAGAATAGAGCGAAGGCTGGCGTACGACCTCCTACTCCTAGAAACTTTGGCAAGAGCACCGGAGGTGATGAACGGATCCTTGGCATCCCTCTGTCATCCCGAGAGAGGAAACTAGATTTTTATAACCAATGGTGAAGTGATCATGGGAGACTCATCCATTGACTGCCGCCTCTCTGCTATCAGTGTGTGGAATTTGACCATATGGTTCTTGTTCTATCTTGAGTGTAGGTAGGGGGAGGAGGTGATCCCCATACTCAAATGTGGGTGGTAAGCCCTGAAACCAGGGGAGCCTTACCCTTGGAGGGTATAGATGGTAGGGTGATAGCCCACACCAAGGTAACATGGGCCTAGGATGAACTACTCTGGAATGGTACTGCCGATGCGTATACATTTGGAGTGTCGTCGCCATAGCTTTCCTCTTCTGAGGAGATATTCAGAAGGTAAATCTATCACGATGGCTGACCTGCGGTCACCTTCTTCCTAACTGTGGTGAGGAGAATGCCCTCATAAGAGATCTTGGCCCCCTCAAATCCCTAGCCAAAGTGGATCAAGTGGGTATGGTCTAGCGAGGGAAGTCAGCCTAGTCTAGATCTAGATCGATATCATGGGGGAATGTAAAGACAAATTTATGAGAACTAGCCATTGCTTGTGTAGTAACGACACTGCACTGCTAAAGGATCTACAATGAGAAATGAACTTGCATCAGTTTTCTGTCTCAATAGATTTTGAATTCTGAATTTTGAAAATTTGAACCCAGATCCAACAACTTAGAAGTGTTAAGTGGGGATCAAATGGATTTGGAAAGATTGATTGAAAGAGGAATTTGAATATGAATTCAAACTTAAACAAACTTAGGTATGTTGAAATGTGGATTCAAAATTTTTGATAGGATGCTTCCATAAGTTCATTTATGTTTTGAATTTGAATTTTGTGATTTAGAGGACCCTTTCCATTAACAAATTTAGGTATGTTAAAGTAAGGATTAAATGATTTTATTTTGTTTGATTTATTTTGAAAATTTTACTTACTTAGCAGATTTAAGTATGCTAAGTGAAGTGAAAGTGATTGTTTTCTTTTTGTGAAAATTTTGTTTTGATTTTGATTTTGGAAAATTTGGAATTCTTAGATTTTTGAATATAGGATTCTTAGCAAATTTAGGTATGCTAAGAAAATCCTTAAGTGTTTCATTTGTTTGGAATGTTTTGATTTTTGAAAAAGGGTACGATCCTTAGAAAATTTGGTATGCTAAGGGGAACTCAAGTGTTTTGTTTTATTTTTGAAGTGTTTGAAAGTGGAGATTCAACTTTAGCAAATTTGGTATGCTAAAGATGAAATCCCACTTGGTTTTGTGAAATGGAAATTTCACTTAGCAAATTTGACTATGCTAAATGAAATTCCAAATGGTGTGTTTAAAATTTAGATTTCATTTTTGATTTTGAATAATAGAAACTTCTCTTTAGCAAATTTGGTATGCTAAGGGAAGAAGTCGCAAAGGTGTTTGAAAATTTTAATTTGACTTTGGAAACTTTACTTAACAAATTTGAGTATGTTAGGTGAAGTTCCAAAATATGTTTTGAAAATTTTTGAATTTTGGACTTGGAACCTTTATTTAACAAATTTGGATATGTTAAATGAAGTTCCAAATTTTTTTTGAAAATTTTTGAAATATGATTGCTTGATTTTGATTTTGGATTTGAGGACTTCACTTAGCAAATTTGATTATGCTAAATGAAGTTCCAAATGTGTGTTTAAAAATTTTTGAATTTTTGGATTTGGAGACTTCACTTAACAAATTTGGGTATGTTAAGTGAGGTTCCAAATGTGGTTTGAAATTTTTTGAAATATGATTGTTGATTTTGAATTTTTGGATTTGGAAATTTTACTTAGCAAATTTGATTATGCTAAATGGAGTTCCAAATGTATGTTTGAAAAATTTTGTTGGATTTTGAATTTAGAGACTTCACTTAACAAATTTGGGTATGTTAAGTGAAGTTCCAAATGTGTTTTAGAAAAAAAATTAAATATGTTTGTTGATTTTGAGTTTGGATTTGGAAACTTTACTTAACAAATTTGATTATGCTAAGTAAGGTTCCAAATGTAAGTTTGAAATTTTTTTTTGAATTTTTATATTTGGAGACTTTACTTAATAAATTTGGGTATGTTAAGTGAGGTTACAAATGTGTTTAGAAAATTTTTGAAATATGATTGTTCATTTTGATTTTGGATTTGGATACTTTTCTTAGCAAATTTGATTATGCTAAATGAAATTCCAAATGTATGTTTGAAATTTTTTTTTGAAATATGATTGTTGATTTTGATTTTGTATTTGGAAACTTCAGTTAGCAAATTTGATTATGCCAAATGAATTTCCAAATGTGTTTTGAAATTTTTTTGAAATATGATTGTTGATTTTAATGTTTTGAAAAGAGGACCTCCATTCAACAAATTTAAGTATGTAGGATGGAGATCAATTTTGTTTTTGAAATGTAAAATTTTTTGTGTGTGATTGTTGCATTTTGAAAGAGTGGAATTCCAACTTAAAACATATGTGAGATATGTTTAAGTGTGATTTCCTAAATGATATTTTATTTTTAGTTGAGAATGAAATCTTGATTTAATAAATTTAAGTATATTAAATGAAGGTATTCATTTGTGCTTTTTTTTTGAAAATTTTGATTTTGTTTACAAATGAACTTTTTATTCAGTAAGTGTGAGTGTATTGAATAGAAAAAATCATGTGTGTTTTTTTAAAACATTATGATTATCATTATGATTTTTGGAAAACATGATTATTCATTTTATTTTGAAAATGAAATCTTCATCATAGTAAATTGAAAGAAGATGTTCATTAATGCTTTTCGTAAAATTTTATTAGTTTTATTTTAGAAAATCCCTACATGTAACAATTATGAGAATTGTTAAATGAAGGTGACAAAATTTTATGAAAAATATTTTATTAAGTGTATTTTTGAAAAGCAAAGTTCTTTATAGAAGATTTATTTATTTTAGGATGAACCATTCCTTATCATGAAAATGATAAGGAGGAAGTCTTTAAAAGATGTTTTCCTTTTATTTTAGATCTTTTCATTTTACCCATTGGAGAAACCAACGGGGGCTTTAAGACCAACAAGAATGAGGTCCTAAAACCTAAGGATGTTGGTTAACTCAACTCAAGAATGAAATGAGCTAAGTGCCAATGGAAAGCAGGATAGTCTTGGATTCATACCAAAGTACAAACTCACTATCGATACTCAAAGACAATGATCATTTACCAAAGATGGAAAGAGGAACCATCCCCAGCGGAGTCGCCAAAAAATCTATTGGTTAGAAAATTCTATATAGGAGTTGCCTTCAAATCTGTGGGGTGAAATGAAAGAGGCAACACCTATAGAAAAATTCATCTTATTAGGACGCCACACAGATCCACATATGTACTTATTTAGGTGATCTAGTACATCATCAAGGTATAGTGTACTATCTCGAAAGACAGAAATCATTACCTTTTAATGGAACCAATCACCTCAATAAGGACACCTAAGGATAATGGGTCTGCATATGTACCAAAGATTCTTCTCCTACTTTACATGGAAAAGCTAAGTAGGGTTTATTTTAAATCGGGTTCATTAAGTTCCCTATAGGGGCAATCCTCCATAGTTAATTACATCCTAAGGAATGGATCTCTTAGGAAAACTCTTGATTAAGATAAATGATCATTGTCTCTGAAGATTTCAATAGGAAGGACTATCAATCGATTAGTTTTATTTTGAGGATCAAATGGGATTGATCAAAATAGAGAGTTATTATCAAAACCAAAAATGGAAAATAAGTAAAATATGCCCACGATGATAGGAAACCAAGCGAGCATCTCAGACTATCCTATAATTGGGCTTTACATTTTAGAAATTGATTTAGTTTGTTTGAGTTGCATTTTCATTAGAATTTTAGGACTTAAGATTCCTTAACATAAGATTAAGGAAATGCCTAAGAGGTGAGGAATTATGCTTATGGCCCACAAAGGGGAGAAGCAACCTCAAAACCTAAATCTAGGGAGCTTCAACGAGTGCCGGAAGCACAACCTAAATCTAAGGCAAAAAAAATGGGTAATTGGTTTGCCTCCACAAGAGAGGACAAACCACCCAATAACTTGGACTTAAAATCGCCCAACTAACTCCTCCTACGATTTTAAATACATGTAGACAAGTCTTTATGCTTATGCAAGATAACTAGCTATTATTATTTAAAAAGAAACTAAGTCCTTAAACTCACTCCCTAAAGAGACTAGATCATGTAAAAGGACATGCTTCAAATGACCTACATCTAATGCAATTCAAATTTCATTTTATTTTCATTTTGGCAATTATTTTGACTTAGGCTAATAAGATTTTTGTGACTAATGCATGAGAAATCAGATTATTGGCCAAAATCAGCGAGAAGGGATTAGGTGAGTTTCCCACCACCCTCAAAGGTCGTGTTCTCGAAAAGTGGAAGCCTTTCAATCAAGAGTGAAATAAGATGCATTTGTGCATGATATTATAAATAAATGCTCATCCAGCTAAGTTTGTTAATTCTTTTATCTTGATTTTAATCCTAAGCTTTAGGTGAGGTTATGAGTTATTTAATTTTATTTTGAGTTATTAAGTTGGGTAAAAGATTTATTTTTCCCTAAAGAGCCTAATCCACATCCAAGCCATACATAAGGCAAGGAAGAAACTAGGAAAAGCATGTCACTTAATGCAAATGCTAAATAAATCATCAATCAATTTATAAAGCTAATTACAAAAAGAATAAATGGCCATTTGTGGTCACAAGACAAACCCAAAAATATCAAATATGGGTAGCCGAGTTCTACATTTATAAAACCTGGATTATAAATGAATATTACAATTAAACAAAGGAATTCATTGTTATGGTGGGACTTTAAGCTTTATTCTTCTTTCTTCTTTTTTCTTTCTTTCTTCTTCTTTTCTTCTTTTCTCCTCTTTTGGATGGTTGGAAGGTGGATGCTCCAAGGCTTCACATGGTGCATAACATGGGATCTTATGACCAATGATCATCTTAATCTCCATAACAAATCATTCCAAAATCCTAATTATATAAATTTTAACATGAAAAGGAAAAGTAGAAATCTAACTAACACCTGCAAAATAAAGGTTAGTTAAATCACACCACAAACATCCCAATCATATATATTGGACCCATCACTCCACACATGGGTGACCAAGTCCACCTGGCCTATGGATTATTCTTAGGGGTATAAAGCACCTGCAAGTAAAAGCATTTATATTTTTATTTATGATAGCACCCCTTAAGCACAATCCCCTACAGAAAAGAATAGTTAGACTAAGAACGTCCTACCAATCATTCTACGAGTATACACCCTAACATCAAGGTCTAAAATATATATTACAAAACAAAACATTACATCAAACTATGCATCGACCTAACCTAAGGCTAGAAGTGGTGGCTTAGGCTAATATGTGTTCTTTGAAGGTTTGTGTGGTATGCTTAGCTATGGCTTTAGGTTTAAATTTTCTAAGTGTGAAGAACATGTTCAACTTAGAGGATTTCATTTAAGTTGTTTAATTATTTTGGGCTGATTTTTTTTCATGTTTTAATTTGGTTTAAGTGAAACCTACAATTAATTACTAAGTTATGAAGAGAGGGAAAGAGAAGGGAACTTCTCTTTCCTTCCCTAACTTTAAGTAACTTCTAAAGTGGATTCACATTTTAGTTTCATTTAGCTGAATGTTTTGATTACATCTTTTAATCAATCCTAAGTTTAGATAAACCCTAAACAATATATTAAAAAATGCATTTTAAGATTAAATAAAATGAATCAAAAATCATATAACACACATTACTTCATTTTTTCCCAACATATATAACATGCATATGGATGGACCCTAAGCATACCTATACATGCAAATGAGAGTAGTTAACACACTTTATGATGTATGCTAAGTAATCCATTTAAGAAAATTTAGAAGTTGAATATGCATGATTTTTCTTAAGTAGAAAAGGTTTTCCTTATCCAAAAATTTCACATACATACATAAAAGTAAGAAAGGCATAAGTGAGTATAGTGTCATTTAACCAGGTGTGTAAGGTACAGACCAACTTAGGGCTACTTAAATCAGAACCTGGTTGTCCAGACTAATATACCACTTTCCTTAAGCACAAACATATATATAAAAGAAATGAAATAGGAAAGGAAAATGCAAAAGTTATTTAGTAGATTCATTTTTATTTATGCAATTTATGTATGTAAGTATAGGTAACCCTTCTTATATAGTAGCATAAGGATGAATAGGATATGAAATTAGGTGAGCATTAGGTCCTTTTCAAATGAACCTTATATCTCACTAAAATTCCTATTCAAAACTATACCAACATAGAAAAGAAAGGAAACTTATACTATGCATACATTTGTAATATTTCACATGCAAGCTTATAATTAAAGTATAAGTAGCATACTTTCATAATTGATATTTCATTTATAAGTTTTGAAAATAATTTGGATTTAGTAGTGATAATATCCATTCATATTTTACTTTAGCCAACACATGCACATTTGACATAAAGTAAATAATTTCATTTTAAAATTTAAGAATGAAATTATGAATGTATGAAATCAGATGGCATACAAACTTAACATGTTGGGAAAGATCCAAAGTAATGAAAGCATGTAAAAAAACTCACTTTACTTAAATCCTAAAGACATTCTTATAGAATAAGAAAATTTAGAATAAATCAAAGTGAATTTCAAAATTATTTTTCTTTAGTTTGACGTTTAATTTAATTTTGAAAAAAGTGAGATGAGTTTGTTGTTCCTAACCCATTCCTATATGTGTTTTATATTTTTGTTTAATTTTTAGATAATTAGATCCATTTTTATGTGTTGATTAGGTTAAGATATGAATTAAGTGGCTTAATTAATTTACCTACCACCTTAGAAGAATTAACTAAGTAATTATGAGTCAATGAGATGACATAAAACCCATAAGAAATTTAAATTTGCAATGCACCTAATAATGAAAAGGCCTAATGCAATTTTCCTCACAATTAAAATTTAATTAAGCTAAGGGGTTTAGGTTAAGTACTTTTAAAACACACCTTCACACATGTGAATTGGGTTTTAATTTACTTAGTTAAATTTAGGCTATTAAACACCTAAGCATCTACCCAGGGTAAATTAATTAAGTTTTAAATTTTAGATTTTTTGAAAATTGATTAAGGGGATAATTAATGAATTAAACCCTTAATTAAGAGGAGATTAAGGAGAGAAGAGGGGTTTAGGGAATAGCTTAGGAAAAATGCCCCAAAATTATTCCATAAACCTCCTACTTACTAGATCTGACCTTAATCAACCCTAATCAGAGGATAAAACCACTAATCACACCTTAAGTACCCTTAATTACATGAAAGAGATAATTAGGGAATGAAATAGCAATTTTTCTAATTGAGCCCTCAATAAATCTCAAGAAAATTAGGAGAGGTAGAGGTCATCCCCTAAAATGAATCTTAGAAATTTGAGATTAATTGACGACCTAATTAAAGGATAATTGGCTAATTAAGATTCCTAAAGAAACCCAAATTCAAACAAAAGAGTAATTTAAAATCCATTGAAATCATTTTTAAAATATTCTAGATGAAATTATCTTTCAATAGCATTTTCCTTTTATTTTTGATTTTTCTAAAGGAATTATGAATTTTAGAAGATCCAAGGATTAATTATGAATTAATTAGGCATTTTAATGAACCCCAACTAATCTCTAGCTCATAGCGCGATGCGTGGTGATGGTGGTCAGCACGCTTTACACGCGTCGTACTATGAGGGCGTGACTTAAACATCACATCCCAAATGGTGGTGGTGGTGCATTCGCTTATATTCTTCGTCCGATCAAAGATCGGAAGGATGAGAATCCACCCAGTAGGGGTCTACATTAGAATTATTGTGGCCTACCCATCATGCTTTGATAAGCGTGACAGTTGGTGTTTTAAAACACCTCGGTCGAATTTCAATCTTATGCCCTAATGAGCATAACGAAGTCCTTCAATCACCTGCATAAAAGCAAATATATATATGCAAATCAGCAGCATTTTGGCATGGGGAGCAATATCTACAGCTTTTTACGATGCCTAATGAGATAATAGTGATCTCATGACATCACGCCAAATTTTATCTCATCATGCGATGAGTGAGGCCTTCAAACCTAGCACACACACACACACACATATATATATATATATATATATATATATATATATATATATATATATATATATATATATATATATATATATATATATATATATATATATATATATATATATATGCATATATTATTCACATATTTCCATACATCCATAATTAACAACACTAATGATTTTGCATGAGTTTGGCTAGAAGGGATTGAATAGGGAATATTAGAGTGTTGATTATTTGGACTGAATAGGTGGGGAAATGCCAAAAACCTAGAGAAGAACCCACCTGATGATGGTGTTCTTTCTAGATTCCCATCGCTTGTAAGGAAGGAAAGAAGGGTTATTTGGTTGCAGGATTTATGGAAATGTTGGAAATCTTAAGAAGAACCTATCTAATGACAGTGTTGCCTCTTGGCTATGGCAAAGGGGATGATCGGGATAGAAATTGAGAAATGTATGCCAAGAGGAAGGTAAAAGAGAAGGAAGATGACAGAAATTGATAGGAACCCGCCTGATGACGGAGTTCTTTCTCAGCTATGGAAAAGGAAATTGGACTCCAATCAAAGAGGGGATACAAAATAGTTGCATGAGATAGTGCTAAGGGGAACCCATCTGATGACAGAGATGATCCTCGCCTATGAAAAAGAGTGTTTGCTGAGAGAAATCTGCCTAATAGTAGAGTTGTCTCTCAGCTACTCCATCATAGAAATAGAAGGTGAGTGAGGAAGTGTAGTTTTTGAGTTATGTGGTTGAGGGATATTGCTTGCTTGAAGAGAGAGCATGCGTGAGCCCGGACTGTGTGGTTGAGGAGTCGAAAGTTGATGCAAGGAGCGATCATTCCTTTCAACCTCGGATGCAAAGAGGTCAGCCTTAAATCTAATTCATGGATTTTATTAATCTACATGATGGGACAAATTAACATAGACCATCAAAGCCAATATTTCCCTTTCTTCACCTAATAGTTAACCATGTGAAATTGGAGAGCGATGAGCCAACCTGAAGAGGAAGTAAGAGAGGCCGGTGAGAAGGGTCGTGTAAACTAGAGGGAGATATGGGAATGAGCCGTATGAAAGAGAGGAGAGGGAGGTCGGGGCATTCATGACTTGAAGCTTGAAGAAGGCTATAGCATGAGAGTTGGAGAGAATCATCCGGATTATGGGGAGTCATGCGAGTGAAATGAACGGAGGAAGAGTGAAAGAACAACAAAAGATTACTTATGGTAGAGGGGGTAGGAGTGGGTGTTTTAAGAGTGAGCGAGATAGAGGGGTGAAAGAAGTTTTTATTGGTGTGTGAGCCAAAAATCTTGGCTGTCTCTTTTTCTTGGGAGAGAATCAGGATTAGGAGCCCTAATTGCTGATTAATTACTTTTCTTATGTATTTAGGTGGGATTTTCAAAATTTTAAGCTAAAATTGAGACCATTTAGGAAAAGTCATTCTCAATTAATTCCATATCGTACACATAAAAATTCTAAATTAATTTTGGAATAATCAATCATTTAAATTATGGTTGGAGAAATTAAGAATAAAAATCTAATTTTCTTTAATTATTATTATTTTTGTGGACTAATTATTTTTTGCAATGTAGCATTGAAATTTGTGCAATCGAAGCAAAATCCATAAAATATGTATGTCATTCCTAAGTAAATTTGGTGCTCTGAACTCAATGGTTCATCCAATTTTGTGATCGGAGATCATTTGAGTGAATTCGGTGTCGAATCGAGTCGATATTGGTTCAAAGTTGCTCATCATTGCTTCCAATCACTTGATATTCATGCAGACTCATCCGAATTAAGTGCAAATAGTCTCATTTGATAGGTTACAATGTTTTGACGTTAATGACATATCAATTTCATGGATGGAGGTCATTTGTGCATCATCGTAGCTTCCCAATCTCAATATATGCATTGGATTTTTTTTCTTGACGAAGTCGAGGAAATATGTATATTTTGATCAATTTTGTTTTGAATGTAATGGAAAAGTTTGTTCATCTATCAAAGATCATTCTGACTAGTTTTGATGACATCGAGTGTATTTCAACTTCGATTTATGCATCATTGTATCCGAAGTCCATCGAATTCGACTTGTGAGATCGACTTGACTAATGGAGCTTATGTGTAGTTCCAAAAATGCCCCCAACAAATATGGTGTGCATATAAAGTGGAGCATGTTTGTTGTAAACTAGTAGACCATACAAGATTTGGCCTGATTTATCATTATTGACTCATCAGCTAGGAAGAGAGATACCTCTGGCCTAATGCTTAACGCTTTAATAGGCTTGAAGAAAGTTTTATCTTAGTGGTTTATGTCTTTAATCTTTCTTTTGTCTTAGCTTTGTCCTTAGTAGGCTTGGTGAAGGAAGAATTTTATTTATTTTTGATTTAGGTTCCTTTTGTCCTAGCTTTGAGCTTGTCAGACTTGATGAAGGATTGACCTGACTTGTCTAACTTGACTTGTCAGGAGGATGCATACCTTCAGTCCTTTGCTTTCACTTTGGTGTACTTATTGAAGGATTTGACCTGATTTGCCTGAATTGACTTATCAGGAGGATGTTCATACCTTCGATCCTTTCCTTGTGATTTTGGCAGACTTGTTCAAGGATTAACCTGATTTGTCAGAATTGACTTATCAAGAGAGTGTGCATACCTTCGGTCCTTTGCTTGTTAATTTTGGCAGACTTGTTGAAGGATGCGAGCTGATGACCTAGACTTTGAGAAAAGCATTAGGTCTATGGCAAGAAGTTGTCAATCCAACACTTGGTGTTTTAATGGAATGGTTGACTACAAATTCTCTTAGTTTAGCTATGCGCTTCTTACAAACTTTAAGATAGCTTCTTCGACCCTGTGCTTGTTGCTTTGTAAACTTGTTGAAGAAGTTATATAGGTTTGCACTTTGTGGTTACTTAGACCTCTCCTCAGATCCTCTCTTGATTCATCAATCAATTGGAAAAATTCTCCAGATCTGGATTGCTTAAATTCATTGAGTTGAATCAGCTTTGTAGGATAGATAGCTCGAGCCTTCGAAGTTGTCTTCTACATGCTCTGAGTGAACATGATCTTTCCTATTATTCATATAACCACATGCAACCTAAGCAAATATAATTGTAAATGTTATTTGGGGATTTCAGCATGAGTCAAGATGTCAACCCAAAATATACATAAGTGATTTTCTAATTTATAAAAAAAAAATTTAAAATGCCCCCTCTCTGACAGGGGAATTTTCAACCTAAGATGAAGTTGTACTTATATCTCTTTTTATATCAATTATAAGAGTAGATGAGACTAATTGTCAATCAGCATGTATGTATACTTTCATCTTGGGATATCTTCAGATGGCACGATATCAACCTAAATAAATATATAAAAATGCCCCTATATTGTAGGGGAAATTTCATCGCACTATAATGCAAGAGAATTTTGAGTCTATAAATATATATATATATATATATATATATATATATATATATATATATATATATATATATATATATATATATAATATGAGGAGTCATGAATATAATGTTTATCCAATCACACAATCATGTGCACTCAGACAAGATACTTCTTAAGATAATGCCATTGATGGGTGGCATAGGTCGTCGACCACTCGAATCAATAAGCTGGTAGGCTTCTTTTGTATACCTTCTCTATGATGTAAGGGTCTTCCCAATTAGCTTCAAATTTACCACCAATTCTTTTATGAGGGATTATCAATCTTCTCAGCACTAAAACCAACTCTCCTCTTTGAAAACTTTGAGGATGCACTGTTCCATCGAAGCTTTATACATTCTTGCTCGATAGATTTCTAAGCTTTAATGGGCTTAAAGTCTAATTTCATCGAGCGTGTCAAGCTCTTCTATCCATAAAGGTGTGTTCTCCTCTTAAGTGAGATTATACTGGATGGCTACTCGAAGTGATGGTAGTTTGACTTCTAGTAGCAAAACTGTTTCAACTCCAAAAGTAAGAGTATAAGGAGTGGCTTTAGTTGGCATCTTGTAAGTAGTTCTATATGCCCATAATGCCTTGAGCATTTTGATGTGCCATTCTCTTTTATTCCTCGTGAGGATTTTTTTGAGTAGCTTAATTAGTGTTTTATTAAAAGCTTTTACTAAACCATTGGCTCTTGGATTATAAATTGATGAATATCGCCAATTGATTTTGTATCGATTAGTGAATTTATATATCCTTGCACTCTTGAATGTTGGGCCATTGTCTAAGATAACTCATCATGGTATACCAAATCAATAGACACCATTATGAGTGAAGAAGTTGATGACTCGATCAGTAACCACTTTAAATGGAGCTGCTTCGACCCACTTAGAAAAAAAAGTTGGTTACTGCTAAGATAAAGCGATGACCTATTGACGATGGTGGATCAATAGGTCTAATTATATATGTTCTTCAACACTCAAATGGCCAAGATGTGATTGTTGGATGCAGTGGATTCAGAGGTTGATGAATGATATTCCCATGGACTTGGCATTCATGGCACCTTTTGGCATGATCAATGCAATCTTTTACCATCGATGGCCAATAATATCCCATTCTCTTAATTTTTGCTGCTATTTTAGGACCTGATTAATGTTCCCCACAAAGTCCTTCATGAATTTCAGACATAACTTTGTTGGCTTCATCTGTTACTAAGCATCACAGTCACATTTATTCAAAGGATCTAAAGTACAATGTATCATTAACATAGGCATATCATAAGATCCTTTTGTAATTTGCATGGCTAGTGATTTATTGATCGGCAATTTGCTTTCCTTGAAATAATCGATGAAGGATTGTCTCCAATCATTAGGCTCTTCCACTATGAAAGCTTCACATGACTTCTTTGTAGTACTTTTGAGCTTTTCTATCTCTTGTAATTATTCTTCGGGAGAATGAGAACAATTTGAATTTCTTTCTACTGGCTTGAGTTTGATGTCCCATCTACCTATGGGGAATATGGATTCACTGGCTGTAGAACTCGACGGGTGAAGACTTCTATCAACACGTGCTTGTTGGTCATGCTTTCTATCTCTTTGGCTAGTTTAGCTAAGTAGACTGCTTTGCTATTTTTGGATCAAGAGACTCAAGTCAATATAACAATCAAAATTTGTGCCATTAGCTCGAGAACTCACTTATGATAGTAAGCTAATTCAAGCTTAGTGATCTTATAGATTCCCAAAACTTGCTTGATGATCAACTAAGAGTCTCTAAACACTTGCAAATTTTGGATACCTATGATAATAAACTTCAAGACCTGCCATCAAAGCCTCATACTCGGCTTCTTTATTGTTTGAGGTTCAATTAAACCATATGAATGTTTTCTAATGCCTCTTTCTAGTGTTATAAATATGAGGCCAATATCGGATCGTGCCTTGGGTGGGTTCGGAGGTTGTGCTAGCTTGATCGATGATGCTCCATCAAAATACATCCCCAGATCTGCAGGTTTTCTCTTTCATTAATAGATAGAATCTACTCATTAGGCAAGTCATCATTAAGCAGTGATTTAGCTGAGATAGGATGCGTAACAAGCAAGTCTGCCAAGATCTGTCCCTTTACTACTTTCTGGGGTACATACATAATATCAAATTATAATAAGAGTGCTATCCATTGAGCTAAACGACCTATCAATGCTGGTCTCATCATCAAGAACTTTAGTGGATCAACCTTCAAGATTAGTGTGATTCTATGAGAAAGCATGTAATGGAGAAGCTTCTGAACTACAAATATTAATGCCAGACAATGCCTCTCTATTGGATAGTAGCGTACTTCGGCTCCTACTAATCTTCGATTGATGTAGTATAGTGCATTTTCTTTATTTTCCTCATTATGTTGTGCAAGTAAAGCTCTAAAGGACCCCTCTAAGGTTGCGGTGTATAAGATAAGAGGTATCCCTAAGATAGGAGCTGCTAGAATTAGTGAGATTGAATAGATACTTTTTAATACTCTACATGCATCTTGAAATTCCTTGTCTCATTTGAATGGAGTATTCTTTTTCATTAGCCTCGCAAATGGTTGACATCTTCCTAACAGGTTTGATATAAAATGTCAATGAATGCGAGTTATCCTTGTAAAGAGTGAAGGCGAAAGGTTCTTCGGTGGAGGCATCTACATGATCTTTGACTTTGTTGGGGTCAATCTCAGTTCATCTATGTCTTACAACATATCCAAGAAATCTTCCTGAGGAAATCCCAAAAGCACACTTAAGAGGATTCATCTTGAGTTCATACTTTCTGATCCTTTCAAAGATAATCCTTAAATCTTCAAGGTGATCTTTTTTATCAATACTTTTAACGACGATGTCATCAACGTAGCATTCTACCTTCTGATGAATCAACTCGTCGAAGATGCGTGCATGGCCCTCTGATATGTAACTCTGGCATTCTTCAATCCGAATGGCATGACTGTATAACAATAAATACCAATTGGTGTTCTGAATGATGTACGTTTCTCATCTTCAGGAGCCATCTTGATCTAATTATAGCTCGATGAACCATCTATAAATAAGAACATGTCATAGTTGGAGGTGTTATCCACTATCAATTCTGATACAGGGAATGAAAAATCATCTTTTGGGCATGCCTTATTTAAACCTCGAAAGTCGATGCAGACTCAAATCTGACAATTCTTCTTATGTACAGGAACGATATTGGCTATCCAATCTGCATACTTCTCCTCGCGAATGAAGCCTACTTCAATTAGCTTTTTTATTTCTACGACCACTTGTTCGTCAACATCCAGCCTCATTCTTCTAGGAGCTTGTTTGACTGGTATTGAATCAAAATTAATAGATAGCTTGTGAACTACCACATCAATTAGATTTACTGATGAACCTGGGTCAATTAGAATTCAATTGATCATAATTCCATCACTTTCTGTAGCTACATATAATGGGCGGTTATGTTCCGTTGTCCCTCGAGCATAAGATCTTCTTCAGAGAAAGTGATCATCGGGAGGTCTTGAGCTTGCAAAACTTTAGTTATGCATCGTTCAGCAAAATATGCTTCATATCTCTCTGAGTTCTTTAAGAGCTTGAATCAACATTTCTTGAAGGTCCTTTGACATCAAGAAAGCTCATACACACTCAGTTGTGCAGGGATCTTTCTCAAATGCAATAGGATATTATAATCAATTCCTCCACTCGAATTTGATTTCTTCTTAAAGTCTTTAGGGATAATATCTTTGTTAACTTCAATATTTTTGTCTTCATTTATGATTTTGTGCTTATTGGATGACCCATTTCTTAATGGAGGTGGTAGTATCTTACCACTCCTTAGTTGCACTTGGACTGCATTATTTGGCTTAGACTCTTCAGATAAGTGTGGTGTTTATTTTTCAAACTTTAAATTTGAAAAATGTATAGTTGGGACACCACGTAGATCCATAGATGTACTCATTAAGGTGATTGGGTATGATATTAAGGAATGATGTACTATCTCGAGGGATAGAAGTCACCATCCTACAATGCACCTAATCACCTAATAAGGACTCCTAAGGACAATGGGTCTTGAATGTACCAGAGATCTTTCCCTTACTTTACATGGAAAAGTAAAGTAGGGTTTATTTTAAATCAGGTTAGTTAAGTTCCCTATGGAGGAAGCCCCCATAGTTAATTACATTTTAAGTAATAAGATTCCTTAAGAAGTATACTCTCGATTAAGGTAAATGATAGTTGTCTCCAAAGATTTCAAAGATAGGATTATCAACAAATTGGTTATTTTTGGAAAATCAAGTAGGATTTATCAAGAGGAGAGAGTTATTATCGAAATCAAAGGGAGATAAGTAGAGGATGCTTACGATGCTAGGAAACCTAGCGAGCATGCGAAACTATCCTATGGTTGGGATTTATATTTTTGAAATTTGAAGAGGATTATATATTTGAGTTGAATTTTTATTAAAAATCTAGGGCTTACAATTCCATAACACAAGATCGTGAAAATTCCTATAAGGTAATAATTTATGCTTGTAGCCCGCAAAGGAAAACATAAACCTCAGATCCTAAATCTTGGGAGCTTTGGCGAGGGCCAAAGCATGACCTAAATGTAAGGCAAAAATGGGTATATGGTTTATCTCCACAAGAGAGAAAAAATCACCCAACTGTTGGACCTACAACCACTGAGGGTGGCCGCCAACTAACTCCTCCTATAATTTTAAATACATGTAGGATAGTCTTTTGCTTTGCAAGATGGCTAATTTGTTATTTATTTAGATAGGAGACTAAGTCCTTAAACACTCCTTAAGAGAGTAGATCATAAAGGGCATAAATAAATGACTTAATCTAATGCAAATTTTGTTAAGTTTTATTTTCAATTTTGGACATTTTTATTTGACATAGGCTATGGGATTTCATATTCTTAATGCATGAGAAATTGGTTATGGGCCAAAATTAGAAAGAAGGAGGTGTGTTTCCACCATGGCTCTCAAAGGTCAAGTCATTTTCTCTAGCAAATGTGGAAGCCCCCCATTAGTTAAAGTGAAGCAATATATTTTTATGCATGGTGTAAGACATACAACATCCAGCTAAGGGGTTGCTAAATCATTTATTATCTTGATTTATATCCTAATCTTTAGGTGAGTTTATGAGTTATTTAATTTAATTTTGAGTTGATTAATTGGATAAAAAATTTACTTTTCCCTAGGAGTCTAATCACATCTAGGACATTCAACAACCATCAAGCAATTAAAAAACTAAGAAAATCATGTCATTTCTAATGCACAAGCTAAACAAATATCAAACAATTTTATAAAGTTAGCGTAAAAGAATAAGAGACGGATGTGATCAGGTACCACCACACAACCTAAAAGGAATGTGGGTAGCCGAGCTCTACCCTTGTATAACCCGGATTACAAATGAATAATTACAATTTAGAAGGAATTCATGTTATGGGTCTTCATTCTTTATTTCATCATTTTATCATTTTTTTTCATTTGACTTGGGATGTGGTTTGCTCCAAGGGTTCACATGGTACATATGACATGATCTTATGACCAATGTTCACCTTAATTTTCACTTAACATTCATTCAAAATCTTAATTGCAAAATTTACATTAAAATGAGAAAGATACATCTAACTAAACCTGCAAAATAGAGATTAGCTAAACATACCACACAACCCAAGCAGTTATATAAAAAATTTGGGACTTAGCACCCCACACATTGGTAACCAAGTTCACCTATCCTAATTTGGGTTATGCTTAGGGGTATAAGCAACATGGATAGCAAAAAGTATTTTATATTTTTATTATAGCACCCCTTAAGCACAACCCCTTGCAGAAAATATGATTAGGCTAATACCGGCCTAACATCCAGACTATGCACATGCACCCTAACATCTAGTCTAAAAACATTACATCACAAAATAAAATTAGGCATCAAACCATGCACCGCCCTAATATAGAGCTAGAAATGATGACTTAGCCTAATGTGTGTGTCATTTAAGGCTTGTGTGGCATGTCTTAGCTAGGCTTTAAGGTTGAACTTTTCTAAGTGTAAAAGGTTCAATTTAGAGGGTGGTTTTAGTTTAAGTGATTTAGTTGACTTGCAATTTTAGTTGATGATTTGATTTGGTTTAAATGAACCTACACATAGTTACTAAATGTTGTGAAGAGAAGAAAAGAGAAGAGAACTCCTCTTTCATCCCTATCTTAAGTAGTTTCTAAGATAGATTTATTAGTGATTTTCCTTTAAAATGTTTTATTATGTATTTTAATTAATCCTAAGTTTATATTTACTCTAAATAGCCCTATTTAATAAGAAAGGCATCTTAGGATTAGTTAAGGTGAATTATTATCACATAACACACAACCATTTATTTCTTTCAACCATGTATACCATGATATGAATAATCCTAAGCATACCTATACATGCAATGAAAAGTTTAACACACTTTGATGATGAATGCTAAAATATATGATTTAAAAATTTGGATATTCCATGATGCATGTTTTTTTTCTTATGGTAAAAAGGGGGATTCTTCATCCATTAACATAATGCACATCCACATGTATAAATGACATAAGTGAGTTCGACGCCATTATTTTCTACACCAAGGGAATAAAGTACATGACCTAAAGCCTTGTAGCCCCGGGATATCTAGACTAATATATCACTTTTCTTAAATACATGTAAATTTACACAAAAGATCAAATGGATAAAGAATCATGCAAAAGATTTTTGTGTTTGATTTAGTTGTATAATTTACATGTGTAAATGTGAGGATTCTTCTTAAGTCATAACATAGAAGTGTATATGAATAGACTTAACCAAGTGTTGTGTTCTTTTCAAATGAACTATACACTTTGTAAATCTTATTCAAATCCATGTTAAGGGAAGAGAACAAAATAACATAAAATGCATCTTATGCTATAATCACATGCAAGCTTATAAGTACTTATAAGTAGCATGACTTCATTCATAATCTTTGATTTATAGATTTTGAAAATCATTTTTGGTTTAATAGTGATAATAATCATTCATATTCTTACTTTAGCCAAAATATGCAATTTGACATAAAGGAAATATTTTACTTTAATTGATTTTTTAAAAGATATGAATGCATGATTTCAAATGGCAAACAACATTTAGCATGCTTAGAAAGAAATAAAGGGATGTAAGCACATGACTTCATTCACCCTAATTACTTCATAAGGACAATCCTATAGAATAAGATCATTTAAAATGAATCAAAATTCTTTAAAGAGATTTTTATTTTTCACTTTGATTTGACTTAGGAAATTTGAAAAGAGTTTGCTGGTCCTAACCCATTTCTCCCATGTGTGAATTGGTTTAGTTTAATTTTAGAACAATTAGTTGATTTTATATTTATTTTTAGGTTATGGTATGAATTAAATCCATTAATTACCTCTTACCTACACCACTTTAACATAATTAAACACTATATGCTAAGGAATCACCAATGATAATTGAGCACTACATTTAAGTGTGCTAAGATATATTGTATGTATAGGTATGCTTAGGATTTAATATCATGTACATGCTACATATGATGGAAAGAAATGAATGCACATGTGTCATGTGGTAGTAATTCATTTCAATTAATCTTAAGATGTCTCTCTTATTGAATATGATTATTTAAAGTAAACCTAAACTTAGGATTGATTTAAAATGTATAATAAGTCATTCTAAAGAAAATTAAATAATCAATATGCTTTAGAAATGACTTAAGGTAGGGATGAAAGAGAGTAATTCTCTCTTTTCCTTCTCTTTATAACACTTAGTTGTTAAGTGTTAATCAAATGAAACCAAATAAAACACTAAGTAAAATTCTCAAATCATTTAAACTACTCAAAGTGAAATCAACCTCTTATGGTTAAACATCCTTTCATACTTAGAAAATCATAATAAAACCTAGTTAGGACATACCACACAGGCCTTAATACACACACTTTAGAACTAAGTCATCACTTTTAGCTTTATGTTAGAGCGGTGCATGGTTTGATGTATGATTGGCATTATAATATATTTTTTATATTGGATGTTAGGGTGTATGCTTCATAGACTAGATGTTAGGCTGATATTAGCCTAATCATATTTTCTATGAGGGATTGTGCTTAAGAGGTGCTTATAATAAATATGAATGCTCTCTTTTACAAGTTGCTTAATCCCTAAGCATAATCCAAATTAGGACATGTGAGTTAGTTACCCAAGTGTAGGGTGGTAAGTCTAAATTATACATATAACTTCTTGGGTGTATGGTGCATTTATCTAACACTTATTTTGCAGGTGTAGTTAGATTTATCTTTCCTATTTTTAATGTAATTTTGTATTAAGAATTAAGATTAGTGTTATGGGGAATTAGAATGAGCAGTGGCTAAAAGGCTTTGTCCTTGGAGGCCCTCTAATGCCTTTGAAGCAAATCAAATCAAATGAAGAAAAAAGAAGAAGATATGAAGACATGAAGATAAGAAGACCAAATTATACATATAACTACTTGGGTTATATGGTGCATTTAGCTAACACTTATTTTGCAAGTGTAGTTAGATTTATCTTTCCTATTTTTAATGTAATTTTGTATTAAGAATTAGGATTAGTGTTATGGGGATTAGAATGAGTAGTGAATAAAAGATTTTATCCGGGAGGCCCTGTGATGCCTTTGAAGCAAATCAATCAAATGAAGAAATAAAAGAAGATATGAAGACATGAAGATAATAAGATCTCCATAACACTTATTCATTTTGTAAATTGTAATTATTCTTTTATATTTCGGGTTGTATAAGGGAAGAGCTCAGCTACCCATTTTTTCTTTCGGGCTGTACAGCGATACCCGAGCGCACCGACCATTTATTCTTTTGCACTAGACTTATAATTTATTTGATGTTATGTTTAATTGTGTAATATAAATGGAATGCCTCTTCATAGTTTCTTTATGAATGATGATTTAATGTGTGGCATGGATCCGATTGGGATCTTAGAGAAAAAAAATTTTCTACCCCAACTATAACTCATAACTAACATTTTAAATAACTCATAACCTCACATAAAACCTAGGCATTAAATCAAAATAATTAAAAGATTTAATAACCCCTAAATTGAATGTTGTATGCTTAATATCATACATGCATATTTTTTCACTCTTGCTAAGAGAGGGTTTCCATCCTTACACGATAGGGGAAGGCTTGACCTTTGAGGGTCTCCTCTATGGCAAAAAAATACCTCTTTCTCTCTAATTTAGCTCATAATCTCATTTCATCATGAATTTAGACATGTGAAAATACTATTTCCTTTGTCAAAATGAAGTGTCAAAATTCAAATAAAAATTAAAAAGATTTGCATTAGACTAAGTCATTACTCATACCACTCATGCTCTAGTCTCTTAGGGAGTAGGTTTAAGGATTTTAGTTTCTTTCTAAATAATAATAACCTAACTATCTTGCAAAACCATATGACTTGCCTACATAGTTTTAAAGAGTAGGAGGACTTAGCTGGCTGCCACTCCATGCGATTATAAGTCCAATAATCGGGTGGTTTACTCTCTCTTGTGGAGGTAAATCATATACTCACTTTTACATAGATTTAGGTCATGCTTTAGCTCTTGCTAAAGCTCCCTAAATTTAGGATCCAAGGTTTGTATTTCCTTCAGGCTACTAGCATAAATCCTCACTTCTTAGGTATTTCCCTAACCTTTTGTTTGCAAATTATAAGCCTTATTAACCTAATAAAATTTAACTCAAATAAATAACTCTCTTCAATTTCAAACATATAAAGCCCAACCATAAGATAGATTGGAATGCTCACTAAGCTTCCTAGTATCATGGGCATTCCCTACTTGTTTTCTTTGGCTCCGATAATAAGTCTCTTCTTTTGACCATTCCCTCTTGATTTTCCAAACACAACTAATTTGTTGATAGTCTTACCATTGAAATCTTTAGAAATAATAATTTTTTACTTTAATCGAGAGTATTCCTAAAGAACTCACCTTTCTTATGATGTAATTAATTATGGGGGCTTACCCCATTGGGAATTTTAGAACTCAGTTTACCCTACTTTATTCATCCATGTAAAATAGGAGAAAAATCTCTAGTATATTCAAAGACCCATCATGCCTTAGGAGTTCTTATTAGGTGATTAGGTTCATTGTAAGGTGGTGACTTATATATTTTGAGATAGTGCACCATACCTCAATGTCGTACCCAATCACTTCAATAAGTACACCCTCAGATTTGCATGGTGTCCACCATATACACAAACTAAAATTAAACATCATAGTCTCACCGATAGGGAGCATGAGGGGATTGGGAGAAGCTCTAGGGATGCTCTCAATCACTCAAGGAAACTCTATGTGTGGTTTGAATTAGATGGGAGGAGTATACCCTCCTCCCCAAGTGATTCAAAGGTTGGGATGATTTCAGCTTTTGGTAGTCATCCAGCCGAGGTAGGTTGCTAGAGATGTCAGTGAGTGGCTTAGTTGGAGGCTCTTGAGGCTGAGGTAGTGGCAAGGGTTGACAAGGTGTGTACCTCCTCCTCCAAGTGTTCCAATGTGGAGCCACGGGTGAACTCAACCTCTCTTGACTCGCGACTGAATTTAACAGCCATGGGTCAAGTGGGTCAGTGGTCCTAATGTCCAAAATGAGCTAAAGGTGGCTATCATGGGTTTGTAAGTAGGTGAGACCTTCCAAATGAAAATTTTGTCTCATTTGGATGGGTTGGTCCAATGGGTTTTGACCCAAACTCCACCATTGGCTGAGTTTATTTGAGTTGACCCATGGTGACCCAAGGATGGGTCATGCCAAGTTTGGTTAAGTTTGGACTTGGTTTAGATAGGTTTGGCTCAATTTGACCCATTAGGGTCAAATTGGATTCATTTGAGTTAGGTTGACCAATTGGTCAAATTAGGTCAAATTGATGGCTTGGGTAAATTCATTTGGTCATTTGGAGTGTATTGGTGTCATTGGTTTGATTTAATTTGAAGTGGATTTGATTTTGGTTCAATTGGGTTTATTTGGGTCAAATGGGCTAAGTTGACCAAATTGGTCAATTTGACCAAATTGACTTAGGTGGATGGTTGATTTAAGTTCAATTGATTATTTGAGAATGATTGTAGCTGTTGGTTTGAATTAATTTGGGTTAGGGAAGAGTTTGGTTCAATTGGACCCTTTAGGTCAATTTGGGCTAAATGGGTCAATTGAGTTGGTTTGATCAAGTTGGGTTCAATTGAAGGATGAATCATATTCAATAATTAATTTATGATTGATTATAGGCATTGGTTTTAATCAATTAGGTTTAAAATGAGATTTGGCCCAATTTGGCCCTTTAGATCAAATGGGGTCAACTTGGGTCAAGAGGCCAAGTTGGCTTGGTTAGATCCAATTGGTGGTCAAGTCATGTTCAATGGTCAATTTATAATTGATGGGAGTCATTGATTGCAATTGATTGAGCTTGGGATGAAGTTTGGCTCATTTTGATACATATGAATTAATTGGGTTAACTTGGGTCAAATGATCAAAATGGTTTGGTTTGACTCAATTGATTACAATTGGTCAATCAAGAATGATTAACAATCATTGTAGAAGAGATTGGATGGGTTGATTTTATCCAATTTGGGTTGGATTGAAGTTTGGATCAAATTGATCCTTTGGGCCACTTTGGGTCAAGTGGACCAAATGGGTTAATTGAGTTAGATTAGGTTGAATTGAGTTTGATAATCGGTTTAGGATTGATTGATGGTTTTGATTGCAATTGATTTGGATTTTGGCTTATTTGGACCCTTTAGGTCAAATGGGCTAACTTGGGTTGATTGGATTGGTTTGGTTATGAGTCTTGAAAGGGTTTGAAATAGAGTATTGAATGGTTGGAGTGCTTTTATGAAAATCAATTGGATTGGTTTCAATTGAATAGGCTTTGGGTTGGATCCATAGGATGATGGTGGAATTAATTTTAGTTAAGGGCTAAGTTAATTTTGCTTGGAGCTTGGATATGAAACAAGATTCAATCGTGGTTGGTTGGCTTGAGGTTGGTTTCGGATGAGTGGACAAGCATGGGTTTTGTTTTAGGCCATAGGATATGTAGAACCTATTTGTCCTAAGGCATAACCTAAGTTTGAAGTAAACCTTCTAAGTCTAGGGAAATCCTAGTGCTTAAAAGATTCTTAAGTCTAGGATGGGAAGGAAGAGTCCTCACTCCGAAGTGAGGTCAACATTCATATACTGTACATATGCACTTTTACATGTTTTCTATATACTATACCTGCATACTATAATTCACTCATTGTACTTAGTTTTTGCATGTTATTTATGATCGATCTAATCATTTTATTTTCGGTTACTTATAGATGGCATTAGGTGGTGGTGATGATTCTCCATGACATTCATTTGTGAGCATTTTCAAGCAGAAGAAGAAAGTTATGAGTCTACCCACTATTCATGCTACCACCATAGTCACTACCTCTACCTCCATTTTGATTTTGCTACCTCAGACTTTTGGAGGTGGTACATGCCTACCATTCTCTAGAGCCTATAGACAATACTCTGTTCTACCCATATCAGCCACCCACAAATTTCATAGAACCTAAGTTTTACATACACCTTACATGGTCAGTCTAGTACTTCTACGCCCACTGAGCTATCGATGACACACATTTTTATTAAGCTAGAAGGCGACACGTAAGCACATTTTTAAAGTTTTGCTTTTGGCATATTATGTTTCTAATATGAATTAAAATTTTTAGGTTCAATCTATCAAGAGAAGCTATTCATAAAATTAGGGAGTACGATGCTCCATATATTTCATGAAAGAAGGTCCTAATTGTTGTCCAGGACATGTGATTTCGGGATTTTGAAGTATTACCTAAACTATTTATAAATATTTAAATGCATTAGCTGATCTTAAAACATTACTAATTAGCATTAGTTTGTTTGATGTTATAGAAGGATTTTAGCTTATTACCAGAGCACAACAAGAAAAAACTTTGAGTCTAGAGGGCCTACTCGCCTACTTAATATGTTCATAGACATACACAAGTATGGACGAAGACCCCTTTAGATTGGAGAGAACATGTGGGCTGACCTCTACAGGTATGGGCCTCCCCAAATTATGTTCGCAAGAGGGAGCAGGAGAAGCAAAATCCTGCTTCTGATTATGGGGGCATGTGCACCTCTCTGCATACTGGAGGTTCAATATCATACACTGAGTATTAGAGTATGGTAACTCATTTGTTAGTTTTATTAATTGAACTTGTAATCACAGTTAATTATTTTCATTATATTGTTTACAAGCTAAAGTTTTTGGGTGAGAGCCTACTGCTGCTGAATTGCATAGCAGAACATATCAGCATCAAACTGACCAGCAGTGGGTTGATGTTTGTTCATGAAGAGAAAACGTAAGTTAACATTAAATTTGTTGAAATATAATTGAGTTAACAATCTATTATGGTTAACTTGTATTATGATTGCTCATAGGATGATTACATGCAGTTGAAGGACATTGCTAGTCAGGGTTCCACTAGTGCAGGAAGTTTTAGTGGGCAGTCTGAGCAGTTAGAATATAATATATGAAAGGAGACTATGGGGAAGAAGAAGGGACATATTTATGACCTAGGCTCACAAGAATTAGCATATGATGTACACCATTCATTCTCTAGAATGAAGCAGTCGATTGATGAGATTGTTCAAAGCGGGTTGTTGCGATGGTCGAGGAGATGGAAGCAAGGATGACTGCATAGATGAAAGCCCAGATGGCTGCAATGAAGGTTAAAATGAAGAAGATGCACAAAGATAGATGCAAGGGAAAGGAGCCGGTAGTGGAGATGGATGAGGGAGGAGGAGGAGGAGGAGGAGAAGCAGGATGATGAGGAGACTGATGAGGAGTAGACCTCATTTGTTCTTTATTTGTATGATTTTTTTTTTTTCATATTTTCATATATTAGACTATTTCATTTAAATATTTTGAAACTATTAGTTTATTTTAATATTTTTAAACTACTGGAATTTATGAAGAAATGCTTGAGATTAACTATTTGTTAGTCTTATGTGGATGCTAAGTGTATTCTTGAGATTAGCTATTTGTGATTCTTCTATAGGTGTAAAAATCAAAGCATGAGTAAAGCTCTAAAATTTTTTTCATTTCTATACAGGTTTCCGGACTTCCAGGATTTTCGTTGGTGGATTTCGATGGACCACCTTCGCTAGAAATTTCCGGCATACAAGGCATTCGTTGGAAACTGTCTTGTCAGAAATTTTGGGCGATGCACTTTAACGATGGCATTTTTAGACAAACTTTTTAGCGGTTCTTCCTGATAAACTTTTCGACAGACAATTGGCCAGAAATTCTATGGAATATATTTTTCATCGGAATTCTTGTCCATCGAAAATCATTTTCAACCAGGGCTATACTGTCGGGGTGAAAACCGTCGAAAATCCGTCGGAAAAGTAAATTACCGACGGATTTTTGTTGATAACTGATGAATTTGTCCACCGAAAATATACAATTTTCTTGTAGTGGTCTCTTCACTTACATTTAGCATCGACATCACCATGAAGAAGATATCAGCCGTCATCTCTTAAATCAAAACTTTTCTTAGACCTATCCAACCCATCAATGAACTTGGAGTTGCCATTGCCATCCTGTGAACCTTCCTGTATTCATAGGTAACTTTTAGAACAGTTCATTTCTTCTGATGATATGCCTTTCTAGTTCCTTCATATATATTACTAACTTGCTTTTATGGCTATCATGATGAATCAAGAAGTTCCTCCTACCCTGCATTGATATTGCCAATCTTATGAATTATACTTCTCACAAGAACGAATTAGATTTTAGTCCAAAAATTAATTTTTGGCCTGTCATGAAAATTATATATACAAAAATTATATATTAAAATATTTCCTAGACAAAATTCCATAACTTTCAAAATAGTTTAAAATATATAAATTTGATGATTATTTTAGCAGAATTTTTTATTTATTTATTTTACATATAACCAAATAGTTCTATAATCTTCAAAATACATTGTTTTTATTATACTTTACATATACCAACCAAAAAAAAAATTTCTTATATTTATTTTACAAATAATCAAATATTTATAATACACCATATTTATTTTATACTATATTTTATTTAATTATATTCCTTTTTCAAACAACCAAATAACGCTTAAATAACTTATCAAAATTTAGTACATATAACAATTTTCTACCGACTAGTTTTCTAAATTTAACACCTTAAAAATTTACTAAATCCGAATTTTAAGATTCATTAATTTTATATTTAAATTAAACTTGTAGCAAAACGTCTCCTGAAGTAAGAAATCATACAGCCAGCAAAATCAAAAAATCAAAAAAAAATCAAAGGTAGATAAAGTTGCATCATAGAAGGAAAATATCCTCTAGAAAGTAGACATTTATGGGGAATGAAATTTTTTTTATTTTTTATTTATTTTTGGGTATAGTGTTTTCTCTATAATTAAGAGATTTAGATTCATCATACTTCTAACCACTAAGCATATATTTCTAACCTAATTACCATTAAGTCATAGCTTTCCCACAAAAAAGTCTGATTACTTGACTAAATTTTAATTAGCATAAATATTAATACTATTAAAAAGTATAAATATATATAAAAATATCATATTTATTTAAAATTAAATTATTTTGAGAAGAATATAACATATAAAAAAAATTATGTTCTATTTATTTTTGGAAAATTAAAGACTATTTGGGATCACTTTTATTTTTTTTATTTTGATTAATCCATGTTGAATTAGCTTATACTTTCTCATATCAATAGTAATTAGCTTATATTATTTTTCTTCTTTCTTCATTAGTTTTTTCCATTGATAATAAAAATTTTGTATTACCTATATATAAAATTTTGATTCAACACATGCTCATGTTCCAAGTAAAATGTAATTAGTTTTTATCCATCTTTGTAATTATATATAGGATTTTTGAGATCTTCAAGGCTAATACTTATTTAAGCCAAATTACTTACTTTATATTCCATAAAAGTTCAACTATCTTTAGTATCTTCTTTTAGTTTTTCTTGATGTGATTCACCTACAAATAAAAATGCTTTGAATATAAGTAAAAGCAAAATTATCATGGAATGAAGATCGAATATACTTCAACATATTTGAAATCTTATTTAAATGGAGATCAAACAAACTTTGATCAAAGTTTAAAAGAGGTTCAAGTAAGCTTCAAATTTTGGTTAAACTTAATAAGCAACCTTCGAAAAACATTTGAATTAGCAAGATTTGAACTTTTTTGATGGTCAATAGAGGCTTAAATAAAATTCAAACATTTTCAAACTTGATGACAAACTTTGGAACAAGATTTGAACCAGATTTGATCACGATTGGAAATACGTTTGAACATGATTCACATATGATCAAATAAATTTCAAACAAGAGTAAAAAATCTCAAATAAGTTTAAACCATTTGTGACCTTTGATCAAACTTTGTTTCATTCTCCATCTAGTTTTATATTTAATCTCTATTAAAATGACCTCAATTCTCTTGCAATAAGGCACATGAACTAACATAAAATCACTTTAATCATATATCTATAATATTATGAAATATAAAACTAACTAGTGACCATTGAATTTGAATTAAACTATTTGACCAACTCAATTTCACCATTTTGATCTTCTGAAGAAATCTTGAACAAAAAAAAAGAAGAAATTAGTAAAATAAATGGTAGAAAAATGTAGACCTAATAATGATATGTCTTAGTGTTTTAATCATGATATAAGTAAAACAAATAAGGAAATTTTTGTTTGAATTAAAATTTCAATCATATTTGTATAAATAAGAATATAATAGGCATATCATTCAATTACTATATTACCTAATATATAAAGTAAAATATTCACTTGCATATATATATATATATATATATATATATATATATATATATATATATATATACACAAATAAATTGAATGATATATTTATACAAATAAATTATTTATTTATCTAGGAAAAGATGCATAAAAGTAGAGTTGTGAAATATAAATTGGATAAAGTAGCGAAAGAATAAGAAAATAAAGATTTAATGATTTGAATAAGGTTAAATCAAATGATTAAATAAATATTTAAATTATTTAAATAAGATATAAATGTCACAGCAAGAATATAAAGTTTTAAATATAAAAAAATATTTTAAAAATCTTATTATTATTATTATTATTATTATTAATATATATATATATATATAATGTTATTATAAACTTATATTCTTAATATATTTTTATTTAAAAAAAATATAATTTATATTAAGTGTTGAGTGCTAGACCATAAACTTTACAATGATAAAGAAAAATTAAGTCTAAACTCAATAGAAATATCCAACAAAGGAAGACAAAATTTTTTATTTATTTTACTTAGATCTCTAATCTCATTTAACATTCCCAAAACTCAAATCACATAGCCTAATTGCTCGTATACGTAGCTTAACTCAAATTTCAATATATTTGTAATTTTTTTAAATCCCACATCATTAGTGACTTGTAGCAATTCATTATTTATATTAAAAAAGAGTTTATAATTTGAGTTTGTAACTCATTTGAGTGGTTGCTTTGGGGCTATCTAAACTTATGTTAATGAGATCTTTTATAATAATTTAAGATTTAAAAATATTTTTAAAATATTTAAATTAAAATATTATGTTTAAAGTTTTTGTAGATTATTTATGTTGCGTTAGAAAACTAGTTGTGGTAGAATAAAAATTTACGCCTTAGTCTTATTGTGAAATTCAACATATACAAAGATATTTGAAGAGTGAACAAGAAACTCCAAGATTTTTAAGTGAAAAAATCCGAGAAAGAGGGGGAAAAAATCATGGGGTTTAGTCCAATAAAAATTTTCCACTATATATCTGTTTTGGAATACAAAGTTTAAGTTTTCCGATAACGGGATTACAGAATTGTATGTGAGAAAGTCTTATCATGGGAATCCCAGAATCAGGTAACAACAACTATGCAGTAGTAATCACAGAATAATTGTACATAAATATGGTGAACAGGAGTTAGGGTGGTGGCAGGCGTGGTGACCGCGATGTGGCCGCGGCGATCAACAATAGCGGCCGACGGTAATGACCGAGGACGGCGATCGACGGCGGTGATGACCAGCGGCGATGGCTGGTGGTAGTCGGCGGAGGTGAACGACGATGATGATCAATGGTAGTGGCCGACGGCGGCGGCCGGTGGTGGCAGCGGAGACCGGCGATGGTGGTCGGCGACGGTGGTAGGCGGTGGTGGTGGCCGACGACGGCGGACGGCGGTGGTGGCCGACAATGGCGGACGGCGGTGGTTGGCGGCGATGACCACCGGCGGTGGTCGGCGAGCGTCGACTGGTGACACGATTATGCTTGGAAAATCTTTAAGCTTGAGAGCTCTCTCTTCTCTTTAGCTTAGGCCCCCTCATGTGAAGAATGAGGAGTTATTTATAGATTAGAGGAATGCCGTTTCTATAAATATGTGCAAAATTCAAACCATTCAATCGAACGGCTCAAAATGATTCATTTGATCATGTGATGTATTTTAGGTATTTAAATGCTCAAATGAAGTCAGAATCAAGAGATATTGGGCTTGTTAGATCCGGCTCGTCAAGATGCTCGATTTGATCATAAACACTCCACATTTAGAAACTATTTAGGGATTCAACTGATATCCCAAAATTTCTAATTATATTTTCAGTGTTTGATCTAGGCTAGTCTCGACTTAGGATCAAATTACTTTCGACGTCAAGATTTGTGTTTCAACTAATAGAGTTTTCAGTGACATCAATTCATACGATTGATTGAGCTCATTTAGAACATTTGGTCAAGTTCTAAAATTTATGATTCTAAATTTAACTTAATATAATTTATAGATCTAATTATTATAAAAAATCATAATAATTTGATTGAGAATAAAGGAGATTAAAAGGTGCATTTTTGGACCAGACAGTTTCATCAGTTGAGCTAGTGGTTTAAATTGCAAACATGATTTTTAAAGCTAATTAGACCAGTCGTATGCCGTAATCACAATCAAACCATTTTAAATTTCAATTTTTAAAACTATGTCTAAAAGTTCATTTAAGACCAATTTATTTTCAATAAGAGATAACATTTTGTATTAATCCATTTCTTTTTTAAGTTGATGTATCTAAAATGTGTTGAGCATGCTCAAATTTAAACCTGGTTCAAACCTATGTTAGAACTTAATTTGAACTTTATTCGAATCAAAATCAAATTTGTGCTGATTTGAAAATGTATTAGAACTCAATTCATCTCGATCATGAATCCCTCTTCTCCTTTATGTCGTGCTCTCATCCATGGCTTCCATAACAAGCTCTCATTATGAACACTCGTCTCACCTTCATATGTTGTTGATCCTATCAAAGCCATCTCCTATGCAAAATTTTAAACCTCGTTCAAGAAAATTTTGAAGTAAGGCTTGAGTGAAGTTCAAAGAAAAAGTTCAAATTTAAATCACTTCATGCTAACGTTTCGTAAGAAACTATAATAAGATAACCACATATACAAAAGAAGATATTTTTGTTCGAAATAAATTTTAGTCATATTTTTCAAAAAGTAAACTGCAACCATATTTATATATACACTTACGTATATTCAAATTTTATCATTAAAAAACATATATAAAATATTATTAACATAATTAGAATTTATTTCAGAAAAATCAGCTCAAAAATGGCAACCTTCATGAGAAACAGCGTTCATAAATAATAATAAATAATAATAATTTTTATCATTATAATTTGGAATATTATAGTTTATAAATAAAAATTGCAGGATATAATTAACCATAGTCTAAAGCCAACTACCCACAGCGCTTTTTCAGCAAGAGTACACATTATTTCAAAAGGAAAAAAATGTCATTCATTCTCCTAATAAAAATATTTTAATAAATTTGCATACATACAACATAACTTTTATATATTTATATATCTAACATTTAAATTTTAATATTTAATTATATAACATTTTAATGTTATAATCACATCAAAAATTTATTCATGAAAAAATTTATTTTACTTAAAAAAAGTAAATATTAGTAATATTATTGATGTGATTTAAAATTTTAAATATTTTATAAATAAATATTTTATTTTTTTCTGTTAAATATGTAAATACAAATAAATTATATCGTATGTATGTAAATTCCTTAATATTATTGTTTATTACAAATATATAATAATGGTACGAGAATGGATTAAGCATATCAATTTGCTCCAGCTTCGGACTTCTTCCACTTCACCAAGGATCCAAGAAATTCCATGACCTAGTAACAAAATAATAATAAAAAATAAAAAAGTTGGCCAGCATTTCACAATAATCAAGCAAATTTGAGCATATATATATATATAGAGAGAGAGAGAGAGAGAGAGAGAGAGAGAGAGAGAGAGAGAGAGAGAGAGAGATGTTAGTATCTTGCCTCAGATGTATCCCTCAGAGAGTAGAAGGCATTAGTTTCTTTAGGTATTGCGGAAACCAAAATGCCATAGCCTTTGTTCCCTTCTCTTAAAACCTATATGTCGATCAGATCGCAAATTAGTAAGTTATATAAGGACATTTTTCATAATAATTTTCACGTTAAAATTTTATTCATATTTTGTTTACAAGAATGAGAACGAAATTGTCAATATATATATGTTTGCATTTCCTAATTAAATCCAATTCTCTAAAAATTGCTGTAGAACCAAACATAATTATAAAGTAAAAAAGAATTTACAACATGTCCTTTTTACAACACACCAAACATAGCCTTAAACTCATTCATAAAAATTTTAAAAGAAAAATCTACCCAAATCATTATTTTACCTTAAAAGCATCCTCATCAGTTTGATCATCCCCAATATATATAGATAGCACATCATCCCTGACATTTAGCCCTAAGGATTCAAGCAAAAATTCAACAGCTTTCCCTTTGTTCCAATTGATAATTGGACGGATTTCTAAAACCTGTACAATGCAAAACATTTTTAAATAGAAATAAACTTTACTGCCCCTCTTTCAGATTTTACAAATTTCCTCTCATTTGGACTCACTCTATAACAATAAATCTGGTTTATGGGTCTTGCATTACCTTCTTCCCATAAGTTAGTCGTAGGCGAGGATAGTTCTTAAGTATATCATGCACACGCTGAGCAATCAAATCCCAATCCTACAACCCGAAGAACAATATAACTCAGATGAAGCAAATCTAAAAAAAGTTTTAGCACCGAAGTTTTACAATTTCAGGCATTAAGTATTTACCTTTTGATCTGCTAGACGGTAATGTACAGAGACACAAAACATATTGTTCTCAACTTTTGAGCCTATAATATCTTCAGTTTTCTGTACGAGAGATCTAAAAATCTGTAGAAAAAGAAAAGTGAATGTTGCTCAAGGTGATATAATGTATCATGGATCATAGATGCTTGCTGAAACATGTAATAAAATTTAGTTGGAAGAACTAAATAGTACCTCATTGATCATCGGCAAGAACTCAGCTGCAGGTTGGAACTGGTTCACTTCCTTTCCCTACTTGGGATGAATAAATTGTTGTAAAATGGATCATATCAACTTGTGAAATACAAAAATTTTTAAAAAAATTTACTACGCTGCTATTGGTTTTCTTACAATTACCAACAAATAATGGAAGCAAAAGTGATATTTCACCTGCTCGTTGGCAGATTTGATGCAATTTGGGTGGCTGGTGACACTTTTAAAATCTCCTACTGGGCCAACTATGTCCATTCCATGGCTTCCAGCATAATAGAGCTCTGTAAGTCCTACAAATTTATAAACCTGGAAATAATTTCTTAAGCACAGGAGTAATATATTAAATGAATCAAGAAATTATAACCATAAAGTAGAAGAATTATATGCGAATAGTTTATGAACTAACAAGAAATCTCGATCAATATGAATGAGTGTAATTGCTAAGTACCTTATCACGACTCCTCCCACTTATAATGGCAGTAGGAAAATAGTTGGCGGCATTTTTAACAGCAGTACGCATCTGCAATTAAGCCAACAAAATTTATACGCTAATAAAGGAATTCAATTGCAATATTGTAAACGTTCAAAAAGATTATAATTACATACTGCACTTGACATAAAAGCTTGATCAGGATTATCCACAATCGGTGAAAGAGTTCCATCATAATCCAAAAAAAGTGCCACCTTTTTTCCGTTTGCATAATCTTTTATCTGCTCAAATGATGAAAGTGCTGAAGGAAATTTAATCTACAAAACAAGAATAAAAGTGGCATTTAACTTCAATAAGCCATAACATTAAAGATGTAAAAGTGGTGGAAAGCAACATACTAGCCAGGAGTGATACTTTGAATCAGTTTCATCCAAGGAAATATTAAAGTTGATATCTTTATCAAATATTTTATGAGGAGATGAAGCCTTCACGGCCTCAAGCCGCACGTTAGGATGCACTGTTAAAATCATTATAATATAAATTAAATTAATTAATTTAAATGGCTCATAAATAGATAGTCACGCCACTTTTGTGGTCAATAAATATGTTTAACATTATATTATTATCATTATCCCATTAATTATTATGGACTATTCATCAAAAAGATATCTCATGTAGGTATTACTAATTTTAATAAATTCTTCATACTATTGTTATCCAAACTTTTAATTAAAAGTGAAAAATATTACCTCCAACCATAGTATTCACTTTGGGACAAACACCAAATTTTGCTAGTCTTTTTAAGCACTTTATATCTCCTGAATTGATGGAATCATGATGGCTTATTTTCTTAGACTGGAGACCCTTGATTGCTTGTCTTCGTATATCTCTTCTGCCATCAAGAAGCTATATTATATATGTATATATCAAGCACCTCTTGAATGAAAAGTCTCACCACTTCCTAAATATGTCATCTCTTAAATGGATAATCATGTGCTTTCCCAAATAAAATATCTCTTATATGAATACCAATATCTTTTACCAAATAACATAACTAAATAAATTCTTAATAAATTACTAAATATTTATTCATTAACATCAATATTAAGTACTATACTAATAAGTTGATGTATTATAATCAACATTCTTCTTTTTTGACTTATCTCTTAAATGAATACCAATAATCAATTTCGATTCACCTTAAGGTTAAGTTTTAATATTTTAGAAATTTTGTACTAATATTATAAATTGCAAACTACAATTAATTAAGTATTATTACCAATTGGTATTAAGCGCTATATTTTGAAATTAATTTTATTGTCCTTCCAATTCCATGAAAATCATAGTCAATGAATGATAGGTTTATTGAAAATGATGAAAACAATGAAAGTAGGCAACTTCAAAACTTAATTTTTGAAAAAATACAAAACTTTTAACCCTCTTATGAAGTTATAAACCAATTAGTTGTCTTATGATTATCATCAATATATAATAAATAATGAAAAATTAAATATTAAAATACCTCATCATATGAAAAATATTTTGAAAGACCTAGTTCATCAACATTCTCAACAAGATTGTGTTGATTCATAAATAAGAATGTCTATTAGAGTAAGAATCTTGCAATTTCTACTGATATGAAGTATATCAACATGAATCTAATTTTGATATTGGTGTTGAGGATGATCTTACCACTCTTTCAAAAGCATTGGCAAGAAATAAATCCACATTATGGTACAATGACATGAAGATGAGATTGATTTAATGGCTCGTAATTATGTTTGGGATCTTGTTGAATTACTTGAAAGAACAAAGACCATTGGAAATATATGGGTCTTTAAAACTAAAAGAGATTCTTTAGACAATATTGAGATATATAAGGCAAGACTCATAGTCAAATGTCTACACTTCATGTTAAACAATTGGAGCTAAAGGTTGCAGGCTTGAAAGAAACTTTGTTCTTTAGATCTACCAAACAACCTATTGACCTCACTTTTGGAGTGAGGATTAATCTTCATCTTAGAACTATGAACCTTCTAGACACTTAGATTTCCTTAGTGCTATGACACTTTTAGTGGTTAAAGAAATACTAAACTTAAGCGTAGAGACTCAGAGGGCATAACCCTAAGCTTAGACTCCACCTTAGGACAAATATGTTTCACCTATCTTATGGCCTAAACCAAAACTCATACATATTCACTCATCCAAACTTAAGCTCGTGTAGATGGAGCTAAACCAACCTCAAATCTACTCATTTAATCTTAATTGAATTTGATTTTCTAATCCAAGCTCCAAGATAAATTAAGTTGGATCTTAACCCAAGTTAACTCCACCATAATCCCATGACTCAACCCATTCGAGCAAACTAAGTTCAATTTGATTTTCTCAATCACTTTAACTATTCATTAGATCATTTCAAGTGACTCCAACACTTGCAATCAAGCCAATTGAACCAAAAGAAAGTGACCAACCTAAGTTAACCCATCTGACTTAAAGGGTTCAAATGAGTCAAAACTTAATTAAACAAATCAATTATAATCAAAACCATTAATCAACTTCAAATTTATTATTGAACACATCCCAACCATCCATAACCCCAATTGGTCCAAGTTGGCTTGATAAAGTCACTTGACCCCTAAAAAGGAGTAAATGAACTAAACTCCAATTAAACTCCCATTGGGTCAAACCAAGCCATCCAATCCCTTCATTAATGATTATAGTTCATTGTTGAACACTCCATTACAATCAGATGAACCTAATCAAGCCAATTTGATATTTTGACTCAAGTTGAACCTATTTGACCTAAATTGTCAAATTGAACCAAATCAAATCTTCAATCAAATTGGTTGAAACCAATGCTTCTAACCAATCACCAATTCAATATTAAACATAATCCAACCTTCAGTTGAACCTATTTAGCCACTTAGCCCAATTTGACATAAAGGGCCAAATTGAACCAAATCACTCCATAATCCAAATTAATGCAAATCAATCATTTCAATCAATCACCAATGATCAATTAAACATAAACCTAACCCATGCTCAAGCCAATTTGTTCAATTTGATCAAGTTGGTCAAATGACTAAATTGAACCATATGAGTCAAATACAAATCTAATCCAAATTGAATTAAACCAATTGCACTCATTCACTCTAAATGACTAGTTGAACTCACCCAAGTCATCACTTTGACCCAATTTGGTCAAAGTGGTCAACTTAGTTCAACTTGACCCGTTTGACCATATGGATCAAATTGAGCCAAACCCAACCAAACTAAGCTCAAACCCAACCAAACTTGACATGACTCATCTTTGGATCACCATGGGCCTGCCTATGTGGGTCCAACCCATGGTGAAGCCTATTTGGGTCAAACTCATTGAACAAAGCTACCCAAATGAGATAAAATCTTCATTTGGATGGGTTCTCCACCCCTTACCCTATGACAGCCTTGGCTCTTCTTAACTAAGAGAACCACTGTCCCAACTAACCCAAAGCTGTTGGGCTTAGCCTTTGGCCAATAGAGGGTGAGTTCACCTATGGGCATCCATTGGTTCACTTAAGGGAGAGTGTACACCTCATGATAGCCAACAACACTCCTTCAGCCTCTCACCCTCAGCCACCTCAGTAGTCCCCCGCCATCTCTAGCCACCTACCATGGCTGGATGGATGCTGTGGTGTTTTAATTTAGAGGGGACACCACACAGAGCTTAGGGGGTACTTATTGAAGTGATCGGGTGTGACATTAAGTAATGATGCACCATCTTTGGGAGATGAAAATATCACCATACAATGGAACTAATCACCTAATAAGGACTCCGAAGGCAGATGAGTCTACATATATACGAGAGATCTTTCCTCTACTTTACATGGATAAGTGAAGTAGGAATTATTTTATGTCAGGTTCTTTGGTTCCCTATGGAAGTAAGCTTTCATAATTAATTACATCTGAGAAAATAGAATTTCTAAGAATACTCTTTATTAAAGTAGTCAATGAGTATCTCCAAAGATTTCAATCAAAGAATTTATTATTATTAGAGATTAAATGGGATTACCCAATGAGAAGACTTATTAATGGGTTCTAAATAAGAATAAGTAGAAAGCACCTAAGATACTAGAAAGCATAGTAAGTGCTTTAATCTACCCTGTAACGAGGTTTTATATTTTTGAAAGAGAGAATTTACTTTATGTTTAAATTAGAATTTCATTAGAATGTTATGTCTTATAGTCCAACAACACAATATTATGAAAATACCTGAGAGGTGAGGACTTATGCTCATAGCCCAAAAGAAATAAGTAGCATCAGAACCTAAATATAAAATGCTTTAGCACAAGCTTGAAGCACGACCTAACTCTAGTCGGGAAAATGGGAGATAACAGTTTACCAATATAAGAGAGAATAGACACATCCCAACTCTTCTGGACTTACAACCGCCTGGAGTGATCCCTAGCTAACACCTCCTATGCTTTAACACCTTGTAGGTCAGTCTTATATAGATGCAAGATAGCTAGGTTGTTATTTAATTAGGAAGGAAGCTAGAATCCTAAACTTACTCTCTAAGAGATTAAATCATGGTTGGTATGAAAACATGACTTAAACTAATGCCAAAATTACAACTTTATAAACCATTTTGACACATTTATTTTAGAACAAAGCTTGGGACAATTATGTCACATGCATGATGAAATTAAGTCATGGGCTAATAAAAATTTATATCCCTTAGACCTTTTGATAGCTAATAAAAAAAATGTAATAATTATCTTTGGGTCTAACTTTCTCTTTGTGAATTATATATTCTAACTTCATCTAGACATTCTCATATGTGTACTTGTTTCAAACTAGGTTTCCAACACTTTAAAGACTATCATGTAAATACTTAATAAAGTTACAACTATGGTAGAACCAAAATTACCTTTTGAATTATGGTAAATATAAAGGAATGGGACAACACTTATGCATTTGCAAAGTTCCTACAGAAGCAAAAAATTACTGCTCAATATTCCTTGCCTGGTACATCATCTCAAATTAGTGTAGCTTAAAATTATACATTAATGGATATGCAATTCTCATAATATAATCTTGGTGGCTTAAAGATTGAATATAAAATTTTATGTCCTGAAATAAAACTCCAAATTCAAATAGCCTATGATGCTACTTCAAAACATGATACAAACCCCACTTTTATAGTTAAGTGGTAGCTAATGACAACTATGCACTCCTCCAAGAAATAGTTCTTACAAATAGAAAGATATATCTAGATGTTGATTTTTTAGAGTCAAGACTGCCGACAAAATTAAAATATGAATATCTAACCACTATAAGAAGATCAATTTTTTTTTGTATTTAAGCATGTAGTTCTTCATCTCTTGAAGACATCTCATAACTTTTTTTTTGCTAATTTTTAGTGTTACAAATCAGGATTACTTTGATATTTACCCAACATTCCTACTGCATATAAAATTTCAAGTCATATAAGACCCTATATATACATTAAGCTTCTAATTATTGAAGCATACAGAATGTTCTTCATTTGTTCCATCTCTAAATCATTTTTTTGACATTAGATCAAACTAAAATTTTCACCTTTGATAATAGGTGATATACTTCGTAAATAAATTTTCATTAGAAATCTCTTAAGAATTTTATTGGTATATGATTCTTGAGACAATCCTAATATCCCTTGGGATCGATCTCGTTTAATTTTTAAACTAATAACATAAGAGGCTTCAACCATATCTTGCATATCAAAATTTTGATAGAGAAATTACTTCACATTATACAACAATTCTAAATCATTTATAGCAAGCAAAATGTCATCCACATGTGTGTACATGTTTTTTATACAACTTTGGTGGCAATGCTTTAGTTAAGGGATTTGCAATCATCAACATTAAACTAATAGTTTCAAATATCACCTTATTTATATAAAGAACATTTACTCAATTGTGGATAATATTTTGCTTACTACAAATGATTTATATTTTCATATAATGTGAAACAATTTCTCTCTCAATATTTTGATATGAAGGAAATGTGTGAAGCTTCTTATATTATTGGTATACAAATGCAAATAGATATATCCCAAGTGACATTAAGATTATCTCAAAAATCGTATATCAATAAAGTTCTTAATAGATTTTAGATGGAAAATTATTTACCAAGTATAACATTTATTGTCAAAGATGATAAATATAGTTTAAATCAACACCCAAAAAAAATGAATTAGTGAAGGAACAAATGAAGAATAATTCATATGCTCATTAATTAGAAGCTTAATATATACACATGTTTGTAAATATATGACATTTCTTATGTGCTAAGAATGTTGGGTAGATATCAATGTAATCTTAATTTGAATATTGGAAAGTAGTAAAAAAAGTTATGTGATATCTTCAAGGGACAAAGGACTACATGTTAATATACAAAAAAATTGATCATCTTAAAGTTGTTGGATATTTTGATTTTGATTTTGCAATCAGTCTTGACTCTAAAAAATGAATATCTTGATATATCTTTCTATTAAGAGGAGGTGTTATTTGTTGGAGAAGTGTAGAACAATCATTAATTACGCATTAGCTATAGAAGCAGAGTTTGTGTCATGTTTTGATGCAACATCACATGATATTTGGATTGAGTTTTATTTTAGGGCTTAAAATTTCTAATTTAATCTCTAAGACACTAAGGTTATATTGTGATAATTTTAAAATAATGTTTTTGTCTAAAAATAATAAAAGTGAAAATCCAAGCAAACATGACATTAAGTACTTAATTATTTGAGAATATGTTAAAACAAATAAGATGACAATTAAAGATGACAATATTATGTTGGTGATTGTAGATTCCTTGACTAAAACATTTCCACCAAAGTTGCAAAAATAATATGTGTAATGCATGAATATCAATTTAATTTTATAAAATTATAATTGAAAATTCTTTTTGTGCCATATTTGATATTTAAAACTTCATATTAAAATTATCTTCTCTTTTTTATTATATTTATTAAATTTAGAGGATAATAATATACTAATTTGTTATCATTAAAAGCTAACTTAATTTTTTCATTTTTTATACTTGTACGCATGAAAATGTGGAACTCGGCATTTTTCCTTTTTTTATTCTTGCATCTCATGAAAAGGTGGGACTTGGCGTGCTTACCGATAAGCAGGAAGCCGAGGGATCTGTGCTGAAAAAAAAAAGACCTATCGTAGGAGAAAATATTACGTGGTCCGAATTTTAGCGACGCCAACCAAATGCAACATGTGTTCAAGAAAAAAATATGGTTTTCTTACTTTATAGCAATGTAACGATATCTTAACCCATTGGCCCAACCCGTTAAAGCAGTGGGAGAAAATATTACGGACAACGTTCTAGATTCCAAGCCTCAGAAAATTTTAGGTATTTTATTTTTGTGCATAAATTGTTCTCAGCTCCCTCTCCCGGCGTGCGTCCGACCTTCCCCAAGAGATTTGCTAAATCTTGGGCATTAAAATTTGAGGTATTATAGGCGACTCCAAGAAGTATTTCTTCCTGCATTCATGAACTTTAAAGATTTTAGGGTTTCAGTTGTTCTCATCGAATAGGAGCACATTTAAGTTCTTTAAAGGAAAGGAGACTATTTTGCTGGTTTTTGGAGTAGTTTTGCATGTGTACTCCCTGTACTCTCATGAGGGTACACCCCATTTTTTTCAAAATTTTCAACTGTGGGTTTATCCCATTGTAAGAGTTTTGGAGATGTTTCATAAAAAATTTGATGATTTTTGGGGCTATTTTGTATGTGTACTCTCTGTACTCTCATGAGAGTACACCCCATTTTTTTTAAAATTTTCAACTATGGGCCTTGTCATATGTTTAGTATACTTTATTGTAAGATGTTTGGATATATTTCATGAAATATTTGCTGATTTTTGGAGCTATTTTGCATGTACACTCTTTTTTTATACTCTTTTGAGGGTACACCTTAATTTTTCAGTTTTTTCAACTATGGGGCTTATCATATGTTTACCATAACTTATTATAAGCTGTTTGGAGATGTTTCATGAAGAATTTGTTAGTTTTAGGAGCTATTTTGCTTGTGTACTCTCTGAACTCTCATGAGGGTACACCTTATTTTTTCAATTTTTTAACTGTGGGGCTTGTCATATGTTTAGTATATCCCATTATAAGCTATTTGGAGATGTTTCATGAAGAATTTGCTAGTTTTAGGAGCTATTTTGTATGTGTACTCTCAGTACTCTCATGAGGGTACATCTTATTTTTCTAAAATTTTTAACTGTGGGGCTTGTCATATATTTACTATATCTATTGTAATATGTTTAGAGATGTTTCATAAAAAAATTACTGATTTTAGGAGCTATTTTGCATGTGTACTTTCTGTACTCTCATGAGTGTACATCTTATTTTTTCAGTTTTTTCAACTATGGGGCTTATCATATGTTTACCATAACCTATTATAAGATATTTGGAGATGTTTCATGAAGAATTTGTTAGTTTTTTGAGCTATTTTGCATGTGTACTCTCTATACTTTCATGAAAGTACATCTCATTTTTTTCAAATTTTTTAACTATGAGGCTTGTTATATGTTTAATATATCTTATTAAAAGATGTTTGGAGATGTTTCATGAAGAATTTGCTAGTTTTTGTGATTATTTTGCATGTGTACTCTCATGAGGGTACACCTTATTTTTTTCAATTTTTTTTAATTGTGGGGCTCATCATTTGTTTACCATAACTTATTGTAAGCTGTTTGGAGATGTTTCATGAAGAATTTGTTAATTTTAAGAGTTATTTTGCATGTGTACTCTATGTACTCTCATGAGGGTACACCTTATCTTTTTAATTTTTTTAACTATGGGACTTGCCATATGTTTACCATAACCTATTGTAAGATATTTGGAGATGTTTTATGAAGAATTTGTTAGTTTTTAGAGATGTTTTGCATGTGTACTCTCTATACTCTCATGAGAGTACACCCAATTTTTTCAATTTTTTCAACTATGACTTGTCATATATTTAGTATATCATTATTGCGAGAGGCCAAATTGATGAGTTGTTGATAGATCAGTACCTGTCAGATGCACATGTTGATGTCTTTGCCTTTTTACTGGCTGGATAGTATACTATCTGTCTTGGGCTATATGTCCCCTATCTGTATGTCTCATGCCTACACTAAGTGAGTTAGTGCATAGAGTTTTTGGTTATACGATGCGTTCCAAAGTTTTGATAATTATAAGCTACTAATTTTAAACTTTTTCTTGAATTCTTGTAGAGTTATGCTAAATATGGCCTACCAAAAGAAAGTAAAATATTCATCTAGCATGTTACCGTAGATAATGTTTCAAGGGCTAATTTACTCTTACTTCCAGTTATCAATAATCAGCATTTGACACTATTGGTGGGGCATATTAAGAAAGGGGCTTGATATTTCTATGACTCATTGCCAAACCCAGCTCATATGATTATTCTTCCTGATATTATAATAATTCTTATCATTTTTAGTTCATCTCAAGTGCATACTTTGTGCCTAACTCTTGACCTTTATTTTTAACTCTTTAGATCAAATTACTCATCCAAGATGATGGCTAGGCTTTTGAGAGCAACCCTATAGAATGACCAATCTAAGTGATCAGTGGTCTACCAATCCAAGAAAATAGTGTTGATTGTGGGATGTTTGTGTGCAAATACATGGAGGCAGCGATTAGCAAACCTCCAGTGGATTGGGTTGAACACCAAGATTGGCCAAAAAAAATGAATTGCTTCAGAGTTGAGTTTGCTTATGCTATTTTTTATTTAGAGATGAAATAACTGAGTTGTAAAATGTTGAGTATAAGAAGTTTGCTATACATATGAATGAAGTGTTTAGAAATCTAACTGTTTGGTGGGTTTTTGTAGATATTTTAAATGTGTACTTTCTGTACTCTCATGAGAGTACACCCTATTTTCTCAATTTTTTTCAGCTATTCTACCATTATTTTCATTCATATTTAGTAGATGCCATTATAAATTATTTGGAGTCTGCTTGGTGGTTTTGGATTAGTTTTGCATCTGTACTCTATGTACTCTCATGAGAGTACACCCCATTTTCTCAAATTTTTGTAAATATTATACCCTATCTTTCAGTTATATGTTTGGTAGATGCCATTCTAGGCTATTTGGAGGATGCTTGGTGGGTTTTTGGATCAGTTTTGAATGTATACTCTTTGTACTCTCATGAGAGTACACCCTATTTTCTCAAAAATTTTTAGATATTTTACCATTTCTTTAGTTATATGTTTTGTATATGCCATTCTAAGCTATTTGGAGGATGCTTGTTGGGTTTTTGGATTGGTTTTGAATGTGTACTCTTTATACTCTCATGAGAGTACACCTCATTTTCTCAAATTTTTTAGATATTCTACCCTTTCTTTCAGTTATATGTTTAGTAAATGCCTTTCTAACCTGTTTCGAGGATGCTTGGTGAATTTTGGATCAGTTTTGAATTTGTACACTCTATACTCTCATGAGAGTACACCACATTTTCTCAAATTTTTTCAGCTATTCTACCCTTTCTTTCAGTTATATGTTTGGTATATGCCATTCTAAGCTGTTTGGAGGATGCTTGGTGGGCTTTTGGATCGCTTTATATACTGTACTTCATGAGAGTACACCCCATTTTCTCAAGTTTTTTTAGATATTCTACTCTTTCTGGAGATAATATGTATAGTATTGCCATTATAAGTTGTTTGGAGTCTACTTGGTGGGTTTTGGATCGCTTTGCATCTTACTCTCATTAACTCACTCCATTTCTCAAATTTTTTAGATATTCTACCATGTTTGGTGATGAAATGTTTAGATATGCCATTATAAGTCGTTATAAATCGCTTGGTAGATTTTTGGAGCAATTTTGAATGTGTACTCTCTTTACTCCCATGAGAGTATACCCCATTTTCTCATTTTTAAAACTATTTTACCTTGTTTGAGAGAAAATTTGTTTAGTATATGCCATTATAAGCTGTTTGGAGGCTGATTGGTTGGTTTTTGGATCAGTTTAACATATATACTCTCTGTACCCTGATGAGAGTACACCTCATTTTCTCAAGTTTTTTCAGATATTCTACCCTTTATGGAGATAATATGTGTAGTAAATGTCCTTATAAGTTGTTTAGAGGCTATTTGGTGGATTTTTTAGATCAGCTTTGCGTATGTACTCTTTGTACTCTCATGAGAGTACACCCCATTTTTTTTATAATTCTTAAATTCATTATGATTAAAATTTTAAAAAAGATATTATTACTGTGTTTTCAAAATTCTAAATAATTGGGAGTAAATTGGTTTTTATTTGGATTTAAGTCGCTTTCGCAAGCACTTCAGTAGATTTAGGGGATCATTCTGGAGCACTTTTATTTTCTATTTTATTTCATACTAATTATAATTTGGAAAAAAATAATTTTAACATAGTAAAAATGTATTTTAAGTTTTAATAAATATTATATAAATTAATTTTATACAATAATTATGTCTAGCAATGATCGAAGGTAAAATAGTTATTTTTAAAAATATTTATATAACTTAGAAAATATTTTGAATATTCCTGAAAATAAACTCTTTTTGTAAAAATAAAATAAATGATATGTTAAAGATAAACTAATTAATTAAATTTTTAAATATAAAATAATAAATTTAAGATAAAAATATTTAAAAGAACTTGTAGTTAATTTTTTTTGGCTATAATTGCTTAGAAGTTTAATTTTGACTTATCTGAAATAAGTCAAAAATATATGAATTAAAAATTTTATATAAATTTGAGTAGTTCTCTACTGAAATAGGTAAGTCTTAACCCTTTCAAAATAATTTGGATCTAAACTTAAACTCATTCCTATCATGCTTTATAAAATATGTGAGTGATAAGAGTTATTTACTGATCCAAACTTAAAATCATTTTTTTTTTTTCAATTTTTTAAAATGAAAGATAGTATAACCACCATTTGGTCAATGTGATAGTCTAATATATTCTAATAATTTATTAAATTTTATTTATTATTTTTTACTAAAATATAGTTTTTACAAAATTAAGAAAATTCTCTTTTAAAATATTCTATTTTTTAATTTATCCCTAAACAAAATTTTATAAGAATTAAGAAAATTCTAGAAGAGTTATAAACTATTCGGAGGCTTCTTGGTGAATTTTTGGACCTATTTTGCATGTGTACTATCTGTACTCTCATGAGAGTACACTTTATTTTCTCAGTTTTTTTCTTATTCTACCTCTTCTTTCATTCATATGTTTAGTAGATGTCATTACAAGTTGTTTGAAGGTTGCTTGATGGATTATCGGAGCTATTTTGTATGTACTCTCAGACTCATGAGTACAACATTTCAAATTTTTTAGATTCCACTTGTTTGGGGATAAAATGTTTAGTAGATGCCATTGTAAGCTGTTTGGAGGCTTCTTGGTAAGTTTTTGGAGCTATTTTGAATGCATACTCTTTGTACTCTCATGAGAGTACACCTATTTTTCAATTTTTTCAGCTATTATACCAATTATTTCATTCATATGTTTAGTAGATGTCATTACAAGCTGTTTGGAGGCTGCTTGGTGGATTTTTGGAGCTGCTTTGTATGTGAAATATCTGTACTCTCATGAGAGCACACCCCATTTTCTCTATTTCTTTTAGATATTCTACCCTGTTTGGAGATAAAATATTTAGTATATGTCATTGTATGCTGTTTGGAGGCTTCCTGGTGAGTTTTTGGAGATGTTTTGCATGTGTATTCTCTGTATTCTCATAAGAATACACCTTATTTTTTCAGTTTTTTCAGCTATTCTACTCATTCTTTCATTCATATGCTAAGTAGATGCCATTACAAGCTGTTTGGAGGCTATTTGGTGGAATTTCAGAGTTGCTTTGCATGTTTACTCTCTATACTCTCATGAGAGTATACCCTATTTTCTCAATTTTTTTTCAAATATTCTCTTATGTTTGGAGATAAAATGTTCAATAAATTTTGGTAATATAACCCAGACTCTATTGAGGGGAATTTTCAATGATTTAAAGTACAAAATATCATCAGTACATTAAATACATAAGCATCATAAGTCGAAGTACAAAGATTACCTTTAAAGTACGACATAGTAACTACTAATTGACACACTTTCAATCAAATTGACATTAAAGTATATACAGTCGAAGAACATATGACAACTAAATAATATCATACATTAAAATATTTTCCTGTAATGATATCCATCATCAGCTTGGTGTACCCTTCACCTGACTGACTAATTATTGAGCTTGAGTTAAATTCTTAAAATAGAACATCCTATCAATTACTAATATGTAACAGCATGAATGAAGTGTTATACTGCATACCTTTGAAAAATACTCTGGCATAATAGAAAAAGGTGTTGTAATGAGTGACCCTACATGGTCTCCACCCCTCACAACTTGTTCTTTCATATCTGTAATATCAAAAATATAATGGTTTAAAGTTTAACAATAATATTTAAAGACTAAAAATTCAGAGACAGGTAGAAAATTACTCTTGGCTTTCTTATTTCTCTCCCAATATCCTTTTAGCCTTGTATTGAATCATGCAACTAGATCCTTTTGTCGCCTTTATCTATTGAAGTGGACTTCTTCTTCTTATTTTGTCGGAAATTCTCATAATATAGAATCGACATTATCAGATAGTTTTTTTAAGGAACCCAACATATACTCCTCAGCTTTCTTATTACATTGTGCCTTGGTTCTTATTTGATATGCATATCAACTGATATGGTTCCAAAAAATAATGCAAGTTTCATTTCCATCATTACCTTACACATCTTTTAAGTTCTTGTAAGAACTATCAAAGTAGATATCCCTCTTTGCTCTGGTTGATCATCGCATGAGAAGATACTTCTCCGGAATATGCACAATATCTTTCTAACTAAGAACTCGGATTCAATGGGCACAAAGCACCCCCATCATTTCAAATTTTTTACAACTATAACTTACATTTATTCATGTCTTGTCAAAATGGATAGCTTATATTTTGGAAGAACTTTTATTATCTAAGCTTCTCACCAAATACGCCATGGTATTGTCATCTGACACATTTGCTAGTAATCCACCAACTCTATGCAAAAATTCTTCTTCAAACATTGTATAAAGCTTTCTTGTGTAAAACATAGCAGCTTGTTTCAGAATTGGACTTGTCTTAACAACAGGATCAATTCCTGACTGGCTACACTTGAAATCTTCATCATATTCATTCCGTCGTCATGTGTCCATAACATTCTCCAATCCAAAAAAATAATCTGTGATTGAACTTGTTTTTTAGAGATTCCATGACATATATTTTTGTCACTACCATATGACAAGATACTCATGAATGAGTCTTTATAAGGACCACTTGCATTTAATTTTATATAGCTTCAAAGTAAGCATGATCATGCAAATTGTCTTCTAGCATGGTAGACCAAGCTTGCTCAAACTCTTCTGAATCACACTTACTCATGCATGTATAAAAGAGACTTTGTACTGTCTTACTATTAAAGCAATGTACCTTCGAAGGAGCTTTCTTAGAAATATACCATTGGCACAACCTATGGAGAGTACGGGGTAATGCAATTTCGATAGCTCTCTCTATTGCCTAATCTTGATCAATGAATATTATTATTGGATGCCTATTATTCATTAACAGGAGAAATGTTTTGAATAGCCATATGAATGACTCAATTGTCTCTTCTGATAGAAATGCTATTCCAAATAAGATATTTTGCTAGTGATGATTCACTCCAACAAAAGGTGCACATACAAGATTATATTTATTGAGTTGATAACTTGTATAAAAAATTATGACATCCCCAAAACAATCATATTCTATCCTTTACATGCCATTGCTCCAAAAGAACTAATGTTATTCTCATCAACTTGGACATCGCATGCAAACATCCCATCCTCCGCTTACCTTTCCTTGAATAGTTGTATTAATGCTTTACTATCACCATTTGCAATCCTTGATATTCTTTCTTTTTGGATGTAATTGAAAGAATCTCTTTTTGTGAAGCCAATATTCTCCACGCCGCCAACTTTCTCACTAAGATAGTTAAAACATCATTACATTTATCATTGACTTCAACACAGCTTCTTTATGATGCCTCTGTATGATTTGAAAAGATGTAGGTCACCCTGCTTTCCCAATCAATGATTATGACTTTCTATATATTTTATAACCTTCCAATTCTCATCTAAAAGAATAGAAAATCTAATCATGACAATCCCATCATTCAAATTTTACTAAATTAGATTTTTTCTTCATTGCTTGCATATAAAAAATTCTTTGATTTCAAATTCTTTGAGTTCGACCAATAACTAGTATGATCCTTCCAAACACTAAATCTAATTTGATGTGCATAATCACAATATACAAATATACCTCCTTTCATTATGACAATGCGGAGTTTGCCCATAAATTCATTAGACATAATCTTTCATCATCGATCGTTATTAACCTCATTCACCTACACAGACACAAATATGTTTCATGCAAAATAGCCCTAAATATCACCAAATTCTTCATGAAATATCTCCAAACAACTTACAATAAGATGTACTAAGCATATGACAAGCCCCACAGTTGAATATTTTTGGAAAAAATGGGGTGTACCTTCATGAAAGTATAGAGAGTACATATGCAAAATAGCCTCAAACATTACCAAATTCTTCATGAACATCTCCAAAGATCTTACAATAGGATATACTAAACATATGGCAAGCCCCATAGTTGAAAATTTTTTTAAAAAATAGAGTGTACCCTCATGAGAGTATAAAGAGTATACATGCAAAAGAGCTCCCAAAATCACTAAATTCTTCATGAAACATCTCAAAACATCTTACAATGGGATATACTAAACACATGACAAGCCTCATAGTTGAAAAATTGAAAAAATGGGGTACTCTTATGAGAGAGAGAGTACACATGCAAAATAGCTCCAAAAATTACCAAATTCTTCATGAAACATCTCCAAACAACTTACATTAGGTTATGGTAAACATATGACAAGCTCCATAGTTAAAAAAACTAAAAAATGAGGTGTACTATCATGAGAGTACACAGAGTACATATGTAAAATAGCTCCAAAAATCAGCAAATTCATCATGAAACATCTCCAAACATCTTACAATAGGATATACTAAACATATGAGAATCCCCATAGTTGAAAATTTTGAAAAAATGAGATGTACCCTCATGAGAGTATAGAGAGTACACATGCAAAATAGTCCCAAAAATCACCAAATTCTTTATCAAACATCATACAATGGATATACTAAACATATGACAAGCCCCATAGTTAAAAATTTTGAAAAAATGGGGTGTACTCTTATGAGAGTACAGAGAGTACACATACAAAACAGCTCCAAAAATCAGCAACTTCTTCACGAAATATCTCCAAACATCTTACAATAAGTTATGGTAAACATATGACAAGCCCCATAGTTTAAAAAACTGAAAAAAAAAATAAGATGTACCCTCATAAGAGTACAAGGAATACACATACAAAATAGCTCTAAAAATCAACAAATTCTTCATGAAACATCTCCATACATCTTACAATAGGTTATGATAAACATATGACAAGTCTCACAGTTGAAAAAATTAAAAAAAATAAGATATACACTCATGAGAGTACAGAGAGTACACATGCAAAATAGCCCCAAAAATCACTAAATTCATCATGAAACATCTCTAAACATCTTACAATATGATATATTAAATATATGATAAGCCCTATAGTTGAAAAAATTAAAAAAATGAGGTGTATCCTCATGATAGTATAGAGTACACATACAAAACAGTTTCAAAAATTATCAAATTATTTAAGAAACATCTCCAAAAATCTTATAATAGGTTACAATAAATATATGACAAGCTAAAAAAAAAAATAAAAATAAATTTCATGAGAGTATAAGAGCACGCAAATAACTCCTAAAATCAAAATTCTTCATGAAACATATACAAACAAACTTTACATAGTTACATATAAATATACATGCTTACAAAAAAAATTGAAAAAATAAGGTTTAGAGAATATATATATACAAAAAGCTTTTGAAATGAGTTAATTCTTCATGAAACATCTCCAAACATATTACAATAGGTTATAGTAAACATATGACAAGTCCCATAGTTGAAAAAACTGAAAAAATAAGGTACACCCTCATGAGAGTACAGAGCATACACATGCAAAATAGCTCCAAAAATCCACAAAGTCCTCTTGCAAAGAACTCTAAACACTGTAAGAAATATATATTACATAAAGAATTTCAAAGAATATCACTAACTGTTTCAAAAAAATTGTATATATAAAACGGTTGAGAAAATTTACCGATACATTTTTATTTAATACATCATCCGCTAAATTGGTCGCAATATCAATGCCATAACTTCCAAATTCGTCTCCATCTTCACAGTTCTTCCTGAAAAATGAAATGATATTTTTTTTGTTTCTCTCTCTGAGCTCAGTTTGTGAAAAAAAATATATTATGCCCTAAATCTATTTATATATTATTTTTAAATTTCTCTAGCACATTCAAACGGTGTTTCTCCTGTTTAACGGGCTGGGTCGTGTCGAGTTAACGTTAACAACATGATTACATTACAACGCTATAAAGTAAGAAAAATTATATTTTATTATTGGACACGTGTTGCATTCCGGTTGGTGTTCGTACGTAAAGCTACATTCAAACTCCGGACGTAATATTTTCTCTATCACGCCTGGAAGCAAGCGCCGCTCTTCAGATAGTTAGTGAGAACTGTTACTTGCACTCCTTGAGCACCGACGAAGGGGGAAGTGAAGGCAGACTTGACGAGTGCCTCTTGGACGGGGCGGGAGACTGGTGGTTAGCGGCTTGCGGTGGAGCGGAGATGGCGAGGCTTAGCAAATGGCGAATTGATCTGGTAATGTTTAGTATTGTATTTTTTTATTTGATTTTTTTTGGGTTGGAATAATGACAGTATTTTCGATTTGGTAGGAGTAGCAGGGTATCAGGCTTTTGGTATCTAGCTAGCTCTGAAATGTGGAAGATTTAGAGAATTAAAGGTTGAGATCTTTGGTGGATGTGTTTGTTGTGATGTAGACCTTGTAACGTAGTCGATCCATTTATGGGAATAAGAAGATGAGGGTGTTCTTCTTTCTCATTTAGTTTAGTTTATTTTGTTTGTGAAAGTAACTATTTTTATATGACATGAAGATACTCATAAAATAGATTTATATAAATATCATATAATATTTTTATGTATTTACATATTTAATATCTAAGTTTTAAAATTTTAAAACTTAGGTGTTAGATATGTAAATACATAAAAATTATTTGATTAGTATGTAGGGGTGTAAATGAGCCGAGCTTGAGTGAGCCGAACCCTTGTTCATGTTCGGCTTGTTTGAAAATTATTTTGTTCGTATTCAGCTCATATTTGAAATGACTTGAAATTTCATGTGCTCTACAATTATCAAATGGCTATTAGATCGAAATGACTCGAAATACAATAATCCAAAAAATCTATAAGTGAGGATTCTAACTTAGGCAACTTTTTTGTGTAATAAAAACTTTAACCACTAAATCATGCATCCATCTATAATAAATATGTGTTTTGTATATATATATATAATTTTTTATAATAAAATAATAATAATAATAATAATAATAATAATAATAATAATAATAATAATAATAATAATAATAATAATAATAATAAATAATATTATTATTATTAATAATAAAAATAATAATAATAATAATAATAATAATAATAAATAATATTATTATTATTAATAAAAAACAATAATAATTATAATATTATTATTATATAATATAATTTTTATTTTGAGCTAAATTGAGCCGAACATAATCGAATAATGGATTGGTCATGTTCAGCTCGTTTATAAATCGAGCCAAACACAGCTATTCTCGAACAACGAGCTTTTTTTTTTTATGACAGCCTTATTAGTATGTGCCTTTTATTATTAATAATGGAAAATATCAAATAGATGCGAGACATAAATTAAAGAGGGACATTGGCTGTGTGTCTGTTCACAATTTTAAATATCCTTAAATATAATGAATATATATATATATATATATATATATATATATATATATATATATATATATATATATATATATATATATATATATATATATATATATATATATATATATATATATATATATATATATATATATGAATATGACCTTGATAATTAATGTTTTAATAGCAATTTTTTAATTTATGCCCTCATCCAGATAATAAATTTAATTAATGTGTCCCATAAAGAAAAAGAACAATAGTTCACCACTACATAAATATAAGCAAGAACACAATACTTGGTGTGTGCTTTGGTGATCACAAAATATGGATGAAATATTTATCTTTTCTCAGATATGAAACCTCTCAAAATTTGAATATCTAATTCTTATGGAGAATCAAATGATTCGCTCGCTAGGATTATTATTAGGCAATTACTAAATGTTAATGTTTGTAGATGAAAATAGGGTTGTCAAAAAACTCGTTATTCGCGTGAATACCAAGTATTCAAGCATGTAGCTCGTTAACTAATAAATCGAACACATGCATATTTCGAAATTGATATATAAACAAAGTCTACGAACAATCATTTGTTTGATCGTGCTCGATTCTTTCAAATAAAAAAATTATATTATATTATTATTATTATTATTATTATTATTATTATTATTATTATTATTATTATTATTTTATTTATTTCTATTATTATTATTATTATTATTTTATTACTATTATTTTTGTTTATTACTATTATATTATATTATTATTATTATTATTATTATTATTATTATTATTATTATATAAGATAAACACATTTGCATATCACAAATGCAAGTAGATTTAGGTTAAAATTTTGTTATACAAAAGACGTGCGTCAATCCTCCCTCATATATCATTAACAAAACTTGTTGCTCACGAACGACATTTCAAGATATATAAACGAAAACACCTAAAAAAATTTCAAAATGAGTAACACCTAACAAGAGTTTTGTTTCGCTCTACTCATTTACACCCCTAGATGAAAATAATAGGGATATTTATCTAAGTTTTATTTCAAGGCTTAAAATTATTGATTCAATCTCTAAGCCATTAAAGTTATATTGTGATAATTTCAAAATAATATTTTATGACTAAAAATAATAAAAGTTGAAATAGAAGCAAACATGATATTAAGTACTTAGTTATTTGAGAATATATTAAAATAAATAAAGTGATAATTAAATATATCAGCATTATATTTTTATGATTGTAAATTTCTTGACTAAAGTATTGTCACCGAAGTTACATAAATAATGTGTAATGCATGAATATTAATTCTATTTTATAAACTTATAAATGAGAAATCTTTTTATACAATATTTGAAATTTAAAACTTCGTATTAAAATTATCTTCTCTTTTTTATTATAATATAGAATTTAAAGGATAATAATATACTAATTTATTATCATTAACAGCGAACTTGAAAAGGTGGGACTCGGCGTTTTACCTTTTTTTTTTATTATTATTCTTGCATCTCATGAAAGGTGGGACTCAGCGTGCTTACCGATTAGCAGGACGTTGAGGGATCTGTGCTGAAAAAAAAAGAAAAAGCCTATCGCAGCCAGTGTGGGTAAGCCGTAGCTAAGTAATTTATATTTGACTCTTTCATTAAATAAATCAATTAAATATAAATAAATATTTTAAATTAGATTTATAAATGAGCTGAATATAAATAATCATTTATTCGATCATGTTCGGCTTGATTTAGTAAGAAATAAAAAATTATATTATATTTGATATGACTCTCAAAATACCACTACAAAGACAAATACGTCGAAAGTTTATGATTTTGAGTCAAAACCGAGATCAAGACTTAAAATATCATCAATCTTGTGACATCAATTAAATCCCAAAACAGCTCTCAAATATGGAGTGTTTATAGTCGAATCGAAGCTCGACGAGGATCTAACGAGCCTAAGATCTCATAATTCACTTCATTTGGGCATCCAAATGCTCAAAATACATCAAATTATCAAGGAATCATCCCGATCCGTCGAGGGAGTGGTACTTTTAATGAATTTACAAGAATCCTCCCATCTATAAATAGCCTTCATTCCTCACATGAAGGGGCCGGGAAGAAGAAGAGGAGTCAAGCAAGGAAGAAGAAGAAAGAAGAAGAGGAAGAGTCCAAGCAAGGAAGAAAAGGAAGAGTCCTGAGCAGGAAGAGGAAAAGCCAAGTGAGGAGGAAGAGAAGCTCAAGATCCCCAAGCAAGATCGCACCCCAAGCAAGACAGATTGCCTACGGCCATCAACCATCGCCACCCACCGTCGCCTAATTGACCTCAGATTCCCCGGAAGTTACCCCGCATCTCCACCATCAGTAATAATTACAACCTGATCATTGTTACATAGTTGTTATTCCTCTCATATGCAATTGTAATCCTTATCGTGAAGATTTTGTACTCAAACAGATACATAGTGGAAGCTTTTATCACAGCTCGTGGTTTTTCCCCCTTTTGAGGTTTTCCACGTTAAAATTCGAGTGTCTTTGTTCGCTTTAATTACCTCGTGTGTGAACTTCACAACAAGGCTAAGGCGAACTTTCACTCTACCGCTGATGGTTTTCTAGACCAGCCATGCTCTGTGGAAGTGATTCCCATTATTTCATCTTGTATGCGATACCAAGTTTCCCAAGATCAAAACCACCATCGAGGTGGAGCATTTCAAGCTTTTAAAGAGCGCAGTTTAAGAATGAAGATTCATCAAACTTTGTTCCTTCGATTCTCGAACTGGGGTAACTTTAATCTCAAAAGATAAGCAAGTCAAAGAACACCAACGAAAAGGCAAAGATCAATGGTCAACTCGCTACAAGCTCATGTAAATATTGATTCTTCCATACGGGTTAACGCCATCGAGTAAACACTCGACAAACAACCTGTGATAGGTCAAAACGCCCTTGGTGGACTTCCCGCGATCTATACGCAGCACGTCATCGAGCAAAAGCTCGACAAACAACCCGTGAAAGGTCAAAACTTTGTACCCACTGACGGTTAATGTCATCGATAACACACAAACAACCTCGGATGGGTCAAAATCCCATGGTCCAGCACACTCGGATCTGCCACATATCACGTGCAACCTTTGCCGACACCACCATCATCCGCTGGCCATCCCATCACTGATGCCGCCACTGCTGACTACGCCGCGGGAAACCCATCGGACAACTAATGTAATCACAGAATTACTTTGCTGCCACCGCCGCTGACACTCGGCCGCAACTATCGGTTACCGCTGGCTGATTACTGTTGTTATCCGTTGATTTTCCTCGGCATCTCCGCCGGTCACTACTCGCTGACCACTCTTGGCCGCTAACCATCAGAGTCACGCTGCTGATTACTGTTGTCCATTATCGCTGACCATCGCCGAATCTTCTGATTACCACCATCTTCTGGCTATCTCGCTGATTACTGACGCGCGCAATTTGACTACTGCTGCTGTTGCTGCCAACCCCGCTGCCGCTAACTATGTAGCATTACGCTGCTGACATTGCACCACGCTGTTGATTATTGTTGCACCGCTACCGCTGACAAACCCTCATCACTAACCTGCTACGCTGATACTTGCCATTACCGCTGGATCATCGCTGTAATCTGCGGTTATCACCATTGTCGCCATTATTCAACTGATATCGACGGCTATTGCTGACTATCCGCAGTTGCTGCCACACCACTCGCGGCGATCATAGCCGATTATCGTTGCCGGCCGCCACGATTTACATAATTTTTCGCTGGCCACCGCTGACCAATACGCGCTGACCACGCGCCGCACCACGACATCTCCGCCGGCATCACAACGCCGGTTACGCCCCGATTGCCGCTGACCTCTTCCATACGCAGCATCGCCATCGGTAAAACCGACTAACAACAGATAGTCAAAACGCCCTTGGGACTTCCCGCTGACCATACGCAGCATCGTCATCGAGCAAAGCTCGACAACAACCTGTGGATAGGTCAAAACGCCTGGACTTCCCACGCCTCTTCCATACGAAGGCCGACGTAATATTCGATTAATAACCTAGAAAGGTCAAAACTTTGTACCCACTCCACACGCACGTCGTAACACTCGACAAACAACTTCGGATGGTCAAAATCTCCGGATTCAATTATATCCATAACGTAAGTTAACCATCAATTATCAACTTGAACCATAACACCTTCGGCCACCACCATACGGTTTGGCCACTCTTCGACGACGTCTGCTGACTGCTGCTGCCAATTAATGCCGGGCGCCACAATCGTTCGCCAACCATTAATGCCATTATCATTACCATCGTGGCAATCACACCACTATCATCCGGCATCTTCGCCGGTTATCACCATCACACCGGACATCCGACCATCGCCGGTCTATTCGCTTGACATCGCTGGAACTCCTCGACCGCGCCTTCTAACCCGGACGGTTCAACAATGCGAAACCGGAACCACGACGATACCGTGGGCCTTGATCGCCTTTAATCGTGACGGTCGACGAGGTCGAACCGGAACCACGACGCATCGGGTTTTGACGCCTACCCGACGGCCGACGTCGAAACGGAACCACGACGACACCGCTGACGCAAACCGGACGGTCCGACGTGGTCGAAACCGGAACCACGACGATGTATCGCGGGCCTGATCCTCCTACCCGGCGGTCGACGCGGGTGAACTAACCACGACGATGTAGGCCTGATCGCCTCTAACCCGTGATCCGACGGACGAACGGACGAGGTCGGAAACCGGAACCACGACGCATCTTTGATTCTAACCCGACGATCCGACGGGACTGAACGGACGAGGGAACCGGAACCACGACGTATCGGGCCGACCGCTTCCTAACCGATCCGACGGACTGAACCGGACGAGGTCGGAAACTAACCACGACGCATTGGGCCTCGATCGCTTCCTAACCTGACGATCCGACGGGCCGAACCGGATGAGTCGGAACTGAACCACGACGTGACCGCCTCTAACCTGACGATCCGACCCGAAGGACGAGTGAAACCGAACACGACGCACGTCACCGCCCTAACCTGACGATCCGACGGGGCGAAACCGAGGGTCGGAAACCGAACCACGACGCATGCGGCCTTGACCGCTTCTCCCACGATCCGACGGGACGAAACCGACGAGGCCGGAACTGGAACCACGACGCATCGCAACCTTGATCGCCCTAACCTGACGATCCGACGCTGAACCGGAACCACGACGTACCGCCTTGATCACTTAACCCGGACGGTCCTGCGTGGGCCTTGATCGCCTCCCAACGGCCGGATCGGCGGGGCGATGCGCCGGAACCACGGCGTATACCGTGGGCGGATCCTCTAACCCGGACGGTCAGCGTGGCGATGGCCGGCGTATGCCGCGGGGGCCTTGTCGCCTCCCAACGGATAGTCGGCGTGGCGATGCGCCGGAACCACGGCGTATCACCGTGGGCCTTGATCGCCTCTAACGGACGGTCCGGCGTGGCGGTAAACGGAACGGCGGTATGCCAGCTGATCCTCTAACGGGCCAGTCCGGCGTGGCCGTCGCCGGAACGGCGTATACGTGGCGCGATCGCCTCCCCAGCAGACGGTCAGCGTGGCGGTAAGCGGAACCACGGCGTATATACCGTGGGCGCTCGCCCTAACGGACGGTCGGCGTGGCCGGTAAGCCGGAACCGGCGTATGCACCGGGCGCGATCGCCTAACCGGACGGTCCGGCGTGGCCGGTCGCCGGAACCACGGCGTATGCCGCGCAGCGCCTCGCCTCTAACGGACGGTCCGTGGCGCCGGAACCACGGCGTATACCGTGAGCCTTGATCGCCTCTAACGGACGGTCCGATGTGGCGTGCGCCGGAACCCGACGTATGCGTGGGCCTTGATCGCCTCTCACGGACGGTCGGCGTGGCGTAAGCGGAAACGGCGTATGCCGTGGGATCGTCGCTAACGGGGCCGGTCCGGCGTGGCCGTGCGGAACCCGACGTATGCATGAGCCTTGATCGCCTCTAACGGACGGTCGGCGTGGTAAGGACCACGGCGGTATGCAGTGGGCCTTGATCTCCCTCCTTGATCGCCTCTTGATGCCTCTTGATCGCCTCCAAAGGACCCTCACTCAAGAGGAAAGGGGGAGGGGAAAGGTGTGCCTCTCCCTCTCATCCTAGGGGGGTATTTATAACCCCCCACATGGGCAAAACGGTAAAAACCCCTCAAAAAATGGCTCAAAACTCTTAATCCCCTAGGGCCGTGGGCGCCAGGCGGCCATAGCCGTAGCGGCCGCGGCCATGTAGCAGCCTTACAGCAGCCCAGCCATGTGAATGTGGCCGCTGGCCACCAGCGTAGCCTCACCCAGACCCGTTCGAGCATGGCCGCCGGTCCTTCGACCCCGAGCAGATCAGCGACCCTGGTCAGCGACTGCGACCACCGATCAGCGACCCGACAGATCCGCGGTATGGCCTGACCGACTGAACCCCGGCAGCGGCATGATCTCGCGACCAGCGGCGTAACCACCAGCTTCAGCGACCCGTTGCGTGACCCACCCCGCCACGCTCATACGCCCGCGCTGACGGCCCGATCCAGCCATTAAATCAGCGGTACCCGACGACCGGCGCCACATCGGCCGTCTGCCGACGCGCGATAGCGCCGTTGCTTCCGCGCCAGCGCCTTCAGCGCTCAACCTCAGCCTCATGCGGCTGTAGCCATACACGCCATGCATGAGTCCCAGAAACACACGAAAACTTCAATTCGTTATTTTCAGTATTTTGACATATATTTTTTGGATGATTAAGCTAATGTCATCCAAAAATAACAACGATATAGCTCTCAAAATACCACTAGTCAAAGCACAAATCTTGATGTTGAAAGCGATATGATTTTGAGTCAGCAATCGAGATCGAACACTTAAAATATCATTAGAATCTTGGGACATCAATTAAATCCCAAAAAAGCTCTCAAATGTGGAGTGTTTATAGTCAAATCGGCGTCTCGACGAGCGGATCTAATGAGCCTAAGATCTCATAATTCGACTTCATTTGGGCATCCAAATGCTCAAAATACATCAAATGATCGAAGGAGTCATCCTGAGCCGTCCGATCGAGGGGAGTGGTACGGGCCTTACATGAATTTACTAGAATACCCCTCCTCCCATCTATAAATAGGCCTCACTCCTCACATGGGGGGGGGCTAAGCTAAGCTAAGTGAAGTGAGGCCAAGTGAAGAGGAGCTGAAACAAGTGAAGAAGAGAAGAGTCGTCAACCACCACCCAGCGATCTGCCGGAAAGGAAGAAGAGGAAGAGTCCAAGCAAGGAAGAAGAGGAAGAGCAGAACAAGGAAGAGGAAGAGTCCAAGGAAGAAAAGGAAGAGTCCGGCGAGGAAGAAGAGGAAAAGCAGTGAGGAGGAAGAGAGAAGAAGATCCTAAGCAAGATCATTCCCAAGCAAGATTGCACTCCTCGGCATCAAATATCGCATCCGGCCACTTTAATTGTACTCCATTCGTAGATTAACATCAATATTACAACGATCATTGTTACACTGTTGTTATTCTTCTCTCACTGTAATAATCGTTATCGGAAGATTTTGTACTCTGAAAAGCAGATACATAGTGGAAGCTTTTCTTTAGGCCGTGGTTTTCCCTCTTTTGAGGTTTTCCACGTTAAAATTGCAGGTGTCTCTTGTTAAGCTCTTTAATTACGCTGTGTCTTTGAACTTCACAAAAGCGTAAACTTTCACTCTACCGCGACTGGTTTTCTAGCACGCAACAATATTATATCATAATTATAAGTATGACTTATTGGTTAAAGATTTTGTTATGCAAAAGATTGATCATTTTGTTATGTAAAAGATTGGCTTATTCTCGTTCTACGAATTTTGATTAATCATTTGATTCATTTTAAAAGTCGAACGTGCAAAAAATAATTTTAAATGAGCCTAACATGAACGATAAAATTTAGAGCTATTTTCAAACGAGCCGAATATGAACAAATATTTGACTCGTTCAAATTTGATTCATTGATACCCCTACTTGCACTCCTTCATCGCCGTCGAAAGGGTAGGAAAGGCAGACTTGACGAGCGCCTCTTGAGACAGGGCGGGCGGCAGCGCGGAGATGGCAGAGGCTTAGAAAATGGCCGACTGATCTGGTAAAGTTTAGTATTATATGTTTTTTAATTTGTTTTTTAGGTGGGAATAAAGACTGTGTTCGATTGTAAGGAGTAGCGAAGTATTACGCTTTTGGTATCTACCTAGTTCTGAATAGTGGAAGATGTAGAGAATTAAAGGTTGGCAATTTTTTTAAAATGGGTACGGTTAAAATGTGAATTAATAGTAAATATTAACAAAATTTAAGAATAGGTATATTCTTAATTTTCTTTGCGGTGCGTCATCTGACGTGGCGTATAATCTTATCAAATCCTTGAAATGACAAAGTTAATTGCGACTGACTTTAATAATGTTTAAATTATTAATTATTCTTTAACTTTATTAAAGTATGATAGCTGATTCTGTTAGATTGAAGATCAGTCGTGTGTTAATCAATTTGCATTTAAATTCTATTTTTTAGAAAATAAATTTCTGAATTTCCTTTTAATAAGATAAATATTATTACTGGAATGCGATTTAAAAATATTTTTTATTATATTTGAAAATAAATAATTATTTTTTATTCATTAAAATTGAGTGAAATAATTAACTATTTTAATAGCTTTATAAATATTTATAATTATATCTATATTTTAAAACTATTATTATTTAAAACTATTATATACTAGGAATTATTTTTAAATATAATATCACCCAAAGAGGGAGGTTTTATTTTTATTAATTTTTTTACTTAATATAATTATTTAAAATATTTAAAATATGTAATTTAAAATATTTTTATAAAATATTTAATAACTAAATATTTATATATTTAGTTATTAATTTATTTATATATATATATATAATTAAATATATAATTTAAAATATTTTAATTATATATATAAATTTATAAATTTAATATTTTTTTATTAATTAATATAATTATTTAAAAATATAATTTTTATTAATTTTTGTTAATATATAATATAAAAATATTTAAAATATATGAATAAATAATTTTTAATAAATAAATAAAGAAAGGAATAAATTATATAAATATTTTATAAATTATATAAATAAAGTAATTATATATATATATTTATAAATTTATTTAGTTATTTATCTATTTAAATTATATAAATATTTTTAAGTTATTTATTTTCAAATATAATAAAAATATTTTTAAATCATTCGGTAATAATATTTATTTTATTAAAAAAATTCAAAATTTATTTTAAAAATAAATTTAAATCAATGATTGAGCGTGAACGATCTTCAATTTAACAATCTATAATTTATCATCTTTAATGTTAAAGAAGAATAATTAATAATTTAAACTATTATTAAAGAGTCGATTTCTCGATTTGAAGGATTATATTATGCCATTGTGTATCCGGCGCTGCCGTAATTGAACTATATATTCTTAAATTTTTATTTGTTACTTAATTAAATTCACATTTTAATTGCTTTTAAAAAAATTGCCTTAAAGGTTTAGGTCTTTGATGGATGCGTTTGTTTGTGACGTAAACCTTGTATATGAGAGATTCTTTTCCATATAAAAATGGTTTAATTAAACTCTTTCTCTTTATTATTTGTTATGATAAAAACATCCATATCATTAATATTATTTTTGTTTACATGCCTACAAAATTCATGTATTTATGTTTTCACATTCAAGTTGTAGTTAAATTATTAATAGCAAGTTAAAAAATTTTGATTTTAATATATTTTTAGAAATTTGATTTGTATTTTCAGAAATGAAGATATTAATGTATTGATTTTATAAATATATAAAATTTAAGTGTTATAAATGTTTATTATTATTATTTGCAATATGGCGTAATACCACTGAACCACATGATTAGTGATATCTCGACTAATGCTTTCTGGGTGCTATTCTCAAATTGACGTGATAAGGAAAGCTACCTAATTAATAGGGCTTTAAAAGAAGAAGGTCAATGATTCCGCCTCTTGCGTCAAACCTCCTTAATACTCAGCAAAAAAATAACATCAGTACAACAAAGCTTTCACATCAATAGTTATAAATAGTTGATTTCATCACATTTCTATGAGAATTATATTTTGTCACTTATAAATAATTATATTTCAATCTTGTTGCACATAATTATAGCCTAATATAAAGTATGTAAACTATAACAATATAATAATTCATATTGAGTAGAGAAACCTAAGCACTCCATTCCTTAAAGTAATAATATCTAACGTAATGCTTGTCACACTACCTAATGTGTGCATAGTCAATATGTTCTTAAGTTCATCTTATAAGAACGAGACAAAATAATCAATATCAATCTAATCTTAAATTTTCAATTAAACTAAGTTCATGTCATCTTAATTTATTAATTTAAATAATTATATTTGAAAATAACTCTTATTTATAATTTAAAAAAATGTATATGTATATATAATTTTTTAAATATGTTTTTTTTTTTAATTTATGAAAAGTGCTTTTTTAAAGGATTTGACCCTACATATGATATAGATAATTTAATTTTTTTAATAAAAATTAATATATGTGGTGGAATTTTGTATATTATTTGAATCTTTGTAACAATCATATAATATATGATTATGTCATATCTATCGTCATCATATAATGAATGACCATTAATGAAGATAGTCAATTTGCCATAATTGCAAATCAATCCTATGCTTAAGGACTTGATCCATAACTGATTAAAGTATTGACATAGATCAATAGGAATGTAAATATATGTTAATTTATATATAGGATGAATAATTGAATTAATTTGTGTTAATCAATCACTCATTCAAATCCAAGTATTCAAGAAGGATCTAAACATGTAAAACAAGACAATTTAGATATCTAGACATAATCTAAGTTTTTAAAGAGTAAAGACATAAAAATATACTTAGGCAAATATAATTTTCCCAAGCTAAAAGAAGCTCTGTGGATTTAGCCCACTAAGAGAACATATAACTCACTCAAATAAACTTAACCAACCAAAAAGATGTATTTCACTTAAATTGATTTATCAAACCATTATAATAAGAATTTATATGGAGATTTGACCTATTTGAACATAAATGAATATCTAAAGAGCTTTTACCTACTATAGACATATAATTGATCTACCCAAACATGTTTTACCATCGTGGATGGAGATATAAAGAATACAAAGAAAACTAAATATGTATAAACATTGAAGGTATCTAAATAAATTTGAGACTATTAAGCATAATGATTTGATGCTTAGACAAATTTTGAATAACTAAATATAGATATGATATCTTCCAAATAACCATTCTAAGTTAGATATTGGAGCCATATTTGACCAAATTTTAGTGTATCCAATTAGGTTAATCTAATATGTTAGTCTCAATTTGGACTAGTTAGTTTGGTTATCATTGGACCATGAAGTTGGGTCTACTAATTTACCACAGAATGGGATTTACATTGGTTTAAGCTAGGTTTGGGTTAGCCTAGGTTGACTTAAGAAGATGAGGGTGTTCTTCTTTCTCATTTAGTTTAGTTTATTGTGTTTGTTAAATTAACTAATTTTTTTATGCCTTGAAGATATTAATAAAATAGATTTATATAAATATCATATAATTTTTATGTATTTACATATTTAATACCTAAGTTTTAAAATTTTAAAACTTAAGTGTTAGATATGTAAATACATAAAAATTATTTGATTTGCATGTGAGTTTTATTATTAATAATGGAAAATATCAACTAGATGTCATGCAGAAATTAAAGAGGGACATTGTCTATGTGTCTGCTCACAATATTAAATATCCTTAAATATAATGTATATATATGGATATGACCTTGATAATTAATGTTTTTAATAGAAATATTTTAATTTATGCCCTCATCCAGATAATAAATTTAATTAATGTGTCCCATAAAGAAAAAGAACAATAGTTCACCACTACATAAATATAAACAAGAACACAATCCTTGGTGTGTGCTTTGGGTGATCACAAAATATGCATGAAATATTTATCTTGAGAAGCACATGAGACAGAAAACTCTCAAATTTTGAATATCTAATTCTTATGGAGAATCAAATGATTTGCTTGCTAGGATATTATAAGGCAATTACTAAATGTTAATGTTTGTAGATGAAAATAATAGGGATATTTATATATATATCACTAAATTATTTACTATTTATATATTTAAAATAGGTTTTGATGTCATTTAAATACTAGAATATTATTAGCTTTTTCCTCAGCCCTAGTGATGCAAACATGCCACTCAAGACCATCTAGAAGGGAAAGAAGAGGGAGTCCAACAACAACATTAATAGTTTCTTCAATATGGATGGTGAGGTGAGGTACCAACACACGCTCATCAGCAAACACCTCATTCCGAAGGGGAGCTTCCACAATCTGGGTGGGAGCATAGAGAGGGTTAAGAAAGAGCGAGATAGGGAGTGTCTTGCCTGTGATAATGCCGCCTGCTTTATCTGTATGGTGAGGGAGTTTTTTGCCGATGCGAAGGATCACCAAGACAACCAAGTTTTTGTACGGGAAAAAATAGGTACATTTTGATATTGCTTCTATTAACGCATATTATAATTTATAAAATTTTGCATATGATCATTATCTTTCCTACTACAATAATCACCCTGATTTTAATGACAAATCTTTAGTTTCCTCACTACTAGAAATTCAAATGTCCAGTGGAAACGTTGGGAGAAAATGACTATTAATTTTTCTTCCACCAGCCTAACAGCTGAGTCTAAAGCTTCACACTATTTCATTTCTGCCAAGTTGATACCCACTGGTAATATCAATAAGGTGACCAAGGATAGAGCCATTCTGAATTATACGATTCAAAAGGGCTTTCCCATAGATGTAGGAAAGACAAAAGTGGGAGAGAGTTCACCCACACCTCAATCTAGATCTAAATCCTATAAGACATTAACTGATCAACTCTAAGATATTGAAAGATAAGTCTTAGAATTAAAGATTTAGTGGGCAAAAGCAGTCAACAACAGCAGGAATTGAAGAAAAAAAAATTGATTATATATGGGTCAACAACAAGAGTAATTTTCCTACATAAATGAGTTCAACTCAATACTCATTTAAATGTTTGAAAATTACAACATTAATAATAGCCAGAGTAGAGTTCATATTCATGCAGTGCCTCACTACTAACCCAATATTAACACCCTGTTGGAGCAAGAAGAAGAGGATGATGAAAAGAAAGATGATTATGACTACTAGGATAGGCTATTCTCCAATTTTTTATTTTTTTATGTTTAAAATTTTTATTTATAAAGCTTTATAATAAATTTTATTTTATAATAAAAATACTTTTTCTTCATATTCTATATTTTATCATTACACTTATTATTTGACTGCTCCTAGATTTAAAGTTAAAATCCAATCAAACAAGAAGATTTAACCATGTGGGCTCTAAAAATTCGCCACTGACCTCTCAACAAATATTTAATTGAAGAGAGTGATTTATGAATGTTGGTATAATTTCTAGAAGGCATATGGAACAGTAGATAAGGCACTACCCAGAGACTTCACCCTCATTTGGTGAGGACTTAGATATGGTTCTAGGTTTCCTGTAGGCGCAAGCCCCTATAGTTAATTACCCCTCTCAATAAGTGAGAGATAACTTTCGATTAAGGTTAGTCGTTAGATCGCTTAATGTGTAGCGCATAGTAGCATCATATGGAGTTTTCGAATTTAGATTATAAAATTCATCATTTTATCTTAAACTAAATGGTTGGGGGAATGATGACGTGACCAATCTAGATCCTATGGTTCTATCATCCCGGGCCGTCGTGGTCCCTAATCTACTTAGTTAGAGAAGTAGTCAACCCAACCAGAAGGATCTCCGAACACATGGGTTCGTCAAGAAATTCTTGTACTTGAGGTGATGTTTATCTAAAGACAAACTTTAATACCGAGGTTATTTTTCTATCAATACCCACATGATTCACAACTCAAAGGCATTGACGAAGTACGAGTTACGATCGTGATCGTAATATAATAGAGCGATTGGCCAAACCAATAAGAGACTCAGTGTGTACTTATCGTGGAGCTACCAAACTTGGAGGAGGAGCGCCGCCTTGCAAGAGATTAATTGAGAGTGAACATGGTAGACACTTGATTTGACATTGTCTTTTTTAGTGAGTTTTCTTAATTTGTCATTAGATGAAAGTTGTAAGGTGGATGTTAAGTTTATTTTAAGCTTTTAATGATAGAATTTCATTGAAGACATTTTTTAGATTGACACTCAATTTGAGTTAATTTGATTTAAAAAATTGATTAATTTGAATATGTTTAAGAGCTTTGATCATTAACTCTGTTTAGCGCTAGAGGATTATATCTATCACGAGAATCAATTTCTCATATTTCTAATTTAAAACACTTATTATAAATTTTTTTAAGATTTTGTTAACCGGAAATCCAAGACTAAACGAGAAGCAGGAACTCCCATTTCGAATTTAAATATTCATCATAGTGTCGGGGCCCATACAGGTATATTTAAGAATTTATGTAGTGTTTATTTCTTAATTATGATATTGATTTCAGATTTTCATTTAATTCCAACTTTGCTATGTTTTGATATTAAAATTTACTTAAAATCTCATGTCAGAAGCAAGTATTTATAGCTTAGATAATTTCACCTAATTAGTAATTTCATTGATTTTGAAAATCATAATTTAGAAAATAAATTTCTTAATTTTTTGTGTAGAAGAAAAGCTCCTTCATTCGTGCAGCATTCAGTTTAGTGTCACCTTCTATCTTCTTGTACAAAGAATTATAGATCTGATGGTGAAGAAGATATTTTGATTTAGATTGTAGTATAAAACATTACTTACACTTAGTTTACATATTGAGTTTTTGTAATTCTCCCAAGATTATATTTTTCAAGATGTTATCGATTTGATGTTTATTGCTTTTACTCATGCTTATTACAGCATAATAATCACCTCTATATTTATATAAGAGTTATTAAACCCAATTTAGATTCATCCTTAACTCCATATTAAAATTTATAGACTTTAAGTTTATTGCAAGTTTGTTATGAGTTTAGTAGTCTCCCAAATTAAAGTTTATTTAATTTTAGAATTTATAAGAAAAGAGAACTCACTTTACCGCTTCAATTTAATCCATAGAGAATTGCAATTAGAGTTTGTGAGTTTAATATTAGTCTCCCCAAATTTTACTTGCATTTTAAATGAGTGTTCTATTCTTTTTAAAATTTTCTTTAACTGTTTTCTCCCTCTTTTGCTTTGATTTAACATTTATCTTCATATTTATCATATAATCTTTTGTTTGACTTAAGTTTAGGTAATTTTCATTTGAATTTATTTAAGTCTTAAATTTTAGTCTAAATTTCGGCAACCTCTCGGCGTCATCCCCATGTAGGGGGTTGCATCGGGAGTGTTTTGGCTTTCTGTGCGCTCATGAGCATGCAGTGGTGTTTTTGATACACAACCATCTTCACACCCGCTATGCCCTCATGGGAATTAGCGTGGTCTTGAAACTATTTCTTGCGGTTGAAGGAGGAGGAAATCAAGAGAAGAGCGAGATTTGATGGGTAGGTATCAGGAGAATGAATGAGATATGTGCAATTTTTTGTTGAATGAAAAGAAACCTCTTGGAGAGGTTGTGCATGAAGGTGTGACTTTATACGGAGGCTTGTAGAGGGTCAACAAATGCCCCCCAACAAATGTGATTTGCGCATAGAGCGAGTCACGTTAGTTGAAAATTGGTTGATACTTTGAGCTGGTCATAGATCTTGACTCACTTCATCTTCAATTTAAATATCTTATAGAGCTTTGGTAAGATTTATCATTAGTATGATACCTTATTTAGAACATGCTAAATGACTGACTTGGCCGATTTGTTAGACTCGACTTGTTAGTTAGGTAAGAGTTCTTACACCATATAATCTCTACTTCAATGGATTTTGCTGAAAATCTTTTTTTTATGCCATTGTATATTTGAGTTTCCTCCAATCCTAGCTTCGTGTTTGATTGGGTTTGTTGGAGGAATTGATTTATTTGTTTTGATGAAGGACTCCACTGGAGTTTTGGTTTATCCATGCTTGGTTGGATTTGAAATTCCATCTGTCATAGCTTTAGGCTTGAAGGACTTGATGAAGGGTCATATTAACTTGTCGTGAGTGTATGCGCCATGAATCTTGTGCTTCTTGCTTTTGGATTCATTGAAGGTACATCTGAATGATTTCGCTTATATAGGTCAATGTTGAGTTATTTGTCTAGCGTGTGCATTAAGAACAACCACAAAATTCCTTTAGTTCAGTTATTGACTTTGTATGAACTATGGAATTGCTTCCTCGGTCCTGTATTTTTTGCTTTGATGAACTTTATGAGGAGATTGGCTTTGATCTGTGCTTTGAGCTTGATCAAATCATTAGAGAATAAGTTGAGATATCACCCTTTGGGTAATATATAGATTGATTTGGCTCTGAGAGTTTCCGATATTTTCTTGATATTGATCAAGTAAAAGATCTCTTGGATCCGGTTGCTTATAATCACTAAGCGGATCTAGTTTGAGATTGAATTTCATCATTGGATTGATGAGCGGGAGCTCTTTCACTGCGGACTTTTCTTATGGCTTGTTGAGTGATGAGAGCGTCAGCAACTCGACCACATTTAGGCTTGTTGAGTTTGACCTTTGGAACCTACTCGAGTCTTCGAATTAAGCTATGATGGGTTCATAGTTTTGTCATCAGACTGACGAATGGGGGCTCTTTCACTGCGGTCTTTTCTCACGGCTTGTTGAGTGAGGAGAGCATCAGCAACTCGGCCATTTGTGGGCTTGTTGAGTTTGATCTTTAGAACCCATCCATGTCCTAGACCTCAGGATGTAGAGGTTGATGTTTTTTCAACTCAATTGATTGGAGCTTCCGAAATCGAGAGTTCTTCTGACTTGATCTCTAGAATTTTGGCAAATCTGGGAGATAAATTTTTGATATTTAGGGTTGTCTTTTCCTGCGTAGCAATGGATTCTTTTTTTGTTCTTGTAAAAACTTGCAACTTAGCAATGACAAGTATGAGTATATTCAGGAATTTTGTCATAAAGCTCGATGTCAACCTGAATCAAAATATATTCAAAGATTTCATTTATGGCATGATGTCTTCAACTCTTAACATAAACTAAAAAATGCCTTATCTTGGGGAATTCTAAAGCATATTTATGAGAATTTTCAAGATGAAAATACATAAATTCATCAATATTTGAATTGATATGCTCTTAAGAGGGTTTTAACATACAACATTGATTTCGTCTATATATAGAAATCTAAAATGCCCCTTGAGTAATAGGAAAATTTTCACAGAAAAGTTTTTCATCTTGAGTATGTTTATTTAGGGATCTCGACATAAAGCACAATGTCAACCTAAATAGATATACTAAAAAAATACCTCATATCTTGCAGGGGGATTTCTATTATACCTCGAGAATGTGGTCATCATGTATAGTACTTTTTCAAGTATTGACCATTAATTGGCGGCATTGGTCTTTTACCCTTTAGGTCGATGAGTTAGTATGATCCTCCTTGGTATACTTTTTCGATGGCAAAATGGCCTTCCAAGTTAGGCTCAAATTTACCACCAAATTTTTGATTGGGGATAATTGGTCTTCTCAGCACTAGGACCAATTATCCTTTTTGGAATGTTCAAGGCCGCACCGTATGGTCAAAAGCCTTGGACATCTTTTCTCGATAAACCTCCAGATTTTGATGAACTTGCAATCTAACTTCATCAAGCACGTCGAGTTCCTCCATTCTTAGATGAGCATTTTGATCTTCAATTAGATTGTATTGGATGGTTACCAAGTGAAGGCAACTCAACTTCAAAGAAGCGCTTGATTCCAAATACTAATGAATAGGGAGTGGCTTTAGTCGACATCTTGTAGGTGATTCGATATTCCCATAGTGCCTCTATTAGCTTAGTGTCTCATTCTCTCTTACTTTTAGTAAGGATCTTCTTGAGCAGCTTGACTAATGTCTTGTTGAAGGCTTCCACCAAATCATTTATCTTGGATTATATATTGAAGAGTATCGTCAATCAATTTTGTGTCGATCGATGAATCTATAAATCTTTGCACTTTTAAAGGTTGTGCCATTGTCAGAAATTATTATGACACTCCAAATCTATATGCATTATGAAGAAGTTGATCACTCGATCAACAATAACTTCTTTAAATGGGTAGCTTACTTAGAGAAATAAGTCAGTCATGAGCGATGTCCCGATGGCGGTGGATCAATTGGTCCAATTACATCTGTACCCCAGCATTCGAATGGCCAGGATGCTATCATTGGGTGTAGTGGATTCAGAGGTTGATGAATGAGATTCTCATGTACTTGACACTCATGTCACTTCTTAGCATGATTAATACAGTCTCTCACCATAGATGGCCAATAATAGCCCATCCTTTTCGTCTTTACTGCCATCTTGGGACTTGACTGATGTGTGCCATAAAGTCCTTCATAAACTTCAACCATCACTTTGGTGCCATCATTTATATTTAAGCATCATAGTCACATTTGTTCGAATGATCTATGATATAGAGTATTGTTGACGAAAGCATAGCGTAGCATTCTCTTCTCGATTTGAGCTACTAGTGATTTATTATTTGGTAATTTATCATCTTTAAAGTAGTCAATAAAGGGTTGCATCCAATCACGCGGCTCTTTTACAACAAAGGCTTCACACTATTTTTCTGAGGCAATGTCATTCTTAGCTCTTCTTGGTATAACTTTATATTGATTTTGGGGAGTACGAGGAGCAACCTGAGTCGCATCCTGCTGGGTCATATTTAATAACCCCTCTACTTACAGGGATTGATACTTTTCTGCCTCTAGAACTCGTCGAGTAAATATGTCGATCATGACATAATCACCATTCATACTTGCTATTTCTTTAGCTAATTTTGCTAAGCAGTCGACTTTGCTATTCTTGGATCGAGAGACTCGAGTTATTGTGATATTTGGTATCTGCTTCATAAGCTCGAGAACTCGCTTGTGATATAAATCAAGCTTGTTGATTTTTATAGATGCCAAGTACTTGATTTATAATAAGAGAATCACCAAAATATGCAAGTTTTGAATGCCTATGAAAATAGCTTCTTCAAGACCTGCCACTAATGCTTCATATTCAACTTCATTATTAGTTCTTGGCTCAGTCAATCCATATGATCGTATCATTATCTCTCCTTCTGGTGTTATGAAGACGATGTCAATTCCTTCTCTTGCCCTTGGAAAATTTAGAGGTTTACCTATTTGATCGATGAGGCTCCATCAAAGTATATTTTCCAAATTTGTGATTTTTTCCTTTCATGAATGAGCATAATTTACTCATCAGGAAAATCATCGTTAAGAAGAATCCACGCAGGATAGGATGCGCTAGAAAATCTTGTTAAGACTTGTCCCTTCACAATATATGTGATATCAAATTGTAAAAGCAATCGCCCATCTTGCCAAGCGACACACGCCGGTCTTTTCATCAAGTACTTCAGTAGATCAATCCTTGAGATGAGGGTAATCTTGTGAGATAACATATAATAATGAAGCTTTTGAACTGCAAAGATCAATGCTAAATAATGCTTCTCTATCAGAGAGTATCTCATTTTTGCTCAAATCAGCCTCCGCCTGATATAGTAAAGAGCATTCTCTTTACTTTCTTCATTGTGTTGTGCCAATAATTTCCGAGACTCTTTCTAACATTGTATAGAATGAGGGGTTTTCCGAGTAGAGATTGGTGGATTTACCAGGTAGGTTTTAATGATATTAAAGGCTTCCTAGCACTCCTTATCCAACTTGAATGGAGCATCCTTCTTCATCAATCTTGTAAATGGTTGATAGCGTCCTAATAGGTTTGATATAAATCGATGGATGAATGCGAGCTGTCCTTGTAAAGAACGGAGCTGACGCAAACTGTTAGGTGGAGACATCACCATAATTGCCTTGATCTTAGTGGGATCGATGTCAATACCTCTATGACATACAATGTTCCTGAGAAATTTTCTAGAGGATACCCCGAATGCACATTTTAGAGGATTCATCTTAAGATCATATTTTCTTATTCTCTCCAATACAATTCTCAAGTCTCCAAAGTGATTTTCACGATTTAAGCTTTTCACTACCATATCGTCAACATAACATTCCACCTTCTAGTGAATCAATTCATCAAATATACACGTCATGGCTCTTTGGTATGTAGCTCTAGCATTTTTCAAACCAAAGGGCATGACTGTGTAGCAATAGATGCCAATAGGTGTTTTGAATGATGTATGTTTTCATCTTCAGGTGCCATTTTGATTTGGTTGTATCATGATCCATCCATGAATGAGAACATGTAGTTGAAAGTGTTGTCACTAGTAGTTCGATATTGGAAGCAATTCATCTTTTGGGCATGCCTTATTTAGGTCCCAGTCAATGTAGAGATTTGACCATTCTTCTTCTAACTGATAATGTTGGCTATCCAATCATTCTTCTCCTCGGATGAAGCCTACTTGATCTTTTAGTTTTATGCAATTACCTATTCTTCAATCTCCAATCTCATTCGCCTAGGAGCTTGCTTAATAGGCATTGCATATGGTTTAATAGTTAGTTTATGAACTGCTACATTAAGGGATAAGCCTCGCATTTCAGAATATGTCCAGGCAAAGCAATTCCTGAATTCACAAAGTAGCATTTTTAGCTCTTCAACTTTCATCGATGAAAGTTGAATGGGGATCATCCTCAGCTCTTAGGTTGATTTCTTTAAGTTCATCCATAATAGCTATTTGTGCAGCATCTTTGAGTTCTTCAGGTGTGGGCTTGGCTTCTACTTCATCATTTTTAAGAAGAATTTCATGGGAATCATCTTCTTCATCACTATGAGTTTCTATCCTATTATATTATAACAAGCTCTATTTTGATGGATGAAACTTATCACTTCATCGTGATGCCTGAGGACTTCTTTGGCTCCACATATTATTAAAAATTTAAGTCTTATGTTTAGTAGTTCCAATATGAATTCTAAGCTTATGCATCATTCTTCATAATTTCTATGGATAGTATATTGGTATTCTTATTGGTACTATCTCATCAGAATTTTCATGTTGAGCAAGCTACTCAAAGTTGTAAGGCTGAGACTCTTCAAATTTATAAAACAGAGTTCATGTTCCATCACTCTCACTCAATGGAGGCACATAGAATATTATCAATTCTTCAATATTATGAACCTCTAGTGGACTGATTTCTTTGAAGCATTGTTGAGGGATGAGTATAATTTTGAGTGAGTCATCTGACTCTGCCAAGTAAGCTATCCTTCTTGATGCGATCATTTGAACTCTATTTCCATAAGCATATTCAAAATTATAGTCTGAATCGAATCACTTATTTCATACTCTGCTTTACTTGAAAGCTTATAAGTTCTCTTAGGTTTGACAGGAATATCTTCTCCTTCTTCTGTGTCACTTCCCAAATGAGGAACTGATTTGCTTGACTTAGGTGAAGAATCAAGTGCTTTAGGGAGAGTCGGCATTGCCTTCTTTCTTCCTCTTTATTTTGCTCTTTCACTTTATGAAATTGCTTTTTAGTTCCTGAAGTAGATGCTACTGCTTCAAGAGGCTCTGTTGGCTTAAGCTCTTTAGGAATGAAATATTTTGTGTCTTCATAGATCTTTGCTTCATTGACGTAGAATGGTTGTAGGTTAATGAGAATTCTGAATTCTTCTCCTTCTCTTAGGTACTTCATACACTGATGCATAGTTGATGGGATCATGTCATACTCATGCACATGGCACCAAGAGAGCTCTAAATGATGTATCGATCGATTACATGAAACTTAGCTTTTGTATATAAATCCCGAACTTGGCGGAGAATAAAAGAACCGAGTTTTCTACCCTTTTTTTTGAAACCATGAACCATCAACTTATCTCTCCCAAGATGTTGGATATCAAGTGATAATCCTCTTAATACCTTTAGACTCATAAGATTGATAAGAACGGATCAATCAATATTCCTGATCGAGATGTCATCACTCTCTGCAGTAACATATAGAGGACGGTTGTGATCTGTCGTTCCCAATATAAGATCTTCTTCAAAAAAAGTGATTACTGGGAGATCTTGAGTTTGCAATGCTTCAGTCATGAATTTTTTAACAAAGCAAGCTTCATAACTCTCCGAATATTTGAGAGTCGATTATCTCATCAAGAGAGCCTCGTACACACTTAATTATACAGGAATCTTTCTCAGATGTGATAGAATATTATAATCTATCTTCTCGCTCGATTTAGGCTTTATTCTAGGATTTATGAGAATGATATCTTCATTGACTTCAATTTATTTTCCTTTGTATTTTTTGCATTTCCCTTCTTTGATGAAGGTGGTAAGAATTTACCACTTCTCAACTGAACCTGAATCACCTTATCTTGCTCAGATTCTTCTAAAGAGGTAGTTTCTTCAAATTCCTTCTTATTCTGGAAGATTGGCCAAAAGGCTAGACTCATTTTTCAACTTCATATATTTCATGCGTGATGATATGGATGAGTCTGACTCTTCTCCGTCGGGAAAACATAGATCTCCATTTGAAATGTTATTGTCTTGTTGAGTCATTAAACAAAATTCAGACATTAACTCCTCAGGCTCTTCTTACTTTCTTGATAAAATTTTGACAAGTTGGCCGAGTCTGTCTGACTCCCCTTGTCATTTTGGAGTAACTGATGTTGAAGAACATCTAACATCACACAAATGATTCGGCATGTTTCTACTAGACAAAAAATCACCATTATCTTCTTCATCTGATTCAACAATGCGAAGTTTAGGCATGAAGTCTGCAAAGCCTAAATGGCTGTCTTGCCAGCTGGTGATACTCCTCTAGATTATTAGTGATCTTTTGAGTTGTAGTTCTCTTCTTGATCTTCTTTTTCTTAGCCAGCTTCTTTGATTTATTAGGCATGTGTTTAGTAGACTGCTTCTCAAGCTGTGACGAAGTAGCCTTATCAGAATGCCACTGAGGATCCCAAATACTTAGTTTAGGCATCTCACTTAAGTCCAATATAGGTTTAAGTGGTGATTTTCACTTAACACTAGGGACATTTTCTAGCTACTTTAACATTTTCATGCTCTTTTTGGAGACTATTGTTTGTCATTCTTCATTCTGAACTGATTTCTCCTTCTGTTTATCTTTGTTGGATGATACTAAGAGGCGTAATCATCCTTGTAGACTCTCTTTTGGGTTGGCTAGAAACTATAGATGTAAATTCACCTCGATACTTCTTTCTAGCCAATCTTTGAAGACATAACAATCTTTGATAGGATGACTAATCATGATAGGGATGTAATTTGGATTATTGACTTGATACTTAGCCTTTTAATTTCTAGACCGCTTTTCTTGCTTGCAAATAATTTAACCGTCCCTTCTAAAGAAATATTCTTTGTTCATCTTTTTCTTGAGAGATGGCCGCATTCGCTCATCATCTCTTATTGCTTGTTTTGGACGCTCCCCACAACTAAAAAAAGTTTGAGATTTGTCATTACCTCCCAATACTAATTTTGGTTATGGATTAGAATAGACTGGCTTATTTCCTTTATCATCATTGTACATTGGCTGATTTCCTTTATCCACATTGTATATCACCCATTTTTCATCATTTAAGCTATAGGAAGTGACATGAATTTCATTTCTTCTTGAGTCTAAAGGTTTGTTTCTCTTTGCTTTATCTGCATAGACTTCAGACTTAGGGCGATTCAACTTTTCAAATATAACCACCATATCGAGAAATCCTGGAATGTTGCAATCAACGTCATACATATAAATGGTGTCATTTTATCATCCATATTGCCCATTAGCAATTGGATCGCATGTTCTTCTTCCAATTGTTGCTAGCACTTCATACTTAGGTTGCGCCAATGACTTATGAATTTTGTCACTAACTCATCTTTCCTCCTTTTCAGTAAGGCAAGGTCAACGATTATGATTTTCTCAGTTACACTGGCGAACCTCTTCACAAATATAGTCTCTAATTCAATAAATATTTTAACTGAATCATTTGATAATTCTGCATATCATTTGAAAGTGGTTGAGGTCAGGTTACTGACGAATTGACGAAAAAGTAGTGCATCGTTCCCTCCTGTGTTACCACAAGTAGCCTTAAATTGGGCTAGATGTTGCTTTGGATTACCAAGCCCGCTGAAAGTATTAAATTTCAACACTGAGTAACCTTTCGGGTATGACACTTGGTCATATTCAAATTTATGACCTTACTCACCTTTTAGCTCTGAGGCTATGATTGTATATATCTTTTCATCGATCATTTTTTCTAGTTGAGAAGATATCATTCGTGCTAGCCATATTTTGAATGAATTTGAGAGGTAGTGGGTTAACTTCGTTCCTCGCTTCATGAGTAGCATGTACTGTAGGAGCTTGAGGTACCACAGTGGCTGGTGGTATAGAAGTTGTATTATTAGTTTGTTGATTAGCAGACAAAATAGGTGCTGCACTTGATGTGATATTCTTTTGCAACATCTCTATCATGATGTTCATTTGTACCATCATATCATTCATCTTGGTACCAAGTTGTGCAATCTCCTTATCTTTGACTTCCATTTGATGCTACATTTCTCTTTGCTCTCTAGCTAGCGCCATTGCATCAATTAGTCTTCTTCTTCTTCTTCTTCTTCTTCTTCTTCTATTTCTTGTTGTTGTTCTCCTTGCTCATTTTTTTGGGAGAACTTGATCTTCTCCTTGTGCATTTGCGAGACAAGCATTCTTTGATATACGATGATGTTGATTATAAAAGCATGTACCAGGCTGATCATTTCCTGGTTCAATCATATAGACAGCTTTGACACCCATGATATCTTTCTCATTATGGTCTTCTTCTTCTTCATCTTCAGCAAAAATCGAAGATCCATCCTCTATTTTCTTTTGTGAAGACTCTTCTTTATAAATGTCGAATTCAGTTCGAGTTCCCGAGTTCGTGTTCTTCTTGATGATCGAGTGGAGTTCATCTATATCTCTGACCATATAGACAACTTCCACTTCCATAGTGTCCTCTTCATTATTTTCTTCTTGCACACAAATTTTTGATCGACATTTCCAGTGGATCTCTGGTCCAATGTGAGGAACAAATACTTCTTTTATTAAAGGACTGCAATCAAGGTCAACCTTCTCTTGTGAGGGTGAACTTAATCGATGATGGGATCCCCTAGAGGATTCCCCAGGGTATCGACCATCATGTCTTTCATCAATGATATCCTTACTTTTGGGTATCCACTTCTGATGAGTTATTTTTGAGGTGGGTTTCTGAGTATATGTATCATATGTCACACCTCTTCCATTCTTCGAGGTTTCATTATAGGGTCTTGGCCTCCATATCTGCTTTCCTCTTCACGGACCTTTCGACAATGGATTCTTGGACACGTGGTCCGAGTGTCACGCTCTGATGCTCACCATGTGAAGCCTACTAGGATCGCTGGCTAGTTACCAAAAGAGATGACAACTTTCTTGGTGGAGCTTTAGTATTTTTCATCATCACAGGCCTTTGAAATCTTCTTTTCGTTAGGCCTATATCCTTAGCTACTTTGAGAACTTTATGTATCCTGGCAGATAGTCTTTCAGGCTATCTCCTATGTAGAGGTGGAGCTTGACGTGGTTGGTTCTTCCAGAAAGATTGCTTTACTTCACCAGTAGAGCTATTCCTTTTTACCCACTTTAGGTTGTCAAAGTTGTTGTGAGTAGGAATACTCGCTTCTGGCGGCAATATTGCTTGTTCACTAGGTCGTTCAAAGGGGATCTGTTGAGCCCTCAGCTCAATGTTTCTCCTTCTTCTCTATCTTCTAGTTAATTTGCTTCCTGATGAGGAAGCTTCATGATCATGCTTTCCAGGTACAAGAGGTTCAATCGGCGTATACTACGGTAATTAAAGACACTTTTCTCACTACTTCTTTTTTTCATGGAGCTTAGTTGACCTTCTTTGAAAAAAGTTCTGTCGGAGAACTCCTTGGATGGTTGATTTATTGGCTGGTGCACACTAGTAGGAGTTTCAATAACTTGAGGTCTTCCAGCATGGCCTTGGACGAATGTACCACGAGTGGGTACTTGAGCTATGATAGGGGAAATTTGCTACCAAATTGAATGGTAGCCGACATCTCCTGTATGATGACGTTGGTTAGCAAATGTTTACCCGCATCTAGTTGAGCGTGAAATGAGTGTTTTGTAGATCCATTCGCAAAAATGAATGATGGGGATTAATAATTAGCAATTATTATTTCACCCCATACTTTCAAGATGCAGTGAGACAAAATAATGGTGTAATAAAGATATACTATGGAATGATTCATTCTACATAGAGCCTCATATTGAATTTATTACACACTTAAATCACCATTTTATGTTTTGAATTTTCAAAAATTTTATTGCTACTATAGTACATATATGATTAGCCAAAGATGGAAAGAGAATCATGTCCCCAGCGGAGTCACCAGAAATCTGTGGGCTCCAAAAATTCGCCACCGACCTCTCGATAAATATTAAATTGAAGAGAGTGATTTATGAATGTCGGTGTAATTTTTAGAAGGAAGATGGAATAGTAGATAAGACACTACCCAGAGATTTCACCCTCATTTGGTGAGGACTTTAGATCAGTTTCCATGTTTCATAAAAGCATATTTAATTACCCTCTCAATAAGTGAGAGAGAACTTTCGATTAAAAGTCGTTGGATCGTAATGTGAGTATAGTAGCGATATGGAGTTTTCGAATTTAGATTATGAAATTCATCATTTTAGCTTAAATCAGATGGTTGGGGGAATGATGACGTGCCCAATCTAGATCTCATGATTTAATCATCCTGGGCCATCATGGTCCCTAATCTACTTAGTCAAAGGAGGTAGTCGAACCAACCTGACAGAAGAATCCTTATCAGCAACACATAGGTTATGTCGTCCAAGAAATCTTTGTAAACCTGGGGTTATGTTTGTCTAAGGAGACAGACTTAAGTCTACCTTACGGAGAGGGTTGTTTTCTATCAAGTATACCTATGATTCACAACTCAAAGGTGAGCCATTGAGCATGACTACGGTCATGATCGTAATATAATGGAGCATGACTGGCCAAACCACCCGATCAAAGGACTCTGATCATAACTGCTTCATCTGTGGAGCTTACAACCAGCAATCAAGGATACGCCACGCCTTCTTAGAGATTAATTGAGTGAACATAGTAGAACACTTGATTTAACATTGGCTCCTTTGTGAGCTAGAGTTTTCTTAATTTGTCACCCCCGATAAATAATTACAGAAGGTGGATAGATTGAGTTTATTTTAAGTTTTTAATGATAGAATTTCATTTAAGCCATTTTTTAGATTGATACTCAATTTGAGTTAATTTGATTTGAAAAATTGATTAATTTGAATATGTTTAAGAGCTTTAGATCCTATTAACTCTATTTAGCTACTAATAGAGGATTAGATCTACTATCACCTGACAAAATCAGTTTCTCAAATATTTCACTGATTTGAAACTCTTATTATAGGATTTTTTAGGTTTTGTTACCCCATACCCAATCCAAAGACTAAACCGAAGCAACTCGTGACATCCTCAAACACTAAATTTAAACATTCAAAGTTAGCCGGGCCATGGATATTTAAGACTTTATGTAGCTTTATTTCTTAATTATGAGATTGATTTGATTTTCATTTAATTACTTAACTTGCTTTTTTTTGACATTAAAATTTACACTTGAAATCTCTATATCCGAGCACATGCAGGTGTTTATAGCTTAAATAATTTCACCTAATTAATGATTTCATTGAATTTGAAAATCATAATTTAGAAAGAAAATTCCTTAATTTTTTATGTTGAAGGAAAACTCCTTCATTCGTGCAGCATTTAGTTTAGTGTCGCATTATGTCTGCTTGTACAAAGAATTACAGATCCAGTGGCGAAGAAAGAATTTTGATTTAGATTATAGTTTAAAATATTACTTGCACTTAATTTACTTGTTGAGTTTTTATAATTTTCTCAACTTGATTATGTTCAATTTACATCACTTTTGATAAGTTATGTTGATTTCAAAGTTTATTGCTTTGGCCCTACTCATGCTTATTAGCTAGCATAGTAATCACCTTCATATTCCTATAAGAGTTATTAAACCTAATTTGGATTCATCCTTAACTCCATGTTAAATTTTATAGATTTTAGTTTATTGCAAGTTTGTTATGAGTTTAGTATTAGTCTCCCCAAATTCCAATTAAAGTTTGTTTAATTTTGAAGAATTTACAAGTAAAGAGAATTCACTTTACCGCTTCAATTTAAGCTATAGAGAATTGCAATTAGAGTTTGTGAGTTTAATATTAGTCATCCCAAATTTCACTTGCATATTAAATGAGTGTTTTATTCTTTCCAAAATTTTCTTTAACTGCTTTCTCCATATTTCCCTTTGATTTAACATTTATTTTCATATTTATCATATATTCTTTTGTTTGACTTAAGTTTAAGTAATTTTCATTTGAATTTGTTTAAGTCTTGAATTTTAGTCTAAATTTGGTAGCTCTGTCATCCCTATGTGAGGCTGATGAGTGTTTTGGCTTTCGATACTCATGAGCATAGCGAGTGGTGTTTTGCCACACCACAGCCGCCTTCACATGCCCTCATGGGCATTAGCGGGGTCTTGAAACTATTTCTTGCAGTTGAAGGAGAGGAAAATCTAGAGAAGAGTGAGATCCGATGGGTAGGTATTGCGATAATGAATGGGATATGGGCAGTTTTTGTTCGAACGAAAGGGGGGAACGATTTCCTTTTGGAGGGAGCGGTTGTGCGTGAAGGGTGTGCGCCGAGCGGTTTCCTTGCGAGAGACTAAGCCGAGGGTCAACAAACCCAAAATTGATGGCTTCGAGAGATCAATGCCTGAATGTAGTCTTGTTAGCACTACAACACTGTAAGTGGAACTCACCCTTAAAATCAGAGAGATCAGTGCCTCGGCACTGCATGGATAAATTAACAGCACTCTGACATTGTGGGTGGACATTCTCTGTCTTTACAACCCGAGAAAATAGAGCTGTAGAGTCCACATTGTAGCACCACGACGCTAAATTATCAGCGCTTTGGTGCTAAGTGATGGGACTTAAGCTTAAAAAATTATATGAGGTGGTGCTTAAAAACTACAGAGTCAACACAACGCCTTAAGGACAATGTTGCGGCGCTATAAACTTGACATTTTTACTCCTGAAACAGAAGAAGGAGACATTGTGGTGCCAAGATTTAGCGTTGCAACGCTGTGTAAGAGACATTTTGCCTTTATAACTAAACAGAGCGGTGCCACGATGCCAACATTCAGCGCTACCACACTGTGGAACAATGCCTCGATGCCATTAAGCAGCACTACAACGTTATGAAGTGGAGCGCCAAGGTTCAAAATCCCAAGAGCTTAATGTCGAGGCACTGGATATCAATGTTGCGGCACCACAAATTGGAGGACTCAATTATAAGGCAATTTTCCTATGTGATTTGATAGTTTTTTAAAAATTTTGACTACGTAATGGCTTAACAAAGTTAGTTGTTGAAATTTTTTAGTGCAAAATGCACTCTTCTCCCTTATTCCAGATCCAATATCAATGGAGGGAGGAATTTTCACCTCACGCTGGAACCAAGTTCAATGACAAAGGTCTTCAATTTTTAAATTTATATTTTAATGAGTTCAGGTCGATTTAATCTTAATTTCGACAACATTTTATCTTGGCAATGCCTAAAATTTCATATTTAACATGATCACATTCTTCTCCCTTTGCTAAATCCAAGATTAATGGAGGGTTATTTCACATTAAATCCAAGATCAATAGTGAAATTCTTCAAGATTCTTCCTATAAATGAGGAATTGTATAAATGAAGTATGTCATATGGAATTTTATCTGAAATCTTATCTTATGTAAGAAGAAGAGTGTGCAGCGGAGAAAAAATTGCAGTAGAGTCCACAGTACATGGAGAGAGGAGGGAAAATGCTGGCAATGGCAAGAAGAAGGAAAGGGAAGAAGACCAGCTCTCCTCTTCTTATAAGGGTTGGATCTCAACCTTTCCCACTCCTCCAAAATCGCTCACACTCTCCCCTCGGGCGGTTATCACTAAAGGGAATGACTATTGGTGGAAGTGGTTGGTATTTTTTGGGCTCTTTAAACTTATTAGCGGAACCAACACCTAGGCACCGGGTTTGCGACACTGGAGTTGAGATATTCTTTTTCATTATTATGAGCTAGTGCATAAGTGTCGTGGTGCTAATGTTGAGATTTTGTTTCATTATTTTTATTTTTTCGATTGCAAATAAATACATCTACGCTCATTAAGCCATCTATGACACAATTTTATTGAGCTAGAGAGCGACACATAAGTTTATCTCTAAAGTTTTACTTTTAAAATTTTATGGTTTCAATCTTAATTATAATTTTCAAATTCAATTCATCCAGGGAAGTCACATATAAAATTAAGGATATAGTAAGAACCAAATATAATGCTCCATATGTTTCACGAAAGAAGATCTCAATTGAGGTTCAAGACATATGATTCAGAGAATTTGAGTTATTATAATAACTATTTACACTTTTTTAATGCATTAGATTATGTTAAAATCAAAGTATATTTGAAGGTCTAGTTTTTTTTTCAATTATATACAAGTTTTTTACGGATTTTCTGTTGGTTGTTTGATACAAAATGTCAGGGTTTCTGGCAAGAAAAATATTCTGACAAAAAATATTCTGGTGGAATTCCGATGGCAATTTTTCACTAGGAATTTTCGGTGGAATTTGCTGTCAGAAATTCCCCTAGAAATGCCTTGTCATAAATTTTTCTGGTGGCTTTTTGTCTGATGGGATTTTCCGTCAGCCTTTCAGCTAATTTTCATGAAAGATTTCTCTGACGAAAAATATATTGAAAATTTGTCAGAGACTAAGATTATTATAGATAAATTTTGATTAATTTTCAACAAAAAAATTTGGCAAAAAATTGCAGTTTTCCTGTAATGCATATAGTTTATCTTGTGGTAGCATGGAACATACTTGTTGATGAAGATGATAGAGAATCTTTCGATTACTTTTAAATATCAAGATTTTTGGGCTGAGGTGAAGAACCAAAATAGAAGGAGATATGATGATGATAAATAGAAAGTAATTAGATCTAAGAATGGGCATATCAATTTATTCAAATGGAAAGAGAAGATTGGACGAATTTGTCCATGATTAATAGGAATGAATTTGAATTACATTATTATATTTATGAATCTTCATCGAAGGAGTGCAAGTTGATTGCAAGTGATCTTGACATAAGACTGATGATTGAAAAGTTGAATAGTTATGCCTAAATTATTGTTGTAATACAAGATGTGAGTAAAGATGGCATGGTCTCACAAGGTGTAAGGGACAATTATTAGATGGCGGAGTGCTCCAATATTTGTAGTGTGCATCTTTCAGTAGCTCCATATAGAGATGATAAAATGATATCAATTGGTGCACATTTTGATAATTCATTGTGTTTAAAGCAAGCTCTTCAAACCTAAATCATTCCGCATAATTTTGGAGTTAAAGATAAAAGCTAGTGATAATAAAGAAGTCATAGTGATATGCTCATATCGAGGTTGTCCATGGAGGATACCAGCTTCACTATGTATTGACAACCAAACTTTGGAAGTGAGGAAGGTGGATGGGATACACTCATGCCCCAGTGTGAATAGATCAAGTAATAAACAAGCCACATCTTCTTAGGTTGCTAATGAAATACAAGATCTAGTAAAAAAAAAGTAACCATATATTCCACCAAAATAAATCAACCATAATTTAGAAACAACCTACAGATTATCACTACCTTATATGAGACTGTGATGTTCAAAAGAGCAAGCACAAGATCTTAAGTTTAAATCAGCAAATCAGAACTATAAATGTGTTCTTACATTAAGAGCAAGCTTCTTAACAGAAATCAGGGATCTCACATCACCTATACTTATGACATTATTGATAAATCTTTTCAGAGATTTTATGTTAGCTTTCAGCTTAGCATTGAAGGATTTGTGTATGGCTGTCAATGTTTAATAAGTCTAGATGCTTGTCACTTAAAATCAAAATATTTAAAAGTGCTCTAATCTACAACTTCATTTGATGGTAATAGCGGAATATACATTGGCATTTGTTGTGGTTAAAACAGAGTCTAGAAGAACATGGCAGTGGACTTTTAGAGAACTCAAGAGAGAATGCATTAGCTTTTATATTTGACATGGAGAAAGAACTTGTTGAGGCGATTGAACATGTCTTACCTGAAGTAGAGTATAGAGTATGTTTGCATCACCTATATAAAAACTTGAAGAAATACTTCAACTATAGTAACACCCAAAAAGTTCAAAGCTCGATGTGGTCAACTGCCAATGTTTATACAACAATTGAGTATAATAATAAGATTATTGAGATATTTGATTTATGCCCACAAATTTGTTTATATTTATTTATTTATTGTTGTACAAATGGTCTAAAAGTCAATTTATGATAGAGATAAGGAATGATTATAATACAAACAACATGGCTGAATTATTTAATTCCTGGATTATCGAGGCTAGAAGAAAGCCAGCTATGAATTTAGTTGGCATTATTAGAGGGATGCTTATGGAGCAAAGAACAACTAAGAGGATGAATGCTACGAGTTGATGTGGTGAATTACTACCTTATTCTGAAGATCACATTAAAGAAGTAAATGCAAAAAAAAAAGAATAATTTATAGTAAGACAATCGACCGTATCCAAGGTTAAGGTTGAGAGTCGACATTAAAGTAGGAAGTTGATATTGAAGTAAGAGAATATAGTTGCAAACAATGGCAAATGATAAGACTTCCTTGTATACCTGTTGTTGCATTTATTGGCACAATTATGTAGATAATCATTATCATATAACTAGGTAGGTGGATGTACTTTAATTTATTCTATGTTTTGTATAATACTAATCATTGCCAAAATATTGACATTGATACAAATATAAAAAGGTGTTATTTCAACATTACCAAGCAGGATTAAAGGCACATAGTTGATGGAGTACAAATTGGTCCGCCTGATGCAACAAGACCCAAGGAAAAACCTAAGAAAAGAAGATTGAAAAGTTTCATGGAGAAGGACAAAAACATCACAAGAGTGGTCATTGTGGACGTTGGGGGCACCACAAGATCGCTTGCAAAAAAACTCTAAGTCAAGAACAAACTATTCCTTTTGGAAAGATCTCAACTATTTTGAGTCCATACTTCCACACAACATAGTAGACAAAAGTTACCAATAAGAAGGGAGACTATTGATGAGGACTTAGAAGAAGCTGAAATGAACTTTAATGTCACACTTTGGAGTTGAAGACATATCACACTTTTGTATGACTTGATTTCAATGTTAAACACATTAAACTCCTGTATAAACATTTTATTATATTGAGACAAATTTTTGAGGAGCTTTAGGCTTTATATATAAGACCTCCAATGTAGAGCTTCAGTTGGCTGTTAGCTACTTGCTTTCTATAATCTAGGCTTTACATTTTGTTATAGAATTATAGCTTGTAATAACTATTGTGGTGCTTGGTTAGCTAATTTCTTTTTAGAGTCATTAATGTTTTTTGTGTAATTGCTTTATATATGGCTTACATTATCTTCAATTTTTTTAAACATATTGAATCCTGGTTTACATGGTGCTAAGAATCCTTCTATGGTGTCTGTGAGATAGCATGATATAAGATATTGTTAGGGAAGTGAACACACATTGAGATAGCAGCAGTTAGTCAACATTGGCGCATCTATTGTAGTAGTGAACACACATTGAAATAATGTATTAACCATCTTCTTAAGCTTCACTAAATTAAAAGAATTTCTCAATACTTTTGAAATTTCATAGATTTTTCAGTAGCCTATTGCTGAAATTTCTATATTCTGGAGCCAACTTCCTGTGACCATTCATTTAGTCTCAAAGAAACGTATTCGTAAAGAAAGTTGGAAGAAAAAAGAAAGAGGTGACAAAGCACTTGAAATAGAAGGCTTAGGACGACCACTACAACCTCATTAATAGCTCATTTAGTACAAGCATATTAGTGGCCATAATGTTACTTATATCTTCGATAATTTGTTAAAGTTAATATAATTAGTAACTCTTTCAATGTTTATTTGAGGCCAAAGCTAATATTATGAGTTGTCAAACCAGCCATAAAAGTTTAAGGAAGCTAAATAGTATGCAAAGGGATAGCAAAGGGACCAACTACAGCAAACTGAAACTTGTTTTAGAGTAGTCCTTAATTATGTTGTTTAGTTTCTATGTTAGAGAGAGAATTACTTGCCAATCACCCAAAATTATTCCATTCGAATGATGTATATAACATCTATTATATCTGCATATCAAGAACATAAATTCACATTACAATAAACTCCCTTGTTGTCTAAAAGATGCTAACATAGAACAAAACATACATTACCTAGAACCACATAAAGATTACATTCTAAACAACATAAATTTTATATATTTCATTCAAAATTAAATTTGACTACATTACAATACAACTTAGGCATTTCTAGAAGATTATTTGCACGAAAAGTGCACTACTACTACAACAAAAAATCTTGCCCAAATATTCAAGTATAAGAAGAGTAGCTTGAAATTCGTGAGGACCATCTCGACGTAGGCTTGCAACTGACACAATATCTCCTATGTCGACAGATCAATTTTGTCCAACCAATTGAAGTAGCCACAATCATCTTATGTTCAATTTTGTGGGCATCTGTAAAATCTTAGTCCACTTTGATGCTTATGTGAATTATTCAATATACATTGTAAATTGCATCTACAACATACCTGGTGGGGTGCGCCCTTGATTGTCTGACGACTCACTTAAACACATTTTGGATAGTATATCCACATATTATGAACAAAACAAGATGAAACAAAATTAGTAAAATCAAGCAATAAAACAAGAACAAATGAGCATAAAAAATTTAACATGAAAGAATAATTCATACACCAACAATAATATATAAAATCAACTTAAAAACAAAGATTAAAAACTTACAGCTCTAAAGTTTAGATTCATCAAATGTATGATCATTAAAAGCAAACAAAATAAATTTTAAAAAAATACCAGTTATTATCTACTCCAAAAAAAAGTTTAATCAAAAGTTAAAGTAGATAACTAAGAAAATTAGAAAAAGACTATCATGAAACATTTGTTCTTCCTTGCTCACAAAAATATTGTGAAAAGGAATATCTGTAAAATTCCATTCTAGATTCAAATTTGCAAGTACATGAATTGACTAGGAGATCATGACCTTGGCATGCTCTGCCATGTACTTGGACCTTTCTCTCCAATACCATTCTATTTCTCTTAAAACTACCAGTATCAAATGCAGTGACATAGGAGCAAAAAGTGGCTACACAACACGATGAAAAGCATTCACGGTTGGATTTCATTAATTATGCTAACAGTTGAATATTGAAATGAAAGGTTAGCTAGTTTATAACAATTACTTCATATTTCTAATCCAAAATTGCAAATGTCTGGTTCAACAATAGCATTCAGCCTTAACAAAGAGAAAATACATTTGAAAAAAAAAAAAACTGCAACAAGAACGATCATGGCATCCTCCATTCCTTTCCGATTTCACACATAAGTTTCATTCCGCTCAGCTAGCCAAACTCCAGCCAATCATCAACGCCCCTAAACCCAAACCCAACTCCAGCAGCACTTCCTACATCAATCGATCCCAACAACTCCAACAACTCCATCTCGACATTGACTTACACGAAACCACAATCAAATCCCTCCTATCCCTCTTTCTCCTTCTCTAAAAAAAAAAAAACAAACTTGCAGAACTTGGACGATGGAGAAAGTTTTACCTGTAGACCTCCCAGGTAACCTTATAATTGAATCGAACAGAGCTGTTAAGCTGAGAGGGCAAAAGCATTTATAATGCAGGGAGGAGCAAAAGCGTTTCTAGGGCCGTTGCGAGAACAAAGATAATAGGAATGTGAAAACGGAGTGACGGAAGAGTGAAAACAGCAGCGGCGACGTTGTATATTTTGGGTATTCAGAGTATTAAATAATATTATTTAACTTTTGGGTGTTAAATACGTAAAAACTTATGTTTTGGATGCTACACAAATAAATGCCCCAATAAATTTTGTGTGGAAGAATTAAATGATACATTATAAATCATCAATAAGAACTTGCATGCAGGTTGGAATAAGTTCACTTCCTTTCTATACATGGGATGAATAAATTAACAAAATATGGATTAAATCAAACTTCTAAAATACAAGTTTTTGAATTTTGATACATTGTTACTGATTTTCTTACAATTAGCAAAAAAATAAGGGAAGCAACATGTGATATTTTCACCTGCTCATCAATAGATTTAAACCAATTTGGATGGTTAGTGGCACTTTTAGATTCTCCTTTTAGGCCAACTATTTTCACGCCATGGCTTCCAACTAGGGGTGCATACAAGTTGAGTCGAGCTCGAGCTACATCACACTCGAGCTCGACTCGTACTGTAGACCTCGAGCTCGAGCTCGTGGAGCGAGCTCGAACTCGGCTCGTGAACAGTAAATCAAGCTCGAGCTCAACTCGTTAGATCGGGATCGATTGAAAAGCTTGAGCTCGGCTCGTATATAGGCTCGATTAGAGCCTAGTTTGACTAGATTTAGTCTTATGACAACATATATTTGAAATGTTTTTAAACTAAAAAAAATTATTGAAATAAATAAAGATATTATATTACAAAGATATCTAAATTCAGCTCAAATAAAGAGCAATAAAAAATAACAAAATAATATTAAATAAAAGACCTAATGTTATCATATGAACAGTACATGCACTAAATATACACAAGTAACACAACTCAAGAGATACAAAATGACTCATGAGAATATGACAAATGACACAAAATTTTGGCAATTAGGAAGAGACAAAAACAACATTGCTCATATGATCCCCTATCCAATCATTCACATCAGATCAATCCTTAGTATTTCCTTGCAAGAATCTGTAAGCTAAGATAACAAATTATGAAAGCCTTAAGAATATAAGACAAACAGACATTTGATTAGAAATTAAGAGGCTAGCAACACATGTCCAAAGGATGTAAAAAAAAAAAAGTTAGCTAAACATTAGAAACATGCATCGACTCTAACAATCAGTTGTTAGTCGGTAATTACTAATAGAAAAATTAAAGGCTAGCAACAGATATCCAAAAGACTACCAAGCAATCTAGAGAGCATCGACTCAAGCTTAGAAAATTTGATGGGGTTGAATGAGCACCAAGAGAGTAATGTATAGCTAATTAACTACCAACACACATCCAAAAGATGGGCAACAATCATAAATTAGCTACCAACATCTAACGGATAAATGGGCAACTATCCAAAATTATGAGCAGCAGTAATAATTTTATTTACTGATTTTTTTCATCATAGCCATCATCATCAATACATCCAAAACATAACCACTTCTGTAAAGATAACTAACTACCAACACATCCAAAAGATATCCAGAATCAGCTCAAACAATAAGCAATAAAGGAAATAACAAGATAGTATTAAATAAAAGACCTAATATTATCATATGAATAATACATACAGTAATGCAAAACTCAAGAGATACTAAATTCCTGAATCTTCATTCAAGAAAAGAAACCCTTCAACAAAAAGCTTGTAAAAATTACAAAACCTAATAGACCCACCGCATTCTAGAACACCATAATGAGAGCAATAAGTCATAGTGACACTGCTCAATTCCGGCCTAGAAAAAAAAAAAGCTTTAAAGTTGAATCAAATGCATGTCCAAGTTTTAGATAAAAGGAATAGTTGTCTCATTTCTTTAAATTCCCAAAGGCTGGAAATATCCTGAAGCATCGAAGCAAGCAGAAAATACAGATTCAAAACCTTCTCCCAAACTAATGCATACAAGAAATCAACGAAATCCAGCCCACAAAATTGGGATAAACTACAAAAAAGATACCTATTTGTGAAGAGAACTCCAAAGTAGAAACTCCCAAGACAGCAAAAAGGTCTAATTTTTTGGAAACCATACCCCTCATTGAACACTCTCATCCTCCTAGTACTCCCCTACGCTTGAAGCTCATGACTTGTTGTGGGCTCCGAAAATTCGCCACCGACCTCCCGACAATATGAATTGAAGAGAGTATGATTTAAATGGTAGTGTAATTTTTGGAAGACAGATGAGATAGTAGATAAGACACTACCCAGAGATTTCATCCTCATTTGGTGAGGACTTTAGATCTGGTTCTAGGTTTCCTATAGGCGTAAGCCCCTATAGTTAATTACCCCTCCCAATAAGTCAGAGAGAGCTTTCGATTAAAGCTAGTCGTTAGGTAGCTTAATGCGTAGCGTATAGTAGCAGCATGTGGAGTTTAAGATTTAGATTTATGAAATTCATCATTTTAACTTAAAGTGGATGGTTGGGAGAATGATGACATGCCTGATCTAGATCCCATGGTTCCGTCATCTCGAGCTATCGTGGTCCCTAGTCTACTTAGTTAGAGGAGTAAACAACCAATCTTAAGTACACATGGGTTACGTCGTCCAAGAAATCCTTGTAGACTTGGTGTGGTGTTTGTCTAAGAAGATAGGCTTAAGTCTATCTTAGTTGACAGAGGGCTTTTTACCTTATCAAGTATACCCTATGATTCACAACTCAAAGGGCAGAGCCATTGGAGGACATGCGGGCTACAGTCGTGATCATAATATAATAGAGCCTTACTGGTCAAACCACCCGATCAGATGACTCTAGTCATAATAGCATAATTTGTGGAGCCTACTGGCCAAGCCATGCAGTCAAAGGACACGAGGCACATCCTTACTCCATGAGATTGATTGAGAGTGAACATAGCAGAACACTTGATTTAAAATTGGCTCCTTTATGAGCTAGAGTTTTCTTAATTTGTCACCTCCGATAAACAATGGCAAAGGTGGATTGGGTTAGAGTTTGCTTTAAGTTTTTAAAGATTGAATTGCATTTAAGCTTTTAGATTGATACTTAATTTGAGTTAATTTGATTTGAAATTAGAATCACATTTTGATGAAAGTATCTCCTCCGGTTGAAATCACCATTCAACATAGCCATCATCGGGATAGTTACTTGATTAAATTGAATATATTTGAGAACTTTAGATCCTATCAACTCTATTTAGCTCCTAATAGAAGATAAGATCTACTATCACATGATAGAAATAGCTTCTCAATATTTTACTAAGTTGAAATTCTTGTGATAGCTTTTTAGGTTTTGTTAACCCGGACCCAATCCTAAGACTAAACTGGGAAGCAACTCGTGCAACATCCTTAGACACTTGAATCTAAACAATGCATAGTGTTGGTGCCCATGCGGGTATTTTTAAGAATGCCTTAATTAACACATTCTGTTCACTTGTACGATGTGTTGCGTCCGGTGGCCTAGAAAGTGTTGTAAATTGGCCTAGCATCTTATTAGATCATTCAGATTAATATTTAATTGATTCCAAGTTGATTAGTCTTTGAATATTCAATAGACTTTTGCCTATGACAATTCTCAAATTTATCGCCAACTATACTCAATTTCTCATTGATCTAATTCAAGTATATTAATAGGGCGATGAATATACTCAAATATTTTCCAAGGATTCATTGCTTATGCTCATTAGCAATCATTCGATTTCCTGGAAAATCTCTGATGAATTCTTTAATTTTCTTCAATTTATTTGAATGTGTTTGAACAGTGTATCTTAATTCCAAGAGACTCTCTTATCATTTGACATCATATATATTTCAATTATTCAATTGGTCTTATGATCACTTGCTTGTGAATTTAATACTTTCAGTATTCAATAAAAGGCTCTATTCACAAAAATAAGCATCAAATCCAATATCCCTAACTTCATATTAGGTTTTGTATTTAAGGAATAACTGGACTTCAAGTTATGTTATAATTCCTTTATGAATTTAACATTTAACTCCCTTTATCTCAGTTAAAACTTGTCTAGTTCTCCCTCCCTTTTTTTGTTTGAGAAATTTGTGAGAACATGGACTCACTTACTTGATTTCTTTTTGTGAGAGTGGGTCCTTCATTACTCCCTCCAATTTCTATAAATAAGGCCAAGATGGGGCCTTTTATTTCATTCCATTTGCTTGAGGAGTTGGGGTGTTTGAAAGAGAAGGGTTAATTTTTTAGTGGGCTTTCAACTCCGTTTAGATAAACCTTGTAAGTGTTTTTCACCTCTTTTTTTCTTTGATTTAATATTTTACTTTTGTACTCGTGGTATGTTCTTTTCCCTCCCCTCTTTTTCTTCTTGTTTGATTCTCTTAATTTGAATTTAGCTTTAGGTTTCTTCATTTAGCACTTTTAAGCAAGTTCTTTTTATTATTCTATTTTTTTGTAAGCAAAATATTTGACAAAATTTCGGCAGCATTTTGACTAGGTAGAGCGACATCTAATAGATGTTGACTTACTCGGTATGCCCTAATGAGCACAGTGAGCGATGTCTTGCAACACCGTACCTGATTTTTCATCTCATCGCGCCCTAATGAGCATGACGATGCCTTCCAACCTGCAAAAAAACAAGCATATACGTAAACACATTCACATATTTATTACACATGTTCAGACTCATTTTTCTGTGTGCTTGCAATGATAGACAAAGAGATGGAGAGGGAGATGCCGAAAGCTAAGAGAAGAACCCGTCTAATGACAATGTACCTCTCTGGTTGTGGTGAAAGAAAAGACCAGAAGGAGATGGAAAGGAAGATGCTAGAAATCTAGAGAAGAACCTGCCTAATGATGGTGTTCCTCCCTGGTTACGGCAAAAAAGAATTTGAAATTTCAGATTGGGAGAAAATAAGAGAAATGGAAGGGGGATTTTCAGTTTGGTGAAGAGAAGGGATGAAAAAAAAGGAAATGGAAGAAGAGGAAAGAAGAGGGAGAGAGGAATTTTGGTTTTAGGGAAAATAAAAGAAATTGAGAAGATGAAGAAGATAAGAAGAAGAGGGAAGAAGAGGGAGAGGGGAATTTTCGATTTTGGGGAAAATGAAAGAAATTGAGAAGATGAAGAAGAGAAGAAGAAGAGGGAAGAGGAAGGAGAGAAGCCCTACCCTTGCTTGTGGTTGGAGAGGAGAGAAAGAAGGCTTTGCTTGCGGTTTGGATGAGGGAAAAATCGGAGAGGAAGAAAAAATGGAAGAAGAATAGCCTTTTCTCTGTGTTTTTGGTTTCTGAGAGAACGTGAAGAGGTACGGTTCACGAAAGGAGGAGTGGCGCGCGTGAAGAAGGAGGAGTGGTTGCCATCTCATGAAGAAGGAGGGGGCTCGATCAAGAGGAGGTCGATGATTTGATGAAGAGGAGACTTCATGCCATGAGGATTAGGGCTGAACTGATTTGAGGGGGATTTAGGAATTTAGGTTAGGGTTAATTAGTAAAATAGGTCTTTTAAATTGATTTTTTAAGAGTTTAATTAACTTTAATGTGAATTTTATGATGACACGATTAGATAATTAATACACACACACACACACAATAATATAATATATATATATATATATATATATATATATATATATATATATATATATATATATATATATATATATATATATATATATATATATATATATAATATATTTCGATGCTTTCACAATTGAAGGTCGTTTTGTTTGTCGCATCAAATCACAATTTTAGCTCAAAATATATGTTATCATTTCTGACTGCTCAATTTTCATGCAAACTTATCTAAATTGAGTACAAACAGTCTTACTTGATATATTTTAATATTTCAAAACTAACAGTGTAATCAATTTTATGAACATAGATCATTTGGTTTACGACATCTCCTGACCTCGATATGCGAGCAAGCGCGTTGACGACTCGATCGCTTGATCAGTTGATCATCAAGTTATGCAATATTTATATTCTGACTATTTTTGACATTTTAAATGTGATGGCGAAGTCTGTTCATCGATCAAAGGTCATTTTGGTGGATTTTGTTGACGTACAGTTCATTTCAACCTCAATTTGCTTGTTGTCACTTTCAATCATTGGACATTTGCATAGACTCGTCTGAATTGAGAGTGGATAATCTCATTTGATAGTTTTTGATATTTTAAAGCTAACAACATGATTAATTTCATGAACAAAAGTCATTTGGTTTACATCGCCTCGACCTTGATATAATGTAGCATTTAATTACTCGACTTGATCGATCTAGATTATGCAATATTTATATTTTGACCAATTTTAATGTTCTAAATGCGATGGTGAAGTCTGTTCATCGATCAGAAGTATTTGGACTAATTTTGGTGATGTTTAGCACATCTCAACTCTGCTTTGTACTCTAAAGCATCAGAGGTCGATCGAATTCACCTTGTAAGCTCGATTTGGCTTGTGTAACACATGTGAAGGTCAATAAATGCCCCCCAACAAATGTGATTCACGCATGGAGCGAGTCACGTTTGTTAAAAATTGGTTGACCCTTTTGACTTTCTTCACTCTCTTGTTTTTTTCCCCTTCTTCTTATTGCTTCTTAGTATAACTCTTGCTTTTTGTTTTACACTTTGTTATGCTGTCACTTGGATTCTTATATGTCATTTCCTTAATCACTTGATAGGAGAATGTTCAGCTGGAGAATACCTGATGATCTGTCATCTGTTGAGCCTAGCGAGGAGGCTATTTGGTTAGAGATTGACAGGTATGATCCTCATGGAGATGTTGATATTAGGGATAGGATTGAGCAGCACACCGATATGTTGCGAGGACATGATCTTTACTAGGGTTTCTTCACACCCTCTTCCATACTTCCTTACTTTACTTCAGATTCTTTTGCCTTTAAGAATCGTAGATTAGGGGGCTACCATTAAGCTGAAATACGTGGACTATAATCCTATGGATAGTATAGTAGCTCAGTCATGATATTGTGATATTTTTTACAAACCAGACAGCCTAGACTGGGCCACCATCGATAATTAGGCTCATTAGACCTGCCTGAGATTCCTCTATTAGTAGGAATCCTAGTCTTCCACATTGATACATCACATGGCCTAGGCATGTCTTGTAAGCTCACAAAGATACTTTACAGATAGCCGGCGTTTATGAGGTAGTATATGTGTCTTTATTTTATTTTGGAGGTATGCCTTCTTCTTGGGCTCATGGAGTAGCAGAGTTCTGGGATACTAGTAGTAACACTTGTTAGATTGGCCTAGAGGAGTTGACAGTTACCCTTTGGGACTTACAGGCTATGTCAGGTCTCCCGATATTTGGTTACCGCTACGAGGAGTGCATTCCACTTGATGAGGAGTTATTTCGTAGGTAGCCTTCAGATGATTATGATTGACTAGATAGACTAGCTATGCCTTCTATTTATATTGATCTTCTAACCTATTATCACTAGATTTTCAGGGCATCAGGATGTTCTATACGTTCACGAGCTGCACTACCTTTGAGTACATGGATTCAGAGCTTCTTACAGGATTATGCTCTATTTGAGGAGACTGTAGTGTGTCTAATTACAATTACTTATCGAAGGAGACTGTGGAGCCTACTTTACCAGCAAAGAGGACTTCTCTAGCTATACATGGATTGGGCGAGGATTTGTTCTTAGCAAGATTTATAGTGACATGACTCTACATTTTTGTACTCCCCATTACAAAGGGATCAATTCACCCAAGTGCTTTATTAGCAGCCATCATGATCTCTCAAGGTGAGCAAGTTTCTTTGGCCCCAGTAGTGTTAGCCAGGATTTACAAGATATTGAGAGTGATTTCTAGCAAATTCTCTAAAGTTGTGATATGTGACTCTACCTTGGCAGTACTTATATTCTTAGGTTCACCTCCACATACATGGTGCCTTTGCTTATTTTGAGTATCCAGCATTCTTTTCAGGGATAAGATATCCTACCATCTTGCAGTTATACTGAGTATCATCTACTTTAGAGATGGAGTGGATTTGCATGTTCTTCTTTGCTCCTCATTTAGTTAGAGATCAATTTTTGTTAGTTCACCAGCCGAATATATTTGGTTTACCATCTAACATAATAGAGGTTGATCTTATTGATAGTCTTGATGAGAATGGAAAATATTCATTGCTTCATGGTCATCAGACAATGAGAGTAGTTGAGTACCTTTTCAGTATACATCTAGGATAGTTATGTTATCGATTTGGGCAGTCGGCTATTATAGAGGGCTATCAGCCCAACCTAGTTGAACGACAGTTTGGTTTCTTCCAGTCAACTGCTCATGATGGTAGGCCATTGATCTTTGGTGTAGTGGATATTAGGAAGATCAGAATGATTCCCCTTGAGACACATCACTTTATTGCTTCAGTTGTTTAACTACATTTATTGAGGATTGGTACCAGCTCTCATTTTTGGATAGCTCCTCTACAGAGCTACACAGGGGTCAGCTATACTCATCTCACTTGGGTACGAATGTCTTTTAGTCCTTTTCTGGAGCATGATGCCAGGAGATATGAGCGTAGGGTGAGGTCTTTTGGAGTTTCTCAAGATCAGATGACCCATTATCGATCACCATTGGTAGGAGATAGCAGCGCCAGAGGTATAATCACTATCTTTCTCTCTTTCAATACTTATGCCATCCTTTTTTTCATATCATTAAAATATATTTAGTGTATCTGATACTCTAATTTGATTCATGTCAGATGCACCAGTTGCAGAGTAGGTTAGGGCTGAGAATACCACTCCTCATAGCAGAGTTAGAGCTAGAGATTTTGCTCCTAACTACACTGAGATTTCTTCACTAGCTCGCAGACGTAGGTGTAGTCGACCTACAGAGCCTATTAGAGCTTCATCTAATTGTGCAATGAGTCCACTTCCATGATGACTTCTAACCCTTGATGAGGTACCACAGGTTTAGCTAGTATTGGATATGCCACTGAGGACCTTAGGGTTGAGCCTTTTAGTGTGTCTATCTTTGATATTATTGCCTCAGATTTTGCTACTCCTTAAGTGGAGCCACTCTTCCCTACTGAGCCTTACTCTATCCATTATCCTGGGGAGACTTCTGAGGTGAGAGATCCTGTACTGAATGAGGCTTCTACTGAGCCAACATATAGTTCTAGAGCTTATCACATAGTGAAGGTTAGTGAGGACTATGCCACTTATGACACACCAGTTCAGTTAGATTCATTATGTTCATGTAATTTCTTCTTCTGTTTGTTCTTTAGTTGCATTTCTTTACATTTACTGCTCTATTTTATGCTGATTATTTTCATTTGTTACTTGTAGTGCCTGATGTAGGTTATGAGTCTGAGATCTACCATCAACATCCTTGTACACCAGATCCATGTGACAGGGGCATGCAAGATTGCGGCTTGGTGTTTTTGAGGATGTGGTTCTCGGCTTACTTTGGATTTACTAGAGTCACTAGACAGCTTCACATCATATGCAAACATTATTCTAAATCTTCTAGGTTGTACTAGCTTGGAGGAGCAGGTTCTCAGGTATCTGGAGACTCTCTATAGAGACGTAAAGTTTTTGATCCACCAGATGAGATCACTTATTGTCCGACCGACACTTTTGTGAAAGCGTGAGGGTGCTTTGTAGGGAGGTGGCTGACCTAGCACATGATGAGTTTGAGGAGAGTGCTGAGGCTCTATGACACAACTGTCAAAGTTTTGATAGATTCTTCTTCTGAGTTAGACTGACTGACTGCTATGATCAGAGAGCTGCAAGCTGAGCAGGATAGAAGAGCTCGGGCTATAGAGCAGAAGTAGCACCATTACCAGATGCATCACCGGGCTATGATAGATGCTGAGGCTACTTTGACCAGAGCTATTAATGTTGGTGAGAGTAGCATCATCTTTAGCTTTATTTAGCACGCTTTGAGCTACCTAGCTCCCACGATATACTTTTTTCTTTTTTGCTTCTCTTTCCATCAATCATGTATCATCTTATTGTATTAGTGGACATTAGTATTTCCTTTGTTACTTTTGTACTTTTTTGCTTGATTGGATCATTTAAAAATATATTGAAATATCACCCTGCGGGCAATATATTAATTGATTTGAGATAGCTCTTAATTGAAAATTTTCTTAGATTATTTTGGAATATCGATCAAGTAGAAAGATCTCTTGGATTCTGGTTGCTTGTAATCACTAAGCTAGATCTGGTTTAAGATTGAATAGCTATCATCATTGGATTGATGAGCAATAGCTTTTTCATTGTGGCCTCTTCTTACACCTTGTTAAGTGAGGAGAGCGTCAGCAACTCAACCATATTTGGGCTTGTTGAGTTCAACCATTAGAACCTACTTGAGTCTTCGACTTAAGTTATGATGGGTTGGTGATTTAGTCATCGGGCTAATGAATGGGTGGCTCTTTTCCTATAGATTTTTCTTATGGCTTGTTGAGTGAGGAGAGCATCAACAACTCGACCATTTGTAGACTTATTGAGTTCGACCTTTAGAACCCATCTGTGTCCTAGACTTCAAGATGTAGAGGTTAATGTTTTTTCCAACTCAGTTAATTGAAGCTTCCAAAATTGGGAGTTCTTCTAACTTGATCTCTAGAAAAATTTGGGAGATAAATTTTTGACATTTAGGGCTATATTTTCATGCATAGAAATATATTATTTTTGTTCCTGCAGGAGCCTACAACTTTAACAATGATAGTTAAAGCTAAATTTAGGGATTTCAGAGTAAAGCTCGATGTTAACCTGAATCAACTCAAATAAACTCATCATAAACTAAAAAAATGCCCCTATCTTACGGGTGGAATTCTAAAGTACATTTAGAAGAACTTTCAAGATGAAATTACGCAAATACATTAATATTTGAGTTGATATACTCTTAAGAGGGATTTAACATGTAACATTGATTTCATCTATGTATAAAAATCTAAAATTCTCCCTCTAAAACAAGGGAATTTTTGCAAAAAAGTATTTTTCATCTTGAGTAAGTATATTTATTTAAGGATATTGGCATGAAGCACGATGTCGACCTAAATAGATATACTAAAATAAATGCCCCCTATCTTGCATGAGGATTTCTATTGTACCTCGAGAATGTATTGATCATGTATAATACTTTTTTTAAGTATCAACCATTAATTGACGGCATTGGTCTTTCACCTTTTAAGTTAATGAGTTGATATGCCCCTCCTTGATACACTTTCTCAATGGAAAAAGGGTCTTCCTAATTAGGCTCAAATTTGCCACCAAATTTTGATAAGGAATAATTGGTCTTCTTAGCACCTAGACCAATTCTCCTTCTTGGAATGTTCAAGGCTACACCCCATGGTCAAAAGCCCTAGACATCTTTGCTCGATAAACCTCTAAATTTTGATTAGCTTTCAATTTAATTTCATCAAGCGAGTCGAGTTCCTCCATCCTCAGATGAACATTTTGATCTTCAATTAGATTGTATTGGATGGCTACTTGAAGTGACGGTAATTCAACTTCAAGCATAAGAACTGCTTCAGTTCCAAATACCAATAAAAAAGAAGTGGCTTTAGTCGGCATCTTGTAGGTGATTCGATACGCATATAATGCCTCTATTAGTTTAGTATATCATTCTCTCTTATTTTTAGTAAGAATCTTCTTGAATAGCTTGACTAATGTCTTGTTGAAGGCCTCTGCCAAACCATTTGCTCTTGGATTGTATATTGAAGAGTATTACCAATCAATTTTATGTTGATCGATGAATCTATGAATCTTTATATCTTTGAAACCTGTGACATTATCGGAGATTATTCGATGTGACACTCCAAATCTATAGACCACATTATATGTAAAGAAGTTAATCACTCGATCAGCAGTAATTTCTTTAAATGGAGTAGTTTCAGCCCACTTAGAGAAATAGTCAGTCGCTGCTAGGATGAAGTGGTGTCCAGCTGACGACGGTAGATTAATTAGTCCAATTACATCTGTATCCCAACATTCCAATGACCAGGATGCTATTGTTGGGTGTAGTGGATTTGGAGGTTGGTGGATTATATTCCCATGTACTTGACATTCATGACACTTCTTGCATGATAGTCTCTCACCATAGATGGCCAATAATATCCCATTCTTTTTATCTTTACTGCCATCTTGGGACCTGACTGATGTGCACCATAAAGTCCTTCATGATCTTCAATCATCACTTTGGTAGCTTCATCTGCATTTAGGCATCATAGCCACATTTGTTCGAAGGATCTACTATAAAGTGTTATTAACGAAAGCATAACACAACATTCTCTTCTTGATTTGAGCTGCCAGTGATTTATTATTTGGTAATTTACCTTCTTTAAAGTATTCAATGAAGGGTTGCCTCCAATCATGTGGATCTTTTATAAAGGCTTCACCGCTTTTGAGTAATGTCATTCTTAGCTCTTCTGGTATAACTTCTTGTTGATTTTGAGAATGAGGAGAAACCTGGTCATATCCTATTGTCAAATTTGATAACCCTCTACCTACGATTGATACTTTTTGCTCTAGAACTCATCAGTAAATATCGATCATGACATAATCACCATTCACTTGCCATCTCCTTTAGCTAATTTTGCTAAACTCTTTATTCTTGGATTGAGACTCGAGTTAGTGTGATATTTGGTATTTGCTTCATAAGCTTGAGAACTCGCTTGTGATAGAAAGCTAACTCAAGCTTGTTGATTTTAAAGATGCCAAGTACTTGATTTATAATAAGTTAAGAATCTCCGAAAACATGCAAGTTTTGAATGACTATGAAATTAGCTTCTTCAAGACCTACCATTAATGCTTCATACTCAGCTTCATTATTAGTTCTTGGCTCGATCAACCCATATGATTATCTCATTATCCATCTTTCTGGTATTATGAAGATGATGTTGAATCATGCTCTTACCCTTTCAAAATTTAGAGGTTTGACTTATTTGATCGATGAGGCTCCATCAAAGTATATTTCTCAAATTTGTGATTTCTCTCTTTCATGAATGAGCATAATTTTCTCATCAGGAAAATCATTGTTAAAAAAAGAGTCAGTAGAGATGGGATGTGTAGCAAGAAAATCTGCTAAGACTTGTCCCTTCAGAGCTTTCTATGGAATGTATATGATATCAAATTATAAAAGAAATACTGCCCATCTTGCCAAGTGACCTGTCAATGCTAGTCTTGTCATCAAGTACTTCAGTGGATCGATCTTTGAGATAAGGGCAATCTTGTGAGATAACATATAGAGACTAAACTTTTGGACTGTAAAGATTAATGCCAAATAGTGCTTCTCTATCGGAGAGTATCTCATTTCTGCTCTTATTAATCTTGTACTAATATAATAAAGAGCATTCTCTTTGCTTTCTTCATTGTGTTGTGCCAATAATGCTTCAAGGGACTCTTCTAATGTAGCTGTGTATAGAATGAGGGGCTTCCCAAGAGTAGGCGCTGTAAGGATTGGTGGATTTAAAATGTAGCTTTTAATGCTATTGAAAGCTTCTTGGCACTCCTTATCCCATTTGAATGGAGCATCCTTCTTCATCAACTTTGCAAATGGTTGACAATCACGATAGGTTTGATATAAATCAGGATGAATAAGTTGTCCTTGTAAAGAATGAAGTTGGCAAACTCTTGTGGAGGCATCTCCATAATTGCCTTGATTTTAGGATCAATTTCAATTCCTCTATGACGTACAATATACCCAAGGAATTTTTCAGAGGAAATCTCGAATGCACATTTTAGTGGATTCATCTTGAGATCATATTTTTTTATTCTCTCTAATACAATTCTCAAGTCTTTAAAGTGATTTTCACGATTTAAGCTATTCACCACCAAATCATGAACATAACATTCCACCAAATCATCAAAAGGCATGATTGTGTAGCAATAGATGTCAATAGGTGTTCTGAATGATGTATGTCTTTCATCTTCAGGTGTCATCTTGATTTGATTCATATCATAGTTGGAAGTATTGTCCACTAGTAGTTCTGATATTGGAAGTGAAAAATCATCTTTTGGACATACCTTATTTAGGTCCCGTAAGTCAATGCAGAGATGGATTTGACCATTCTTCTTTCTAACTAGGACAATGTTGGCTATCCAATATGCATACTTCTCCTCCTGGATGAAGCCGCTGATCCTTTTTAGTTTAATTACACGTTCTTCAATCTCTAATCTCATTCTCCTAGGAGCTTGCTTAATAGGCGTTGCATCTAGTTTAATAGCTAGTTTATGAACTGCTACATCAGGGGATAAGCGTGGAATTTCATAATATGTCCAAGAAAAGCTATCCCTAAATTCACAAAATAATATTTTTAGCTCTTCAACATTCTCATCAGGCAGAATGGCACTAACAAAAGTTGGACGGGGATCATCTTCAGCTCCTAGGTTGATTTCTTTAAGTTCATCCATAGTAGTTATTTGTCCACCATCTTTGAGTTCTTCAAGTGTAGGATTGGCTTTTACTTCTTCATCATTTGTAAGAAGAATTTTATAGAGATCATCTTCTTCGTCACTATTAGTTTCGACCTCAACTTCTATTATATTATAATAAACTTTATTTTGATGAGATTTGTGGATGAACCGAAGACATTTAGTGATAAACTTATCACTTCTTCATGATACTTGGGGACTTCTTTGGCTCCACATCTTGTTAAAGATTTGAGTTCTATTTTTAGTAGTTCCAATATGGATTCCAAGCTTATGCATCATTCTCCGTAATTTTTGTGGATAGTACATTGGTATTCTTTTTGGCACTATCTCATCAGAATTTTTATGTTGAGTAAGCTGCTCAAAATTATGAGACTGAGACTCTTTAGATTTGTAAAATAGAGTTTTTGTTATGCCACTCTCACTCAACATCGGCATAGAGAATGTTATCAACTCTTCAATATTATGAATCTCTAGTGGAGTGATTTCTTTGAAGTAATGCTGAGGGATGGGTATAATTTTGAAGGAGTCCTCTAACATTGTCAATTGAGCTTTCCTTCTTGATGCGACCCTCTGAACTCTATTTTCATAAGTAGATTCAAAGTCATAGTCAGTATCAAAATCACTTATTTCATACTTTGCCTTTCTTGAAATCTTATAAGTTCCCTTAGGTTTGATAAAAGTATATTCTTCTTCTTGTGTGTCACTTCCCAAATGAGGAATTGATTTTCTTGATTTAGGTTTAGAATCAAGTGCTTTAAGGAAAGTCGACATGGCCTTCTTTCTTCCTCTTTGCTTCTACTCTTTCACCTTATGAAGTTGCTTTTTAGTTCCTAAAGTGGTTGCTATCGCTTCAAGAGGCTCTGTTGGCTTAGACTCTTTAGGGATGAAATATTTTGCATCTTCATAGATCTTTGCTTTGTGGACGGAGAATGGCTATAGGCACCAAAAATTTTGAACTCTTCCCCCTCTTTTAGGTACTTCATACACTGATGCATAGTTGATGGGACTATGTCATACTCATGCAGCCATGGCCGACCCAAAAGAGCTCTAAATGATGTATCGACATCGATTACATAAAACTTGGCTTTTGTATATAAATCTAAAATCTTGAGCGGGAGAATAAAAGAACCTAGAGTTTTCTGCCCTTTTTCATTGAAATCATGAACCATCAACTTAACTCTCCCAAGATGTTAGATATCAAGTGATAATCCTCTTAATACCTTTAGATTCATAAGATTAATAGAAGAACCTGGATCAATCAATATTCGATTGATCGAGATGCCATCACTCTCTATGGTAACATATAGAGGATGGTTGTGATCCACTGTTCCTAACATAAGATCTTCTTCAGAAAATGTGATTATTGGGAGATCTTGGGTATACAATGATTCAGTCATGCATTTTCAGCAAAGTAAGTTTCATAACTCTCCAGATCTTTGAGAGCCCGTATCAAAGTTTCTCAGAGATCTTTTGATATTAAAGAGCTTCGTACACACTCTGTTGTGCAGGGATCTTTCTCAGATGTGATAAAATATTATAATCTATCTTTTCACTTGATTTAGGCTTTATCCTAGGATTTTTAGGAATGATATCTTCATTAACTTTAATTTGTTTGCCTTTATCTTTATTTGCATTTCCCTTCTTTGATGAAGTGGTAAGACTTTACCATTTCTCAACTAAACTTGAATCACCTTATCTTGCTCAAATTCTTCTGAAGAGGTAATTTCTTCAAATTCAATTCTTATTTTGGAGGATTTACCAAAAGAGCTAGACTCATTTTTTAACTTCATACATTTCATACGTGATGATATCGATGAGTCTGATTCTTCTCTGTCAGGAAAACATAACTCTTCATCTGAATTATTATCTTTTTGTTGAGTCATTAAAAAAAATTCAGATGTTAACTCCTTAGGCTCTCCTTGCTTTCTAGATAAGATTTTTGATGGGTTGGTGAGTCTTTTACTACCTTATCATTTTAAATGTGAAGAACATCTGATATCACATAAATGATTCAACATATCTCTACTTGACAAGATTTATCATTATCTTCTTCATTCGATTCAACAATGTGAAGTTTAGGCATAAAGTTTGCAAGCCTAAATGGTTGTCTTGTTAGCTGGTGATACTCCTCTAAATTAGTAATAATCTTTTGAGTTGTATCTCTCTTCTTGATCTTCTTTTCTTAGTTGACTTCTTTGACTTATGAGGTTTGTATTTAGTAGATTGCTGCTCATACTGTGATAAAGTAGCCTTATCAAAATGCCATTGAGAACCCCAAATAATTGGTTTTGGCATCTCTCTTAAGTCAAATATAGGTTCAAGTGGTGATTTCCACTTAACACTAGGAATAGCCATTAGCTGCTTCAACATTTTTACAATCTTCTTAGAGACTACTATTTCCCATTCTTCACTAGATTTTTCCTTCTTTTTGTCTTTGATGGATGATACAAAAGAATGTAATCATCCTTGTAGGCTCTCTTTTGGGTTTAGAACCTCGATAATATAAAACTAGAATCATAATGTAAATTTCACTTCATCATCGATACTTCCTTTCAATCTTTGAAGACATAACAATCTTCAATATGATAACCATCTGATGATGATAGGGATAATTTGGATTATTGACTTGACTTCTTCGGTCTTTTAATTTTACGGTAATTGTAAGCCGACTTTCTTGAAATAATTTAGCCACACTGTCCCTTCTAAAGGAATCATCTTTGTTCATCTTTTCCTTAAGAGATTGCCGCATTTGCTCATCATCTCTTATTGCTTGTTTTGGATGCTCTCTGCCACTTGGAAAAGTCCGTGGTTTATCATTGCCTCCTAATAACAATTTTTACTGTGGATTAGAATAAACAGGCTTCTTTCCCTTATCATCATTGTACATTGGCTATTTTCCTTTATCCATATTATATAACACCTGCTTTTCACCATTTGAGCTATAAGAAGTGACATGAGTTTCGTCGGTTCTTGAGTCTGAAGGTTTGTTTCTCTTTTCTTTATTTGCATAGATTTCAGACTTAGGACGATTCAACTTTTTAAATTAGGCCACCCTATCGAGCAAATCTGGGAATGTTATAATTGATACCATACATGAAAATGGTGCCATTTTATCATCCATATTGCCCATTAGTAATTGGCTCACATGTTCTTCTTCCAATTGTTGCTCACACTTCATACTTAGGTTATGTCAATTTACTTATGAATTTTGTCACTGACTCATCTTTTCTCCTTTTTAGCAAGGCAAGGTCAGCGATTGTGATTTTCTTGATTGCACTGGTGAACCTCTTCATGAATATTATCTATAATTCAACAAAGATTTTAATTAAATCATTCGATAATTTTGCATACCAGTAGAAAGTAGCTGAGGTCAGGCTACTAACGAACTGATGGAAAAATAGCACATCATTCCCTCCTATGTTTCATAAGTAGCCTTAAATTGGGATAGATTTTACTTTGGGTTACCAAGCTCACTGAAAGCATTAAATTTTGGCACTGTAACCTTTGGTATGCACTTGATCATATTGGGTAAGGGTGACCACTCACCACAACTTTGAAGCTATAGCGCCTTTATCTTTTCATTGATTATTTCTATTTTAATTTACCATCGAGTGCTAAACATATTTTGAATTATCGGCTGAAGAGGTAATTAGTTAACTTCATCCCTAGCTTCAGGTGTAGCATGTACTATAAGAGCTTGAGGTACTAAAGCGACTGGTGGTATAGTGGTTATATTATTAGCTACCTGTTGATTAGCAGACAAAGTAGATGCTACAATTGATGTAATATTTTTTTGTAATATATCCATCATGATATTCTTTTATACCATCATATCATTCATCTTGGTACCAAGCTATGCAATTTTCTTATCTTTGACTTCCATTTGACGCTGCATTTGTCTTTGCTCTCTAGCTAGTGCCATTACGTTAACAAGTACAGGCTCCTCTTCTTCCTCTATTTCTTGTTGTTGTTCTCCTTCTTACTCATCTTCAAGGGAAGAACTTGATTGTCCTTCTCCTTGTGCACTTGCAAGGGCAGCTGTTGATAGGGTTGAACGACGACGCTGATTATAAAAGAATGTCCCAGGCTGATCATTTACTGGTTGAACCATATAAATAGCTTCGACACTCATGATCTCTTTCTCATTTTGATATTCTATTTCTTCCTCTTCAGTAGAGATTGAAGATCCATCTTTTACTTGCTTCCGTGAAGACTCTTCTTCATAAACATCAAATTTAGGTTTAGGTTCTCTGGATCCATGTTCTGATGTCGGCGAGAAAGTTCATCTATATCTACCATATATAATAGAACCCTCAAACTAATATCCTTCCTCTTAGTATTAGTTTTATAAGGTGGAAAATATATTAAAATCTGTCTTTCTGAGATGGCTTATTTACATTTGTGTAATCACTATCTCATCCTATAGATAGAATAGATAGCCATGGCAATGCTCTAGTAATAGGTAAACAAAATGTTTGGATCTGAATAGGAACCGCCAACATCTCCTTCATCACTTCCTGCAGATGAAGGATCTGAGTATGAGGACAAAGAAGATGTCAGGAATCACACAATTTTTCTATTTAATCACACTTTGTAGTTCCCTTTGGTCTTTCTTTGTGTCACCATTTTTTTGGATATGAGTATATTTTATGAAAGTTACCATGAAAAAATTATTGAATATCTAGATTTATTAGATAAGCGATCTCAGTGGACCCATCGATATTAGTTTAGAGGGTTTCTTGTAGATGACTTTCACTTCTATAATGCCCTCTTCATCACGTCTTTTGCACATGAATTCTATTTCCAATGGATCTACGGTTGTTATGCAAAACACACACTTCTTCCATTAAAGGACTGCGATCAAAGTCAACCTTCTCTTGTGGGGATGAATTTGATCGATGGTGGGTTCCCCTAGAGGGTTCTCCAGGGTGTCGACCATCATGTCTTTCATCAGTGATATCCCTTTTTTTAGGAATCCACTTTTGATGAGTTATCTTTGAGGAAAATTTCTGAATATATTTATCAGATGTCACACCTCTTTCTTTCTTCAGAGTTTCATTATGGGGATTTGGCCTCCATATTTGCTTATTCTTTCACCAGGACCTTTTGACAATAGATTCTTGGACACACAGTCTGAGTATCACACTCTGATGCTCACCATGCGAAGCAGGGGAAGAACTTGACTATCCTTCTCCTTATGCACTTGTAGGGGTAGCTATTGATAGGGAATAATACTTGATTATAAGCGTGTACGATCATTTTGGTTCAACCATATAAATAGCTTGACACTCATGATCTCTTTCTCATTTTGATCTTCTTCTTCCTCTTTAGTAGAGATTGAAGATCAATCTTCTACTTGCTTTCGTGAAGACTCTTCTTCATAAACGTCAAATTCAGGTTCAAGTTCCCTAAATCCATGTTGCTGTTGATGGTATGGATTGAAAAGTTCATCTGTGTCAGAGTAAATGACTTCACTTCCATAGTGTCCCTCATTTCTTTTGCACATGAATTTTTGATCGATGTTTCATGGATCTTTGGTTATATGGAACAAACACTTCTTCTATTAAACGCAATCAAAGTCAACCTTCTCTTGTGGGGTAATTTGATCACATCCCTAGGGTTCTCCAGGATATCGACCATCATGTCTTTCATCAGTGATATACCTTCTTTTAGATATCCACTTCTAATGAGTTATCTTTGAGGTGAATTGCTAAGTATATATATCAGATGTCACACCTCTTTCTTTTTTCAAAGTTTCATTACGGGGCCTTGGCCTCCAATTCTGCTTATCCTTTCATCGGGACCTTTCGATAGCTGATTCTTAGACACGCAGTCCGAGTGTCATGCTCTGATTCTCACCATGCGAAGCATACATGGCTCGATGACTAGTTATCATAAGAAATGAAACCTCCTTGGTGGAGCTTCAGTATTTCCAACCTCCAATTTTCTTTTCATCAAGCCTCTGTCCTTTACTACTTTAAGAACTTTATGTATTATAGAGGATAATGTTTTCGGCAGTCTCCTCTATGGTGGTGGAGCTTAACGTTGTTGGGTCCAGAAAGACTACTTTACTTCACCAGTAGAGCTATTCCTTTCGATCCCGCTTTAGATTGTCAAAGTTGTTATGGGTAGGAATACTCGCTTTTGGTGGCAATATTGCTTATTCACTAGGTCATTTAAATAGGATGTACTGAACCTTGAGCTCAATATTTCTTCTTCTTCTCTGTCTTCTAGTTAATTTTCTTTCAGATGAGGGAGCTTCATGATCATGCTTTCCAGGTACAAAAGGTTTAATCGACAAAACAAATGTACCATGAGGCATTAAAGACACATTTACCCAAGATGATTCTTTTTTTTCATGTGGCTTTGATTGACCTAGTCTTTTAAGCGAAGTTCTTATAGAACTCCTTGATAATGGTTAACGCCGGTTGGTGAGCATGACTATACAAACTTGATAACATGTCTGGCCTCGGATGGTGCACCATGAGTGGGTACTTGAGTTGCAACTATAATTTGAAATTCAAGCTACTAAATTGAATGGCAACATCTCACGTGTTGATGTGACTCAGGTAGATGTTTTCACCTAATTTACTGAAAGGGTGCTCACAGATCCATTATAAAAGTGAAAGATGGGGATTAATAATCAATTTATTATTTCATACTTTCAAAATATGGAGAATTGAATAAAATAATAATGTAAATAAATTAGATATTCATTTTAGCATGTCATACATTAATAATTTGAATTTATTTCACATTTAAATCACCATTTTATTTTGAATTTTCAAATATTTTATTCTACTATAGCTATATGACTAGCCAAAGATGGAAGAGAATCCTCATCTATCACCAAAATATCAGCTCACAAAATTCACCAACCTCCCTGATAATATGAATTGAGGTATGATATAAATATTGGTGTAATTTTAGAAGATGATGAAATAGTAGATAAAACTACCAAGATTTCATCCTCATTTAGTGAACTTTAGATCTTTATTTCTATAGGCATAAGTAGTTGATTACCTCCAAATAAGTGAGAGAGAGAGAGAGAGCTTTTGTAAAATATTAGGTCACTTAATGTGTAGCGTATAGTAGCAGCATGTGGAGTTTAAGAATTAGATTATAAAATTCACCATTTTAACTTAAAGCGGATGGTAGGGGGAATGATGGCATGCCCAATCTAGATCCCATGGTTTTGATCATCTGATTCCATAATCTAACTTGATGAATAAACCCATCAGAATCTTGTCAATGGGTTACGTTGTCCATGAAATCCTTGTAGACCTAGGTTGGTGTTTGTTTAAGGAGACAGCCTGAACTCTACCTTAGTTGATAGAAGGCTTTTTTCCCTATCAAGTATACCTTATGATTCACAACTCAAAGGGTAGAGCCATTGGGGAGCATGCGGGGTACGGTCATGATCGTAATATAATGGAGCCTTATTGGCCAAACCACTCGATCAGAGGACTCTAGTCATAATTACATCATTTATGGAGCCTACTGGCCAAGCCACGCAGTTAGAGGACATGAGTCACATCTTTACTAGCATGAGATTGATTGAGAGTGAACATAGTAGAACACTTGATATGACATTGGCTCCTTTGTGAGCTAGAGTTTTCTTAATTTGTCACCTTCGATAAATAATTACGGAAGGTGGATTGGGTTTAATTTTGCTTTAAGTTTTTACAGATTGAATTTCATTTAAATAGTCTTTTAGATTGATGCTTAATTTGAGTTAATTTGATTTGAAATTAGAATCACATTTTGATGGAAGTATCTCCTCTGATTGAAATCGCTATTCAACATAACCATCATCGGGATAGTTACTTGATTAAATCGAATATATTTGAGAACTTTAGATCCTGCCAACTCTATTTAGCTCTTAATTGAGGATCAGATCTACTGTCACATGCCAAAATTAGCTTCTCAGATATTTTACTAAGTTAAAATTCTTATGATAGCTTTTTAGCTTTTTTTAATCAGGACCTAGTCCTAAGACTGAACCGGGAAATAACTCACACAGCATCCTCAGACACTTAAATCTAAACATTCAGTAAAGTGTCGAGGCACATGCGGTATTTTTAATAATTCCTTAATTAACACTTTCTATTTGCTTGTACAATGTATTGCGAATCCGGTGGTGTAGAAGGTGTTGTAAATTAGTCTAACATCTTATTAGATCATTCAGATTAATATTTAATTTATTCCAAGTTGATTAATCTTTCAATATTCAATAAACTTTAGCCTATGACAATTCTCAAATTCATCGCCAACTATACTCAATTTCTCCTTGATCTAATTTGCTTATATTAATAGGGCAACAAATATACTCAAATATTTTCCAAGGATTCATCTCTTATGCTCATTAGTGATCATTCGATTTCCTGGAAAATCTCTGATAAATTTTTTAATTTTCTTCAATTTATTTGAATGTGTTTGAAGAGTGTATCTTAATTCCAGGAGGCTCTCTTATGCTTTGATTTGATGTTCAATCAGGATTCCTATTTCTTTTGACATCATCTATATTTCAATTGTTCAATTAGTCTTACGATCACTTGCTTGTGAATTTAATACTTTGAGTATTCAATAAAAGGCTCTATTCACATAAACAAGCATCAACTCCAATATCCCTAACTCCACATTAGGTTTCATATTTAATGAACAACTGGACTTCAAGTTATATTATAATTTCTTTATGAATTTAACATTTAACTCCCCTATCTTAGTTAAAACTTGTCTAGTTCTCCCTCCCTTTTTTGTTTGAGAAATTTACTAGAACATGGACTCACTTACTTGATTTCTTTTGTTAAGAGTGGGTCCTTCATTACTCCCTCAAATTTCTATAAATAAGTCCAAGAGGGGCCTTATATTTCATTCTATTTGCTTGAGGAGTTGGGGTGTTTGAAAGAGAAGGGTTAATTTTTTAGTGGGCTTTCAACTCCGCTTAAATAAATCTTGTAGGTGCTTTTCACCTCTTTTTTTCTTTTATTTAATGTTTTACATTTGTACTCATTGTATGTTCTTTTCCCTCCCCTTTTTCTTCTTGTTTGATTCTCTTAATTTGAATTTAGCTTTATGTTTCTTTATTTATCGCTCTTAAGCTAGTGCCTTTTATTCTCCCATTTTTTAAGTCAAAAGATTTGACAAAATTTTCGTAGAATTTTGGCTAGGTGGAGTGACATCTAACAGATGCTGGCTTACTTGGTATGCCCTAATGAGCATAGTGAGCAGTGTCTGGCGACACTGCAGTCAATTTTTCATCTCGTCGTGCCCTAATGAGTGTGATGAGGACTTCCAACCTGCAAAGAAATAGACATATACATTTACAAATTCACATATTTATCACACATTCAGACTCATTTTTTTTCGTGCTTGTAATGATCGGCAAGGAGCCAGAGAGAGAGATGTCGAAAGTCAAGAGAAGAACCTGCCTGATGATGAAGTTCCTCTCCGGCTACAGCGAAAGGAAAGGTCGGAAGGAGATGGAAAGGGAGATGTTGGAAATCGAGAGAAGAACCTGTCTGATGACGGTGTTCCTCTCCGGTTGCATCAAAATGGAATTTGAAATTTTGGATTGGGAGAAAATAAGAGAAATGGAAGGGGGATTTTCGGTTTGGTGAAGAGAATGGAAGAAAAAAAGGAAATGGAAGTAGAGGGAGAGGGGAATTTTCAGTTTTGGGGAAAATGAAAGAAATTGAGAAGATGAAGAAGAGAAGAAGAAGAGGGAAGAGGAAGGAGAGAAGCCTTACTCTTGTTTGTGGTTGGAGAGTAGAGAAAGAAAGATTTGCTTGCAGTTTGGATGAGGGAAAAATCAGAGGAAGGAAAAAATGGAAGAAGAACATCCCCTTTTTCTTGCGATTTTTTGGTTTCTTGGAGGGAACGGTTGAAAGGGAGTGGTGTGTTTCATGCGTGAAGGAGGGAGTGGTTGCTGTTCGTTCGTGAAGAAGGAGGGAGTGGTTGCCATTCGTGCGTGAAGGAGGGGGCCTCGTATGATCGAAGAGGAGGCCGAACGATTCGATCACATGAAGAGGAGACGGGCTCGTGTGTCGGGCCTGAGGGATTAGGGTCGAACTGATTTTAGGGAGATTTAGGGATTTACGTTAGGGTTAATTAGTAAAATAGGCATTTTAAATTGATCTTTTAAGCATTTAATTAACTTTAATGTGAATTTTATGGCAACATGATTAAATAATTAATATATATATATATATATATATATATATATATATATATATATATATATATATATATATATATATATATATATCAATTCAAGGTTATTTTGATGTTTTGAACGCAATGACACACTTCATTTCACAATCGGAGGCTGTTTGGATCAAGTCAGTGTCAAATTGGGTCAATTTCAGCTAAAAATGTGCATTATCATTTCAGACTACTCAATTTTTATGTAGACTTATCTGAATTGAGTGCGAATAATCTAACTTGATAGATTTTGATATTTTGAAACTAACAGTGCAATCAATTTCACGAATAGAGGTCTTTTGGTTTTCGTCGGTGCCTCCTAACCTTGATATGCATTCAAGTGCATTGACGGCTCGATCGCTTGATCGGTTGATCATCAAGTTGTGCGATATTTATATTCTGACAAGTTTTAATGTTCTAAACATGATGGTGAAGTTGTTCATCGATTAAAGGTCATTTGGGAACATTCAATGCATTTCAACCTTGATTTGCGCACTCTCACTTTCGATTATTGCACATTTGCACAGACTCATCCAAATTGAGTGTGGACAGTCTCATTTGGTAGTTTTTGATGTTTTGAAGATAATTGAGCAATCAATTTTGTGAAGGAGGTCATTTGGTTTGCGTCAGTTCCTCTTAACCTTGATATACATGTAGGCGCATTGATGGCTCGATCGCTTAATCAGTTGATCTTTAGATTATGCAATATTTACATTTTGACCAATTTCGATGTTCTAAATATGATGGCAAAGTCTATTCATCAATCGGAGGTCATTTGGACTGATTTCGGTAATGTTTAGCGCATCTCACTCTACTTTGTGCTCTAAAATATCCGAAGTCGATCGAATTCACTTTATAAGCTCGATTCGGCTTGTGTAACATATGTGAAGGTCAACACTTGTACCATCTTCTCAACCTGACCACTTAATTTTGGCCACCCGAAAGAGACAAAAAACTAGCTTTTCTTTTATGTTATAAGAAGCACCACAAGCTGCATATAACAATGACATATATCTATTTAATAAATAAGATGTACAATTAATAAACATTGCAAAGCATCATCACAAAGTATTGAGAGGTCATTGACTCAAGCTCAAAATATTTGATGTGATTGAATGAGCACTAAGAGAGTGATAAAACTAATTAGCTACTAGTACACATCTAAAACATGGGCAACTATCATAAATTATCTACCAACATCCAAGGGATAAATGGACAACTATTTAAAGTCATGAGCAATTGTAATAATTTTATTTACTAATTTTTTTATCATAGCTATCATCATCAATCTCTCTCTAATATTTTGAAAAATTATCACTTATGTAAAGATAGCTACCAACACACATCCAAAAGATGGGCAACTATCACAAGTAGCTACCAACATCCATGGGATTGGTGGGTAGCTTCCTTCTTTGCCTGAGCAAATAAAAAGTAATTATCAATTGAATATACAAAATATAATCTAATAAACAAAAACTAAAAATCATAAATAGCTTAAACATGAAAATGGAACTACATAAGTCATCAATAATAAACATAAAGTCTACTAAATTAATAAAGTTTTTCAAATCTATATCATTTTGGAGAGTAGACATCCTCATTTCTCCACTAACCTCATCAAGCATCTGCTTTAACCATCAAAGATAAAAAATATCTGCTCGAATCACAATATATCAACAAAATTTATGCAGACTAGTAAGAAAAGGTGGAAATAATAACATACTTTACTTTGTTCTTCACTGAGTTAATGAAGCTACTAAGTTATTGGTAGGGGTATCTCAATCTGTTCATCTTCATCCTCTTTTTAACAAACATACATTGTAGTATAAGATTTTTAGCATTAAAATAAATATGAAATTAATTATAAAAGGTTATAAATATATACCTTGATTCGCCCTTTCAAGCCGTAATGAGAACAAACCCAATTGGAGCCACATAAATGAGCTTTAATAGTTTCTACACCAAGTTTTGAATGATATGTGTCAAGAACTCTCTCTCCTGCACTAGAAGTGGACTCTGAAGCAACTATGCTAATTGGAATAGATAATATATCAATTGTCATTCTTGATAGTTATAGACCTCATTTTTAGGATGAGTTCTCAACCCCTTCCATATTATACATAGGACTCTTAGACTTTAAGGGATCCTTAGTCTTAAGACACATCTAGTGATTAGGTGTGTACTCAACCTAGCCCTAAAGACTTAGAAGAGTTAGCCATAGGAATAGGTCATGCCTTAGGGGTGTTAGGAAAATTTGCTTACACTATTGCTTGAACCACATTCCTCACTTTCTTCCTTCAAGTCAAACTCCAAATCAAATCAATATCAAACCTAAATCAATTATAGCTTAATTGATTTACTCCAAAATCAAATCAATGCCACATGATTGAAACCCATGATTAAAACTTATGATTGAAATCAAAAATCTTTCCTAAGTCACTTTGATTTTCCCTTAAGGACTTAGCCTAGATCATGCTCAAATCACTTCAAATTCATGAAATTTTCTCACAACCTATTTATATTCTCATTTATATTCACATATATAAATTAAATATAAATTCAAATCAATCAAATCAAATTCCAAATTCAAATTCAAATCACAAAACTTTCCCAAGTCACTTTCATTCCCTCTTAAGGACTTAGCCTGGATCATGTTCAAATCACTTCAACTCTTTGAAATTTTCTCACAACCCATTTATATTCTCATTTATATTCACATATATAAATGAAATATAAATTGAAATCAATCAAAACAAATCCAAAATTCAAATTCAAATCACAAATCTTTCATAATGATTCCCTCTTAAGGACTTATCCTAAATCATGTTCAAATCACTTCAAATCTTTGAAATTTTCTCATAACTAATTTGTATTCTCATTTATATTCACATATATAAATGAAATATAAATTCAAACAACCAAAACCAACTCCAAAATCAAACTCAAATTCAATCAAAATCCAACCTAAGCCTTTCAAGTCAAAATCTTGAACTTAGCCAAATTAATTTGAAATTAATCCAAACCTTTGATTTTTCTTCATGATTCAATCAATCCTTCAATCATTAATCCAAATATAAACATAAACTTCAATCACCAAATCAAAACAAAATTCAAAAAAATCAAACTCATGTCAAACTCATATTCACCCCTTTGAACTTGAAATTGTCAAATAAATCAGAACCCATTTGACTTCAAACCACTTGCAAAAGGATTTATATTTGAATCATAAGTCCATATGTGAGTTCAATCAAACTCAAATCAAGCATTGACCAAGCCATTTGACCTACTTAGGCTCACTTGACCCAAAGTGAGATAAAGTACCCTCATGAGCCAAATTCTAATCCTAACCAAATTGGATCGAACTAAGTCCACCTAAGCCTCTCATCATGATCAACAATCACCATGAGATGATCAATCACTCAAATTGGGTCAAATCAAGTCAAACCTAAGGATTGACCAAGTCAACACTTAGCCAAAATGAAACCCAACATAGCCAAAATCCACTATAGTCCAAATTATTTGAAACCAATGATCTAAGTTCATTCATGATTAATGTTTGAACTTGACCAAGTCAACATTTGAGCCTAACCTAGCCCAATTGACCACTTGACCCAAGTTGACCCAACTTGACCTAAAAAGTCAAAATGTGTCAAAACTTGATATAAGCCAAATTGATTGAAACGAATGAGTCAAGGTCATTCCAAAATGATTGTTGAACAGGACCAAAGCCTCAATTGTCCAACTAGACCCAACCTAGCCCAATAGACCTTGAACCCAACTTGACCTAAAGGTCAAATTGAGCCAAATTCAAACTAAACCAAAATTGATTGTAAACAAAGATACCAATCTATTTCATATGACCAACCAAACATGACCAACCCATGACCTAACCCAAATAGGTCAAATGGGTCAAACTGATCAACTTGATCCATTTGACTTAAATGAACTCAATTGAACCAAAACCAAGTATAAACTAAATTGAATCAAACCAAAGCCACCAAAATATTTCAAATGATCATATGAACTTGACCCAACCGTTTGTTTGACCCAATTTGATCAATTGGTCAACTTGACCCAAGTTGACCCATTTTGACCTAAATGGGTCAACATGAGCCAAATCACATTAAACCAATCCCAAATTCAATGAAACTTGGCCTAACCCATTTCTCAGACATACCAAACATGCCCAAACTAAAATTAAGGTCAAATGACCATTTTACCTCTAAGCCATAGGGTAACCCAAAATCAAAATCACTTGGAATTTGGTCAATTCCTTTTCATGGACACTTGGCATCCTCTTAGTGGACCAAATGGTCACTAATGGACCTAGTGCACATGACCCAATGAGTTTGGGTCAGCCAAACCCAAGCCAAAACCAAAACCAACCACATCCTTTGAAATTGAGCACATGGAATCCCTCCTCCACCCAAAATCGAATTCAAGGACACCTCTAACAGCCTAACAAGCCCATTGCATAAGCTCAATCAGATCAAAATGACATCTCCTTGCTCGACTGTCCGATTGCTTAAGGGGGAGATATACTCCCCCTAATTCAATTCAATCTTCACAATGTCATACTCGATTGAGCTAAGGGAAGCTAGAGGAGCCATTGCCAAGTAATCCCAAGCTTTAGAGCCCATTTGAATTTCCCATTTTTGGATTTCTCTAAACCGAAAATAGGGGAGCTCAAGTGGAAATCCAACTTACTCTATACTTTAAACCGACCAAATTCCTCCTTCGAGCACCCTTAGAGGATCAAGTCGAGTTCACCCAAGCTCTTTCCCAAGCTCCAACAGTAAGGGAGGATCTACTTCGATCAAGACTGAGCTCAAGTGCAAGTGGAGTTGGCCTCTAGAAGCATCTACCCAATTTCAAAACCTCCAAACTTCAATAAAGCTTCATCTCCACTAGACAAAGCTTCTCTAAGGGAATAGAGCACTGGTGATCACCTCCGGTGAGGTTAGCCCTTAAACCGAGCTTAAATTCAATATGGTTTGGTCCTTTATGAAGTGAATTTTAATCCCATGCAAATCTAGCCGTTAGATGTGTTTGCCCTTGTGCTTAGATGGTGTGGGTAAATTTTGGGATTAATCCGAGCTCAATCGAGCTCGGATCATCCCATTGAAGATGGACAGTGTCCATTCTTCATAGAGAATTATAGAGATAGATCATTGGTCATCCATCCACACATTTTGGATGGATGGTCATGATTAAGATGCATAAATCCCATGGATTTATCCTTTAGAACTGTGGCTTTAACCTCAGTCGTCTGATCCTTGATCGGATGGGTGAGGAGAAAGCACGTAGCGTCATCACCGACGCTATGCTATGATGTGACTACTTTAATATCGAATCCCATCATGCCATGTGGAAAGCGCATGCCGCATCAGCGGCCCATGTGGCGCAGATGGGATTAAATATTTAATTAGGCTTATTTAATTATTAATTAACCATGGAAACTTCCTAAATTCATATCTAAGCCTAGAAAAGTAAAAAAAAACATGAAATAAATTGTATTGGATAGATAATTAAACATAGAATATTCTAAAAATAATTTGAATGAATTTTGAATAGTGCTTTTCTCTAAATTTGGGTTTTATTGAGAATGTTATTTGGCTAATTACCCTCTAATTACTCCACTGATTAATCCTAAACTTCTTGTGCTTAATTAATGGGATGACTCCTGCCTCCCCTAATATTCTTAAGATTTATTGGTGGCTTAATTAGGGGAATTGCTAGTTCATTCCTTAATCACTCCCTTAATATAATTAAGCTTAATTAAGGGCATAATTAGTGGTTTAACCCCTCTGATTGAGTCAATTAAGTTTTGATTAAGTGAATATGAGGTTTAAGGAATAAATTTGGGATACTTTCCTTAAGATATTCCTTAAACCCCCTTTTTCGTTCTTAATCCAATCTTAATTAAAGTTTAATTCACTAATTATCCCCTTAATTAATTTCATAAAATTCTAAAACTTTCCATAACTTAATTAATCTATCTTGAGTTGCTGTTTAGGTGTTCAATAACCTAACTACATTAAGAAAATTAAAACCCAACTCACATGTGAGAGAGGGGTTATGAAAGTACTTAAGTTAAACTCCTTAGTTTAATTAATCATTAAGCATGAGCCAATTGCATTAGGTACCTTTCTTTTTTTAGGTGCATTGCTGATTTAAATTCCTTGTGTGGTTTTATCTCATCTCATTGGCTCATAATTATTTGATTAAGTATGTTAGGGTGGTATAGGTTAGGGGTAATTAACACACTTAATTCATACCTTAACTTAACCAAATCATAAAATTAATCTAATCACCTAAAAATTAAACTAAAATAGTAAACAATGAGGGGATGTGTTAGGAACAATAAACTCATCTCACATTTTTGAAATTAAATCAAACTTAAAACAAAATCAACCTTCCTTAAAAATAACTTGATTTGCTTTAAGCTTTCTTATTTCATAAAATTATCTTTAGAAATTAATTAGGGTGAATGTGTTTAAATGCTTTCCTCACTTGACTTCTTTCCTAACATGCTAAATGTGCATGTCATATGAGTTTCATGCATTGAGGCTTTAAGTAGCCCTAAGTAGGTCTTTTACCTTATACCCCTAGTATTAATAATGACACCGTACTCACTTATGCCTTATATATATATATATATATATATATATATATATATATATATATATATATATATATATATATATATATATATATATATATATATATATATATATATATATATATATATATATCTGTGTGTGTGTGTGTGTGTGTGTGATAAGAAAATCTCTTTTCTACTTAATGAAAATCATGCATCATAAAGCATTCCAATTTTCTTAAGTAATATTTCTTAGCATTCATCATAAAGTGTGCTAAACATTTCTATTTGTATGTATAGATATGCTTAGGATTCATCCATATGCACGTTATACATGTTGGGAAAGAAATGAAATGATGTGTGTTTTGTGATCTTAATTCACTTTACTTAATCTTAAAATACCTTTCTTTTTGAATAGGTTTGTTTAGGAAAAAACTAAACTTAGGATTAATTAAAACACATAATAAAACATTCACTATACAAAATTAAATATGAATCCAGTTTAGAAATTACTTAAGGTAGGGCATGAAAGAGAAGTTCTCTTCCCATTTCACTCTCTTTAAAACTTAGTAATTAATTGTAGAATTCACTTAAGCCAAACCAAAATACAAAATAAAATCAACCCAAATCAGCTAAATAACTTAAATGAAACCACCCATCTAAGTTGAGCATCTTCACACTTAGAAAATATAAACCTTAAAGCCATAGCTAAGCATATCACACAAACCTTTTTAAAGCACACATATTAGGTTAAGTCACCACTTCTAGCTTTAGATTAGGGCGGTTGTTGACCTCATTTTTAGGATGAACTCTCAACCCCTCCATCTTAGACATAGAAATCCTCTTAGACTTTAAAAGATCCTTAGCCTTAAGACACATCTAGTGATTAGGTGGACACTCAATCTAGCTCTAGATACTTAGAAGAGTTAGCCATAGTAATAGGTCATGCCTTAGGGGTGTTAGAAAAATTTGCCTACCCTGTAGCTTGAACCAACTCCTCGCTTCCTTCCTTCAAGTCAAATTCAAATCAAACTCCAAACTCATATCAACTTCAACCCCAAAGACAAACCTTAAATCAATTCCAATAGATTTTCTCAAATCATGGATCAATTCCAAATAACTAAATCCAAAACTCAATTCCAAGTTCAAAATATTTTCTAAGTCCTTTAATTCCCTCTTAAGGACTTAGCCTAATTCAAATCTAAATCAATTCAAATTCATGAAATTTTCTCACAACCCATTTATATTCTCAATTATATTCACATATATAAATGAAATATAAATTTAAATCAATCAAATTGAATTCAGAACCAAATTCAAATTTCAAAAATATTTCCTAAGCCCTTTGATTCTATCTTGTGGACTTAGCTCAAATCAAATCCAAATCAATTCAAATTCAAGAAATTTTCTCATAACACATTTATATTCTCAATTATATTTACAAATATAAATGAATTATAATTCAAATATCCAAAACTAAATTCAAAACTCGAACTCAAATTCAACCAAAATCCAACCTAAGCCTTTCAAGTTAAATTATTGAACTTAGCCAAATCAAACTCAAATCAAGCCAAACCCTTGATTTTTATTCATGATTCAATCAATCCTAGAATCATGAACCCAAATACAAATACAAACTTCAATCATCAATCCAAGAATCAATTCAAAAAATTAAATCCAAATTCAATCAAAAATCTAACCTAAGCCATTCAAGTCAAATTCTTGAACTTAGCCAAATCAAACTCAAATCAAGCCAAACCCTTAATTTTTCTTCATGATTCAATCAATTATATAATCATGAATCCAAATATAATACAAACTTCAATCATCAATCCAAGAATCAATTCAAAAATCAAACTCAAATTCAACCAAAATCCAACCTAAGCCTTCAAGTCAAAATCTTGAACTTAACCAAATCAATTTCAAATCAAGCCAAACCCTTGATTTTTCTTCATGATTCAATCAATTCTACAATCATGAATCTAAATATAAATACAAACTCATGTTCATCTTAAAGATAATTCAAAGAAGAATCTAATAAAATTATTTCTATTTGAATTTGAATAATAGATTTTTCTTAATTAGGGTTTATTTGAAAACTTAATAACCCTAATTACTCCCTAATGAATTTATTAATTAATTCCAAACTTCTCAGGCATATTTAATGGGATGAATTATGCCTCCCCTAATTTTCTTAGAATTTATTAATGAGTTAATCAAGAAAATTAATTAGTGAACCTCTTATAACTCTCTTAATGTAATTAAGCTTAATTAAGCATGTGAATAGTGGTTGAATTCCTTGATTATGTTAATTAAACTTTGTTTAAGTAATTAGGAGGTTTATGGAATGATTTTGGGATATTTTTCTTAATCTATTCGATAAACCCCCTTTCTTCCTTAAATCCAAATCTAATTAAAGGTTAATCCACTAATGATCTTCTTAATTAACTTGATAAAATTTTCAAAACATTAATCCAAAAACTTAATCAATCCTTCTTGGGTAGATACTTAGGTGTTCAATAATCTAAGTAAACTTAAGGAAATCATACCTAACCCATATGTGTGGGAAAGGTTATGAAAGTACTTATATTAAACCTTTTAGTTTAATTAATCATTAATTATGAGCCAATTGCATTAGACACCTTTTTTTTCTTAGGATGCATTGTTGATTTAAATTCCTTATGGTTTTATGCCATGCATTGGCTCATAATTATTTGATTAAATATGTTAAAGTGGTATAGGTAAGGGGTAATTAATGAATTTAATCTACACCTTAACCGAACCAAAGCATTAAATTAATCTAATCACTTAAAAATTAAACTAAAACAATACACACATGTGGGAATGGGTAAGGACCAGCAAACCTTCTGGTATTTTTCTGATTCAAATCAAACTCAAAGCAAAATGAAAGCCTCTTTAAATAACTTTTGATTCTCTTTAAATGATCTTACTTCATAAGATTGTCTTTAAGATTTAATTAGAGTGAATGAAGTTACATGCTTACATCATTTTATTTCTTTCCTTGCATGCTAAATGTGTATGTCATATGAAAATCATGCATTAATGCTTTTCTAAAATTAAATTCAAAATGAATGTTTTCTTTATGTCAAATTGCATGTTTTGGCTAAAGTAAAAAATATGAGTGGCTATTATCACAATTAAATTCAAAACTATTTTCAAAATTTATAAATCAAATACCTAAAATTGAAAGTGTGCTACTTTCAAAATCTGTGAATACTTTTCTTCATAAGCGTCAAATTGAGGTTCAGGTTCCCTGGATCCATGTTGTTGTTGATGGTGCTGAGCGGAAAGTTCACCTATATCTCTGACCATATAGACAACTTCCACTTCTATTGTGTCCTCTTCATTATTTTCTTCATACACATGAATTTTTTATCAACATTTCCAGTGGATCTCCGGTTCAATGTGCGGAACAAACACTTCTTCTATTAAAGGACTACGATCAAAGTCAACCTTCTCTTATGGGGGTGAATCCGATTGATGATGGGAACCCCAGAGGATTCTCTAGGGTGTCGACCATCATATCTTTCATTAATAATATCCCTTCTTTTTGGTATCCACTTATGATGAGTTTTTTTAAGGCGAATTTTTGAGTATATGTATCAGATGTCACACCACTTCCATTCTTCAAAGTTTCATTACAGGGACTTAGCCTCCATATCTACATATCCTTTCTTCGGGACCTTTCGGTAGTATATTCTTGGACATGCGGTCTGAGTGTCACGCTCTGATGCTCACCGCATGAAACATACTTGGCTCGATGATTAGTTACCATAAGTGATAGAAACCTCCTTCATTGAGCTTCAGTATTCTCAGTCACTATAGGCCTCTGAAATTTTCTTTTCATCAAGCCTCTATCCTTGGCTACTTTGAGAACTTTGTGTATTCTGGCAGACAGTGTTTTAGGCTATCTCCTCTGTGGTGGTGGAGCTTGACATTGTTGGTTCCAGAAAGACTACTTTACTTCACTAGTAAAGCTATTCCTCTTTACCCACTTTAGGTTGTCAAAGTTATTGTGGATAAGAATACTCTTCGCGACAATATCACTTATTCACTAGGTCGCTTGAAGGAAATCTATTGAGCTCTCAGCTCAGCATTTTCTCTTCTTCTCCACCTTCTGGTTAATTTACTTCCTGATGAGAAAGCTTCATGATAATGCTTTCCAAGTACGAAAGGTTCAATCAGTGAAGCAATTGTACCTTGAGGCATTAAAGATAGTTTTCCCATTGATGATTCTTTTCATCATGGGGGCTTCAGATTGACCTAGCCTTTTAAAAATTGAAGTTCTCTGTCAGGTGAACTCCTTGACAATGGTTGGTTACTGAACTGATTGGTGAACGTGGCTAATAGGAGCTTTAGTAACTTGAGGCCTTCCATCATGACCTCAGGCGAGTGTACCATTGGGTACTTCATGAGTTGCAACTACGATAGATGGAAAATTCAAGCTACCAAATTAAATGGTAGGCCCAACATCTCCTCTATTGATGATGGTGTTGGCTAGGCAAATGTTCGCACCACGCCCTAGATGGACAGTGAAAGGAGTGCTATGTTGATCCATACTGCAAAAGTGAAAGATGGGGATTAGTAATTAGTAATTATTATTTTACCCCATACATTCAAAATACAGAGGTACTACAGAACAAAATAAGAGTGTAATAAAAATATACTCTATAGAATAATTCATTCGATATAGATTCTCATACATTAGTAATTTGAAAGTATTACACATCAAAATCACTATTTTTATTTTGAATTTTTAAATATTTTATTGCTACTATATAGCACACATATGACTAGCCAAAGATGGAAAGAGAATCCTATCCTCAACAGAGTCGCCAGAAATCTGTGGGCTCCAAAAATTCACCACCGACCTCTCGATGAATATGAATTGAAGAAAGTGATTTAAAGCATCAGTGTAATTTTTAAAAGGTAGATGGAATAGCAGATAAGACACTACCCAATGATTTCACCCTCATTTGTGAGGACTTTAGATCTGGTTCCAGGTTTCCTATAAGCGCAAGCCCCTATAGTTAATTACCTCTCTCAATAAGTGAGAGAGAACTTTTGATTAAGGCTAGTTGTTAAGTTGCTTAATGTATAGCGTATAGTAGCAGCATGTGAAGTTTAAGATTTATATTTATGAAATTCCTCATTTCAGCTTAAACAGGATGGTTGGGGGAATGATGACGTGCTCGATCTAGATCCCATGGCTCTGTCATCTCGGACTGTCATGGTCCCTAGTCTACTTAGTCAGAGGTGGTAGTCGATCCAACCTGACCTAAGGATCCTCATCAGCAATACATGGGTTACATTATCCAAGAAATCCTTATAGACCTAGGGTGGTGTTTGTCCAAGGAGATAGGTTTAAGTATACCTTAGCTTACAAAAGATTGTTTGCATTCAAGAAATCTAAAATATTACTCATACTTGGATTACTTATTGAATTTTTGAATTCTCAAATATCATTTGGCATGTAGCTCTATAATTGAGCATTAAGTTTATCACAACTCTAATTCAAATTATATAGATTTTTATTAATTCATTCAATGTATCACGTAGTGTACCTTGAATGATTATTGAAGGAGTTTGCTTATACCCATTGTCAAGCTAGTTAATTACATTGTAAATCTCTTTATAAATTTCATTTGAATACCGTTAATCTTAGAACTAAGCACTTAGATATATCATAATTCTCATGTGCTTTAAATATAATTTCAAATATAGATTCAAATGATCCTTTTTAAAGGCAACATTCATTAATGATCATGAGTTGCCTAATCGAACTTGTGCTTGTGAAAAAGCTATCGAATCATTTGCGCACCTTTGTTTTCAATTTGAAATTGGTCACTTGGATTTATCATCAATTATTGGTCATTTGATATTCGATCAAGATTCCTACTTCTGTTGTTATCCTCTAATTTGTAATTGTTCAGTTAGTTCTCTTATAAGTTTGTTATCAGCCTCTCCAGATTTCAACTAAAACTTATTTAGTTTTGTGAAGTTTGGAGAAAAGAGAACCCGCTCACTTAATAGCTTATGCAAATAATTGATAACTATTTCACAAGAACATGTCTTCCTTCAATTTCCATGAAGACTTTATCCAGTTCTTGCTATGAATCTTGTAGTGTGTTATATTTATGATTAGTTTCTTCAAGTAATTCTCAATTCTTAAAGTGCAGCATTATTAAATCTGTTATGAATGTCATTCCAAGTTTGCTTTCTTTGCAAATTGATTTTCAATTTTGAGACTTTGCGCTTTCATATTGTTTCATTGTTTATGTGTTTTCTTCTTTTTAAAGACTTTTGATTCTCCACCCCTTTTTTTAAGTCTAAAAATTCGATGAAAGTTCGGCAGCATTTCGGCTAGGGGGAGCGATATCTAATAGATGTTGGCTTACCCGATACTCCCTAATGAGCGTAGCGAGCGGTGTCTTGCTACACTGTAGTCATTTTTCTTCTCGTCGTGTCCTAATGAGCATGATGAGGCCTTCAAACCTGCAAATAAACACAAGCATATATATATATATATATCCACATCACACATGTTCTGACTTATTTCTTCTATGTGTTGCAATAATCAGCAAAGAGACGGAGTTGGAGATGCCAAAGACTAAGAGAGGAACCTACTTAATGATGATGTTCCAATCGAGGTTGCGGCAAAGGGAAAAAGTTGGAGAGGGAGATAGAAAGGGTGACGTCAAAAATCAGGAGAAGAACTCTCCTAATGACGATGTTCTTCTCTAGTTGCGATAAATGGAAAGGTCGGAAAGGAATGTAGAAAAAAAGATGCCAAAAATTGAGAGAAGAACCCGCCTAATGCGGTGTTCCTCCCCGGTTGCGGGAAAACAGAATTGGAAAGGGCGACGGAAAGGGGCGATGCTGGAAATCGGAAGAAGAACCCGCCTAATGATGGTGCTCTTCTCCAGTTGCGGCAAAGCGGAATTGAAAATTCGGATTAGGGAAATGAGGGAACATATGGAATTTTTGGTTTTGGCTTTTGAGAGGGAAAGGGAGAAAATGAAGAAGAGAAGAAGAAGGAAGAAGATGGAAAGCCACCCTACCTTTGCTCGTGTTTTGGAGAGGAGAGGAAAAAGGGAAAGGTTCCTTGCGATTTGGAGAAGGGAGAGTGGAAGAGAGGATGAAATTTCAGATTAACTTTGTGAGGGAAAGAAAGACAGAACCATGGAAGAAGGAGGAAAGGGAAGGGAAGAGGAAGAAACTTGTCTTGCCTTTTCGGTTTGGAGGAGGAGAAAAATCTGAGAGACTCCCCTTCCTCCCCAGATTTTTTTTTATTTTTATTTTTTGGAGAAAAGAAGTGGGGAAGAAGCGTTCTTACTTTGCAGTTTTGCTTGAGGAGGGAATGATTTTGGGTAGTTAAAGGAGAGGGAGAAATTGTGGAGGAGATCAAGCGGTGAAGAGGAGAGCTCCATCGTCGTGAAGAAGTATCGAGGGAGGCCGGACTCAGGGTTCTTTGCGTGAGGAGAACGCATTCATGAAGGAGAAACGTCTTTCGAGGTTGGGTTTAGGAATTAAGGCCGGTCGAGCATGAGTTAGAGTGATTTAGGAATTTAGGTTAGATTTAGGTCTTAAAATTGATTTTTAAATTAATTAATCGAATTTAATGTGAACTTTACATCGACACGATTAGATAATCAATATATATATATATATATATATATATATATATATATATATAAATTTAAGATTATTTGATGTTAGAATGCTTGGCGTAGTTAGTTTTATGTCGAGGCCGTTTGGTTCTACTTGGCGTTAAATTGAATCAATTTCAACTCAAAATACGCGTCGCCATATTTGACCACTCGATTTTTGCGTAGGCTTGTTTGAATTAAGTGTGAATAGTCTTACCTAATATATTTTGACATTTTGAAGCTAATGCAGCAATCAATTTCACAAATGGAGATCGTTTGGCTTATGTCGGCACCTCTTGACCTCGATGTGCATGTAGGTGCATTGACTGCTGGATCGCTTGATCATCAAGTTGTGCAATATTTATATTTTAATCAATGACAAAGTCTATTTGTCAATCGAAGGTCATTTGAGTTAATTTTGGCGATGTCCTGTGTATTTCAGCCTCGATTTACGTGCTGTCACTTTTAATCATTTGACATTTGCACAAACTCGTTCGAATTGAGAGTGGATAGTCTCATTTGATAGTTTTCAGCATTTCAAAAATAACGACATGATTAATTTTATGAATGGAGATCATTTGGACATCATCACAGCTTCCTTTCTCCGATATACGAGTCAATAAATTGATAGCTTGCTCACTTGATCGGTTGCTCTTTAGATTATGCAATATTTATATTTTGACTAATTTCAACATTCTGAACATGATGATGAAGTCTGTTCATTGATCAAGATCATTTCGACCATTTTTATGACGTCTAGTGCATTTTGAGCCCCAAATTACCACTGTCACTTCCGAAGTCCGTCGAATTCGACTTGTGGGCTTCACTCGACTTATGACACATATATGAAGGTTAAAACTAGCATCACATCACCATGAGCAGTTCTTAAAAATTTTGAAAAATATGGTGACATGGATTTCAAAACAAGATTAAATACAGATTCCTCCACAATTGAGAAAGATTTTTTATTAATCAAAATATATTGAGCAATCATCTCCCTTACTTTCGATTGATCAAACTTAAAAGTTGTCGAAGTAAATCCCTCTTGATTTGTTTTCAATGAACTATCACATCTTTTGGCTGAAAATGTAAATTTTTTTGCTTCATTATTGTATGCATTCTAGCCGCACATCAATTTAAGTGTCTTCTAAATTGTGTGGTTGCACCATTATTGCCTATAGCAAGCTTTTTCTTGCAATGAAAATTTCCCTTTTCTCTAGCCATCAAGAAGAATAACTTCTTTAAACTCCTCCTAAACTCGTGATATTTTTTTTTTCAATCGAATTTTCAAGTTTAACATCATCATCACCTTTATCAACCAATTCATTAGTAACATCATTTTTCCCATCATAGTTATTATCATCTATATTATTATTATGTTCCTCAATACTGATTTGGACTTCTACAATTGGGTTGTCAATGCTTACATCCAATAACTCATCATCTATAAGTGGTGGTGTTGCTATTTTAAATCTAAAATAAAAATGATAAATGATTGTTCATTATAGAATGAAGAAAAAAACTGATTTATTAAACATTATATGGTTTATAATTATCAAATGCTCACTGTATGGTTGTAACCCAACACTTTGTTGTCTACCAAATGATTTCAATTCAAAAGATCGTTGGATTCACTGCAACAGAGAAGCCAACGTAAAATTAATTCAAAATCAACAAAATAAGAGCGACTATAACATATAGAAAAGAAGAGTAGAAAAAAAAAGAAATGAAAATCATGGAGCCACTCCACTATTCCGTATACATTGTAAGAAAATGAATCACTTTGTATGTCATTAAAAATATCATAACATAGAGACTAAACCACCAAAAAATCAACAGAATAATCATAAAATCAAAATAGCAAAGATGAGCAGACAGAAAAGTAAGAAATATCAAAATATAGAAGTGAATCAGTTCCTGACTTCTCATATCAACAATAAAAAATATTCTTTATGCTTCACGCCTTCGGGGCGAGCCACGCGGGGCCGCGTGCCCCACACACCCTGCAGCGAACCTATTTCCAAACCCTCGCAGGTCGCAGCCGCTGCGTGACCGCGTCTTTCCTCCCTCCATCACTGACGCCTGCGAGCTCGTCCATTCTCCACATGCTCCATTCCGATCACGATCTACTCCCTATTTCTCCATTGCTTTGAGCCTCCGATTGCAATGTCAATTTCTTATTCTTAGAGAGAAGAAAAAAATATATATATATTTGAACTTGCGATCCGCGAAGAGATTGTGTCTTGATCACCGTTTACGCTCGATCGATTCTGCGGATTTATCTCATCGAATGAGTTCTTGTCACGTACCTAAGTTCACTTGTCAATCCTCTCGCTAGGTATCTCGGTTCGTCTCATCTCTCTCTAGTTATAAAATCCCAACTTTTCTCCTACATCTTTGATGATTTGTGAATTTGGATTGGGGCGAGACTGCCGGATCGTAATGGTTTGAAATTTGGAGAGCTACTTTTTTTTTTCTATTATTCTTCTCTGAATCACATGAGGCCGTGATTCATGAAGGAGTTTGAGAGGTAAACTGAAGATTGCTATGCCATTGCCGATTCCGCTTTTGTTATGCCGAATTTTCCGTCGAGCTACCCGTCGCCGCCGCCGGTGAAAGTTTCAGCTATCTAAGGGTTACATTCGGTGAGTTATAACGGTTCCTTGTGCTCCTCTTTTTTCTTTTTTCTTCCTATTTTCATTTCAAATTTTGATATATATAGTTTTCATTTTCTATTTTTCTTCCTCCCCACGATTTTAGGTAAACCGTAAACGCCCTATTTCTGGGTTTTGTGAATCTATTATCAACATTTTCCTCTAATTGCTTAAGGAATTGTATGTTTCCTTGGTATCGATGTGGTTTTACCGGTCCACTTCAGGCAACTTCCTCGAAGGAGTTTGGAGCCTTTTAATTTATTTTCTTTATTGGAAATTTACATGCATAGCACACAATCCTTAAGCATCATCTTCATACTTATCTCAGTTCAGTTTGGATTTTAGTTGGTTTCTTAAAGCGGGTTTTAGATTTGAATGGAATTGGTTTCACGATCAAATTTGAACCAATTGAAATGGCTGGTCAGGCGCAATTTTAGAACAATGGTTAAGGCAGCTAATCTTGAACATGAATATCAACTTTTGAACTTCAGTATGAGATGTAACTTCAAATCTTCAATCTTTGTTCGCATATTTTTGGCTCAGTCAATGGGTGGTAAGAAAAGCTTCTTTAATGATCTATTGTCATTTGATGGTCTATAGTATAAGTTTCACCATGTATTACTTTATTATTCTTGTCATTTTCGACAATTCACTTAATTGCTTTACTAGCTAGTTTTAGGGTCTCTTTATATGCCCTTTTGTCCAAAATTCATATAACACCTTATTGTTGTTGGTATAGGTTGAGGATCTTCAATGAATAGAGGTGTAAATGAGCCGAGCTTGAGCGAGTTGAACCCTTGTTCGTGAAAATTATTTTATTCTTTCCTTTGAATGCAATTCCTATTTTAATCATTACTTATATGCTTTATGTTTTATGATTTTAGAAGAAACGTAACATTCGAAATATTTCTCGTGGAGCGGTCTTACAATTAATTAAGGTATGTGAATATTTTTATTTAATAAAGGCCGAAAGTGTGCCTTTTTTGAAAATTTATTGATTTATTATTTCTTAATAAAGTACGGTGTGTCTTTATTAAAAAATACTATTGATTTATTTTTTAAGTACAGGCTGACTGTGTGCCTTTATTTTGAGAAACTATTTTTTTAGAAAAGACCGAAAGTGTGCCTTTATTTTATTTTTTGAAATATGTTCAAAAGCATGTCTTCTCATTTTTTATGCATATTAATCTTTAAGACTTTACATCAGTAATTTAATCTGTTCTTTTAATTAGATATGGAGCGATATTTTAAAAGAAAGATTGAACAAGATGAGACCAGTTATTCACATCTTATTATTGGTGAAAGTAGTAATACAAAATCTAAACAAGTGCACACAGAATTCAACGTAGAAGATATTGTAGCAGATCTTGGATTAAAAAAAAATTTTAGAGTATCATCCTAATGACTATGATAGAGTTAGAAGAGCATATCTTCAAAAAGGGCCATGTCAACCTCGTGATCATGAATTTCCTCAAACATAAATCGGAAATAAATTGTGCAGGTTGAATCCAAAATGGTTTGATGAATATAAAGGTTGGTTAGAGTACAGTATTGCAAAAGATGCAGCATATTGTTTATTTTGTTATCTTTATAGACCTGATATTGATGAACAAGCAAGTGGTGATAGTTTTGATAATAAGGGATTTAAAAATTGGAAAAAAAAAAGAAAGATTTGAAGTTCATATTGGCCAAGTTAATATTGCTCATAATATTGCTCAAAGAAAATGTGAAGATTTAATGAATCAGGATCAACACATTACATTTTCTTATGGAAGACATTCTGATCAAAATCGAAGGGATTACAGAACACGATTATGTGCCACAATTGATTGTGTATGTTTTCTTTTAAGCCAAGGATTAGCTTTTCGTGGTCATGATGAATCAGAGGATTCTGAAAATCAAGGAAATTTTCTTGAACTTCTGCACTTTTTGGCTGAGCATAATGAAAGTATTAATAAGGTTGTCCTTGAAAATGCTCCAGGAAATAATAAGTTAACTGCTCCTGAAATTCAGAAGGATATTACACATGCAGCTGCTATTGAGACTTCAAATACTATTATCAATGATTTGGGTAATGAGTTATTTGCAGTTCTTTTAGATGAATCTCGCGATGTATCAATGAAAGAATAAGTGGCTATTGTGATTCGTTATGTTGATAAGAGAGGTTGCATTGTTGAGCATTTCCTTGGTATTATACATGTTGGTGAAACAACTGCTCCAACACTTAAATGTGCTATTGAGGCACTTTTCTCAAAGCATGGATTGAGTATATCGCAAATACGTGGTCAAGGTTATGATGGGGCTAGCAACATGCGTGGTGAGTTTCATGGATTAAAAGCTTTAATCTTGAAAGAAAATAATTCAGCTTATTACATTCACTGTTTTGCTCATCAATTATAATTAGCACTAGTTGCTATGGCTAAGAATCATATTCAGATTGTTACATTTTTTTAATAATGTATCTAATTTGATAAATATTATTGGAAGTTCTTGCAAAAGGAGAGAAATTTTATTTGAAAGATAATTAAACAAAGTTGTTGAGCAAATAAGGAGTGGAGAACTACAAAATGGCAGAGGTTTAAATCAAGAAATAACTCTTCAACGAGCTAGAGATACGCGTTGGGGATCACATTATGCAGCATTGATAAATATAGTTATTTTATTTGGATCTATTATAGATGTTGTTGATATAATTGTAGAAGATGGTTTAAACAGTGAACAAAGAGGTGAAGCAAATGCTCTGCTTGATTCAATTCAATGTTTTGAGTTTGTTTTCAATCTGTACTTGATGAAATCCATATTAGAAATCACAAATGAGTTATCTCAAGTTTTACAAAAAAAGGATCAAGATATTATAAATGCCATGACTTTGATTAAGGTGTCAAAACAAAGACTACAAAATATGAGAGATGATGGTTGAAACATTTTATTTGAAGAAGTTCATGCATTTTGTGAGAAAAATGATATACTTGTGCCAAATATGAGTGAAGGATTTATTATGCATGGAAGATCAAGAAGATATGCTCAAGGAATCACAAATTTACACTATTATCAAGTTGAGTTATTTTATTCTGTTATTGATATGCAACTTCAGGAGCTTAACAATAGATTTGATGAGGCCAATACTGAATTACTTTTATATGTGGCGTGCTTGAATCCATGTAATTCTTTCTCAGCTTTTGATAAAAAAAATTTGATATGTTTGGCAAAGTTTTATCCCACAGACTTTTCAGACTTTGATATTATTATTTTAGATAGTCAACTTGAGAATTATATTATTGACATGAAATCCAATGATTCATTTTTGAAGTTGAAGGGAATTGGAGAACTTGCACAAAAGTTAGTAGAGACAAAGAAAATGATATTTATCCTCTTGTATATTTGCTAATAAAGCTTGCTTTGATATTGCCAATCGCTATAACAACTGTTGAAAGAACATTTTCTGCAATGAAGATTGTAAAAAATCGCTTGCGTAATAGAATGGGAGATTCTTGGATGAATGATTGTCTTACATATACATAAAAAAGATGTATTTAAGATTGATAAGGAATTGATACAACGCTTTCAAAATATGAAGACTGGAGGGAGAAGTTATAAATGGTATGTAATGTAAAAAAATTTATGTTATTGCAAGGTTTGATTTCTTTATTTTGTTATATGAGATGCTTTGATTTTTAATTTTATATAAAAGTAAATTATTCATTATTTTATTATGCCCCCTCTGAAAAAAATTTCTGGATCCACCCTGTTCATGCTAGACAACGTAAGAAAAAACAAAGGGATTCGAAGGAAAAATAAAAACTATGTGCAGATTTTACTAAGTACTAGTTTTGCTCACTGAACAACCGAGATCAAGTTAATTTGCTATCTGCTAAGAGGACAGCGAACCTGAAAAATCTCTTGACTGAACAACAGAGCTCTATTATGTTGGAAGTAGGGGTGCAACTGAGTCAAGCTGACTCGTGAGCTGACTCGAACGCAACTCGATTACAGGTTCATTACCTTAGCTTATTGAGCTCAAGCTCGAGTAATTAACAGCTCGGCTCATAGGCTCGTCGAGTCGCTCAAACTGACGCGCAATTAGCGGTAATGACACCGCGATAATATGATACGCCTCGCATATCGGCATATGCTAAAGTCTTAAAGGCTAAAACTTCTAGAAATCCTTTTTCCCTAACCCTAACACAAACAAACACTCTGCAGTTAGCAGATGTCATGAGTCACGGCCCTCAACTCTCTCGCATCTCTCCTTTCTCACCTTTCTCACATCTCGCCTCCCTCACATCAGGCGGCTCTCGCGCCTTTGCCTTTCTAGCATCTCCTTCTTGGCTTTAAATCTTCGATCACTTGCATGCAGAGATGAATTTAACTTCTTGGCTATAGCTTCATCAAAGGTGGTATCAATGTTGATATATTTATTAAACTTTTCATGAGGAAAAGAAGCCTTCATCTCCAGCAAGCCGTTAGCATGGACATGACCGAGCTTACTAGGAATGACTTTTCTTTTTAGGGATGATTAAGAATTGATATATCTCTCTAAAATTTATAAATAAAGCACAAATTTCAAATTAAAGAATGTATATAATCTAATTAAATGACTTAGTGAGATGAATTTAACAATGCTAGAAGCGAGTCAGATCGAGCTCAAATAAGCTTAAATCAAACTCAAATACTACATGTGAAACTTCAAAATATTACTGGATGATCAAATGACTATCAAATTTGACGTGCTTATAGTCAAATCGAGCGGCTCGACGAGACAAATCCAACGAGCCTAAGATCACTCAAATCAAAGATCGTTTGTATGGTCAAATCACCAAAATACTATCTATGATCAAATAGATCAATATACACCGTCCGATGGAGTGTTTTTATATTTTGGCTATAATGACCAAAATATCGCTTTCAGAATCTTATAAATAGAACTCCATTCTTGTTATGAAGTGAGGAAGGAGCTAGAGGTGAACTTGAGGAGAGAGAGGAGTTCAAGTCATCCATACCCGCCGACCGCCTATTATCATCATCGACTGCCACCAATAACCATTACGGTCCAACCACCGCCGCGTAGTTGTTTGTTACCTGATTTTGGAATTCCGTTATTAGGATTACTTACATACAATCTTGTAATATCACTGTTGGGAAGACTTAAACAGATATAGTGAAATATTTTTTCGGGCCGTGATTTTCCCCTCTTCTTGGGATTTTTCTATGTAAAAATTTTGGAGTTTTTTATTCTCTTTTCAACTATCTACGTGCGTGCTGGATTTCCCAACGAAGCTAAGGCATAAAGTTTCATTCTACAACAACTGATTTTCTGGCACGCAATAAGAATAAACTAGAAGAAAATGCTGTCGATGGAGGAGAGTTTGAGATCAAACTAGATGGCATGCCTAATCTCGATTTATTTACAAGGACTTGTTCAATTAGAATAGGAGATTTGTGGCTACACTTTACTCCATAGAAATCAGAATAGTTCAGAAACTTCTCTTCTTCTTCTTCTTATTATTATTATTATTATTATTATTATTATTATTATTACCCATCATCAAGAAAGAAGCACCTCTTGAGAGTCTTCTTTCGTTGCAATTTGCGGTGCAGTCCATCAAGCATAGGTAGCTTCCTAGAAATGATTGATCCTTCGTTAGGTGAGAATAAAGCCATAAATACTTAAAATTCTCAAAGAAGAAACAGAAAAAAAAAAAAGAAGAAGCGCAGTTAATTTTATCTCTTGAACTACGGTGCATTTATTTCTGGAGCACAAACATTTTAACAAATAAATAGTTATGTTGAGGAATCTGCAATTTCAACCTTCAACTAATGAGAAGTTACAATGAAAGCACATAAGAGTTCTGTCTATACTTCATATAACTTATTAAAACATTATAGCGTAAGGCTAGTTTCTTTGTTCTTCTAAATTTGCCAAACAATCCAAATATACAGCAAATAACTTTTACTTTTCCTTAATAATCATGTATTGTTCTAAATATTTGTCAGATACGTAGGACAGTAATTTTGAAGAACTTCCCGTTATATCAATTCATCTAAGTTTCATAATCCATAATCAAGTTAATAACAAAAGAAACGACTATTTTCTTCTAGTCTTAGCTGGTGAAGTCTTCATTGACGTAATGAAAACTTTATTAATATAAAATTTTTATTTTGTACTATGACATTGGACTTAAAAAAAACTAAAAATCCCTAAATTATAGCAAAACTTAAACCGGAGGATATTACTCCGTCCTTATGACTCACCATTTTAAATGGTGTCATTACGAGGTTATTTGCTAAGAAGCTATTTGAAATTATTTTTATTTATAATTTGATTTTAATGCCTAATTATGATTAATATTGTGCCTATTTTAAAAATTTTCTATTTTTATTTTTATGTGATTATGACATTAGGAATAGAGAGCAGAGGCGGCAACAACAGGCAGTAGCAAGCAGCTGTCTATGATGGCGGAATTAACTAAATAATTAGTAAATCCCGTTATAATGTGGATTTACGAGATTTATATAAACTGAAGCGCGCTCAAAAGCAGGTTACCTTTGGAGCATATCACTTTTCTTCTTCACTTGTTTTGAGCAGGAAGGGAGTGAAAGGGGAGAAGATGGGGATTTCGAACTCCAAAATCCGTCCATGTCTTTGCCATGGAGACGAACTTTTGATTTTTGAGTGTTTCGGGTAGAAGGAGAAAATATTGTATGTGCGGATGTAGCTTTTATTCGATTTCAATCATAATGTGATATGTGGCTCAAATGCATTTAAATTTTATTAAAAATAATATAAAAAAAAATTTCAACTTATGTGTTCAAATCTTATTAGAGTCTGGATACATGCGGACTCTCCATATAATATTTTGTGGCATAGAAGACAAGGACGCGGAAGAATTAGTGTTAGTTAAAAAAGATATAAAATTACTTAAATTAATAATGATAAAAGTTAATTATATAATATTTAATAAATAATTAAAATATTATATTAGGTTAACTTTTAATTAATAATTAGTTAAAATATTATATTAAATTAATATTTTTTATTTTAATTTATGTAATTAAAATTTTTAATTTTTATTAATTATTATTGCGTGTAGAAAGATTCGGGTCGGTAAGTAGGAAAATTTGATATCTTAGTATTATACGAAAGTTTTGCACACACAGTAGAAGAGTTTAAGAGACATAAAGAAAAAAATCACGAGGCTAAATCCACTTAGAAATAATTTTACTATATCAATAGTTGTTATAATTATTATCTTGTCTCCAAAGTTGGAAAATGATAGTTGACAAGAATAAGTTTTGTGAGAAGCTTTACTGGATCAACGAAGAAGGCTTCACTTGATGTGATAGTCGAGCGATCCCGACAACCTCGTCGATAATGATGGTTGGTACGGCATGCGGCCCGGTGATGTGTATTTGTCGGCGGTGGTGGCGGTAACGATGATGTCATGACTATCGGGTGATGGCGGCACGGTGGTCGGCCAGTGGTAGCGGTAGCGGTGGTGATCGGTGGCCGTGATCAATAGTGATGGCGGTGGATCGGTGTTGGGCGGTAATCTTGATTTGGTGGTGTGTGGCTCAGCGTGATCAACCATGGTGGCAGCGATGACGGTGGTGGCAGCGGCGGTGGCTGGCGGCGATGCGATGACCGGTGGTGACGATGGCGGCGGTGGTGATGGCGATGATGACGGCGGTGCAGTGATTATGCTTTGAGATTCTTCAAGTCTCAAAGCTTTCTCATCTCTTTCAGCTTTGGTCCTCATATGTGGAGAATGAGGGGTATAAATTATGGGAGTGTCATTTCTGTAAATACAAGAAAAATCCAAATCACTCCATCGTATGGCTCAAAATGACTCCTTCGATCATCAGATATATTTTAAGATTTAAATGCTCAAATGAAGTCAGAATAAAGAGATCTTAGTTGGGTCGATTTACTCGATTTGATTATAAATATTCCATATTTATGAGCAATTTAGGTATATGACTGATATCTTAAAGTTTGCAACTAAATTTTAAGTGCTTAATCTGGGCTAGTTGGACTCAGAATCACATTGCTCTCGATCTAATCAAGGTGTTTGATAACAACTCTATGATGATCAAAAGAGAGTTTGAAAGATTAAGATTTTAATTCTAAGTGATGTTCACATACATCAGATTCACTCTTCAACTAGGAGATTTTTCAATGACATATTAGTTGCTCTATTTTCTGATGATATCATCTTTATCATCCAAAAATACATATCAAATAAGGAAACTAATAACTTCTTCAATATTAATGACATTTACGGGTTCATTAATATTTGTGTCAGATATAATTTGAAAGAATAGATCTTTATGAGCGCATAAGACTATGAATATGGAAGTGGGTGCAAGAGGCCACGAATCGTAGCAGCGAGGAAACATCGAGTGGTGACCAACAGTGCGATCACGCATGTGCCGGGTCTGCAATTTTGTGCGCGGGGCGTGGGTATAAAGGGATGTAATGCCGCTAGCTTGAGGGCTTGGCGATGAAGGCTGCATGCAAGCGGTAGCAGCACCTACCTGCCGCAAGCACCAGCAGTCTGAGAGGGAGACCGAGCTATCTGGGGTGTGTAGCTGCGGTATGATAAATTCAAGGTAGCGGGGATGCACGCTCGCGATGAGTCTTGGCACTCTTGGGCACCGTGTGAACGCATATGAGTGCTAATAGTAAAAATTTTGATCTTTTTGATATTCCATTAGATTTTATTGATTTTCTTTCCTATTTTTCACTTTTCTAAAAGAACATATTTGAGGAAAATTCTTCAAAATTTATCTAAATATTTTCAAATTTCTTTCAAAATTTCTCCCCTTTTTGTCCATATTATGGATCTATATAATTACCCTCCTTGGAGTCAAGTAAAGAGACAATTTTTTTCCCATTTGTTCTAATATTCTCCTACATTGGTTATAAATTATCCAACAAAATTTAGGAGCTAAGGGTAATAAAAAAAAATAAAAACATTTTTTTTCTTTTTCAACAAGATTGACTTTCTTCTGAAAAGAAGGTTATTTTTTTTGTTGATTAAGACCCGTAGTTCATATAGCTAGGCTCCGATTTTCCCTCGAAAGAGGCTTCAACTATCATCATCGGACTGGTCGGGTTTTGAGGTGATCAGGCTCATAGTTCATATGACGAGGCTATATTTTCCCTCGAAAGAGACGTTAACTATCCTCGTCGGACCGACTGGGTTTGGAGGCGATCAATGCCTGTAGTTTCTATTTTTCTTGTAGAAAATTGATTTTCTTGAAACTCCAATAGATGGTCAATAGTTGACAACTACCAAGGTGATGGGGAAGCATCGATTAGGAACCATTCGTCAAAGAACTCAAAAATTCTAGCATATAATTTCAGAGTGTTGTTTATCATGATGTTACTTGATGACATCAACTTGTATGGAAGAACCTAGAAGTAACATTAAAGATTTTTGGCCTATCCAAGATTGTTCATTAGAGTGTTACTTAATGACAATAACTTGTATGGATGAGGTTAAAAGAAATCCACCAAGGATCTTTAACTGTTGACCTCATTTTTGGAGTGAGTTCTCAACTTCTTCATCATAGATCTAGGACTCTTATAAACACTAAGAGCTCATTAGTCTTAAGACACTTCTTGTGATTAGTGAACACTTAACCTAAGCTTAGAGATTTAGAAGCATTAGCCATAGGGACTTAGGGAGACTTGCTTACCATATAACCTAAACCGAATCCATGTTTTCCTTCTCATACCAAATCTCAAATTCATGTCAAATCCAAAACAAATTTCCAAGACTCATAATCAATCCCATGATCAGATTCATGCTCAAAAATCTCCATAAACCTTATGATTGAATTCCATGGTCTTAACCTTAGCTAAGTCCAATTCAATTCCAATTCAATCAATTTTCCCAAACATCAATTTAATCCTTCAATCAAACTATCAAATTCAATTCAAATCCAACTTTAAATAATTCAATCTTAAACTCAAATCCAAGTCCCAAAATTCCTTCCTGAGCCACATGACCCATTCTCATAAGCTTAGCCAAATATCCACCTAAGTTATCCCAAACTTGATTGATTTCTTTTTAAATCAATTATTCATTCATTTATATTCAAAAATATAAATGAAACCCATACTCAAATGACTAAAATCAAATTAAATTAAATCAAACTAAGCCAAGACCCTTCTTAAGCTATATGGACCTACCTCCATAAGCTTAGCCAAATCAACCCAAAATCAATTAGTTTCTTTATAAATCAATTAGTTCTTTATTTATCTTCATAAATATAAATGAAATCCACATTCCAATGACCTTAAAAATAAAGCAAACTAAATTAGTTTCATTCTTAGCCCTTTTGACCTATATCCATAAGCTTGGTTAAATTTGCTTCCAAATCACTCCAAACTCAAGTGATTTTCTCATAAATCATTTATATCTTCATTTATATTCTCCAATATAAATGAAATATAAATCCAAATAGCCAAAACCAAGTCCAAAATCAAACCAATATCTAATTTATGCCCTTTAAGCCAAATTTTTTGGACTTAACCAAAATCAATCTAAACCAAGCCAAAATCAATGAATTTTCTCTGAATCAATCATTCTTTCAATTACCTATCCAAATATAAATAAAACCTACAATCATCATACCAAGCTCAAGTCAACTCAAGTCAAGCCAAAGTTAGTCCTTTTAACTTAAAATTTCTAAATGAGCCAAAATCCATTGGACTCCAAATTGATTCCAGTTGGATCTATATTTCAATCTTAGGTTCACATATAAGTTCAACTAAACTTGAATCAAGCCAAAACCAAGTAAATTGACTAATTTAGATCCACTTGACCCAAAATGGCCTAAATGATCCTTTTGAGCAAAGTTCTAATCCAACCCAATTGGTGAATCAAAGCCCATCAAAATTTAATATCATGATCAACAATCACCATAGATTGGTAGGTCAAACCAAGTCAACTTTTAGTCAACCAAATGAAACATAAACTAGCCAAAACCCACCATATACCAAATTGATTGAAACCATTGAATCAAACCAAGTCATGGTCAATGATTGAACATGGCTTGACCCTCAATTGAACCAAGTCCAATTGGCCATTTGACCCAAGTTGACCCAAATTAGCCTAAAAGGATAAAATTGATCAAATCATAATCTAACTCAATTTGATTATAACCAATGACTCAAGTTCATTCTAAATTGATTATTGAGCTTGACTAAAGCCATAATTGAGTCCAATTTGACCAATTGGTCAACTTTGATAAATTGGGTAAATTGGATAAAATTAAATCAAAAGCCTACAATCATTTTTAATTGACTAATTGAACATGAACCAACAGCTAACCCAACCCAATTTGATCAAATTGATCAACTTAGCCCATATGACCTATATGAATCCAAATGAGCCAAAATTAAACCTAGGCCAAATTGATTGAAACCACTTGAACAAAAACTCTTCAAATTATCATTTGAACCTAACCTAAGCCTTGGTTTGATCTAATTTGATCAATTGGTCAATCTAACCCAACATGACACAATGTTAACCCATTTGATCAAATGAAGCCAAAAACCAATGAAACTAACCCATGACCCATTGGATGTTGACCAAACCCGACTGAAGCCCATCTTGGGCCAACTTAATATCAGGCCAAACTAATTTGGAGATAAGTCTAATGCAAATCCTCCAAGGATCCTCTCCCACATTGGATTCTTTCCTCATATTGCAAAGTCCACTCTTCATTTCACCTTGGCATCCCTCACTCATCCAAATGAGGCATCACCTAAGCCACTTAAGTGACCTAACCCATGCTTGGTCATCCATAAACTAAAGGGAGGTGAGTTAATTCACCTCCCATCCAAATCGAGCACCCAAGGGATCAAGGAAAGATAATATGGCCAAATAAACCTTGGAGCTCTTGCCATGGCTTCACCTAGTCCAGACGAGCCACATGAACTTGATGGCGACCACTCCGGCACATTGGTGGCGGCTAGCTGGCCAAAAAATTGGAAGCCATCCCATCCATCCACCTCAAAAAATCGAGGGGTATACCCCCTCGATTCGCATGAGAAATGGATCAATTCAAATCATGAGAGCTTCCATGTGTTAATTCGAATCTCCTTGCAATCCCTAGAGTGATTCCAAGCTTCCATCCTTCAACATTTCTCCTCCCCATGCAAAATCAAAATAGGATACTCCAATCTCAATCCTAACTTCTCCAATACTCCATCTCAATCAAATTCTCTTACACACCTTCCACGCACATCGTCAAAGTCACCCAAGTCGTTCCTAAGCTTCCAAGCCACCGGAGGAGAGATTTCGATCGAAGCTAAGCTCCATAGTAATGAAAGTTGATCCACCTAATGAACCAAGGGGAATTGGCTTGCATGCTACTCAATAGGGCCTTATCTCTACTAGACGAAGCTACCTCTGTCGATCCCACCACCGGTCTTGAGCTACGGTGAGGTAATTCCTCAAAATTATAGAAATAGGAACTTTTGTTGGAGCTTTCCAAAGAGAATTCGCATGTGAGCTCATTTTACCCATTGGATCCTTGTAGATCCCTCATGCAAAGGTATGGGTTGATTTTGGAGTGAATCAGCTCAATCCAATCCATGGCGGACGACCTCCATCATTCGCTCGTGGAAGGAGGATTACGGACCATCCGTTCCACGTGATTGGAATAGATCACGCTAGATTTGTTTATTTTCTCCTTTTATGCTACGAATTTGATTTGTTCTGCCTGATATGAAATCAGACAGTGAAGATCAATACCGCATCCACCGTCGGCTTACTCAGCGCATGTGACAACCTTAATAGCCAATCCCGCAGCACCACGTAGAAAGCGCATTGCGATCCACATGGCGCCGATGGGATTAGGCTTAATTAAGGCTAATTAATGTAATTTTAAGTCTAAAACTTCTATAATTCATAGCTAATTGTAGAAAAATCCTAAAATATAAATAATGGCTCATTTTAAAGGTATTTTAGAGGGGAATCCATTAAAATTATCCTTAATTAATTTTGAATAATAATTTTGGATTAATTAGGATTTAATTAAAATTTTAATTAGCTTAATTACTCTATTGACCTCACCTCTCAACTTCCTTATCATAGATCTAGGACTCTCATAGACACTAAGAGTTCCTTAATCTTAAGACACTTTTAGTGATTAGGTGAACACTTAACATAACCCTAGAGACTTAGAAAAGTTAACCATAGGAATAGATTATGCCTTAGGAATTTAGGAGGGCTTACCTACCCTATAGCCCAATCCTTGTTTCTTCTTTCAAACCTCAAATTCAAATTCAAATTACAAATCCAATTTCCAAAACCAATTCCAAATTCAATGATTAAAACTCATGATCAAATTCAAACTTCAAATCCCTTCATAAGTTCTTTGATTTTATCTTATGGACTTAGCCTTAACCAAATTCAAATCAATCCCAATTCAATTGATTTTCTCAAATCAAATTCCAAATTCAATGATTGAAATCCATGATTAAGCTCAAATTCTGAAATCTCTTCCTAAGCATATGAAACCACTTCATATGTTTAGTCAAAATATCTTCAAACCAACTCAAACTTGATTGATTTCTTTATAAATCAATCATTCATTCATTTATATTCACAAATATAAATGAAGTCCATGTTCAAGCCCTTCAAACCAAATCAAAATAAATCAAACCAAATCAAATTTCAAATTTTAACCCTTTTAGCCAAATTCTTGAACTTGGCTAAATGATACCCAAACCAATTCAAAACTCATAGATTCTTCATGATTCAATCATTCGTACAATCATTGACCCAAATATAAACATAAACCACTATTATCAAACCAAATCTAAGCTAACTCAAATCAACCCAAGTTAAACCTAAGTTAACTCTCTTGGCCTGAAATTTTCATATGAACCAAAACTCATTTGACTCCAAATCAATTACAATTGGATTTATATTTCAATCCTAGGCTCATGTATGAGTTCAACTAAACTTGAATCAAGCCATGATCAAGCCAATTGACCCATTTTGGCTCACTTGACCCAAAGGGCCTAGAAAACTTTTTTGAGCCAAATTCTAATCTAACCTAAACTGGATTAAAAAAAACCCATCCAAACCTCACAACATAACCAACAATTACCCTAGAGTGATCAATTACCTTAAATTGGGTCAAACCAAGTCAAACCTAGCCTTTGACCAAGTCAACATTCAGCCTAAATGAAACCCAAATGAGCCAAAACCCACCATGTGCCAAATTGATTGAAACCTTTGATTCAAACCCACTCATGATCAATGTTTGAACATGACAAACTTTCACTTGAGCCAAACCTAGCCTAATTGGCCATTTGATCCAAGTTGACCCAAATTGGCCTAAAAAGCCAAAATGGGTCAAATCATGTTTTGATTCAAATTGATTGCAACCAATGATCAAGTTCATCCCAAATTGATTATTGAACTTGACCAAAGTAATAATTGAGCCCAAGTTGACCAATCGGTCAACTTGATCAACTTAGCTCAATTTGACCTAAATGGTCATATTAGCCAAAATCTAAATTAATTCCAAATTGAATCAAACCAAAGCCTACATTCATTTCCAATTAGCCAATTGGACTTGACTCAACACCTAACCTAGCCAATTTTATCAAATTGGTCAAATTGGTCAACTTGACCCATTTGACCCATATGAATCCAAATGAACCATAATCAAATCTAAAGCAAATTGAACCAAACCAATGACACCAACACACTCCATTTGGTCATGTGAACTTGACCCAACCCTTGGTTTGACCTAATTTGACCAATTGGTCAACTTGACCCAACCTAACCCAACTTGACCTAAATAGGTCAAATTGAGACAAATGAAACCAAACAAACTCCAAACCACTTGAAATTTGGGCTAACCCACTTTTGACCCATTTCAAATTTCAAATCAAACCCATAGCCAAATGACCATTTTCCCTTGGGTTTAGGGCATCCTATGAGATAAGACACATGCACATTGTGTCATTTTCTCCTCCTATCCACTTGGCACCCAATCATAGGTCCAGTTAGGAACCTTGGACTATGGCTAACATGCCCCAACAGTGGTTGGGTCGGCCATGATCCATGGGGAGGTGAAATCACCTCCCCATTCCCATTGAAGCTTGCCAAACCACCAAGGACAAGCACCTCCTCCCTTGGAAACCACTCTCACACCATCCTCCACTCAAGGGAAGCCAACACACATGATTCCCTGTCCAAACCGAGCTCCCATGGTGACCCCTTGATCAAAGAAAGAAAAATCAGCCATGGCCATTCAATCCAAGGAATGAGGGGTATACCCCTCTGTCACTCAAACTCAAGGACTCACCTTCGATTGAACCTTAGAAGCCAAGGAGAGGAATCCCAGAGCCATTTCCAAGCTTCCCTAAGTTCCTCAAAATCTCCATTTTTTGGTTTTGCATGAAAATGAAATAGGGGAGCAAACTAACAAATCCCATTTCTCCATTTTGCAACCAAAGTGCAATTAACTTTGCACACACCTTCCTTGGAGTGAGTCGAGCAAGAATGAATCCTTTCCCAAGCTTCTCGATGGTCAGAGGGGGGAGTTTGATCAAGATCGATCACCTTCATCTAGCACCTTAGTCTCCCGAGCAAACCACACCAAATCAAAGCTCGTGCGGCTCAACAGATCTTCATTTATACCAAATGAAGCTTCCTCAATCATTGGAACCGCTGGGCAGAAGCTTCGGTGAGGTATGCCATTAAAACTGATCCTTGAATGAAATTAGGTTGGTATTTTATGAAAGAAATTTTCATGGCATGCATTTTCCACCATTAGATTTGATTGTCTTGCTTCCAAGGTGTGGGATCATTTTCATCTCCATCCAAGCCCGGGTGAGCTCGAATCGGCAGCCATTCATGGACAGTAGCCATCCTTCATCCCTCAGGAGGAGATAGATCATGTACCATCTATCCTGCATGATCAGGATGAACGGTCCTGATCAAATCACTTAACCCTCTATTTAATCCCTCAGAACTACAAGTTTGATCATGGCCGTCTGATCTTAGATTGGACGGTCCACAGAGATACCACATGTGCCGCCATCCAAGTCAACACTTGGATGTGACAACTTAAATAGCGAATCATCCGCGCATGTGAAGCGCATCGTCATCCATTCTCGGCGGGATTAAGGCTCAAAAGGTTAATTAATTTATTTTTAATCCTAAAACTTCATAAATTCATAATTAAATGTAGAAAAATCCAAAAAAAATATAAACTTAGGCTCATTTTAAATATATTTTTTGTGTATAATTTAGAAAAATTATCATTGATTTATTTTGAATAATGAATTTATCTTAATTAATGTTTAATTAAAAATATAATTAACCTAATTACTCCCTATTAATCATCCAATTGATTTCTAACTTTGTGAATGTTTAGGGGATGATCTCTATCTCCCCTATTTTTAGATTTTATTGGTTGCTTAATTAAGAAAATCAATGGATTAAGTCTTAATCACTTTTAAATATAATTAGTGATAATTAAGCAAATGAACAGTAAATTAATCAATCAATTAAGCTTGTTAACCTCAATTAATGATGATGAGGTCCAGGGAAATGGATGGGACTCCCTCTTCCAATCTTTTCCTTAAATCTTCTCTAATCCCTAAGTAATTAATTAATTAACACCCCTTAATTAATTAATTAATAAGATTAATCAAAAATCCAATTCATAATCTGAATCATGACTAATTAATTGAGAAGATTTAGGGATTGAGACTTGGATTCCATTATTTCTCTTTCTCTAAGCCCATCTCACCTTGATTTGTTAAAATTAACTAAGACTTAAGTAACTAATTAATTAACTTAATTAATCCAATTGAACCTAATTTCTCTTTCTAATCTTGGGTAGTTTTTTAGGTGTTTAATAATCCAAAGTCAGAGATAATGAAATTATGGTTAGCTCACATGTGTGAGAAAACCATAAGAGTAATTAAGTGAACTCCTTAAACTTAATTAATTAACCATTTATGAGCTAATTGCATTAGGTCCCTTTCATTTCTTAGGAACATTGCAAATTTAATTTTCATGTGGTTGCATATCATATTAGCTCATAGTTATTTAATCAAATAACTTAATGTGATGTGATATAGGTAAGGTTTAATTAATTCATTTAATTCATATGTTAACCCAACTAAACCATAAAATCAACTTAATTACTTCTTCATTGAACCAAAATTAACTCACACATCAAGAATGGGATTAGGACCAACAAACCTCTCTCACATTACCTAGTTTAAATAAAACATAAAAATAAAATAGCCTTAAAGAATTTTGGCTTATTTTAAGTAGCCTTATTTAGTATGATTGTCCTTAGGAATTAATTGGAATGGATGAAATTGTATGCTTATGTTCATTTACTTATTTCCTTACCTATAAGTTTGCATATGTTTATAATATAGAACATGTAATATAAAGTTCTCTTTCCTTATCTCACATGGATTCACATAGGATTCACATAGGATTCACAAATATATAGTTCATTTGAAAAAGAATATAACATTTGTCTAAATCTATTTCTATGTATCTCCATGTTAGAACTTAAAGAATTTCATATAACATATGTAAATCATAAAATCAAATCAATATGATTCTTTGTATAATTTCTTATTCTTATGGTTTATTTTTATGAATTTACTTGTATTTGAGAAAATGGTATATTAATCTAGACATCCCGGGGCTGCGAGGTTTAAGTAGCCCTAAGTAGTTCTTGTACCTTACGCCCCTAGTGTAGAAAATAATGGCGTTGTACTCACTTAAAACTCTTATACATGTGTGTGATATGATATGACCAAACATGAATCAAATGAATCAAATATAATTTTTGCATGGATTTTCTTATCCTTGTGATTGCTTATATATTTACATATATCTAAGAAAAGTGATATATTAGTTTGGACATCTCGGGGCTACAAGGCTTTAAGTAGCCCTAAGTAGGTCTTGTACTTTACGCCCCTAGTGTAGAAAATAATGATGTCATACTCACTTAAAACGCTTATACATGTGAATGTGTATCTAGCTAATGGATGAAAAATCCTTTTTTTTATTAAATAAGCATGCATTTATAATTCAATCAAATGAAATATTTAAATTTTAAATACACTTCTTTGCATTTATAATTCAAGTATACTAAAAATCTAAATTGCATGTCTAGATATGCTTAGGGTTTGTTCATATGCATGATATACCAGAGGGAAAGAAATGAATGAATATTTGTATGTGATAGTAAGTCATCCCACTTAATCTTAAGATTTCTTTTTTATTGAATAAGTTTGACTTAAATAAGCCTAAACTTAGGACTAATTAAAACATATAATAAACCATTCACTAAGAGAAATTGGCTAATTAACTTGCTTTATAAGTGACTTAAGGTAGGGATGGAAGAGAGATTCTCTCTCTTTCTTCTCTTTATAACACTTAGTTGTTAAGTGTTGGCCATATGAAATAAAAGGAAATACTAAATAAAGTCTTCAAATTAATTAAATCACTTAAAGAGAAATCAACCCCTTTATAAATAAAATCCCTCACACTTAGCAAATTACAACTCTAAAGCTAGTTAGGACATACCACACAAGCTTTAACTCACACACACTAGACTAAGTCACCATTTCTAACTTTATGTTAGGTGTACAGTTTGATGTATGCTTGTTTGGTGATGTATTATTTTAGACTGGATATTAAGATGCATGTGCGTAGTCTCGATGTTTGATATTAGCCTAATCATAAGGGGCTACTATAATAAAAATATAAATGATTCTTGTTGTGCAGGTTGCTTAGCCCCTAAGCATAACCCAAGTTAGGATAGTTGGGCTTGGTTCCCATGTGTGGGGTGCTAAGTCCAAATTCTTTATATAACTACTTGGGTTATATGGCGTGTTCAGCCAACATTTATTTTATAGGTGTAGCTAGATTTACTTTCCTTCTTTTAATGTAATTTTGCATTAAGATTATGATGAATGTTATGGGGGATTAGGATGAGCATTGGTTATAAGACCAAGTCTTATGTACCATGTGATGCCTTTGGAGCAACCACATCCAAATCAAGTCAAAAGGAAGAAAGAAATGAAGCAAATCAAGTGAAGAAATGAAAGATGAAGAAAGGAATGATGAAGAGTGAAGACCCCCATAACTTTCATCATTTGTAATTTTAATTATTTTCTAATAATATGGGTTGTATAAGGGTAGAGCTTGACTACCCACATTTCTTTTTGGGTTGTACGATGGTACCCAACCGCATCAGCCTTTTATTCTTTTGCGATAGCTTTATAAAATTATTTGATGATTTGTTTAGCTTATGCATTAGAAAAGCATGCCTTTTTATAGTTTATTTATGATTGGTGATTGTTGTATGCCTGGATGCGATTAGGCTCTTAGGATAAAAATAAATTTTCTATCCCATTAACAACTCATAATTAAACTTTTAAAATAACACATAATCTCACATAAAAGTCTAGGTGTTAAATGAAGATAATAAAATATTTAGTAATCCCTTAGCTAGATGTTGTTTGTTTAATATTAAGCATAACTATCTTGTTTCGCTCCCTAGATTTAGGATCCGTGGTTATTATAAATCGTCACCTCTTAGGCATTCTCACAATCTTATATTATGGAATTATAAGTCTAAGATTTCTAATAAAATTTCAAATCAAATAAATAAATGTCCTCAATTTCAAATATATAAAGCCCAACTATATAATAGATTGGAGTACTTACTAGGTTTTCTAGTATCATGAGCACTCCCTACTTATCTCCTTCAACGCTGATAATAACTCTTCCCTTTAGATCCGTCCCACTTGATTTCCAAAATATAATAAATCCTTTGATAGTCCTATCTTTGAATTCCTTGGAGATAATAATTGCCTACTTTAATTGAGAGTATTCTTAAGGGATTCACTTTCCTTAAGATGTAATTAATTATGGAGGTTTTCCTCCATAAGAAACTTAATGAACCCAGTTTAAATAAATCCTGCTTTACCTTTTCATGTAAAATAGGGAAAAAATCTCTCATATATTTTAAGACTCATCATGCCTTAGGAGATTTTATTAGGTGATTAGGTTCATTGTAGGATAGTGATTTCTATCTTTTGAGATAGTACACTATTCCTCAATATCATTTTTGATCACCTCAATAAGCACATCCTCAAATTTGCATAGTGTCCTCTTACATATATACACATGAATGAATCTGAAAATAAACACCACAGATTTTTTCTGGTGACTCCGCTGAGGAGGGTTCCTCTCCATTTCTAGTAGACGATTATTGTCTCCAAGCATCGATAGTGAACTTGAATTTTATGTGAGTTTGAGACTATCTTTCCTTTCATTGACACTTAGCTTAAAAGTTAGCCAACATCCTTTAGGTTTTAGGACCTCACTCTGTGTAGGTCTTGAAACCCCTATTGGGCTCCCTAATAAGTGAAAACCAAATTTATCAATGAAGGGAAAGATAATAAAAATCTAGAACCTCCTTACCACTAGGTCAGTGAGGCGAGGTTCATCATAAAATTTAAATAAATCCTTTCATAAAATGACACCTTCCAAAAGCACTCTTTCAAAATTCACGTAACAAATACTCTTGCACAAAATTTTCAAAAAAAAGGCACAAATTCAAATAACCAACCTTCATCAACAATCCTCATGATTGTTACATGAGGGTTCTTTTCAAAATCAAGATCAAAATCATATTTCCTAAAAGCACATTTTTGAAAATGGTCATATTCATTCAACATGTTTAAAGTTGTTGAATAAGAGTCTACTTTCAAATAAAACCAAAATATGAGATTGAAACTTCACTTAATATATATTCCATATGTGTTGAAGTTAAGGTTTCTCTCTCAATCATACATGAAAGAAAGACATATTATTGAACTCTATTTAACAAACTTGAAATTGTTAAATAGATTTCCTTTCTTTCAGAAATAAATATAAACTTGACTTCCACTTAACATATTCAATTTTTTAAGTGAGGGACTCATTTCCAAAATACAAATTTGATTTTCACTTAACATATTCCATTTGTTAAGTAGAATCTCACTTTCAAAATACAAATTTGATTTTCACTTAACATATTCCATTTGTTTAGTGGAAATTCTACTTTCAAAATATAAAGTTGACTTTCATTTAACATATTCAATTTGTTAAGTGAAGATCTCATTTCCAAAATACAAATTTGATTTTCACTTAATATATTCCATTTGTTAAATGAGAATCTCACTTTCAAAACATAAATTTGACTTTCACTTAACATACTCCATTTGTTAAGTGAGAGTCTCATTTTCAATAACATACAAATTTGACTTTCACTTAACATATTCAATTTGTTAAGTAAGACATACACATTTGGCCTCCACTTAACATACTGAATTTGTTAAGTGGGGGTCTCACCTTCAAAACATATGTTTGGGCTTTCACTTAACATATCAAATTTTCTAAGTGAGAGTCCCATTTTCAGAGGAAAGCAAAACATAAATCACATCACACTTGGGCTTTCACTTAACATACCAAATTTGTTAAGTGAGAGTCCCATTTTCAAAGAAAATCAAAACATATATCAATCACATTTAGCTTTCATTTAACATACCAAATTTGTTAAGTGAAAGTCTCATTTTCAAACATAAATCAAACACATGTGGATTCTACTTGAGATATCAAATTTATCAAGTAAGAATCCCCATTTTCAAATCAACATTCACTCATCACAAGCATAAGATATTTCACAATTTTTTTTTCATGCATATAATCACAACCTCTTCTCAGCATACTAAATTTTAAGTAAAAATTCTTTCAAATCATCAACATTCTCAAACAAGATGCACAAAATATAAATATCTCCAAAAATCTCTCCTCAAATTTTGAACCCCTCCCAACCTACTTAAATTGGTTGAGTATGGGTTTCGAATCAAAATCAAGTGGCAAATACTCTCCTCAATATCAAAACCTCTCCACTGAACCCCACTTAACATATTTGAATTATTGTGGGTTCAGGACTCCAAATTCTTATAATCTCTTGGGGAAAATATTAAAGTAGAAACTTGACTAAAGTTACATTTCAACACATGTAGAGATACAACTCATATCAGTCAGTATAGTCTTTACAGTTAGTACACATGGCTTCACAAAGTTTATTTTTTACTTTCCCCTTAGGATGGACTTGGCCTAGGATCGGGCCAGCCTCCCCGAGACCTACTCCACCCACTGGTTTTCTTTGGTCTAAAATTTGGGGGAGCACGAGGTTCTTGTGAGGGAACGACCCTCACTACCTTTAGCAGGGACAAGGTGGCTGGGCAAAAGCCAATCATCCGCATCGATATGCCCTCTGATTTTGAGTATCCCATCAAGAGGAAAGTCGTGGTTCCCACACTCACTCGAGATAGTTTCAATCTATCCATTTCATATCATTGCTCAGAGCTACTATCTCCTTTTTGGTTACCCCAAAGAGGAAGGCTATCTTAGCTTCTGAGATAGTCTCCTCCACTTATGAGGTAGGTACTAGCTCCCGCTCTTCCTTGTTCACTCATACTCAATGTTGAAATAAAAATCATAAGAATAAGCATGAGCACGAGTGAGTAGCCAGAGAGCTTAAGGCTGCATCTCATATAGCCGAGGAGGGTTCTCCCTAGGAGGTCTCTCCACTTCCAACCAGCAACAAGTTCCACCCCTTCTCAGCATCAGATGGAGAGAAAGATCATAGGAGGATTGTTGTTTCTCCTCCACTATTAATTTATTATGAGACACTGGGTAGGGAGCACAGAGGCCTGATGTCGGACTTAGGACCATCTTACACCAGGTTGGCAGAGCACATGGACGCTCAAGAGTCCAACACCTTATTTGATCTGTGATCATTGATCCCCAGGAGTGTTAGGTCAAATCCATAAGGAAAGAGCCATGAAGGCTCAAGCATCTACTAATGCAGGCAGGAATGAACGGAGGTACGCCAAGCAGTTGGCAAACTCCACTCTTATGGATTTTCCTAATCGACCCACCATTAGGGCTGATCATTCTGATAGGATTATTCTTATCGGTGCTACCCATCGTAGGAAGAGATCTCCTACTAAGGAGTAGTCGGTGTTACCTTCACACCACTCTCCTCGTCGACCACCATCACTCATACAGCTCCCAACATCCACCACTCCTACAAAGATCTAGAAGCCCTCATACGGGGAAAGACTAGCCCATTTAGTGATTCGGCTATGGCTAAGGGATCCTGCACCCTCTATCCCACCTATTGAAGCGAGATCGAGCTCCCCTACTCGACCCTCAACCTCAGTTGTGGTTTGGCAAAAGTGGCGACCCCGCAGTGTCATGGTTGCACCACCATCAACATCACCATCAGAGTCAGTGGTAGTAGTAGTTAAAGATAATAGTTTTATAGTTCCCATGGTAGTTGATTTCCCCAAAGATACCACTCCGATGATAAGTCATGAGCATATCTCTTATAGTGATCATAACCTTCCTAGATCTAACACTTTAGTGATAGGCAGTGTTAGATGCATTTTTTGAGCATGTAGTCCCTCCACTAATCGACCCTGTCTACGATTATACCATTCCTTGGATGAGATCGTAGCCACTTACTTTCTTTGAGAAGAGGAACTCTTGGCGGCGATCACTGCATTCTAAGATGAGTGGGTAGCCTTTGATCGATGAGGATGGTCTTCTTGAGGATTTGATCGAGGTTCATATGTCGATACTAGGAGCTCCCTCCATAGGGATCATCATAGTCAGGAAGGTGTTGTGATTGATAAAGATGATGCCATCCATTCAACCCAACACCTCCGTCAGTAGCTTAAATAGAAAGATGATCAGATCAACTGGATGGAGAAGAGGATGGAAAATCTATTAGCAGTCCTCCATGCACTTCAAAACCAGACCTTAGTCCCACAGCATATATTGGTAGAGGTAGATCATCCAGAGTTAGTACATGTTCTAGATCATCAGCCCAAGAGCACTTGTCTAGTAGATCAGGATAGTGGTAGCTTGCATAGGAAGGTGGTGGACAATATTTCCATACAAGAAAAAAGATATCAAGCAGCTGGTGGAGCAGCAAGTGAAGGATGCATTAATGCAAGCCCGAGGTGGCTCACCTGTTCAAAAGGGTAGATCCTACCCAAAGGAATTTGATGGTGTCCAATATCCTAAGGGTTTTATGCCTCCTTCCTTCAAAATTTTTGATGGTAGTGGGAACCCTCGATAGTAGATAGTACATTTCAGGGACGGATGTTGCAATCTTTGGTGGGTGATGCACTTTATTGCCTCTTGTTAGTAGCAAGAATACATTTGATTGGTACAACCCAATAGTTGGTGAAGACATTCAAGTGATCCTTATTGATTATATTCTTAGATGACATAATTTAATATGAAATGTGAACCACAGCTGTCTAAACAACATGTTGTTGAAATTCTACTTAAGAATATTCATGGCCGTTGCCTTCATGCTTAAAGAGTTTACCATTAAGACATTTTAATAATTAATCAACAAGGCGGCTAGTCTACAAGGAGAGGTCAAACATTTATCTTTCAAAAATAAGTCAGCCAAGCCAAGATCGTAGAAGGAATTTGAGGAGAAGCCAGGGGTAGTCACAACAGTTAATAAGGGGAAGCATCAAGCTAAGGTCCAGTCAGATGGGCCTTGAGCTCAACAGTCTCCTTTACCACCTCCTTTGCCACCACCTCGGCCGTCATACCGACCACCTCAGTTGCCACAACAGCCTCCACCACTACCTCTTTAGTAATATCCTCAATAATACTCTCAACAATATCCTCATCAGCATCATCAACAATAGTACTCTTACTCGCTGCCAGGTAGCTACCATTTACATACTCTTATTGATAAATTGAATAAACCTTATTTATTCAAGAGGGAGGTAGTCAAGAAGATCTTTAAGAATCTCTTAAAAATATGATTTCCAATTACTAGAGCCTAGGAAGCCGGAGGTAGTGGGCAAGAATGATCCAAACTATTACCCCTACCACCACATCCTAGGACATGTCTTAGAAGATTGCTTTATCTTTAAGGACTGGCTTGAGCATAGCTACAAGTTGGGTGCCATTGTCATCCCTAAGGAATGACTACTAGAACAAACCTAGTTTTATTAGGGTAATCCTTGGGGATACACACGATCTTCTTAAGATAGAGGAAGATTAGGATATCTCTCCCTCCCGAACCTCCAAGAAAATCATCTCTATGATAAAAAAGTTACCCTTGCAGTGCACACTCAAACCTCCAACTCTAAGGAAGGTTTTGCAAGTTTCTAAGGACAACTTGAAGGAGGAGGTGAAGCCTAGCGGCACACACCACTTGCGGGATAGCATAGTAGCACAACCACCATCCGAGTCCAGCACTCCATCCACCATTGTAGCTACTACTTCTTCCTCCACTAGCTCCTCTTCTACTAGCAGGACTATTATATTAGTAGATGAGGGCACTAAATCCCTTACGCCGCTTATTTTATTAGATTTCTATCATGTATCTCCACCTAAGAAGAAATCAATGAAGAAAGCTTTCACTTACATCTTGTCCACTTATGATACTCTAGATTTTATTCCTCGAAAACTCTCCAAGTCTAATCAATAATAATAGCTCTAGTTTTGATCACTCCTCTTCTTATGATTTAAAAATGGATTTTCCATTTTGAATCATTCAGGTTCACCCATTGAGATTGATTTGGAGTCACTAACTCTGATGATCCTATAGGAGAAGTTGTATGTGAACCTGATGAGTAGGTAGAAATTTCCACTAAATCATCTCACGAAGTCACTAAAGTCAACCTCTGTAGTGGTAAAGTTCTACCTCTTAAGGTAACACCTCATGATAAGGGTAAATAAGTCATTAGTTCTAGTGATCAAGATGCCCTCCATAGGATGCTCCACCTATGGATATGCTTGTGGAGGACCGGCTTAGAGTTGACTACAATAATCTCGCTCACTTAAGAAAGTTGCCAATAAACTAAGCATTTATGATGCCCTTGTCTTATCCAAAGAGATGATGGAGTCATTGATCAAAGCTCTTCTTGATCTAGAAATATGCTTTGCTCAGTTGATCCTTATTGAGAGGAGGCAAGTTATTCAAGAGAAGCCCATGGAGTTACTGTGATGTTTTATTTTAAGAGATGTGGGACACCACATCGATCTGCAGATGTACTTATTAGAGTGATCGGGTATGATATTGAGGAATGATGTACTATCTTGAGAGATAGAAGTCACCATCCTACAATGGACCTAATCACCTAATAAAGACTCCTAAGGACAATGGATCTTCAAATAATAGATCTTTTCCCTACCTTACATGGAAAAGTAAAGTAGGGCTTATTTTAAGCGGTTCGTTAAGTTCCCTATGGAGGCAAGCCCTCAGAGTTAATTACATCTAAGGAATGAGATTCTTAGGAATACTCTTGATTAAGATAAATGATCATTGTCTCCAAAGATTTTAAAGATAGGACTATCAATCAATTAGTTATTTTTAAAAAAATCAAGTTGAATTTGAGCAAAAGAAAAGAGTTATTATTGAAACCAAAGGGGGATGATTAGGGGATGCTCATGATACTAGGAAATATAGTGAGCATCCCAAACTATCCTATGGTTGGGTTTTATATTTTGAAATTGAAGAAAATTATATGTTTGAGTTGATTTTTTATTAGAAATCTAGGGCATACAATTCCATAATACAAGATTATAGAAATGCCTAAGAGGTGAGAATTTATGCTTGTAGCTCATGAGAAACAAGGAAACAAATCTTACATTAGAAATTTACTTTACTTAGAAACACCAAAGAAATTAAAATCTATGTATTTACTTTAAAGTTTAAAAGAAATAATGGGTATTCTCTTTTCATCATAAATAATTTAAAATATTTAAATATTCTTGCATGACTTCAACAATCATAACATGATTAAATTAATTTAGCAAAGACATTATCTAATGAAGATGTATATGTTTACCTCATAAGAATACTAAAGCAATTAGAAATTTTATTTTAAATACATGTAATTATTTAGATACTAAGCCATTATTTATATTAGAAGGATACGTTAAACTCATGTAGATCATGAAGGGCATGAATCATGACTTAATCTAGAAATTTTGTTGGATTTTATTTTTTAAGGGCATTATTATTTGACACAGGCTATGAGATATCATATGCCTAATGCGTTATGGGCAAAATCAAAAAGAAGGAGGTGTGATTTCACCATGGCTCTCAAAGGTCAAGCTATTTTCTCTAGCAAAGGTGGAAGTCCTCCATTAGCAAGAGTGAAGCAATATGATTTATGCATGATATATGATATATAACATCCAGCTAAGGGTTGCTAAATCATTTATTATCTTGATTTATGTCCTAAGTTTTAGGTGAGGTTATGAGTTATTTAATTTAATTTTGAGTTGATTAATTGGATAGAAAATTTATTTTTCCCTAAGAGCCTAATCGTATACAGGCCATTCATCAAATAATAAAGAAATTAGGAAAATCATGCCATCCTAATTGCATAATCATAAACAAAATATCAATAAATTTATAAAATTAATGCAAAAGAATAAGAGGCCGATGTGGTCGGGCTCCACCACACAAACTTGAAAAGGAAAATGGGTAGCCGAGCTCTACCATTATACAACCCGGATTACAAATGAATAATTACAATTGAAAGAAATTCATGTTATGGGGGCTTTCATTCTTCATTTTTCATTTTTATTTGCTTCTTTTCTTTCTTCCATTTGGCTTGATTGGAATAGGGTTGCTCCAAAGACATCACATGGTGCATAAGACTTAGTCTTATGGCCAATGTTCATCCTAATCCCCCATAACATTCATTTCATTACATCAAAATAAAAAAAAAAACAAAACAAAGGTTAGTTAAACATACCACACATAAATATATGAATAAGTTGGACTTAGCATAAATAACCTTTATATTTTTATTTATAAAACTCACATTTATATTTTATTATAGTGTAGCATGAGACATGATTACATCATCCATCATACATACATACACCCTAACATCCTCTAAAAAATTACATCACAAAATAAAATCGGGCATCAAACCATGCATGCTTAACATAGAGCTAGAAATGGTGACTTAGCTAATGTGTATGTCATTTAAGGCTTGTGGAACGTCTTAGCTAGAAAGGTTGGAATTTTCTAAGTGTGAAAGATTCAACTTAGATGGTGGTTTTGGTTTAAGTGATTTAGTTGATTTGTCAATTTTAGTTGGTGATTTGATTTGGTTTGAATGAACCTACACTTAGTAACTAAATATTACAAAGAGAAGAAAAGAGGAGAACTCTCTTCCATCCCTACCTTAAAGCATTTCTAAGGTAGATTCATTGATGGATTTCCTTTTGTGAATGATTTATTATACATTTTAATTAACCCTAAGTTTAGATTCTTCTAAATAGTCCTGTTCAATAAGAAAGATCTCTTAGGATTAGTTAGGGTGAATTACTATCACATAACACACACCCACTCATTTCTTTCCACCATGTGTGCCATACATATGAATAATCCTAAGCATAGCTATACATGCAAGACAAATCTGAGCACACCTTAATGATGGATGCAAAGAGATATGGTTTGAAAATTTGGATATTCAATGAATGCATGTCTTTATTATGTAGAAAAGAGGGACTCTTTTCACCCATTAACTAAATGCACATCCACATGTATAAAAGATAAAAGTGAGTACAACGCTATTATTTTCTACACCATGGGCACAAGGTACAAGACCTACTTTACTTAAAACTCACAACCAGGATGTCCAGACTAATATACTACTTTTCTTAAATACATGCAAATATACAAAAGAAAGAAATGGATGAAGAATTATGCAAAAGATTATGTTTGATTTGGTTGTATAATTTACATGTGTAAATGTGAAGACCCTTCTTAAGTCAACATAAAATGCATAGGAATAGATTTAAGCAAATGTTGTGTTCTTTTCAAATGAACTATACACTTTGCAAATCCTATTCAAATCCATGTTAAGAGAAGAAAAGAAAATAATAATACACATCTTATGCTATAATCACATACAAGCTTATAAGTACTTATAAGTAGCATCACTTCATTCATAATCTTTGATTTATAGGTTTTGAAAATAATTTTTGGTTTATTAGTAATAATAGATAGTCATATTCTTAACTTTAGCCAAAACATGCAATTTAACATAAAAAATATTTTTATTTAATTAATTTTTTAAAAGAAATGATTGCATATGGAAAATAATATTTAATATACTTGGAAAGAAATAAAGGGATATAAGCACATGACTTCATTCACCCTAATTACTTCCTAAGGACAATCATATAGAATGGGATTATTTAAAATGAATCAAAATTCTTTAAATAGATTTTTATTTTTGGATTTGATTTGACTTAGGAAATATGAAAAGTATTTTCTGGTCCTAATCCATTTCCCCAATGTATGAATTGGTTTAGTTTAATTTTAGAACAATTAGGTTGATTTTGTTTTGTTTAAGTTAAGGTATGAATTAAGTCCATTAAGTATGCCTTACCTATACCACTTTAACATAATTATCCAAATAATTATGAGCCAATATATGGTATGCAACCACATGAAATTAAATCAGCAATGCACTTAAGAAATAAAGGGGCCTAATTGGCTCACAATCATTGGTTAATTAAGCTAAAGGGTTTAGTTAAGTACTTTTATAATCCTCCTACACATGAAGTTTGGTTATAATTTCCTTTGAAAACCTCTTAGGTTATTAAACGACAAAGAATCTATCCAAGAATTAAAGGATTAAGTTTTGGAATGATTTGGTTTTGAGTTTGATTAATGGAATTAATTAATGAAGTGATTAAGTTATTAATTAATTTCAACTTGATTAAATGTTTTCCAAATGAAATGAACTTAAGGGAAAAGATTAGAAAAAAAGTCTAATCTCATTCTCTAAGTCCATTCACTATTTTATGATGATTAACAATCTTAATTAAAGAATTTATTACTATTTGGCATGTTAATTAATCATTTAATTAATTAAAAAAGTGATTAGGGATGAAACAAGAAATTCCTCTAATTAGTCAAGCAATAAATTCCAAGAAAATCATGGGAGGCAGAGATCATCCCACTAATTAACCTCAAAAAGTTTAGGATTAATTGCTTGATTAATTAGGGAGTAATTAAATTAATTATATTTCCAATAAAACCCAAATTGAGTTAAAATAACTATTCAAAATTAATTTATTTTAATTTTCTATTATTCCTCTGAATTATCTTTAAAATGAAGTTGAGTTTGTATTTTTTAAAAATTTTTTACAATTAGTTATGTATTTTGGAAGTTTCACCATTAAAATTGGATTAATTAGGCTTAATTAACCCCCCCATCCCATTGGGCGTGGCGACACCATAGCATGGCCGGGATAGGTTATTTAAGTTGTCACATTCATCGAGTTAGCTGGAGTGGACGTGCTTTCTCCACGGATGGATCTAAGATCGGGATGAGATTAATCTGAGTTTAGGCTTAAATCAAAGGGGGACTTATCATGATCTAATCACAACCGTCCATTCTAATAATGCAAATGGTGATGTCTATCTCCTCCCGTGAGAGACGGATGTTCATCTTGTCGCGATCCAATCACCCGAGCTCGAATGAAATTCAAACTCACCCCACACCTTTGAGGAAGCACAAGCAATGTTGCTAACGATAAAGATTTGATGGGATTACAATTTTCTTCACAAAGGACCAAGCAAAATTCATCCTAAGGTCGGTTTCAATGGCATACCTCATCGGAGGCTATCACCAATGCTTCCAATGAAAGAGGTAGCTTCGTTTAGTAGAGATGAAGCCCTATTGAAGGAATTGGATTTTGGTTTGGAGTGGATTGCTTTTGACCAAGCTCCCCTTCAATGGTGAATAACCTTGATCAAGATGATGCTTCTCGTGGCTTGGAGACTTTGGAAATGACTTGGTTGAGCTTGACGAAGTCCACTGAGAGTGTGTGCAAGGTTAATTTGGTTTTGATGCAAAATTGAGTGAATTGGGATTGGGATTGAACTCCCCTATTTTGGCTTTGAGCAAAACTGAGAAGGAGAAAATGGGGAGCTCAGAAATGGCTTGGAAATGCATGGGGAGAGTTTGATTTGATCTCCTTGGCTCTATCAAAATGGAAGCTTCTGGTTTGAGTGGGAATGAGGGGGAGTATATCTCCCCCCCTCTTTAGATTAGACGGTGAAGGGTTGAATTACCATTTTTTTATCAATGGATGAGATTGGGTTCATGATTTGAGTTGCAAAACACCCCATGTGGGTCATTTTAGAGGAGTGGAGGAGAGTGAGTGCCCATGTGCTAGGTGAGTGCATTTGGTGATCCAAGTGTTCAATTTCCATTAGAGAGGTTAGTTTGGCCTTGGCTTGGGTCATGGCCAACCCAAGCTCATTGGGTGATGTTCACCACCTCCCTTGGTGCTCATGTGAACCAATGGGAGGATGCATAGTTCCCTTGAGAAAGAAATGGCCAAATTCTAAGTGAATTTGGCCATAGGTAACCCTTTGACCTAAGGGCAAAGTGGTCATTTGGCCATGATTTTGATTTGGGCAGATTTGAAATGATTCAAAAATGGGTTGGGCCAAATTTCAAGTGATTTGGAGTTCATTTCATTTGGTTTGGTTCAATTTGACCTATTTAGGTCAAATTGGTCAAATTAAGTTGAGTTATGGTCAAATTGGGTCAAACCATGGGTTAGGTCAAGTTTAAATGATCATTTGGAGCCTATGGGTGTCATTGGTTTGATTCAATTTGGTTTAGATTTGGTTTTGATTCATTTGAGTTAACCAATTTGACCCATTTTACTCAATTGGGTTAGGTCATGGGTTGGTTTAGGCTTGGTTGATCATTTGAAATGTATTGCAACTTTGATTTCAATCAATTTTGATTTGGTTTGATTTCAAGTTGATTTGACCTTTAGGTCAAGTTGGGTTCATGGTCAATTGATTAGGTGGGTCTAATTGGTCATTGAAGCTTTGGTCAAGTTCAATAAGTGATTTGGAATGAATTTGACCCATTGGTTGCAATCAATTTAGAGATCATTTTGACTCTTTAAATCAATTTGGGTCAACATAGGTCAAGTGGTCAATTGGGCTTGGTTTGGCTCAATTGATAGCTTGATCATGTTCAATTATTGATTATGGTTGGTTTAGATCAATGGTTGCAATCAATTTATCTTATAATGAATTTTGGCTTATTTAGGTTTCATTTGGGCTAAGTGTTGACTTGGTCAAAGGCAAGGTTTGACTTGGTTTGACCTAATCTGGGTGATTGATCATCCTTGGATGATTGTTGATGACAAGGTGAGGCATATATGGGCTTGGTTCGATTCAATTTGGGTCGGATTAGAATTTAGCTCAAAAAGGTCCTTTAGGTCACTTTGGGTCAAGTGAGCCTAAATGAGTCAATTGGCTTGATCAAGGCTTGATTCAAGTTTGGTTTAACTCACATATGGACTTATGATGGAAATATAAATCCAATTGCAAGTGATTTGGAGTCAAATGGATTTTGGTTCATTTGGCAATTTCAAGTCAAAAGGGTGAACATATCTTGGGTTAGTTTGATTTTGGTTTGGTGATTGTATTTTTATGTTTATATTTGTGTATGTGATTGAGGGAGTGATTTCTTGAAGAGAAAATTCAAAGGTTTGGATTGATTTGGCTAAGTTCAGGGATTTGACTTGAAAGAGTATAAGTTGGATTTTTGATTAGATTTGGATTTGGGTTTTGAATTGATTTTGGTTATTTAAATTTATATTTTCATTATATTTATGAATATAAATGAGAATATAAATGGGTTATGAGAAAATATTTTGAGTTTGGAATGATTTGGAATTAGTTTGAGCTAAGTCCATAAGGTGAAATCGAAAGTGCTTAGGAAAGATTTTGGGATTTGAATCCAATCATGGGTTTCAATCATTTGATTTGAAATTGATTCATGATTTGTATTTTAGAGTTGATTTATGACTTGAGAAAATCAATTGAATTGGAATTGATTCAAGATTTGATTTGGATTGGTTTGAAGGAGAGAGGCAAGGATTAGGTTCAAACTATAGGGTAGGAAATTCCTCCGAATACCCATAAGGAATAACTTATTCTTATGGCTAACTCCTCTTAGTCTCTAGGGTTAGGTTAAGTGTCTTATGACTAATGAACTCTTAGTGTCTAGAGGAGTCCTATGTCTAAGATGAAGGGGTTGAAAGCTCTCTCAAAAAGTGAGGTTAACAAAGGGCACCCAATAGGAGTGGTGTGACTGACAAGGCATACTGCATATATTGGTGTTGACTGAGACAATCATAGGTGTGGTGTAACTGACAAGGCATAATGCACATATTGGTGTTGATTGAGACAATCAACAACATTTGAATGATTGTAAGCACTAATGGAAATGATCTACTTCCAAACCGAGGTGTAAGGAATCAAGGAAAGAGCAATGCAACTCCACTTATGTCAAAGACATAAAAGGAGATCCATTGGGATTGAGTATATGAGCCTTCCACTAGGGGAAAAGGTTCAAGTTATCCACTGGGGATAAGAGGTTATGAAATCTGCTGGGGGATTTGAATTTGGAATCCAGAGGATAGAAGTGTGAAACCTCAACTAGGGGAGCAAGTTTAGGTTGGATTGAATTGATTCCACTGGGGGAATTGGAAAGATGTGCATCTCACTAAAGAGAAGCTGATTGATTTGATTTTTTAATTTGACTCCACTAGGGAAGTTGGTTGGGTTTGTTTTAAATTTTAAATTTTAAGATGGACCACTTTGATGGACTGAGTAGGGGCCATGTTGTTGCCTACTTGGTTTACCAATCCAAAGGGGTAGTCTACCAGCCACATGGTAGGACTATCCAATCAAAGGGTTGCCTTTCAGTGTGTAGCAACTGTACTAGGAAGAAAGCATGGCAGACTTACATTTTCCAAAGTAGGGATCAATTTGGGGTAGTGATTTACAAATCAAACCCAACTTGGGATGACTACTGAGTGAATGCCACTCGGGGACTTAAATTAGCTCAAATATAGTCAAAATTAATTTCATTTTTAATTAGATTTGATCGATCATGTCAGTTTGCGATGGACCGCACTAAGTAGGGGTCATATTAGTCTTGACCTATCTTTAGATTTACTGAGTTTCCATGTATCCAACCAAAGGTGTCTTTGTTTGGTGACTAATTCAGAGAAGAACACATGGAGACTCACATATTTCTTGAATAAAAGACCACTGAGGTGACACATTAGCAAGGTAACATGTCAACCTGACCTTGTGCTGCCCATCAATTTGCGATAGTCATGCTAAAGAAATTAGTAGCTTACATCTTCGAGAGAAAAGGGGTAAACTATTTGTAAAATAGATTGAACGACCTAAGGTGACTATTGAGAGAGTGATGACCTGGACTATCTCCACTGAGTAGTCGATTCTTATATGGAGTTTGCGCGCCTAATGATAGGATGCCTTCTTGGGAAAGGGGCCGATGGGGGATTGAATTCCTAATCCATAAGCAAATAAATTTGTTTATTTATTTGTTTGTTTATTATGGAACCTATTAGTTTATGAGGGATCACACTGAGAAGGAGCTTATATCAGCCTAGACCTATCTTAGGTTTACTGAACTAAGGGAGAATCTGTGTATCTGATGAACAAATTCTCCAACCATAGGGGTGATTAATAGGAAAAAGGGACTGTCCAATTCAAAAGAAATTTAGGTAGTGTCTAAATGGGGTCGCAAAAGATGTGATCTAAATAGAGTGCCTGTAGGGAAGGGGCTACTAAGGGCTTTATCCAAAACCCTGAAGAAGATAATGTCTATAGGTATTTAGTGGCCAACTCAAAGAGAAAGCGCAGGGACTCATATTTTCAAGAGTGGTGTATCCATTGGGTGGGTCAATGTCAGCATAGCAACATCAATCAACCTAAGGTGCCCATCACTTTGCAATAATCAGCCTTGGAAGAAAGCATCGGGGACTCACATCTTTTTACAGTGGAATTGATTGTCGGGATAGTTTGTCTTGGCTGATAGGTGCTGACCTATGGCTAGGTGAATGCCGGGACTTATATCAACTCAAAAGTAGTCAAGAGGAAAAGGCCCGGGTTTTATCCTAAACCTCAAATATACTCAACCTAGTTAGTGTTAGCTGGTCAGTTCAAGAAAAAAGCGTGTAGGCTTACAACCTTTTAAATAGAGTCAATATGAGGTAGCTCAATGGTTGCGTAGTGAGGTCTACCCAACAAACTAGGTGCTCATCGATTTGCAATGGTCATGCCAGGATGAAAGCATGGGGACTCACATCCGCTGGGCAAGTGACTATTGGGGTGTCATACTAGCAAGGTAGCATGTCAGCCCGACCTAGAGCAGCTAATGAGTGAGTGTCATAGGGGCTTTCTCCCACATAAAAATAGCGAGACAAAAGATATGTGTTCATGTTTATGTTTATGTTTGTGTTAAAGGAGGAAAGGATGCCGCTTAGGTTCTGTTACACCTATCTTAAATACCCTTAAGAGTTGATGAAATGGTGCCATGAATGGAAGTTGTGATTCCACTAAGAAAGGATGCCTCTTGGGTTTTCTTACACCTAACTTAGTTGTCTAGTAAAATAGGATGCCTTGGGTTCTCTTACCTACTCTAGTAGTGCTTGGGAATTGTGTTTAATTTGTGTTTTGTGTTATAAAAGAAGGATAGGATGCCTCTTGGGTTCTCTTACACCTACCCTAAATACGTCATGGTAGATTCTCAAACAAGAAAACAATGCTTCGAAAGAAGAGAATATTTTGATGAATTGAAATAGAATTTTTGAAGATAATTATTTTCAAACATGATTTTATGGATAGTATTTCTTCAATTAGAGCCCATTAATTGGAAGCATTAGGTGTTCCCCTTTACAATCAATAAGTTGATAAGATCATCCTTGGTAGCCTTCTCTATGATAAAAGGGCCTTCAAGTGGGTTCAAACTTGCCTCCCATCTTTCAATGAGCAACAATTGTCTCCTTAGAACTAAGATAAGCTCTCCTACTTGAAAAGTTCTAGGACGGACCAACTTGTTGTGAGCTTGAATCATCTTGGCTTTATATAACTCAAGGTTCTGGCATGCCCATAGGCATCTCTCCTCCAAACCTTCGAACTCTTCTAACCGCAACTTGGCGTTATGCTCTGTAGTGATTTTACTACCCATTGCTATTTAGGAGTTGAACTTCTAAAGGTAGAATGACTTCAAACCCATATACTAAGGAGAATGAGGTAGATTGAGTTGGAGTTCTATACTTGGTGTGGTATGCCCACAAGGCTTCAACAAGCTACTCATGCCACTATTATGTTTTGTCATCAAGTGTCTTCTTTAGTATCTGGATGAGATTTTTGTTGAATGCTTCTACTAGGCCATTTGCCCTGGGTAGTACGTAGTGGAGTATCTCCAATCTATGTTGTGCCTCTTGGCACAGTTGTTGATCTTGGTGCCCTTGAATGCAATACCATTATCAGATATAATTCATCGAGGAACCTTGAACCTATATATGATATGGTTCAAAAATTGGAGCACATCTTTGTGACCTCTCTGGGATTGCCTCACTTGGAAAAAGTAGTTGGTGGTAGATAGAATGAACCGATGACCCTTAGAAGAAGGAGGATCGATCGGACCCACAATGTCAGTACCCCAATAGTCAAATGGCCATGAGGCCAATATTTGGTGTAGAATGTTGGGTGGTTGGTGTAAGACTACATTATGTATCTGGCATTGATGGCATCTCCTAGCTATATCCATGCGGTCTGTGATCATCGAAGGCCAGTAGTATCCTAGTCTCTTGATCTTGGCTTTCATCTTTGGACATTTGAGTTGAGTTCTCTTGTGGTATGCCCCTTCAACAAAATCTTACCATATTGTGTGCCATCAAGTGTCTTCTTTAATATCTTTGAGATTGTTGAATGCTTCTACTAGGCCATTTGCCACAGGTATGAGTATCTCCAATCTATGTTGTGCCTCTTTAGTTGTTGATCTTGGTGCCCTTGAATCTCATTTCTCTAATTGAGAGAACCTTGAAGTATGAGCTCACAAGATGGAGACATGCTCATGCCTCTATCCTCTTGGATTTTGGTAGATAGAATGAACTGATGACTCCCTTAGAGGATCTGATGTCTCCAATAGTCAAATGATAGGTAATATGTATTTTGGGTGGTTGGTGTAGACTTGTATGGCATGGCATCTCAGCCATATTCACATGGTGATCATAAGATCTGTCTCTTGATCTTCTCATCTTTGAGACATTGGTGCAATATAGACTTGGTTGTTCACCTTGATCTTATGGGGCGCATACTAAATATCATAACCATGTTTGATCAAAATCTCATGATGTCCAGGTAGGAGAAATTCATCCTTTTGGCAACACCTCCTTCAAGAGAACACTGAGATAGAACTTGTCTATTTTGGACCCTTATTGAAATGGACTCATTTTTCAGACATGCTAACTCCTTGGTGAGTTTGGCCAAAGCATCTCTTGCATTCTCTCGACCTTGTATATGGTGACCTCGGATTTCCAACAACTTCATGTGTACTAATAGCAATGGAAGAGGTTTTAGAACCTTATGACCCATCAAGGTTGATGATTAATGAGAATCCCCATAGATGTTGATGCTTTGGCACTCAGAATAGTTAACTTTAAGCAATCACATACTCGCATTGTTGTGATTGAAGAGATATGAATCTCATCACATCTGCAGAGTTAAATTATTCCTACCCCCTTTCAGGAAGAGTAGATGTGTTCTTCTCCTGGGCATCAATACATCTCCCTGATGAATGCTAGTCCCAAGTTAATGATTTGTTCATCAGGTCATCACGGGAATCAATGGAGTACTACAAATGTGATATGTTGAGAATCATGGACCAATGCTAACTATCATCTGGTTGTTGAGATATATTATTAATTGATTCTTGAAATCAAGTTTATGAAAGCATAGTAATCTTGTAGCAGGGAAGCAAATATTAAAGCGCAATGTTTCTTAATAGGTGGGTAGTTTGCTTAGAGGATGATGATGGTAGAGCATTTTCTTCATCATGCTTGGGCCAACAAAGCTGAGGATGTCATCAATGCGGTAAGGATAAGTGGATTGCGGATATGGGCTGGTGACTTCACCAAATACTATTTAATGTCTTCAAAAGCATCTTGTTATCATCCCACTTGAACTTAGCATCCTTTTTAACAAGTGTTGAAAATGGCTTGCATCTCCCTAATAGATTATAGATAAAGCACCTTAAATATGCCAACCACCCTTGGAAAGATCTGAGTTGGGTTAGCCTTTTAGGGGTGACATTTCTAAGATAGTTTTGATATTTTTTGGGTCTATCTCTATTCCCCGGTGTCAAACAATAAACCCAAAGAATTTTTTTGAAGCTACTCTTAATGCACACTTCAGGAGATTCATTTTGAGATTGAATTATCTTAACCATTTGAAAACTACTCTCAAGTGAAAGAGATGATCATCCTTTTCTTTGCTTTCAACTACTAGATCATTAACATAACATTCAACTTGATGATGAATGAGTTCATTGAAAATTTGAGTCATGGCCCGGTATGTAAGACATTTTTTAAAGGCAAGGCATATATAATAATAGATTTCAATCTGGTTTGAAAAGAGTGTTTCTTTCAACCTCGAGGGCTATCTTGATTTGGTTGTAGCTTCCATAAGGAGAATACTACATGAGATGAGGCGATGTCCACCATTAATTCTAGTATAGGAAGTGGAAATTCATCCTCAAGATATGCCTTATTTAAGTCCTTGAAATTGATGCATATGCAAATTTGGCTATTCTTTCTCTTAACTGGCATGACAGTGGCTAACCATGTAGGGTTTTTTTTCCTTGATAAAGCTAGTATCGATTAGTTTCTTGACTTTAGAAAGGACATGTTGTTCGATTTCTAATCGCATATGTAGCTTGTTTGATAGGGTTAGCATTAGATATTGCTAGTTTGTGAGCATGTCGAGATGCATTTCTTTTAGCTCCATGCAAAAAATCCTTAAACTTAGTCAATAACCTAACTAAGAAATTAGTTTCTTCTTCGTTCAGCAGTGAACTAATGTATGTAGGGTGTGGATCTTTTTCTGTCCTGAGGTTGATTTCTTTGAGCTTGTCAATAGTTGAATGGATTTCCTCTTCAAATTCTGGAGGTGCATCTTTGATTTCAAGATCATCAGATCATCGTTTTTAAATACACCTTCTCAGAGTTAGTTTGGTTTGAGAAGATCCTGTAGATTCAGATGATTGGTGACTAGTAACATCATCATCAGGACTCCCATCTAGTCTTGGTCTTGATTGTACATCCCCATCTTTATGTTCCTTCTCGAAATACTGCACATGTTTAAGGAATCAAACCTTTCTTTGCAAGATTATGAACACAAGGTGAGTACAAATCAAAAGGTAATTCTATTAAATCTTTATATGAATTATCCTCAAATTTCACATCAGCTTCTAGACTTGAGGATGATGATCCCAATAGGAATCTCTTAGGCTTGATGTCCATGGAAGACTTAGGAGCTTCTTAACTACTAAACCTTCAACTTTTTGAGAAGAAAGTGAGGTTAGAGCTAAAGTTCCCAACTGCTACCTAATAGTTTTAAATAATCATGATTTGAATACATTTGTGCTTTGCTTGGAGGCCTAGTCTTCATGACTATCTGGCTTGAGTGTCACCTCTAATGAAACCCACTGAGAGGGGTTGGCTGGTGTGCTTATCACATGAGACTCATCCTGAGTTGGATTCTAAGTCTGTGAATAGAGTGCTCGTGAACTGGAACATAATCCCCTGTGGCTGGCTCTCCAACTAGGGGTCTTCCTCCTCAGAATTACCTCAGTATCTCTTCTGCCTCTCTTGGTGGAGGTCAGTCATCTACCCATGTGATGGTGAAATGTGGGTGGAATGTAACATGTGGCTCCACCTCTTCCTCAGTATTCTTTTCTCGTGTACTTGTATTTTTCTTTTTCTTTTTCTTTTTATTTTTCTTTTCTTTTGTATTTGAATATTGACTAAATTTGCGAGAATATACATTTTGGTTTTGAGGAAGATAGTAGGTCGCATCTTTATAAATCTTGACCTCTCTAACTGAAAAAGGCTTTTCATCTCCTTTGACACAGTATTCAATTCCATATTTTTGAAACTTGATGCACTGATGAAGGAAGGATGGAATCATCTTGTTCTAGTGTATCCAAGGCCTACCAAATAATATAGTGAAAGATGTATTCAAATCAATTATATAGAACTTGGCTTTAGTCTTCTAGTCTCCTATTTCTAAAGGTAACACTATGGAGCCTAAAGCCCTCTCACCCTATTCATTGAATCCTCTCAACATCATCCATTCTCCTCAAAGTTTGGAGATGTCAATCCTCAAATAAGCAAGGGTTTTCAAGCTCATAATGTTCACTGATGCACCTGGATCAACCAACACCCTAGAAAGTCTGCTCATATCCACTGGATGGTTGTGCTCCATATCTTTCAAAAGAAGGTCTTCATTGGTGAATGTGATTCTTGGGCTCTCTTGAATAATGTGCCTCCTCTCCAACAGTGAGTCAATTGAGCTAAGCATATTTTTGGATCAAGAAGAGTATTGATTAATGATTTCCTCATCTCTTTGGATAAGACAAGAGCATCATATATACTTAACTTAGGTGAAAACTTTCTTAGGTGAGTGAGGACATTATAAAACTTTGGGATGATCCTCCACAAGCATATCCATGAGTGGAGGATCCTGTGGAGGGCCTTCTTGCTCATTGGTACTAATGACTTGTTTTCCCTTATCTTGAGGTGCTACCTTAGGAGATAGAACTTTGCCACTACGAAGGTTGGCTTTGGGAGATAGTTTAGTGGAAAGTTTTACCTACTCATCATTCTCAGACCCTCTATAGGCATAGATGATTCTAAGTCTATCTCAAGAGGGCTATTATTCAAAGAAAAGTCCATGAATTAGAAAGGGATGATCGAGTTGTTATAATTATTAATACTTGAAAAATTTTCTAAAAGAGTAGAATCAGATAACCCATTAGAAGTGGCACAGATGTAATTCAAACTAGCTTTATTCCTCGATTTCTTAAATTTAAAAAAGGTACATAGTAGAAATCTAGAAAAGTAAGTGGGGTGAGGGATTTGATGCCCTCATCCACTAATACAAGATTTCTACTAGAAGAAGAAAACAAGTAGAAATATTGAAGTAGTAGCTAAGGGATCAAGGCTGGACTCGATCGATGGTTGCTTGGCTATCCGGGCAAGTATGGCTACTCTCTCTGCTCCCACTTTCTTCAAATTATATTTGGCAACTTGAGAACATTCCTTGATGTTAGAGGTTTGAGCTACCTCAGGCACCTGTAGGAAAAGTTTTTGATTTTAAAAATAATATTTTTAGAGGTTTGAGATAAAGAGATATCTCAACCTTCTTTTATTTTGAGAGGATTACATGCATCCCCAAGGATTACCCTAACAGAACTAGATGGTTGTTCCACAAGATAGTCCTTAGGGAGAACTATGGCACCCGACTTATTACTATGCTCAAACTAGTATTTAAATGTGAAGAAATCCTCCAAAATATGGCCTAATATGTGGTGATAGGGGCAAAAGTTAGGATCATTACTCATGCCTACTTATCCACTTCTAGGCTCTAATTGTTTCTTTAAAAGGTTCTTAAAGATTTTTCTGGCTACCTCCCTCTTAAATGAATAAGCTTTATTTAATTTATCCAAAAGAGTAGGTGGATGATAGCTACCTAGGGGGTGTATCTGCTGTATGGTGAGGGAGGGTGGCGAGGCCATGGACTCTGGTGGCCGATAAGATAGCGAGGTGGTGGTAAAGGAGATGGAAGTGATGGATGTGGAGCTCGAGGTCTCTCATACTGATCTTTGGCCAGTTGCTTCCCCTTATCCAATGTTGCTACTACACCTAGCTTATTTTCATAGGCATTCTACAATTTTAGTTTTAATGATTGATCTTGAAAAGGCAACTGTTTGGCCTCTCCTTGTAGACTAGCTGCCTTGTTCATTAACTTTTCAAATGTCTTGTGGAAACCTTTAAGTATGAAGGCAATCAGGCCATGAATATTCTTTAATAGAATTTTAATGGTATGTTATTCGGACAGTTGCAGTTCACATTTCATACTCAAATTGCATCATCTAAGAATATAATCAACAAGGGAATCACTTTGGTGTTTTTGTGCTACAATGAGATCACCCATAGTTACTCTTTGCTGAGCCCCATCAAACTTTTTAACAAAGAGTTGCTCTAACTCACCAAAAGTCTTCACTGAATTGTTTGGGAGTTCAGTGTACCAATTAAAGGCTATGCCCGCTAAACTACTGATAAAAGAGATGGAATAATAGTGCATTCTTTCACCCATTACAAGCTAGCCTTAAAGTTCTTTTTATGCTGAGAAACCCTTCTTAAAATTCCTTGAAAACACACAAACTTTTATACCCTTTGGATATTTTCTCCACCTCCTTTTCATACATTGCTTCAACCAGTGGCAATCTTGTATGGAGATAACTCATCTTCAATACCAATCCAGCCGCCATTTCTTTTGTGGTAAAAAGGGGTGGGTAGATTGTGCATTTTCCAATTTACCTTCTCCCTCTCTTTGAGAGTTGGAAGGAGTGTTCTTCAGAAAATAATGTCTTCTATCATCAAGCATCATCTTTAAGAGCACAAATGATCCTGGTCCGGTGGCCAATCATGTTCTTGAGAGCCACATCTAACCTCCCACTTGGGTCAGCTATGAGGCTACCCATCTCTTAGAGATACATGCTCATGGATGCACGATGGGTGGTGTGCTCTAGTTCTACCATGGGGACAATAAACCTCCCTTCTCCCTCTCTTTGCTATGTTCCATGATATGTTGATGTGGTGGTGGTGATGGCATGACTACGATGCTACGAGGTGCCACTCCCTCTTCAAGTAGGAGGTTGGCAGAGAGCTTCACCTCACCTCGGTTGGTGGTGTAGGAAGTGGGATCAGGATCACCCGGTGAGTCTTTCTCCCTTAATGCTTTCTCATGGCTTTGGAGATGGAAGATGGAACTTGGACTAATGGAAAATGTGGTAGAGCGTGTAATGGAGACAACTCCCCTCCCTCTATGGGGGGCTCTCCTCCCATGATGGGTAGTGATCAATACAATACTTAGTGTGAGGTGGGTAGCGTGGGTGGGAAAATCTGAGGAGGAGGTTAGCGATTGTTGGGCATATCTTCAACTCTCTCTCATGGATGGTGATACTCAAGCCTCTCGGCCCTCTCACAGGATATGCTCACCTCTTTGTAAGAATAACTAATCATAAATCAAGCCGCTTTGGACTCACGACCATGACCCACCAACTTGCAGAAGCGTCCAAGGCTATGACCTCCTCCTATCTCTGATAGGTGCCTCATAATGAACTGCAGGTGGAGGTGATATGGTAATTCTCCTAACATCTTCCTCTCCATTAGAACTGGAAAGAGGATGGAACTTATTCTGAGTGGGAAAAGGGGAGAGTACCCTGGGTGACTCCTCTACTACAACGTGAGACAATGTCTCCATTTCCTTAGCAATGCACACATGATGCCGCTTGATCTTAGGGCTCCTATTGTGGTCTTTGGGTCCACTTTGTGGGCGATGGGGGCTAGACCCCTCTCAAGGTAGGAGACTATCCTAAGCAGGTAGCCTTCCCCTTAGAGGAATGAGTGAGTACTATCCCCTGGTGGGAACAAGCCTATGGGCACTAAAATTATACTCTTGTGGGAACCTCCCTTCCTCTTTAGTGAGGGAAATTCAAAATCGAGGGCATCTCTAAATATGACCCATCTCCGCATCACCTCTTGTGATGAGGGTTACCCCCAATAAGTAATCTTGGCCCCCTCGAATCCTTGGTTGAAGTGTATCAGATGAGCAAAATTGGTTTGGGGGAGGCTGACCTGATCAAAGGCCAAATCCAACCCAAAGGGAAATGTGAATACATACTTTTGAGAATCCATTTGTATGTCTTGAAGAGAAAATTGGGAGTGAAATTCTACAATTTTGAAAATAAACTCAAATCAGATTTTCTGCCTTGGTATTCTGATAACTTTTTGAAATTTGATTTAGAGTTTGAACCCACACTCAATAATTTGAATATGTTAAGTGGGTCTCATTGAATTTAGGAGAGATTTTTGATGGAGAGATTTTGAGTTTATTTGGGTTTAGAACCCACTTTCAACAAATTTGTGTATGCTAAAATGGATTCAAAATATTTTGGAGACTTTTGATGCTTCCATTGGTTCATATTTGAGTTTGATTCATGTTTGGAGAACCTTTATTTAACAAATTTGAGTATGTTAAATAGATGGTTAATTGATTTTGTTTAGAATTGATGTTGGAATTTACTCATTTAGAAATTTGGGTATGCTAGATGAGATGTTTGAAATCCATTTTCTTCTTTTGCTTGTTTGCTCATGATGTGTATCATGTGTGAATTTTAGAAATGGGATCTTTAATTAGCAGATTTGTGTATGCTAAATAGAGTTCAAGTGTGTTTGATTTTTGTTTTGGTTTTGATTTTGAAAATCAGATATTTACTTAGCAAATTTGTGTATGCTAAATAAAAAAAATTTAACTGTGAAAATGGGATCTTTACTTAACAAATTTGTGTATGATAAATAAAGTCCAAATTTATTTTCAAAAGAGGGGGTTTTCTATTTAACAAATGTGGTGTGTTAAATAAAATCCAATTTATTTTCAATTTTCTTTTGAAAAATGGAACTCTCATTTGACAAATTTGGGTATGTCAAATGAAATTCCAATGTGTTTTGATTTCCATGATTTTGCAAGGGAGATTTCCATTTAATAAATTTGGGTACGTAAAATAGAAGTCAATCATATTTTATTTTTCAAAGATGAAATTTTTGTGTGTGATTATTGATTTTTAAAAAGAAGGAAATTCCAATTTAGCACATGTAGAATGTGTTGAGTAGAGTTTCAAGTGGTGCAATTTTTTTTGGAAATGAAGCCTTTATTCAACACACTTGGACATATTGAATGAAGATGCTTATTCTCAAATTTAGTTCTTCTTGAAAGAAAGAAACTCCAACTTTAATATACATGGGATATATATTGGGTAGAGTTTCAATCTTATGATATGATTTTATTTGTAAATGAGATCTTCATTCAATAAACTTGGGTATATTGAATGAGGGTGATCATTTTTTAAATATGTGCTTTTTTGAAAAGGAAGAAACTCCTAACATATGTGAGATGTACTGAATGGAGTTTCAATTTTATGAAATGATTTTATTTGGGAATGAAATCTTCATTCAATAAATTTGGGTATATTGAATGAGGATGTTCATTTTCAAATATATATTTTTTGAAAGATGATTATGATTTTGGAAATGAAATTTTTATTCAATAAATTTGGGTATTCATTTTTTAAATATGTGCTTTTTTTGAAAAGGAAGAAACTCCAAACATACGTGAGATGTATTGAATGGAGTTTCAATTTTATGAAATGATTTTGTTTGGGAATGAAACTTTCATTCAATAAATTTGAGAATATTGAATGAGGATGTTCATTTTCAAATATATGCTTTTTGAAAAGGGAGAAACTCCAATTTCAACATATGTGAGATATATTGAATGGAATTTTAATTTTATGAAATGATTTTATTTAGAAATGAAATCTTCATTCAATAAATTTGGGTATGTTGAATGAAGATGTTCATTTTCAAAATGTGCTTTTTGAAAGAATGATTATTTTTTATTTTGGAAATGAAATCTTCATTCAATAAATTTGGGTATATTGAATGAGGATGTTCATTTTCAAATATGTGCTTTTTGAAAGGATGATTTTTTATTTTGGAAATGAAAGCTTCATTCAAAAAACTTGGGTATATTGAATAAGGATGTTCATATTCAAATATGTGCTTTTTGAAAGGATGATTTTTTATTTTGGTTTTGAAAAGAACCTACATGTAACAATCTTGAAGATCATTAGATGAGGTTGAGTTATATATATTTGTAAAATTTTGTGCATATATTTTATTGTGTGAATTTTGCAAAAGTGATATATTCAAAAAGTGATATTTTTAAAAAGGATTCATTTTTATTTATTTTTGGAATGAACTTTACTTTACCATAAAGATGGTAAGAAAAAGGCCTTTAGTCATCTCTTTTTTAAATTTGATTTTCACCTAAATTTGGGAGACTCATATGAAATATAAATCCACTCTTGATACTTGGAGACAATGATCATTTATGAGAGATAGAGAGAATTTCCCAAGAGTCTAAAGAATGTGGTGTTTTATTTTAAGAGAGAGGACACCACGTAGATCCAAGATGTACTTATTAGGTGATGGGTATGACATTGAGGATATACTATATTTAGAGGCGAAGTCACGATCCTAAAATGGACCTAATCACTGACTCTTAAAGATAATGGGTCTTGAATGTACGAGATCTTTCCCCACTTTACGAAAAGTAAAGTAGGATTTTTAAGCCATGTTCGTTAAGTTCCCTATGGAGGCAAGCACCCACTAAGAAATGAGATTCCTTAGATTACTCGAGGTAAATGATCGCTGTCTTCAAAGATTTCAAAGATAAGACTATAAATCAATTAGTTATTTTTAAAAAATCAAATGGGATTTGAGCAAAAGAAAAGAGTAATTATTGAAACAAAAGGTGGAGGAGTAGGATATGCTTATGATACTAGAAAACCTAGTGAGCATCCCAAATTATCCTATGGTTGGATTTTATATTTTTGAAATTGAGAAGAATTATATGTTTGAGTTGAATTTTTATTAGAAATATAGGGCATGAAGAGAAATGCCTAAGAGGTGAGGATTTATGCTTGTAGTCCATGAAGAGAAACAACAACCTCAGATCCTAAATCTAGAGAGCTTTGGCGAGGGCCAAAGCATGACTTAAGTCTAAGGCGAAGATGGGTATATAATTTACCTCGTCAAGAGAGAATAAATCACCCGATTGTTGGACTTATAATCGCTTGGAGGTGACTGACAACTAACTCCTCCTACGATTTTAAATACATGTAGGCAAGTCTTATGCTTTTTTGCAATATAGCAAAGCCATTCATTATATTAGAAAGGAGACTAAGTCCTTAAACTCACTCCTTAAGAGACTATTTCATGAAGGGCATGAACTCATGACTTAATCTAATGCAAATTTTGTTGAGTTTTATTTTAATTTTTGGATATTATTATTTAACATAGGCTATGTGATATCATATGCCTAATGCATGTGAAGATTGATTATGAGCCAAAATCAGAAAGAAGGAGGCGTGTTTTCACCATGGCTCTCAAAGATCAAGCAATTTTCTCTGGCAAAGGTGGAAGCCCTCCATTAACAAGAGTGAAGCAATATTATTTATGCATGATATGAGATATACAACATCTAGCTAAGGGGTTGCTAAATCTTTTATTATCTTGATTTATGTCCTAAGCTTTAGGTGAGGTTATGAGTTATTTAATTTAATTTTGAGTTAATTAATTGGATAGAAAATTTATTTTTCCCTAAGAGCCTAATCTTATCCAAGCCATTCATCAAACAATGTAAAAACTAGGAATATTATGTCATCCTAATTGTGCAATCATAAACAAAACAATATCAATCAATTTATGAAATTAATGTAAAAGAGTAAGAGGCCGATGTGGTCGGGCTCCACTTCACAAACCCGAAAAGGAAAATGGGTAGCTGAGCTCTACCCTTATTCAACCCAGATTATAAATGAATGAGTACAACTAAAAGGAGTTCATGTTATGGAGGCCTTCATTCCTCATTTTAATTTGCTTCTTTTCTTTCTTCCTTTTGGCTTGATTGGAATAGGGTTGCTCCAAAGACATCATATGGTGCATAAGACTTAGTCTTTTGACCAATGTTCATCCTAATGCCCCATAACATTCATTCCAAATCTTAATTAAAAAATTTACATCAAAATGGGAAAGATAAATCTAACTAAACCTGCAAAATAAAGGTTAGTTAAACATACTAGACAACCCAAGAAATTATATGAATAAGTTGGACTTAGCAACCCACACATGGGTAATCAAGCCCACTTGTCCTAGTTTGGATTATGCTTATGGGTATAAACCGCATTTAAAAGTATTTATTATTACTATTTTGGCTTTGATTATAACTCTCTCTTTTGATTAATTCCATTTGATCTTCAAGCATAAACTAATCGATTGATAGTCCTTTCCGATTGAAATCTTCAAAGACAATAAGCATTTACCTTAATTAAGAGTTTTTCTAAGGGATCCCATCTTTTAGGATGTAATTAACTATGGGAGCTAGCCCTTCTAAGGAACTTGATAAACCTAGTTTAAAATAAACCCTACTTTACTTTTCCATGTAAAGTAGAAGAAGAATCTCTGGCACATATGCAGACCCATCATCCTTAGGAGTCTTTATTGAGGTGATTGGTTCCATTAAAGGGTAGTAATTTCTATCTCTCAAGATAGTACACTATTTTCTTGATGACGTATCCGATTACCTAAATAAGTACATCTGCGGATCTACGTGACATCTTAAAAAGATGAATTTTTATAATGTCTTACCTTTTCTTTCTCCCCACAGATTTGAAGGTGACTCCCTATAGAAACTTTTCACCACAGATTTTGGGACTCCACGAGGGATGGTTCCTCTCTCCATCTTTGTATAAATGATCATTGTCTTTGAATATCGATAGTGAGTTTGTACTTTGATAAACATCCAAGACTATCCTTCTTTTCGTTGGCACTTTGCTCATTTTATTCTTGAGTTGAGTTAGCCAACATCTTTAGGTTTTACGACCGCATTCCTTGTTGGTCTTAAAACCCCCTATTGGGTTCCTCCAATGGGTAAAATAAAAAGATCTAAATAAGAAGAGAAAACATCTTTGAAGACTTCCTCCTTACCATTTTCATGATAAGGAAAGGTTCATCCTAAAATAATAAATCTTCAATAAAGAACTTTACTTTTTCAAAAATGCACTTAATAAAATATTTTCACAAAATTTTATCACCCACATTTAACAATTCACATAATTGTTACATGTAGGGATTTTCAAAAATAAAACTAATAATATTTTCCAAAAGCACAAATGAACATCTTTTTTCAATTCACTTTGATGAAGATTTCATTTTCAAAATAAAATGAACAATCATCTTTTCCAAAAGTCACAATCATAATCATAAAATTTTCCAAAAGCACAAATGAACATCTTATTTCAATTCAGTTTGATGAAGATTTCATTCTCAAAATAAAATGAATAATCTTTTCCAAAATCACAATCATAATCATTAAACTTTTCAAAAAGCACACATGAATTTTTCTATTCAATACACTCACACTTATTGAATAAAAAGTTCATTTGTAAACAAAATGAAAATTTTCAAAAAGCGCACATGAACACCTTCATTTAATATACTTAAATTTATTAAATGAAGATTTCATTCCCAACTAAAAATAAAATAACTTTTAGGAAATCCTACTTAAACATATCTTACATATGTTTTAAATTGGAATTCCTCTCTTTGAAAAAGCAACAATCACACACAAAAATTTCACATTACAAAAATAAAATTGATGTCCATTCACATACCTAAATTTGTTGAATGGATGTCCCCTTTTTGAAAAATTAAAACTTCAACAATCATATTTCAAAAAAAAAAAAATTTCAAACTTACATTTGGAACCTCACTTAGCATACTCAAATTTGCTAAGTGAAATTTTCAAATCCAAAAATCAAAAGTCAACAATCATAATCCAAAAAAATTTTCAAACAACATTTTGGAATTTCACTTAACATACCTCATTTTGTTAAGTGAACCTTCAAAGTCTAAAAAATTAAATTAATAATCATATTTCAAAAAATTTCAAACACATTTGGAACCTCACTTAACACACCCAAATTTGTTAAGTGAAGTCTCCAAATCTCAAAATTCAAAATTTTTCAAAACACACTTTGGAACTTCATTTAGCATACTCAAATTTTCTAAGTAAAGTTTTCAAATCCAAAATCAAAAATCAACAATCATGTTTAAAAAATTTTCAAACAATATTTGGAACTTCACTTAACACACCCAAATTAGTTAAGTCAAGTATCCAAAATCCAAAATTCAAATATTTTCAAAAAATATTCTGGAACTTCACCTAGCATACTCAAATTTGCTGAGTAAAATTTTCAAACTCAAAATAAAAATTTCTCAAACACCTTCAAAACTTCTTCCCTTAGCATACCAAATTTTATAAGGAGAAGTTTCCATTTTTCAAAACTAAAATGAAATCAAAATTTTTGAACACACCATTTGGAAATTCATTTAGCATACTCAAAATTGCTAAGTGAAATTTTCATTTCACAAGACCAAGTGAGATTTCACCTTTAGCATACCAAATTTGCTAAAGTTAAATTTTCAATTTCAAAACACATCAAAAACAAAATGAAGCACCTTCGGATCCCCTTAGCATACTAAATTTGCTAAAAGTCCTACCCTTTTCAAAATCAAAACATTCCAAACAAATGAAACATAAGATTTTCTTAGCATACCTAAATTTGCTAAGAATACTATTTTCAAAGAATCAAATAAAATACACTTGGGTTCTTCACTTTGCATACCTAAATTGGCTAAGTAAGAATTCCAAAATTTTCCAAAAATCAAAACAAAATAAAATTCACAAAAAAACAATCACTTTTACTTCACTTAATATACTTAAATTTGCTAAGTAATAATTCCAAAACAATCAAACAAAACAAAATCATTTGACCCTTACTTTAACATATCCAAATTTGTTAAAGGAAAGGGTCCTCAAAAATAGAAATTCAAATTCAAAACATCAATGAACCTATAGAAGAATCTTATCAAAAATTTTGAATCCATATTTCAACATACTTAAATTTGTTGAAATTTGGATTCATATTCAAATTCCTCTTTCAATCAATCTCTAAAAATCTATTTGAACCCCACTTAACACTTCTATGTTGTTGGATGTGGGTTCAAATTTGCAAAATTCAAAATTCAAAATTCAAAAATCTATGGAGATAGAAATTGATGCAAGTTCATTTCTCATTGTAGATTCTGTGAATTTCGGTCTTACACCGTGAAATGGCCACTTCTCAAAGATTTGTCTTCACTTTCCCCCATGGTATGGATCTAGCTTTAGATTACTTCTGACTTCCCCATCTAGATTTTGATCACTGAGGGAATTCCCCTCACCATAGGGAAGAAGGTGATCGAAAAGTCATCAAGATAGATACCTCCTCACAAGAGAAAAGATGTGCATCATTACTTCATCAGAGTTCCAGCACCGGCGTGATCGGTTCCGAGTTCATCCTAGAGTTTCCCATGTTGCCCAAGTGCGGGCTAGCACCCTACCATCTGTACCCTCCAAGGGTAAGGATCCCTTAGTTTCAAGGCCTGCCTCCCTGACATTTGAGTATGGGTCTAGCTCTCACTCTTCTCATCCTACTCATACTCAGCATAGGAACAAGAATCATATGATCAAAGGGTTTCACACTCGAATAGCCAGAGTGCTGGAGGTAGCAGTTAGATCATCATGACACAAGATCATGAGAATGCCTAAGAGGTAAGGATTTATACTTGTAGCCCATGAAGGGAAGTAGCAACCTCTGACATAAATCTAAGGAGCTTTGGCGAGGGCCAAAGCACAACCTAAATCTAAGGAAAAAATGAGTATTTGGTTTACCTCCATAAGAGAGGATAAACCACCAGACTATCTGGACTTACAACCGCTCACCAACTAACTCCTCCTACGATTTTAATACATGTAGGCAAGTCATATATTTTTGTAAGATAGCTAAGCTGTTGTTTATTTAGAAAGAGACTAAGTATTTAAACACACTCCCTAAGATACTAGATCATGTAGAGTATGATTAATGACTTAAATCTAAAGCAAAATTTTATTTTTTTTCATTTTGGACTATTCATTTGACAGGCTTATAGGATTCATATATCAAATGCATAAGAAATTGAATTATGGGCAAAAATCAGCAAGAAAGGATGTGTGTTTCCACCATGGCTCTCAAAGGTCAAGCAAAGTTCTCTGGCACAGGTGGAAGCCCTCCATAACAAGAGTGAAACAAGATATTTTTTATGCATGATGTGAAAACATACAATATTTAGCTAAGGGGTTGCTAAATATTTTATTTTCTTTTTACAACCTAAGCTTTAAGTGAGGTTATGAGTTATTTAATTTTTATTTTGAGTTGATTAATTGGATAGAAAATTTATTTTTCTCTAAGACCCTAATTGCATCCATGCTATACATCAAAGCAAGAAAGAAACTAGGAAAACATGCCATCTTAATGCACAAGCTAAACAAACATCAAACAATTTATAAAGCTAGCACAAAAAATAAGAGACATTTTATGGTTGGGCTCCTCCGCATAAACCTAAAAATAATTTGGATAGCTGAGCTCTACCCTTATAGAACTTGGATTACAAATTAATTACAACCAAAAAGGAAATTCATGTAATGTGGGTCTTCATTCTTCATTCTTCAATTCTTCTTTCATCTTTCTTTTAGTTGATTGGAATGTGGTTGCTCCAAAGGCTTCACATGGTATATATGACATAGTCTTATGGCCAATGTTCATCCTAATCCCTTTAAAATCCTAATTACAAAATTACATGAAAAGGGAAAAGTAAATCTAACTAAAACCTACAAAATAGATATTAGTTAAACAAACCATGCAATCCCAAGCATGTATATGAATAAATTGGACTTAGCACCCCACACATGGGTAACCAAGTCCTCGTGGCATATTTTGGATTATGCTTAGGGGTATAAGCAACCTGAACAGCAAAAGCATTTCTTTTTTTTATTACAGTGGCCCTTAAGCACAATCCCTAGCAAAAGATCATGATTAGACTAAGATTGTCCTACCATTCAGTCTATGCACATACACCCTAATAACCCAACTAAAATATCACATCACAAAATAAAAGCAAATATTAAACCATGCACCGCCCTAACATAAGACTAGAAGTGGTGACTTAGCCTTATGTGTGTGTGATTTAAGGCTTGTGTGGTATGTCTTAGCTAGGCTTTAAGGTTAGAATTTTCTAAGTATGAAAGGTTCAACATAGAGGGTGGTTTCATTTAAGTGGTTTGGTTGATTTGGTTAAGTTTTATTTTTATGATTTGATTTGGTTTGAATGAACATACAATTAATTACTAAGTTGTAAAGAGAAAAAAAGAGAAGCAAACTTCTCTTTCCTCCCGAACTTAAGTAATTTCTAAGATAGATTCATTAGTGATTTTTATTTAGTGAATGTTTTATTATGTGTTTTAATTAATCATAAGGTTAGATTTTTTTTCTAAACAAAGCTATTCAAAGAGAGAGGAATTTTAAAATTAAATAAAATGAATTACTATCACAAAACACACAACACTTTATTTCTTTCCAATATGTGTAACATGCACATGAATGAATCCTAAGCATATCTATACATACAAATGTAAATATTTATCACACCTTCATGATGAATGCTAAGAGATATTGCTTAAGAAAATTTGGAATGTTTCATGTATGCATGTTTTTGTTAAGTAGAAAAGAGGAATTCTTCTATCCATTATTCATATGCACATTTACATGTATGAAAAATATAAGTGAGTACAATGCCATTATTTTCTACACTAGGGATAAAGTACAAGACCTACTTGGGGCTAGTTAAATTCTCACAACCCCGAGATGTCCAGATTAATATACCACTTTTCTTAAATACATGTGCATGTATAAAAAGAAATGCATGGAAAGAGACTCATGCAAAAGATTTATGTTTGTTTGATTTTGGTTGTTTAATTTATTTGTGCAAGTGTGAAGGTCCCTCTTAAATGATAATATAAGAATGAATAAGAATGAATTTAAGCAAGTGTTGTGTTCTTTTCAAATGAACTATACATTTTTTTCAAATCCTATTCAAGACTATGTTAAAAGAGAAGACAAGGAAAAGTCACATAATGCATATCTTATATTATACTCACATGCAAGCTCATAAATAATTATATGTAGCATACCATACATTTGGAATGTTTGATTTATAAGTATTGAAAGTAATTTTGGATTTAATAGTGATAATAGTCATTCATATTCTTAGTTTAGCCAAAATATGCAATTTGACATGAAGGAAATATTTCATTTTAATTTGATTTTTCAAAAGACATGAATGCATGATATCATATGACAAAAAACCTTTAGCATGCTAGGAAAGAAATAAAATGATATAAGCATGTAATTCCATTCATCTTAATTAATTCCTAAAGACAATCCTATGGAATAAGATTATTTAAAGTGAATCAAAGTTAGTTTTAAGAAAATTTTAATTTTGTTTTCAGTTTGATTTGAATTTAGAAAATGTGAGAAGGTTTGTTGATCCTAACCCATCTCCCACATGTGTGTTATTTTAGTTTAATTTTTTTTAGAACCATTAGATTAATTTTATATTTTGCTTAGGTTAAGGTGTACACTAAGTTCATTAATTAACCCTTACTTACACCACTTTAACATATTTAACCAAATAATTATAACAATGTATGACATAAAACCACAAGGAATCAAACCCAACAAAAGAAAGGGTCTAATGCATTTGGCTCACAATTAATGATTAATTAAGCTAAAAGGTTAAATTTAAATACTTTCATATTCCTTCCCAGATATTTGAGTTAGATATTATTTCCTTAAGCTACTTAAGTTATTGAATACCTAAGTATCTATCCAAGAAGGAATTGATTAAATTAGGATTGATTTGAATTTAAAATTTTGATTAATTAAGTCATTTATAGAGTGATTAAACTATTTAATTAATTTGCACCTTAATTAGATTTTTATCAAAATTAAATAAACTTAAGGGAAAAGATTTGGGAAAGAACTCATAATCTCATTCCCTAAGGCCATTCACTGTTCTAAGGTAATTAATAAACTTAATTAATAAATTTATCATTATTTAATAGATTAATTAGTCATTTAATTAATTAAGAGAGTAATTAAGAGTGAATCAAGCAATTTCCCTAATTAAACCATTAATAAATTCTAAGAAAATTATGGGAGGCAGAATTCATCCCACTAATCATACTTGAGAAGTTTGGAATTAATCAATTAAATAATTAGAGAGTAATTAACATAATTATATTCTAAATAAAACTCAAATTTCATAAAATTTATTGTTCAAAATCAATTAAACTTAATTTTATATTATTCTCCATTGAAATATCTTCAAAATGCATTTGAGTTTGTATTGTTCTAATTTTTCTACATTTAGTTATATAATTTTGAAGTTTTGTGATTAAAACTTAATTAAATCCCTAATTATATAACTAATCTCATTGGTGCCACGTGGACCGCTAACACGGTGCACGCTTTCCATGTGGCACAATGGGATTGGTTATTTAAGTTATCACATCGCTACGCAAATGCCTTATAACTATGCGCCCTCGACTATCCGATCAAAGATCCAAGATCAAGCCAACGGTATTAAAGGGATTATACAGCGGATCTCATGTATTTTAATTAGGACCGCCCATCCAAAACACATGGAATGGACAGTCCGTGATTCATCCGTAATCTCGCCTACGGGAGAAGATGACCGTCCATCCCTTAAGGCTTGATCCGAACTTTATTGAGCTCGGATTGAGCTAGGATTGATCACACACCTTCAAGAAGCAAGGAGCAATACATCCAACGGTTAAATTTACTTGGGATGAAACTTTCTTTCACAAAGGACCGAAGAAATCTACACCTAGGCTTGATTTTGATCCATACCTCACCGAAGGCTATCACCGGTGCTTCCAACCATCGAGGTAGCTTCCTTTAGTGGAGATGAAGCCCTGTTGAAGGTTTGAGGGCTTGAGGTTGAGTAGATCCTTCAATGACCAAAGTCCTCTTCCTAGGCAGCTTTAGTCTTGATCCCTCCTCCCATGCCTTGGAAGCTTGGAAGAAGCTTTGGATCAACTTGATTGGGTCCTCTGAGGGTGCTTGCAAGAACAATTGGCTTTTGGTTGAGTGATGGATGAGTTGGAAAATTCAATGAGTTCTCTTATTTTTGACTTGAGGAAATTCGAAAATAGAGAATTCAAAGTAGGTGGAAGAAGCTTGGAGGAACTTGGGGAAGCTTGATTTGAGTTCCCTAAGATCAATCGAGTGTGAATGAAGGCAATTCAAGTGAAATTATGGGGACTATATCTCCCCATATAAGGATCGGATGGCCAAGCTTTCCTTTGCCATTTTGATCAAATTGATCCCATGGAGTGAGTTGGTTAGGTTGTTTTTAGTGGCACATGATTCAGTTTTGGCCTTGGAGTAGAGTGGTGAAGCTTCCATGTGCTTGAAATGAGAGTGGGAGTGATCCCATGTGGAGAAATTCCTATTGGGCCTTGGGATTGGGTTTACGACTCAAATCCATTGGGTCATGTGCACCACACTCATTAGTGTCCACTTGATCCACTAAGAGGGTGTCAAGAGTCCATGAAGAGGATATGGCCAAATTCCAAGTTGAATTGGCCATAGGTTACCCCTTAACCTAGGGGTAAAATGATCATTTGGCTTTGATTTGATTTCACTTTAGACACATTTAGAATAGTTTGAAACTGGGTTGGTCTAAATTTCAAAGAATTTGGAGTTAATTTGTTATCATTTGGCTCATGTTGACCCATTTAGGTCAAAATGGGTCAACTTGGGTCAAGTTGACCAATTGGTCAAATTAGGTTAAACCAAGGGTTGGGTCAAGTTCATATGACCATTTGAAATGTGTTGGCATTATTGGTTTGGTTCAATTTGGTTTATATTTGGTTTTGGTTCATTTGATTTTACTTAGGTTAAATGGGTCAAGTTAACCAATTTGACCCATTTCACCTAATTGGGTTAGGTCATGAGTTGGTTTAGGTTTCATTGGTCATTTGAAATATTTTGAAAGCTTTAGTTTCAATCAATTTTGGTCTGGTTTGATTTTGGCTTGATTTGACCTTTTAGGTCAAGTTGGGTTCATGGTTAATTAGGCTAGGTTGGGTCTAGTTGGCCAATTGAGGCTTTGGTCAAGTTTAACAAGTGGTTTAAAATGAATTTGACCCATTGGTTGCAATCAAGTTGGCTCAGATCAATATTTGACACTTTTTTAGGTCAAGTTGGGTCAACTTGGGTCAAGTGGCCAATTGGGCTAGGTTAGGCTCAAATGATGACTTGGTCAAGCTCAAACATTGATCATGAATTAGTTTTGAATAATGGTTTCAATCAATTAGATTATGGTTAGTTTAAGTTTCATTTTGGCTAAGTGTTGATCTGGTCAACCCTTAGGTTGGACTTGGTTTGACCTAATTTGAGTAATTAATCATCTTATGATGATTGTTACTCACAATATGAGGCTTAGGTGGGCTTAGTTCAATCCAATTTTAGTAGGATTAGAATTTGGTTCAAAAGGGGGTACTTTAGGTCACTTTGGGTCAAGTGAGCCTAAGTGGGTCAATTGGCTTGATCAAGACTTGATTCAAGTTTGGTTGAACTCACATATGGACTTATGATTGAAATATAAATCCAATTTTAAGTGATTTGGAGTCAAATGGGTTCTGATTCATTTGACAATTTCAACTTCAAAAGGTGAACATGAGTTTGACTTGGGTTTGTGTTTTGAATTTAGTTTTGGTTTGATGATTAAAGTTTATGTTTATATTTGGATTCATGATTAAAGGATTGATTGAATCATGAATAAAATCCAAAGGTTTGAATTGATTTGAGGTTGATTTGGCTAAGTTCATAGATTTGACTTGAAGAAGCATAGGTTGGATTTTGATTAGATTTGGGTTTGTGTTTTAAATTTGGTTTTGGGTATTTGAATTTTAATTTCATTTATATTTGTGAATATAAATGGTTTATGAGAAAATTTCTTGAATTTGAATTATTATGAATTTGATTTGTGCTAAGGCCATAAAATGGAATCAAAGAGCTTAGGAAAGATTTTTTAACTTAGAATTGAATTTTGGATTTAGTTTTGATTATTTGAATTTTATATTTCATTTATATTTATGAATATAAATGAGAATATAAATAGGTTATGAGAAAATCTCTTGAGTTTGAAGTGATTTGAATTTGATTTGAGCTAAGTCCATAAGATGGAATCAAAGTGACATAAGAAAGATTTTGAACTTGGAATTCAATCATGGGTTTCAATCATTTGGAATTGATTCATGATTTGAGAAATTTCATTGGATTTGATTTCAGGTTTATTTTGGAATTGAAGTTGATTTGAGTTTGGAGTTTGACTTGAAAGAAGAAAGAGAAGATTTGGTTCAAGCCATAGGGTTGGCAAATTTTCCTAACACCCCTAAGGCATAAACTAGTCCTATGGCTAACTCTTCTAAGTCTCTAAGATTAAGTTAAGTGTTCACCTAATCACTAGAAGTGTCTTCTGACTAAGGAACTCTAAATGTCTAAGAGGAGTCCTATGTCTAAGATGGAGGGGTTGAGAGCTCATTCCAGAAATGAGATCAACAGAATTTATGAAGTTTCTATGATTATTGAGTAATTAAAAAGCCTAATTATATAATTAATCAAATTGGCACCACGTGGACCGCAAACAAGGTGTGCGCTTTCCACATGGCACAGCAGGATTGGTTATTTAAGTTGTCAAATCAAATGTCACTGGGTTACACGCTTTACTTGGACTGATCAAAGATCGGACGAGCAATTATGAAGGGATAAATCAGAAGATCTAATTGGATTAATTAGGATCGTCCATCCAAAACACGTGGGATGGATGGTCCATGATTCATCCCTGCCCTCGCATGGGGGAGACAGAGACTGTCCATCCTCCATGACTTGATTCGAGCTCACTTGAACTCAGATTGGACTAGGATTCAATCCACATCAAGAAGCAAGGAGAATCACATCCAATGGTTGAAATTCAATGGGATTATACTTCCCTTCACAAAGGAACAAAGATTTTCTAACTTAAGCTCAGTTTTGAAGCATAGCTCACTGGAGGCTATCACCGGCGCTTCCAACCATTGAGGTAGCTTCGTCTAGTGGAGACGAAGGCCTGTTGAAGGTTTGAGGATTCAATTTGCAATGGATCTTCTAATCGACCAAAGCTTGCTTCAATGGCTTGCAGCTTTGGTATAACTCCCCCTTCCTGTGGCTTTGATGCTTGGGATATTCTTTGGATGAGCTCGACTTAGTGCCTTGATGGTGCTTGCAAGAGAAATTAGACTTTAGTTGAGAATTGAGTGAGTTTGAAATCTCCCTCACCTCCCCTATTTTTGGCTTAGGAAAAATCGAGAATGGGAATTTCAATTGAACTTGAGAGTGCTTGGAAAACTTGGAGAAGCTTGCCTTAGGTTGTCTAAGCTCAATCGAATGCAAGAGTGGTGAAATGGAATGGAATGAGAGAGAGTATATCTCCCCCTACTTGGATAGGACAACCGTGAGCCTACTTTCCATTTTGATCAAATTGATTTGATTGGATGGGTTGTTTTGGTTGTTACAAGTTCCATGTGATTTGATTTTGGCAGAGTAGTGGGAGTGTGGAGGTGCACATGTCTTAAAATGAGTGTGGGAGGTGATCAATGTGGAAAATTTTAAGTGGAGGGGTCAATTTTGGCTTTGGGTTGGGTTTGGATGACCCAAAACCATTAGGTCATGTGCACTACCTCCCTTAGTGTCCAAATGGACCACTAGAAGGATGTTAAGTGGTCTTGAGTTGAAATATGATCAAATTCCAAGTGAATTTGATCATAGGTTACCCTTTGACCAAGGGGTAAAATGGTCATTTAGCTTTGATTTTGATTGGGGTAGATTTGGAATGATTGAATAATGAGTTGTGCCAATTTTCAATGAATTTGGAGTTTATTTGATATGATTTGACTCATCTTGACCCATTTAGGTCAAAATGGGTCAACGTGGGTCAAGTTGACCAATTGGCCAAATTGTGTCAAACCATGGGTTAGTTCAAGTTCATATTACCATTTGAAATTTTTTAGTATCATTGGCTTGGTTCAATTTGGTTTATATTTGGATTTGGTTCATTTGAGTTCACTTAGGTCAAATGGGTCAAGTTGACTAATTTGACCTATTTGACCCAATTAGGTTAGGTCATGGGTTAGTTTAGGCTTGGTTGAACATTTGAAATATATTGCAAGCTTTGGTTTAAATCAATTTTAGTTTAGTTTGATTTCAAGTCAATTTGACCTTTTATATCAAGTTGGGTTCATGGTCAATTGGGCTAGATTGGGTCTAGTTGGCCAATTGAGGATTTGGACAAGTTCAACAAGTGATTTAGAATAAATTTGACCCATTGGTTGTAATCAATTTGGCTTAGATCAAGATTTGACATATTTTAACTTTTTAGGTTAACTTGGGTCAAGTGGCCAATTGGACTAGGTTTGTCTCAATTGATGGTTTGATCATGTTCAATCATTGATGATGGATTGGTTCAGATCAATGATTTTAATCAATTCGACTTATGATAGATTTTGGCTAGTTTAGGTTTCATTTGGGTTAAGTGTTGACTTGGTAAAATGCTAGATTTGACTTGGTTTGACCCAATTTGGGTGATTGATCATCTTAAGATGATTATTTCTCACAATGTGAGGTTTAGATGGGCTTAGTTCAATCCAATTTGGGTTGGGTTAGAATTTAGCTCAAAAAGGTGCTTTAGGTCACTTTGGATCAAGTGTGTCTAAGGGGGCCAATTGACTTGACGAAGGCTTGATTCAAGTTTGGTTGAACTCACATATAGACTTATGATTGAAATATAAATCCATTTGTAAGTCATTTGGAATCAAATTAGTTTTGATTCATTTGATAATTTTAAGTTCAAACGTTAGACATGGGTTTGATTTGGGTTAGGTTGATTATGGTTTGATGATTGAAGTTTGTGTTTATATTTGGTTTGTGATTGTAGGGTTGATTGTTTGAAGAGAAAATATAAAGGTTTGGACTGATTTGAGTTTGATTTGCTAAGTTGAATTTGACTTGAGCAAAAAGCATTGGGATTTAGGTTGGATTTGGGTTAGGTTGATTTTGGTTTGATGATTGAAGTTTGTGTTTATATTTGGTTTGTGATTGTAAGGTTAATTGTTTGAAGAGAAAATCCAAAGGTTTGGATTGATTTGAGTTTGATTTGGCTAAGTTCAAGTTCAAGAAAAGAATTTTTTTAGATTTTGGTTAGATTTGGGTTTGAGTTTTGAAATTAGTTTTAGTTATTTGAATTTATATTTCATTTATATTTATGAATATAAATGAGAATATAAATGAGTTGTGATAAAATCTTTTGAATTTGAAGTGATTTGGATTTGGTTTGAGCTAAGTCCATAAGATGTAATCAAAGTGACTTATGAGAAATTTTTGCATTTGGACTTGAGTTTTGGATTTAGTTTTAGTTATTTGAATTTATATTTCATTTCTATTTCTGTGAATACAAATGAGAATATAAATAGGTTGTGAGGAAATCTTTTGAATTTGAAGTTATTTGGATTTTTGGAATTGATTTGAATAATTTGAGAAAAATCTTTTAAGTTGGAAATTGATTTGTATTTTGTTTAGAATTTATTTGAGTTTGAAGTTGATTTGAATTTTTTGAGTTGGTTTGGATTTGAAGTTTGACTTGAAAGAAGAAAGTAAGGATTTGGTTCAAGCTATAGGGTAGGCAAATTTTTCTAATACCCCTAAGGCATAACCCATTCCTATGTCTAACTCTTCTAAGTCTATAGGATTTTTTATTCAGAATCAGTGTCTTAAGACTAAGGAACTCTTAATATCTAAGAGGAGTCCTATGTCTAAGATAGAGAAGTGAAAGCTCACTCCAAAAGTGAGGTCAACAAATTTCATGGCCTTAATCTTAGCCAAATCCAATTCAATTGATTTTCTCGAACATCAATTCAATCCTTCAATCAAACTATCAAATTCTAATTCAAATCCAACTTCAAATAATTCAATCCCAAAATCAAATCCAAGTCCCAAAATTCCTTCCTAAGCCATATGACTCATTCTCATAAACTTAGCCAAATCTCTACCTAAGTTATCTCAAACTTAATTGATTTCTTTATAAATTAATTATTCTTTCATTTATATTCACAAATATAAATAAAACACATACTCAAATGACCAAAATAAAATCAAGTCAAGACCATTCTTAAGCCATATGGACCTACCTCCATAAGCTTAACCAAATATTAAGCCAAATCAACCCAAAATCAGTTGGTTTTGTATAAATCAATTATTCCTTCATTTATATTCATAAATATAAATGAAACTCACCTTCCAATGACAAAAAATAAATCAAACTAAATTGGTTTCCTTCTTAGCCATTTTGACCTACATCCATAAGCTTGGTTAAATTTGCTTCCAAATCACTACAAAATCAAGTGATTTTCTCATGAATCATTTATGTCTTCATTTATATTCTCAAATATAAATGAAATATAAATCCAAATAGCCAAAACCAAATCCAAAATGAAACTAAAATCCAATTTATGCCCTTTAAGCTTCTTTTTTTTTGATGTAACCAAAATCCACCTAAACCAAGCCAAAATCAATGGATTTTCTCTTGAATCAATCATTCCTTCAATCACATATCCAAATATAAATAAAACCTACAATAATCAATCCAAATTGAAGTCAACCCAAGTCAAGCCCAAGTTAGCCCTTTTAACTTGAAATTTTCAAATGAGCCAAAATTCATTAGACTCTAAATTGATTCCAGCTGGATTTATATTTCAATCTTAGGCTCACTTATAAGTTCAACTAAACTTGAATCAAGTCAAAACTAAGTCAATTGACCCATTTCGGTCCACATGACCCAAAGTGGGCTAAATGACCCTTTTGAGCCAAGTTCTAATCCAACCCAAATTGGATTGAACCAAGCTCATCCGGGCCTCATATCATTATCAACAATCACCCTAGGATGATCAATCACCTTGAATTGGGTCAAACTAAGTCAACTTGGTCCTTTGACTAAGTCAACCTTTAGTCCAAATGAAACATAAAATAGTCAAAACCCACCATACACCAAATTGATTGAAATTATTGATTCACACAAACTCATGATGATCAATGATGACGATGACCCCAAACTAAGTCCATTGATCATTTGACCCAAGTTGACCCAAATTGGTCTAAAGGCCAAAATGGGTCATATCAATCTAACCCAAATTGATTGCAACATGACCCAAGTTCATTCCAAATTGATTATTGAACTTGACCAAAGAGAGTCCATAATTGACCAATTGATCAACTTGACCCAACCTAGCCCAAATTGACCTAAAGGGTTAAATTGGTCAAAACCTAAATGAAATCCAAATTGATTCAAACCAAAACCTACAATCATTTTCAATTGGCCAATTGAACGTGAACAAATACCTAACATAACCCAATTTGGTCAAATTGGTCAACTTATCTCATTTGACTTATATGAATCCAAATAAGCCAAAATCAAACCTAGGCCAAATTGATTGAAACCACTTGAACCAAAACTCTTCAAATCATCATTTCAACTAACCCAAGCCTTGATTTGACCCAATTTGACTAATTGGTCAACCCAATCCAACATGACCCAATGTTAACCCATTTGACCAAATGAAGCCAAAAACTAATGAAACTAACCCATGACCCATTGGAGGCTGACCACACTCGACCCAAACCCATCTTGGGTCAACCTAAAATCAACCCAAACCCATTTGGAGTCAAGTCCAATGCAAACCCTCCATTTATCCTCTCCCACATTGGATTCTTTCCTCATATGGCAAAGTCCACCCTTTATTTCACCTTGGCAGCCCTCACTCATCCAAATGAGGCATCACCTAACCCATGCTAGTTGAAAAGGGAGGTGAGTTAACTCACCTCCCATGCAAACCAAGCACCCAAAGGATCAAGGAAAGATAATCTGGCCAAATAAACCTTGGAGCCTCCTACCATGGCTTCTCCTGATCCAGACGAGCCACGTGGACTTGATGGAGACACTGAAGTGAAAAATGGGAAGCCATCCCATCCATCCACCTCAGAAATCAATTCAGCATCAATGAGGGTGAGAACTTCAATCCTTGCAATCCAAGCTTCCAACATTTCTCCTTCAAACACTCCAATCTTGATCATAACTTCACCAATACTCCATCTTAATTAAATTCCTCCACACACCACCATGATCTCCCAAGCTCCCAAGCCATTGGAGGAGGGATTTCGATTAAAGTCGAGCTCCATAGTGAGATCCAAGAAGAATTGGTTTCCAGGTTACCTCAACAGGACCTCATCGATCCCACCCAGCGGTCTTGAGCTCGATGAGGTAATTCCTCAAAACTCTAGAAATTTTTTGTTAGAGCTTTTCAAGAGAATTCACATGTGAGCTCATCCTAGCCATTGGATCCTTGTGGATCCCTCAAAGGTGTGAGTTGATTTTGGAGTGAATCCAAGCTCCAGTGAGCTCAGATCGAGCGATTTATGGCAAATGGCCTTCATCGCTCGTCACTTGCGAGAAGGAGAATCATGGTCCATCCATTCTACGTGATTGAAATGGACAACTCTGATTAGATCACACTATATCCTATTTTTTTACAAGGAAGTTTGATCGCGACCAGATCAATCTTTTATCAATAACCTGATGCCACGCGGAAAGCGCCATGAAGATGGGATTATGCTTAATTAAGGTTGATTAATGTATTTTTAAGGATGAAACTTCTATAATTCATAACTAATTATAAAAAAATCTAAAAAATTACAAATAATGGCTCATTTTAAAGGTATTTTAGAGGAAAATCCATTAAAATTATCCTTAATTAATTTTAAACAGTAATTTTGGCTTAATTAGGGTTTAATAAAAATTAGCTTACTAATTCATAAACCAATCAATTTCAAACCGAGAATGTTTGAATACCCACCTCCCTATTTTTCTTGGAATTTATTAGTTGATTAATTACGAAAATTGATTGTTTAAGCCCTATTTACCTTCTTAACTTAATTAAGTGATAATTAAGCATATGAATAGTAATTAATCAACAAATTGGACCCCCTTAATCACTGTTGAACAATGGAGAGATTTAGGAAATTGGATTGGGGCATCCCTCCTAATCTTTTCCCTAAGTTTCTTTCTCTTTTCTTAACAAAAATATTAAGTAAAGAGAAATGGATTAATGGATTAATGTCTTGATTAACCTAATTAAAAGGGTAATTGCATCTGATTTCTCTTAATAGATCCATGGGTAGAGCTTTAGGTGTTCAATAATCTAAAGAGGTCTAATGAAATTATGGTTAGCTCACATGTGTGAAAAAAACCATAAAAGTAATTAAGTGAGTTCCTTAAGTTTAATTAATTAATGATTGAGCTAATTGCATTAGGCCCCTTTCATTTCATAGGAGCATTACTATTTACTTTTCAATTCATTTGCATATTACATTGGCTCATAATCATCTAATTAATATCTTAAGGTAACATAGGTAAGGGTTTAATTAATTGACATAATACCTTAACCTAATTAATCCATAAAATCAATCAAATTCCTTTTCATTAAATCAAATTAACTCATACATGGAGAATGAGATTATGATTGGAAAATCTTCTTCACCATTTCTTTAATCAAATCAAATATAAGATTGTAAATGACATTAAAATTTTTGATTTATTTTAAATGAGCTTATTTGAATTGTCCTTAGGAATTAGTTGGATTGAATGAAATCATGTGCTTATGTCTCTTTATTTCTTTCCAATCATATTAAATCTTGTATGTCACTTGTCATCATGCATTCATCTTTTCTCAAAATTAATTAAATTAAATGGTTTTGTTTATGTCAAACTTGCATGTGTTGATTTAAATCAATATATATGTGGCTATTATCATTATCAAATTCAAATCTATTTTGCAAAACTTATAAATGAATTATTACATATGCTATGAATTCTAGTTATAAATACATAGGAAATGTATGTGATTATAACTTAAGTGTATGAAGTGAAGTTTCTTTTCTTTTATTCATGTATTAATTTATGTAAGTAAGAAAGTTAATGGGTATATAGCTTGGACATCCCGAGAATACGAGACTTTAATTAGCCCTAATGAGGCCATTTGATTACCTCACTTCCTTAGTTTAACAATGGTACGTACTCCATTTGATTTCATTCTTACATACATCAATGCTAGAATTTAGATAAGACTTTGTTCCATATGCATGAATATTTCAAAAGTACAACTTTAGCATGATTTTTCTGTCATTGTAGTTATTTGTACATTCATGTGTATTTAAGAGTAGTGGGTATATCTAGTCTGGACATTCCGGGGACGGGAGGTTTTAAATAGACCTAAGGAGGTCTTTACCTTACTCCCTTGGCTTAACAATGGTGAAGTACTCATTAAAACTTTTATACATTTGAATGTGTATTTAGCTAATGAATGAAAATCCCCTTTTTCTACTAAGAAAGACATGCATTCATATTTCTTCAAATGATCGAATCAATTGATCATATGGTTTAAAACTTTCTTTCTTATATTCATGTGTATAAACCTACATATGTTTAAATGTAATGGGTATATAGTTTGGACATCTCGAGAACACAAGGCTTTAGCTAGTTCCAAAGAGGTCATTTGATTACTTCACTTTCCTAGTTAACAATGACATGTACCTATTTAATTTCATTCCTATGTATTTTTATATAAGAATTTAGATAGAGATTTAAATTAATATGATAAAATAATTCAATCAAATAAAACATCTAAATTCCAAAAGTACATGTTTACATCTATCATTTAAGTGTGCAAAAATATATTGCATGTATATGTATGCTTAAGGTTTAATCATGTGCATATTACATATGACGGGAAAAAATGAATGCACATGTGTCATGTGATAGTAATTAATTCCAATTAATCTTAAGATGTCTTTCTTATTGAATGAGATTATTTAAAGTGAACCTAAACTTATGATTAATTTAAAATATGCAATAATCCATTCACTAAGGAGAATTGATTAATTAATATGCTTTAGATGTGACTTAAGGCAAGAATAAAAGAGAGTAATCCTCTCTTTTCTGCTCTTTATAACACTTATATGTTAAGTGTAAACCAAATAGAACAAAAGAAAATGCTAAGTAAAATTCTCAAATCAATTAAACCACTTAAAGTAAAATCAACCTCTTAAATTAAACTTCTTTTCATATTTAGAAAATCATAACAAAGCCTAGTTAAGGCATACTATACAAACCTTAATACACACACATTATAAGTAAGTCACTACTTCTAGTTTTATGTTAGGGCGATGCATGGAGTGATGTATGTTTGATTTTATGATGTATTATTTTAGACTGGATATTAGGGTGCATTTTTTATAGACTGAATGGTAGGCGATTATTAATCATATTTAGAGATTATAAGGGGTGATTAAAGTAAATATAAATGCTATCTTTTATAGGTTGCTTAACTCCTAAGCATAATCTAGATTAGGATAGGTGGGCTTGCTTACTCATGTGTAGGCTGCTAAGTCCAAATTATTCATATAATTATTGGGTTGTATGGTGTGTTTAGCTAATACTTATTTTGTAGGTGTAGTTATATTTACTTTTTCTACTTTTATTATAATTTTGCATTAAGAATTAGGATTAGTGTTATGGTGGATTAGGATGATTAGTGGCTAGAAGGCTTTACCTTGGGAGGCCTTGTGATGCCTTCGAAGTAAGCAAATCTAAATGAAGAAATGAAAGAGATATTAAGAATGAAGATAAGAAGACCCCTATAATATTTATTCATTTATAAATTATAATTATTCTTTCATATTCTGAGGTTGTATAAGGATAGAGCTCTACGCCATTTTCTCTTTTATCACAACACCGATCGCACCTTTTTTTTTTTATTCTTTTATATTAAATTAATAAAATGCTTGATGTTATGTTTAAACTGCATAGTAGAAAAGACATGCCTCTTTCTAGTTTATTTATGAATGATGATTTAATGTGTGGTCTATATCCGATTAAGCTCTTAGGAGAAAATTAATTTTTCTACCCCAACTATAACTCATAAATAAATCTTCTAAATAACTCATAACTTCATATAAAGTATAGGAATTAAATCAAGATAATTAAAAGATTTAGCAACCCCTTAGCTGAATGTTATATGTTTAATATCATGCATTCATATTGCTTCACTCTTGCTAAGAGAGGGATTCCATCCTTGCACGATAAGGGAATGCTTGACCTTTGAGGGTCTCATCTGTGGTGAAAAACACTTCTTTCTTTTGGATTTAGCCAATAACCTCATTTCATCATGCATTTATACTTATGAAAATCTTATGGCCTTTGTCAAAATGAAGAGTCTAAAATCAAATAAAATTTTAAAAGATTTATATTTGACTAAGTCATTACCACTCATGCTCTAGTCTCCTAGGGAGTGGGTTTAAGGACTTTAGTCTTTCTAAATGATAATAACCCAACTATCTTGCAAAATCATATGCCTTGCCTACATCGATTTAAAGTAGGAGGAGTTAGTCTAAGCAAGATAAGTGCGATGATCGGATGGTTTATCCTCTCTTGTGGAGATAAAGTGTTACTCAATGACATTAATCTGTATATAATATGTCAAAAGAAATCGACGAAGGATTTTAGACCCATCCGGGTTGTTTGTCAAAGCATTATTTGATGACATTAACTTGTATGAAATGGGTCAAATCGAATCCCGCTTTGATTGATTATACTCTGATTGGAATGAGGTGATTTCCATGTGTATATGAATCAAAGATAAAAATTTTGTTTATATTTAGACCATTACTACACTTTCAAATCAAAATTATAATCTTGAGCAAGGAGTAAAAGTCCAGCTAAAGACTATATGTAGAATGTTGATCTCACCAAAGAGTTTCTTATGACATCTTATATGTTTGTAGAAAGCATTTTCATATTGTCTTACTCATCATAAATCTAATATAAAATTAGATGATAGAAGAAACGATCTTTGTAATCATAAATATGGGAAATATCATCATTTGAATGTTGCAATCGGAATTGCTCCCTAATCTTTACTTGTTTATCTTCGGACTGGTAATCAAGCAGGTGGACAAGAAGATTCTATATCATAACCACTCCTTAGATATTTACGTGAATAATCTTTCAAGGTTATAATAAGGGTCCCCCCCCCCGTAGTCCATGATTATTCCTCATATACTGCTCGAACTGCTTTCAATGTGCATTGATAACCTCATTAGCAAAAATTTGTGCTTCCACACAATAAACCAAGTCGACATATGAACCGTATTATGCATTAGTGATGAGTAGAAAGGACCAGGATGGAGCCCTCCAAGAAAAACTCCTCTTAGTAATTCAGGGTCTACCCCTAGTATCTGGCGAGCTTCTAAAGATAATTTCTAGAAGTACTCATGTAATTCACCTTCATTTTTATGAATTTTTGAGAGATGAGAGGAATCTTTAATGATCCTTTGGTTCGTAAAAAATTGTTCTACAAAAATCTTAATGAGTTCATCAAAGGTATGGATAGATCCCCTTGGAAGAGAGTAAAATCAAGTGCGAGCATGACCCTTGAGGGTGACTAGAAAGACCTGACAAAGCAGTGTGTCAGGAGCTCATTGGATGTGCATAATGGTTATGTAATGGTCGATGTATTCATATGAGTTAGTTTTCCAATCATTAGAGTCGATGCTTGGAAGCTTGAAACCTACTAGAATAGGATATTGAAGAATTGCTTGAACTAAAGGTGAAGACTCCTGATAGCCACGGTGAAAGGGAAGAAGATTTCAATTTTTAAGGTGAAATTCTTCTTGCATTAAACATTGTAATTTCTCATGTATAACATAACGGGTGGAACTAAGAGGGCAAGAACATGCCAAGCCATCGACAATAATTGATGGGTTAGCGATCGGTTGATCCATAAGTGATGGATGAGTAGAACTAGGAGTGTCAAGAAGGTTGTCATCATGGTCTGGAAGCAGAGGAACTTCAGTCTGATGGCGAGAAAGCCTCGTGTAAGCATTTTGACCTCCTTGGCTGATGATCGATCTTGGGGGAGATGTGTTTATTGCAGTAGTGCCTGTTATGTTACTTGTAAAAATTGAATTATTTCATTTTGAGATTTTTTCATTCAGCAAAAATGATCTTCTAGAGATTCATGTTGCACCTTCGCCGATAGGGTAATGCCTATCAGGGGGAAATGAGGCAGAAGTTTGACGTCCTTAGTTTAATGATTAGTTTTAAGAATGATGGGAGTTGGAGTGGGAGGCTTCGTTGTTGCGAGTATTGTACTTGTTGGCCATAGTGCATGTGTTCACAGAGATTGCGATTGTGAGATTCCTTTCTCACAAACTACGCCAAACTATTGCATGTAGGAAGATTTGGATCGATAGAGTAAGAGAATTCGATGTCTTAGCATTGCACGAAAGTTTCGCGGACATAGTAGAAGAATTTGAGAGGCATCAAGATTTTTACGTGGAAAACTCAACAAGGGAAAAACCACTGGGCCAAGCTCACATAGAAATAATTATACTATATCAGTAGTTGTTATAATTATTATCCTGTCTCCAAAGTTGGAAAATGATAGTTTACAAGAGTAAGTTTTGTGAGAAGCTTCATTGGATCAGCGAAGAAGGCTTTCGCTTGAAGTGATAGTCTGATGATCTGATGACAACGACTGAGCGATGATCGGATGGTGGTTGGTAGCAGTTGGCAGTGGTGATCGGTGGTGGCGGCCAACGGTGATCCAACAAGCGTGGCAACCGGGTGGTGGTGGTTGACAGCGACCAACGTGGTGGTCAACGCGTCAAGGCCGCGTCGGGTGATCTTGTGATCAGAGCGGGTGACGCAGGCGGGCAATGCAATGGTGGTGGTGGCGACGGCGGCATGGTGGTCGACGATGATCTAGCCAGGCGACGGCGGACTGATTATGCTTTGAGATTCTTCGAGTCTCAGAGCTCTCTTCTCTCTTTCAACTTGGGTACCCTCATGTGAAGAATGCTGGGCTATTTATAGATTATGGGAATATCATTTCTATAAATACAGGCAAAATCCAAACCATTCCATCGGGTGGCTCAAAATGATTCATTTAATCATCAGATGTATTTTAAGTATTTGAATACTCAAATAAAGTCAGAATTAAAAGATCTTAGGCTTGTTAGATCCAGTTCATTGAGACGCTCGATCTGACTATAAACATTTCATATTTAGGAGCTATTTAAGGATCTAACTGATATCCCAAAGTTTTCAACTATATTTTGAGTACTTGATCTGGGCTAGTCTGGACTTAGAATTAAATAGCTCTCTATCTAATCAAGGTGTTTAATAACAACTCTATGATAATCAAAAGAAGTTTGAAATATTAAAATTTTGATTCTAGGTGATGTTCACATACATCAAGATTCACACTTCAACTAGGAGATTTTCCAATGACATCAATTACATATTTTATTAGCTATTGATTATGAATTATATTATTAAACTAAAGTTATTTTTAATTTGATTTAACTTGATTAATTATTAATTAATGATTAGTTAAAATGTTATTTTAACTTAATTATAATATACAAAATTTAATTATAACTATTGTAAGTTTATTAATTAATAAATTCATAATAAATCAATAAAAATTAAAATATTGATTAATATTTATTATTTTAGTAAAAATCTATTTAATGGCTAATTAGTTTAATGAATAATTAATTAAATAATTTACTAAATCCTATTTTAAGTTAAATCTTGCCAGCAACAAAATAGCCCATTAATTATAGATTAATTGATTAATAATTATATATTATTCTAAGTTAATTTTAATTTAGTAATTTAGTGATTTATTAATGTTATTAATAATTAATTAATTTTAACTATTTAAAATTAATATTAGAGCTAACATACTTAAATCCTCAAATAATTTGTTAAACAACTCCTCAGAATTTAATTGCTACATATCAAACATAACTCAAGATTTTGTTAACTCTGAATTTACTAAATCTACTTGAATTAAATCTATTCATTACCAAACACCCTCTAAATGTATTACTTCGGAGGCAGACATAACACTATAAGAGTGTGTTTAGAGCGGCATTCTATGTGTGATGCAGTTCAAGCTACACTGTTCCAAGTGCTTGGCAAACCGCAATAGGACTGTATTTGTAAGAATCTGCGGTTGGAAAGTTGAGTTTTCAAATATGACTTGGCTAAGTGTGATGGTGGTCAGAAATCTATGATTTGATTTTTTTTTTAAAAAAAATTATATTAATCACTCTAATTTCTTTAGATAATAGCTTCTTCTGCATCAGTTTCACTATTATTTTTCACATAGTTATAGCTATCCAAATAGATTCTAAACTTTTTAAATTGGCCGGGTCAAAATCAGGATAGGTGGAGTTGCATCAAGGAAAATATCATCAAGAAGGTACACATTTGTGTCGGTCTCAGACCCTTGCGTACGTTATTTGCTTTATAGTTTATACCGTTATAGCATGGCGGGTTGGGAGAATGAAAATTTTCTGGGTCAGAATAATTGACTAAATTTTAATTAGAATAATTCCTAAATTTATTCGTAAGTATAACATATAAATAAAATTATAATTTTATTTTAAAAATGGTTCTCAAAGTAATTATTTTAAGTTGAAGGTAATACATAAATCTGAGCTGGTCAAGGAAAGAGGCAAACCACAAAAGCACCGCTTCCAGCCTATTTACAGCTCTAGAAATGTTTCTTACTGCACAAAGAAAAAAACCCTGAATTTTTAAAATATCTCACAAGCATAAAAAACGCATCATTTCATTGGGACATATAGGCTAGTGGACAAAAAAAAAAAAAATCTCATTTTTTTCTTTAAATTTTCCATGTGGAATGAATTACTCCTTCAATTCTCACTCCAAACCCAAATGCCAACATGAAAAGAAAGAAAAAATTTACACGATACTGAACAAGCAATTTACGGCATAACTCCGAAGTGGTTCAAAAGGATAAAAAAAGCTTCCTCATGACTCCATTGTTTTGTATTCTAATAACATAGCCAAACAACATTAAGGTAAGGTGAAAGATTAGAGTTAGAAGGCAATACAATACGTAAATCCGAAACCGGAGAACAAACGTTCGACCTACAAGTGAGAATTCCTAATCGAAACGCGGAGTATTCGCTGCAATGTAGGAGGTCGACTCGAAACCCTAACACAGAATCGTCGGAGAAAAGCCTTACACAAAGCCTAACAATAAGCTCGCACAAGTAGTAGGGACTTCGAAACCGGAGTCCGAGGCAAGAGGAAGAAGAGAGCAGTTACAATGCGGCGGAAACGTTTACAAAATTTCTGATTGAAAAGTCGTCATCAACCTATTAAGAGTTTAGATTTCAATTAAAAATTTTAAAATTTAAATATTGCATATATTATGTATAAAATTAAGATTAAATTTTCTCAAGTATTCAAAGAAAAAAAAACTACTGATCAGAATATTTCAGGAAAAATTCAGATATTCGTCATATCAAATAAAATTAAACTTGGATATAATTCAAGGAAAATTTATTTTAAATAATTAATATGTAAGATTATAGTAATAGTTCCACCAAAACATCAAAAACTTTCACCTCAAATCTTATAAAGGGGAAGCCAATCACCCCTTTATTAATCCATGGTGATGCTTTGAAAATACATATATTCTACATTAGCTTCAAAGAATCACTCCTTTTGTAGTTCCCATGCTTTCCCCCATGAATGATATGCTCCATTGTCAAATTCAAAAAAGTATTCATAATCTTATTCACTTGTATGCAATGGAAGTTGAAGAATTCTCACTTCTTATCAAAAATGGAAAAGAACTAAATAACTCTTTGAATGAATTTGTTTTGAGGTTTTCAATGAAAAATATTAGATGTAGAAGATTTAGAAAAGTGGCAACTGAGATCATCCTCATCCAAGTAATGTAAAAAAGAACATTTTCATTGTAGCCTTAATATGTAGCAATTGAAGATGTTAGCCAAGTTATTTAAATTGTTCAAGAATTGCATTAACATTAAGGAGTGCTATAATAGGCCAATCACTACATTCTCGAGTCAAGAAAAAAAGAGCTTGCTATAAGGAGAAACTCATAGTGATCCCCTAGATAAGAAACAAGCAATTCAGGGATGTTGAGATTATAAAAAAGGCTACATGCCCATCACAATCCTCCATAATTATGACAACTAGTGGGTAATTATATTCTTTCAAATTCACGGCCTTTATGATTTTCTCAGCTAGGTTATAGAGAAGTTGATAATTCTCCATGTCATAGCATGAATTTTTAAGAAGAAATAATATTCAAATAAGTTTTTTGAGTTTAGAGCCGGCTTTTGGAGGACATATTAATTTATGTTGGACTCAAGAAGAAGACTAAGAATGGAAACTTTAAAGAATAAAGATGTAAACTTGTTCTAACCTAGGCTATATGCATAAGTGGAGTGATGTCAGTTATACTAGGAGAAGCAAGAGTGAAATCTTTCCACTATGCAAGCTTGAAACAACTCTATTAAGCACTATTGAACCTTTTTTTAATCATTTTCTACACCTTCACTATGGGATATAGGCTAAGTAATGAAAACCATGTAATAATGCAATTGTTATCGCCATGTTAATTGCAGATTATTCAATTTGGAGCATATTGATAGGAACCAAAAGTTTGGTAAACTTTCCTTTCAAATGTGTCTTCATAAATTGAACCTTATTACCTCTAGCCATATTCTAAATGTGAACCTACTCTATCAATTCTTTGGGGAACAAAGAGAAATAGAAGGCATTCTAACTTAGCCATCACCTTAGGTAAGGAAACATCAATGCATGATGATGATTGACTTTATTATAGTGAATATTATGAGTGTCAATAAGTGACACCACTCCATAACCCAACTAAATCTAGTATAAAAAAAATCTAATTTGAATTGACTCCATTATTATTCAAATAGGGCTTGAACTTAAATTGCAAACCTAATTACTATTTAAGTTTCCAAATAATAAAGCTACAAAGTAACTGAGCATAATTGAACAAATATATATTTGAGCTAAGCTAATTTATCAACATCCTATTCAAGATTGGCTTAAGATCAATTCAAGCTTTTATAATTTTCTTTGAGCTTGAGCTTACTTAAAAAAAAAATCTTAATTAATCTCGACATGAGCTCGATGAAGATTAATTTATATGGTGATTATAATTATCAAGCCTATTAATGAATAAATCATTCAATAAAATAAATGAGCTTTAATTGATCTTATTTATGAGTAGCTTGTTTACACAATAAATGAGCTATATTAAATACAACTTATTGTGATTGAAAATTAAAATTTAACAAAATACTATTTATAAATAAGGCTTAATTAAGTTTTAATCATACTTCTTAATGAGCTTGTTCATGATCTTTAAATGATAGTATTCATTGTCATAAATGAATCAAATAATAAGTCATTCGAACTTGATCATTTAGTTTACAAGTACTTATAAAAGTGTTCAAACTTATATAGGCATGAATGAATTATAATTAAGCGAGCCACTGGTAGCTCACCATACAATCTATTCATTTGTAAATCTATGACAAAACTCAAAGTCAACTTAAAATGCGCTTATAGAGTTAGGCATAAAGAATTGTTTGCCATAATTTCAAATGCATGTATTTAGATAATCACTGATAATCAAGTGAAGATTGTGTAAGTTAAATCAATCCACTATGGAAGACTACTTAAAGGAGATGTTGAATTGAATGATTGTATATTTCTTACATGCTGGCAAAGTCAATCAAGGTCCAAGCATTAGTTGATTTTATCATTAACTTTGCCTTTCTTGAGCTAGAGAAGAAAATTAGGACTTGCAATAAAACTTGCATGTTTATAGTGCTCAGTTGGAATAATCTTAGGAAGCCTGATGAGATCATGCTCACATCTATATTGCATACTGAGTTAGTAGTCACCACTAATTAGGTTAAATACAAAGCAATGATTATTAAGATATGCTTCATGGTGGGAGTTGGAGCCAAACATTTGTCAATGTTGTTTGACACACAACATTATGAACCAAGTAAATGATTAGTTTGAGATAAGGAAATAATTCTTGTGAAAACACCTCTTCAAAGAAAAAAGAGAAGAAAATTAATAAATTTGAGTGCTTCAAGATCAAACAAATCCCAATTAAACAAAAAAACTCATTACCTTACTCTTGAAGACTATAAATTTAAATAAGTAACTATTCCTAAAGCTATCGCATCTTAGCATTTAGTAAGTAAAAGTCATGGAAGGCATAGAAGTGGTCAAGATGAGTTGGTCAAGATGAGTTGGGTGGATACATTTATAAAATATTTAAATATAGTAAATATTCAACCATCCATAACTGATTAAAGAAAAATATAAAATTAAGGGCCTAATTATCACTAATAATTTATTCAATATATAACTTCGATTAACTTGACATTCATGAAAAAAGATGAAGTCAACAATATCCTAGAGGAGGCCCACATGGGTGAATATAGGATCCATTTTGGAGGAAGAATGTTAGCAAGAAAAATTATGAGATAAGGACAAATAATTGTAGTATGGTGATTGCGATTGTGATTGAGTAATTATGATTTGATGGTGGTAATCTGGTGATAATCAAGAGAATGATTGTTGAGTAATAGTTTGATAACATAACAACCCAATGGCATTACTGAGTGGTAGAAATTTGTTGATGGGTCATAGATGATAGCTATTTGATGAAAGTCATGCAATTGTTTGATGATAATTGCCAAGCAATATGACATTAGTTGATGGAAATTTGTGGGTAAAAGTTAAGTAGTTGTGGTTTAATGATGGTTATACGAAAAAATGATTCAATGGCGGTGGTCAACAATAGTCATGTGATGTTGGAGGTTGGGAAAGAATTCGACGATGACGGCCAAGTGATGGTTCAATGATGGTGATCGAGTAACGATGATGGTCAAGTGAGGATAATTTAACAACAGTGTTTGGTTGGTTGTGATCCAATGACAATGGTCAAGCAATGATGGTTTAACAATATTTGTTAAATAACAACTATTCAATGTCTGTTGCTTGTGGTAGTCTAAAGTCTCAGAGCGGTGTAGTACGGTAGAGGTCAAGTGATGGCAATTAGACGGTGGCATTTTGACGATAATAGTTGAGAGAGAATTGATGGATGAAGGCCGATGATTAAGTTCAAGCGATCGTAGATGGATGATGGTAATTAAATGAAGATGATTGGATGCCAGTGGTCGTGCTACAATAGTTCTATGACAAATAATCAGGTAGTGATCCAATAGTAGTGCTTTGGAAGAGCTCTCATTGATTTTTTTTAAATCTCTGGGCTCTCTCCCCTCTTAATTTATATCCACATTATATAAAGAGAATAGAGCGCCAGTGATCACCTTCAGTGAGGTTAGCCATTTTGAGCTTAATCTAGCTATGGTTTCGAGCTTTGTGAAGTGAATGTTAATCTCATAGAATTCTAGCCGCTAGATGTTCTTGTATCCATGTTTAGATGGTGTGAGTTAGTTTTCATTCCAATCCAAGCTCAATCGAGCTCGGATCATGGCCTCAAAGATGGATGGCCTCCATTTTACATAGAGAGGGGCAGGGATGAATCTCTGGCCATCCATTCAAACATTTTGGATGGACAGCCGATATTAGAACACGTAAACTCCCACATTTTCTCCCTCTGATCTGTGGCTTTAATCTTAGCCGTCCGATCCTTGATCAGATGGTTGAGGAGAAAGCGCATAGTGCCACCGCTGACGCGGCGCTATGATGTGATGGGTTAAGTACCCAATCCCGTTGCGCCAGGTGTAAAGTGCATGTCGCGTTAGCGGCACACGTGGCGTCGATGGGATTAATAATATGAATAAGGATTATTTAATTTCTAATTAATCACCAAATCTTCTAAAATTCATATCTCAACATAGAAAAATAAAAAAATGTGAAATAAATTGCATTGGATATATAATTGAGTGGGAAATATTCTAAAATTGGATTTAATGAATTTTGAACAGTGTATTTCTCTAATTTTGGATTTTATTAGGAATGTTATTTTTCTAATTACCTTTAATAAATCCACTAATTATTTCCAAACTTCTTGAGTGTATTTTGGGGGATGACTTATGTCTCACCTATTTTTCTTGGGATTTATTGGTAGTTTAATTAGGAGAATTACTAGTTCATTTTCTAATCACTCCCTTAATATAATTAAGGTTAATTAATATTGTAATTAGTAGTTTAACCCTCTGATTGAGTTGATTAAGGTATGTTTAAATGAATAGGAGGTTTAGGAAATAATTTTGGGGAATTTCCTCTAAGCTATTCCTAACTTAATTAAGGGTTAATTCAATAATACCCCCATATAATTAATTTCATAAGATTTTAAAACTTTCCAAAACTTAATTAATCTGTCTTGGGTAGATGACTAGGTGTTCAAAAGCCTAAGCCCTCTAAGGAAATCAAAATCTAACTCATATGTGTGAGAGGGATTTTGAAAGTACTTAAGCTTGAATCCCTTAGTTTAATTAATCATTAATCATGACCCAAAATGTATTAGGCCCCTTTTTTCTTAGGTGCATTGCAAATTTAAACTCCTTGTGAGATTTTATGTCATCTCATTGGTTCATAATTATTTGATTAATTATACTAAGGTGGTGTAGGTAAGGGATAATTAATATACTTAATTCATACCTTAACCTAATCAAAACATAAAATGGATCTAATCATCTAAAAAATGAACTTAAATATCAAACATATGTGGAATGGGTTAGGAACAACAAACTTATTTTACATCTTTCAAATTAAATCAAACTCAAAATAAAATTAAACCTTCCTTAAAAATAATTTGATTTACTTTAACCTTTCTTATTTCATAAGATTGTCTTTAGAATTAATTAGAGTGAATGTGTTTACTTGCTTTCATCACTTGATTTCTTCCCTAGCATGCTAAATTTGCATGTCATATGAATTTCATGCACTCATGCTTTTCAAAAATCAAATTAAAAATAAAATAGTTCTTTTATATCAAACTTGCATGTTTTGGCTTAAGTTAGGAATATGAATGGCTATTATCACTTTTAAATCCAAATTATTTTCAAAATATATGTATCAATTACCCAAAAATAAAAGTGTGCTCCTTATACTTTATTTATAACCTAAAAACCTATAAATGTTGACTAACTCAACTCAAGAATAAAATGAGCTAAGTGCCAACGGAAAGAAGGATGGTCTTGGATTTGTACCAAAGTACAAATCTACTATCGACACTCAAAGACAATGATCATTTACCAAAGATGGAGAGAGGAACCATCGCCAGCAGAGTCGCCAAAAAAATCTATGGAGAAAATTTTTATCGTAGGGAGTGTGGGAGTCGCCTTTCAAATTTGTTGGTGAGAAGTGAAAAGAGGACACACACAAGCATAAAGAAATTCATCTTTTTAGGATGCCACGCAGATTCGAAGAGGTACTTACTCAGGTGATCGAGTATGTCATTAAAGAAATAGTGTACTATCTCAAAAGACAGAAGTCACTACCCTTTAATGGACCTAATCATCTCAATAAGGACTCCTAAGGACGATGGGTCTACATATGTACTAGAGATTCTTCTCCTACTTTACATAGAAAAGTATAGCATAGTTTATTTTAAATCGGGTTCATAAAGTTCCCTATAGGGGCAAGCCCCCATAGTTAATTACATCCTAAGGGATGGGATCCCTTAGAAAAACTCTCGATTGAAGTAAATGATCGTTGCCTTTGAAGATTTTAATAGGAAGGACTATCAATAGATTGGTTTATTTTTGTAAAATTAAATGGGATTGATCAAAATAGGGTGTTATTATCGAAGCCAAAATGAAAGATAAGTAGGAGATGCTCATGATGCTAGGAAACCTAGCGAGCATCTCAAACTATCCTATAGTTGGGCTTTACATTTTTGGAATTTATTTAGTTTGTTTGAGTTACATTTTTCATTACAAATTTAGGACTTAAGATTCCTTAACACGAGATTAAGGAAATGCCTAAGAGGTGAGGAATCATGATTATGGCCCACCTCAGAACTTAAATATGGGGAGCTTCGGTGAGGGTCGGAAACATAACCTAAATCTTAGGGGAAAATGGGTATTTAGTTTGCCTCCACAAGAGAGGACAAACCACCCGAACGTGACTTACAATTGCACAGGGTGGCCACTAACTAACTCCTATGGTTTTTTTACATGTAGGCAAGTCATTATGCTTATGCAAGATAGCTATTATTTATTATTTGAAAGAGACTAAGTTCTTAAACTCCCAAAGGAGACTAGATCATGTAAAGGGACATGCTTAAATGACCTAAATCTAATGCATTTCAAATTTCATTTTATTTTCATTTTTGGACAATTATTTTTGACTTAGGCTAATAGGATTCATATGACTAATGCATGAGAAATCATATTATTAGCCAAAATCAGTGAGAAGGGAGGAGGTGAGTTTCCAACATAGCTCTCAAAGGTTAAGCTGAGTTCTCTAGCAAAGGTGGAAGCCCTCAATCAATAGTGAAATAAGATGCATTTGTGCATGATATTATAAAAAGAAATGCTCATCAAGCTAAAGGGTTGATAATTCTTTTATCTTTTTTAAACCTAAGCTTTAGGTGAGGTTATGAGTTATTTTAGTTTTATTTTGAGTTGTTAAGTTGGGTAAAAGATTTATTTTCCCTAAATATCCTAATCCTCATCCAGGCCATACATAAAGAAAGGAAGAAACTAGAAAAATAATATCACTTAATGCAAAAGCTAAACAAATCATCAATCAATTTATAAAGCTAATCGCAAAAAGAATAAAAGGTCGTTGTGGTCGGGCACCACCGCACAAACCCGAAATATCAAATATGGGTAGCCAAGCTCTACCCTTATACAACCTAGATTATAAATGAATTAAATTATAAATAATAAAGAATTCATTGTTATGGGGGGTCTTCAAGCTTTTTTCTTTTTTCTTCTCTTCTTCTTTTTTCTTCTTCTTTTTTCTTTTGGTTCCTCCTTGTGAAGGTTGGAGGGTGGATGCTCTAAGGCTTCACATGGTGCATAAGATAGGATCTTATGACCAATTCTCATCCTAATTCCCATAATAATTATTCTAAAATCCTATTTGTACATATTTTTACATGAAAAGGAAAAGTATAAATCTAACTGACACATGCAAAATGAAGGTTAGCTAAAATAAACCACACAAATCCTAAGCATGTATATTGAACTTATCACCCCACATATGGGTTACTATGTCCACCTAGCCTATGGATTATTCTTATGGGTATAAGGCACCTACAAGCAAAAATATTTATATTTTTATTTATGATAGTCCCTTAAGCACAATCCTTGCATAAAAGAATAGTTAGACTAACAATGTCCTACCATTCATTCTATGAGCATACACCCTAACTTCCTATCTAAAACATATATCACAAAATATAATAAACATCAAACCATGAACCAACCTAACCTAAGGCTAGAAATGGTGACTTAGGCTAATGTGTGTGCTTTAAAGGCTTGTGCGGTATGCTTAACTAGGGTTTTAGGTTCAAAATTTCTAAGTGTAAAGAACATGTTCAACTTAGAAGAGGGTTTCATTTAAGTTGTTTAATCATTTTGGGTTAATTTTATTTCATATTTTGATTTGGTTTAAGTGGATCCTACAATTAATTTCTAAGTTATGAAGAGTAGGAAAGAGAAGAGAATTTCTCTTTCCTTTCCTAACCTAAGTAATTTCTAAAGTAGATTCACAATTTAGCTTCATTTAGGTGAATATTTTGATTACATATTTTGATTAATCCTAAATTTAAATAAACTCAAAACAAACATATTAAAAAAAGGCATTTTAAGATTAAATAAACTGAATCAAAATTCACATAACACACATTACTTCATTTCTTTCCCAACATATATAACATGCATATGGATGGACCCTAAGCTATCTATATATGAAAATGAGAGTATTTAATACACTTTATGATGCATGCTAAGTAATCCATTTAAGAAAATTTAAAAGTTGAATATGCATGATTTTTGTTAAGTAGAAAGGGTTTTCCTTATCAAAATTTTCATATACATACATGAAAGTAAGAAAGACATAAGTGAGTATAGAGCCATTATTAACCAGAGGTGTAAGGTACAAGACCTACTTAGGGTTAAAGCCTCAAACCAGGTTGTCAGACTAATATATCACTTTCCTTAAATACAAACATGTATATAGAAGAAATGAAATAGAAAAGGAAAATGCAATAATTGTTTAATGGATTCATTTTTGTTTATGCAATTTATGTATGCAAATATAGTCAACCCTTCTTAGGTGATAGCATAGGGATGAATAGGGTATGGATATATTTTCAAATACTATCTATTACCAACTACCTTCAACTATCTGTCATGCTATTAAAATAATTATAATTAAAGTATTAGTATATATTATAGAAATTTGATTTGAAAATAGATAATAACCACTCATATTTATTTTAATACACAATTTTATTTTAAATTTGAAATGAAATTATGAGTATTATATTTAGAGAAAACAAATACAAAAACTCACTTAAATCCTAAAGACATGGAATAAGAAAGTTTAAAATAAATCAAAGTGAATTTCAAAATGATTTTTGTTTAGTTTGAAGTTTGATTTAATTTTGAAAAGGTGAGATGAGTTTGCTGTTCCTAACCCATTCCCACATTTGTTTGATATTTTTGTTTAATTTTTAGATAATTAGATCCATTTTTATGCATTGATTAGGTTAGGGTATGAATTAAGTAACTTAATTAACACTATAGAAGAATTAACTAAATAATTATGAGCCAATGAGATGATATAAAACCCTCAAGGAATTTAAATTTGCAATGCACTTAATAATGAAAAGGCCTAATGCAATTTGACTCACAATTAAAAGTTAATTAAGTTAATAGATTTTGCTTAAGTAATCTCAAAACACCCTTTCACACTTATGAATGGATTTTTAATTTCCTTAATTAGACTATTAACACTAAACATACCCAAAGTAGATTAATTAAGTTCTGAACTTTTAGAATTTTTAGAAATTGATTAAGGGATAATTAATGAATTGACCCATTAACAAGGGATTAAGGAGAAAGGGGTGGTTTAGGGAATAGCTTGGGAAATGCCCCAAAATTATTCCATAAACCTCTACTACGATCGACCTTATTAATCCTAATCATAGGTTAGAATAACTAATTATACCCTAATTATTCTTAATTACATAAGAAGGGTAATTATGGAAATCATATACAATTACTCTAACCAAGCCTTCAATAAATCCCAAGAAAATTAGGGGAGGCAGAAGTCATCACCTAAAATATACCCAAAAATTTGAGATTAATCAGAGGCCTAATTATAGAGTATATAGCAAAATACACTTTCTAATAAAACACAAATTTAGAAAAAACATAATTTAAAACTCATCAAAATTGATTTTAAAATGTTCTAGGTTTAATTATCTATCCATAGTATTTTATTTCACATTTTTTGAATGTTCTATCAAGATTTATGAATTTTTGAAGTTCACTAAGTGAATTAGGAATTAATTAAGGCATTTTATTAGTCCTTAACTAATCCCTGGCTCACGGCATGACGCGTGGCAGCAGTGGTCAGTGCGCTTTACATGCATCATGCTATGAAGGGATAACTTAAGTTATCATGTCACGGATGGCGGCTATAATCCTCACGCCGTTGATCAAACATCGGACTAAAATCCCGCATTTTAAAATGGATAAACTGATTTTTAAATGTGCTAAATAATCTTAGCTGCCCATCTAAAATGCACGGATGGACGGCTGAGATGAGCCAAGTTATTCCCCTTGATCAGCAGCGACCGTCCATGATCAAGGGGAAGATCTAAGCTAGATCTAGTATGGAATCAAACTAAATTCAACTCATACTATTTAAAAGAAGCGACAAATCCAACGGTCAAAAATTGATGGGTTAAAAATTTCTTTCACAAAACTCCACACCACATTGAGTTTAGTGATAAAAAAATCCCATACCTCATCGGAAGTGATCACTGGTGCTTGATTCCCTTGGAGAAGCGTTGTTTGGTTAAGACGAAGCCATGCTGAAGTTTGGAGCACTTGAGAGGAAGTGGATCAATGTATGGACCAACTCCTCCTTGCTTGAGCTTCAACTTTGATTCAATTTGATCCTTCCTTATTGTGGAAACTCCAATAGAAGCTTAGGTGCACTCAACTTAGCTCCTAGATGAAGTGTGCAAGAGTAATTAGAAGGAAATCAAGTGAGGAAGAAATTGGCTAATGGATTGAGCTCCCTATTTTCCCACTATGTTTGGGCAATTTTCATGAGGTTTGGAATTGATTTGATAGGGTTTGGCTCATGTTGACCCATTTAGGTTAAAATGGGTCAACTTGGGTATAGTTGACCAATAGGTCAAATTGGGTCAAACCAAGGGTTGGGTCAAGTTTATATGACCATTTGGAATATTTTGGTGGCTTCGATTTGGTTCAATTTGGTATATATTTGGTTTTGGCTCATATGACTTCATTTAGGTCAAATGGGTCAAGTTGATCTATTTGACCCGTTTGATCTATTTGAGGTAAGTCAAGGGTAGGTTTAGGATAAGTTAGTCATATGGAGTGGATTGGTATCTTTGTTTCCAATCAATTTGGGTTTAGTTCAATTTCGGCTCAACATAACCCCTTTAGGTCATGTTGGGTCTAAGGTCAATTGGGGTCTAGTTGGCCAGTGAGGCTTTAGTCAAGTTCCACAAGTGATTTGGATTGGACTTGACCCATTGATAATCAATTTGGCTTAGATCAAGTTTTGACACATTTTGACCCTTTAGGTCAAAATGGATCAACTTGGGTCAAGTGAGCCAGTTGGGCTAGGTTAGGCTTGAATGTTGGCTTGGTCAAGTTCAAACATAGTTCATTAGTGATCTTAGATCAATGGTTTAAATCAATTTGGCTTATGGTAGAATTTGGCTACGTAAGGTTTCATTTTAGGTTAAGTGTTGACTTAGTCAACCCTTGAGGTTTTAATTTTATTTGATTGATTGATCAAATGATTGTTGGTCATGATGAGAGGGATATATGAGTTTGGCTCAATCCAATCTGGTTAGGATCAAAATTTGGCTTATAAGGGTACTTTAAGTCACTTTGGGTCAAGTGAACCTAAGTGGGTCAAATGGCTTTGTTAAAGCTTGATTTGAAGTTGGTTGATCTTGTATATGGACTCATGATTGAAATATAAATCCATTTACAAGTGGTTTGAAGTAAAATGGGTTTAGATCCATTTGACAATTTCATTTTCATAGGAAGAATATGAAGGGGTCTTGAGTTTGATTTTTGAACTAGGTTTTGATTGAGTGATTGAAGTTTGGATTTATATATGAGCTCATGATTTTAGGGTTGATTAAATCATGAGAGAAAATCAAGAGTTTGTCTTGAATTGGAAATGATTTGGCTAAGTTCAAGATTTTGACTTGAAAGGCTTAGATTGGATTTTGAGTTGATTTGAGTTTGATTTTTTGAATTGGTTTTGATTGTTTGAATTTATATTTCATTTATATATGTTAATATAAATGAGAATATAAATGGATCATGAGAAAATTTCAAGGATTTTAAGTGGTTTAATCATGATTTAGGATAAATCCATTAAAGGGAATTTAAAGGATTTCAAGAAATTTTTTAAATTGAAATTTTATTTTTCAGTTGGATTTGATTGATTTATATTTATACTTTATTTATATATATATGAAAATATAAATGAGGATATAAATGAGTTTTGAGAAAATCCCATGAGTTTGATGGGTTTGATCAAGGTTTAGGTTAAATCCATTAAAGTAAATTTAAATGATTTAAGCAAAATTGCAAGGATTTTAAATTTGGAATTTAATTTGTGGGTTTGATTTGATTTATTTATATTTATATTTCATTTATATATAAGAATATAAATAAGTTTTGAGAAAATCATTTGAATTTGAATAGGTTTGGTCAAAGTTTAGGATTGATTTAGGTTAAATCCATTAAAGGGAATTTAAAGGATTTAAGGAAAATTTTATGAATTATTTTTGAATTTTGAATTTGATTTGATGGGTTTTACTTTATATTTCATTTATATATGTGAATATAAATGAGAATATAAATGGATTATGAGAAAATCTCAAAGGTTTGAATAGGTTTGAATCATGATTTTGGTTAAGTCCTCAAGGGAAGATTAAGGTCTTAGGCAAAATTTGGACTTAGGAATTTTGGTCATGTGTTTCAATCATAGATTTCAATCATGGATTTCAATCATGGAGTTCAATCATGGAATTGATTTGAGTTTGGAGAAAATCAAATAAAATTGATTTGGAGTTTGACTTGAAAGAAGGAAAGTGAGGAATGGTTTAAGCTAAGGGGGGAAATTTTCCTAACACCCACAGGCATGACTATTCTATGGCTAACTCTTCTAAGTCTCTAGGGCTAGTTAGGTCCACCTAATCACTAGATGTGTCTTAAGACTTGAACTCTTAAAGTCTAAGAGAGTCCTAAGATGGAGGTGTTGAGAGCTCATTCTAAAAATGAGGTCAATAAAGGGCAATAGGTGTGGTGTGACAAGGAACACATGTGTGGTGTTGACAAATGATCAACAACACCAAGATCACAAGCACTAAATAATCTATCCTTAACCCAAGAAAAAGATAGAATCCAAAACTTAGTGCAGTGTGGCTCTACTTATGTCCAAGGCATAAGAGAGAGGGAAGAAATCACTAAGGGATAAAGTGTGTACCTTCCACTAGGGAAGCAGGTTCAAGTCATCCAAGAGGATGAGAGGTTTGATTTGATTCTCGTTGAGGAGAGAAAGATTTGATTCAAGTTTCGCTAGGGAAGAGGGTTGAGTTTGTTTCAAATTTTGTTAGGTTTGAATTTTTAGATGAACTCTGTTGGTTTGCAATGGGTTGCACTAAGTAGGAGCCACGGAGGCTAAGACCTAACCTAGATTTACCAATCCAAAGGAGTAGTCTAATAAGCACATAGTAGTACTAGCCAACCAAAGGGATGCCTTTCGATGTAGCCGTACTAGGAAGAAAGCATAGTAAACTCACATCCTCCACAGTAGAAACCAGTTGCTTTGGGGTAACCTATTGGCAAGGCAACTGATTGAACCCATTCTAGGGCTGACTATTGCGTGAATGCCACTGGGGGACTTAGATCAACTCAAAGATAGTCAAGATTAATTTCATTTTAAAGTTTATTTATTTTGATTTTTGATGGATCCCATAGGTTTGCGATGAACTGTACTGAGTAGGGGCCATGGAGGTGGCTAGACCTAACCAGATTATCAATTCAAAGGGGAGTCTACCAACCACGGTAGGACTATCCAACCAAGAGAAATGCCTTTTGGTATACAATGGTCAAGTCTTAAGAAGAAAGCATGTGACTCACATCTTCTAGAAATAAGGAACCATTGGGGTGATTGGTTGCTTTGGGACAAAATCAAACCCAACCTAGGGACTATTGAGTGAATCCAGGGGACTTAAATCAACTCAAGAATAGTCAAATTAATTTCATTTTAATTTTTTTGATGGATTCATTGGTTTGTGATGGATCATCGAGAAGGAGCTTATAGAAGCTAGACCTATCTCAGATTTCTTGAACAAAGGGAGTAGCTTCTGGCCGATGAACTATCAACCAAAGGAGTGCCTTTCAATTTGCAATGATCAATTGAGGGAAGAAAGCTCAGGGACTCACATCTTCCACTAGAAAAGACCACTGGGGTGATCGGTTGCTTTGGGCAACAAATCAAACTTGACCTAGGGCTGCCTGTCAGTTTGTGATAATCATGCTAGAAAGAATGTGTCATAGTCTTATATCTTTCAAAATGGAATGATTGTCAGGCTAACCTACTTGTGGTAAAATAGATTGAACTTGACCTAAGGGTGACTACAGAGTGAGTACCAATTTGGGAATTTATCTCAACTCAGGTAGTCAAGTAATTCCCATAGGGAGTTATGCTGACACTGCCCTAAAGATAAGATGTCTGCTTGAGAGAAGGGGCCCTTTGGGGGCTTGAATTCCTAATCCACAAGCGAATTAATTTTGTTTATTTTTTTTAGTTTGTTTAATGGACCTGTTAGTTTGTGAGGATCAAACCGAGAAGGAGCTTATATCGCCCGACTATCTCAGATTTATTGAACCAAGGAGAATCTGCATCCACTAAACAAATTTTTCCAACCACGAGGGGTGGCTACTAGGAAGGACTGTCAATCCAAAAGTAACGGGTAGTGTCTAAATGGGGTTAAAGGACTTGATCCAAATAGAGTGCCCATGGGGATGGGGCTAAGGGCTTAATCCAACACCGAGAAAATGACATGGCTAGTCATATATCCAATAGTATTCAGTGTCCAACTCAAGGAGAAAGCATGGGGACTCATATCTGCCAAGAGTGGTGTACTCACGGGTGAGTCATTGTCAGCATAGCAAACATCAACCAACCTAAGGTGCCCGTGGTTTGCACATGTCAGAAGAAAGCTGGGACTCACATCCTCCTATACTGTTGGGATAGTCGTCTTGGCGATAGGTGCTATCCGACCTAGAACTCTTGAGTGAATGCCACTAGGGGACTTATATCAACTCAAAGTAGTCAAGAGGAAAGGAGCCTCTGGGGGACTTATCTTAAACCTCAAATATACTCGACCTAGTTAGAACATGGTGGCTAGTTCAATAAGAAAGTATGGGGACTCACATCTTCTTAACAAAGTCAACATTAGGCAACTTATTGGCTGGGTAGTGAAGACTACCAGACTAACAAGGTGCTAATTGGTTTACAATGATCAAGTTAGGAAGAAAGCTTGTGGATTCACATCCTCCAACAAATGACCACTAGGGTGACATACTAGCAAGGTAGCAAGTAGACGACAAATGAGTGAGTGAGTGCCACAGGGGCTTGCTCCCACATCAAATAGCTAGACAAAAGATTTGTGTTATTATTGTGCATGTGTTAAAAGGGATGCTCAGGGGACTCTTACACCTACACCTTAAAATATCTTTGGGGAATGAAATGATGCCATGATGGCAATAGATTCCACTAAGAAAGGATGCGCTTGGGTTCTCTCACACCTAACAACTTATGCTAATGAAATAGGATGCCTCACTCTTACACCTATTCTAAAAGCATGAGATTGTGTTTGTGTTGTGAAAGAGGGATAGGATGCCACTGGGGACTCTTACACCTACCTAAACACGTCGCGATGGATTACAAGACAAGCACAAACACTTCAAAGAAGAGAAGATTTGATGAATGGAATCATTATTCTTTTATTAATGATTATTTTCAAATAAGTTTTATTTCATGGGTAATATTTCTTTAGATAGAGCCCATTAATTGGAAGCATCAGGTGTTCCCCTTTACAATCAATAAGCTGATAAGATCCTCCTTGGTAGGCCTTCTCTATGACATAGGGCCTTCCCAAGTGGGTTCAAACTTGCCTCCCATCTTTTGATGGGTAACAATTGGTCTCCTTAGGACTAACACAAGTTCTCCTACTCAAAAGACCTAGGGCAGACCAGCTTGTTGTGAGCTTGAATCATTTTCTTCGAGGTTCTAGCATGCCCGTAGCGACTCTCCTCCAAACCTTGAGCTCTTCTTGCAACTTTGCATTCTTTCTTAGTGATGGGGTTGAACTTCTAAAGGAAGAATGGCTTAGACCCATACACTAAGGAAAATGGGGTAAGGAGTTGAGTTGGTATGTGTGGTAGTAGGCCCTGAGCTTCAACAAATTACTATCTTTGTTGTCATCAAGAGTCTTTTTTAGTATTTAGATGAGAGTTTTGTTGAATGCTTCGACTAAGACATTAGCTCTAGGGTAGTAGATGGTGGAGTATCTCCAATCTATACTATGTCTTTTAGCAAAGTTAATGATTTTCATGCTTTTGAATGCAGTACCATTATCAGATATAATTGAGGCACCCAACCTATATGATATGGTTCTAAAAATTGAAGCACATGGTGAGTTGACCTCTCGAGTGGGATGGCTTCCACCTTGGAAAAAGTAGGTGGAAGCTAAGATGAATCGATGCCCTTGGAAGAAGAGGATCGATCGGACCTACAATGATACCCCAACACTCAAATGGCCATGAAGCCAATGTAGGGTGTAGAATGTTGGGTGGTTGGTGGAGGACCACCGTGCACGACGATGGCATCTCCTAGCTACATCCCATGCAATCTGATCATAGAAGGCCGGTAGTATCAAGTCTTTTGATCTTTATCTTCATCTTCAGATCGAATTTATGAGCTCTGCATAGACCTGAGTGTACCTCAGTTATAATTCCATGGGCTTTATGTTTGTCTAAACAATGTAACCACATTGGTTAAAGGACTGGCGGTATAGGGTGCCATCAATAAGAGCATAGGAGAGAGCTCTCTGTTTCACCTGATGAACTTGTGATTTCTCTTGAGGTAGTTTAGCGGTGTTCAAGTAATCTATAAACGGTTGCCTCTAATCCAGCTCCTTGTCCATTTTGGCAATGGTAACCTCCCATTCAAGAGAAAGTCTCTCGATGAGTTCAGAATCAATAAGGGATAAAACTTGTCTATTTTGGACCCTTATTGAAATGGACTCATCTTCCAGACATGCCAACTCTTTGGCAAGTTTTTTCCAAGGCATCTATCTATGTTCTATGCTGGGGAACCTTGTAGATGGTAACTTTGGGCCTTCATGGTATACTCATAATGATGAAGCTTGGGTTTGAGAACATGGTAGGACCCAAAATCTGATTGATGACCAATAGAGAATCCCCAAAGATGTTGATGCTCTTGACATTGATAGTGATGACTAACTCTAGATCGATAATTAAAGCCTCATACTTAGCCTCATTGTTGGTGCAGGGGTTGGAAAGATAGTATGAGAATCTCATCACATCATGGTTTAGAGTTAGAAGAACTATTCTACCTTTCCTTCGGAGAATAGATCATGTGCTTCACCTTTAAGAAAAGAAGCCACCATCAAAATACATCTCCCATCGGTGGTTGGGCCTCCCCAAGTTCATGATTTGTTCATGGAGATCATCACTAAGTGGAGAATCAGAAGTGGGTGTCTGCTAAGAAATCGCAGTGATTGTCCTTTTTTCTCGCGGAGGTACAAATGTGATATCAAACTATGAGTATCATGGACCAATGAGCCAAACATCAAAGCGTTGGCATGTCGAGGACTAATGGATTGGTTGGGAGATCAAGTTCACCTTATGAGAAAGCATATGTATAGCTTCGAGATGCAAAGATCAAAGCTAGGCAATGTTTCTCAATAGGTGGATAGTTTGCTTCTGCAGGAATTTGACGATGGATGAGGTAGTAGAGAGCACTCTCCTTCCCTTCATCATTGGCTTGGGCCAACAGCATCAGAGAGTCATCCAATGTGTAAAGGATGAGTGGCGCAGGATAGGGGCTTCTAGAAGGGCTTCACCAACTCTTTGATGTCTTCAAGAATCTTCACTTGTCATCCCACTTGAACTTGGCATCCTTTTGACAAGTGCGAGAATGGTTGCATCTCCTAATAGGAGATAAAGCATCTTAGATATGCCATCCTTGAAAGGATCTGAGTTGAGTTAAACTCTTAGGAGGTGGCATTTCTAAGATAGCTTTAATCTTTTCAGTATCTATTTCTATTCCCTGGTGTCAAACAATAAACCCAAGGAATTTCCCTGAAGCGACTCTGAATGCACACTTCAGGGGATTCATTTTAAGGTTATATTATCTTAATCATTTGAAAACTACTCTCAAGTCAAAGATGGTCTTCTTTTCTCTTCTTGACTACTAGATCATCAATGTATCACTCAACGATGATGGATGAGTTCATTGAAGATGAGTCATGGCCGTTGGTATGTAGCAATTTTAAGGCGAAAGGCATGACCCTATAATAGAAGATTTTGATCGGGTTTGAAAAGTAGTGTTTCTTTCATCTTTAAGACATCTTGATTTGGTTATAGCGGATGACCATCCATGAAAGAGAAGGCGCATGAGATGAGGTAATGTCCACCATTAATTACGGTATAGAGGAAACTCATCATTAGGATATGCCTTATTTAAGTCCCTAAAATCAATGTAGATGTGAATTTGGCCATTCTTCTTCTTAAGGGATGACACAGCTAAGGTAGGATATTTTTCTTCCACGATGAAAACATCAATTAATTTCTTGACTTAGAAATGACCTATGTTCAATTTCTAATTGCATGTCTAGGAGCTTGCTTAATAGGGTAACGTTAGGGTCTATTGCTAGCTTGTGGACTACTACGTTAGAGATAATCAGGCATTTCTTCATAACTCCATGAAATCAATCTTTAAACTTAGTCAATAGCTAACTAAGTCATTGGTTTCTTCTTCATTCAACAAGCGATGTATGTTAGGTGAGGATTTTCTTCTTTCCAGGTTGATTTCTTTTAGCTTGTTGATTATTGAATGAATCTCTCTTCAAATTCTTGCCTCTTTGACTTGGAGATCATCTAGGTCATCTAAAGTTTCTAAAACACACATTCTCATAAGAGTTGGGGTTGTGTGAGAAAACTATCAGACTCCAAATGGTTGGTAACAACTAGGCAATAATCATCATCATCGACCCACTCGAATCCCCGCTCTTGATTGTGCTTCCTCTTGTATTATTCCATAGCTTTCAAAGTATTCCATGCTTGGACCATGTGTGAGGAACTAAACCTTTACGTATAAGATTTTGAACACAAGGCAGTAAAAGTCAAAAGGTAATTCCATTAATTCTTTAAAGTATCTTCCTCAAGTCTACATCAACTTTAGGGCTTGAGGATGATGATCCCAAAAGAACTTTTCTATTTCATGTCGAAGACTTAGGGACTTCTTTAACTACTAAACTTTCTAAGATGAGGTAAGAGCTAAGGTTCCCAACTGGCCTAATAGTTTCACATAAACCTAGATTTGAATACTTTGCTTTGCTTGAGGCTGGTCTTCATCTCTGGATCAAAAGTCACCTCCAATGGAACCCGTTGAGAGGGTTGGTGGTATACTAATCACATTAGACTCATCCTCCGAGCTGGATTCCAAGTCTATATGAATAGTAGGGGTACTCCTATGAATTGGAACACGACCTCTATTGGCTGAAGGCCAACTAGGGGTCTCCCACCTCTAGAACTTCCTCTATTTTTGCCTCTGCCTCTGCCTGGTGGAGGTTGAGCCATCCTACCCACATGTCCATATGATGGAATGAACCGTGGGTGGAATGTGATATGTGATCTATTTCTTCTTCAATTCCCCTTTCTTGTTCACTTGGACTTTCTTTTTTTTCATTTTCTTTATCTTTTCTTTTGCTTTCTTTTCTTTTTGTATTTATATTTGAATTTTGTCCAAGTTCATGAGAAAGGGTGTTTTGAGGAAGATAATAGGTGCATCCTCATAAATCTCAACCTCTCTAACTAAAATGGCTTTTCATCCCCGTTGACATGGTATTCAATTCCATCTTTTGAACTTTGATGATGAAGGGAGGATGGAAATGATCTTGTTCTGATGTATCCAAGGCCTACCAAGCAAAGTAGTGAATGAAGTATTCAAATCAATGATGTAGAACTTGGCTTCAGTCTTCAGTCACCAATCTCCAAAGGTAACACTATAGAACCTAAAGCCCGCTCACCTTGATCATTGAATCCTCTCAACATCATCCTATCTCCTCGAGTATAGATGTCGATCTTCAAATAGGCAAGGGTCTTTAGACTCATAATATTCATCGATGCACGAATCCATGAGAACCACTAGAGTCTAAACCTATCCATGTCGACTATGTAATGTAGATGGTTGTGCTCCAAGTCCCCAGAAGAAGGTCTTCATCATGAAGGTGATCCCTTGGGCTTCTTTTGCATAATGTGCTTCCTCACCTATGGTCGGTGAGCTAAGCATATTTAGGATCAAGGAGGGCCTTGATTAGTGATTCCCTCATCTCTTTGGATAAGATAAGGGCATCATATATGCTTAGCTTAGATGGCAAACTTTCTTAGATGAGAAAGGATGTTGTAGTCCACCTTGATCTTCCACAAGCATATCCAAGGGTGGAGCATCTTGTGGAAGGGCTTCTGATCTTACCAATGACTTATTTCCCTCTATCTTGAGGTGTTTCCTAGGAGGTAGAACCTTGCCACTATGAGGTTGACTTTGATAATCTGAGGCAAGGTGGTGGAAGGTTCTCACCCAAACTTCTCCTATGGGACTCTCAGAATCGATGATTCCAAGTCTATCTCAAGAGGTGAACCCATAGTATTCAGTTGGAAAGTCAACTTCATCAAAAGAGGAAGATCGAAATTATTATAGTTGTTTAGACTTGAAGAGTTATCGTTAGAAATAGAAGAAGGAAACTCATCAGAAGAGACAGATGTAATTCAAACTAGCTTTATTCTTCAATTTCTTGGAATTATTTGGAGGTACAAAGTAGAAGTCAAGTAGAGTGAGTAGAGTAAGGGATTTGATGCCCTCATGAGTTCTACTAGTAGAAGAAATAGAAGAACTAGCTGAAATGGAAGAAGTCATCGGTATGGAAGCTACAACTGAAGGCTGGAGGCTGGACACGGTCAGTGGCTATGCTAAAGGGCTATCCCGGGCCAACACATGTTGCTGAGCTCCCACTTTCCTAGAGTTAGCACTGGCAACATGCAAACCTTCCTTGATGTTGGAGGTTTGAGAGCTAACGAGCACTGAGGAAAGCTTCTTGATCTTGAATTATTTTCTTAGAGGTTTTAGACAAAGAAATGTCCCAACCTTCTTTGGTTTTGGTAGGATCACATGTATCCCCAAGGATTACCTAATGGAACTGGAAGGTTGTTCCATAAGGTATTCCTTTGGGATAACTATAACAGTCTTGAAACTATGTTCAAGCAATCCTTGAATGTGAAGCAATCCTCCAAAATGTGGCCTAGCATACGGTGGTAAGGGCAAAAGTTTGGATCATGACTTTTGCCTACTTCCTTCGATCTTCTAGGCTCGGGTAGCTAAAAATCAAGTTTCTTTAAGAGATTCTTAAAGATTTTCTTGATTACCTCCCTCTTAAAAGAATAAGGTTTGTTTAACTTATCTAAAGAGTAGGTGGACCATAGCCTGGCAGATATGTTGGTGGTGGTATGGCGGTGGTGGTTGTGTTGGCCGGAGGCTGAGGTGGAGGCGGTATGGCCCTCTGGTGGTGGCAAAGGAGGTGGAGGCTCGAGGTGGTCTCTGGATGGATCTCTAGGCTGCTTCCCCTTGTCAATCTTGTCGCTCGGGTTTCTTCTCATGACCTTTGGGCTTCTACTTTGGCAAGATCTTGAAAAGGCAACTGTTTGGCCTCTCCTTGTAGACTAGCCACCTTGTTGATTAGCTTCTCAAATGTCTGATAGTGAAGCCCTTAAGCATGAAGGTGAGACCATGGATATTCTTCAAGAGAATCTCAATGGCATGTATTCATTGTGGTTCACACTTCATACTCGGTTATGCCATCGAGAATATAATCAACAAGTGACTCCAGTTTTGTTACTACAAGATCACCTACAGTAACCCTTTACTAAGCTCCATCAAATCTCTTGATGAAGAGTTTCTCTAACTCAACAAATATCTTTATTGAACCATTGGGCAGTTCAACATACCAATCAAAAGAGATATCCTGTTACTAATAAAGAGTCTAAAGAGTAAAGCATCATTGCCACCTACATTATAATAATTGGCCCTAAAGTGAGCTATAAGCTGCCTCGGATTCCCACTTCCATCAAATCTTTTGAAGGAAGGAGACATGAAACCCTTGGGATACTGGATAGCATCAAATTCCTCTATGTAGGGTCTAGCCTTTGGAATCGATGATCCACCTCTGGCTTGAGCCAAAGCTTCCTTCACCTGTTGCTCAACCATGGATTTTATGTCTTTTCATGTACTTTCCACTACCTTCTATACAGGCTAGCTACCTCAATGGGAGGTAGAGTCTTGGTTGGGTCCAAGACATGCACTAACTTAGGTGACATGTAATAGGATGAACGGAGGCTTGTTTACGAGGACACTTCTGCTAACAAGTCCTATAATTGATGTGCCATCCTATCAATCTGCTCATCTTCTACCGAACTGTGAGGTGTTGGGCTAATTCTTGTAGTGTCTCTTGATCAACCTCATCACCTTCCATGGCTTTGCTCCAGAAGAGATCCTCTAGTATCGATCATGCATACTCCAGCTGAATCTCCCATCAAGTCATCTTCATTGGGATTAAATTTAACTTTTTCTTCATTAGACCAGGCATACCCCAAGATCTCCTTCTCCATAAAATAGTGTGCAACTATCTCATCTAAGGAATGATCTAACTCTTCAGGTACAAATAACTTGAGGTGTGATGATCATGCAGAGGAACGGACCTGCTCAACCGGAGAGTCAATCTGTGTGTGTACTCACTAGAATGATACTCCGCTACTAGGCGTAATGGGTAACAATCTAGATGATCCTCTACCACTACTATAACTATCATCTAGAATATCTATGATAGCGTCACCATCTCCATCCGGTTGTATGGGTTGGTGAAGGGAAATGCTTGAGGTCACCACTCCTTCGCACCACCACTATGGTAGAAAGTCAAGCATGAGAGCTCGGCCTACCATAATGGGTGGTGTAGGTGGAGTAGGATCCCTTGGCCATAGCCGGATCACCAACGGGGTACATTTTTCCCTGGATGTAGCCTTCATGGCCTTAGATGGAATGGGAGATGCTAAAATCTGTACTGGCGATGACAGACGAGGGGTAGAGCAGTGGGGTGGAGACAGCACCAACTCTCTGCGTATAGGAATTACCCTCCTATGGTGGCTGGTCCCAGTGAGAAGAATGCTATCAGTATGGTTGGTGTGGGTAACACGGTGAGCTGGAAAATCAACCAAAAGCGGCGGTGAACTCTGTTGCTCTCACAGTGTGTGATGTATGGGCCTCATGGGCCTCTCAATGAATCTACCTCCCTATCTTGGGGATAACAAATGAAGGTCAAGTTGTAGACTCTAAGCATCCATATGCTCCACACTGGCATAGAATGGGTGAGGCGCATCGACCTCTACTCTACTAGGCTGAGCACTTGGAGGGAGGTGATGAAGATCCTCTGCATCCTCTCTATCTAATCAGAGAGGATGAAACTAGTTTTAACCAGTGGTGAAGTGATGGGAGACTCATCCATGGTCACTGCCCTCAGCTCTCAACTATCAGAGTGGGCTTGACCATGATTCTTGTTCCTGCAGGTATGGGTAGGGAGAGGAGTGAGCTAGACCCATACTCAAATGTGGGGAGGCAAGCCTAAAAGGAGCCTTACCCTTGGAGGTACAGAGATGGTAGGGGTTAGCTGCATTGGGGCAACATGGTAAACTTTGGGACAAACTGGGCGAACTATACTGGAACTGCATCAAAATCTTAGTCTGCTAGCTTTCCTCTTCATGAGGAGACATCCAAATCGAGGTAAGTCTATCCACGATGACCGCCCGCATCACCTTCATCCTGTTGTGGTGAGGGGAATGCCCAGTAATCTTGGCCTCCTCAAATCCTGGCCAAAGTGAATCAAGTGGGTATGGTCTGAAGAAGTCAATCTAAAGCTAGATCCATAGAGGTAGTAAAGACAAATTTTTGAGAACGCCATTTGATAAGCTAGTAAATTGACCTACTGCCTGATTGAAAGAATCTGCAATGAGAAATGAACTTGTATCAGTTTTCTATCTCCATAGATTTTTTGAATTTTGAATTTGAAAATTTGAACCCACATCCAACAACTTGGAAGTGTTAAGTGGGGTTCAAATGAATTTGAGAAGATTGATTGAAAGAGGAATTTGAATATGAATCCAACTCCAACAAATTTGGGTATGTTGAAGTATGGATTCAAAATTTTGATAGGATGCTTCCATAGGTTCATTTTTTGTTTTGAATTTGAATTTTTTATATTGAGGACCCTTTCCTTTCACAATTTTGGGTATGTTAAAGTAAGGGTCAAATGATTTTATTTTTATTTGAATATTTTGGAATTTTACTTAGCAAATTTAGGTATGCTAAGTAGAGTAAAAGTGATTGTTTCCTTTTGTGAATTTTGTTTTGATTTTGGAAAATTTGGAATTCTCTTAGCAAATTTAGGTATGCTAAGTGAAGAACCCAAGTGTGTTTTATTTGATTTTGAAAATAGGATTCTTAGCAAATTTAGGTATGCTAAGAAAATCCTAAGTGTTTCATTTTGTTTTGAATGTTTTGATTTTTGAAAAGTAGGATCCTTAGCAAATTTGGTATGCTAAAGGAATCTAAGTGTTTTGTTTTTTGATGTGTTTTTTGAAAGTGGGGACTCTTTAGCAAATTTGGTATGCTAAAGATGAAGTCCCACTTTATGAAATGGAAATTTTTATTTAGAAATTTGAGTATGCTTTGAATTCAAAATATGTTTGAAAATTTTGATTTTTTAAATTTGGAAACTTCTCTTAACAAATTTGGTATGTTAAATGAGGTTCCAAATGTGCTTTGAAAATTTTGAAGTATGATTATTGATTTTGATTTTTGTTTTTTTTTTACTTGGAAGCTTCACTTAACACGTTTGGGTATGTTAAGTGAAATTCCAAAATGTTGTTTGAAAATTTTGATTTTGGATTTGGAAACTTCACTTAACAAATTTGGGTATGTTAAATGAAGTTCCAAATATGTGTTTGAAAATTTTTGGATTTTGAATTTGGAGACTTAACTTAACAAATTTGGGTATGTTACATGAAGTTCCAAATGTATTTAGAAATTTTTTTTAAAGTTTTAATTTTGAAAACTTCTTAACAAATTTAAGTATGTTAAATGGAGATCAAATTATTTTTTGAAATTTGAAATTTTGTTTGTGTGTGATTGTTGCTTTTTTTTTTGAAAGGAATTCACTTAAAAATTTGAGATATGTTAGATGGAGATTTCTAAAAGATATTTTATTTTTAGTTGAATGAAATCTTCATTTAATAAATTTGAGTATATTAAATGAAGATGTTCATGTAATGTTTGAAAATTTTAATTTTGTTTGAAATGAATTTTTCCATTCAATAAGTGTGAGTATTGAATAGAAAAAAATTCATATTTTTGAAAACTTTATGATTATGATTGTGATTTTTGGAAAGGTTGATTATTCATTTTAATTAAAAAAATGAAATCTTCATCAAGGTGAATTGAAGGAAGATGTTCATTTGTGCTTTTGAAAAAATATTTAGTTTTATTTTGAAAATCCCTACATGTAATTATGAAATTGTTAAATGAGGGTGACAATTTGTGGAAAATATTTTTTATTGTGCATTTTGAAAAGGTGTTTGAAAAAACAAAGTTCTTTATGAAGATTTATTTTAGGATGAACCTTTCCTTATCATGAAAATGGTAAGGAGGAAGTCTTTAAAATGGTTGTCTTTTTATTTAGATATTTTCATTTTAACCCAATGGGGGGTTTTAAGACCAACAAGGAATGCGGTCCTAAAACTTAAAGATGTTGGCTAACTCAACTCAAGAATGAAATAAGCTAAGTGCCAATAGAAAGAAGGATAGTCTTGGATTCATACCAAAGTACAAATTTACTATCGATACTCAAAGACAATGATCATTTACCAAAGATGGAGAGAGGAACCATCCCAGTGGAAGAAAAAATCTATGGTGAAAATTTTCTATATATTATTTCCTTTCAAATCTATGGTGAGAAGAAAGAGACAAACAAGAATGAAATTTTTTTTTTGACACTATGATCTAGATGTACTTATTGGTGATACATCATCAGGAAAATAGTACTATCTTGAAAAGGCAGTCACTACCCTTTAATGGACCTAATCACCTCAATAAGGACTCTAAGGATGATGGGTTTGCATATGTACGAGATTCTTCCCACTTTACATGAAAAGTAAGCATTTTAAATTTTCATTAAGTTTCTTATAAGCCCCCAGTTAATTACATCTAATGGGATCCCTTAGAAAACTCTCGATTAAGGTAAATGATCATTATCTTTGAAGATTTCAATAGGAAGGACTATCAATCGATTGGTTTATTTTTTGAAGATCAAAATGGGGCAAAGAGGAGTTATCAAAAAAATGAGAAGTAGGAGCTCATGATGCTAGGAAACCTAGAGCATCTCAAAATATCCTATAGTTGGGCTTTACATTTTTGAAATTGATTTAGTTTGTTTGAGTTACATTTTTTGTTAAAAATTTAGGACTTAAAATTTCTTAACACAAGATTAAGGAAATGCCTAAGAGGTGAGAAATTATGCTTATGGCCCACAAAGGGGAGAAACAATCTCAGAACCTAAATCTAGGAGCTTGGTGAGGTGAAGCACAACTAAATCTAAGGTGAAATGGATATTTGGTTTTGCCTCCATAGACAAACCATCCAGCTTAGACTTACAAACCGCCGGGGTGGCCATCAACTAACTCCTCCTACAATTTTAAATACATGTAGGCAAGTCATGCTTATACAAGATAGATATTATTTAGAAAAAGACTAAGTTCTTAAACTCACTCCTTAAGGAGACTAGATCATGTAAAGGGTCATGCTTCAAATGTTATAAATCTAATGCATTTCAAATTTCATTTTATTTTCATTTTTGGACAATTATTTTTGACTCAAGCTAATTGGATTCATATGACTAATGCATGAAATCAGATTATTGGCCAAAATTAGCGATAAGGGAGGAGGTGAGTTTCCACCACGGCTCTCAAAGGTCAAGCTTTCTTTGAAAAAGGTAGAAGCTCTTCAATCAAGAGTGAAATAAGATGCATTTATGCATGATATTGTAAAAAGAAATGCTCATCCAGCTAAGGGGTTGCTTTTATCTTGATTATAAACCTAAGCTTTAGGTGAGGTTATGAGTTATTTTATTTTTATTTTGAGTTGTTAAGTTGGGTAAAAGATTTATTTTTCCCTAAAGTGCTTAATTCTCATCCAGGCCATATATAAAGCAAAGAAGAAACTAGGAAAATCATGCCACTTAATGCAAAAGCTAAACAAATTATCAATCAATTTATAAAGCTAATCACAAAAAGAATAAAAGGCCATTGTGATCGGGCACCACCGCACAAACCAAAAAATATCAAATGTGGGTAGCCGAGCTCTACCCTTATACAATCCATCTCATAAATGAATTAAATTACAATTAAGCAAGGAATTCATTATTAATGGGGGTCTTCAAGCTTTATTCTTCTTTCTTCTCTTCTTCTTTCTTCTTCTTCTTCTTTCTTCTTTTGGTTCCTCCTTTGGAAGGTTGGAAGGTGGATGCTCCAAGGCTTCAAATGGTGCATAAGATAGGATCTTATGATCAATGCTCATCCTAATCCCCATAATAATTATCCCAAAATCTTAATTATACAAATTTTTACATGAAAAGGAAAAGTGGAAATCTAACTAACACCTATAAAATGAAGGTTAGCTAAAACAAATCACACAAATCCCAAGCATGTATATTGGACTTCTCACCCCACACATGGGTGACTAAGTCCACCTGGCTTATGGATTATGCTTAGGGGTATAAAGCACCTACAAGCAAAAGCATTTATATTTTTATTTATGATATAAGCACAATCCTCAGAAAAGAATAGTTAGACTAAGAATATTCTACTATTCATTCTAGCATACATACATCCAGTCTAAAACATATCTCATAAAACAAAATAAACATCAAACCATGCAGACCTAACCTAAGGCTAGAAGTGGTGACTTAGGCTAATGTGTGCTTTGAAGGCTTTTGGTTCTTAGCTTTAGGTTCAAATTTTCTAAGTGTGAAGAACATGTTCAACTTAGATGAGGGTTTCATTTAAGTTATTTAATCATTTTGGGTTAATTTTATTTCATATTTTGATTTGGTTTAAGTTGATCCTACAATTAATTACTAAGTTATGTAGAGGTGGAAAGAGAAGAGAACTTCTATTTCTTTCCCTAACCTAAGTAATTTCTAAAGTAGATTCACATTTTAGTTTCATTTAGGTAAATGTTCTAATTACATCTTTTGATTAATCCTAAATTTAGATAAAAACTAAACAAATTTTTTCAAAAAGAAAGGAATTTTAAGATTAAATAAAATGAATCGAAATTCACATAACACACATTACTTCATTTCTTTCCCAACATATATACATTCATATGGATGGACCTAAGCATATCTATACATGAAAATGAGACACACTTTATGATGCATGCTAATTAATCCATTTAAGAAATTTAGAAGTTGAATATGCATGATTTTTTTAGTAGAAAGGGTTTTCCTTATCAAAATTTTCACATATATACATGAAAGTAAGAAAGGCATAAGTGAGTATAGCACTATTGTTAACGAGGTGTAAGGTACAATATACTTAGGCTACTTAAGTTTTTAACCTCATGTCCAGGACTAATATACCACTTTCCTTAAATACAAACATGCATATAAAAGAAATGAATTAGAAAAGGAAAATGCAAAAAATTGTTTAATGGATTCATTTTTGTTTATACAATTTATGTATGCAAATATAGTCAACCCTTCTTAGGTGATAACGTAGGGATGAATAGAGTATGGATTTAAGTAGTGTTGGGTTATTTTCAAATGATCCCTACATCTTACCAACTCTTATTCAAAACTATGCTACCATAAGAAAGAAAGGAAACCTATACTAAGCATACCTTTATAATCTATCACATACAAAATTATAATTAAAGTATAAGTAGTACACTTTCAGATTTGGTATTTGATTTATATGTTTTGGAAATAATTTGGATTTAGTAGTGATAATAGCCACTCATATTTCTATTTTAGCCAATACATGCAAATTTGACATAAAGTAAACAATTTCATTTTAAATTTTGAGAAATGAAATTATGATTGAATGAAATCACATGACATACAACTTAACATGTTGGGGAACTATCTAAAGTAATGATAGCATGTAAACAAACTCACTTCACTTAAATCCTAAAGACATTCTTATGGAATAAGAAAGTTTAAAATAAATCAAAGTGAATTTCAAAATGATTTTTGTTTAGTTTTAAGTTTCATTTAATTTTGAAAAGGTGAGATGCGTTTAGTGTTCCTAACCCATTCCCACATGTGTTTGATATTTTTATTTAATTTTTAGATAATTAGATCCATTTTTATGCATTGATTAGGTTAGGGTATGAATTAAGTAACTTAATTAACCATTTTACACCACCTTAGAAAAAATTAACTAAATAATTATGAGCCAATGAGATGACATAAAACCCACAAAAATTTAAATTTGCAATGCACCTAGTAATGAAAAGTCTAGCAATTTGGCTCACAATTAATAGTTAATTAAGCTAAGAGGTTTAGCAAATCACTTATGAATGGGGTTTTGATTTTAATTAAACTTAGGCTATATTCTAGCATCCAAGTAGATTAATTAAGTTCTAGAACTTTTTTAGAATTTTAAAATTTATTAAGGGATAATTAATTAATTAACCCTTAATTAAGAGGGGATTAATGAGATAAGAGAGGGTTTAGGGAATAGCTTAGGGGAAATGCCCCAAAATAATTCCATAAATCTCTTACTTACTAGATCTGACCTTAATCAACCCTAATCATAGGTTAGAATCACTAATTATACCCTAATTATGCTTAAATACGTAAGAAGGATAATTTAGAAAACCATATACAATTACTCTAATCAAGCCCTCAATAAATCCCAAGAAAACTAGGGGAGGTAGAGGTGATCCCCTAAAACTTACCCAAGAAATTTAAGATTAATCAGAGGCCTAATTAAGGAGTAATGAGCAAAATATACTTTCCAATAAAACACAAATTCAGAGAAAAAAATAATTTAAAACTCATCAAAATTAATTTTAAAATGTGCTAGGTTTAATTATCTATCCATAAGATTTTATTTCACTTTTTTTGAATTTTCTATCAAGAGTTATGAATTTTTAAACTAAGTGAATTAAGAATTAATTAATGCATTTTATTAATCCTCAACTTAGCGGCGCCAAGCTTTACATGCATCATGATGAACTTAAGTTGTCATGTGAATGGCGATAGTTGCCGTGCTTTAATCCTCATCATCAAAGATTAGAGGGCTAAGGATCTCCCATTTTATAAATGGATTCTAAATGTGCTAAATAATCTTATTAGTCCATCTAAAATATGGATGGATGATCAAGTTCTTCCCTTGATCAATAAAGATCATCCATGATCAGGGTAGATCAAGCTAGATGGAATTCAACCACACCATCTAAAGACATGAAATCAACGGTCAAAAATTGATGGGGTGAAAAATTTCTTTCACAAAGCTCCACACCACATTGAATTTAGTGGTCAAAAAATCCCATACCTCATCAGAGGTGATCACTGGCACTCGATTCCCTTGGAGAAGCTTATGGTTACAAGCCTTAAGTTTGGGCACTTGAGATGGGGATCGGATCCACTCCTCCTTGCTTAAGCTCTGGCTTTGATTTAATTTGATCCTTCCTTGCCATGGGAACTCTAATAGAAGATTAGGTGCACTCAACTTAGCTCCTAGATGATGTGTGCAAGAGCAATTAGAAGAAAATCAAGTGAGGAAGAAATTGACTAATTGAGCTCCCTCATTTTCTATGAAAAGAAAATGGGAATTCTAATCTCTAAGAAGCTTGGGAGTGCTCTCGATGATTGCTCTAGGTTCCTTTTCAATCGATGAGAGGAAAGTGAAATTATTTGAATTATGGGGAGTATATCTCCCCCTTGAAGGATCAGACGGCCAATAATGCTCTTGCCATTTTGATCCAATTGATCATATTGGTAGGGATGTTTGATCTATTTTGAGTGTGCACATGGTCGATTTGATCCAAGGAGTGGATTTACCAACCTCCCATGTGCCTTAATTTGAGCTTAAGAGGGAGTTTGAAAATTTAATTTTGAGTTTGGAGGTCGGGTTTGGTCTAATAATGTGACAAACCCATTTTTTACCACTCACTAAGTCCCCTTGAGCTTTTAGGAAAATCCTCAAGTGATTGTGAAGAGGTATGAGTAACCATGGGTTAGGCCAAAATTTGTTTTTTATAGGGTAGATCATTTTGTTATTTTTCCACTTTGGATATGTTGGGTATGTGGAGAAATTATGTTTAGGAAAGTTTCATGAGGTTTGGAATTCATTTGATAGGGTTTGGCTCATGTTTGACCCAGGTTAAATAAAAGCAGTCAACCAATAGGTCAAATTGGGTCAAACCAAGGGTTGGTCAAGTTCATATGACCATTTGAAATATTTTGGTGGCTTCAATTTGGTATATATTTGGTTTTGGCTCATATGACTTCATTTAGGTCAAAATGTTGACCTATTTGACCTATAATTAGGTCAAGGGTGTAGGTTAGGTTAGTCATATGGGATTGGTATCTTTGTTTCCAATCAATTTAGGTTAATTTCAATTTTGGCTCAACATCACCCCTTTAGGTCATGTTGGGTCTAAGGTCTAGGTGGTTGGTGAGGCTTTAGACAAGTTCGACAAGTGATTTGGAATGGACTTGACCCATTAATTTTAATCAATTTGGCTTACATCAAGTTTTAACACATTTTGACCCTTTAGGTCAAAAGGGGTCAACTTGGGTCAAGTGAGCCAATTGGGCTAGGTTAGGCTCACATGTTGGCTTGGTCAAGTTCAAACAAAGGTCATGAGTGATGTTAGATTAATGGTTTCAATTAATTTGGCTTATGGTGGAATTTGGCTATGTAAGGTTTCATTTTAGGTTAAGTGTTGACTTGGTCAACCCTTAGGTTTGACTTGGTTTGACCCAATTTGATTGTTTGATCATCCCATGATGATTGTTGATCATGATGAGGGATATATAGTTTGGTTCAATCCAATTTGGTTAGGATCAAAATTTGGCTCATAAGGGTACTTTAGGTCACTTGAGTCAAGTGAGCCTAAGTGGGTCAAATGGCTTGGCCAAAGCTTAATTGATTCTTGTATATGGACTCATGATTGAAATATAAATCCATTTATAAGTGGTTTGAAGTAAAATGAGTTTAGATCCATTTGACAAATTTATATTCAAAGGAAGAATATGAAGGGATATTGGGTTTGATTTTTGAACTAGGTTTTGATTGAGTGATTGAACTTTGGATTTATATATGAGGTCATGATTGTAGGGTTGATTGAATCATTAGAGAAAATCAAGAGTTTGGCTTGATTTGGAAATGATTTGGATATGTTCAAGATTTTGACTTAAAAGGCTTAGCTTGGATTTTGAGTTGACTTGAGTTCGATTTTTGGAATTAGTTTTGATTGTTTGAATTCATATTTCATTTATATATGTGAATATAAATGGATCATGAGAAAAATTGAAGGATTTGAAGTGGTTTAATCATGATTTAGGCTAAATCCATTAAAGGGAATTTAAAGGATTTAAGGAAATTTTTTAAATTCAAATTTAATTTTTGAATTGGATTTGATTGATTTATATTTATACTTCATTTATATATATGAGAATATAAATGAGGATATAAATGAGTTTTGAGAAAATCCCATGAGTTTGAAGGGGTTTGATCAAGGTTTAGGTTAAATGCATTAAAGGGAATTTAAAGGATTTAAAGAAAATTTCAAGGATTTTAAACTTGGAATTTAATTTATGAGTTTGATTTGATTGATTTATATTTCATTTAATGAATATAAATGAGAATATAAATAAGTTTTAAGAAAATCCCATGAATTTGAATAGGTTTGATCAAGGTTTAGGATTGATTTAGGTTAAATCCATTAAAGGGAATTTAAAGGATTTAAGGAAAATTTTATGAATTGATTTTGAATTTTGAATTTGATTTGATGGGATTGAATTTATATTTCATTTATATATATGAATATAAATGAGAATATAAATGGATTATGAGAAAATCTCAAAGGTTTGAATCATGATTTTGGTTAAGTCCTTAAGGGAAGATTAAGGCTTAGGAATTTTGGTCATGTGTTTCAATCATAGATTTCAATCATGGATTTCAATCATGGAGTTCAATCATGGAATTAATTTGAGTTTGGGGAAAATCAAATAAAATTGATTTGGAGTTTAACTTGAAGAAAGGAAAGTGAGGAATCATTTAAGCTAAGGGTAGGAAATTTTCCTAACACTCCTAAGGCATAACCTATTCCTATGGCTAACCCTTAAGTCACTAGGCTGGGTTGGTGTATCCACCCTATGCTAGACTAAGGAACTCTTAAAGTCTAAGAGGAGTCCTATGTTTAGATGGAGTTGAGACCTCAAATGAGTCACATTCATCATAGAGTGTGCTAAATATTCCCATTTGGTGTGTATAGATATGCTTAGGATTCATTCATATGCATGTTATACATGTTGGGAAAGAAATGAAGTGATGTGTGTTTTGTGAATTTATTTCACTTTATTTAATCTTAAAATGCATTTATTTTTGAATAGGTTTGTTTAGAGTTGAGTTAAACTTAGGATTAATTAAAACACATAATAATACATTCATTAAATGAAACCAAACATGTATCTACTTTAGAAATTACCTAAGGTAGGGAAGAAAAGAGAAGTTCTTTTCTCTTTTTCCTCTCTTTAAAACTTAGTAATTAATTGTAGGTCCATCCAAACTAATCAAATCATGAAATAAAATCAACCCAAATCAACTAAACACTTAAATGAAACCCTCTTCTAAGTTGAACACTCTTCACACTTAGAAAACTCTAACTTTAAGCCGTAGTTAAAGCATACCATACAAACCTTAAAAGCACACATATTAGGCTAAGTCACCACTTCTAGATTTTGTTTAGGGTGGTGTATGGTTTGATGCTTGCTTTTATTTTTTTATGTAATGTTTTAGTTTGGATGTTAGGCTGTATGATTGTAAAATGGATGGTAGGACGATTTAGTCTAATCATTATTTTTTGTAGGGGATTGTGCTTAAGGGGCGCTACAATAAATAAAAATAAAAATACTTTTGTTGTGCAGGTGCTTATACTCCTAAGCATAATCCAATAAGCCAGGTGGATTTGAGTCCTCATGTGTGGGGTGCTAAGTCCAATATATATTCTTGGAATTTGTATGGTTTGTTTAGCTAATCTCTATTTTGCAGGTATTAATTAGCTTTACTTTTCCTTTTCATGTAAATTTTTGCAATTAGGATTTTGGAATGAATGTTATGGGGGATAGGATGAGAATTGGTCATAAGATTACATATTATGTACCATGTGAAGCCTTTGGAACATGCACATTCCAACCATCCAAAAGAAAGAACCAAAAGAAAGAACCAAAGGAGAAAGAAAGAAATAGGAAAAAAGAATGAAGAAATGAAGACCCCCATAACATGAATTTCTTTGCTTAATTGTAAATTAATTCATTTGTAATCTAGGTTGTATAAGGGTAGAGCTCGACTACCTAATTTATTTTTGAGTTTGTGCGGTGGTGCTTGACCACAAATGGTCTCTTATTTTTTTACGTTAGCTTTATAAATTGATTGATGATTTGTTTAGCTTATGCATAGAAATGACATCCTTTATTTAATTTCTTCCTTGCTTGATGTATAGCCTGGATGTGGATTAGGCTCTTAGGAAAAATAAATCTTCTATCAAATTTAACAATTCAAAATTAAAATAAAGAACTCATAACCTCACTTAAAGCTTAGGCTAAAAATCAAGATAAAAGAATTAGTAACCCCTTAGCTGGATGAGTACTTTTTTTATAACATCATGCACAAATGCATCTTGTTTTTACTCTTGATTGGATGGCTTCCACCTTTGCAAGAGAAACTTGGCTTGACCTTTGAGAGCCATGGTGAAAACACACCTCCTCCCTTCTCACAAATTTTGGCCAATAATTTTACTTCTCATGCATTAGGCATATGAATCCTATAAGCCTAAGGCAAATGATAGTCCAAAAATGAAAATAACATGTAACATGATTTGCATTAGATTTAGGTCATTTGAAGCATGCCCTTACATGATCTAGTCTCTTTAGTGAGTGAGTTTAAGGACTTAGTCTCTTTATAAATAAATATCAGCCTAGCTATCTTGCATAAAGCATAAGACTTTCCTACATGAATTTAAAAATGTACGGGAGTTAGTTGGTGATCACCCCTAGGCGATTGTAAGTCCAAACAGTTGAGTGATTTGTCCTCTCTTATGGAGGTAAATTAAATACCCATTTTTTCTTTAGATTTAGGTCATTCTTTCAGCCCTTGCCAAAGCTCCCTAGATTTAGGTTCTGAGATTGCTTCTCCCTTCTATGGGTCATAATCATAAATGCTCACCTCTTAGGCATTTTCATAACCTTGAATTATTGAATCATAAGCCCTAAAATTCTAATGAAAAGCTTAACTCAAAAAAATTAATTCAATTTTAAAAATGTAAAGCTCAACCATAGGGTAGTATGGGATGCTTATTACGCTTCCTAGTATCTTAAGCATCCCGTACTTGTTTTCATTTGGCTTCGATAAGAACTCTCTCCACTTGATCAATCCCACTTGATTTTCTAAAACCAATCGATTGATAGTCCTAACCTATTGAAATCTTTGGAGATAATGATAATTTATCTTAATCAAGAGCATTCCTAAGGAATCTCATTCCTTGGGATGTAATTAACTGCGAGAGCTTGCCCCTATAGGGAACTTAACGAATCCATTTTAAAATAAATCCCGCTTTACTTTCCATGTAAAATAGGGGAAGAATCTCTGGCACATCTTCTCGCAGACCCACAAGTCCTTAGGAGTCCTTATTTAGGTGATTAGGTCCATTGTAGGGTGGTGACTTCTATCTTTTGAGATAATACACATTTCCTTCAATGCCGTATCTGATCACCCTAATAATTTGTGATTCTATGTGATGTCCATCTAAAGAAAGAAGCAATCATCATCATATTGAATTTTTTCCCTTTTCTTTCTGTTCTCTCTTTTGTCTTCATCTCTCTTTCGGAGGGGAATGAAGATAAGAAGATGTAAAACCAAGGAAGAAGAAGGGAGGAGATTGATCAATGATGATGATCGCAACATTGTAAACATGTATTTTATTTTTCACCCACAGATTCTTTTGGCAACTTCGTTGGGGATGGTTCCTCTTTCCATCTTTGGTAAATGATCATTATCTCTAAGTATTGATAGTGGATTTATACTTTTGTATGAATCCAAGACTATCCTTCTTTGAGTTGGCACTTAGCTATTTCATCCTTAAGTTAAGCTAGCCAACATCTTTAGGTTTTAGGACCTCACCCCGTGTTGGTCTTAAAACCCTTGTTGGGTTTTCCAATGGGTGAGAATAAAAATCTAATAAAAATAAAATATTTAAAGACTTCCTTCTTATCATTTTTATGGTAAGGAAAGGTTCATTTTAAAAAAAAATCAAAAGAAAATAAATCTTCATAAAAGTCTTGCTTTTTTTTTTTCAAAAAAGCACTCTTTTTAAAATCCACATAATAAAATATTTTGCACAAAAATTTTCTTAAGTCACCTTCATCTAACAATCTTCATGAATTTTATATGTAGGATCGTATTCATAAAAATAAATTTCCAACAATCATAATCTTTTAGAAAGCACAAAATTTGAAGATGGGCATTTCAATTCAACCTATCCAAATGTGTTGGATGGATGTCACATCTTCAAACCAAAATCACAATTTTGAAATTTCACTCAACACATTCTACATGTGTTAAGTTGGAATTCTCACCTTTCCAAAAGCATATATGAAACCTTTTCATTCAATATAACCACATTTATTGAATGGATGTTTCATTTTCAAATCACAATCAAAAATAAATTCTTCCAAAAGCACACATGAAACCTTTCCATTCAATATGATCAAATTTATTGAATGGAGGGTTCATTCCAAAACAAAATCAACATAAATCTTTTCAGAAAGCACATATGAACATTTATATTAAATATACCCAAATTTATTGAATGAAAATTTCATTTTCAAATAAAATCATCTTTTTTTAGGAAATCTTGCTTAACATGTTCCATACATAATTAAGATGGAATTCCATCATTCAAAAGCAATAATCACACACAAAACAAAATTTTCACATTTCAAAAATAAAATTGGCTCCCATTCTTACATACCCAAATTTGTTAAATGGAAGTCTTCTTTTCAAAAAATCAAAACTTACCAATCATAAAATCAAAAATTTTCAAACACATTTGGAACTTCATTTAGCATACTCAAATTTGCTAAGTGAAATCTCCAAATTCAAAACTAAAAATTTTCAAACATATTTGGAACTTCATTCAGCATACTCAAATTTGCTAAGTGAAGTCTCCAAATTCAAAAACCAACAAATTTTCAAACACATTTGGAACTTCATTTAGCATACTCAAATTTACTGAGTGAAGTCTCCAAATCCAAAACCAAAAATTTTCAATCACATTTGGAACTTCATTTAGCATAGTCAAATTTGCTAAGTGAAGTTTTCAAATTCAAAACCAAAAACATTCAAAACACATTTTTAGAATTTTATTTAGCATACTCAAATTTTCTTAGTGAAATCTCTATTTTACAAACTTTCAAAACGCATTGTAATTTCATCTTTAGCATATCCCATTTGCTAAAATGAAGTCTCCACTTTTCAAAACAAATTTTTGTAACAAATTTTTAGAATTTCATTTAGCATACTCAAATGTGCTAAGTGAAATCTCCATCTAAAACACATTGGAATTTCACTTTAGCATACTACATTTGCTAAAGTGAAGTCCCCATTTTCGAAAATCCAAAACAAAAGAAACACATTAGGATTTCTTTAGCATACCCAAATTTGCTAAGGATCCTATTTTTCAAAATCAAAACATCCAAAACAAATGAAACACATTAAGATTTTCTTAGCATACTCAAATTTACTAAGGATCCAAATTTTAAAAATTTTTCAAAAATAAAACACACTTGGGTTCTTCACTTAGCATACCCAAATTTGTGAAGTGGGATTCTCAATTTTCAAATCACCAATAATTCATAAGATAAAGCAAACAAAAATCAAAAGAAACAATTATTTTCAAACATCTCACTTAGCATACCCAGATTTTCTAAGTGAGTGAATTCCAAAATTTCAAATCAAAAACAAAACTAATTGACCCTTACTTTAACATACTCAAATTTGTTAAAGGAAAGTGTCCTCAAATCAAAATCTAATTTCAAGCATGAACCTATGGAAGCATCTTTTTAAAAATATATTGAACCCATTTTCAACATATCCAAATTTATTGAAATTGGATTCATATTCAAAATTTCCTCTTTCCAATGAAATATCTAAATCCATTTCAACCCCTTAACACTTCCAAGATGTTGGATATAGGTTCAAATTTTAAAATTTAAATTCAAAAATCAGTAAAATATAAATCTGATCCAAGCTTGTTTCCAACATTACAGATTCTTAGCATCAGTCTCAATTGCAGCTAAAGTTCAATTTTCAGTTTTCAATTGACTATAATGGCAGTTTCACATAAGTTTATGTTTACTTTCCCTTACAGCATGGACTTGGCCTTAGATCAGGGCAATCTCCTCAAGTTGATCACACCCATCTCATCCATTTCGGTAGAGGTTTTGAGGGGGTGAGGATCACTTGTGAGGGCACTCCCCTCACAACTATCAGCAGGACGTCTGTGGTCGGGTAGAAGCCGATCATTCAGATTGATTTGCCATCAGATTCTGATATCCCTTCTCTAAAAAGGAAAGTAGTGATAGTACCAGCATCAGCATCAATCTCAGTGCATTCTGTGGTTTCTCATGCTACCCCGGCAAGGACTAGCACCCACTCATTAGCACCCTCTAAGGGTAAGGCTACTCTGATTCTAGAGATTGCCTCCCTCACTTTTGAGGTTGGGTCTAGTTCTTTCTCTACTCACCCTACTAGGACTTAGAGGAGGAACAAAAATTACATCATTAAGCAGTATCATACACGTATTATTAGGGAGATGGAGGCCGCTACACAGTCAGTTGTAGAGGAGGGCCCACTCTGATTTCTCTGTTGGTTACAGCGAACCCATTTCATCCTCTTTGGGTTTGACAGAGAGGATGCTAGGAGGATCCATACTTCACCTCCACCAGTAGTTTAGTACTAGCCCGCAGTTAGCTAGGAGGTCATATGCCAGCCTCCGATCAATTCTACACTAGATTGGTGAAGCTTACAAACGTTCTGAGTCTGAAGCTCAATTCGAGATCTATTATCCCCCATAGCATGGGGAAACTTCTACAGTAGGAGAGGGCCAGAGAGGCCCATACTATAGTTTAGATCACTAGCTTATTGATTTTCCTGATCAGCGTGCTACCCACATCGATCACATAGATAGTATTATGCTTATTGGGATGAACCATCATAGGAAGAGAGCCCCTATTTTGAGAGAGTCGGTGGTGTCTCCACCACACTGCTCTACCCCCCATCCACCGTCTCCCGTTAATGTCGCAGCATCTCCAGTCTCGTCAAAGGCCATGAAGGCCACATCCAGGGAGAAGAAAACCCCGTTGGTGATCCGACTATAGCCAAGGGATCCTATTCCATCCACACTACCTACTATGAGGTGAAGCTCTCGCCAACCTTCTAGTGGTGGTGTATGAATGGCATCTTGAAGCATAGTGGTTATCCCTTCACCAACACCACCAGTTCAGTAGGACATAGAGATGGTTACGGCTGTTGCAAAGGAAGCATATGATAGCCCAGTTGCACCCATGATAGTAGAGCCTCATAGGAGTGTCACCCCTTTAAAGTCAGTGATAGCCATGAGTGCTCTTCCAGTGAGTACAGTCCTCATAGGATTGATTCTCCAACATTAGATAGTGATCACACTGGTCATCCAAAGACATTCATGCCTATTCATATTGATCATTCTCTAGATGAGATAATGGCCCATTATTTCATGAAAAAGAAAGAAATCTTAGGATATGATTGGTCTAATGAGGAGAAGATAAGCTTTCATCCCAATGAAGTTGATTTATTGGGAGACTCACCTGGGGTTTGCATGGTAGATACCAGGGGATCCCTCCTTAGAGAGCAGTAGGCTATGGAAGGTGATGAGGCTGAGTAGGAAGACATGACCCACTCGACCCAACACCTCCTAGCATAAATTAACCAAAAGGATGAGAAGATAGATCGGATGGCAAGGCAACTTGAAGACTTGTTAGCAGAGTCTGATTCTTAGAAATAAGCACCGAATTCATCCTACCACCAAATTTGAGACCAACGAGAGTTAATGCATGTCTTGGACCTAGCCAAGACCTTACCTACCATCGAGCAAGGTAGCAATAGCACCTATAGAAAGGTAGTGGAAAGTACCTCCATACAGGAAAAAGATATCAAGTCCATGATATAGCAGTAGGTGAAGGAAGCATTGGCTCAAGCCCGAGGGGAATCATCAGTTCCAAAGGGTAGACCATACCCAGAGGAATTTGATGCAATCCAATACCCTAAGGGTTTCATGCCACCTTCCTTCAAGAGTTTTGATGGCAGTGGAAACCTGAGGCATCACATTGCCTATTTCAGAGCTAGTTGTTGCAATGTCAGTGGCTGCAATGCTTTACTTTTTTGCCTCTTCATCAAGAGCCTAGCAGGGATAGCTTTTGACTAGTATGCTGCACTTCCAAATAGTTCAGTAAAGATATTTGCTAAGTTGGAGCAACTCTTTATCAAGAAGTTTGTTGGAGCTCAAAGAAAAGGGCAATCAGAATGATCTCGTTATAGCATAACAACACCTGTGTGAGTCTCATTGACTACAGAACTTGAGTATGAAATGAGAGCCACAGCTGTTTGAACAGCACACCATTGAGATTCTTTTAAAGAATATCCATGGCTCAGTTGCCTTCATTCTTAAGGGCTTCACTATCAAATCTTTCGAGAAGCTAATCAACAAGGTAACTAGTCTACAAGGAGAGGACAAATAATTGCCCTTTTAAGATCAATTGCCTAAGCATAAGCTGTAGAAGGTCTATGAGAAGAAGACGGGGATGGTGATAGTGGTAGATAAAGAAAATCAACCAGCTAGAGATTAGTTTGAGAGACCATGACCTTAGCATCCTCCACCCCCTCTATTACCACCGAGGCAGCCCTACCAGCAGCCACAATAGCCTCCACGGCCCCACTAACCTCCCACTACCCGATCATCGCCAGATACACATATCCAAAGTTTAGCTATGGTCCACCTACTCTTTTAGATAAGCTTAACAAGCCTTATTCATTTAAGAGGGAGGTAATCAGGAAGATCTTTAAGAACCTCTTAAATAAGCATGATTTTCAGCTACCTGAACCTAAGAGACTGGAGGAAGTAGGCAAAATCCATGATCCTAACTTTTGCTCCTACCACTATATGGTAGGTCATTTTATTGGAGGATTGCTTTACATTCAAGGGCTAGCTTGAACATAGCTTCAAAACTGGTGCTATAGTTATCTCGAAGGAATACCTTGTGCAACAACCTTCTAGTTCCACTAGGGTAATCCTTTGAGATACTTGTGATCCTTCCAAGACCAAAGAAGGTTGGGATATCTCCTTATCCAAAATCTCTATAAAGATTATTCAGAAGATCAAGAAACTTTTCTTGCAGGTGCCTGAGTCAGTTCAAACCTCCATCATCAAGGAAGGTTTGCAAGTTTCTAGTGCTAACTGTGAGAAAGTGGAGAGATAGTAGCAGAACCTATGCCAACCTGTGGTAGCTAGTATGAACCACCGGCAGCCCGCCATTGTAGCTACCACCTCGGTGACTTCCTCCACTTCAACTAGCTCTTCTTCTTCTACTAGTAGAACTCTTGTATCGGAGGAAAAGGGTACCAAATCCTTTACCTCTCTTAGTTTACTTGATTTCTACTTTGTACCTCATATCAAATCCTATAAATTAAAGTATAAAGCTAGTTTGAATTACATCTGTGTCACTTATGATGGGTTGTCTATTTCTATTCCTAAAGATAACTCTTCAAGTCAAAATAACTATAATAATTTTGATCTTCCTCTTTCTAATTCAGAGTTGGATTTTCCTACTCTAAATACTATGGGTTCACCTCTTGAGATAGGCTTGGAATCCTCTAATTTTGAGGGTCCATAGGAGAAGCTATAGGTGAGTCAGATGTGCAGGTAGAACCTTCTGTTATCATGCCACAAGAGATCACTGAAGTCAACCTCCAGAGTGGCAAGATTCTACCTCCTGGGGCAGCACCTCAAGATAGAGGGAAATAAGTCATTGGTGCAGAGGATCGAGAATCCCCTCCATAGGATGTTCCACCTTTGGATATGCTTGTGGAAGATCAGCCCAAGGTGGACTACAATGTCCCCTCTCACCTGAGAAAGTTTCCATCTAAGCTAAGCATATGATTCTCTTGTCTTATCCAAAGAAATGAGGGAGTCATTAATCAAGGCTCTCCTTGATCTTGAGATATGCTTAGCTCAACTGATCGCTATTAGTGAAGAGGCACATTACACAAAAGAAGTCAAGGGGATCACTTTCATAGATGAAGACCTTCTTCTGGAGGACTTGGAGCACAACTGTCCCCTCTATATCACAATTGACATGGGCAGATTTAGACTTGCTAGAGTTCTCATTGATCCAGGTGCATCAGTGAACATTATGAGTCTAAAGACCCTAGCTTATTTGAGGATCGACATCTCCACACTTCAAGGAGATCATATGATGTTAAGAGGATTCAATAAACAAAGTGAGCGGGCTTTAGGTTCCATAGTGTTACCTTTGGAGATAGGTGAATGGATGGCTGAAGCCATGTTTTACATCATTGATTCGAATACTTTATTCAGTACTTTACTTGGTAGGCCTTGGATACATCAGAATAAGATGATTCCATCTTCCCTCTATTAGTGCATCAAGTTCAAAAAGGATGGGATTGAATACCGTGTCAAATGTGATGAAAAGCCATTTTCAATTAAAGAGATTAAGATTTATGAGGATGTGACCAACTATCTTCCTCAAAACACCCTTTCTCGTGAACTTGGACAAAATTCAAATGCAAATGCAAATGATAAATAAAATGATGAAAAAGAAAAGGAAAAATAAAAAGAAAAGAAAAATGAAAATCCAAGTGAATAAGAAAGGGGAATTGAAGAAGAAATAGAGCCACATATTACATTCCACCCGCAGTTCATTCCACCATATGGACATGTGGGTAGGAGGACTCAACCTCCACCAAGTAGAGGCAGAGGAAGAAATAGAGGCAATTCTAGAGGTGAAAGACTCCCTAGTTGGCCATCAGCCAATAGGGGTTATTTTTCAATTTATAGGAGTACCCCTACTATACACATAGATTTGTAATCCAGCTCGAAGGACAAGTCTCATGTGATTAGTATACCAGCCAACCCCTCTCAACAGGTTCCATTGGAGGTGACTTTCAATCAAGACAACAATGAAGACCAAGTCTCTAGAAAAAGCAAAGTATTCGAATCAGGTCTATGTGAAACTATTAGGCAGTAGTTGGGAACCTTAGCTCACTTTCACCCCAAAAAGTTGAAGGTTTAGCAATTAAGGAAGCCCCTAAGTCTTCTATGGATGCAAAGCTGAAGCAATTCTTTTTGGGTTCATCATCCTCAAGTCTTGAAGTTGATGTAAAACTTGAGGAGGATTCATTTAAAGAATTAATGGAATTATCATTTGACTTTTACTCGCATTGTGTTCAAAATATTATACAAAAAGGATTAGTTCCTCATACATGGTCCAGGAACAGGTTAGAGTATTTTGAAATGTTGTGGAACAATACAGGCAGAGAAGCACAATCAAGAGTAGGACTAGGATTGATGCAGACCCGACGATGGCGTTCTGACTTAGTTATTACCAATCATTTGGAGTCTGATAGGTTCTTTTCACACAGCAATAACTCTTATGAGAATGTGTGTTTAGAAGCTTTAGATGATTCGGATGATCTTCAAATCAAGGATGCACCTCTAGAATTTGAAGAATAGATTCATTTAATAATTTACAAGCTTAAAGAAATCAACCTCGGGATTGAAGAAAATCCATGCTCGACATACATCAGTTCGTCACTGAATGAAGAAGAAACTAATGACTAAGTTAGGCTATTAACTATGTTTAAGGACTGGTTCACATGGAGTTATGAAGAAATGCCTGGATTATCTCCTAACGTAGTAGTCAACAAGCTAGCAGTAGATCATATCAGTAATCCTATCAAGCAAGCTCCTAGATGCATGCGATTAGAAATTGAACAACAGGTCATTTCTAAATTCAAGAAATTGATCAATGCTAATTTCATCAGGAAAGAAAAATACCCTACTTGGTTAGCCAGTGTCATATCAGTTAAGAAGAAGAATGACCAAATTCGCATATGCATTTATTTTAGGAACTTAAACTAGGAATCCTAAGGATGAGTTTCCTCTTTCTATATAAGAATTAATGGTTGACATTGCCTCATCTCATGTAGTATTTTCTTTCATAGATGGGTCATCTGGCTACAACCAAATTAAGATGTCTCCTGAAGATGAAAGAAACACCACTTTTCGAACCCTGATCAAAATATTTTATTATATGGTCATACATTTCGGCCTTAAAAATGTTGGTGCTACATACCAATAGTCCATAACTCAGATCTTTAACGAACTCATCCATCATCAAGTTGAGTGCTATGTTGATGATCTAGTAGTCAAGAGTAGAGAAAGGAAGACCATCTCTTTGACTTAAGAGTAGTTTTCGAATGGTTAAGACAATATAACCTCAAAATGAATCCCCTGAAGTGTGCATTCAGAGTAGCTTCAAGAAAATTCCTTGGGTTTGTTGTCCGATACTGGGGAATAGAGATAGATCATGAAAATATTAAATCTATCTTAAAAATGTTGCCTCTTAAAAGTTTAACTCAACTCAGATTATTCCAAGGATAGTTGGCATATCTGAGATGCTTTATCTCTAACTTATCAGGGAGATGCAAGCCATTTTCAGTATTTATCAAGAAGGATGCCACGTTCAAGTGGGATGACAAGTGTTAGCATGCCTTTGAAGTTATCAAGTAGTATTTGATGAAGCCGCCAGTTCTAGTAACCCCTATCCTGGGCATGCCACTCATCCTCTACATAACTACATTGGAAAACTCCCTCCGTGCTTTGTTGGCCCAAGCCAATGACAAAGGAAAGGAGAATGCTCTCTACTACCTCAGCCATTATCTGATCCCAGCTGAAGCAAATTATCCACCTACTAAAAAAGGATGAGAATTTGGATTGGAGGAAATCGTTCATAGACTATTTGAATACTGGAAAACTACCTCAAGAAATATCACAAGCCCATCAGGTGAAACAGAGAGCTCTCTCCTATGCTCTCGTTGAAGGCACCCTGTACCGCCAATCCTTTGACTAAATCTAGTTACGCTGCTTAGATAAATATGAAGCCCATGGTATTATAACTGAGGTACATTCAGGTCTATACGGAGTGCATCAATCCAGTCTGAAGATGAACACGAAGATCAAGCGACTTGGATATTTCTAGCCTTCGATGATTACAGACTACATGGATGTAGCAAAGAGATGCCACCAGTGTCAGGTGCACGGTGTGGTCCTCTACCAACCACCCAACATTCTACACCCTACATTGGCTTCTTAGCCATTTGAGTGTTGGAGTACCGACATTATGGGTCCAATCGATCCTCCTTCTTCCAAGGGACATCAGTTCATCTTAGTTACCACCGACTACTTTTCCAAGTGAGTAGGGCAATCCCACTTATAGAGGTCACAGCTCAGCATGTGCTTCAATTTTTCAAGAACCATATTGTATATAGGTTCAGGGTGCCTCAACAAATTATATCTGATAATGGTACTGCATTCAAGAGCACAAAGATCAACAGCTTTGCCAAAAGATACAGTATAGATTGGAGATACTCCACCATCTACTATACCAAAGAAAATGGCTTAGCATAAGCATTCAACAAAACTCTCATCCAGATATTGAAGAAGATTCTTGATGATAATAAGCGGTAGTGGAATGAGCAGTTGGTTGAAGCCTTCAGGGCCTACTGCACCACATATCGAACTCCAATTGAATCTACCCTATTTTCCTTAATGTATGGGTCTGAAACTGTTCTATCTTTAGAAGTTCAACTCCCATCACTAAGGATAGCATTTGGTAGCAAGGTCACTACAGAGCATAATGCAAAATTATAGTTAGAAGAGCTCGAAGGTTTGGAGGAGAGTCGCCTATGGGCATGCTAAAATCTCAAGTTGTATAAGGCCAAAATGATTCAAGCTATCAACACGCTGGTCCACCCTAGGTCTTTCTAAGTAGGAGAGCTTGTGTTAGTCCTAAGGAGACCAATTGTTTTCTATCAAAAGATGGGAGGCAAGTTTGAACCCACTTAGGAAGGCCCCTATGTCATAAAGAAGGTCTACCAAGGACGATCATATTAGCTTATTGATTGTAAAGGGGAACGCTCGATGCTTCCAATTAATGGGCTCTATTTGAAGAAATATTACCCATAAAAATAATATTTTGAAAACAACTCTATCAATCAACAAAAATCTGATTCCCTTTCACCCAAATTTTCTCTTCTTTTGAAGCATTATTTGCTTGTCTTGCGAATCTGCCATGACGTGTCTAGGTTAGGTGTAAGAGTTCCCCAGTGACATCTTATCCCTCTTTCACAACACAAACATATTCTCCCGATGCTATTAGAATAGATGTGAGAGAACCCAAGAGGCATCCTATTTCAATTAGCCTAATTAAGTTAGGTGTAAGAGTCCCCCTGCGGCATCATTTCTTAGTGGAAATTCTCGATTGCCATCCCTGGCATGATTTCATTAAAATCCCCAAGCGTTTTTAGGATAAGTGTGAGAGAACTTGAGAGGCATCCTATTCCTTTTAATACATGCACAAAACAAACACAAATCCTTTTTCTCAAGCTATTTTGATGTCGGAGCAAGCCACTTGTGGCACTCACTCATTAGCTGCTCTAGGTCGAGTTGACATGCGACCATGCTAGTATGTTACCCTAGTGGTCACTTTTCAGGTGGATGTGAGTCCCCACACTTTCTTCCTGATTTGATCATTGTAAACCAACAAGCACCTTGTTAGTTTGGTAGGCTTCACTGTGTAGCCAGTAAGCTACCTCATGTTGACTTTGTTTAAGAAGATGTGAGTCCCTGAGCTTTCTTCTTGAACTATCCATCATGCACTAACTAGGTTGAGTATATTTGAGGTATAGGATAAGTCTCCTAGAGGATCTTTTCCTCTTGACTACATTTGAGTCGATATAAGTCCCCCAATGGCATTCACTCTATAGTCGGCCTAGGTCGTATGGCTTGGAGTCAAGAGACTATCCCAAAGAATCGGTTCTACTATAGGAAGTTGTGAGACTCGAGCTTTCTAACTTGATTATTGCAAATCTATTTTTCCACAAGTAGGTTACCCCGACTGTCATTCTGCTTTGGAAGATGTAAGATTATGATGCATTCTTTATAGCATATCTATCGCAAATCGACGGGAAGCCTGAGGTTGGGTTCTATTTGTTGCCCAAAGTAACCGAATACCCCAGTGGTCTTTTTGTTATGGATGTTGTGAGTCCCCGAGCTTTCTTCCCTTGAATAGGCACTTCTTTGGTTAGATAGTTCTCCCATTGATAGGGAAGCTACTACCTTTGGTTCAATGAATCTAAGATAGGTCTAGGCTGATATAAGATCTTTCTTAGTGTGATCCATAGTAAACTAATAGAATCCATCAAAACTAAAATTGAAATTAATCTTTGACTATGTTTGAGTTAATTTAAGTCCCTAGCGACATTCACTCATTAGTCAACCCTAGGTCGGGTTTGATTTGTTGCCCAAAGCAACTAATCACCCTAGTGGTTTCTTAATTTTATAAGATGTGAATCCTTGAGCTTTCTTCTTAAAACTTGACCATTGCAAACCAAAAGGCATCCCCTTGGTTAGATAACCCTACCATGTGATTGGTAGGTTACTACCTTTGGATTGGTAAATTTGAGTTAGGTCTAGCCCTCCATGACCCCTATTCAATATAGTTCATCACAAACCAATGGGACCCATCAAAGCAGATCTAAAAATTAAATTAATCTTTAATTATCTTTGAGTTGATCTAAGTCCCTAATACTTCACCTTGTGTCAGTCTTCCTTGTCAAAAAATTACCCAATCGCGGTCCCTACTTTAGAAGATGTAAGTCTACTATGCTTTCTTCCTAGTACAACTGCTGCATATCGAAAGGTGTCCCTTGTTAGGCTAGTCCTACCTTATGGTTGGTAGACTACCCCTTTGGATTGGTAAGTCTGAATTAGGTCTAGGCCATTATGACCACTGCTCTGTGTAGTCCATCGCAAATCTATGGGTTCCATCATAATCAAAATAAATCTAAAAATGAAATTAATCTTTGATTATCTTTGAGTTGATCTAAGTCCCCCAGTGGCATTCACTCAATAGTCAACCCTAGGTTGGGTTCAATTTGTTTCCTTTCCAATAGATTACCCCAGCAACTGGTCCCTACTTTGGAAGATGTAAGTATACTATGCTTTCTTCCTAGTATAGCTACTGCATACTGAAAGGCATCCCTTTGGTTGGCTAGTCCTACTATGTATTTGCTAGACTACCCCTTTGGATTGATAAATCTAAGTTAACTCTAGCCTCCGTGGCTCCTACTCAGTGCGATCCATTGCAAACCAATAGGGCCCATCTAAAATCTGAAACAAATCCAAACAAATAAAAATAATCAATCAATCTAAATCAAAATTCTTTGCTTCTCCTTAGTGAGATGCAAATCTTTCGTATCCCTCAGTGGATCTAAAATCTAATCCCTCAGTGGATTTCACAACCCCTCCCTTATGGATGACTTGAACTTTCCTTCCTAGTGGAGAGTTCACTTGTCTATCCCCAGTGGAGTCTAAACAAACAAAATTAAACAAACAATAAATTGAAACAATCCAACCCTCTTCCCGAGCAAAACTTAATTAAATAAATCAAATTTCTCCTCAGTGAGACTAAAATCAAACCTCTCATCCTTATCTGGATGACTTGAACCTGCTTCCCTAGTGGAAGGTTCACTCACTCTATCACTAATGGATTCCTCCTTCTCTCTTATGTCTTTGACATAAGTAGAATCACATTACACTAAGCTCTGGATTCCTTCTACACCTTAGGTTAGGAGTAGATTATCTCTATTAGTTCTAATGATCATTCAGTGTTGTTGATCATTTTGGTCAACACCAATATGTGCGGTGTTCCTTGTCCGTCACATCACACCTATTGGGCGCCATTTGTTAACCTCATTTTTAGAATGAGTTCTCAACCCTTCCATCTTAGACTTAGGATTCCTCTTAGACTTTAAGAGATCCTTAGTCTTAAGACACATCTAGTGATTAGGTGGACATTCAACCTAGCCCTAGAGACTTAGAAGGGTTAGCCATAGGAATAGGTCATGCCTTAGGTGTGTTAGAAAACTTTGACTACCCTTAGCTTGAACCATTCCTCACCTTCCTTCCTTCAAGTCAAGCTCCAAATCAATCCTTATTGATTTTCCCAAACTCCAAATCAATCTTATTTGATTTTCTCCAAACTCAAATCAATATCACATGATTGAAATCCATGATTGAAATCCATGATTAAAACCCATGATTGAAACCCATGATTGAAATTCTAAGTTCAAAATATTTCCTAAGTCCTTTAATCCCCTCTTAAGGACTTAGCCTAAAACATCTTCAAATCAATTCAAACTCATAAAATTTTCACATAACTCATTTATATTCTCAATTATATTCATATATATAAATGAAACATAAATTCAAATCAATCAAACTAAATCCAAAAATTAAAATAAAATTCAATCAAAATTTAACCTAAGCCTTTCAATTCAAAATCTTGAACTTAGCCAAATCCAATTCAAATCAAGCCAAACCCATGTTTTCCCCATGCTTCAATCAATCTTATAATCATGAACCCAAAATATAAATATGAACTTCAATCACCAAATCAAAACCCAATTCAAAAATCAAACCCCAAATCCATTCATGTTCTTCCTTTGAACATAAAATTGTCAAATGGATAAAAACCCATTTGACTTCAAAACACTTACAAATGGATTTATATTTCAATCATAAGTCTATAAATAAGTTCAATCAAACTGCAATCAAGCTTTGACAAAGCCATTTGACCCACTTAGGCTCACTTGACCCAAATTGAGATAAAGTACCCCTTATGAGCCAAATTCTAGTCCTAACCAAATTTGATTGAACCAAGCCCACCTAAACCTCTCATCATGATCAACAATCATCATGGGATGATCAATCACTCAAATTGGGTCAAACCAAGTCAGACCTAAGGGTAGACCTAGTCAACACTTAGCCAAAATGAAACCCAACATAGCCAAAATCCACCATAGACCAAATTAATTGAAATCATTTATCTAAGTTCATTCATGATCAATGTTTGAACTTGACCAAGTCAACATTTGAGCCTAACTTAACCCAATTGGCCACTTGACCCAAGTTGACCTAAAAAGTCAAAATGTGTCAAAACTTAATCTAAGCCAAATTGATTGAAACCAATGGGTCAAGTTCATTCCAAAATGATTATTGAACTTGACCAAAGCCCCAATTGGCCAACTAGACCTAACCTAGCCCAATTGACCATGAACCCAATTTGACCTAAAGGGTCAAATTTAGCCAAATTTAAACTTAACTAAAATTGATTGGAAACAAAGATAATAATCCCTTTCATATGACTAACCAAACCTAAACCTACCCATCACCTAGCTCAAATAGGTCAAATAGGTCAAATTGGTCAACTTGACCCATTTGGCCTAAATGAAATCAAATGAACCAAATTCAAACCTAAACCAAATTGAATCAATACAAACTTTTTGCATCTATTCTTTTCCATTCATTTCTTTTATACATATACTTGTATTTAAGGAAAGTGGTATATTAGTCTGGACAACCCCGGGGTTGCGAGGCTTTAAGTATCCCTAAGTAGGTCTTGTCCCTTACACCCCTGGTGCTAATAATGGCATTGTACTCACTTATGCCTTTCATACATTAATGTGTGCATGTGAAAATTGGATAAGAACCCCCTTTTCTACTTAATGAAAATCATGCATCATAAGCATTCAAATTTTCTTAAGTAACTCACTTAGCATTCATCATAAAGTGTGCTAAATATTCCCATTTGGTGTGTGCATATATGCTTAGGATTCATTCATATGCATATTAATAGGTTTGTTTAGAGTTGATCTAACATAAGGATTAATTAAAACACATAATAAGACATTCACTAAATGAAACCAAACATGAAACTACTTTATAAATTACCTAAGGTAGGGAAGGAAAGAGAAGTTCTCTTTTCTTTTCCCTCTCTTTAAAACTTAGTAATTAATTGTATGTTTATCCAAACTAAATCAAATCATGAAATAAAATCAACGCAAATCAACCAAATACTTAAATAAAACCCTCCTCTAAGTTAAACACACTTCACACTTAGAAAACTCTAACTTAAAGCTATAGTTAAGCATACCATACAAACCTTAAAAGCACACACATTAGGCTAAGTCACAACTTCTAGCTTTAGGTTAGGGCGGTGCATGGTTTGATGCTTACTTTTATTTTGTGATGTAATGTTTTAGTCTGGATGTTAGAGTGTATGGTCGTAGAATGAATGGTAGGATGATTAAGTCTAATCATTATTTTCTGTAGGGGATTATGCTTAAGGGGTACTGTAATAAATAAAAATATAAATGCTTTTACTGTGTAGGTGCTTATACCGCTAAGCGTAATCCAATAGGCTAGGTGGACTTGGGTATCCTTGTGTTAGGTGCTAAGTCCAATATTCATGCTTGGGATTTTTATGGTTTGTTTAGCTAATCTTTATTTTACAAGTATTAGTTAACTTTACTTTTCCTTTTCATGTAAATTTTTACAATTATGATTTTAGAATGGATGTTATGGGGGATTAGGATGAGCATTGGTCATAATATTACATCTTATGTACTATGTGAAGCTTTTGGAGCATCCACATTCCAACCATCCAAAAGAAAGAACCAAAATAAAGAACTAAAGGAGAAAGAAAGAAATAATAAAGAACAAAGAAGAAATGAAGACCCCCATAACATGAATTATCTTGCTTAATTATAATTTAATTCATTTGTAATCCAGGTTGTATAAGGGTAGAGCTCAGCTACCCAATTTATTTTTGAGTTTGTATGATAGTGCCTGACTGCAAATGGCCTCTTATTATTCTACGTTAACTTTATAAATTGATTGATGATTTGTTTAGATTGTGCATAGAAATGACATCCTTTTTCTAGTTTCTTCCTTGCTTGATGTATGTCCTGGATGTGGATTAGGCTCTTAGGAAAAAATAAATCTTCTATCAAATTTAACAATTCAAAATTAAAATAAAGAAATCATAACCTCACTTAAAGCTTAGGCTAAAAATCAAGATAAAAGAATTAGCAACCACTTACGTGGATGAGTACTTCTTTTATAACATCATGAACAAATGTATCTTGCTTTCACTCTTGATTAGAGAGCTTCCACCTTTGCCAGAGAAACTTGGCTTGACCATTGAGAGCCATGGTGGAAACACACCTCCTCCCTTCTCATAGATTTTGGCCAATAATCTTATTTCTCATGCATTAGGCACATGAATCCTATAAGCTTGAGTCAAATGATAGTCTAAAATGAAAATAACATGTAACATGATTTGAATTAGATTTAGGTCATTTGAAGCATGCCTTTACATGATCTATTCTCTTTAGGGAGTGAGTTTAAGGACTTAGTCTCTTTCTAAATAAATAGTAGCCTAGCTATCCTGCATAAAGCATAAGAATTGCCTACATGAATTTAAAAATATAGTAGGAGTTAGTTGGTGGCCACCCCCAGGCTGTTGTAAGTCCAAGTAGTCAGGGGGTTTGTCCTCTCTTATGGAGGCAAATGAAATACCCATTTTCTCCTTAGATTTAGGTCATGCTTTCAACCCTCACCAAAGCTCCCTAGATTTAGGTTCTGAGGTTGATTCTCCCTTCTATGAGCCATAAGCATAAATCCTCACCTCTTAGGCATTTCCATAACCTTGTATTATGGAATCATAAGCCCAAAAATTCTAATGAAAAATTAAACTCAAACAAATTAATTCAATTTCAAAAATGTAAAGCCCAACCATAGGGTAGTCTGGGATGCTTACTAGGCTTCCTAGTATCTTAAGCATCCCCTACTTATTTTTATTTAGTTTCGATAAGAACTCCCTCCTCTTGATCAATCCCACCTAATTTTCTAAAAATAAGCCAATCGATTGATAGTCCTAACCTATTGAAATCCTTGGAGATAATGATCATTTACCTTAATTGAGAGTATTTCTAAGAAATCTGATTCTTTAGGATGTAATTAACTATGCTAACCCATGGGGAACTTAAGAACGATTTAAAATAAACTCTGCTTTACTTTTCCATATAAAATAGAGGAAGAATCTCTGGCACATCATCCCGCAGACCCATAAGTCCTTAGGAGTCCTTATTTAGGTGATTAGGTCCATTGTAGGGGGTGACTTCTATCTTTGAGAGATAGTACACCTTTCCTTCAATGTCATACCTGATCACCCTAATAAGTACACTTGCAATTCTATGTGGCGTCCATCTAAAGAAAGAAGCAATCATCATCATATTGAATTTTCTCCCTTTTCTTTCTATTCTCTCTTTTGTCTTCATCTTTCTTTCGAAGGGGAATGAAGACAAGAAGAAGAGAAACCAAGGAAGAACAAGGGAGGAGATTAATCGATGATGATGATCACAACATTCTAAACATATATTTTATTTTTCACCCACATGCCTCTTACACTTGAAAACCATATAGGTCAGTCTTATGTCGATATAAGATCGTTGTGTTATTATTTAATTAAGTAGGAAGCTAAAGTTATAAACTCACTCCTTAAGAGACTAGATGATGTTTGGTATGCAAGCATAACTTAGACTAAAGTTAAAAAATTTATAAGTTTTTTTAGAATCATATGACACATTTATTTTTGGGCCAAGGCTTGGGATAGTTATGCTTATATACATGATAAAATTAAGTTATGGGTTAAATCAATTAGTAGAGGAGCTCTCCACTACAAGGGATTGCTCTCAAAGGTCATCCATATCTCCTATCATGCAAGAGTGGAGACCATCCATATCCAAGAGTTACACAATATGATATGCATGTTGTTGGAGCAGACAATCATTCAACTAACGGGTTACTAAATATTTTATATCTTGATTAAGAATCTAGGCTTTAAAATGAGGTTATGAGTTATATTAAAATTTAGTTATGAGTTATTTAGTGAGGATAGAAAATTTAATTTTCTTCCAAAGAGCCTATCGCATCCAGGTCACACATCAAATCATTATATTTTAAGAAACGTATGAAATGCATATCATTTATATTCACAAACTAAACACAATAATCAAGTATTTGAATTTTATAATAGAATAAGAGGCCGGTGCAATCGGGTATCACCATACACCTCGAAAAAGAGAAAAATGTTAGATGGTCGAGCTCTACCCTTATACAACCCGGATTATAATTAAGTCTTACAAATGAAATAAATGCTATGGGGTTCTTACAATTCTTATTCTTTTTTTCCATCTTTGGATTAGTGTGTTCCAAGCTTGACAGGGCCTCCTAGGTTTTTGCCTTTTAGCCACTACTCATCCTAAACCCCATAACACTAATCCTAATCCTATGATAAAAAATTATATGATTATGAAAATTAAATCTAACTACACCTACAAAACAAATTTTTGCTAAATAAAAAAATAATCCAAGTAATTATATTTCACATATTTGGGCTTAGCACCTTACACTTGGGTAGCCAGGCCCACTTGTCCTAATTGAATTATTCTTAAGGGTATAAGCAACACCTGAAAGCAAGAACATTTATGTCTATTTATTATTATAGTGGTCCCTTTAGCACAATCTCCTACATAAAATATCATTAGACTACTAACGACTAACATCTAGTATACAGATAAACAATCCTAATATCCTGTCTAAAATATTACATCATAAAACAAAACATAGCATTATAACATACATCGGCCTAACTTAACACCAGAATTGGTGACTTAGCATTCTGATATGTGTGCTAAGGCTTAGTGTTGTGTGTCTTGATTAAGCTTTAAAAGTAAGATTGTCTAAAGTTTTAAAATAATTTAAATTAATAATTAGGGATGGTTTCATTTCAAATCATTTAATAAATTAATTGATTTTAATTTACACTTTCTTATTTTATTTAATGTTTACTTAACATCTAATTATTATAAAGAGAAGAAACATGTTTGACCCCTTTATCCCTATCCTAAGTTATTTTTATAAAGATATATTATCATGTCTTTAGCTTCCTTAGTGAACCACTTATGAATATTTTATTAAACCTAAGTTTAGATTAGTTTTAAGGAATCTTATTCAATCATGAAAGACATTTTAGAATTAATGAAATTAAGTCACCATCACATGAATAACATTCCACTACTTCTTCTCATTATCAATAGCATACACACTCTTTCATTTCTTTATCATTTTTTGTATATTTTATTTAATATATATCTGTACATGCAATGTATACTCATATTTTGCACACTTAATGATCATTAATGCATGAATTTAATAGAAGAGGAAGATTTCATTTCTTAGCTAAACATATGCAAACATGTATGTTAACCTCACTTTTAGAGTGAGTTCTCAACTTTCTCATCATAGATATAGGTCTCTTATAGACACTAAGAGTTCCTTAGTCTTAAGACACTTCTAGTGATTAGGTGAACACTCAACCTAAGCCTAGAAACTTAGAAGGTTTAGCCATAGAAAAAGGTTATACTTTATGGACTTAGGAAGACTTGCCTACCTTAAGACTTAAATCCAATCCATACTTCCTTCCTCAAACCAAACTTAAATCCAATTCAAATCTAAAATATAAATCAATTCCAAATCAAATGATTGAAACCCATGATCAAATTCAAATTCCAAAACCCTTCCTAAGCACTTTGATTTTATCGTATGGCCTTACCCTTAATCAAATTCAAATCAACCCTAATTCAATTAATTTTATAAAATATCCATTCAATCTCAAATAAAATTCTAACCCAAATTCCAAACCAAATGATTGGAACCCATGATCAAATTCAAATCCCAAAATCCCTTCGTAAATCATATGAACCACCTTCATATGCTTAACCAAAACCCACTTTTAACCAAATAAAACTCGGTTGATTTCTTTATAAATCAACCATTACTTCATTTATATTCACAAATATAAATGAAATCCAAATTCAAATAGCCAAAACCAAATCGAACTAAATCAAACCAAATCAAGACCTTTCTTAAGCCATATGGACCTACATCCAAAAGCTTAATCAAATCTCAACCCAAATCAACCTAAACTCAATTGATTTCTTTATAAATCAATTATTCCTTCATTTATATTTACAAATATAAATGAAACCCACCCTACAATGACCAAAAATAAATCAAACTAAATCAATTCCCTACTTAAGCCCTTTTGGCCTACATCCTTAGACTTTGTCAAATTTGCTTTCAAATCACTCCAAACTCAAGTGATTTTCTCATAAATCATTTATACCTTCATTTATATTCACAAATATAAATGAAATATAAATCCAAATGGCCAAAATCAAACCCAAATCAAATCAAATTTCCAATTTTAGCATTTTTAGCCAATTTCTTGAACTTGGCTAAATGATACACAAAACAATTCAAAACCCATGAATTTCTTCATGAATCAATCATTCCTTTACTCACTCACCCAAATATAAACATAAATTACAATTATCAAACCAAACTCAAGTCAACCCAAGTCAAACCCAAGTTAATCCTTTTGACTTTAAAAATTCAAATGAGCCAAAATCCATCATAACCCAAATTGATTGTAGTTGAATTTATATTTCAGTCCAAGGCTCATATATGAGTTGAACTAAACTTGAATCAAGCCAAAACCAAATCAATTGACCCATTTAGGTCCACTTGACCCAAAGGGACCTAAAAGACCTTTTTGAGTCAAGTTCTAGTCCAACCCAAATTGGATTGAACTAAGCCCATCCAAACCTCATATCATGATCAACAATCATGTTAGGGTGATCAACTACCCAACAAACCAAGTCAACTTGGTCCTTTGACCAAGTCAACCTTTAGCCCAAATGAAACCCAAATTAGCCAAAACTGACCATATACAAAATTAATTGAAACCATTAATTCGAACCAATTCATAATTAATAATTGAATATGACCAAACCCTTAATTGAGCCAAACCAAGTCCAATTGGCCATGTGACCTAAGTTGACCCAAATTTGCCTAAATAGCCAAAATGGGTCAAATCATGATTTAATCTAAATTGATTGCAACCAATGGCTCAAGTTCATTCCAAATCACTTATTGAACTTGACCAAATCCATATAAGCTGATTTGACCAATTGGTCAACTTGACTAAAATTGACCTAAAAGGTCAAATTGACCAAAATCCAAATTAATTCCAAATTAAATCAAACCAAAACCTACAATAAATTTCAATAAACCAATTGAACATGAACCAACACCCAACCTAACCCAATTTGGTCAGATTGGTCAAATTGGTCAACTTAGCCCATTTGACCTATTTGAATCCAAATGAGCCAAAATCAAACCTAAGCCAAATTAATAAAAACCACTTGAACCAAAATACTCCAAATGATCATTTTAACCTTATCATAGCCTTTGTTTGACCTAATTTGACCAATTGGTCAACCCAACCCAACATGAACCAATTTGACCTAATGAAGCCAAACGACCCTAAACTAACCCATAAGACCCTAGGAGCTGGCCAAACCCAACCCAAACCAGTCCAAGATCACACCCAAACCAACCCAAATTTAACTAGGACATAATCCAAGGGGATTAGCCATTGACCAAACCTCCTCACATAAGATTCTTTCCATAAAAAGCAAAGTACACTCTCCCATCACTTGGGAAGCCATCCAAGTGCCAAAAGGGGTGTGCCTAGCTTTCCTAGCCCAACCTAAGCAAGTGTAGGATCAACCATGGACCAAGGGAAACCCAAATCTTCCTCCTTCCTTCATACCCGAGCACCCAAAGGACCAAGCTAACTCAATCCCCTCATATCTTACCTTGAGCTCCCTGCCACAACTTCCTCCAACCCCGACGTGCCATGTGAAGCTGACGGAGACCCATCCGACTCCTCGACTACAGTGAATCAGCATAATTTTAGGGACGGATCCCATCCATCCATCAAGTGCAATTGAGGGGTATACCCCCTTAATTTGAGCGGGATTCACGACCATTTTCGCACTCTTTGAGCCCCCAAGTAAGAAACAAAATCCCTTAGAGCATTTACAAACCTTCCCAAGCCTCCCTCGATCAAAACTCTTCTCTCTAGTGTGAAACTAATATAGGGGAGGGTGCTTCTGATTCATACTTCTTTCCACTCCATAACACTTCAATTAAACTGACACACACCATCACCACACCTCGTCGAGCAATACAAAATCTTTTCCCAAGCTTCCAAGCTACTGGAGATAGAAGTTTGACCAAGACTGAATGCCAAATAGGAGGAGTTTGGCCTCTAGAGAAAACCATCTTAAATCAAGGCTAGTGCAGCTCAACGGGGCTTCATTTCTACAAAATGAAGCTTCCTCAATATTTTGAGTAGTCGGTCACAAACTCTGGTGAGGTATGCCATTAAAATCGATCCTTGAATGAAAATAGTTTGGATCTTTGTGAAGGAAACTTGCATTTGAGTCCATCCTAGCCATTGGATCATTGTGGATCCTTCGTAGGAAGGTGAAGGTTGAGTTTGGAGTGGATTCGAGCTCAGGTGAGCTAGGATAGAGCGATCCATGGTAGGCAGGCTCTGTCAACCATTGCTCGTAGGAGATAGATCATTGGTCATCCATTCCATATGATTGGAATGGACCACTTTGATTAGATCACACCCCTCTAATCCTTTAATCGTGGATATGACATGGTCATCAATCAGATCGGACAGTCCATGGGAAAGCGCATTAGCCACAATTTGAGTCAGCGTCCCAATTTGACAACTTAAATAGCCTATCCCATCGTGCCACATGAAAAGCATGTCGCGTCAGTGGCAATGTGCCATCGATGGGATTAGGGTGTTAATTAGGTTAATTAATGGATTTTAAGGCTAAAACTTTGAAAATTTATAACTAATCCCAGAAAAATCCAAAAAATATAAATGAGGGCTCATTTTAAAGGTATTTCAAAAGAGAATCCAATAAAATTATTATTAATTAATTTTGAATAGTAATTAATTAATTAATTTTATATAGCTTAATTTCTCTCTGATTAATTATCCAATTAATTTTAGATTTTTTAGAGATGTTTAGGGGGATGACATGCCTCCCCTATTTTTCTTGGAATTTATTGGATATATTTAATTAAGGAGATCAATAGATTAAGGCTTAATTACTCACCTACCTTAATTAATGATAATTAAGCAAATAAATAGTGGATTAATTAATTAATTAAGCCTATTATTATTTATTAATAGTGAAAAGTATTAGGGAAATAGTTTGGGTTTACTTCTTATGACCATTTCATTAAGCCTCTTCATTTATTTCAAATTAATTAAAGCTTAAGTAATTAATTAACCACTTAATTAATCAATTAAAAGAAAAGGAATCTAATTATTTCAAAGTCTAATTGATTGTTTGAAATGACTTGGGGATTGGGATTGAGGCCTCTTCCTTGATCTCTTTCCCAAGTTAATTTCATCTTTCCTAATTTCATTAAAAAGTATAATCAAAGGATTTAATTAACCAATTAAATTAAATTAATGTAAAATCTAATTGATTCCTAACTTTGATTAATCAATTGGGTCTTTCTTTAGATGTTTAATAATCTAAAGAAGTCTAATGAAATTATGATTAGCTTACATGTGTGAGAAAAAAAAATAATTAATTAAATCCCTTAAGCTTAATTAACTATTAATCATGAGTCAATTGCATTAGCCCCTTTCATTCTTAGAGCATTGCTAACTTTTCATGGTTGCATATCATGTTGGCTTATCATTAATTAATTCTTAAGGTGATATAAGTAAGGTTAATTGATTTAATCCTACCTCAACCAATTAAATAAAATCAATTTAATTGCTCTCATTAAATCAAATTAACTCACACATATGGGGAAATGGGAAGATTAGAACCTCTTTCATGTTCAAAAATGAAATCAAACAAAATTAAAATGGCTTTAAGAAACTTTAGTTTATTTTAAACTTATTTAATGTGATTTTCCGAATTAGTTGGATTGAATGATATTACATGCTTGTGTTGCTTTATTTCTTTCCAATCATGTTAAAATGTTGTATGCCACTTGTAATCATGCATTCTTTTCTTTCAAAAATTAATTAAATAAAATGTGTTCCTTTATGTCAAATTTGCATGTGTTGACTTAATTAGAAATATGTGTGGCTATTATCACTATTAAATCTCAAATATATTTTCAAAAGTTTATTAATGAATAATGATACATTGTGACTTTAGATATACATAGATGTGTGAATATGAGTTTAGTGTATGAAGTGAAGTATCTTTCTTATATTCATATGTTGACATGCCTAAGTTTGAATGTTATTGGGTATATTAGTCTGGACATCCCAGGGACACACAACTTTAAGTAGCCCCAAGGAGGTTCCTACCTCACCCTTAGTAATAATGACGCACTATTGATTTCATTCTTATGCACTTTGACATTACAATTTAGATAGAGCTTTAATTTATTCACATAAATAAATCAACTAAATCAAACTCTACTTTTGCATAGTTTTCTATTATTATAGTTGCTTATACATCCATATGTATTTAAGAATAGGGTATATTAGTCTGGACATCTCGAGGATGCGACTTTAAACCAAGGAGGTTCCTACTCACCCCCAAAATAATGGTGACTGACTTGCTTAAAACTTCATACATTTGAATGTGTATTAGCTAATGAATGAAAATCCTCTTTCTATTAAAAGATATGCATTCATATTTTGTTGGTTATTGATTAGTTATATGATTTAAAGTTCTTTTCTTATGCTTTAGTATAAGTATTTAGATAGAGCTTTAAAATAATATGAAACAATAACTCAAACAAATGAAACATCAATTCCAAGTACATTTACTTACATTCATCATTTAAGTGTGCTAAGATACAAATTGCATGCATAGTTATGTTTAGTACTTAATCATATGCATGCTATATATGATGGAAAGAAATGAACAGACATGTGTTATGTGATAGTAATTAATTCCAATTAATCTTCTGATGTCTTTTTTATTGAATGAGATTATTTAAAATGAACCTAAACTTAAGATTAATTTAAATTTTATAATAAGTCATTCACTAAAAAGAATTGATTAATTAATTTTCTTTAGATGTGACTTGAGGTAAGGATAAAAGAGAGTGATCCTCTCTTTCCTTCTCTTTAAAATACTTAGTTATTTTGTGTAGGTCAAATGAAACAAAAGAAAATACTAAATAAAATTTTAAACCACTTCAAACCACCTTTATAATTAAATGTCATTCACACTTACAGAATGATAACTCTAAAGCCTAGTTCAAACATACCACACAAGCCTTAATACACACATATTATATTAAGTCACCACTTCTACCTTTATATTAGGGCGGTGCATGATTTGATGTATATTTATTTTATGATGTATTATTGTAGACTAGATGTAGAATTAGATGATTAATCATGTTTTGTGAGATTGTGCTTAAGGGGTGCTTAAAATAAATAAAATCCTCTCTCTTTACAAGTTGCTTAACCCCTGCAAAAATCTATAAAGACTTGGTTACCCATGTGGGGTGCTAATTTCAAATCATATATATATATAACTGCTTGGTTGTATGGTGTGTTTAGCTAACACTTATTTTGGTGTAGTTAGATTTACTTTTCCATTCTTTTGTAATGTAATTGAATTAATTTGTTATGGGGTTAAGGATGAACATAAGGTTTAATCTTTCCATGTGATGCCTAGAATCCTACCAAATCAAATGAAGAAATGGAGAATATAAAGAGATATGAAGATATGAAGACCCCTCAAAATATTTATTCATTTATGTATAATTGTCTTTTATATGTGTTGTATAAGGGTAGAGCTACTCATTTTTCATTTTTTACTGACCACCGCACCGCCTATTATTCTTTCTTTCAGCTTGAATTTATAAATTATTTGATGATTTATTTATATTGTGTAATAGAAATGGCATGTATTTTCCTAGTTTCTTCATATATGATGATTTAATGTGTGGCCCGGATCCAATTAGGCTCATAGAAAAAAATTAATTTTTCTACCCCAACTACAACTCATAACTAATTTTCTAAACAACTCATAACCTAATTTAAAGTCTAGATTTTAAATCAAGATAATTAAAAGATTTATCAACCCCTTAGCTTAATGTTGTATACTTAATATCATGCATATCATATTATTTCACTCTTGCTAAGAGAGGGTTTTCATCCTTACACGATAGGGGAAAACTTGACCTTTGAGGGTCTCCCTTGTAGCCAATAATACTATTTCATCATGCATTTAGACATATAAAATCTTATAGCCTTTATCAAAATAAAGAGTCTAAAATTAAATAAAAACTGATAAAATTTGCATTAGACTAAGTCATTATTCATACCACTCATGCTCTAGTTTCTTAGAGAGTTGATTTAATGACTTTAGCTTCTTTCTAAATAATAACAACCTTACCATCTTGCAAAACATATGACTTGACTACATAGTTTTAAAATGTAAGAGGAGTTAGATGGCTGCCACTCCAGGCGATTATAAGTCCAACAGTCGAGTAGTTTACCCTTCCTTGTGGAGGTAAACAACATACCCATTTTTATCTTAGATTTAGGACGTGCATTGGCCCTCGCTAAAGCTCCCTAGATTTAGGATTGAGGTTGCTATTTCCCCTCGGGCTACAAGCATAAATCCTCACCTTTTAGCCATTTTCACAAACTAATATTGTGGGATTATAAGTTCTAGTTTTCTAATAAAACTTCAACATAAATATATAACTCTCATCAATTTCAAATATATAAAGCACAACCATAGGATAGTTTGGGATGCTCATGACCATCCCCTACTCATCTTCTTTTGGCTTCGATAATAAGTCTCTCCTTTTGATCATCACACTTGATTTTCTAAATTTTGCTAATTTATTAATAGTCCTATCTTTGAAATATTTGGAGACAATAATTGCCTACTTTAATTGAGAGTATTCCTAAGGAACTTACCTTTCTTAGGATGTAATTATATGGGGCTTTCCCCATAAGGAACTGAAACCAATTTAAATAAACCCCATTCATCCATGTAAAGTGGGGAAAAATCTCTGTATATTCAAGACCCATCATGCCTGGAGTCCTTATTAGGTGATTAGATCCATGGGGTAGTGATTTCTATCTTTAAGATAGTGCATTATTCCTTGTCATACCATCACCTCAATAAGTACCCTCACTGCATGGTGTCCTCCCATACACATAAATCTAAAATAAACACCACAAATTTTTCTCACACTTGGGGATGGTTCCTCTTCCATCTCTAGTAGATGATTGTCCAAGGATAGTGGACTTGTATTTCATATGAGTCCAAGACTATCTTTTATGTTGGCACTTAGCTTATTTCATTCTTAAGCAAGCTAGTCAACATCCTCAGTTTTAGGACCTCACCTGTAGGTCATAGAACCCCATTGGGAGGTAAAATAAAATAATAGATATATTTTAAAATTTCAAAATAAACTTTTTAAAAACACTAAATTTATACCAAAGATTTATAAGAAATTTTTAAAAAGCACAAAACTCATATAACCAAACCTCATCTAACAATCCCCATGATTGTTACATGGAGATTCTTTGCAAAATCAAAATCATCTTTCAAAAGCATATTTTTGAAAATAGTTACCTTCATTCAACATGCTCAAATTTGTTGAATGGAGATCCTATCTTTAAATAAAATCATAGCATAAAATTGAAACTCCACTTAACATATTTCACATATGCAAGAGTTGGAGTTTCTCTCTATTTAAAAAAACACACCTTTGAAGAAAACCACCTTCATTCAACATGCTCAAACTTGTTGGATGAAGATCCTATCTTCAAACAAAATTATAACATAAAATTAATTACATATGCAAGAGTTGAAGTTTCTATCTTTCCAAAAGTAAGAGATCACACACATAAAATCATGACATACTTTGGACTCCATTTGACATACCCAAATTTGTCAAATGAGATTCCAAAATTCACAAAAAAATAAATTGAACTCTATTTAACATACCCAAATTTTTTAAATAGATTTTTCCTCTTTCAAATAAGTCATAATCACATTTGATTCCTACTTAACATACCAAATTTGTTAAGTAAGAATCCCATTTTTCAAATCATATAACATTTGATTTCTACATAACACACCAAATTTGTTAAGAATCTCATTTTCAAATCATATCACATTTGATTCCCACTTAACATACCAAATTTGTTAAGTGAGGATCTCATTTTCAAATCATATCATATTTGACTGCCACTTAACATGCCAAATTTATTAAGTGAGAGTCTTATTTTCAAAACACAAAATATAACACATTTGATTCCCACCTAAAATACCAAATTTGATAAGTGAGAATCTCATTTTCAAATCATATCATGTTTGAATCTCACTTAACATACCAAATTTGTTAAGTAAGGTCTCATTTTCACAAATCATATCACATTTGACTCCCACTTAACATACCAATTTTTTTAAGTGAGAGTCTCATTTTCAAAACACAAATCATAATCACAATTGGCTCCCACCTAACATACTAAATTTGTTATGTGAGAGCCTCATTTTCAAACACAGATCAAACACATTTGGCCTCTTCTTAACATATCAAATTTGTTAAGTAAAAAACCTCACTTTCAAATCAAATCAACATATATCACACATATAACCAATCATCACAAGCAAAGATACTTTCACAAAATCCTCAAACATATAATCAAAAGCTCTTCTTAGCATATGAAAATTTGATAAGTAAAGGTTCTTTCGAATCAAAATTTTCAAACAAGATACATAACATAAATATCTTTTAAAGCCTCTCCAAATATTTGAAATCCACCCAACCTACTTAAATTGGTTGAGTTTGAGTTCTAAATCAAAATCACATAGCAAAGTCTCTCCTCCAAATATAAAAAATCTCTCCAAAATTTAATGAACTCCACTTAGCATACCTAAATTTTTTAAGTGTAGGTTCACATTTTAAATTAAATATAGAAGTAAATGATTGAAGGCAAACATCAATGCAAGAGTCTGACTCAATTATATTTCAATAAATGCATTGATTTCAGTGCAGTCAGTCGATCTAGCTTCTAGTTAGTGCAGTGATCATGGCTCCTAGCAAATTCATCTTCACTTTTCTCTCTGGTGTAGACTTGGCCTTAGATCAGGCCAATCTCACCACGATAGATGCTGCCAACCTAATCTATTTTGGTCATGGCTTTGAGGGGGTCTATGTTACTTATGAGGGGACAGTCTTCACTACCGTTAGTAGGGAGGAGGTGGCGGGATAGACGCCACTCATCCACTTGGATATCTCGTCACTGACTCTGAGTTTTTCTTGCTGAAGAGGAAGGCCGTAGTGGTTCACATGCCCCATTCAGTGTCAGTTTTAGCACCTGCCCATTCAATACCTACCATAACTCCAGGGAGAGCTACTACCTCCTCGTTGGTCACCCCAAAGGGGATGGCTACCTTTGCTTCTAAGATAGTTGTTGACCTCACTTTTAGAGTGAGCTCTTAACTACCTCATCATAGATCTAGGACTCTTATAGACACTAAGAGATCTTTAGTCTTAAGACACTTATAGTGATTAGGTGAACACTTAACCTAACCTTAGAGACTTAGAAGAGTTACCCATAAGAATAGGTTGTGCCTTAGGGATTTAGGAGGACTTGCCTACCATATAGCTTAAACGCAATCCTTGGTTCCTTCTTTCAATTCAAATTCCAAATCATAAATCAATTCGAAACTCCAAATGATTAAAACCCATAATTAGATTCAAATTTCAAATCCCTTCCTAAGCCCTTTGATTTTATCTTATGGACTTAGTATTAACCAAATTCAAATCAACCCCAATCTAATTGATTTTCTCAATTATCAAATTCAATCTCAAATCAAATTCTAAATTATAAATTAATTCCAAACTCCAAATGATTGAAACCTATGATTAAGTCCAAATTCCAAAAACTCTTCCTAAACTATATGAACCTCCTTCATATGCTTAGTCAAAACTCCTTCAAACTAACTCAAACTTGGTTGATTTTTAATGAATCATTCATTTATTCATTTGTATTCATAAATATAAATGAAATATAAATTCAAACCATTCAAATCAAATCAACATAGATCAGATCAAACTAATTCTCTACTTAAACCCTTTCTGACCTACATCCCTTAATTTGGTCAAATTTGCTTCCAAATCACTCCAAACTCAAGTGATTTTCTCATCACCCATTTAAATCTTCATTTATATTCACAAATATGAATTCAAATGTCCAAACCAAATCCAAATTAAATCAAATTCCCAATTTTAGCCATTTAGCCAAATTCTTGAACTTGGCTAAATGATACCCAAATTAACTCAAAACACATGGATTTCTTCATGATTCAATCATACGTACAATTATTGACCCAAATATAAACATAGACCACCATTATAAAACCAAACCCAAGTCAACCCAAATCAAACCCAAGTTAACCCTTTTGGCTTGAAATTATCATATAAACCAAAATCTATTTGGCTCAAAACCAATTGCAATTGGATTTATATTTCAATCCTAGGCTCATGTGTGAGTTTAACTAAACCTGAATCAAGCCTTGATCAAGCCAATTGAGCCATTTATGCTCACATGACCCAAAGTGACCTAAAGGACCTTTTTGAGATAAGTTCTAATCCAACCCAAATTAGATTGAACTAAGCCCATCAAAACTTCACAACATAACAACCAACCACCCTAGGTTGATCAATTGCATTGAATTGGGTCAAACCATGTCAAACCCAACTTTTGACCAAGTTAATATTTAACCCAAATGAAACCCAAACTAGCCAAAATGCACCATATGCCAAATTGATTAAAACCATTGACTCAAACTCATTCATAATCAAAGATTGAACATGACCAAACCATCAATTGATCTAAACCAAGTCTAATTGGCCATTTGATCCAAGTTGTCCCAAATTGGCCTAAAAGGCTAAAATAGGTCAAATCATGATTTGATCTAAATTGATTGCAACCAATAGCTCAAGTTTATTCCAAATCACTTATTAAACTTGACCAAAGCCATAATTGAGCCCAAGCTGACCAATTGGTCAACTTAACCCAACCTTGCCCAAATTGGCCTAAAATGTCAAATTGGCCAAAACTCAAATTAAATCCAAATTAAACCAAACCAAAGCCTACAATCATTTTTAATTGACCAATTAAACTTGACTCAAACCTTAAATGAACCTAATTTGGTCAAATTGGTCAAATTGGTCAACCTGACCAATTTGATTCTTTTGAATCCAATTGAGTCAAATCTAAACCTAGGCCAAACCAACTCAAACCAATTGAACCAAAACATCCCAAGTCATCATATGAACCAAACCCAAGACTTGGTTTGACCCAATTTGACCAATTGGTCAACCCAACCCAACATAGCCCAAATTGAACCCATTTGGCCAATCAAAACAAAACCACTCAAATTCAATTTATGGAATCTTGTGGGTTGGTTTAACATAACTTAAACTCACCCTAGGTCAACCCAAGACCTCCCCAAAAGCCAAGTGGGCCCCACCCAAGGAGATTAGCCATCAAACTATGGGATTTAATCTTCAAAACTAATGGATCCAAGCCATGTCAACTCTCCCATCCCCATGACAGCCCCTTAGCACTCAATGGACCTTTCTCCTGACCCACCTAGACAACCTAACCCACTTTAAGTCAGCCAAGGACCCTTTCGAGGTGAGTTGACTCACCTCCAACCCAAATTGAGCACCTAATGGATCCAATCCTTACAACCTTTGCACAATGGATCCATGGCAGCCTCCCATCACTTCTCCCATCCCTAGCGTGCCACCTGAACCTGATGGAGACAAGCCCAGCAACCTGATGATGTCCAGCCAATGTAGATCATGCACACGCTATCATCCATCCATCATGATCAATTGAGGGGTATACCCCCTTAATTCGAGCTAAAATTAAGGCCAATTGCATCATGAGACTTCGTAAGCTAATTTTGAATCCCCTTAGAGGGATCCCAAGCATCCTCAAGCCCTCCTCGATTGACATTGCCCATTCTCGTGAAAAGTTGAAATATGACACCCCAATCTCGAGCAATACTCCCTCATTTCGCAATCAAACTAAATTTACCCACACTCACATACCCATCGGCCAAACGAGTCATTTGAGCTCCCAAGTGGCTTGAGTTGTGACTGATGAGAGGCTTTCACATGGGATTGATCAAGCACTCACCCCAAATTGATCCCAAAGCTTCTGCCTCAACTAGGTGAAGCTACCTCCAACAACCCACCACCAGACATTAGCTCTGGTGAGGTAACTTAGCAAATTGAGCCTTATATGATAAAATGGGTTGGTCTTTTGTGAAGTAAATTCGAACGTCATGGGAATTTGACCATTAGATGTGTGTGCCTCCCCTCCCCGAAGGCATGAGATTGATTTAGAGGCAATCCGAGCTCGAGTGAGATCGAATTGAGCAGGCAAAGATGGAGGACATCCATCTTTTATCGCTCATGAATGGAATAGATCATGAGCCATCCATTCTGCATGATCAAAATGAATGGCTTTGATTAGATCCTACGATAGATCCCTTGATTCCCTTCCTAAATCACAAATTGAATCATGGCTATCTGATCTTAGATCGGATGGTCCACAAAAAAGCGTGTCCACCATCGACTGAGTCAGCGCACAGATGTAACAACTTAAATAGTCAATGTCCATGTGGAAAGCACGTTATCGCCAATGCTTTGAGGACTATGGCTTTAATGACTATTTTATTAATTTTAAGGCAAACTTCCTAAATTCAACTAATTATAGAAAATTCCAAAAAAAATATAAACTTTGGCTCATTTTAAAGGCATTCCATAGTAGAATCTAGAAAATTTAATATTAATTGATTTTGAATAGTAATTTTCATTTAATTAAGGTTTATTTAAATTCTAATTAGCTTAATTACCCCTTAATTAAGCATTCAATTAATTTGAAATTTTTTGTGGCTATCTAGGGGGATGATCTTTGCCTACCATGTTTTTTGGGATTTTATTGGTTGGTTAATTAGAGAAATCAATTCACTAAGCCTTAATTACTCTCTTAATTTGATTAGTGATAATTAGTGAATGAATAGTGATCTAATTAATTATTCAAGACTAATTACTTCTATGGATTGTAAGGAAACTTAGGGAGTGTGATTGGGATATTTTTCATAATTCATTTCCTAGAATTCTTTCACTTTTTCGAATTAACTTAATTGATGATTAATGAGGTAATTAATTGCTTAATTAATTAATTAACTTCCAAGATAAATTTAGAGCAATTGAATGTTTGAAATGACTTAGGGATTGAGGATTGAGGCCTTATCTTTCCTCAAATTAATTTCATCATCTAATCAAAATATAAGAATTCAATCAACTAATTAATAAGCTTGATTTAGCTCAATCAAAAAATCCACCTCACAAGCAACCTATAATGATCTTGTAGCTCCTTGGTGTTCAATAACCCAAGGTGAGAGATAATGAAATTATGGTTCACACATGTGTGAGAAACCATAAAAGTAGTTAAGTGAGATCCTTAAGCTACTATTAATAATCATAAGCCAATTGCATTAGGCCCCTTTCATTTCTTAGGAGCATTGCAAATTTACTTTTTATATGGTTACATATCATCTTGGCTTATTATTAATTAGTTAATTAACTCAAGGTTATATAGGTAAGGGTTACTTAATTCATACCTTAACCTAGTTAAAACATAAAACAACTTAAATATTCTTCATTAAACCAAATAAATTCACACATGGGGAATTAGATTAGGATTAGCAAATCACTTTCATATTTCCTAAATGAAATCAAACTAAAAGTAAAAGATGTCCTTAAATAATTTTAGTTTATTTTAAATAGCCTTATTTAATGTGATTATCCTTAGTACTTAATTTGGATGAATGAGATCATGTGCTTATATTTCTTTATTTCTTTCCAATCAAGCTAAATATTGCTTTCCATGTGAAATCATGAATTCATTTCATTAAAATTAAATAAAAATGGTTTCTTCTATGTCAAATTGCATGTGTTGACTTAAATTAAAATGTGTATTATCACTATGAAATCAAAAGCTATTTTCTCAAGCCCATAAATCAATTATAATAATATGTAGTGATGTTAATTACAAATATCTATAAGTTTGAGTGTGATGATAATATAAGGTATGTAATATGAAGTTCTCTTACATGGATTCACATAGGATTTACAAGTGTATAGTTCATATGAAAAGAACACAACATTTTCCTAAGCCTACTTTTATGCATCTCCAGGTTAAGACTTAGGAAAAATTTCATATCACATATGTGAATCAAATAATTAAATTAAATATGACTTCTTGCATGACTTCATTAATTCTTTTGTATATTCATATGTATCCGAGAAAAGTGGAATATTATGACATCTACCAGTTTTTAGTAGCCTAAGTAGCTCTGCACACGCCTTGTGCAGAAAATAATTCACTCACTTAAAACTCTTATACATATGTATGTATGATGTGGACAAATAAGAATCATAAATCAAACATAACTTTTGCATGGGTTTTCCTATCCTTATAGTTGTTTATACATCTACATGTATATAATAAGTCATAAATGATGCTCATGAGGCTTTAAGTAGCCCTAAGTAGGTCTCTACCTTTTGGCCTTAGAAAAATAATATACGCACAACACTTTATACATGTGAATGTGTTAACTAATGGATGAAAATCCTCTTTCTATTAAAATACATGCATTCATAATTTAATCAAAAGAAATATCAAAATTCAAACACATTTCTTTGCATTCATCATTTAAGTGTGTTAAGACATAAATTGCATGCATAGCAATGCTTAGGGTTTAATCATATGCATGATATACTTGATGGAAAGAAATGAATGAACATGTGTTATATGATAGTAATTCAAACTCTGATCGGAATCTATTATTATAAGGTCATGCATTTCAATCTTAAAAATGCTGGTGCTATATACCAGTAGACCATGACTCAGATTTTTAATGAACTCATTCATCATCAAGTTGAATGATATGTTGATGATCATGTAGTCAAAAGCAAAAAAAAAGGAAGACCATCTCTTCAACTTGAGAGTATTTTTCGAATGGTTAAGATAATATAAACTCAAAATGAATCCCCTAAAGTGTGCATTTGGAGTAGCTTCAGCAAAATTCCTTAGGTTTGTTATCTGACACCAGGGAATAGAAATTGACCTAGAGAAGATCAAGGCTATCTTAGAAATGTCACGCCCTAAAAGTCTAACTCAACTCAGATCATTTCAAGGGTGGTTGGAGTATCTAAGACACTTCATATCCAACTTATCAAGAAGATTCCAACCATTTTTAGCACTTGTCAAAAAGGATGCCAAGTTCAAGTTGGATTATAAGTGTCAGCATACTTTTGAAAACATCAAACATTACTTGATGATGGTGCCAATTATAGCAGCCCCTGCCCCAGGCAAGCCATTGATCTTCTGCACCGCTACATTAGATGACTCCCTTAGGGCTTTGTTGGCCCAAGCATATGGCAAAGGGAAATAAAATGCTCTCTATTATCTCAGTCATCATCTAATCCTCGTTGAGGCAAACTACCCACCTATTAAAAAAATACTATTTAGCTTTAATCTTTGCATCCCAAAAGCTACGACATTACATGCTTTCTCACAAGGTGAATATGATCTCTAGAATCAATCTACTGTAATATCTCATGACACCGCCAATGTTATCTAGATGGTTGGCACATTGGTCCATGATTTTATCATAGTTTGACATCACATTCATACCCCTCTGTGCTATGAAAGGACAGGCACTAGAAAATTTCTTAGCAGCACACCCACTTTTTGCTGATTCTCAGCTTAGTGATGACCTCCCCGATGAATAAATCATGAATTCATGGGACACTAGCATTCATCATTGGGAGATGTATTTTGATAGTGTGAATTCCTCTCAAAAAGAAGAAGAACGATCTACTCTTCCAAGAAAGGCAGGTGTAGGAATAGTTCTTCTGACTCTGGACTGCGATGTGATGAGATTCTCATATCATCTGTCTAATCCATGCACCAATAATGAAGCCAAATATGAGGATTTGAATGTCGATCTGGAGTTAGTCATTATACTATACATCCAGATCATCGACATCTTCGATGATTCTCAGCTCATCATCAACCAAATCATTGTTTCTTATAAAGTTCTAAAGCCTAAGCTCCATCATCACCACAAGTATACCATGGAGTTGTTGGCTTAAATCCCAGATGTAACTATCTACAAGATTCCTCAAGAAGATAATGTTGTAGTAGATGCATTAGCTAAGCTCACTAAGGAGTTGGCATGCCCAAAAGATGAGTTCATTCCTATAAGGGTCTGAAATAGACAAGTCTTATCCCTTATTGATGTTGAACTCATCGATAGACTCTCTCTTGAAGAAGAGGTTGTCATTGTTGAAAAGGATAATGAGCCGGATTGGAAGCAACCATTCATTGATTACCTAAACATGGGAAAACTACCTTAAGAAATGTCATTAGCCTATCAGGTGAAATAGAGAGCTCTCTCCTTTGCTCTTGTGGATGGAACCCTATACCGAAGGATCTTCGATCATATGGTGAAGGGGCTTTATCGCTTCTCTCCCAAAGATGAAAGCCAAGATCCAAAAGAATAGGATACTACTAGCCTTCGGATGATTACATATACCGATAGTGGGAGGTGCTAATAATAATGTCAGTGCACGATGTGTTCTTACATCAAGCACCCAACATTATACACCCTACATTAGCCTCTTGTCCATTTGAGTTTTGTGGCACTGATATAGTGGGTCCGATCAATCCTCTTTCTTCTAAGGGTCACCGGTTCATTATAGCTGCCACCGACTACTTTTCTAAGTGGGCGAGCAATCTCACACCTGTGAGAAGTCACAACCTCAGATGTGCTCTAGTTTTCAGATTCATACATATATATATGTTTGGGATGCCTCATGAATTATATCTCTGATAATGGTAACGCATTTAAGAGCACTAAAATCAACAAATGCCTTCTTGAGACATGGCATAGATTGGAGATACTCTACAATCCACTATCCAAGGGAAAATGGTATAGCAGAAGCATTCAATAAAACTTTCATCCAAATATTAAAGAGGAGACTTGATGATATTAAGTGACAGTGGCATGAGCATTTGGTTGAAGCCTTGTGGGCCTACTACACCACATATAGAACTCCAACTCAATATACCCCATTCTTCTTAGTGTATGGGTCGAAATCCATTCTACCATTAGAAGTCCAACCCCCATCACTAAGGATACGGGTAGAAGATTACTAGAGAGCGTAATGCTGTCGCGTGGCTGGAAGAGCTTGAAGGTTTGAGGAGAGACGCCCGCATGCCGTAACCTTGAGTTGTATAGTGCCAACAACTTAGTCCTGCCTGAATAGAACTTTAAGTAGGAGAGCTTATTTTAGTTCTAAGGAGACCAATTATTGCCTGTCAAAAAATGGGAGGCAAGTTTAAACCCACTTGAGAAGACCCTTTTGCCATAGAGAAGGCCTACCAAAGAGGACTTCATCATCTCATAAACTGTAAAGGAGAGCACCCTATGCTTCCAATTAAAGGGATTTACTTAAATAAATACTATTCATAAATCTTGTTTGAAGATAATCATTTATAAAACTTCATTTCATATCAAATTCCATCTCTTATGTGTTAGAAATATCTTTTGCTTGTGAGTTCACTACCATACATTTTAGGTAGTGTAAAAGAACCCAAGCAAAGATCCATCCTCCACAACAAAAAAAAACATTAACTACAAATAATCCTTCTGTGCTACTAGAAAGGTGTAAGGGAACCCAAAAGGCATCCTACTTCGACTAGTGCAACTAAGTTAGGTGTAAGAGAACCCAAGCGATATCCTTTCTTGGTGGAGTCAATGCTCCTCGTGAGCTAAGATATGTGCAAAAGAACCCAAGCGGTAGCCTATTACTTCTTTCACAACACAAACAAATACATATCTTTTGTATAGGTCTATTTTGATGCGGAACAATGTGGCAATGTGTAGTCAGCTTCTAGGGTCGCTAATATACTAAGTATGTCACCCTAGTGGTCACTTATATGGTGGATGTGAGTCCTTGTACTTTCTTCCTGACTTCACCATTGTAAACTGATGAGTGCCTTGTTGGTTTGGTAGGCCTTATTGCATAGTCGGTAAACTACCCCATGTTGACTTCATTTTAGAAGGTGTAAGCTACATGCTTTCTTCTTAAACTAGCCATCATGCACTGACTAGGTCGAGTATATTTGAGATTTAGGATAGTCTCTCTGACTAATTGCTTTAGGTTTATTCCTTTACACGTGACTCCTTGCTCGCTTGTAACCCTAGGTAGCCCCTCAGCCAAAAAATGTATCATCCCTGTCGTGGTGAATATATTCTTATACAACCCTACCTTCATCTATCCCCCTCCTTTCAAAAAAGAAGGACAAATTAAAATAGAAATATATAAAAATATGTCTTATTAGGACACCACGTAGATCCATAGATGTTCTTATTGAAGGTGATCGGGTATGACATTGAGGAGAGGTGTACTATATCAAAATATAGAAGTCACCACTCTACAATGGACCTAATCACCTCAACAAGGACTCCTAACGAGCAATGGGTCCAGAGAAATACAAAGATTCTTCCCCTACTTTACATGGAAAAGTAAAGTAACGTTTATTTTAAATCGGGTTTGTTAAGTTCCCTACAGGGGCAAGATCTCATAATTAATTACATCCTAAAAGATGGGATCCCTTAGGAATACTCTCGATTAAGGCAAACGATCATTATCTCTAAAGATTTCAATAGATAGGACTATCAATCGATTAGTTTATTTTGGAAGATCAAATGGGATTGATTAAGGAGAGATAATTATTATCGAAACCAAAGGAAGATGAGTAGGAGAAGCCCACGATGCTAGGAAACCTAGAGAGCATCTCAAACAATCTTATGATTGGGATTTACATTTTTTTAATTGATTTAATTTGTTTGAGTTGAATTTTTTGTTAGAAATTTAGGACTTATGATTCCATAACACAATATTAAGAAAATGCCTAAGAGGTGAGGGTTTATGCTTATGGCTCACAAAGGGGAGAAGCAACCTAGGTTCAGTTACGTATTGCTCTAACTTGAGGCAGCATAACCTAAATCTAAGGCAAAAATGAGTATTTGGTTTGCCTCTACAAGAGATGACAAACCACTTGACTGTTTGGACTTACAACTGCCTAAGAGTGGCCACCAACTAACTCCTCCTATAATTTTAAATTCATGTAGGAAAGTCACATGCTTTATGCAATAATTGTATTATTTATTTAGAAAGAGACTAAGTCACTCACTCACTAAAAGACTAGATCATGTAAGGACATGCATCAAATGACCTAAATCTAATGCAATTTAAATTTCTTTTATTTTCATTTTGGATAATCATTTTGACTTAGGCTAATAGGATTCATATGCCTAATGCATGAGAAATGAGATTATTGGCCAAAATTAACGAGAGGGAGGAGGTGTGTTTCCACCATGACTCTCAAAGGTCAAGCCAAGTTTCTCTGGCAAAGGTGGAAGCCCTCTAATCAAGAATGAAAATAATATGCATTTATGCATGATTTTATAAAAGAAGTACTCATCCAATGTTCATCCTAAGCCCCATAACAATCATTCCAAAATCCTAATTGCAAAATTACATAAAAAGGAAAAGAATGGAAATCTAACTAACACCTGTAAAATAGAGATTAGCTAAAACAAACCACACAAATTCCAAGCATGTATATTGGACTTAACACTCCACACATGGGTGACTAAGTCTGCCTAGCCTATAGGATTATGCTTAGCGGTATAAGCATCTACACAGCAAAAGCATTTATATTTTTATTACAGTGCCCCTTAAGCACAATCCCCTATAGAAAATAATGGTTAAACTAAGATTGCCCTACCATTCATTCTATGCATATACATCTTAACATCCAGACTAAAACATATATCACAAAATAAAAGCATCAAACCATGCACCTAACCTAAACACAGAAGTGGTGACTTAGCTTCTAATGTGTGTGCTTTGGAGATTTGTGTGGTATGCTTAGCTATGGATTTAAGTTAGAATTTTCTAAGTGTGAAGTATGTTCAACTTAGAGAAGGGTTTCATTTAATTGATTTAGTAATTTTGGGTTGATTTTATTTCATGTTTTGATTAGGTTCAAGTGAATCCTACAATTAATTACTATGTTATGAAGAGAGGGAAAGAGAAGAGAACTTCTCTTTCCTTCCCTAACCAAGTAATTTCTAAAGTGGATTCATATTTTAGTTTTTTTTAGTGGAAGTTTTAATTAAATGTTTTAATTAATCCTAAGTTTAGATGAACTCTAAACAAACTCATTAAAAAAAGGTATTTTAAGATTAAGTAAAATAAACTAAATTCACAAAATATACATTACTTTATTTCTTTCCCAACATGTATAACATGCATATGGATGAGTCTAAGCATATCTATACACAAATGAGAATGTTTAACATACTGATGCATGCTATTGATTCATTTAAAAAATTTGAAAGTTTATGATGCATGATTTTTTAAGTAGAAAAGGATTCTTATCCAATTTTCACATGCACACATGAAGGTAAGAAAGGCATAAGTGAGTATAGCACCATTGTTAACCAGAGGTGTAAGGTACAAGACCTACTTAGGGCTACTTAAAACCTCTCACAATCTCGGGTTTTCCAAACTAATATACCACTTTCCTTAAATATAAACATGTGTACAAAAGAAATGAATGAAAAAGTTGGTGTTAGTTGATTTATTTTTGTTTATGCAATTTATATGTGCAAGTGTAGGTATCCTTCTTAAGTGATAGTATAGGAATGAATAGGTTATGGACTTAGGAAAGTGTTAGGTTCTTTTCAAATGAACCATACATCTCACCAAATCTATTCAAAACTATACTAAAAGAAAAGAAGGAAAACCTACTAAGCACATCTATATTTTACTCACATGCAATCTTATAAATAAAATATAAGTAACACACTTTCAATTTTGATAATTTATTCGTATATTTTGAAAATAATTTGAATTTAATAGTGATAATAGCCACTCATATTCTTACTTTAGCCAACACATGCAATTTTGACATGAAAGAAATATTTTCATTTTAAATTTAATTTTTGAAAAGCATGGATGCATGAAACCACATGACACACATATTTAGCAAGTTAGAAAAGAACTAAAGTAATGAAAGCATGTAAACACATTCACTTTAATTAAATCCTAAAGATAATCTTATGAAATAAGAAAGCTTAAAGTAAATCAAAATTTATTTAATATGATTTTTGTTTGATTTTGAACTTGATTTAATTTTGAAAATGTGAGATGAATTTGTTGTTCCTAATCCATTCCCACATGTGTTTGATATTTTTGTTTAATTTTTAGATGATTAGATTCATTTTAGATTTTAATTAGGTTAATGTATGAATGAAACATATAAATTAACCCTTACCTACACCAACTTAGCATAGTTAACCAAATAATTATGAGCCAATGAGATGATATAAAAACTTACAAGGAATTTAAATTTTTTATGCACCTATGAAGAAAAGAGCCTAATGCAATTTGGCTCATAATTAATGGTTAATTAAGCAAAGGGATTTAACTTAAGTAATTTCAAAAACACCCCTCACACATATGAGTTGAGTTTTGATTTCTTTAATTGAACTTAGGCTCTTAAACACTGAGCATCTACCCAAAGTAGACTAATTAAGTTTTAGAAAGTTTTAAAATTTTTAGAAATTAATTAAGAGGGTAATTAGTGAATTAGCCCTTAATTAAGAGAGGATTAAGGAAGAAAAAGGGGGTTTAAGGAATAGCTTAGGGGAAATGCCCCAAAATTATTCCCTAAACATATTATTCACTGAATCTGACCTTAATCAAGTTCAATGAGGGATTAAAACACTAATCAATTAATTATCCTTAACTACATTAAGGGGGTAATTAGAAAATAAATTTGCAATTCCCCCAACTAAGCCACCAATAAATCCCATGAAAATTAGGAGAGGCAGAAGTCATCCCCCAAAATATACCAAAGAACTTTGAGACTAATCAGTGGATTAATTAGGAAGTAATTAGCAAATTAAGATTTCTAATAAAAGCCAAAATCAGAGAAAGATAATATATAAAATCCATTAAAATAAATTTTAAATTATTCTAGATTGAATTGTCTTTTAGTGGCAATTTACCTCATATTTTTCTAATTTTTCTTTAGAGAGATATGAATTTTTTAAATTTAGAGGATTAATTAGGATTAAATAAACAATAATTAAATCCCTAATCTCCATGGCTTGACACACAACAGCTGAGTTAGATGCTCTTTTCGCACGTTAACCCGTGTGTGGCAACTTAAACATCTCATACAACGTGTGGTGCTATGCGGTTTGATATCCATTCATTGGATCAAGTGGCGAGATGATTTAAAAGGTGAAATAGGATTTAAAACGTGCATTTAATATCGGCCGTCCATCCAAAATGCACGGATGGATGGCCGAGATCATCCATGTTCTTCCCAGAGCAATAATGGAGACCGTACACTTTTAAAGGGAAGATTCGAGCTTGATCGAGCTTGGATTGGAATGAAATATTGCACACACCATCTAACCCCAATGGCAAGCCTATCCAATGATCAAAATCTCATGCCATTAAAATTTATTTCACAAAAGACCAACACACATGGAGTTTAGTGATTTGAAAATGTCTAACCTCGTCGGAGGTGATCGCCAATGCTCGATTCCCTTGGAGGAGCTTCATCTAGTTGAGACGAAGCTGTGGTAAAAGCATTAGCTCCTTAGGTTGAGTAGATTGCTCTATGGACCAACCCCTCCTTAGCTCCCTTGTGGCTTTGATGGAATTAGACCCCCCATTGCCTTTGGAAAATGAGAAAGAGCTTAGGCAAGCTCGACTTGTCCCTCTAGTGGAGTATACAAAGAGAATTTGATTGAATTGGAGTGTGGAGAAAGTTTGCCAATCAATGAAGCTCCCTTATTTTCAAAGGATGAAAATCAAGAATGGAAAATTTGAAATCCTTCTAGGAAGCTTAGGATCACACTAGGATGGCTCCTAACACTCTCCCTTAATCAATCGAATTTGCCTTTATTGAATTCATGTGGAAATAGGGGGAGTATATCTCCCCCTATGGCAATGGGATGGTAGAAGCATTATTTTTCATTTTGATCTAATTTCCAAGACTAAAAGGGTTGTTTGAGCTATTAGAAGTTTGCACATGGTCAGTTTAGGCTAGGGAGTGAAGTGGTAACCTCCCATGTGCTTCAAATTGAGTGGAGGCAGGTTTTCCATATGGCCAATTTGGGCCATGTGCTCGGTTTTGGCCTTAGGTCAATTTGGACTGATCCAAACCCATTGGGTTAGGTGCAATACCCTCCATAGGATCTACTTGACCTATAAGGAAGGTATCAAGTTGATATGAAGAGGACTTGACCAAATTCCCCATGTATTTGACCAAAATTTGTTCTATGGCCTAGGGGTAGGATGGTCATTTATCTAATTTTTGAATTTGAATTTGTTGGGTATGTTGAGAAAATGGGTTTGCCCAAGTTTCATTGAATTTAAAGTTCATTTGATATGGTTTGGCTCATGTTGACCCATTTAGGTCAAAATGAGTCAACTTCGGTCAACTTGACCAATTGGTCAAATTGGGTCAAACCAAGTGTTGGGTCAAGTTCATATGACCATTTGAAATATTTTGGTGGCTTTGGTTTGATTCAATTTGGTTTAGTTTTGAGTTTGTCTCATATGACTTCATTTAGGTCAAATGGGTCAAGTTGACCAATTTGACCAATTTGACCTATTTGAAGCTAGGTCATGAGTAGGCTTAGGTTGGGTTAGTCATATGAAGTGGATTGGTATCTTTGTTTCTAATCAATATTGTTTAAGTTTGAATTTGGCTCAACATGACCCTTTAAAGTTGGGTTCAAGGTCAATTGGGCTAGGTTAGGTCTAGTTGGCCAGTGAGGCTTTTGGTCAAGTTCAACAAGTGATTTGGAATGAACTTGACCCATTGGTTTCAATCAATTTGGCTTAGATCAAGTTTTGATATATTTTGACTTTTTAGGTCAAGTTGGGTCAACTTAGGTCAAGTGGCCAATTGGGCTAGGTTAAGCTCAAATGTTGACTTGGTAAAGTTCAAACATAGTTCATGAATGAATTTAGATCAATGGTTTCAATCAATTTGGTCTATGGTGGATTTTGGCTATGTTAGGTTTCATTTTAGCTAAGTGTTGACTTGGTCAACCCTTAGGTTTGACTTGGTTTGACCCAATTTGATTGATTGATCATCCCATGATGATTGTTGATCATGATGAGAGGCATAGGTGAGTTTGATTCAATCCAATTTGGTTAGATTAGAAGGCTCATAAGGGTACTTTAGTTCACTTTGGGTCAAGTGAGCCTAAGTGGGTCAAATGGCTTGGTCAAAGCTTAATTTGAGTTTGATTGAACTTGTATATGGACTTATGATTGAAATATAACTCCATTTGCAAGTGGTTTGAAGTTAAATGGGTTTTGATTCATTTGGCAATTCCATATTCAAAGGAAGAGCATGAATGGATTTGGGGTTTGATTTTTGAATTGAGTTTTTATTTAATGATTGAAGTTTGCATTTATATTTGGATTCATGATTGTAGATTTGATTGAATCATGAAGGAAAATCAATAGTTTGCTTGATTTTAAATTGATTTGTCTAAGTTCAAAGTTTTGACTTGAAAGGCTTAGGTTGGATTTTGAATGGATTTGAGTTTGATTTTTGGAAGTGGTTTTGATTGTTTGAATTTATATTTCATTTATATGTGAATATAAATAAGAATATAAATAGGTTATTAGAAAATTTCAAAGATTTGAAGTGTTTTGATCATGATTTAAGCTAAGTCCTTAAGAGAGGATTAAGGAACTTAGAAGAGATTTGGAATTTTGGATTTAGTTTGATTGATTTATATTTGTATTTCATTTATATATGTGAATATAAATGAGAATATAAATGAGTTATGAGAAAATCTCATGAATTTGAACTGATTTGATCATGGTTTAGGCTAAGTCTTAAGAGGAAATTCAAAGGACTTAGGAATTTTTTTAGTAGAAATTTGAATTTTGGATTTAGGTTTGATTGATTTATATTTATATTTCAATTATATATGTGAATATAAATTAGAATATAAATGAATTATGAGAAAATCCATTGAATTTGAATTGATTTGTTCATGATTTAGGCTAAGTCTTTTAAGAGGAAATTCAAAGGACTTAAGAAATTTTGGAGTTTTGGATTTGATTTTTTAGTTTAGATTTGACTGATTTATATTTATATTTCATTTATATATCTGAATATAAATGAGAATATAAATGAATTATGAGAAAATCTCATGATTTTGAATTGGTTTGAATTTGATCTTAGCTAGGTCCTTAAGAAGGAAATTCAATGGACTTAGAAAATTTTGGGGTTTTGGATTTGATTTTTGAGTTTAGTTTGATTGATTTAGATTTATATTTCATTTATATATGTGAATATAAATGAGAATATGAATAAATTATGAGAAAATCTCATGATTTTGAATTGGTTTGAATTTGATCTTAGCTAGGTCCTTAAGAAGGAAACTAAAGACTTAGAAAAGATTTGGAATTTGAAATTTCATTCATGGGTTTCAATCATGGATTTCAATCATGTGGCATTTATTTAAGTTTGGAGAAAATCAAATAAGATTTATTTGGAGCTTGGCTTTGAAGGAAGAAAGGTGAGGAGTGGTTCAAGCTAAGGGTAAGCAAGTTTTCCTAACACCCCTAAGGCTTGACCTATTCCTATGGCTAACTCTTCTAAGTCACTAGGGCTAGGTTGAATGTCCACCTAATCACTAGATGTGTCTTAAAACTAAGGAACTCTTAAAGTCTAAGAGGAATCCTATGTCTAAGATGGAGGGGTTGAGAGCTCATTCTAAAAATGAGGTCAACACCTGCAATCAATTCTGCCTTAGGAATATGTAAGCTTACATGCCTTCTTTCTATATGGATTATTGCAAATCGATGGGAACCTTAGGTTGGTTGGTTATCGCCATACTAACGGTGACCCACCCGGTGGATACACCACTCTTGGCAGATGTGAGTCCCCATGCTTTCTGCTTGTGTTGGCCACCGAATACCTACATACTTTCTTTTACATGGTTTTGGATAATGCCCCCAACAGCACCTCCCCTGTGGGCACTCTATTTGGATCACACCCTTAGTAGCCCCATTTAGACACTACCCGGGTTACTTTTGGATTAGACAGTCCCCCTTTCCAAGTAGCCATCCCTGTTATTGGAGAATTTGTTCAGTGGATGCGCAGATTCTCCCTTAGTCTAGTAAGTCTGAGATAGGATTAGACTGATATAAGCTCCTTCTCAGTGTGTTCCATGCAAACTTAAAATAAATAAAATATATCTTCACTTCTAGGATTAGGAATTCAAGCCCCCAGTGGCCCCATTCCCAAGTAGGCATCCTATATTTAGGTGTCGAAAACTCCTATAGAATTGCGACTACTTTGAGTTGAGATAAGTCCCCGGGTTGGCACTCTTTTAGTAGTTACCCTTAGGCCGAGTTCAACTTGTTGTGCCACCAATGATTCACCCCAACAGTTGTCTTTCTTTTGAAAGATATAAGTATATTACGCATTATTTCTAGCACGATAGTTGTTAACCGATGGGCAACCATAGGTCGGGTTTGATTTATTGTGCAAGCGATCGATCACCCCAGTGGTTCCTTGTGTAGGAGGATGTGAGCCTCTGTGCTTTCTTTTTAATGTAACCATTGCATACCAAAAGGCACCTCCTAGGTTGGTTAGTTCTACCTCATGGTCGGTAGACTATCACTTTGGATTTTTAAATCTAAGATAGGTCTAGGCTGATATTAGCCCCTTTTTAGTGGATCCATCGCACACTGAGGGAATCCATCAAATTAAAATAAATAAAATTAAAACAAATACAATTCAATTAAATGACATTATCCTGACTACTTCCAAGTTGATATAAGTCCCCCAGTGGCATTCATTCAGTAGACGTCCTAGGTTATGTTCAATTTATTGCATCCAACAGATCACCCCAGCGGTTGTCCCTTACTTTTGGAGATGTAAGTGCACTTTTCTCCCTAATCGGTTGTACAAGGTAATCCCTTAGGTCAAATAGTTCTACCATGTGGCTCGTGGACTACCCTTTAGATTGGTAAATCTGAGATAGGTCTAGGCCGACATGGCCTCTTCTCAGTGTGCTCCATGGCAAACTGATAGGGTCCATCTCAAAATCTAAAACTTAAAATAAACAACCAACCAACTTCTCCCCAGCAAGACATCAATCATCCCAACCTCCCTAGTGGAGTCAATTAAATCCAACTCAAACTTGCATTCCCTAGTAAGTGCACCCTCAAAAGAAATCTTATCAAATCCTTATCCCAAGTGGATCACTTGAACCTGCTTCCCTAGTGGAAGGTTCATGCATCTATCCCTAGGGGTTATACATCCTAATCCCCAATGGATACTCCAACCAAATTATATTTTGCATTCAAATCCAAACCCCTTTTCCCTAGTGGATAACCTAAACCTGCTTCCCTAGAGGAAGGTTCACATGCATGATCCCTTAGTGGATCCTTTCTTCCTTATGCTCTCGGCATGAGTGGAGTTGCATTGCACTAAGATCTTGATTTCTTCTACATCTCAGGTTTAGGAGTAGATCATTTCTGTAAGTTCTTACGATCCTTTGGACGTTGTTGATCATCTCGGTCAACACTAATACGTGTGGTGTGCCTTGTCAATCACACCACACCTTTTGGGCTCCCTTTGTTGACCTCACTTTTGTAGTGAGCTCTCAACTTCCTCACTTTTGGAGTGTGCCTTGTCCTAGCTCTAAACTCTCCCTTAATCAATTTGAAACTCCAAATGATTGAAACCCATGATAAGATTCAAATTTCAAATCCCTTCCTAAGCCCTTTGATTTTATCTAATGGACTTAGCCTTAACCAAATTCAAATCAACCCCAATCCAATTAATTTTCTCAATTATCAAATTCAATCTCAAATCAAATTCTAAATCATAAATCAATTCCAAACTCCAAATGATTGAAACCCATGATTAAGTCCAAATTCCAAAATCTCTTCCTAAGCCATATGAACCACCTTCATATGCTTAGTCAAAACTCCTTCAAACTAACTCAAGCTTGGTTGATTTCTTTATGAATCATTCATTCATTCATTTATATTCACAAATATAAATGAAATCTAAATTCAAACCATTCAAATCAAATCAAAATAGATCAAATCAAACCAATTCTCTACATAAACTCTTTTTAGCCTACATCCCCTAATTTGGTCAAATTTACTTCCAAATCACTGCAAACTAAAGTGCTTTTCTCATAACCCATGTATATCTTCATTTATATTCTCAAATATAAATGAAATATAAATTCAAATGGTCCAAACCAAATTCAAATTAAATCAAATTTCCAATTTTAGCCCTTTTACCCAAATTCTTGAACTTTGCTAAATGATATCCAAATCAACACAAAACTCATGGATTTCTTCATGATTCAATCATTCCTATAATTATTGACCCAAATATAAACATAAACTACCATTATCAAACCAAACCCCAAGTCAACCCAATTCAAACCCAAGTTAACCCTTTTTGCTTGAAATTATCATATGAACCAAAATCCATTTGGCTCTAAACCAATTGCAATTGGATTTATATTTCAATCCTAATCTCATGTGTGAGTTCAACTAAACTTGAATCAAGCCTTGATCAAGCCAATTGACCCATTTAGGCTCACTTGACTAAAATTGACCTAAAGGACCTTTTTGAGCCAAGTTCTAATCCAACCCAAATTAGATTGAACTAAGCCCATCTAAACCTCACAACATAACCAACAACCACCCTACGGTGATCAATTGCATTGAATTGGGTCAAACCAAGTCAAACCTAGCTTTTGACCAAGTCAACATTCAACCCAAATGAAACCCAAACTACCTAAAATTCACCATATGCCAAATTGATTAAAACCATTAACTCAAACTCATTCATCATCAATGATTGAACAACACCAAACCATCAATTGAGCCAAACCAAGCCTAATTGGCCATTTGACCTAAGTTGACCCAAATTGGCCTAAATGGCTAAAGTAGGTCAAATCATGATTTGATCCAAATTGATTGCAACTAATGGCTCAAGTTCATTCCAAATTACTTATTGAACTTGACTAAAGCCATAATTGAGCCCAAGTTGACCAATTGGTCAACTTAACCCAACCTAGCCCAAATTGATCTAAAAGGTTAAATTAGCCAAAATTCAAATTAAATACAAATTAAACCAAACCAAAGCCTACAATCATTTTTAATTGACTAACTGAACTTGACTCAACCCTTAACCGACCCAATTTGGTCAAATAGGTCAAATTGGTCAACTTAACCAATTTGACCCTTTTGAATCCAAATGAGTCAAATCCAAACCTAGGCCAAACCAACTCAAACTTATTGAACCAAAATATTCTAAATCATCATATGAACCTTACCCAAGCCTTGGTTTGACCCAATTTGACCAATTGGTCAACTTAACAAATAGCCCAAATTGAACCTATTTGGCTAATCTAAATCAAACCACTCAAATCCAATTTATGGAATCTTGTGGGTTAGTTAAACTCAACTTAAACTCACTCTAGGTCCATCAAACCATGGGATTTAAGCTTCAAAACCAATGGATCCAAGCCAAGTCAACTCTCTCATCCCCATGGCAGCCCCTTAGCACTCAATAGAACCTTCTCCAGACCCACCTAGCCAACCTAACCCACTCTAGGTCGGCCAAGGACCTTTGGGAGGTGAGTTGACTCACCTCTAACCCAAATCGAGCACCCAAAGGATCCAAACCTTGCAACCTTTCCATAATGCATCCATGGCAGCCTCCATAACTTCTCCCATCCCTGTCGTGCCACCTGAACATGATGGAGATGAGTCAGGTGGCCAGCCAGTGCGAATCATGTGCATGCTATCGTCCATCCATCATGAGCAATTGAGGGTTATACCCCCTTAATTTGAGCAAAAAGCCAGCATGAGAGACTTCTAAGCCAATTGATGCCCTAGTGATCTCAAGCATCCAAGCACTCCTCGATCGACATTGGCCATTCGAGCAAAGTTAAAATAAGACACCCCAATCTCGAGCAATACTCCCTTGTTTCATACACAAACTCAAATTCCTCTTGCCCACACTCCGCCATACTGTCAAAGCCAAACGAGTCATTTCCTGAGCTCCCAAGTGGCCAGAGGTGTGACTTCAATTATAGCTAATGCCTTCACATGTGTGGATTGATCGACCAATCACTCTACCCCAAATTGAACACAAAGCTTCAATAGGGCCTCGCCTTAACTAGGCAAAGCTACCTCCGATGACCCACCGACGGACATCAGCTCTGGTGAGGTAATTTCATAAATTGAGCCTTGTATGGAAAAATGGTTTGGTCTTTTGGTAATAAATTTGAACATCATGAGAATTTGACCATTGGATGTGTGGGCCTCCCCTACCTGAAGGTGTGAGATTGATTTGGAGTCAATCCAAGCTCGGGTGAGCTCGGATCAAATGGGGAAAGATGGATGACATTCATCTTTCATCGCTCGTAAAGTGATAGATCATGAGCCATCTATTTTGCATGATCAATATGAATAGCTCTGATTAGATCCCATGTTAGATCCCTGATTCCCTTCTTAAACTACATATCGAATCATGGCCATTCGATCTTAGATCAGACAGTCTACGGGAAAATGCCTCCACCACAGCTGAGTCAGCACATGGATGTGACAATTAAAATAGCCAATCCGTCACACCATGTGGAAAGCATGTATGTCGCCATATGGCTCGACAGGATTAAGGCATTAATTAGGTTGTTTTAATTAATTTTTAAGGCTAAAATTTTCTAGATTCAAAACTAATTGTAGAAAAACCCAAAAAATGCAAACTTTGGCTCATTTTAAAGGTATTCCAGAGTAGAATCTAGAAAAATATTATTAATTGATTTTGAATAGTGATTTTGGCTTAATTAAGGTTTAATCAAAAATCTAATTAGCTTAATAATCCCTTAATTAAGCATCCAATTAATCTCAAATTTTCTATGGATGTCTAGGGGATGACCTCTACCTCTCCTATTTTTTTTGACATTTTATTGGTTGCTTAATTAGATAAATCAATTGATTAAGTCTTAATCACTCTCTTAATTTAATTAGTGATAACTAGTGAATGAATAGTGGTCTAATTAATTATTTAATCCTAATTACCTTTGTGGAATAGTAAGGAGACTTATGGAGTGTGATTGGGATATTTTTCCTAAATCATTTCCAAGATTTCCTTCACTTTTTGGAATTAACATAATTGATGATTAATGAGGTAATTAATTACTTAATTAATTAATTAACTTCCAAGATAAAGTTAGAGTTTAATTGAATATTTGAAATGACTTAGGGATTAAGGATTGAGGCCTTATCCTTGATCCCTCTCTCTAAATTAATTTCATCATCCTAATCAAAATATAATCAAAGAATTCAATCAACTAATTAATAAGCTTGATTTAACTCAATCAAAAATCCACCTCACACCTAAGAAATCTTTAATTTATCTTGGGTAGCTCCTTGCGTGTTCAATAACCCAAGGTGAGAGATAATGAAATTATGGTTAGCTTACATGTGTGAGAAATCCATAAAAGTAGTTAAGTGAGATCCCTTAAGCCTAATTAACTATTAATCATAAGCCAATTGCATTAGGCTCCTTTCATTTCTTAGTAGCATTGCAAATTTACATTTCATGTGGTTGCATATTATATTAGCGTATTATTAATTAGGTAATTAACCCAAGGTGATATAGGTAAGAGTTAATTAATTCACTTAATTCCTACCTTAACCTAATTAAAACATAAAACCAACCTAAATATTCTTCATTAAATCAAATTAATTTACACATGGGGAATTAGATTAGGATTGGAAAACCTCTTTCTTATTTCCTAAATCAAATCAAACTCAAAGTTAAAGATGTCTTTAAAGAATTTTGGTTTATTTTAAATAGCCTTATTTAATGTGATTGTCCTTAGAAATTAATTGGGATGAATGAGATCATGTGCTTATATTCCTTTATTTCTTTACAATCATGCTAAATATTGCTTTCCATGTGAAATCATGCATTCATTTCTTTTAAAATTAAATAAAAATGGTTTCTTCTATGTCAAATTGCATGTGTTGACTTAAATTAAAATAGGTGTGGCTATTATCACTATTAAATCAAAAGCTATTTTCAAAAGCCCATAAATCAATTATAATAATAGAAAGTGATGTTAATTACAAGTACCTATAAGTTTGCATGTGATGATAGTATAAGATATGCAATATGAAGTTCTCTTTCCTTATCTTACATGGATTCACATAGGATTTACAAGTGTATAGTTCATTTGAAAGGAACACAATATTTGCCTAACTTTACTCCTATGCATCTCCATGTGAAGGCTTAGGAAGAATTTCATATCACATATGTAAACCATACAATCAAATTAAATATTACTTCTTACATCACTTCTTATTTTTTATTCTTTTGTACATTCATATGTATCTAAGAAAAGTGATATATTAGTTTATACACCCCGGGGTTGCAAGGCTTTAAGTAGCCCTAAGTAGGTCTTGTATATGTACAGTGCAAAAATAATGGCATTGTGCTCACTTAAAACTCTTATGCATATGTATGTATGATGTGGCCAATGAATAAGAATCATAAATCAAACACAACTTTTGCATGGGTTTTCCTATCCTTATAGTTTTTATACATCTAGTTGTATATAAGAAAAGTGGTATAATAGTTTAGACACCCGGGGATGCGAGGCTTTAAGTAGCTCTAAGTAGGTCTCGTACCTTTTTCCCCGGTGCCAAAAATAATGGCGACGTACTCACTTAAAACTTTTATACATGTGAATGTGTATCTAACTAATGGATGAAAATCCCTCTTTTTCTATTAAAAGACATGCATTCATAATTCAATCAAAATGAATATCTAAATTCTGAACACATTTCTTTGCATTCATCATTTAAGTGTGCTAAGGCATAAATTGCATGTATAGCAATGTTTAGGGTTTAATCATATGCATGATGTACATGATGGAAAGAAATGAATGAACATGTGTTATATGATAGTAATTCATTTTAACTAATCTTAAGATGCATTTCTTGTTAAATAAGGTCATTTAGGGTGAACCTAAACTTAAGGTTAATCAAAATATGTAATAAGCCATTCATTAAAGAAAATTGATTAAGTAACTTGCTTTAGAAGTGACTAGGGATGAAAGAGAGGTTCCCTCTCTTTCTTCTCTTTATAAAACTTAGTTGTTAAGTGTAGTCCATATGAAGCAAAAGAAAATACTAAGCAAAAATCTTCAAATCAATTAAATCACTTAAAGATAAATTAACCCCTTTATAAATTAAATCCCTCACACTTAGCAAATTACAACTCTAAAGCCTACTAGGACATACCACACAAGCTTTAATTCACACACATTAGACTAAGTCATCATTTCTAGCTTTATGTTAGGGCAGTGTATAGTTAGATGTATGCTTATTTTGGGATATATTATTGTAGACTGGATGTTAGCAAATCACAACTCTAAATCCTAGCTAGGACATACCACATAAGCTTTAATTCACACGCATTAGACTAAGTCACCATTTCTAACTTTTTGTTAGGGCAGTGTATAGTTTGATGTATGCTTATTTTGGGATGTATTATTATAGACTGGATGTTAGGGTCTATGTGCGTAATCTAGATGATAGGTTGTTATTAGCCTAATCATGTTTTCTATAGGAGGTCGTGCTTAATCTGTAATAAATATTTTTTTGTGCGGGTTGCTTATATGCCTAAGCCAGCAAGTACAGTGGGCTTGGTTACCCATGTGTGGGGTGCTAAGTCCAAATCATTCATATAACTGCTTGGGTTGTATGGTAAGTTTAGCTAACATTTATTTTGCATGTGCAATTAGATTTACTTTCCTTCTTTTAATGTAACTTTGCATTAGGGTTAGGATAAGTGTTATGGAGATTAGGATGATCATTGGTTATGAGACCAAGTCTCATGTAGCATGTGATGCCTTTGGAGCAAGCACATTTAAATCAAGACAAAAGGAAGAAAGAAATAGAGTAAATCAAATGGAGAAATGAAAGAAGAAAGAAGCCAAGAAGAAAGAATGAAGAATGAAGACCCCCATAACATTCATCATTTATAATTATAATTATTCCTTCATTATATCAGGATGTATAAGGGTAGATCTCGACTACCCATATTTTTTTTTTTTCGGGTTGTACAATGGTACCCGATCACATCGGCCTCTCATTCTTTTGTGATAGCTTTATAAAATTATTTGATATTTTATTTAGCTTGTGCATTAGAAAAGCATGCCTCTTCATAGTTTATTTATAATTGGTGATTGTTGTATGACCTGGATGCGATTAGGCTCCTAGGATAAAAATAAATTTTCTATCCCATTAATATCTCATAACTAAACTTTTAAAATAACTCATAAACTCACATAAAAGCCTAGGAACTAAATCAAGATAATAAAAAAATTTAGCAACCCCTTAGCTGGATGTTGTATGTTTAATATCATGCATAATCATCTTATTTCACTCTTGTTAAGGAGGGCATCCATCTTTGCCAGATAGAAATTGCTTAACCTTTAAGAGCCTATGATGGAAGAACACCTCTTTCTCTTTTAATTTGGCTCATAATCAACTTCTCATGCATTTAGGCATACAAAATCCTATAGCCTACATCAAAATAAAGAATCCCAAATTAAATAAAATTTGATAAAAATTTGCATTAGATTAAGTCATTATTCATACCCATCATGCTCTAGTCTCTTAGGGAGTGGGTTTAAGAACTTAGTTTCTTTTCTAAATAAATAACAACCTAACCTTCTTGCAAAGCATATGACTTGCCTACATGGTTTTAAAATGTATGAGGAGTTAGCTAGCTGCCACTCCAGGCAGTGATAAGTTCACCAGTCGGGTGGCTTATTCTCTCTTGTAGAAGTAAACCATATACCCACTTTTGTCTTAAATTTAGGTTGTGCTTTGGCCCTCGTTCAAAGCTCTTTAGATTTAGGATCTAAGGTTGCTATTTCCTTTGGGGCTACAAGTATAAATCCTCACCTATTAGGCATTTCACAATCTTGTATTGTGGAATTAGAAGTCCTAGATTTATAATAAAATTTCAACTCAAATAAATAAATCTCCTCAATTTCAAATATATAAAGCCCAACCATAGGATAGATTAGAGTGCTCACTAGATTTTTCTAGTATCATGAGCACTCCCTACTCATCTCCTTTGGTTTCGATAATAACTCTCCCCTTTTGATCCATCCTACTTGATCTTCTAAAATACAACTAATTTATTGATAGTCCTACTTTAATCGAGAGCATTCTTAAGGATTCACTTTCCTTAGATGTAATTAACTATAGAGGCTTGCCTCCATAGGAACTTAATGAACCTGGTTTAAATAAACCCCGCTTTACTTTTCCATGTAAAGTAGGAAAAATCTGGTATATTCAAATACCCATCATGCCTTAGGAGTCCTTATTAGGTGACTAGGTCTATTATTGAGTAGTGATTTCTATCCTTCGAGATAGTACATTATTTCTTAATGTCATACCTAATTATCTTAATAAGTACATCCTCAGATCTACATGGTGTCCACATACACACGCATAACACAACCAAAATAAACACCACAATAGTCTCCTCCACTTTCAAGGTAGGTGATAGTTCCCGCTCTTCTTTGCTCACTCATATAAGATCGTAACAAAAATTAGAAGATTAAGTGAACTCATGAGCGAGCAGCTAGAGAGCTTGACGCTGCTTCCCATATAACTGAGGAGGGTTCTTTTCATGAGATCTCTCCACTTCTAAGTGGTAGTAGGTTCCACCCTCTCTTGGCTTTAGATAGAGAGGAGGATTATCGGAGGATTTCTGCTTCTCTTCCACCACCAACATACCATGAGACGGCTAGGGAGCATAGGAGGCTCTACACTAGACTTAAGACTGTTCTACGCCAGGTCAATAGAGCATACGGATGCTCAGAGTCTGGTACCCTGGTTTGATTTATGATCTATGATCCCTAGGAGTGTTGGGGTCAGATCCATAAAGAGAGAGCCATGGAGGCTCAAGTATCCACTCATGCAGGTAGGAGAGAGCGACGAAGGTATGCTAGACAGTTGACAGCCTCCACCTTGATGGATTTTCTTGATCATCACCTAGTTAGGGCCAATCATTCAGATATGATTGTTCTTACTGGCACAACCCACTACAGATAAGATCTCTAGTTGAGAAGCAGACGGTGTTGTCATCACACCACTCCCCTAGTCATCCACCATCATAAGTTTAGCTCACAACATCTACCACTCCCACCAAGTTCAGAAGCCCCAATCTGGGAAGAGACCTTCCCCTCTAGTGATCTAGCTATAGGCCAAGGATCCCACTCCATCCGTTCCACCTATTGAGGTGAGATTGAGCTTCTTTACTTGATCCCCTACCTTAGCTATGGTCAGGAAGGAGTGGCAACTCAAGAGTGTCATCGTCACACCACCTCCAGCATATAGAGATAGAGAGGGGAGTGAACATGAGTCCCATGATTGATCCTCACTGAGGAAGTTTGGATAGTAGGCAGTGTCTGTTACATTTAAGTAGAGGAGCATAGTCCTACACTTAGCAGTCAATGAGTATTTATCCTAGCCAGGCATAGTAGATTGGTCACTAAATGACATATTAGTTGATTTCTTTGTCAAGAAGAGACATATTTTTGAGAGTGACAACTCTGATATGGATGAGGATAGGTTCAACTTGAATTTTGATGAGGATGAAACATGGATGATACATCGAGGTCCACTTGGTTGACACTCAAGGATCCTTACAGTGAGTTCAGACCAGTCAAAGTGTTGTACTCGAGGAGGGTGACACTTTTCACATGACTCAGGACTTCCTCCACCAGCTCAAACAGAGGGATGATCATATTGACAAGATGGGGAAGAATATTGAGGAGCTGATGATAGTAGTTGCAACATTCCATAACTCTTCCCTAATTTCACAGCCTTCTCCCATGATAGACTGTCCATAGTTGGTACATACCCTAAAGCATCCTAGGTGCACTCCCACAGAGGATGACAGTAGCTTGCATAGGAAGGTTACATATGGCACCTCCATGCATGAGAAGGATATCAAGCACATGGTAGAGCAGCAGGTGAAGGAAGTGATGGTGCAAGCCCAGGGGAGCTCATCTATTCTAAAGGGTGGACCATACCTAGAGGAATTTGATGTAGTTCAATACCCTAAGGGTTTTGTACCTCCTTCCTTCAAAATTTTTGATGGCTGTGAGAACTCGCATCAGCATATTACACATTTTGGAGCTAGTTGCTACAACGTCGATGGTAGTGACACATTATTTTTTAGACTTTTTGTCAGCAGCCTAGCGGGGTCCAACGATTTGGTAGGGACTTTTGCTAAGTTGGTGCACCTCTTCATCAAGAAGTTTGCTAGAGCTCATCAAAGAGTGACTATAGGTGATCTAATTCTAGTGACACAAGTTCCCAATGAGTCCCCTGTTGATTATATTCTCTGGTGGCACAACCTGAGCATGAAATGTGAGCCATCTGTCTAAACAGCATGCTATTGAGATTCTTCTCAAGAATATTCATGGCCCGGGCACCTTCATGCTTAAGGGCTTTACCATCTAGATATTTGAGATTATCAAGGTGGCTAGCACAAGATAGTTTTAATCATCATAACAAGAAAGAAGGCCAAATAGTAAACTCACTATCATCTCCAATCATTCTAAGATGGATTGAATTAGAAATATTTATTCAAAGAGGAATGTGGTAGAAAAATATTTAAATCTCTTAAAGAAAGACTTTAAATGAGAAGAGGCCCGAGGATGTGGGCAAGAGTAATGATCCTAATAATTGACCCTACCACTGCATTATTGGTCATGTCTTAAAGGATTATATCACATTTAAGGACTTTCTTAAGCATAGCTATAGGTTAGGTGTAATGGTTATCCCCAAGGAATACTTATTATAACAACCTTCCAATTATTAATTCTTGGGGAAACAGAATCTATCAAGAAAGAAGGTTGAGATATGCATCCCAAACCTCTAAAAAGTAGTTTCTAAAATTAATAAATTCTCTCTATAGGTGAGTAGCTCAAACCTCCAACACCAAAGAAGGTTTGAAGTTGAAAGACAACTTGAAGAAGGTGATAAGCTCAGTGATCACCTTACTTGCAGATAGTTCAATAGTGTAGCCACCGTCAGTTACACTCCATCCATGTAGACTACTTCTTCCTCCATAGCTCTCCTTCTATCAGAGCGTTATATCAACAGATAAAATTCCTTGCTTACTTTATTAGATTTCTATCATGTACCTCCACCTAAAAAGAAATCAATAAAGAAATATTTCACTTACATCTTATTGACTTTTGATACTTTAAATTTTATTCTTCTTGAAAACTCTCCAAGTATAGAAAATAATAATGATAGCTCTAGTCATTTCGATCCACTCTCTTTTGATTCAAAATTTCCTTTTAGAATCAATCTGTTCATCTCTGAAATTGACTTGGAGTCATTAACTCGAGGATCCCATAGAGAAGCTGTAGGTATACATGAGGAGGTAGAACTTTTCACAAGCTCATCATTCCAGAAGTCAATAGTCAACATTGCAATGTTCTACCTCCAGGTAGGATTGTGATAAGTAAACAAGTCATTGGTTCTATGACAATCCTCAGATGCTCCACCTATGGATATGCTTATGGAGGATCAAGTCAAGGTTGATTATAACATTCTCACACATTTTAGAAAGTTTACTAAGTTAATATATGATGCCCTTGTCTTATCAAAGAGATGAAGGAATCTCTGTCAACTCTTGTCCAAAGATATGCTTAACAGATTACTAAGAAAGCATGCTCAAGAACATCTTAGGAGTTACTTGTAGTGATGAAGATTTAGGAATGACAGAAATAACCTCTTTACATTCATGGACATTGGCATATAAATTTCAAGTCTTGGTTGACCAGTACATCAATCAACATTATGAGTTTAGAACCCTTGCTATGATCTCCAACAAAAAAGAAGGATGATGTTGAAGATTCAATGGACAAAGGCGAGGCTAGGCTCATAGTGTTATAGAAAGATAGATGATAAGAAGAAACCAAGTTCCATATCATAGACTCAAAACATCTTCGATGGTTGCTTGGGAGACCATGGATACATGAGATCAACATTCCATCCTCTCTAGTCGATGCATGAAGTTCATGAGAGGCAAGTATTAAGTCAAAGGAGATCTCAAGCCTTCATAGTTCATGAATTAGATATATGAGGATGCAACCTATTTTCTAAAATTATGAAGTCCATTATCTAGTCAAGATCTCCAAGAGGGACAAAAAGAAAGAAATGAAAAAAAAAAATAGAAAAAGCAAAGAAAAAAAGAAATAGAAAAAGAAAATAAAAGAGAGTGAGACGTGGACTCAGGGGAAGATGTAGATCCTGACATTAGATTCCACCCATAGTTCATTACTCCATTTGAACATATGGGTATGATGACATACCACTAGAGCAACTGAGGCATCAAGGTGGAAAGCCTCCCTATTGACCCACAAAGGTATGTCACTCAGAGTACATGTATCCACATAGATTTAGAATCTAATTCAAAAGATGGGTCTTATATGGTTAGCACACTAGCCAGCTCTTCTTAGTAGCGGATTCCTTTTGAGGTGATGTTTAAGCATGATAATGATGAAGATCGGGCTCGAAAGAAAAGCATAAATGTATCCAAGTCTACATATGAAACAATCAGGAGTCAGTTGGGAACTTAGCACTAACCCCGCTCTATTATCAGAAATTTGAGGGTTTGGTAGTTAAGGAATCTCCTAAGTCATTCAGGAATGGGAAGACTTAGAGGTTCTTTTTCGGAGCATCATCCTCAAGTTAGGAAGTTGATGTAGAACTTGAGGATGATTCATATAAAGATTTAATACAATTTCCTTTTGACTTGTTTTTTCCTTGTGTTCTTAATTTAGCAAAGAAGGGATTAATCCCACATACTTGGTCTAAACACAGGTTAGATTACTTTGAATGTTATGGGACAACCAAAGTAGACATCATCAATCAAGACTAGGACTAAGATTCGATACATTGGATCCAGTCGATGATGACAACCATTGCATAGTCATCACCAACCATTTGGAATCTAATATGTTCTTTTCAAACCATGCTAACTCATATTAGGAGGTGTGTTTAGAAACTTAAGATGATCCAAATGACCTTGAAGTCAAGGATACACCACCAGAGTTCAAAGAGGAGATCAGGTCAACCATTGATAAGCTCAAAGAAATCAACATGGGAACTGAAGACAATCCACATCGACATACATCAGTTATTTATTAAATAATACTAAAACTGATGACTTAGTTAGGCTATTGATTGAGTTTAAGGACTTCTTTGCATGGAGTTTTGAAGAGATGCCTGGTTTATCTCCTGACACAGTAGTCTACAAACTAGTAATAGAGCTTAGTGCTAAGCATATCAAGCAAGCTCCTAGATGCATGAGATTAGACATTGAACAGCAGGTTATTTTTGAAATTAAGAAATTGATCGATGCTAGCTTTATCAGGGAAGAAAAAAATCCTACTTGTTGGTCAGTATCATCCCAGTTAAGAAAAAGATTGAGAAAAATTACATATGCATCAATTTTAGGGATCTAAATAAGGCATGTCCTAAAGATGAATTTCCACTACCAATTTCGAAACTGATGGTGGACATTGCTTCATCTCATGCAGTCTTCTCTTTCATGGATGGCTCATCTGGTTATAACCAAATAAAGATGGCCCTAAAGATAAAAGAAACACTGTGTTTAGAACCCTGATCAGAATCTTTTACTACAAGGTCATGTCTTTCGAATTTAAAAATATCGGTGCTACATACTAGCAGGCCATGACTCAAATCTTCAACGAACTCATTCATCATTAGGTTGAATGTTATGTTGATGATCTTGTATTCAAAAGTAAAGAAAAGAAAGACCATCTCTTTAACTTGAGAGTAGTTTTCAAATGGTTAAGGAAATACAACCTTAAAATGAATCCCCTGAAGTGTACATTCAGAGTAGCTTCAGAAAAATTTCTTGGGTTTGTTGTCGGGCACCACGGAATAGAATTTGATCCAGAGAGGATCAATAAAATCTTAGAAATGTCACCCCTAAAAGTCTAACTCAACTCAGATCATTCCAAGGCGGTTGACATATTTAAGATGCTTCATTTCCAACCTATCAGGGAGATGCCAACCATTTTTAGCACTTGTCAAAAAAGGATGCCAAGTTCAAGTGGGATGATAAGTGCAAGCACACCTTTGAAGACATCAAGCACTACCTGATGACGCCACCAGTTCTAGCAGCCCCTATTCTGAACAAGCCATTAACACTATATACTGCTACATTAGATGACTCCCTTGATGCTTTGTTGGCCCAAACCAACGATGAAGGGAAAGAGAATGCACTCTACTATCTCAGTCGTTGTCTTCTCCATGTTGAGGAAAATTATCCACCTATTGAAAAGCACTACCTAGCTTTAATCTTTGCATCCCAAAAGCTTTGGCATTACATGCTTACATAAAAGGTGAATCTGATCTCTAGGATCAACCCACTATAATATCTCATGACACGGTCAACGTTATCCAAACGGTTGGTGTCGGTCAATGATTTTGTCATAGTTTGACATCAATTTCATACCCATACATGCGTGAAAGGATAACCACTAGAAAATTTCTTAGCAACACACCTGTTGACCTCACTTTTGGAGTGAGCTCTCAACATCCTTATCATAGATTGATGACTCTTATAGACACTAAAGTTCTTTAGTCTTAGGATACTAGTGATTAGGTGAACACTTAACCTAACCCTAGACACTTAGAAGAGTTAGCCATAGGAATAGGTTGTCTTAGGGATTTAGGAGGACTTGCCTACCCTATAGCCTAAACTCAATCCTTGCTTCCTTCTTCCAAACTAAACTTGAAATTCAAATTCAAATTCCAAAATCCAACTTTCAAATGATTGAAACACATGATTAAGTTCAAACTCCAAATCCTTTCCTAAGCCCTTTGATTTTATCTTATGGACTTAGCCTTAACCAAATTCATATCAATCAAAATTCAATTGATTTTCTCAATTATCAAATTTAATTCCAAATCAAATTTCAAATCATAAATCAATTCCAAACTCCAAATGATTGAAACCCAAATTAGGTTAATTTCCCAATTTTATCCCTTTTAGCCAAATTCTTGAACTTGGCTATGTGATATCCAAACCAATTCAAAACTCATGGATTTCTTCATGATTCAATCATTTCTACAACCTTTAACCTAAATATAAATATAAACTACCATTATGAAGCTAACCCAAGTTAGCCCTTTTGACTTGAAATTGTTATATGAACCAAAACCCATTTGGTTCCAAACCACTTGCAATTTGATTTATATTTCAATCCTAGGCTCATGTGTGAGTTCAACTAAACATGAATCAAACCATGATCTTGCCAATTAACCCCTTTAGGTTTGATTGACTCAAAGTGGCCTAAAGAAATTTTTTTGAGCTAAGTTCTAATCCAACCCAAACTGGATTGAACTAAGCCCATCCAAACCCTACAACATGATCAACAATCACCCTAGGGTGATCAATTGCCTTAAATGGGTCAAACCAAGTCAAACTTAGCCTTTGTCCAAGTCAACATTTAGCCTAAATGAAACCCAAACTAGCCAAAATCTATCATATGCCAAATTGATTAAAACCATTAATTCAAACCCACTCATATTCAATGATTGAACATGACCAAACCCTCACTTAAGCTAAACCAAGCCTAATTAGCCATTTGACCCAAGTTGACCTAAATTGGCCTAAAAAGCCAAATGGGTTCAAATCATGATTTGATCCAAATTGATTATAACCAATAGCTTAAGTTCATTCCAAATCACTTATTGAACTTGACCAAAGCCATGATTGAGCCTAAGTTGACCAATTGGTCAACTTGACCCAACTTAGCCCAAATTGACCTAAAGGGTCAAATTAGCAAAAAATCTAAATTAAATCGAATTAAACCAAACCAAAGCCTACAATCATTTTCAATTAGCCAATTGAACTTGACTCAACACCTAACTCAACCCAATTTGGTCAAATTGGTCAAATTGGTCAACTTGACCTATTTGACCTATATGAACCCAAATCAGCCATAATCAAATCCAAAGAAAATTAAACCAAACTAATGACATCAATACACTCCAATTGGTCATGTGAACTTAACCCAACCCTTGGTTTGAGCCAATTTGACTAATTGGTCAACTTGACCCAACCTAACCCAATTTGACCTAAATAGGTCAAATCAAGCCAAATCAAATCAAATAAACTTCAAACCACTTGAAATTTGAGCTAACCCAATTTTGACCCATTTTAAATCTACCCAAATCAAACTCATAGACAAATGACCACTTTGTTCTTAGGTCTAGGGCATCTCATGAGATAAGACACATGCACATTTGGTCATTTCCTCCCCTTGGCCACTTAACACCCATTCATAGGTCCACTTAGGCACTTAGACCATGGTTGACCTGACCCAAGGGTGGTTGGGTTGGCCATGACTCATGGGGAAGGAAATCACCTCCCCATTCCCATTGGAGCATTTCAAACTTCCAAGGACATCCACTACTCCCATGGCAGCCACCTCCTAACCTTCCTGCACTCATGTGAGACCAAGTGGAATAATTCCCTGCCCAAATTGAACTCTCTATCTCAGCCATTGATCTACCAAGCTGAAACCATCACCACCATCCAAGCCAAGGAAGGAGGGGGTATACCCTCCTCATTCTCACTCAAACTTAGGAAGACACATTCGATTCAACCCTAGCAGTCAGAGAACTCCATCCTAGAGCTTCCTCTTGCATTTTCCCCAGCTTCCCAAATCCTCGACTCATAGTTTTACAAAAAATTGAAATATGGGAGGTCACCTATGATTTCCATTTGCTCAAACTTCCACCAAAGTGTAATTAACTTTGCACACACCTTCCTTGGAGCTAGATGAGCGAGAATGAATCATTTCCCATTGCCCTTGACCATCAAAAGTAGAGTTTGACCAAGACCGATCACCTACGTGCCTTGGATTGACATTCTAAGCAAACTACACCAAATCAAAGCTCATGCGGCTCAACATGACATTATTCTATCAAACGAAGCTTCCTCAATCGTTGGAACCATCAGTTGCAAGCTTTGGTGAGGTATGCCATTAAAATGATCTTTAAATGAAAATAGGTTGGTCTTTTGTGAAAGAAAGTTTTATGTCATGTGATTTCCACCATTAGATTTTCTTATTATGCTTTCCTAAAGGGGTAGGATTAATTTCATCTCCATTCAAACTTCGGGTGTCGGATCGGCGATATTGATGGATGGTAGCGTCATTCATATCAAGATAGATGGTCCATCCATTATGTGATGAATGGGTCTTAATCTTATCATGCATAGAACCTCTGATTAATCCTTCAAAATTACGTTTAATCATGGCCGTCCAATCTTAGATCGGACAACCAATGGAGTTGTCACATCGCCATCCGAGTCAGCCTTCGGATATGATAACTTAAATAGCCACTCCTATCGTGCCACATGAAAGCATCGTGCATCATCGGCCATGTGGCCTTATGTGATTAAAGCTTTAATTAGAATTAATTAATCCATTTTAAGCTTGAAACTTCTAAAAGTCATAACTGATACTAAAAAAACCAAAAAATACAAACTTGGGCTCATTTTAAAGATATTTTAGAGTAGAATTTAGGAAAATTATTATTAATTGATTTTAAATAGTGATTTTAGCTTAATTAAGATTTAATTAGAAATCTAATTAGCTTAATTATTCCTTAATTAATCACTTAATTGATGTCCAACTTTTTGTGGATGTTTGGGAGGATGACCTCTAACTCCCCCATTTTTTTAGAATTTTATTGATTATTTAATTAGGGAAATCAATTGATTAAACTTTAATCACTTTCTTAATTTAATTAGTGAATATTAGTGAATGAATGGTTTAATTAATTATTTAAGCCTAATTACCTCTATTGAATAGTAAGGGAGCTTAGGAAATGTGGTTGGGATACATTTCTTAATTCATTTCCTAAGTTTCCTTAGCTTTTTAGAATTTGATTAGTTAATGATTAATGAGTTAATTAATTACTTAATAAATTAATTAATCTCCAAGATAAAAATTAGGCCTAATTGAGTGTTTGAAGTGACTTAGGGGTTAAGAATTGAGGCCTTGTCATTGACCCCTTTCCCTAAATTAATTTAATCATTCTAATTAGAATATAATCAAAGAATTCAATCAATTAATTAACAAACTTGATTAACTCAATCTAAAATATACTTCATACTTAAGCAACATTTAATTAATCTTGAGTAGCTCTTTGGGTGTTCAATAATCCAAAGTGGGAGATAATGAAATTATGGTTAGCTCATATGTGTGAGAAACCATAAAAGTAGTTAAGTGAGATCCCTTAAGCCTAATCATCTATTAATCATGAGCCAATTGCATTAGACCCCTTTCATTTCTGAGGAACATTACAAATTTACTTTTCATGTGGTTGCATATCATATTGGTTCATTATTAATTTAGTTAATTAACTTAAGGTGATGTAGGTAAGGGTTAATTAATTGGCTTAATTCATACCTTAACCTAATTAAATCATAAAATCAACTTAATTACTTCTTCATTAAACCAAATTAACTCACACATGGGGAATGGGATTAGGATTACTAAACCTCTTTCATTTCCTAAATCAAATCAAACTCAAAATTAAAAATGTCATTAAAGAACTTTCATTTATTTTTAAATAGCCTTATTTAGTATGATTGTCCTTAGGAATCAATTGGAATGAATGAGATCATGTTCTTATGTTCCTTTATTTCTTTACAATCATGTTAAATGTTGCTTGCCATATGTAATCATGCATTCATTTCTTTTAAAATTAACTAAATAAAATGGTTTCTTTTATGTCAAATTGCATGTGTTGATTTAAATTAAAAACAAGTGTGCTATTATTGCTATTAAATCAAAAGTTATTTTCAAAAGCCTATAAATTAATTATAATATATGGAGTGATGTTAATTACAAATATCTATAAGTTTGCATGTGTTGATAATATAAGATATGCAATATGAAGCTCTCTTTCCTTATCTTATATGGATTTGCATGGGATTTATAAATATATAGTTCATTTGAAAAGAACACAACATTTGTCTAAATCTACTCCTATGCATCTCCATACTAAGACTTATGAAGAATTTCATATCATATATGTAAATCATATAATCAAATCAAATATGACTTCTTGCATGACTTCTCATTCTTGTGGTTCTTTTTGTTTATTCACATATATTTAAGAAAAGTGGTATATTAGTCTGGACACCCTAGGGCTGCGAGGCTTTAAGTAACCATAAATATGTCTTATACCTTACGCCCCTGGGGTAGAACAATGGTGTCGTACTCACTTAATACTCTTATACATAAGTATGTATGATATGATCAATGAATGAATCATAAATCAAATAATTCAAATATAACTTTTGTATGGGTTTTCCTATTCTTATAGTTGCTTATACATCTATATGTATCTAAGAAAAGTGTATATTAGTCTAGACACCCCAACATGTGAGGCTTTAAGTAGGTAGGTCTTGTACCTTACGCCCCTAGTGCAGAACAATGGTGATGTACTCACTTAAAACTTTTATACATGTGAATGTGTACCTAGCTAATGGATAAAAAATTCCCTTGTTTTTATTAAAAGGATATGCATTCATAATTCAATCAAATGAAATGTTTAAATTCCAGACACACTTCCTTGCATTCTTGTTTAAGTGTGCTAAGACATACATTGTATGTATAGGTATTCTTAGGATTTAATCATATGCATGATATACATAATGGAAAGAAATAAATAAGCATGTGTTATGTGATAGTAATTCATTCTAATCAATCTTAAGATGCCTTTCTTATTGAATAAGGTCATTTAGAGTGAACCTAAACTTAGAATTAATTAAAATATTTAATAAGCCTTTTCTAAAGGAAATTGATTAATTAACTTATTTTAGAAGTGACATAAGGTAGGGATGAAAGAGAGGTTCCCTCTCTTTCTTCTCTTTAAAACACTTAATTGTTAAGTGTAAGCCATATGAAATAAAAGAAAACACTAAGTAAAATCTTTAAATCAATTAAATTACTTAAAGAGGAATCAATCCTTTACAAATTAAATCTTTTACACTTAGTAAAGTTACAACTCTAAAGCCTAGTTAGGACATACCACACAAGCTTTAATGCACACACATTAGACTAAATCACCACTTCTAGCTTTATGTTAGGGCGGTGTATGGTTTGATGTATGCTTATTTTGTGATGTATTGATGGAGACTGGATATTAGGGTGTATGTGTGTAGTCTAGATGCCAGGTCGATATTTGCCTAATTTATACTTTTTATAGGGGTTGTGCTTAAGGGGCTGTTGTAATAAAAATATAGATGTTTATTGTTGTGCAGGTTGCTTATGCCCCTAAGCATAATCCAAGTTAGGATAGGTGGGCTTGGTTACCCATGTGTGGGGTGCTAAGTCCAAATTATTCATATAACTGCTTAGGTTGTATCGTGTGTTTAGCTAATCATTATTTTGCAGGTGTAGCTAGATTTACTTTCCTTCTTTTAATGTAATTTTTCATTAGGATTAGGATGAGTGTTATGGGGGATTATGATGAGCATCAGTTATAAGACCAAGTCTTATATACCATGTGATGCCTTTGGAGTAAGAACATCCAAATCAAGCCAAAATAAAGAAAGAAATGGAGCAAATCAAATGAAAAAAATGAAAATATGAAGAAATAAAGAATGAAGAATGAAGACCCCCGTAACATTCATCATTTGTAATTATTCTCTTATAATCTGGGTTGTATAAGGTAGAACTCAACTATCCACATTTCTTTTTGGGTTATTTTATTATTATGGTGTTTATTTTTGGATTCATTCATGTGTGTGTGTATGTGAGGGGACACCACATAAATCTTAGGATATGTTTATTGAGGAGATTGAATATGACATTGAAGAATAGTGTACAATCTCAAAAAATGGAAGTCACTATCTTGCAATGGACCTAATCACCTAATAAGGACTCCTAAGGCAGATGGGTCTTCAAATATACCAGAGATTTTTCCTCTACTTTATATGGAAAAGTAAAGCAGGATTTATTTAAATGGGTTCATGAAGTTCTCTATAGAGGCAAGCCTCCATAATTAATTACATCCTAAGAAAAGTGAATCCCTTAAGAATACTCTCGATTAAAGTAGGCGTTTGTTTTCTCCAAAGAATTCAAAGATATTATCAATAAATTTGTTTATATTTTAGAAAATCAAGTGGGATGGATCAAAAGGAATTATTATCGATCTTGGGAGATAGCGAGTGCTCATGATACTAGGAAGCCTAGTGAGCACTCCACTCTATCCTATGGTTGGGCTTTACATATTTGAAATTGAGGAGATTTATTTATTTGAGTTAAAATTTTTTAGAAATCTATGACTTATAATTTCACAATACAATATTGAAAGGCTAAGGTGAGGATTTATGCTTTGCCCATAAGGGAATAACAATCTTAGATCTTAAATCTAGGGAGCTTTGGTGAGGGCGCTAAATCTAAGGCTAAAGTGGGTATATGGTTTACCTCCACAAGAGAGTAAACCACCCTGACTTATTACCTTTGAGTGGCAGCTAACTCCTACGATTTAAAATCATGTGGTCAAGTCATATGCTTTTGCAAGATGGCTATGTTATTATTATTTAGAAAAGAAACTAAGTCCTTAAACCCACTCCCTAAGATACTAGAGCATGAGGGGTATGAATAATGGCTTAAATTTAATGAAAATTTTTATTAAATTTCATTTAATTTAGGACTCTTTATTTTGACACAAGCTATGGGATTTTGTATGCCTAAATGCATGAGAAGTTGATTATGGGCCAAATTAAAAAGGAAAGAGGTATTCTTCCATCATAGGCTCTCAAATGTTAAGCCCATTTTATCTGGCAAAGATGGAAGCCCTCTCTTAACAAGAGTAAAATAAGATTATTATGCATGATATTAAACATACAACATCCAGCTAAGAAGTTGCTAAATATTTCATTATCTTGATTTAATGCCTAGGTTTTTATATGAGGTTGTGTGTTATTTTAAAAGTTTAACTATGAGTTATTAATGGGATAGAAAATTTATTTTTATCCTAAGAGCTTAATCGTATCCAGGTCATACAACAATCAACAATCATAAACAAACTATGAAAAGACATGCTTTTTTTAATGCACAAGCTAAACAAAATATCAAATAATTTTATAAAGCTATCGCAAAATAATAAAAGATTGATATGGTTGGGTGCCACCATACAATCCGGAAAGAAATGTGGGTAGCCGAGCTCTACCCTTATACAACCTGGATTACAAGAAAATAATTATAATTACAAATGATGAATGTTATGGGGGTCTTCATTCTTCATTCTTCAATTCTTCATCTCTTCATATCTTCATCTTTCATTTCTTCATTTGATTTGCTCTATTTCTTTCTTCCTTTTAGCTTAATTTGAATGTTTTTGCTCCAATGGAATCACATGGTACATAATACTTGGTCTTATAACCAATGCTCATCCTAATCCCCCATAACACTCATCTTAATCCTAATGTAAAATTATATTAAAAGAAGGAAAGTTAATTTAACTACACACACACAAATAAATGTTGAGTTTGGGGATCTAAGCAACTTTATGCAGCAAAATATTTATATTTTTATTATGATGGCCCCTTGAGCACAACCCCCTACAAAAAAGATAATTAGACTAATGTCAGCCTAACATCCAGACTAAGCACATACACCATAACATCTAGTCCAAAATAATACATCATAAAACTAAACATACATCAAACCATGCACCACCCTAACATAAAGCTAAATGGTGACTTAGTCTAATGTGTGTGAATTAATGCTTGTGTGACATGTCCTAACTAGGCTTTATAGTTATAATTTGCTAAGTGTGAGGGATTTAATTTATAAAGGGTTTGATTTTTCTTTAAGTGATTTAATTTATTTGAATATTTTACTTAGTGTTTTCTTTTGTTTCATAGAGCTTACACTTAGCAAATAAGTATTATAAAGAGAAGAAAAGAACCTCTTTTATCCTAGTCATTTCTAAAGCAATTAATCGGTTTCCTTTAATAAATGGTTTTATGTGTCATTAATCCTAAGTTTAGGTTCACTCTAAATGACCTTATTAAATAAAAATGATATCTTAAGATTAACTAGGATAAATTACTATCACATAACACATGTTTATTCATTTTTCTTTCATCATGTATATCATGCATATGAGTAAATCCTAAGCATGCATATACATGCAATTTATATTTTTAGCATACTTGAATGATGAATGCAAAGAAGTATGTTTGGAATTTAAATGTTTCATTTGATTGAATTATGAATGCATGCCTTTTTAATAGAAAAGAGAGATTTTTTATCCATTAGCTAGATACCCATTCACATGTATAAAAGTTTTAAGTGAGTATGATTATTTTTTTTTACCAAGGCATAAGATACAAGACCTATTTAGGGCTACTTAAACTCTCACACCAGGTGTCATAATATACTTCTTAGATACATGTAGATGTATAAGCAACTATAAGGATAGGAAAACCCATGCAAAAGTTATGTTTGATTTGTTTGGCATATGATTCTTATTCATTGGCCACATCACACATACACATGTATTAAAGTTTTACGTGAGTACAGTGCCCTTATTTTCTGCACTAGGGGCGTAATGTACAAGACCTACTTAGAGCTACTTAAAATCATGAGGTGTCGGTAATATACCATTTTTCTCATATATAGATGAATGTATAAAAAAAGAATCACAAGAAGAACAAGAAGTCATGCAAAAGTCATATTTGATTTGATTATATGTTTTACATATGTGATAGGAAATTCTTCCTAAGTCTTAACATGGAAATGCATAGGAATAGATTTAAACAAATGTTGTGTTCTTTTCAAATGAACTTTACATTTGTAATTCCTATGTGAATCCATGTAAAGTTAGGAAAGAGAGCTTCATATTGCATATTTTATATTATCAACACATGCAAACTTATAGCTATTTAACATCACTCATTTATTATAATTGATTTATGAGCTTTTGAAAATAACATTTTATTTAATAGTGATAATCGCCACACCTATTTTTAATTTAAATCACCACATGTAATTTGACATAAAAGAAATCATTTCATTTAGTTAACTTTAAGAGAAATGAATGCATGATTACATATGGAAAGCAACATTTAACATAATTGGAAATAAATAAAGGAACATAAGAACATAATCTCATTCATTCTAATTAATTCCTAAGGACAATCATACAAAATAAAGCCATTTAAAACAAACCAATGTTCTTTAATGTTATTTTATCTTTATGTTTGATTTGAGTTAAGGAAAGTGAAAGAGGTTTTTAGTCCTAATCTCATTCCCCATGTGTGTGTTAATTTGATTTAATGAAAAGCAATTAGGTTGACTTTATGAATTGATTAACTTAAGCATGGATTAAACTAATTAATTAACCCTTTCTTATGTCACCTTAAGTAATTAATTAAAAATTATGAGCTAATATGATATGTAACCATATAAAAAAGTAAATACAATATTCCTATGAAATGAAAGGGGCTTAATGCAATTAGCTCATAATTATTAATTAATTAAGCTTAAGGACCTCACTTAATTACTCTTATAATTTTTTCACTCATATGAGCTAATCATAATTTCATTAGCTCTCTCTTTAGGTTACTGAACACCTAAAGAGCTATCCAAGAGATAATTATACAAGTTTTGGAATGATTATGATTTCAATTTGATAAATTAAGTCATTTAATTAATTAAACCATTAATTAATCCCAAATTAACTGATTTCAAGTCAAGTGAAATGAACTTAGGGAAAAGAATGGGAAAGATGTCCCAATCTCATTCCCTATGTCCATTCAATATCTCACAAATATTAACAAGCTTAATTAATGATTTTCTTACTTTTTAAAATGTTAATTAATTACCTAATTAATTAAGAGAGTAATTAAGGCTAAGATAAGCAATTTTTCTAATTAACCAAGTAATAAATCTTAAGAAAATTATGGGGAGTAACAAGGTAAAGCAGTACTATTAAACTTAGAATTAATTTTAAGTTAATCTCCTCCGAAATACCATTAAAATAAGTATTTATTTATATTTTTGGATTTTGTTACAATTAGTTGTAATTTTTCAAAGTTTCAGTTGATTAAGATAATTTTCATGAAGTTTGTTAATTTATTTTATTAAAATAAATCATTTGAACTTCAAAATTTAATATCTTTTAATTTAAAAGTAATTTTGATTTGAAATTTTTATAGTAAGTAGACTTCAGCTTCAATTTCAATCTATAAAAATTTCAAATTAATGAAATGTGACTTTTTAGTTTAATTAATGAAATTTAATTTTTACCAAAACTAAATTAAGCTCAAACTATTGAGCAAAATTTATGGATTTTGGGTTAATTGAATTCCTCTTGGAAAGACGAATCCAAAGAGCCCTTATTTTAAATTTTTCATTAAGTATTTTTTTTTCTAGGAATTTTTGAAGTTTCACGTGATTTAAATAATTTTTGAAATTAGAAAATCAGGATTTTACCACTTAACCGGTCGCATCACTGACATTGGCGTGTAACGACGCCGTCGATTGACACCTTGATTCCACATGGCATGTGGTGCCATATGGTGTCACGTGATTTCTCCGTGTGGCACTAACGCGGCGCATGAGCGGGAAACCGTAGGGGTTGTGACCGCAATGCGTGGATCAGATCCAATTATCCGATCATGAATCAGATGGTCCATATCTAATCCATAGAATCCAAAGGTAAATTGTGTGATCTGAGGGTTGGAAAGATGCAGGTCTGATGTGATTTGAGTCGTTCGATCCCCTGAATGTAGAATCACATGGCTGCTATTCTCCAACCGGCAAAACCGAATTAAAAATTACAAAAAAAAATGCGAAATAAGGTCCGATTGGGCTAGATTTCACGTCAATCTTCGTTAAAAAGATTATATTTCTTATTGTGATCAAATAAACTGAAAAATGTGATGTTTATCTAAGTAAAATTCCTAAAATCACAAAAAAAGTCATAAAAAGATAGAAATCTTAAGGCCGGCTATAGCTTTTTGAAGATTACCTCACCGGGGATGATTTTTGATGGAGATGATGATCGAGCTTTTGGCGGGGAAAAAGCTTTGAATCGCTAGACCTTCACTTGAATGATGATTCTCCATTTGCCACTTCTCATCAAAATCCACTTATTTTTAGTGTTTTCACCCCAAAATCAAGTGAGAATGATTCTAGTTGGTTTAAGAGCTCTAAGGGATGGAAATGAGAGTGGGAGGAGAAGTTTTGCTGCCTTTAATGCCTTGGTTTCAAAAGTGGCCAAAAATCTCTCATTTTGTTTGATTTTTGGCTCCAAAATATTGTCATTTGGCTTGGGGTGGTTGGGAATGGAAGGGAATCATCTAGGTGGCTCATTTTGGTTGGCTAAGGCATGAAATGTGGCTGCCATGAAGGACAAATGGGTATCCTAGTAAGGAGAGGTAGGAGCCCTTCATGCCAAGTGTTCTAATAGGAGATGTGAGGTGAATTCACCTCCCCATGAGTCATGGCTACCCCAACCACCTCTTGGGTCATATAATCAGTGTCTTTGGTAGCTATGTGGATCAATGGATGAGTGCCAACTGGCCAAAGAAGAGAAATGACCACTTGGGCAAGTGTCTTTTCTCATGGGATGCCCTTGACCCAAGAGCAAATTGGTCTTTTGATATTGGATTTTATTTGAGCAGATTTAAAATGAGTCAAAAATGAGTTGGATCAAATTTCATGTCATTTGTAGTTCATTTGGTTTAATTTGGGTCAATTTGACCCATTTGGGCCAAATTAGGTCAAAATGGGTTTGGTTGACCAATTGGTCAAATTGCGCAAACCAAGGAATGGGCCAAGTTTAAATAATTATTTAGAGTATATCAGTCCAATTGCAATTTGGTTAAATTTGGATTTAATTTAATTTTTTCCAATTTGATCCTTTAGGTCAATTTGGGCTAAGTTGACCAATTTGACCCAATTGACCAAATTGGCTTGAATCATAGCTTGGTTTGGGTTTGGTTGATCATTTGGAATATATTATAGGATTTTGTTAAGTTCAATTTGGATTTGATTGGGTTTTAGGTTGATTGATCCTTAAGGTAAAATTGGGCTAAGTTGGATTAGGTTTGCTAATTGGTCAAATTTGACTCAATTGAGGCTTTGGTCAAGTTTAATAATTAATTTGGAGTGAACTTGAGCCATTTGTTGTAATCAACTTGGTTTAGGTTGCACTTTAGCTAGTTTTGGGTTCATATGGATTAAAGTGTTGACTTGTTTTGACTTATGATAATTGATTAACCTAGGATGATCAACAGTCATGACATGAAGTTTGGATTGGCTTAATTCACTTTGATTTGAATTAAACTGGATTTTTCATGTAGGCCAAATTGGCCACTTTGGGTCAAGTGAGCCAATTGGGCTTATTTGGCTTGATTTTGAGTTTGGTTTGATTTGGTTGAGTTTATATATGGATTTGAAAGTGACATATAAAATCAATTGCAATTGGTTTGGGTTCAAATGAGTTTTGGCTTATTTGAATATTTCAAGTCAAATAGGCTAGGTTGGGTTTAACTTAAGTTGACTTATATTTGGTTTGATAATTATAGTTTATATTTATATTTGTGTAAATTATTGTGAGAATGATTGAATCATGAAGGAATCCATGAGTTTTGAATTATTTTGGATATCATTTAGCCAAGTTCAAGAATTTGGCCAAAAGGGCTTTTGAATTTATATTTTATTTATATTTGTGAATATAAATGAAGATATAAATGGGTTATGAGAAAATCACTTGAGTTTGGAGTGATTTGGAAGCAAATTTAAAATCTAGGGATGTAGTCAAAACTTGACTTGGGTGATTTGATTTGGTCAATCATTTGGATTTGATTTAGGATTTAGAATTTGATTGGAGGTAATTGATAATTGATAAAATCAATTGGATTGGGGTTGAATTTTGGTTAGGAGTCCATAAGATAAAATCAAAGAGCTTATGAAGGGATTTGGAGTTTGAATTTAATCATGGGTTTTAACCATTTGATAGTTGGATTTGATTTGGAATTTGATTGGAGAGTGAATTTGATATTGCAAAATCAATTGGAGTTTGGTTGATTTGAATTTGTTTAAGGCTAAGTCCATAAGATAAAATCAAAGGGCTTAGAAGGGATTTGGAGTTTGAATTTAATCATGAGTTTCAATCATCGAACTTGGAATTGATTTGGAATTTATATTTGAATTTGAGGTTTGGTTTGAAAGAAGGAAGCAAGGATTTGGTTTGGGCTATAGGGTAGGCAAGTATTCCCAAATCCCTAAGGCACAACATATCCTTATGGCTAACTCTTCTAAGTCTCTAGGGTTAGGTTAAGTGTTTACCTAATCACTAGAGTGTCTTAAGACTAAGAAACTCTTAGTGTCTATAAGAGTCTTAGATTTATGATAAGAAAGTTGAGAGCTCACTCCAAAAGTAAGGTCAATAGTTATTAATCGATCACCCTAATGGTTCCTTATTTAGGAAGTTGCAAGTCTATAAGCTTTTTTCTTGACTTGACCATTTCACATTGAAAGGCACCCCTTAGGTTGGTTAACTCTACCTTGTGACTAGTAGGCTATCACTTTGGATTTGTAAATCTGAGATAGGACTAGGCTAATATTAGTCCCTTCTTAGTAGATCCATCTCACACTGATAGGGTCCATTTAAAATTAAATTAATTTTGACTATTCTTGAGTTGATATGAGTCCTCGGATTCACTTTCGATGGTATTTAGTCGAGTTCTGATTTATTGTTTGTGAATCATTGGTTTCCTTATTTAGGGAGTTATAAGTATGCAAGCTTTCTTCCTAAATTGACCATTGCACACCATAAGACAACCCTTAGGTTGGTTAGTCCTACTTGATGATCGGTAGACTATCCCTTTGGATTTGTAAATCTAAGATAGGATAGGTTGATATTAGCCCTTCTTAGTAGACACATCGCATTGACAGGGCCCATTTCATTAAATCCTTCATCTTCCCCAATGGAACCTAAATTAAATCCATTAACTCTTATGCCTAATGGATACATAAACCAAAGTGTTGATTTTAATTTTGGAGTGAGCTCTCAACCCCATCCTCTTATACTTAGGAATCTTTTAAACACTAAGATTTCCTTAGTCATAAGACACATCTAGTAGGTGAACACTTAACCCAAGCAGAGACTTAGAAGGTTAATCATAAGATTAGCTACTTAGGGCTTAAGGAAATTACCTATCCTATAGCCTAAACCCAATCTAGATACACTTTCTCAAATTAAACCTAGATTCAAATCTCAAACCAAATCTCAAATTCAAATCCAAATTTCAAATCCATATCCCAAATTTGACTCCAAATGATTGAAACCCAAAATCAAATTCAAATCCTAAGACCCTTCCTAAGCCATATGAACCACCTTCATAAGTTTAGCCAAAACCACCTTTAAATCAATTCAAATTCAATTGATTTCTTTATAATCAATTATTCCTTCATTTATATTCATAAATATAAAATCCATATCGAATGATCAAAACTATATCCAAAATCAAATTCAAACTCAATCTTAGCCCTTTAGCTAATTCTTTCGACTTAGCCAAATTCCATCCAAATCAAGTCAAAACTAATGAATTTTCTCTTGAATCAATCATTCATTCAGTTATCTACCCAAATATAAATGAAACCTACAATCATCAAATCAAATTGAAGCCAACCCAAGTCAAACCCAACCTAGCCATTTTGACTTGAAAATTTCAAAGAGCCGAAAATCCCTTATACTCGAAATTGATTGTCATTGAATTTATATTTCAATCCAAGCTCATATATAAGTTCAACTAAACTCAAATCGAACCAAAACCAAACCAATTGATCCACTTAGGTCTAGTTGACCCAAAGTGACCTAAAGGACCCATTTGAGTGAATTTCTAATCCGACCCAAATTGGATTGAACCAAGCTCACCAAAATCTTCTACCATGATTGTTGATCACCCTAGGATGATCAATTGCAATCAATTGGGTCAAACCAAGTCAACTTATTCATTTGACCAAGTCAACCCTTAGCCTAGATGAACCAAAACTCATCCTACATCAAATTGATTGAAACCAATGATTTGAATCAGCCCAAAATCAATATTTAAATATGACTTGACCACCAATTGAGCCAAACCAAGCCCAATTGACCATTTGATCCAAGTTGACCCAAATTGGCCAAAGGACAAAATTGGGTCAAATCACGATCCAACTCAAATTGATTATAACCAATGGCTCAAGTTCATTCCAAATTGATTATTGAACTTGATGAAAGCCATAATTGAGCCTAATTTGACCAATTGGTCAACTTGACCCAACTTAGCCCAAATTGACCTAAAGGGTCGAATTAGCCAAAATTCAAATTAAATCCAAATTAATTCAAACTAAAGACCACATTCATCTTCAATTAGCCAATTGAACATGAATCAACCCATAACCCAAACTAATTTGGCCAATTTTGGTCAAATTGGTCAACTTGACCCATTTGACACATTTGACTCCAAATGAGCCAAAATCAATTCTAAGCCAAATTACATCAATCGATTAAACCAAAACTCTTAAAATAATCATTTAAACCTAACCTAAGCCCTGGTTTGACCCAATTTGACCAATTGGTCAACCAAACCCGATATGACCCAATATGACCCATATAACCCAAATAGAGCCAAATCTCCCTTGAAACCAAACCATGACCAATTGGGGGCTGATCAAACCCGACCCAAACCCATTTTGGATTAGCCAAAAATCAACCTAATCTAATTAAATTCCTCATGGGTCCTCCCTCGCATAGGATTTCACCCAACTTCATTTAATTCTCTTCATCACATGCATTCAATCCACCTAAGGCATTCAATGGAGCTGATCATATGGCAACAAAATAAGCATTTAGAGTGAAAATATAAAGTCCTCAATCAATCCATCATCCATCCCAAATAGCCCAAGTAGAATGACAACACTTAGATCCAAAAATTCAAAAAATGTGGATTTTTGGCCACTATTAAAGGAGGGGGAAATGAGGCTTCATTACTCTTCCTCCTATCACTATTCATCCCCCAAGAGCTCCCAAAAATAACCAACAACCATTTCACCATCTCTGTTAGGCTAGAAACACTAAAATCAGATTGATTCCGATGAGAAAATGGCAAACACTGGAAGATACATCATTCCAAAGTGAAGGTGAAAGCTACACTCATTCCAAAGCTTCCTCTTGCACCTAGGAGCTCGCTCGGATCTTCATTGCCACCAGAAATGATCTCGGTGAGGAAAATTTTGCTAAACTTTAGCATGCCTTAGGAATTTATATTTTTGTCGATTCTTGCATGATTTTTAAGAATTTTCTTAGAGAAGCCTTGCATTTTTTTATTATATTTAATCCTAATATGAATCGAGAGATTTTCTAGCAAAAATTGCCATGAAAACTAGCCGTCGATCGGGTGCAAAATCCCATCGGATGAGCGGTTTACACGATTTTCCAACCATCGATCCCATCATTGATCGGATGGCTCGGTCGATGTGATCGTGTGGTTGGATCCACGATCCGTAGTTGATCCATGATCATGATTGATCATGATCACGCTATTCGGATCCACGGATCACGCAGTCTAGATCACATGGATCGATCTGACCATCTGATCCATGATCGGACGGTCTACGTCGATCCGCGCATCCATCGACCCACTCTTTCGGTCGCCAGCGCCAATCGCGCGGCGTGCATGCCACGCTTAACATAGTGTCCAATCATGTGGTGCCACGATGCATCGTGTTGCCCCATCAGCGCTGCGCGCGATGCCGACTGGGTTAAGTAGGAAAACCGCCTATTTTCTACTTTTAAAAATTAATTAAGTTGCCTAAATATTAAAAAATTTATAAAAAAATAAAATACTTAGTGAAGAATTACAAATAAGGGCTCGTTGGATCCGTCCTTTCGTGAGGAATCAATGAGTTAAAATCTCCAAATTCTAATGAATTGTTTAAGCTTAATTTAACTTTTAGTGAAAATCAAATTTCATAAATTACTCTAAAAATATAAGTTTGATTGAAGTGAAATTTTTAGAGATTGAAATAAGAATTAAAATAAACATACCATAAAAATCTCAACTGAAAAGGACTTCTAGATTGGGAGAAATTAAATTTTGAAACTTAGGTTGTCCATTTTAAAGAAAAACAAATCAAATAAAAATCTAGAAATTTACAAAAATCTTCAAAATAGCTTAATTTACTTCAGTTGACATTTAGGACTCTTAAGAAAATAATGTGATTTTCTGAATCCTATTGAACCCCAACCAAACACTTAAGATTAAAGTTTAATCAACTAAGGAATTAATTAAAATATAATCTAAAAATAATTTAAATACCAAATCAAAATTAGAAATGATGTAATACCCAAATTATTGATAATCAAACCTTAGTCAAAAAGTATCATGTATCCCTCAATTGAAATTAAATTTAAACATAATTGAACTTAATTGAATTAATGAAATTTAATTAAATGATTAGATTTTTAAATTAAACTCATAATTAAATAAATCAATGAAACTTTAATATAAAATCAAACTAATCTTATTAAACCAACACCAAGTATTAAATCTTAATTATATGAAACTACTTAATAAATTAAAACAAATTAAATATTAATTAATCATTAAATAAACTAAAAATCAAATTGATTAATAAACCAATTCAACATAATCATTTGATATTAATCAAATTAAACCAAATAAAGTTAAAGTAAACTTAATTAACATATGATTACATCACATCCATTCAGAATAAGATAATTAATTAGCCATTAATACATAAACCTATCAACTAAATTAAACATGAATGAAATCTAATAAACATAATAAATGAAGAAAATCAAACATAACTATTATTATGAATAATCAAGTTTAATTGAAATAAAAAATAAATAATTAAATCACTTAATCTAATCAAATGATAATAACAATGATAACCCTTTAATCAATAAAATTTAGATAAATACATAATTAAAACTATCAAATCAAATAAGTCATATATGGGTAATTAAGTCATTAATCTCTAATTAAATAAACCTTTAATTAATCTAATGATTTAAAAATTTAATTACCCTTAATCAAACTTAATTAATTAAACATCTAATTAATACAATCTTAATGAATTAATCCATCATCTTAATGAATCAAATTAATTTAAATAAATTACATTAAAGCTAACTCTTAAATTAAGCTTAAATCAAACCCCTGATTAAATTTAATAATTAATCACACCCCTCAAGTAAATTAATTAAATTAATCAAATTAATCATATTAAACCTAAACTTAATCAAATAGAAATGCAATTAAATATTAATCAAATCTTACATTAAACATAAATCATTAAGTCATTAATTGCATCGTTAATCTAAACAAAAATATAAAACTAAATTAAAAATTAAATAAATCTTCATTTAATTTAATAATTAACTTAAACACACTTCTTAATTAAACTAATTACCCTTAAGCTAATCCAATTGAATAAACACTTAATTAATGCAAACTTAATGAATTAATCCATCATCTTAATGAACCAAATTAACTTTTTTAAATCAAATTCAAATCAAACACTTAATTAATCTACATTTAATTTGATCACACATCTTAAATAAGCTAATTAAGTCAATCAAATTAATCATATTAAACTTAAACTTAATCAAATATAAATGCAATTAAATACTAATCAAAACTTAAATTAAACCTAAATTATTAAGTCATTAATTAAATCATTAATCTAAACAAATAAATCAAATTAAAATTAAACAAATCTTATAATTAACATAAATACACTCTTAATTAAACTAATACTAATCACATTGAACCTAATCAAACCCATAGATTAATAAAGTAAATCAAATCAAATTAAATCAAATTAAATTAAATTAAAAAAGAAGCATGTAATCAAATCAAATCTCATTCAACCTACTTAAATACGATAAACTAATTAACTATCTAATGTATGAAATCAAAATACAAACCAAACTTTGATAAACATGACAAGTGGATGAGATTAAATAAAATAAAATCTTAATGCAAAGAATCAAACTTAATTAATCAAAAATAAAATCTTAATCTAATCGATCAAACTATAAATAAATGAACCATAATCAAATCAAATGAACATAAAATTAAGTCACATAACCATAATCAAAAAAAAGAATTAGATATTAATTTAAAAGGATATTGAATTATCAAGAATTAAACCAAAACATCAAAAAATTATTCAATCAAAAACATATGGATTTAAACAAACTTAAACTTCATTAGATATTAAGGATATTGAATTATGAAGATTTAATTAAACTAAAACTTTTGATACAAAATCAATCAATCAAATACTTAAATAAACTAAAATTTTAAATTCTAAATCAAATCAAATGAATTTCATAAATTCAAATGGGCTAATTAAGATACTTAAGGACCTTAGTTAAACTCTTTGGAGTTAGGGAGTAGATGTAATAGGTGAGTTCGTCACAAATGGAATTCATTCTACTCTTCATTCTTGAAAACCTAAACATCATTTAACCAAATAAAAGTGAAATAAAAATAGAAAATAAATCATTAAATCATTTAAATTAAAATCACCCAAAGGTAAAATTTAAACAAATTCAAACTCCAAATTGAAACTTAAACTAAAGAAGCCTAGTAAAGTCTCGCCACACAAGCCTTAAGCACGCACATTAGAATACTAAGTCACAATTCTAGTGTTAAGTTAGGCTGTTGTATGTATGATGTTGTGTTTTGTTTTGTGATGTAATTTTTTAGACTATATGTTAGGGTGTATGTTTTGTATACTGGATGATAGGTCGTGATTAGCCTAATCATATTTTCTACAAGGGGTTGTGTTTAAGGGGCCACAATAATAAAAATATAAATATAAATGCTTTTGTTGTGCAAGTTGCTTAGACCCTAAGCATAACCCATGTTAGTACAGGTTGGCTTGGTTACCGATGTGCGGGGTGCTAAGTCCAAATTATTCATATAGCTGCTTAGATTGTATGGTGTGTTAGCTAACATTTATTTTGTAGGTGTAGCTAGATTTATTTTTTATTTTTTAAATATAATTTTGCATTAGGAATTAGGATTAGTATTATGAGGGATTAGGATGAGCAGTGGCCAGACCCTGGGGTGCCCTGTGATGCCTTTGGAGCAAATCAAATCAAAAGGAAGAGAATGAAGAAAAAAAGACCCCCATAATATGTATTACTTTTGTAATCTAGGTTGTATAAGGGGAGAGCTCAGCTACCCATCTTTTTTTTCTTTTTTGGTGTAGAACCCACCGACTGGCATTTTATTCTTTTACGGTAGTCTATAAAATTATTTGATGTTGTGTTTAGATTGCGCACTAGAATTGCATACTTTTTTTAGTTTCTTCGTGTTTGATGTTTGAATGTGTGGCCTGATGTGGTAGGCTCTTAGGATAAAATTAAATTATCTATCACACTATCAACTCATAACTAAAATTTTAAAATAACTCATAACCTCACATAAAAGCCTAGGAATTAAATCAAGATAATAAAATTTTTAGCAACACCTTAGTCGGATGATTGTATGTATAACATCATGCATGATATTCTCTTGTTAAGAGGGGCTTCCATCTATGCAGAATAAAAGGCTTAACCGTGAGAGCCTTTGATGGAAGAACCCCTTTCTCTCTTGATTAAGCCCATAATCAAGTTCTCATGCATTTAAGCATACAAAATCACATAGCCTATGTCAAAAGAAAGAGTCCAAAAGAATCAAATATATTTGATAAAATTTGCATTAGATTAAGTCATGAATTCATACCACTCATGCTCTAGTCTCTTAGGGAGTGAGTTTAAGGACTTGGTTTCTTTTCTAAATAAATAACAGCATAGCCATCTTGCAATTCATAAGACTTGGTCACATGAATTTAAAGCGTAAAAGGTGTTAGTTGGAGGCCACTCTCGGTAATAAGTCCAATTGTCATGTTTATTCTCTTATGGAGGTAAACCATTATACCTTTGCATTTAGGATGTGCTTGTGGTATGTACTAAAGCTTCCTAGCTTAAGATTTGAGGTAGTTGTTTCCTTCAGGTTACAAGCATAAATCCTCACCTCTTAGGCATTTCCACATCCTTATGTTGTGGGATTGTATGTCCTAGTATTCTAATAAAATGTCAACTCAAATAATTAACTCTATTCAATTTCAAAAATATAAAGCCCAATCATAGGATAGATTGGAATGCTCACTAGGCTTCCTAGTATCATGAGCATTTCTATTTTCTTCCTTTAGCTTCCAAAATAAGTCTCTCCTTTTGATCTATCTCATTTGATTTTCTAACATAGCCATTCCTTTGATAGTCTTTCCTTGAAATCTTTGGAGATCATGATTATCTACTTTAATAGAGAGTGTTCTTAAGAAATCCCATTCCTTAGGATGTAATTAACCATGGGGGCTTGCCACCATAGGGAACTTAATAAACCCAGCTTAAAATAAACCCTACTTACTTTTCATAAAGTAGGAAAGATCTCAGTATATTAGAAGACCCATCATGCCTTAGAGTCTTATTAGTGATTAGTCCATTATATGGTGGTGATTTCTATCTTTTGAGATAGTACATCATTCCTTAATGTCATACCCGATCACTTCAATAAGTACCCCCTAAGATCTGCATGGTGTATCACATCTCAAGAATAAATACCACAGATTTTTCTAGTGACTCTGCTGGGGATGGTTCCTCTCTCCATCTTTAGTAGATAATTATTGTCTCCAAGCATTGATAGTGGACTTATATTTTACATAGGCCAGACTATCATTCTTTCCATTGATACTTAGCTTATTTTATCCTTAAGAAAAGCTCGCCGACATCCTTTAGGTTTTAGGACTTCACTCCGTGTAGGTCTTAAAATCCCTATTGGGTTCCACCAATATGTGAAAATTAAAATTAATCAATCAAAGAAGATGACCAAAATTAAGAACCTCTTCACTATCTTGATGGTGAGGCAAGGTTCATCCCATGAACAATAAGAAAGTAAAACCCTTCTACAAAATAACATGTCTTTCTAAAAGAACTTTTTCAAAATCCACATAATAAGAGATCTTTACACATGAATTTGTAAGAAATTTTCAAAAGGCATAAAACACATATAACCAAACCTAGTTTAATAAATCCTATGATTGTTACATTGAGGTTCTTTTCAAAATCAAAATCAACCATTTTAATGTCTTTTTCAAGAAGCACATTTTCTCTGGAAATAGTTATCCCCATCCCACACACTGAAATTTGTTGGATGGAGATTCTATTTTTGAAAAAAATCATGATATAAAATTGAAACTCCACTTAGCATACCATGTGCTAAAGTTGAAGTTATCCTCCTTTTGAAAAGCAAAAATCATACACACACAAAAGAAGTGTCAAGATATATTTGAACCCCACTTTACATTCCCAAATTTGTTAAATGGGAGTTCCCCTTGGTGAAGGTAAAACAAATTGAATTCTATTTGACACCATTTGCATTTGTCCATAGAACTCCTGCCAAAAAGTCTTGGACTTCAAGACATATTTGGATCTCATTTGACATACCAAGTATGTCAAATGAGAATCTTTTCAAAATCATAAGAACAAATTTGAACTCCACTTAACATACCAAATTTGTTAAATAAGTTCTTTTCTTTCAAAATCATAAACACATTTGACTTTCACTTAACATACAAAATTTGTTAAGTGAGAGTTTCATTTTCAAAATCATAAACACATTTGACTTTCACTTAACATACCAAATTTGTTAAGTGAGAGTTTCATTTTGAAAATCATAAACACATTTGACAATCACTTAACATACAAAATTGGTTATGTGAGGGTCTCTTTTCAACACACATTTGATTTCTATTTTAATATAGCAAATTTGTTAAATAAGGATCCAATTTTTCATGTCAAATCACACTTGAGCTTTCACTAACATACCAAATTTGTTAAGTGAGATTCTCAATCTCAAAGAAAAATAAATATATCTCAAACACATTTGGGGCTTTCACTTAACATACCAAATTTGTTAAGTGAGACTCCCATCTTCAAAGAAAAGTAAATCTATCTCACAATCACATTTGACTTTCACTTAACATACCAAATTTGTTAAGTGAAAGTCTCATCATCAAGCACAAATCAAACACATGTGGCCTCTACTTAACATACCAAATTTGTTAAGTAAGAAGCCCCATTTTCAAATCAAAATATCACACAATCAAATATTCACATGCAAAAAAAGTTCAAAAACACAATCACAACCTCTTCTTAGCATACCCAAATTTGTTAAGTATGTGTCTTTCAAACTTTCAATACTTTCAAACAAGATGCACAAAACACAAATATCTTCAAGAAAATCTCTCCTCAAATTTTAGAAACCCCACACATCCTACCTAAATTGATTGAGTATGGGCTCTAAATCGAAATAAAATGGCAAAGACTCTCCTCAATATCCAAATCTCTACAATGAACCCCACTTAACATATTTAAATTGTTGAGTGTGGGTTCAAAACTCAAACTTATTACTTGAACAAATATCAAGGAAAATCTAATACAAGTTATATTTCAACAAATGCGATTTACTCATTAGTCTGGTTTTTTTGCAATAGACACATGGCTCAAGTTTGTTTTCACCTTTTCATCCAGGATGGATTTGGCCCTGGATCAGGCCAGCCTCCTACAGACTAACTCCACCCATCTAGTGTTCTTTGGCTGAGGAATTGAGGGAGCCCATATCACTTGAGAGGGGGTGCTCACTACCTTAGCAGATGAGGTGGTTGGGTAGAAGCATCATCAGACATGCCTTTCTATTTATCCTTCCTTTAAGAGGAAGGCCATATTCCTCATGCTTAGGTAGTTGTTCCATAGTCGCCGGGTGCATGCACCTCAATGGTCCCCCCAAGGGAAGGCTATCCTAGCTTCTGTGAGATAGTCCTCCCAACCTTGAGGTTTCAGCTCAGCCTTCTTAGCCACATACCACACACAAGATGCAATAGAGCCGCAAGATCAAGTAGCACCCCAGGTGAAGAGATTGATGCATCCACATTGGAGAAAGGTTCCCCAGAGGTTTCTCCAGCTAACTAGCAAGTACACCCCTCTCGATCGATGGAGAGGAGGACTATCAAAGGAGGATATGTCCACCTCTACATACCAGGTGCTGGATAGAGAGTCCTATGATAGTCTCCACAGGTATTATGATAGGGTGGCTGAGTCAAGTCCTACATTATTTGATTGAGGTCTATCATCCCAAGAGTGTTAGGTGCATCAGTGAGGAGCATCGAGGCGGGTTGCAGATGAGGGGAGGAGAGTTTTCCGAGGATGGCTCCTAGTCAATTTTCTAGTCAGCCACTAGGGCCAACAGATCATATTATAGTCACTCCCACCATAGGAGAAAAGCTCGGTGAGGGTGAGCGTGTTGTCACCACAGATCCACTCCTCACCCACCATCACCTACTTAGGTCGCGCCATCCATTGTGCCCACAAAAGCCCATAAGACAACATCTGGGAGAAGAGAGCCTCGTTGGTGATCTGGCTAAGGCCAAAGGATCCTACTTCATCTACTCCACCGACTGAGGTGAGGTTTACCGACCTCCTACAATCTGGTCAAGAAGGAGGGCGACCCCATAGCCTGCACCACCATAACCACCACAATCAAGCAGGACAAAGTAGTAGGAAGGGAAGGGGATAGTATCCATGGCGTGGATCTCCCAGGACACTAAACCACCATGAGCATTCTCTTCAAGAATATGATCCTGAGCCAAAGACCGGTGGTAGCTTGTGGAGTGCATCTGCATGAGCATAGCCCCTCCACCGTGAGGCATATTATCCTACTTAGATCCTCCCAAGATTAGATCAGCACTTACGAGAAGTGAGACTTCTAGGTGATTGAAGAGATGAGCTAAAGGTTAGCTTTTGATCTAGAAGGATGATCTCTTGAGGATTCAATGAGGTCATGGTCAAAACTAAGAGCTCCTTCATAGAGAGATTAGCATAGAAAGGTATTATAGTTGAGGATGATGCTATCCATTCAACCCAACACCTCATCAAATAAGGATAATCATCAAGATGGAGAAGAGGATGGAAGACTTAGCCCTTCATGCACTTCACCAAGCCTCGCAAAAGATAGATCATCCCGAAGTTAGCACATGTCCTACTAAAAGCACTTCTTAGATCAGATAGTGGTAGCTTGGATAAGAGGTGGTGGATAGCACCTCCATGCAAGAAAAATATATCAATCAGTTGGTGGAGCAGTGAGTGAAGGATGCATTGGTGCAAGCCTAAGGTGGCTCATCTATTCCAAAGGGTAGGTCCTACCCAGAGGAATTTGATGGTGTCTAATATTCTAAGGGTTTTGTGCCTCCTTCCTTCAAAATTTTGATGGCGTGGGAACCCTCTCAACACATAGCACACAGGTGATGTTGTAATGCTGGCGCATGCACTCTTATTCCATCTCTTTGTCAATAGGTATCGCATTTGATTGGTATATTGAACTACCCAATGGTTCGGTGAAGACATTTGTTGAGTTGGGGTAGCTCTTTATTAAGAGATTTGCTGGAGCTCAGCAAAGGGTAATTATGTGCTATCTTGTTGTAGCTCAACAACACCTCGATGAGTCCCTTATTGATTACATTCTTAGATGATGCAATTTAAGTATGAAATACAAATCACAGCTGTCTGAACATTATGCCATTGAAATTCTACTCAAGAATATTCCAGGCTCAACCACCTTCATGCTTAAAGGGTTCACAATTAAGACATTTGAGAAATTAATCAACAAGACGGCTAGTTTATATGGAGAGGTCAAACAGTTACCTTTCCAAGATCAGTCAGCCAAACCCAAACTACAAAAGGCATTTGAGAAAAAGTCAGGAGTAGTCATAGTAGTTGACAATGGGAAGCAAGCGTGGTTCACTAGACCTCGAGCATAAGAACCTCCTCCACCTCCTCCTTTTCCACCTCCATCATATCCCACCTCAATTACCACAAGACCCACCATGCTTGCCGCCAGTATCCCCACCCACGATCAGAAGTACTCTATCCACCAGTGTAGCTACCATTTACTTACTCTTATCAACAAATTGAATAAGCCTTATTCATTCAAGAGGGAGGTAGTGATGAAGATCTTTAAGAACCTCTTAAAGAAGCCGATTTTAGTTACTAGAGCCTGGGAGGCTGATGTGGGCAAGAGTCATGATCCAAACTTTTCCCTACCACGCATGTTGTCATGTCTAGAAGATTGCTTTACCTTTAAGGACTGGCTTGAGCTTAGCTACAAGTCGGGTGCCATTGTCATCCCTAAGGAATATTTACTAGAACAACCCTCTAGTTCTGTTAGGTAATTTGGGGTTGCATCTTCTTAAGATAGAGAAGGTTGGGATATCTCCTATCCCAACCTCCAAGAAAATCATCTAAGATCAAAAGTTACTCTTGCAGATGCAAGCTCAAACCTCCAACTCTAAGGAAGGTTTGCAAGACAAGGATAACTTGAAGGAGGTAGATGCCCAGCCAGTTAGCGTCACCTTACTTGCTGATAGCATAAGTAGACAACCACCCCGCCCCAGATTCCTTCCACGCTTGTGCCTACTACTTCACTAATTCTTCTAGTATATTGTATCATGGACAAGGGCACTAAACCCCTCACTTATTTTATTTATTTTATACCTCCATCCAAATCTAAGAAATCCATGAAGAAAGCTTTCACTAACATCTTGCCCACTTCTGATACTCTAGATTTTATTCCTCTAAAACTCCAAATTTAAAAATAATAATAACTCTAGTTCCAATCATTTCTTGATTTAGAAATGGATTTTCCATTCTAAATCAGGGTTTACCTCTTGAGATTGATTTGGAGTCATCCGATGATGATCCCATAGAGAAGTGGGTAGAACATGAAGGTAGAACTTCCTACAAATTCATCATTCAAGAGTCACCAAAGTTAACCTCGTGGTGGCAAAGTTCTACCTCCTAGGTGGCACCTCGATAAGGGTAAAAAAGTCATTGGTTCTAAAGATAGATAGCCTCCAAGATGCTCCACCCATGGATATGCTTGTATAGGATCAAGTTGACTAATGTCCTAGCACATCTTAGAAAGTTGCCGCCTAAGCTAAGCATATACACCCTTATCTTATCCAAAGAGATGAGGAATCTCTAATCAAAGCTTTTCTTGATCCAAATATGCTTAGCTTGACACTATTGGAGGAGGCTCATATTCAAAGGACACTCTGGAGTTACATTCAATGATGAAGACTTCTTTGAACGACAAGCACAACCGCCCTCTTTACATTATAGTGGATATTGGAAGATATATGATATCCAAAGTTCTTATTGACCAGGGTGCATCAGTGAATATTATGATTCTAAAAACTCTCACCTACTTGAGGATTGGCATCTCCAAACATTTAAAAGAGAGGATGATGTTGAGAGGATTCAATGAATAAGGTGAGAGAGCCTTAGGCTCTATAGTGTTTCCATTAGAAGTAGATGATTGGAAGACTATCACCAAGTTTCATATAGAATACATACATCTTTCAATGCTTTTCTCCGTGGATACATAAGAACAACATGGTTCCATCCTTCTACATCAATGCATCAAATTCAAGAGGTGGGATTGAATACATCAAAGGAGATCTTAAGCCATTCTCCATGAGGTCAATATATGATGATGCCTACTATCTCCTCAAAATCAACAAGTCTATTCTCTTAAACTTGGTGACAAAATAAAAGAAAAAGAAAAGAAAAAAAAAGAAGAAAAGAAAAAAAGAAAAAAAAAAAAGAAAAGAAAATGAGAAAGAAAATAAAAGTGAGGAGAAATATACTTGGAGGAAGTAGAGCGACATTATTCCACCACGCTTCATTACTCCATATGAACATATGGGTAGGATGAATCAACCTCCTGCAGAGGAAGAAGATCAGACATGCTCTAGAGGTGGAAGACCTCCTTATTGGCCACCCAATAGAGTTATGTCCTCTACAAGAGTACACCTACTATCTATATAGACTTAGAATCTAGTTGGATGAGTCATATATGATTAGTATGCTAGCACTTCTCGTCCCATGCAAGTGAGCTTAAGTTGACAACGATGAAGACCAGCCTCCAAGCAAAGCATAAGTGTATCCAATCTATATGTGAAATAGTTAGGCATCTTGGGAACTTTAGCTTTTAACCCCACTTTCTCACAAAAGTTGAAGTTTGGTAGTTAAGAAGCCCCAAGTCATCCACAAATGTAAAGAAAAGTTCTTTCTTGGAGCATCATCCTCAAGTCAAGAAGGATGTAGAACTTGAGGATGATTCATATAAAGATTTAATAGAATTACTTTTGATTGGTACCTTGTGTTCTTAATTTAGCAAAGAAAGGGATTAATCCACATGCTTGGTCTAAACATAGTCGATTACTTTGAAAGGCTATGGGACAACAAATGCATATCCTCACATCAGGACTAGATTCAGATAGTAATCAGTTGATGATGACGACATCGCTAGTCATCACCAATCATTTCTGATAGGTTCTTTTCAAATCATGCTAACTCATATGAGGAGTGTGTTTAGAAACTTCGATGACCAAATGACTTTGAAGTCAAGGATGCACGCCAGAGTTCAAAAGAAGAGATCGATCAACCATCGATGAGCTAAAGAAATCAACTAGAATAAGATCCACCCAACATACATCGCCTCTTGAATGAAAAGAAACCAATGATTTAGAAGCTATTATCGAAGTTTAAGGATGCTTTGCATGGAGTTATGAAGAGATGCGGTCTATCTCGACATAGCCACAAACTAGCAATAGAACCTAATGCTAACCCTATCAAGGGCTCCTGATGTATGCAATTAGACATTGAATAGGTCACTTCAAATCAAGAAATTGATCGATCGTTTTATTAGAAGAAAAATATCCCACCGGTTGGCTGTCATCTCTATTAAGAAAAAGAATGGCCAAATTCACATATGCATTAATTTTGGGATCTAAATAAGGCATGTCCTAAGGATGAATTTCACTTATACCAAATTAATGGTGGACTCATCTCATGCAAGATTCTCCTTTATGGATGGGTCATCTCTACAACCAAATCAAGATGGCCCTATAGGATGAAAGAAACACCGCTTTCAAACCTAATTAAATTTATTATTATAAGGTCATGCTTTTTTTAAAATATTGGTGCCACATACCGCCATGACTCAAATATTTGATGAACTCATTCATCATCAAGTTGAATGCTACGATGATCAAACAAAGAAAAATGGAAGACCATCTCTTTGACTTGAGAGTAGTTTTCAATGGCTAAGACAATACAACATCAAAATGAACTCCCTGAAGTGTGCATTCAGAGTATCTTTGAGAAAAATCCTTGGGTTTGTTGTTCGACACCGTGGATTAAAAATCGATCCAGAGAAGATCAAAACTATCTTAGAAATGCCACCCCCTAAAACTCTAACACAACTTAGATCATTCCAAGGGTGGTTGGTGTATCTAAGATGCTTCATTTCCAACTTATTAGGAAGATTCCAACCATTTTCAGCACTTGTCAAAAAGGATGTCAAATTCAAGTGGGACGACAAGTGCTAGCATGCCTTCAAAGACATCAAGCAATAGATCTAGTTCTATCCCTATCCTGGCAAGCTTCATATTATATACCGCATTAGATGACTCCCTTTGCACTTTGTTGGCTCAAACCAATGATGAAGGGAAGGAGAATGCTCTATTACTTCATCTAATCCTCACGAGGCAAACTATCCACCTATTGAAAAGCACCTAGTTTTAATCTTACATCCCAAAAGCTACACTACATGCTTTCTCATAAGGTGAACGATCTCTAGAGTCAATCCACTAGAATATCTCATGACATACTTTATCCGGTTGGCATTGGTCCATGATTTTTCAATTTTGACATCATTCATACCCTCTCATGAAAGGATGGGAACTAGTAGATTTCTTTATAGCACACCCACTTCCTATTGATTCCCTACTTAGTATGACCTCCCTAATGAACAAATCATAAACTTAGGGGACACTAGCATTCACCGCTGGGAGATGTATTTTGATGGTGTGGCTTTCTCTCAAAGAAGAGAAGAACCATAATTTACTATCTGAAGGCGGGTAGAATAGTTCTCCTAACACTAGACCTCGATGTGATGAGATTCTCATATCATCCGTCATCCATGCACCAACAATGAAGTCATGAGGCTCGATTGTCTAGGAATTAGTCATTACACTATGTCCGAGTATCAACATCTTTGGGATTCTCCTCATCATCAACCAAATCACTGGGTCCTAGAAAGTTCTAAAGCATAAGCTCCATCATTACCATAAGTACACTATGGAGTTGTTGGCCCAAATCCCATAGGTTACCATTTATAAGATTCCTTAAGGAGAAAAGATAGTAGCAGATGCATTAGCCAAGCCTGCTAAAGGGTTATAATGTCCGAAAGATGAATCCATTTCAATAAGGGTCCAAAATAGGCAAGTCTTATCCCTTATTGATGTTGAACTCATCGAGAGATTCTCTCTTGAAAGGGAGGGTGTCATTGCCAAAAAGGATGAGGAGTCAAATTGGAAGCTACCATTCATGGATTATTTAAATATAGGCAAACTACATCAAGTGAAATCACTAGCACACCAGGTGAAGCGGAGAGCCCTTTCCTATACTCGTGGCACCTTATCTCGAATCCTTGATCATATGGTTGTTCAAAAGAAGCTCTAGATCGGATCAAGGTATATTTATTATGTGAGTACATCAATCCGTCCAAGATGAAAGCCAAGATCAAGAGACTAGGATACTACTATTTCGATGATCACGCATGGATGTAGCCAAGTGTTGCCATCAAGTATATGGCATGGTGTCTACATCAACCACCCAACATTCTACATCCTACATTTCATGGCCATTTGAGTGTTAGGGTACCGACATTATGGGTTTGATCGATCCTCCTTCTTCCAAAGGTCATCGATTCATTCTATACATCGACTTTCCAAGTGGGCGAGGCAATCCCACTTAGAGGTCACAACATGTGCTCCAATTTTTAGAACCATATCGTATATAGGTTCAGGGTGCCTCGATGAATTATATCCGATAATGGTACTGTGTTCAAGAGCACTAAAATCAACATTTGCTCAGACATAAAGATAGATTGAGTATCTATCTACTATCCAAGGGAAATGGTTAGCGAAGCCTTCAACAAAACTCATTCAACTAAATACTAAAGAATACACTAGATGACAATAAATGACAATGGCATGAACAGTTGGTTAAAGCTTTATAGGCGTACCACACCACTTATATAACTTCAACGTAGTCCACCCCTTTCTCCTTATTGTATGGATCCAAAGTCGTCCTACCATTAGAGGTCCAACTCCCATCACTAAGGATAGCTATGGGTAATAAGATCATGATGGAATAGAATTCCAAGTTGTAGTTAGAAGAGCTTGAAGGTTAGGAGGAGAGACACCTACGGGCATCCCAGAACCTCAAATTATACAAAACTAAGATGATTCAACCTCATAACAAGTTGGTCCGTCCTAGAACTATTCAAGTATAAGAGCTTGCTTTAGTTCTATGGAGATCAATTGTTGCCCGTCGAAAGATGGGAGGCAAGTTTGAGCCCACTTGGGAAGGCCCCTTATGCTATAGAGAAGGCCTACCAAGGAGGATCTTATCAACTCATAAATTGTAAAGGAGAGCACTATGCTTCCAATCAATGGGCTATACTTAAAGAAATACTATCCATAAATCTTGTTTGAAAAGAACCATTATTAAAAACTTCTTTCATATCAAATTCATCTCTTATATATGTTAGAATATCTTTGCTTGAAATCTGTCATGATTTAGGTAGGTATAAGAGAACCCAAGGCATCTATCCTTTCACAACACAAACACAAACTACAAATGATCCTCCAGTACTATTATGATAGGTGTAAGAGAACCTAAAAGGCATCCTATTTCAATGAGTATAATTAAGTTAGGTGTAAGAGAACCCAAGTGGCATCCATTCTTGGAATCACAATCATGGCCATTTCATCCATTCTTCATGAGTTTAGTGGTAGAGAACCCAAGCGATTCTATTCTCTTTCATAATACAAACAAACATATCTTTTATTTGCTATTTTGATATGGGAGCAATCCCCAAGGCACTCACTCATTATGCTTAGTCGAATTAGCTACATTCTAGTGTGTCCCCTGGGTCACTTGCGGTGGATGTGAGTTCCTGGTGTGATAGCTCCCATCGAAGAAGATGACTATCCCAAAGAATCTCCGCTTTAAGAGATATAAGTACACACCTTCTTTCTAGACTAATTATGCAAACCGATGAGGTTGGTTGGTTATTGTCATGTTGACGGTGACCCGCCCGATGGATACACCACTCTTGGTAGATGTGAGTCCCTGTGCTTTCTCCTTTAGTCGGCCATCGAATACCTACAGGCTTTATTTTATAGGGTCTTGGATAAAACCCCTAGTAGCACCTCCCCTGTGGGCACTCTATTTGAATCAAGTCCTTAGCGACCCCATTTAGGCACTGCCCTAATTACTTTTTTGGATTGGAGTCCCCTTTCCCAAGTAAACCCCTGGTTGGAGAATTTTTGGATGCACAGATTCTCCTTGGTCAGTAAGTCGAGATAGACTAGAATATAAGCTCCTTCTCTGTGGTCCCTCAAAACCAAGGGTCCACATAAATATAAAATAAATAAAATATATATTTGCTTGTGGATTAAGAATTCAAGCCCCTAGTGGCCCCTTTCCCAAGAAGACAACCTATCTTTAGGGCAGTGTCAACAAAACTCCCTATAGAAATCGCCTGACTACTTTTGAGTTGAGATAATGGCTCTCTCAAGAAGTTACCCTTAGTCGGTTTGACTTATTGTGCCAACAGTCACCCGCCGTCCCTTGCTTTGGGAGATATAAGTCTATCACACATTCTCTCTAGCACAGTCATTACAAACTGACGGGTAACTTTAGGCCGGGTCTGATTTGTTGGCAAGCAACCGATCACCCCAGTGGTTCCTTGTTTAGGAAGATGTGAGTCCCCATGCTTTCTTCCTAACTCAACCATTGCAAACTGAAAGGCACCCCTTAGTTTGGTTAGTTCTACATAACAGCTAGTAGACTATCCCTTTGGATTTATAAGTCTAAGATAGGTTTAAGCTAATATTAGCTTCTTCTTAGTAGATCTATCACACACCGACAAGGTCCATCTAAAATTAAATTAATTCTAACTATTATTGAGTCGATATGAGTCCACAGTGGCATTCGATCAAATAATCACCTTAAGTTTGGATTGATTTGGAGCCATCGATAGATCACCAAAGTAGCATCTCCCTATTTTGCAAGATGTAAGTCTGCTACACCTTGTTCTTAACATAGTCATTACACAGAAAGGAAACCCTTAGGCTGGATAGTCCTACCTTATGGTTGGTAGACTACCCCATTAGATTTGTAAATCTGAGATAGGTCAAGACCGACATATCCCCTTCTCAGTAAGTCCATCGCATGCCAACAGAGTCCATAACATAACACACCAAATTAAATTAAATTAAATTAAATCAAATCCAATCAATATAAAATCAAATTAATCATCAGGAGTACTCTTGAGTTGAGGTAAGATCCCCAGCGGCGCTCATTCAGTAGTCTCTTTAAGTAAGGTTTCATTTGTCATGCCGTCGACAGATCACCCCAACGGCTGATCCCACTTTGGAAGATGTAAGTCTGCTACGCTTTCTTTCTAGTATAGTCATTTCACATCGAAAGGCAACCCTTAGGCCGATAGTCCTACCTTATTCCAGGAGGTCTACACTTAGGCCAGATAGTCCTACCCTTAGGCCAGATAGTCATTTCTTTCTAGTCTGCTACGTTTTCTTTCTAGTATAGTCATTTCACATCGAAAGGCAACCCTTAGGCCGGCTGATCCCCATCAGATTATAGATTCTTATCCCCAACGGATACACACCCAAACTAATCATATTCACAACCAAACTCAAATTTTTATCCCCAGCAAATAACTTGAACCTACTTCCCTAGTGGAAGGTTCATGTACTCAATCCCTAGGAATCCTTCTTGCTCTCTCATTCCCTTGGCATAAAGAGAGCTGCATCACACTAAGATCGTGACTCTATTTGCCTCTCAGGTTTAGGTATAGTTTATTTTTGTTAGTGCTAGTAATCTTTTAGATGTTGTTGATTGTCTCAGCCAATGCTAATATGTGTGGTGTGCCTTATCAATTACACCACACCTATTGGGGGTCCTTTTGTTGACCTCACTTTTGAAGTGAACTCTCAATCCCATCCTCTTAGACTTAGGAACCTTCTATACACTAAGATTTTCTTAGTCATAAGACACATCTAATGATTAGGTGAACACATAACCTAAGTCTAAAGACTTAGAAGGGTTAATCATAAGATTAGGCTATGCCTTAGGGCTTAAGAAAATTACCTATCCTATAGCCTAAACCCAGTCTAGGCACACTTTCTCAAATTAAACCCAAATTCAAATCTCAAATTCAAATCCAAATTTTAAATCCATATCCCAAATTTGACTCCAAATGATTGAAATCCAAAATCAAATTCAAATCCTAAGACACTTCCTAAGCCATATGAACTACCTTCATAAGCTTAGCCAAAACCCCTTTAAATCAAATCAAATTCAATTGATTTCTTTATAAATCAATTGTTTCTTCATTTATATTCACAAATATAAATGAAATTCATATCTGAATGATCAAAACTATATCCAAAATCAAATCCAAACACAATCAAAGCCCTTTGAGCTAATTCTTTGGACATAGCCAAATTCCATCCAAATCAAGTCAAAACTAATAGATTTTCTCTCAATCAATCATTCATTCAGTTATCTACCCAAATATAAATGAAAACTATAATAATCAAATCAAATCGAAGCTAACCCAAGTCAAACCCAACCTAGCCCTTTTGACTTGAAAATTTCAAATGAGCCAAAATCCTTAGACTCCAAATTGATTGTCGTTGAATTTATATTTCAATCTAGGGCTCATATATAAGTTCAACTAAACTCGGATCAAACTGAAACCAAACCAATTGACCCACTTAGGTCCACTTGACCTAAAGGACCCATTTGACCCAACTTCCAATCCAACCTAAATTGGATTGAACCAAGCTCACCAAAACCTTCCACCATGATTGTTGATCCCAATTGATCAAAATCAATTGGGTCAAACCAAGTCAACTTAGTCATTTGATCATGTCAACCCTTAGCCTAGATGAACCAAAACTAGCCAAAACTCATCCTATACTAAATTGATTGAAACCAATGATTTGAATCAACCCGAAATCAATATTTAAATATTACTTGACCACCAATTGAGTTGAATCAAGCCCAATTGGCCATTCGATCCAAGTTGACCCAAATTGGCTCTAAAGGACCAAATTGGGTCAAATCATGATCTAACCCAAATTGATTGCAACTAATGGTTCAAATTCATTCCAAATTTATTATTGAACTTGACCAAATCCATAATTGAGCCTAATTTGATAAATTGGTCAACTTGACCCAACCTAGCCCAAATTGACCTAAAGGGTTGAATTAGCCAAAATTTAAATTAAATCCAAATTGATTCAAACCAAAGACAAAATTCATCTTCAATTAGCCAATTGAACATGAATCAACCCATAACTCAATTTGGCCAATTTTGGTCAAATTGGTCAACTTGACCCATTTAACACATTTGATTCCAAATGAGCCAAAATTAATTCTAAACCAAATTAAATCAAATTGATCAAACCAAAACTCTTTGAATCATCATTTGAACTTAACCTAAGCCTTGGTTTGACCCAATTTGACCAAATGGTCAACCTAACCCGATATGACCCAATATGGCCCATATGACCCAAATTGAGTCAAATCCCTTGAAACCAAGCCATGACCCATTAGGGGCTGATCAAACCCAACCCAAAACCATTTGGGATCAGCCCAAAATTAACCCAACCCAATTAAATCCCTCATGGGTCCTCCCTCACAGATGATTCCACCCAACTTCATTCAATTCTACCCATCACATGCATTCAACTCCCCCTATCCATGGCATTCAATTGAAGTGTTACACATGGCACGCGGAGCCACACGGTGTCGCACAATTGATGCGTCTCATGTCGCGGGAAAGCGAAAATCTCGCGACATCACGCATCCACGATCCAAACTTTAAGATCGAATCCAAATAAGCGAAACATTGAAGTCCGATCCCCCAATGATGGATCGATAATGGAAAATCCTGTGGAACATTATTCATCCGATGGGATTTCACAATTTTGAACCAAATTTCATCTGATTTGGCTCATTTTTGTAGTGATTTTATTGGAAAATCTCCCAATTCATATCAAGACTAAATATAATAAAAAATGCAGGGTTTCTCTAAGGAAATTTCTAAAAATCATGCAAGAATTGACAAGAATAGAAATTTCGAAGGCCGACTAAAGTTTGGCAAAATTTACCTCACCAGGGATGGTTTTGAAGTTGAAGATTCGAAATTCTTAGGTACAAGAGGAATCTTTGAATGATGACGCTTTACTTGAATGATGTATCTTTGCTTGTCGTTCCTCACAAATCAACCCAGTTTTGGTGTTTCTAAAGATAGATGAGAAATGGTTGTTGGTTTTATTCTTGGGGTTGAATAGTGGTAGGAGGAAGATGAATGAACCCTCATTTCCCCATATTTTAATAGTGGTCGAAAACCCTCTTTTTTGAATAAAATAAATCAATCAAATAAAATAATGTGATAAAAATCTTCAGAATGGCTTAAATCACTTCAATTGATATCAAGGACTCTTAAAAAAATAATGTAATTTTTTGAATCCTAATGAACCCCAAACAAACACTTAAGATTAAAGTTTAATCAATTAAGGAATTAATTAAAATATAATCTAAAAATAATTTAAATACCAAATCAAAAATCAAAATGACGTAATACCCAAATGATTAGTAATAAAATCTTAAGTCAAAAGTATCATTTATCCCTCAATTGAAATTGAATTTAAACATAATTGAACCTAATTGAGTTAATGTAATTCAATTAAATGATTAGATTTTTAAATTAAACTCATAATTAAATAAATCAATGAAACTTTAATGTAAAATCAAACTAATCTTGTTAAACCAACACCAAGTATTGAATCTCAATTATATGAAACTACTTAACAAATTAAAACAAATTAAATATTAATTAATCATTCAATAAACTAAATATCAAATTGATTAATAAACCAATTCAACATAATCATTTGATATAAATCAAATTAATCTAAATAAAGTTAAAGTAAACTTAATCAACATATAATTAATTCACATCCATTTGGAATAAGATAATTAATTAGCCATTAATTCATAAACCTAACAACTAAATCAAACATGAATGAAATCTAATGAACATATAAATGAAGAAAATAAAACCTAACTATGATTATGAATAATCAAGTTTAATTGAAATAAAAATAAATAATTAAATCACTTAATTTAATGAAATGATAATAATAATGATAACCCTTTAATCAATAAAATTTAACTGCTTAATTAAAACTATCAAATTACCCCTAATCAAACTTAATTAATTAAACATCTAATTAATGCAAACTTAAGTAATTAATCCATCATCTTAATGAATCAAATTAATTTAAATAAATTACATTAAAGCTAACTCTTAAATTAAGCTTAAATCAAACCTTTAATTAAACTTAATAATTAATCACACCCCTCAAGTAAATTAATTAAATAAATCAAATTAATCATATTAAGCATAAGCTTAATCAAACATAAATTCAATTAAATACCAATCAAATCCTAAATTAAACATAAAAAATTAAGTCATTAATTACATCATTAATCTAAATAACTATAAAACCAAATTAAAAATTAAATAAATCTTCAATTAATTTAGTAATTAACTTAAACACACTTCTTAATTAAACTAATTATCCTTAAGCTAATCCAATTGAATAAACACCTAATTAATTCAAACTTAATGAATTAATCCATCATCTTAATGAACCAAATTGACTTTTTAAATCAAATTCATATCAAACACTTAATTAATCTACTAATTAATTTGATCACACATCTTAAATAAGCTAATTAAGTCAATCAAATTAATTATATTAAACTTAAACTTAATCAAACATAAATGCAATTAAATACTAATCAAAACCTAAATTAAACTTAAATTATTAAGTCATTAATTGCATCATTAATATAAACAAATATGAAATCAAATTAAAAATTAAACAAATCTTTATAATTAACATAAATACACTTCTTAATTAAACTAATTACATAATCACATTGAACCTAAGCAAACCCATAGACTAATAAATCTAATCAAATCAAATTTAATCAAATCAAATTAAATTAAGAAAGACCCTCATCAATTTAATATGTAATCAAATCAAATCTCATTCAACCTACTTAAATAAGATAAACTAATTAACTATCCAATGGATTAAATCAAAATACAAACCAAACTTTGATAAACATGATAAGTGGATGAGATTAAAAAAGTAAAATCCTAATTACAAAGAATAAAACTCAATTAAAATCAAAACAAAATCTCAATTAATCTAATCCGACCAAACTACAAATAAACGAACCATAATCAAATCAAATAAACATAAAATTAAGTCACATAACCATAATCAAAGAAAAGAATTAGATATTAATTTTAAAGGATATTGAATTATCAAGATTTAGTTAAACCAAAACATCTTATCTAAAATTAATTAATCAAAAACACATGGATTTAAACAAACTTAAACTTCATTACATATTAAGGATATTGAATTATCAAGATTTAATTAAACCAAAATATCTAATCCAAAATCAATCAATCAAATACTTAAACAAACTCAAATTCTAAATTCTAAATCAAATCAAATCAAGTGAATTGCACAAATTCAAATGGGCTAATTAGGATACTTAAGGACCTTAGTTAGACTCTTTGGGAGTTAGGATGTAGAATTGGGTCAGTTCTGTCTACAAATGGAATTCATTATACTCTTCATTCTTAAAAATCTAAACATCATTTTAACCAAATAAATGTGAAATAAAAATGAAAAATAAATAATTAAATCATTTAAATTAAAATCACCCAAAGTTAAAATTTAAAAAAATTCAAATTCCAAATTGAAACTTAAATTAAAGAAGCTTTGTAAAGTCTTGCCATACAAGCCTTAAGCAGACTCATTAGAATACTAAGTCAAAGTGATAAGTTTAGTTGTATGTATGATGTTGTGTTTTATTTTGTGATGTAATATTTTAGACTGAATGTTAGGGTGTATATTTTGTAGACTAGATGATAGGCCGTGATTAGCCTAATCATATTTTCTACAAGGGGTTGTGTTTAAGGGGCCGATGTAATAAAAATATAAATATAAATCCTTTTGTTGTACAGGTTGCTTAGCCCCTAAGCATAACCCATGTTAGGACAGGTGGACTTGGTTACCCATGTGTGGGGTACTAAGTCAAAATTATTCATATAATTTCTTAGATTGTATGGTGTGTTTAGCTAACATTTGTTTGACATATGTAGCTAGATTCATTTTCCTTGTTTAATGTAATTTTGTATTAGGAATTAGGATTAGTATTATGGAGGATTAGGATGAGCAGTGGCTAGAAGGCTTAGTCCACAGGATGCCTTTGGAGCAAATCAAATCAAATCAAAAGGAATAGAAGAAAGAAATGAAGAAAAGAAGACCCCCATAGCACGAATTATTTTTGTAATCCGAGTTATATAAGGGTAGAGCTTAGCTACCCATCTTCTTTTCTCTTTTCGAGGTGTATGGTAGAACCCAACCGCACTGGTCTTTTATTCTTTTATGGTAGTCAATAAAATATTTTGATGTTGTGTTTAGATTACGCACTAGAATTGCATACTTTTCCTAGTTTCTTTATGTTTGATGTTTGAATGTGTGGCCTGGATTTGGTAGGCTCTTAGGATAAAATTAAATTTTCTATCCGATAACTAAAATTTTAAAATAACTCATAACCTCACATAAAAGCCTTGGAATAAATCAAGACAATAAAATTTTTAGCAACCCCTTAGTTGGATGATTGTATGTATAACATCATGCATGAATATTCTCCCACTCTTGTTATGAGGGTGCTTCCAGCTGTACTAGAGAATAAAGGCTTAACCTTTGAGAGCCTTTGATAGAAGAACACCCATTTCTCTCTTGATTTAGCCCATAATCATGTTCTCATACATTTAGGCATATAAAATCTCATAGCCTGTGTCAAAATAAAGAGTCCAAAAGAATCAAATATATTTGATAAAATTTGCATTAGATTAAGTCATGAATTCATACCACTCATGCTCTAGTCTCTTAGGGAGTGAGTTTAAGGACTTAGTTTTTTTCTAAATAAATAATAGTTTAGCCATCTTGCAATACATAAGACTTGGTCACATGGATTTAAAGCATAGGAGGTGTTAGTTGGTAGCCACTAGATGGTTATAAGTCCAACAATTGGGCGGTTTATCCTCTCTTGTGGAGGTAGACCATTATGCCCACCTTTCACTTAGATTTAGGTTGTGCTTATGGCTTGTATCAAAGCTCCCTAGCTTAGGATCTGAGGTAGCTATTTCCTTCAGGCTACAAGCATAAATCCTCACCTCTTAGGTATTTTTACAATCTTATATTGTGGGATTATAAGTCATAGTATTCTAATAAAATATCAACTCAAATAATTAACTATCTTCAATTTCAAAAATATAAAGCTCAACTATAGGATAGATTGGAATGCTCTTCCTAATATCATGAGCATTTCCTATTTTCTCCCTTTGGCTTCCAAAATAAGTCTCTCCTTTTGATCTATCCCATTTGATTTTCTAACATATCCAATCCTTTGATAGTCTTGCCTTGAAATCTTTGGAGATCATGATTGTCTACTTTAATTGAGAGTATTCTTAAGGAATCTCGTTCCTTAGGATGTAATTAACTATGGGGCTTGCCTACATAGGAAACTTAATGAACCCGGCTTAAAATAAACCCTACTTTACTTTTTCATGTAAAGTAGGGGAAAGATCTCTAGTATATTCGAAGACTGATCATGCCTTAGGAGTTCTTATTAGGTGATTAGGTCCATTATAGGGTGGTGATTTCTATCTTTCAAGATAGTACATCATTCATTAATTTCATACTCAATCACTTTAATAAGTACACCCTAAGATCTGAGTGGTGTCCCACATCACAAAAATTAACACCACATAAAGAAATTCATATATTTAACCCATCTTATCCCCACCGGATATGAGCTCATATCTTAAGAAGATGTTCCCTCAAAACCAAATCATATCCTCTCCCCAATAGAGCCTCAAATCATAAGCCAACAAATCAAATCAAATTTTCATCCCCATTGGATGCCCCACCAATTAAATCAAATCAAATTTCTCCCCAACAAGGTGCAAATCATATCCTCACTCTAGTAGAACCCTCATGAAATTAAACCAAATCAAATCCCTATCCCTAGTGGATGATTTGAACCTGCTTCTGTAGTTGAAGGTTCATGCACTCATCCACATCTAATCTTTTCTCTCCTAATCATATCAAATCAACTCAAACTCTTATCGTCCATGGATAACCTAACGCTTCCCCGATGGAAGGTTCACATCCTTGATCCCTCATTAGATCCTTTCTTCCTCTCTTATGCCTTTGGCATAAGTTGAGTTGCATCTCAATATGACCTTGATTCTATCTACATCTTGAGTAGAGTAGATCATTTTCGTTAGTTCTTACAATCTTTTGAATGTTGTTGATCGTCTCAGTCAATGCCAATACGTATGGTGGGTCTCGTCAGTTACACCACACCTATTAGGCACCATTTTGTTGACCTCACTTTTGGAGTGAGTTCTTGACTTCTTCATCATAAATCTAAGACTCTTATAGACACTAAGAGTTCCTTGTCTTAAGACACTTCTAGTGATTAGGTGAACACTCAACCTAAGCCTAGAGACTTAGATGGTTTAGCCATAGTAATAGGTTATGCCTTAGGGACTTAGAAAGACTTGCCTACCCTATGGATTAAACCCAATCCATGCTTCCTTCCTCAAACCAAACCTTAAATCTAATTCAAATCCAAATTATAAAGCAATTCCAAATCAAATGATTGAATCCCATGATCAAATTCAAATTCCAAAACCCTTCCTAAGCCCTTTAATTTTATCTTATGGACTTACCCTTAATTAAATTCAAATCAACCCCAATTCAATTAATTTTCTCAAATATCCATTCAATCTCAAATCAAATTTCAACCTAAATTTGAAACCGCATGATTGAAACCCATGATCAAATTCAAATCCCAAAATCCCTTCCTAAGCTATGAACCACCTTCATATGCTAGCCAAAACTACCTTTTAACCAAATCAAACTTGGTTGATTTCTTTACAAATCAACCATTCCTTCATTTATATTCACAAATATAAATGAAATCTAAATTCAAATAGCCAAAACCAAATTAAACTAAATCAAACCAAATCAAGGCCTTTCTTAATAAGCCATATGGACCTACCTCCATAAGCTTAATCAAATCTCAACTCAAAGTCAATTGATTTTCTTATAAATCAATTATTCTTTCATTTATATTCACAAATATAAATGAAACCCACCTTCCAATGACAAAAACTAAATCAAACTAAATCAATTCCCTAAAGCCCTTTTGGCATACATCCTTAGACTTGGTCAAATTTACTCTCAAATCACTCCAAACTCAAGTGATTTTCATAAATCATTTATACCTTTATTTATATTCACAAATATAAATGAAATATAAATCCAAATGGCCAAAATCAAACCCAAATCAAATCAAATTTCTTGAACTTGGCTAAATGATAACAAAAGCAATTCAAAACCCATGGATTTCTTCATGAATCAATCATTCCTTTAATCACTCACACAAATATAAACATAAACTACAATTATCAAACCAAACTCAAGTCAACCCAAGTAAAATCCAAGTTATCCCTTTTGACTTGAAAACTTCAAATGAGCCAAAATCCATCATAGCCCAAATTGATTGTAGTTGAAATTATATTTCAATCCTAGGCTCATATATGAGTTCAACTAAACTTGAATCAAACTAAAATCAAACCAATTGACCCATTTAGGTCCACTTGACCCAAAGTGACCTAAAAGAAATTTTTGAGCCAAATTCTAATCCAACCCAAATTGGATTGAACTAAGCTCATCCAAACCTCATATCATGATCAACAATCATCCTAAGGTGATCAACTACCTTGAATTGGGTCAAACCAAGTCAACCTTTAGACCAAATGAAACCCAAATTAGCCAAAACCCACCATATACCAAATTAATTGAAACCATTGATCCAAACTAATTAATAATAAATAATTGAACATGACCAAACCCTTAATTGAGCCAAATCAAATCCAATTGGCCATGTGACCTAAGTTGACCCAAATTGGCCTATATAGCTAAAATGGGTCAAATCATGATTTAACTCAAATTGATTGCAACCCATGGCTCAAGTTCATTCCAAATCACTTATTGAACTTTACCAAAGAGCCCAATTTGACCAATTGGTCAACTAACCTAGCCCAAATTGACCTAAAAGGTCAAATTGGCCAAAATCCAAATTAATTCCAAATCAAACTAAACCAAAGCCTACAATCAATTTCAATTAACCAATTGAACATGAACCAACTCCTAACCCAACCCAATTTGTTCAAATTGGTCAAATTGGTCAACTTAGCCCTTTGACCTATTTGAATCCAAATGAGCAAAATCAAACCTAAGCTAAATTAATCAAAACCACTTGAACCAAAACACTCCAAATGATCATTTAAACCTAACCCAAGCCTCGGTTTGACCCAATTTGACTAATTGGTCAACCCAACCCAACATGAACCCATATGAACCCATTTGATCAAATGAAGCCAAACCACCCCAAACCAACCATGGGACCCTAGGAGCTAGCCAAGCCCAACCCAAACTAGTCCTAGATCACACCCAAACTAGCTCAAATCTAAGTGAGACCAAATCCAAGGGGATTAGCTATTGGACAAACCTCCATACATTGGATTCTTTCCATAAAAAGCAAAGTCCACTTTCCCATCACTTGGGCACCATTCAAGTGCCAAATGGGGTGTGCCTAGCCTTCCTAGGCCAACCTAAGCAAGCCTAGGATCATCCATGGACTAAGGGAAATCCAACTCTTTCTCCTTCCTTCATACCCGAGCACCCAAAGGACCAAGCCAACTCAATCCTCTCATATCTTTCCTTGAGCTCCTGCCACAACTTCCTCCAACCCTAGCATGCCACATGGAGTTGACAGCGACCCCTCTTATGCCTCGATGGTGACAAATAGACAAAAATTTAGGACTGATCCCATACGTCCATCAAGTGCAATTGAGGGGTATACTCCCTCAATTCTAGCAAGATTCACGACCATTTTCGCACTCTCTGAGCCCCTATGTGAGAAATGAAATCCCTCAGAGCATTTTCAAACCTTCCCAAGCCTCCCTCGATCAAAATTCCTTTCTCCTATGCAAAATCAATTAGGGGAGGGTGCTTCTGATTCATACTTCTTTTGCACTCCATCAAACTTCAATTAAACTCACACACACCATCACCACACCTTGTTGAGAAATACCAAATCATTTCCCAAGATTCCAAGTAGCCAGAGATAGGAGTTTGATCAAGATTAAATGCCAAATAGGAAGAGTTTGGCCTCTAGAGCAAACCATCTCAAATCAAGGCTCATGCGGCTCAACGGGACTTCATTTCTACCAAATGAAGCTTCCTCAATCATTGGAATTACCGGTCACAAGCTTCGGTGAGGTATGCCATTAAAACGTGATCCTTGAATAAAAATAGTTTGGAGCTTTGTGAAGGAAACTTGCATTTGAGCCCATCTTAGCCTTTGGATCCTTGTGAATCCCTCGTGTGAAGGTGTAGGTTGAGTTTGGAGTGGATCCAAGCTCGGGTGAGCTCGGATCAAGCGATCCATGCGGATGGGCTCTATCTCCTATCGCTCATAGTATATAGTAGGTCATCCGTTCTACGTGATTGGAACAGATGGCTCTGATTAGATCATGCATAGATCCTCTCTATTTTCTACTTAACTGTGGGATCTAATCGTGGCCATCCGATCTTAGATCAAATGGTCCACGGGAAAGTGCATCCACCGCAATCCATGTCAATGTCCTAATTTGACAACTTAAATAGTATATCCCATCAAGCCACGTGGAAAGCATCGCATCAACTGCCATGTGGCGCCGATAGATTAAGGTGTTAATTAGGATAATTAATAAATTTTAAGGCTGAAACTTCTAAAATTCATAACTAATCCTAGAAAAATCCAAAAAAATATAAATGATGGCTTATTTTAAAGTTATTTCAGAGGAGAATCCAAAAAAATTATTATTAATTAATTTTGAATAGTAATTTCTACTTAATTAAAGTTTAATTAAAATTTTAATTAGTCTAATTACTCTCTGATTAATTATCCAATTATTTTCAAAATTTCCAGAGATGTTTAAGGGGATGACCTCTACCTCCCATATTTTCTTAGAATTTATTGGATAGTTAACTAGAGAGATCAATAGATTAAGCCTTAATTGCTCTCATACCTTAATTAATGATAATTAAGCAAATGAATAGTGGATTAATTAATTAATTAAGTCTATTGCCATCTGTTAACAATGAAAAGTCTTAGGGAAATGGTTTGGGTTTATTTCTTATGACCATTTCATTAAGCCTCTTCATTTATTTCAAATTAATTAAAGTTTAAGTAATTAATTAGCCACTTAATTAATTAATTAAAAGAAAATGAATCTAATTATTTTATAGCCTAATTGACTATTTGAAATGACTTGGGCATTGGGATTGAGGCCTCTTCCTTGATCTCTTTCCCTAAGTTAATTTCATTATCTAATTAAAAGATATAATCAAAGGATTTAATTAACTAATTAAGTAATTAATTAAATTAATTTAAAATCCAATTCATTCCTAACTTTGACTAATCAACCTTGGGTAGTTCTTTAGATGTTTAATAGTCTAAGAAAGTCTAATGAAATTATGATTAGCTTACATGTGTGAGAAAATCAAAAAAGTAATTAATTAAATCCCTTAAGCCTAATTAACTATTAATCATGAGCCAATTACATTTGGCCCCTTTCATTCCTTATGAGCATTGCTAATTTACTTTTATGTGGTTGCATATCATGTTGGCTCATCATTAATTAGTTAATTAACTTAAGGTGATATAACTAAGGGTCTAATTAATTGATTTAATTCATACCTCAACCTAATTAAGCCATAAAATCAATTTAATCACTCTTCATTAAATCAAATTAACTCACACATATGGGAATGGCATTAGGATTAGAAAATATATTTTACATCCCTTAAATCAAATCAAACATGAAATTAAAATGGCTTTAAGAAACTTTGGTTTATTTTAAATAAACTTATTTAATGTGATTGTCCTTAGAAATTAGTTGGATTGAATGAAATTACATGCTTGTGTTGCTTTATTTCTTTGCAATCATATTAAAATATTGTATGCAACTTGTAGTCATGCATTCATTTCTTTCAAAATTTAATTAAATAAAATGATTTCCTTTATGTCAAATTTGCATGTGTTTGACTTAATTATAAATATGTGTGGTTATTATCACTATTAAATCTCAAATATATTTTCAAAAGCTTATTAATGAATAATTACATATATTGTGACTTTAGTTACATATACATAGGAGGTGCATGTGAATATGAGTTTAGTGTATGAAATGAAGTCTTTTCCTACATTCATATGTTGACTTATATAAGTTTGAATGTTAATGGGTATATTAATCTAGAAATCCTGGATATGCCCGGCTTTAAGTAGCCCTAAAGGAGGTTGCTACCTCACTCTCTTGATGCAAAATAATGGCGGCGTACCTATTTGATTTCATTCTTATGCACTTTGACATTTTAATAGATAGAGCTTTAATTCATTCACATAAATAAATCAACTAAATCAAACTCTACTTTTGCATGGTTTTCTATTCTTATAGTTGCTTACACATCCATATGTATTTAAGAATAGCAGGTATATTAGTCTCCACTTCCGAGGACACACGTCTTTAAGTAGCCCCAAGGAGGTTCCTACCTCACTCCCCTGGTGCAGAACAATGATGACGTACTTGCTTAAAAGTTTCATACATTTGAATGTGTACTTAGCTAATGAATGAAAACCCCCTCTTTCTATTAAAAAGATATGCATTCATATTTTTCTCAAGTTGTTAGGTTGATTAGTCATATGATTTAGAGTTCTTTCTTATGCTTTTGTATAAGAATTTAGATAGAGATTTAAACTAATATTATAAAATAATTCAACCAAATGAAACATCAATTCCAAGTACATTTGCTTACATTCATCATTTTAGTGTGCTAAGATACAAATTGCATGAATAGTTATATTTAGGACTTAATCATATGCATGCTATATATGATGGAAAGAAATGAACAAATATGTGTTATGTGATAGTAATTAATTCCAATTAATCTTAGGATGCATTTCTTATTGAATGAATTTAATTAAAGTGAACCTAAAAATAGGATTAATTTAAAAAAATTTATAGTCATTCATTAAAAGGAATTGAATAATTAATTTTCTATTTAGATGTGACTTAAGGTAGGGATAAAAGAGAGTGATCCTCTCTTTCCTTCTCTTTAAAACACTTAGTTATTTTATGTAGGTCAAATGAAACAAAAGATACTAAATAAAATATATAAATCAATTAAACCACTTAAAGTAAAACCACCATTTATAATTAAATGTCATTCACACTTAGAGAATGATAACTCTAAAGCTTAGTTAGAACATACCACATAAGCCTTATACACATAATAGATTAAGTCACCACTTCTAGCTTTATGTTAGGGCAGTTCCTGGTTTGATGTATGTTTATTTTGTGATGTATTATTGTAGGTTGGATGTTAGGGTGTATGCTTCATAGACTAGATGTTAGGCCGTGATTAACCTAATCATATTTTTTGCAAGAGATTATGCTTAAGGGGTGCTTAAAATAAATATAAAATATTCTTTTTTGCAAGTTGCTTAACCCCTAAGCATAATCTAATTTAGATAGTGGACTTGTTACCCATGTGCATGCTAAGTCCAAATCATACATATAACTTGGGTTGTATGGTGTATGCTAACACTTATTTTGAAGTGATCTGTAGGATTAACAGAAGGTTTAATCCTGGGGTGTCATGTGATGCTTAGAACCTACCAAATCAAATGAAGTAAATCAAATGAAGAAATGGAGAATATAAAAGATATGAAGATATGAAGACCCCCCATAACATTTATTCATTTATGTATTTGTAATTATTCTTTCATATACCAGGTTGTATAAGGGTAGAGCTCAGCTACCCATTTTTCTTTTCGGATTGTATGGTGGTACCCGACCGCACCAGCCTATTATTCTTTCACGTTGAGTTTATAAATCATTTGATGATTTGTTTATATTGTATAATAGAAATGGCATGTATTTTCCTAGTTTTTTCATATATGATAATTTAATGTATGGCCTGGATCTGATTAGGCTTTTAAGAAAAAAATTAATTTTTTTACCCCAACTACAACTCATAACTAATTTTCTAAATAACTCATAACCTGATTTAAAGCCTAGGTATTAAATCAAGATAATTAAAATATTTAGCAACCCCTCAGCTGAATGTTGTATGCTTAATATCATGCATATCATCTTATTTCACTCATGCTAAGAGAAGGTTTCCATCATTGTACGATAGGGGAAGACTTGACCTTTGAGGGTCTCCATTGTGGTGGAAAACACCTATTTCTCTCTGATTTAGCCAATAACCCTATTTCATCATGCATTTAAACATAAAAAATTTATAGCCTTTGTCAAAATGAAAAATCCAAATTTAAATAAAAATTAATAAAATTTGCATTAGACTAAGTCATTATTCATACCACTCATTCTCTAGTTTCTTAGGGAGTGGGTTTAAGAATTTTAGTTTCTTTATAAATAATAACAACTTAACCATCTTGCAAAATATATATGACTTGACTTCATGGTTTTAAAATGTAGGAAGAGCAAGCTAGCTACTACTCCAAGTGATTATAAGTCCAGCAGTCGAGTGGTTTACCCTCTTGTGGAGGTAAACAATATACCCATTTTCGCCTTAGATTTAGGACATGCTTTGGCCCTCACTAAAGCTCCCTAGATTTAAGATCTGAAGCTGTTATTTTCCCTCGAGCTACAAGCATAAATCCTCACCTCTTAGGCATTTCCACAATCTTATATTGTGGGATTATAAGTCCTAATTTTTTTATAAAATTTCAACATAAATATATAATTCTCTTTAATTTCAAATATATAAAACCCACCCATAGGATAATTTGAGATGCTCATTAGGCTTCCTAGTATCATGAGCATCCCTACTCATCTCCTTTTAGCTTCGATAATAAGTATCTCCTTTTGATCTATCCCACTTGATTTTTCAAACATAGCTAATTTATTGATAGTCTTATCTTTGAAATCTTTGGAGACAACAATTTCCTATTTTAATCGAGAATATTCCTAAGGAACTCTCCTTTCTTAAGATGTAATTAACTATGGGGGCTTGCCCCTATAGAAACTTTAGAACCCGGTTTAAATAAACCCACTTTATTCATCCATGTAAAGTAGGGAAAAAATCTCTGATATATTCAAAGACCCATCATGTCTTAGGAGTCTTTATCACGTGATTAGGTCCATCATAAGATTATGATTTTATCTTTTGAGATAGTGCACTATTCCTTGATGTCATACCGATAACCTCAATAAGTACACCCTTGGATCTATGTGGTGTCCCCCCTCCCCATACACATGCATTTAAAAATAAACACCATAAGGTATTAGAAATTTAAGAAAGTACATGTCATTATTAAACTAAGAAAGTGAGATTATTTATGACCTCTTTGGGGCTACTTAAAGCCTTGTGTTCCTGGGATATCCAAACTATATACTTACTAATTTAAATATATGTAAGCATATTCACTGGCATAGAAATAAATTCATGTAAATGTTATATAAAATCTTTATTCATATAAATCTTAATGACATGAAAAGTAAAGTTTTACTCCAAATTCTAGCACATGTATACAAATAAATGAAATTAAGCAAGTATGTGTCATTGTTAAACTAGGAAAGTGATGTTATCTATGATCTCCTTAGGGCTAATTAAAGCCTCGTATTCATAGGATGTCTAGACTATATACTTGCTAACCCAAATACATGCGAACATATACATGAAACATAAGCATAAAATAATTCTTTACTATATTTAGGTTACAACTAAATGGAAACTTCATCATGTATTTATAACAAACATTAACTTAAACTTCACATTTCTTATTTATTAATAACTTATAATTTCAAAACTAATTTGAGATTTATTAGTGATAATAGCCACACCATATAATAACTCTTATCCAACACATGCAACTTAAATTCAATCACATTCTTTTAATTCTCTTTTTTTATTTTAAAAATATGAACATGTGAAGAAAATGACATACACATTTATATAACTAAAATAAAGTAATTGAATATTACCACATAATATACTCAATTACATTGAATCCTAAAGATAATTAAGCCAAATAGACATTCATTAATGCCAATCAAAGTTTTTTATAAATTTTGATTTTGATGTTTAAGTTGTTAAAACCTAAAGAGGAGAAATAATACTTAGGATTTACTGCATTCCCATGTTGGTGATTTGACTTATTTAAAGAAGGAAATTAAATAAATTTTATGACTTGGTTAGGTTCAAGCCATTATTCACATCAACTTAATTACCCTTCCCTGAGCTTCTTTAATTTAATCAACTACTTGATCATGACCCTTCAATGATATGCTTTAGAAAAATAAAATTAGTAATGCACCTAAAGGAGTCTAATACAATTGGGCTCATGCTTAAGAGTTAATTAAATTAAAGGGGAAAAATCTATGAGTTAAATACTCTTATGATTTCCCACACCAATGGGGTAATCATAATTTCTTTATTGATTTTATCCTATTAAACACATAAAGGGATTAATGGATTAAATTTGAATTATCTAAATCAATTTCTAATTTTTATTTTTATTTTATCACTGATTTTTAATTAGTTTTTAATTATTAAACATATTAATTAACCCTCTTAAAGAAGTATACTTGAAAAAATAATTAGGAAAGAGTTCTTAATTATTTCTCTAATTATACCCACTATTTACATCGATTAATTAGCACTAATTGTTAAATTTTTAGTGTCCACCATTTTAATAATCATTTAATTAATTAAAAAGGGTAATTAGGGTTAAAATTCTAAAATCTTTAAACTACATGAAGAATAATTATAAAAAAATTATGGGATGAGACATCCTATAAAATCATCCCACCAAATTTGGAATTAATTAGCCAAGTAATTTAGCCTTAATTTAGATAATTAGCCTAAGCTTCAAACTTTAATTATACACTATTCATTAGGTGTTGATTAGAAATTTTATTTTTATTAAATTCTCCTCTATCTAACTTTTCCAAAATGAGTTTATTTGTAATTTTTGGATTTTTTACAATAAGTTATAATTATTTGAAGTTCTTGCCATTTAATTATATTTTTAAGCCTTAATTAATCCTTTAAACTCTCAGTGCCATATGGATGATAACCCAATAGTGCTTTCCATGTGATGTCGTGGTATTGGCCACTTAAATCATTTGGTACGGCTGTTGACTCAACGGCGATGGACATAATTTTATCTCGATCGTCATCTTGAATTTGGTGTAGAGATTAATCTCAAATTTCAATAGGATTAAATCAAGATTTCTAATGCAATTAATCATAGTCATCCATTATAATCACCGAAATGGACAACCGGTGATCCATCGTCCCACGAGCACCGGAAGACTGACACCATCTACCTTTCATCATTTGATCTGAGCTCACTAGAGCTCATTCGATAGTGGAATCAACTCCAAAATGATCAAGGGATGAATCTAGGGAGATCCTAGAAGATCACACGAAAATATGATTCACTTCAAAAAAGACCAACACTTAGAGGCCAAGAATACTATTGCTGGATTTTTACCTCACAGGAGCTATATACTGGTGGTCATCAATAGAGGTAGCTTTGTTTGAAAAGACGAAGCCCTGCTGAGAAGATATCTAGCTGCCTCCCCACCATCGATTTGTGGATCAAACACCAGTGCAAAGCTTGTTGGAGTTAGTCTAAGGATTTCTTTCAGTGGTCGAATTACTCAAGAAATTATTCATTTTAGCTCACCGAAGTGAGGTGAAGGTGTGGGAAGAGTTAATTTGACTTTGGTTAAAATTTGAAAAGTTTGGATAGATGGAGTTCTCGGGTCCAATCAGGAGCTAGTTTCACCTATAGTGTAATACACGAGGAGCTTGGGAGAGGGTATGAGACTGTGAAGAATGCTCTAGGGAAGCTCTCTATTGAGTTTGAATGGATGGGAAAGAGCATACTCTCCTCCCCAACTAAACCATGGGCTAGGGTTGGTTCAGCCTTTTGCAGCTATTCGACCGAGAGTAGGTTGCCGGAGATGGTAGGGGACCGCTAAGGTGGATGTGGATGAGAGTTAAGGGAGTGTAGTGGGTTGCCATGAGGTGTACACTCTCCCTCAAGTGGACTAATGATTGCCCATTGGTTCTCTAGTGGCCAAAGGCTAAGCCCAACAACTTTGTGTTTGATTGGGTTAGTAGTCCTCTATCCAAGAAGAGCCAAAGGTATATGTCATTGGGTAAGGGGTTGGAGAATCCACCCAAATGGGAATTTTATCACATTTGGGTGAATTGGTTCAACTAGTATGACCTAAATCAGGTTCACTATGGGCTGGGCTCACTTGGGCAGGCCCATGGTGGCCCAAGGATGAGTCATGCCAAGTTTGATTGGGTTTGGTTCAATTTGACCCATATAGGTCAAATGGGTCAAGTTGGGCAAAGTTGACCATTTTGACTAAATTGGGTCTAACTGATGACTTGGGTAAGTGTGGTGTTTATTTTTCGATGTGTGGGGGACACCATGCAGTTTGTAGGGGTACTTATTGAAGTGATCGGGTATGACATTGAGATATGATATAATATCTTGAAAGATAGAGACATCACCCTTTAATGGACCTAATTACCTAATAAAGACTCCTAAGGCATGATGAGTCTTCGAATGTACCATAGATTTTTTCTCTACTTTACATGGATGAATAAAGTAGAGTTTATATTAAACTGGGTTCTAAAGTTTCTTATGAAGGCAAGCCTTAATAGTTAATTACATCTTAAGGAATGAAATTTCTAAGAATACTCTCAATTAAAGTAGATAATTATCATCTCCAAAGATTTTAAGGTTAGATTATCAAAAGATTGGTTATGTTTGGAAAATCAATTAGGAAAGTTCAAGGAGAAGACTTATTTTTGAATCCAAAGGAAGATAAGTAGAGAGCACTCATTATGCTAAGAAGCCTTGTAAGTGCTCCAATCTATCCTATGGTGAGGCTTTATATATTTAAAAGTGAAGAGATTTATTTTATTTGAGTTAAAATTTTATTAGAATGCTAGGGCTTATAATCCACCAACACAAGATTGTGAAATGCCTAAGAGGTGAGGATTTATGCTTATAACTTAAAGAGAAATAGCTACCTCAGATCCTAAATCTATGGAGCTTTAGTATGAGCTAAAGCACAACTTAAATCTAAATGGCAGGTGGACATAAAGGTTCACCTCCACAAGAGAGGATGAATCTTCTGACTTCTGAACTTATAACTACCTTGAGTGACCACCAACTAACTCCTCCTATAATTTTAAAGTCATGTAGTCCAGTCTTATGAATTGCAAGATAGCTTGGGTGGTTATTTAAGTTTGAAAGAGACTAAAATCCTAAACCCACTCTCTAAGAGACTAATGCATGAGTGTTATGAGCATATGACTTAATTTAATGCAAAATATTCTGAAAAATTTTTTATTCTTATTTTTGACACATCATTTTGATAAAGGCTTTAGGATCTTTATATGCCTAAATGCATGATGATATGGATTATTGGCCAAATCAGTGAGAAGAGGGTTTTCTCCACCACAAGGTATGCCCTCACAGGTCAAGCATTCCCATATCGTGCAAAGATGGAGATCCCCCAATTTTAAGGAAGAAGAAATATGCATGCATGATATGAGACAATTTAAGACTTAGGCTTTATGATATGAGACAATTTTAAGGACAATCATACAGCTAAGGAGTTGTTAAATCTTTTAATTATCTTATTTAAGACTTAGGCTTTATGATGAGATTATCAATTATTTAAAATTTAGTTTTGAGTGATTAGTTGGATAAAAAATTTATTTTTATCCTAAGAGCCTAACGCATCTAGGCCACACATTAAAGTATCAATCATAAAGAAATTAAGAAAAAGATGCAATTTCAATACACAATCTAAATAAATCATCAATCAATTTCTATAAATATCATGAAAGAATAAAAGTGGTGTGGATGGGTGCCATCGTATAACTCAAAGAAGAAAAGATTGGTAGCCGAGCTTTACCCTTATATAACTTGGAATATGAAAGAATAATTATAATTTTATTAAATACTATGGGGGTCTTCATTCTTCACTCATTCTTTGATTTGGATGTGTTTTCAAAAGCATCACAGGGTACCCCAGAACAAAATCTTCTAGCTACTTCTCATCCTAATCCCCATAGAACCAATCTAATTCCTACTACAAAATAACATTCATATAGGAAAAGTAAATCTAGTTACACCTGCAAAACACAGGTTAGCAAAATGCATATTTAATCCCAAGTAGTTATATGTATAGTTTAGACTTAGCACTCTGCACATGGGTAACCAAGCCCACCTATCCTAACTTGGATTATGTTTACGGGTTTAAGCAACCTGCAAAGAGAGCATTTATATTTATTTTTAAGCACCCCCTTAAGCATAATCCCCTGCAAAAAATATGATTAGGTTGGGAATGGCCTAACATCTAATATATGAAATATACACCCTAACATCCAATCTATAAAAAATATATCACAAAATAAAATATTCATCACATCATGTACCATCCTAACATAGAGCTAGAGGTGGTGACTTAATTCTAATGTGTGTGTTGAGGCTTATATGGTATGTCTTACTAAGCATTAGAGTTATATTTTTCTAAGTGTGGGGAAATTTAATTTAACATGGAAGGTTGGTTTCACTTTAAATTATTTAATTGATTTGAGAATTTTTATTTTATATTTTATTTCATTTAATTTGATTTACACTTAGCAACTAAGTGTTATAAAGAGAAGGAAGAGGATTACCCACTTTCATCCCTACCTTAAGCCAATTTCTAAAGTATATTAATTTGATTTAGTCCTCTTTAGAGAATGGCTTATTACTCACTTTTTAAAATTAATCATAAGTTTAGGTTCACTTTTAAGTAATCTTATTTAATATGAAAGGCTTCTTAAGATTAATCTAATTGAATTACTATCACATGACATATATCAAACCATTTCTTTCCATCACATGTAACATGCATATGATTTAATATCTAGCATATCTATACATGCACCATATTTTAGCACACTTAAATGATGAATGTATGTGTATATTTCAAGTTTATCTTTTCATTTGATTGAATTATTTAGCATATATAGATTTAAAGCTCTATATAAATTCTTATACAAAAGTACATAAAAATGAAATTAAATAGGTACATATCGTTGTTAACTAGAGAAGTGAGGTAATCAAATGACCTCCTTGGGGCTACTTAAAGTCTCGTATTCTGGGGATGTCCAAACTATATACCCATTGCATTCAAACTTATGTAATTTTTCATACATGAACATGAGAAAGAGAACTCTAAATCATATAATTAGATAATTCAATAATCTAAACAAATATGAATATATGTATTTTTAAATGGAAAAGATGATTATCATTCTCTAATTAAATATACACATGCATGTATAAAAGACATAAATAAGTACGTTCCTTTGTTAACGAAAAGTGAGGTAATCAAATGACCTCCTTGTGGTTACTTAAAGCCTCGTATTCCTAGTATGTCCAGACTATATACCCATTTTTTTTAATACATAAACATGTATTTATAATTGAGAGGATGAAAATCATGCAAAGATTGTATTTTCTTTAATTGAATTATTTATGTATATGATTTAAAGTTCCATATAAATTTTAATGTTATAATACATAAGAATGAAATCAAATGGGTACATGCCATTGTTAAACCAAGGAAGTGAGGTAATCAAATGACCTCCTTGGGCTACTTAAAGTCTCGTATTCTTGGGATATCCACACTATATACATGTTACCATTCAAACCTATGTAAACCAACATATGAATAAAGGAAAGAGGACTTAACATTCATATACTTAAGACAGCACATACACTTCTTATGTATTTATAACTAACATCACACATATGTTATTATCCATTTATAAGCTTTTAAGAAATATATTTGAATTTAATAGCGATAGTAGCCACATATATATTAAGTTAAATCAACATATGCAAGCTTGACATAAAGAAATTTTTTTTTTATTTAATCAACTTTGAAAAATATAAATGTATGTAACCAAATGACATACAATATTTAGCATGATTGAAAAGGAATAATCAAATACAAATATGTGATTCATTCAATCAAACTAATTCCTAAGGGCAATCATCCTAAATAAAGCCATTCAAAGTAAACCAAAGTTTCTTTTTGCCATTTTTAACTTCATGTTTTGATTTGATTTAAGGACGTAAGGAAACAAGTTGGTTGATCCTAAACCCATTCCCATGTTTATTAATTAATTTAGTTTAATAAAATATAATTAAGTTGATTGTATGAGTTAATTAGGTTGTAGTTATGCACTAAATATATTAATTAACCCTTTCTATGTTACCTTAATATAATCATCCAAATAATTATGAGACAATATGATATGCACATGAATTGTAAATTAAAGTATCAATAATCCTAAGAAATAAAAGGGGCCTATTGCAATTAGCTCATAAATTAATGGTTAATTAGATTAAGGAACTTATTTAAGTACTCTTATGGTTTCCCCACTTATGTGGGCTAACCATAATTTCCTCAAATATCTTTAGGTTATTAAACACCTAAAGATCTACCCATGATTCAAATACTTAGGTTATGATGTGATTGTGATTTGATTAATTAACTAATTAATTAATTAATTAATTAATCTCATTTTAATTAATTTTCCCTTTATATGGAATGGACATAGGGAAAAGATTAGAAAAGAGGTCCTAACCTCATTCCCCTTGCCCATCTATTATTCAACAGTGATTAACAAGCTTAATTAATTATTTCTTTATTGCTTAAGAGGTTAACTAATTAATTAGATTAATTAAGTGAGTGATTAAGGCTCAAATGGTTAATTATCCCAATTAACTAAACAATAAATTCTAAGAAAATTATGGGAGGTAGAGGTCATCCCATTAAACTTACCCACAAAGTTTAGGATTAATTATCTAAGTAATTAAAGAGTAATTAAGCTAATTAAGTTTTCAATTAAACCCAAATTAAGCATCTATTACTGTTCAAAATCACTAAGAATTAATTTTAAATAATTCTTCTCTGAAATACTTTTAAAATGAGTATTTATTTATATTTTTCTAATTTTTTTATGATTTGTTATGAATTATGGAAGTTTCATCCATTAAAAATAATTAATTATCCTTAATTAAGCCTAATCCTGTTGGCGCCACGCAGACCACTAACATTGCACGCTTTCCATGTGGCACCATGGAATTGGTCACTTAAACGATCCACTCGGTTAATGTGGTCGGCGCGGACGCTTTCATCTTCATCCCGATCGATCGATCGATACGATCAATCTTGTGGTTCCTTAAGGGCTTAATCAGATCAATCTAGTGGATCTAATCACAACCATCCATTTTGATCATGCAGAATGGATTGTGCATGATCTATCATCATACGAGTGAAGGAAGATTGAGATCGTCTGACGGAGGTCATTCGATGGAGATTGTCCGATGGAGGTCATCCAACGGAGGTCGTCCACCATTCCTCACTTGATCCGAGCACACCCAAGCTCGCATCAACTCCAAATGGATCCCACACCTTGCAAAGGATCCAAAGGGATCCAACGGCAAAAAGATCACATGATGTGTAAGTTTCCTTCTAAAAGGTCAAACAAAAATCATCCAAAGCTCAATTTTAATGGAATTACCTCATGAGAGCTCAACACCGGTGGTGAATTCGATTAAGGAAGCCTCATCTAGTGGAGATAAAGCCCTATTGAGCAGCAATTTGGATCAATTCCTCATCATTCGCTCAGAAGGCTACTAACCAATGATTTAGAGGTTGGTGTTGATCGAAGTCACACGTCCGGTGGTCAGAGGGATCGACAGGTGATTCATTCTTGCTCGATGAGGTGGGGATGGTGTGTGTGAAGTTAATTTATGTTTGGTAAAGAACTAAGGAAGTTGGACTAAGTGGGGTGTTGCCCTATTTCGGCTTGAAAGAAACCGGCAATGGGGGAGCTAGGGAAGCTTGGAAACGGCTCTAGGGAGTTCATCTAGCTGCTAAGGCTCTCTGAGGGTCAAATGCCTATATTTTGGATCGAATTAGAGGGATTATACCCCCTCCTCCCTTCGATCAGATGGTGTGGATTTGTTTGGCTTCTGATGGTCATCCAGTCATTGATGGTGGTTGTGGGTGGCTCGGTTTGAGTAGCCAAAGGCAAGGGAGTGGCTGCCAAGGTGGGATGGAGGCTGTCCTTAGGTTTCAAATGTGCCAATCAAAAGAGGTGATGTGAGTTCACCTCCCCATGGTTCATGGCTAACCCAACCACCCCTTGGGTTAGGTCCGGCAGTGTCCAAAGTACCTAGGTGGACCATTAAGAGGTTGCCAAGTGGTCAAGGAGAAGAAATGATCACTTGAATGGGTGATTTGTCTCATGTGATGTCTTTAATCCAAATGTATGATGGTCATTTGGAATTGGATTTGATTTGGGCTAGTTCAACATGAGTCTAAGGTGTGTCAGCCTAAGTTTCAAGTGATTTGGAATTGATTTGGTTTGGTTTGACTCGATTTGAGTTCATTTGGATCAAATGGGTTAATTTGGGTTAAGTTGACCAATTGGTCAAATTGGATCAAACTAAGGATTGAAGTTCATATAATCATTTGAAGTGTTTTGGTTCAATTGGATTGATTTAGTTTGGCTTAGATTTGATTTTGGCTTATTTGAGTTCATTTGGATCTAATGAGTCAAGTTGACCAATTTGACCAAATTGGCCAAATTGGCTTGGGTTAGGTCTTGGTTTGGGTTTGATTGAAAATTGAAGATGATTGTAGGCTTTGGTTTGAATTAATTTGGATTTGGTTTTGGTTTAGGATAAATTGACCTTTAGGTCAATTTGGGCTGAATAGGTCAAGTGGGTTCAATTGGTCAAATTGGGTTCAATTATGGTTTTGGTCAAGTTCAACAATCAATTTGGAATAAACTTGAGCCATTGGTTGCAATCAATTTGATTTATATTTTGATTTGACCCAATTTGGCCCTTTAGGTCAAATTAGGTCAACTTGGGTCAAGAGAGCCAATTGGGTTTGGTTTGGCTCAATTGAAGGTCAAGTTATATTCAAATATTGATTTTGAGTTGGTATAAATCATTGGTTTCAAAGGATTTGACATAGGTTGTAATTTGGCTAGTTTGGGTTCATATGAGTTAAGAGGGTTGACTTGGTCAAAGGACCAAGTTGACTTTGTTAGACCCAATTTGTGATAATTGATCAACCTAGGGTGATCAACAATCATGATATAAGTTTAGTTGGGCTTGGTTCAATCCAATTTGGGTTGGATTGAAACTTCATTCAAATAGGTCAAATTGGTCACTCTAGGTCAAGTGGACCAATTGGGCTTAGTTGAGTTGATTTTGAGTTGAGTTTGGTTTGGTTGAATTTATATATGGTATTGGATTGATTTATAAATTTGTTTGCACTTGGTTTGGGTTCAAATGGATTTTGGTTCATTTGAATATTTCAAGTCAAATGGGTTAGTTAGTTAGGTTTGACTTGGGTTGATTTTGGTTTGGCTTGATGATTATAGATTTCATTTATATTTGGAATGATGATTGCGAGAATGATTGATTCATGATAAAAATCAATTTATTTTGGTTTAAATTTGGTGGATTTTTTGGCTAAGTCCATGGAAATGGTTTGTGTGGCTTAGGAATGGTTTTAATTTAGTTTGATTTAGTTTTGGTCATTTGAATGTAGATTTGATTTATATTTGGAAGATGATTGAAGATATAAATTTATTATTGGAAAATCAATTGAGTTTGAAGTAATTTGTTGACAAATTTGGCTAAGCTCATGAAGGTAGTCATAGGGCTTAGGAAGAGTTTGATTTAGTTTGGTTTAGTTTTGATCACATGACTTAAGAGGGATTTTGAGTTTGAATTTAGTTTGGGTTTGATATGATTATAGATTTTGGCAAGTTGATTTGATTGTCTAATTGATCTAGGGGAAAATCAATTGAGTTTGGATTGAATTGATTATAAGTTTCAATCATTTGATTTGGATGATGAGTTGAATTTAAGGTTTAGTTATGGCTTAAGAAGGTGAAAATAGGTTGGGTTTAAGCTATAAGTAAGTAGATTATCCAAATCCCTAAGGCAATAATCTAATCCTATGGTTAACCTTTCTAAGTCTCTAGGCTTAGGTTAAGTGTTTACCTAATTACTAGAAGTGACTTATGACTAAGAAATTCTTAGTGTCTAAAAGACTCCTAAATTTAAGATAGGAAGATTGAGTCCTCACTCTAAAAGTGAGGTCAACAATAAGTTCAATTGATCATTTGGAGTGAATGAGTGCTAATTGGTTTGATTCAATTTGGGTTAGATTTGTATTTGGTTCATATGGTTCAATTCAGGTCAAATAGGCATATTGATCAATTTGATCAAGTTGACCAAATTGGCTTGAGCATGGGTTAGGTCTATGTTCAATTAGTCATTTGTAATTGATTGAAAGAGTTGGTTTGAATTGATTTGAATTATAGAGCGATCTGGTTTAATTTGACCCTTTTAAGTCAAATTGGGCTAAGTAGGCTAATTGGGTTAGATTGACCACATTGGGTTCAATTGGAGGTTGGATCATGTTTAATACTCAATTAGTGACTAATTGGAGGCATTGGTTTCAATCAATTCGTTCTCAGGATTTGATTTAGTTCAATTTGACCCTTTAGATCAAGTTGGATCAACTTGGGTCAAAGGACCAAATTGGCTTGATTAGGTTCAATTAATTGTAGTGGTGTTGACATATAATCATCAATGAAGGGATTGGATGGCTTGGTTTGATCTAATGGGAGTTTAATTAAAGTTTGGCTCAATTACCCCTTTTAGGTCACTTTAGGTTAAGTGGCTTGGTCAAGTCAACTTAGACTAATTAGGATTATGGATGGTTGGGAGGTGTTCAATGATGAATTTGAGGTTGATTGGTGGTTTTGATTGCAATTGATGTGGGCTTTGATTAGGTTTTGGTTCATTTGAACCTTTTAGGTCAAATGAGCTAACTTATGTTGATCGAATTCCCTTGGCTTAATTGTAAGTGTCGGAGTGGCTTGAAATGATCTATTGAATAATTAGAATGATTAAGAAAATCAAACTAGATTTAGCTTGTTTGAATGGGTTTGAATGGAGTTATAGGATTAAGGTGGGCTAACTTGGGCTAAGATCCAAGTTAAATTTGACTTGGAACTTGGATTGGAGAACCAAATTCAATTAAAGTTAATTGAATAGGTTCTAGTTATTTCAGCTCCAATCACATAAGCTTAAGTTTGGATGAGTAGATGGGCATGAGTCTTGGTTTAGGCCTTAGGGTAGGTGAAACCTATTTATCCTAAGGTAAACTCTAGGCTAGGGCTATGCTCTATAAGTATTTAAGCTTAAGTTCTAGTGTTCCCTTAATCATTAGAAGTGTCCTAGCACTAAAGAAGTCTAAGTGTCGAGAAGGCTCCAAGGTCTAAGATAAGAGGGATCAATTCTCACTCCAAAAGTGAGATCAACAGAAAGTTTTGATGTCTATGTGTGTGGCACAAGAATCAAACTTTATTAATGCCAGATGAAATCAAAATAGACTTGTATCACAGGGGTTTCCAACCAAATTATTTGTTTTGGACTTCACATGGTAAGTTAGAGCCACATATTGATGCTAACAGTGGTTCCTCAACAAGTCATCCATGCCTCTCAGGTGAATATGATTTTAGCAGAACTTATGAAGAAATGATCTATGATGCTACTAGAGTATAGTACCATGTGGAGGAAGAGCCACCTAATAAGGAAGTTTAAAAGTTTTATGACATACTAATGGCAGCACAATGACCATTGTGAGAAGGATGCATGAACCACACTAACCTATCTGTGATCGTAAGATCTTAAGTATTTAAACTAAATTTAATATGCCACGTGAATGATTTAACTAATTCGTAGTGCTGTTAAAAGAAATAAACCCATAGAAAAACATAGTTCTTAAAATCTTGTATAGAATAAATAAATTGGTGTCAAAGTTAGGACTATGTTCAAAATAAATTGATAGTTGTCAATGATTGTATGTCATATTACATGGATAATGCGAAGATTGATTCTGAATTGCATAGCAGAACACATCAGCATCAGATTGACTAGCAGTGGGTTGATGTTTGTTCACAGAGAGCCTACATAAGATAACATTAATTTTTTTTGAAATATAATTGAGTTAACAATCTATTATGGTTAATTTACATTATAATGCTCATATGATGACCACATGCAGCTGAAGGATGTTGCTAGTTAGAGCTCTAATGCTGCAGAAAGTTCTAGAGAGAAATTTGAGCAATCAAAATATGATATATATATATATATATATATATATATATATATATATATATATATATATATATATAAGCTATTGAGGGGAAGAAGAAGGGACAGATTTATAACTAGGCTCACAGGGATTAGCATATAATGCATGGCATTTTTTTTCTGGAAAGAGCAATTAGTCGATTGATGATATTATTCAGAGGTGGGGTCGTTGCGATGGGCAAGGAGATGAAAGCTAAAATGACTAAAATGGAGGTAGGAATGAAGAAGATGTGCAAAGATAGCCGCAAGGGAAAGGAGCCATTTGTGGAGACGGATGAGAGGAAGGAGGAGCACGATGATGAGGATGCTAATGAGGAGTAGGCCTCATTTGTACTTTAGTTGCATATGTAAATAATTTATTCATATTTTAGACTATTTTAGTTAAATATTTTGAAACTATTAGTTCATTTTAATATTTTTCAAAATAATGGAACTTATATGGAAATGCTTGAGATTAGTTGTTTGTTAGTCTTATGTGGATGCTGAGTGTATTCTTGAGATTAATTGTTTTTGAATCTTCTAAAGGTGTAAAAAATCAGAATATGAGTGAAGCACTAATTTTATTTCATTTATGTACAAGTTTCTGACAGACTGGCGATGGATTTTCCGTAGGTAACCTTGTTATAATGCGTCGGCGAACAAACAACGGTCAAAAAATTTTCGACAAGATTCTTGCAGGCGAGTTTCTGGCGGACAACCTCCGCTAAAAATTTCTAGCTAATCGGTCCGTCAGAAGTTGTTCAGTTGAAAATTTTTCGGTAGTGCACTTTTTCAGCGGCATTTCCAAACGGTCCGACAAAATATATTTTGTCAGATTTTTGGCCCGTCAAAAATCATTTCCAACCGAGTTTTACCATCAGGGTGAAAACCGTTGGAATTCTGTAGGAAAAGTTCATTATCAATGAAATTTTACTGATTATTGGCAAATTTGTCCGTAAAAAATATGCAGTTTTCCTATTGTGTTATCTCAATCTTAGATTAACATCTCCTATAAATTATAAAGATTCAACTTTATATACCTCATTGTAGCAAAAATAAATAAAAAATATACAGTTGTTATTTATTTTTTCTAGGGAAATATTCATGGAAGTTTATTTTGAAACAAATTACCCTCATAAAAGATATCATTTTATAATCATGAATTGTTCTTTGAAATTGATGTATCTAAAATAGGTTAAACAAGTTCAAATTTAAACCTACATCAAACCTTTACTTAAACTTAATTTGAAACTCATTCGAATTGGAACCAAGTTTGAACCATTTCCAATCTTGTTTGAACTCACTTCAACTTAGTCGCAACCCCTTCTTCTCCTTCATATGTCACACTCATGTCCATGGCACATCGATTGCTTCCTTATCAAGCTCTTCTTACAAACTATTATTCTTCTTCAAATGTTGACGAGCTTGTTAACACTATCCCAATGAGATCCTACTGTGAGATCCAATTGCGAACACCTCTCACCATCACACATTACTAGTCTTATCAATGCCATCCCTAAGTGAGCTCTAGTTGAGAACCCCTCTACTGCTAGTCCCACTAATGCCATCCAGATGGTTCTCGTCCCTTCTTAACACAGCCTACCATACAACTAACCTTGTTACAAACAACAACATTCATGTCGCTTAATTTGACTCCATCACTAATAATAACTTCACTCTGGTCAATTACAGATTTGAATAAAATATGGACTAAGTTCGAACCTCAAATCTCATTTGAGTATTTTATCTTAAAAGCATCCTCATCAGTTTGATCATCCCCAACATATATCGATAGCACATTATCTTTGACATTGAGCCCAAGAGATTCAAGCAAGAATTCAACCACTTTCACTTTGTTCCGCTCTTTGTTCGGACAAATTTCTAAAGCCTAAACCATGAAAAATAATTTTAAACAGAATAATCTTCACAGCCCCTCAGATTTTACTCGCCAAAATACAGACTCATCCTTTCTAGTAATCCTCTCTCCTCTGATTTGGACTCATTTGCAACAATTAATCTGGTTTATGTCTTGCATTATCTTCCTCCAATAAGTTAGCCGTAGGTGAGGATAGTTCTTAAGAAATCAAGCTCATGCTGAGCAATCAAATCCCAATTCTGCAACCCAAAAACAGCTTAAAACAGAAGTACAAAACTTTTACAGCACCAAAGCTTTTACAGTTTTAGGAATCAATATATACCCTCTGATCAACAAGATGGTAATTTTCAGAAGTACAAAACTTATTATTCTCAACCTTGAAGCCAATGATATCCTTAGTTTTCTATATGAGTGATCTAAAAATCTGTTGAAGAAGAAAAGAGAATGCTGCTTAAGCTCACTTAATGTAGGATGGATCATTGCTACTTGCTGAAACATGTAATCAATTTTACGTGGAAAAACTGAACAGAACCTCATCGATCATTGGTAAGAACTCACTTACAGGTTGGAACAAGTTCACTTCCTTTCCCTGCATGGGATGGATAAATTGAAGTAAGATGGATTAAATCAAACTCATGAAAATATGAATTTTAAATTGCTGAAACATTATTATTAATTATCTTATAATTAGCAACAAATAATGAAAGTGTAAATGCCATTTCACCAACTCATCTGTAGATCTATTACAATTTCGATGGCTTGTGACACTTTCAGAATCACTGATTGGACCAATTATGTCCATATCATGGTTCCCAACATAATAGAGCTTTGTAAGTCCTACAAATTCAAGAACTTGGAAAGAATTTTTAAACACAAAGGACAATTTTAAATGAAACAAGAAATTACAACTCCAGAATAGAAGAATCATATGCATGCAATTTAAGAACAAACAGGAAATCTCAATCAAATTGGATGACTATAATTACAAGTACCTTATCGTGACTTCTCCCACTTACATTTTGTGAGGAGATGAAGCCTTCAAGGCCTTGAGCCAATCGTTAAAATGGACTGTTAAATAATTATAATACTAATTAAATTAATTAATTAAAAATTTTAAAATAATTATTTAAGATAATTATTTAATTAATTATTATCTTTCAATTGTAGAAAAGATGTAACTATTTATCTAAAAGATATCTCATTTGGCAAATGATATAACTATCCTTTTAAGAAATGTCTCATTTAAGAAGTGTTGTGACTTTTCATTAGTCTGTGATGCATAAGAGATCTTTCCTTAATTGGATAGTTATGTTCTTTACTAAATAAGATATCCCTTAGATGAATAATCATTTATTTTACCAAGTAAGATATCTCTTAGATGAATAGTCCATGGTAATAAATGGAATCTTGATAATGATATAATATTAAACCTAATAATTGGCCAGCTAATTAAATAATATACTAATTTATTTATTTATGTATACTCATTATGAAATATAATAATGATATATTTAGTTTAAAATAAAATATAAATAATATAATTTAAATTTAATCATGATAATGATAAACATTAACAAAACATGATACTAAAGTTTTATATATTATTATAAGCTAATAGATTACTATATATTATGTTTAAATAAAGCAATTGGCTTATATGTTATATATATCATAGTAAAAGAATATGGAGTTTTATCATATAATTTAAATTTAAATATATTTAAATTATATTATAATTATATTTTATAATTATTATTAATCATTATAATAATTATATTTTATTTATACGTTATAACATGTTATGCTCATTAAAGTTATTTTAAAATTTCCTTCTCATATAAAGATTACATTATATAAGACCATTTTCAAAATACTAAATGGGTCATGAAGTTGTTAGTTTAATAATCACTACATGAAAATTGCTAATCTTTGACGAAAAAATATGTTAGAAATCAAGTCAAATTCATCAAAAATATATGTTTATGATGGATTTCTAATACATTTACTTCTTTCGGTGAAACTTTGGTTCGAAATATATTCTAATGGTTAACTTATCTGTCAATAAAGTATTTCTAGTAGATTTCTAATGGATTTTTCATCAAAAATATTTTCCCGAAGAACCAACGGACATCCACACAGAAAAATCTATTAGGAGAGAATTTCCGCCATCAATTCCCTGGCAGGAATTTTGACGAAATTTTCGATGGAGATTCTATCAAAAATTTAGAACGGCATTAATCTGCAAGAAATTTGATGTAATTCTTGCTGTCAAAATTTACGTCCCCGGGAAGGCCTTGCAATGGTTCGTATCAACCCTAGCGATGAAAAATCTATCAGAAATTTGACGAAAACAAATACAAATTTAAAAAAAAAATTGAAAAAGCTTTGCATACGTTATGATCCTTACACCGACAAAAAAAATATAAAATAACTATATTACTAATTCACAATTTTCTCTAACATAATCACAACCAATAAAGAATATATGTTAAATTGATGTTTTCATTATAATAGTTCTAAAATATTAACATTTGTCCAATAGTTACATTAAAAATAACATGATACAAATACAATACTCAAACTACAAACAAAAAATTACAAGTACAAATATAGACCTACTATGGTATTTTTATTTGGATTCGTAGGGACACCATACATATCTTAGGAGATATTTATTGAAATGATAGAGTGTGACATCTAAAAAATGATGTACTTTCTCAAAAGATAGAAACACCACTTTACAATAGACTTAATCATCTAATAAGGACTACTAAGACATATGTGTTTACATATACTAAAGATTTTTTCTTACTTTATATGAATGAAGTAAAACAAGAATTATTTTATGTCAGGTTTTTTAGTTTCTTATAGAGGCAATCCTCCATAGTTAATTACATCTTCGAAAATTATAATTTTTGGAGAATAGTCTCGATTAAAGTATTCAGCTAATATCTTCAAGATTTCAAAGTTATCTGATCAAAGAATTGGCAATTATTGAAAATCAAGTAGGAAAACTCAAGGTGAGAAGAGTTCTTAATAGATTTCAATGGAGGATAAATAGAAAGCACCAATGACATTAGGAAGCTTATGAGTGCTTCAATCTATCTTATAGTGAGGCTTTAAATTTTCTTGAAGGTGAGAATTATATTTATTTGACTTGAAATTTTATTATAATGCTAGACTTCGATTCCAACAACACAAGATTATGAAAATGACTAAGAGATAAAAATTTATACTAGTAGTGTTGGCTCCGAAAATTCACCACCAATCTCTCGACAATATTGAATTGAAGAGAGTGTGATTTAAATGTGTAATTTTGTAATGGAATAGACACACTACTAGAGATTTAGCCTCATTTTGTGAGGACTTTAGATCTCCGTGTTTCACATAAAGCAAGCCCCCATAGTTAATTACCCTCCCAAGTGAGAGAACTTTCGACAAGGCTATTGTTAGACGCTAATGCATAAGATAAGTAGAGCATGTGGAGTTTGAGCCTTTAGATTATGAAATTTATCATTTCAACTTAAATCGGATGATTGGGGAATGATGACATGTCCGATCTATATCACATGGTTCCGCATCATGCCATCCCCTTCTACATAGTCAAAGGAGATATAATCTAACTGACAAAAAAGGATCCTCATCAGCAACACATGGGTTATGTCGCCTAAGAAATCCTTAGACATTTGTTTGGAGAGCCTTTAAGTCTACCCAAAAGAGTTATTTTTCCTATCAAGTATATATAATTCACAACTCAAAGGCGAGCCATTGAGCATGAGCACGCCATGATCATAATATAATGAATTTTACTAGCCAAACCACCGATGAGACTCTGTAATCCATCTCATGGAGCCTCTGCCAAGCCAGAGGACATGCCACGCCCATAATGATGAGATTGATTGAGAGTGAACATAGTATAACACTTGATTTGACTTTAGCTCCTTTGTGAGCTTGAGTTTTCTTAGTTTCACCCCGAAGCAGTTGCGGAAAGTAGATGGATTGAGTTTGATTTAAGTTTTAGTGGTAGAGTTTCATTTAAGCAGTTTCAGATTGTTACTTAATTTGGTTTGAAAATTTGATTAATTTGAATATGTTTAAGAGCTTTAGGTCTTGTCAACTCTGTTTAACTCCTAAAAGAGAATTAAATCTACTGTCACTTGACAAAATCAATTTCTCAGATATTTCACTAATTTGAAACTTTTATTATAGGCTTTTTTAGGTTTTGTTAACGGATCTAAAAGCAGGAAGCAACCCGTAAACATCTTAGACACTTGAATTTAAATATTCAGCATAATGTCGAGGCCCATGTGGGTGTATTTAAGACTTTATGTTGTGTTTATTTCTTAATTATGAGATTGATTTCAGATTTTCATTTAATTCCAACTTAGCGCATGCGTCTTTTAGACATTAAAATTTGCACTTAAAATCTCTATGTCCGAGCATATGCAGGTGTCTATAGCTTAGATAATTTCACTTGATTAGTGATTTCATTAATTTTTAAAATTATAATTAAAATAAAATTACTTAATTTTTGTATTAAAGGAAAGCTCTTCATTATAGATTTAGTTTAGTAATCTTACGTGCTGCAAAAAGAATTGCATATCGGTGGCGATGAAGGCATTTTGATTTAGATTGTAGTTTAAAATATTACTTGCACTTAGTTTACTTATTGAGTTTTTACAATTCCTCCAACTTAATTATGCACAATTAACATCACTTTTGATAAGTTATGCCGATTTCAGTATTTATTGCTTTAGCCCTACTCATGCTTATTAGTTAGCATAGTAATCACCTCCATATTCGTATAAGAGTTATTAAACCCAATTTGGATTCATCCTTAATTCCATATTAAATTTTATAGACTTTAAGTTTATTTGTCAGTTTGTTATGAGTTTAGTATTAGCCCAAATTCTAATTAAAAACATTTAATTTTGAGGAATTTACAAGAAGAGAACTCTTTACATTTAAGCCAGAGAATTGTAATTAGAGTTTGTGAGTTTAATATTAGCTTTACTTGCATTTTAAATGAGTGTTATATTCTTTCCAAAATTTTCTTTAAGTGCTCTCTCCATATTTCTCTTTGACTTAACATTTATCTTCATATTTATCATATATCCTTTCATTTGACTTAACTTTAGGTAATTTTCATTTGAATTTGTTTAAGTCTTGAATTTTAGTCTAAATTTTGATTGCATCATCTCCGTGTGGGTTGCATCGGTGTTACTTTTGGTGCCTCTGAGCGTGGAGTGGTGTCTTTGACCAGTTTTTTTTCTCCTTCTCTCTTGAGCCTGGAGCCTTCAAATTTGAAAGAACAAATCTGATATATATTCATCCCCCCCTTTTTTTAAGTCTAGAAATTAGATAAAATTTTGGCATCTAGGGAGGCGACATCTAACGGATGTTGGCACTTCTCTCACGGCGTGTGAGTCTTCTTCTGACACAGCTGATTTTCTCATCGCCTCTTGAGCACGCGATGAAAACTCAATGGCGTGTATATATATATATATTCATCCCACATGCTACTCATTTTTCTATCAAGCAAAGAGATGGGGTTGGATATGCAAAACCAAGAGAAGAACGTCTCTTGATGTTCTCTCAATTCTGAGAGAAATTGAATGTAATGCGATAAAGGACACACGAAAGAAGAACCGCTCTTGTGTTCTTCTCAGGTGATGCGAAGGTGGAAGATTGATGAAAAGCGACGCGAATGAAAGAAGAATCTTGTGATTCTTCGGTTCTGAGAAGCAAAATTCAAATTTAAAAAGAATTTGAAATTTGGATTAGGAAAAATGAGAGAATTTCATAATTGATTTTCGATTTTGAAGAAAAATGAGAGGAAAATGGAACAAAACTAATTTTGGATCAGAGACGGAAGATCGAAGAGGAGTTCTTTGTGGTTTGGAGAAGGAAAAGAAAAAAAAGATTTTCGGATTGGGAAAAGACGAAGAAGAAAGAAAAGGAAAGAAAAGGAAGAAGAAGGAGGAGAAGGAAAGAAGGAAGAGGAAGAAAGAAAAGACCCTTTTCGGTTTGGAGGAGGAGAAGAAGAGAGCTTTCTTGATTTTTGGATTAGGGCAGTAGAGGGGAGGTTCCTTTCAGTTGGGATGAGAAGGAGAAAATGGTGAGAGAACGTTGAAGGAGGGAGGGACCAGGAGGAGGGGGTGCGCCTTCGATGTGAAGAGAGGAGAGCTCGGGTCGTGCGACCGAGGTCGAGCAAAGAAGAAAGGGAGTTCGGTCGGTCGCATGAGCCAGCCCGTGCGTGACCGGTCGTATGAACCGGGTCGGGTCAGATAGAGAACGGGTCGAGCTGTTTATTAGAGTGGGAGTTAGGGATTTGGGCTTTAGGTTAAGATTAAATTGATTTTTAAACAAATTTTTTGACTTTAATGTGAACTTTATAATATTAGATATCAATATATATATATATATATATATTAATTATTATATTATAATAGCGTTTAATCATCGTTAGTTGTCGATGTCAATTTCAAATTCAAAATCGTGTTTGCGCGACCCTCAACATTCATGCTGTCAAATTGAGTGAAATGAATGGTTTTACTTGATTTCAATATTTTAAAGATAACGTGATCAATTTTAAATGGAGTCATTTGGTTTTCGTCGATGCCTCTTACCTCGATATATGTGCAGCATGTGTTGACTGGTTGACCATCAAGTTGTATATTTATATCACGGCGTTCATTCCATGATGGTGAAGTCCATTCATCGTCGAGGTCCGATTGATTTTAATGCGTGATTTTCAATCTCGATTTTGCGCGCGATTATTCGACATCGTGAATTGGCCTTGGTCAATCTTATTTGATTATTTTTTTGATATTTACAAAGCTAATGACATAATCAATTCATGAGCGGGGTCATTCGGATATCGTAGCTTCCCGACTTGATATATGCTCAATTGATAGCAGTAACGATCTTTGATTATGCAATATTTATATTCTGAATAATTTTGACGTTCTGAATGTGATGGTAAGTTTATTTATTGATTAAAGGTCATTTCGACTATTTTCGATGACGTCTAGTGCATTTTGAGCTCTGATTTATGCACCATCACCTCCGAAGTCCGCCGAATTTGACTTTTGGGCATGACTCGACTTATGGCTCATATGTGGAGGTCAACAAATGCCCCCCCCCAAACAAATATACTTGTTAATCCTTTGTTAACGGAGAACTTGGATCACATAAATGATTTTGCTCTTGTGAAACTTTTTAAGATTTGTCATTAGTATGTTGTCTTATTTAGGACATGCTAAATGACAGGATTGATCAATTTGTCAAATCAACTTAGATATATAAGAGTTCTTACACCACACTCTACTTGATGCTTTCTTGAAGATCTCTTATTTTATGTCATTCTGATTTTTATCCTCCTTCATTTGGTTTGGGTTTGATGGAGGCATTAGTTTATTTTGATGAAGGACTCGCTGGTTTATCGTGCTTTTGGTTGAAATTCTTTTCATCTAGCTTTGAGCTTGACAGACTTGATGAAAGACTGACCTGATTTGTCCATATTGACTTGTCAAGAAGTATATTTACACCATGAATCGTGTGCTTGTTGCTTTGATGGATTCATTGAAGGGTGCATACAAATGACCCAGCCTTCTATCTTATATAGAGTTAATGTTGAGTTATTAGTCTAGCAACATGTGCATTAACAGACTGAATAACTATGAAATTCCTTTAGTTCAGCCATCGGCTTTGTATGAACTATTTCCTCGATCTGTGCTTTGCTTTGATGGACTTGATGAGGAGATTGGCTTTTATCTGTGCTTTGAGCTTGATCAGATCATTTGAGAATAAATTGAGAGTTTCCTCAGATTATCTTGATCTTTCGATCAAGTAGAAAGATTTCTTGGATCCTGGTTGCTTATAATCACTAAACTGGATCTGGTTTGAGATTGAACAGCTATCTCCATTGGACTGATGAGCAGGGGCTCTTTCACCACAGCCTTCTCTTATGGCTTGTTGAGTGAGGAGAGCGTCGACAACGGCCATATTTGGCTTGTTGAGTTTGACCTTTAGAACTACTCGAGTCTTAACAAGTGGGTTGGTGATTTGTCATCGACTAATAATGGGGCTCTTTCACTTTGTGGCTTTTTTGGCTTGTGAGTTAACCTTTAGAACCCATGTGTGTAGACTTTGGGATGTAGAGGTTGATGTTTTCTAACTTAATTGATTGAAGCTTCAAATTGGGAGTTCTTTTGACTTGATCTCATTTGATGAATATGGAGAAAATTTCTTGACATTTAAGTTTGTCTTTTCATACGTAGAATATATTCTTTTTCTGAACGCAACTTATGATAATTAGATATATTCATATTTGGCATAGCTTCGATGTCAACTAATCAAATATATTTGAGGATCTCGTCTTATCGATGTCAACTCAAATAAACTAAAAAATGCCCCTGGGAATTCTAAAGCTCATTTAGAAGAACTTTCAAGATGAAAATACATAAATACATCAATATTTGAATTGATATATAAAGGGTTTTAACATGCAACATTGATTTCATCTATATATAAAATCTAAAAATGCCCCTGTAATGTGAAATTTTCAAAAAAAAGTTTTCATCTAGAGTATATTTATTTAGGGATCTCGGCATGAAGCACGATGTCGACCTAAATAGATATACTAAAAAAAATGCTCCCTGTCTTGCAGGGGGATTTCTATTATACCTCGAGAATGTGGTCATGTATAGTACTTTTTCAAGTATCGACCATTAAATGGCGACATTGGTCTTTCACCCTTTAGGTCGATGAGTTGGTATGCCCCTCCTTGATACACTTTTCAATGACAAAGGGTCTTCAATTAGGCTCAAATTTTGCCAAATTTTTTGATTAGAATAATTGGTCTTAGACCAAGACCAATTCTCCTTTTGGAATGTTGCAGTATGGTCAAAAGCCATGGACATCTTTGCTCGATAGACTTCTAGATTTTGGTGAGCTTGCAATCTAATTTTATCAAGCGCGTCGAGTTCCTCCATTCTCAAATGAGCATTTTGATCTTCAATTAGGTTATATTGGATGGCTACTCAAAGTGAAGGCAACTTAACTTTGAGCAGAAGAACTACTTCAGTTCCAAATACCAATGAATAGGGAGTGGCTTTAGTCGGCATCTTGTAGGTAGTTCGATACACCCATACTAGCTTGGTATGTCATTCTCTTTTTATTTTTAGTGAGAATCTTCTTAGCGCTTTGACTAATATCTTGTTGAAAGCTTACAAACCATTTGCTCTTGGATTGTATATTGAAGAGTATGCCAATCAATTTTTGTCGATCAATTTATAAATCTTTATACTTTTGAAAATGTCATTATCAATTATTCACACTCCAAATCTATAGACCACATTATGCATGAAGAAGTTGATCACTCGGTAGTAACTTCTTTAAATGGGTAGCTTCCCACTTAGAGAATAGTCGACTTGGGATGAAGCGATGTCCAGCGATGGTGGATCAATTGGTCCAATTACATATGCTCAAACATTGAATGGATGCTTATTGGGTGTAATGGATTTGGAGGTTGATGGATTATATTCCCATGTACTTGACACTCATGACACTTCTTAGCATGATTGATACTCTCACCATAGATGGCCAATAATAGCCCATCTTTTGATCTTTACTACCATCTTGGGACCTGACTGATGTGCACCACAAAGTCCTTCATGAACTTCAACCATCACTTTGGTGCTTTCATCTGTATTTAGGCATCGTAGCCACATTTGCTCAAATGATCTACGATATAGAGTATTGTTGACGAAAGCATAGTGCAACATTCTCTTCTTGATTTGAGCTGCCAATAATTTATTATTTAGTAACTTGCCTTCTTTAAAGTAGTCGATGAAGGGCTCCGATCATGTGGCTCTTCTACAATAAAGGCTTCCCATTATTTTTCTGAAGCAATGTTCTTCTTAACTCTTCTTGGTACAACTTCTTGTTGATTTTAGTATGAGGAGCACGGTTGCATCCTCGGGTCGATTTGATAACCCTCTACCTAGGGATTGATACTTTTCTACTAAGACTCATTGTAAATATCACGATGACATAATCACCATTCATACTTGTCATTTTCTTAGCTAATTTTCTAAGCAATGGCTTTGCTATTCTCATTGAGAGACTCGAGTTAGTGTGATATTTGGTATCTACTTTGCTCGAGAACTCACTTGTGATAGAAAGCTAACTCAAGCTTGTTGATTATAGATGCAAGTACTTGATTTATAATAAGTGAGAATCGCCAAAAATATGTAAGTTTTGAATACTATGAAAATAGCTTCTTCAGACACGCCATTAATGCTTCATATTACTTCATTATTAGTTCTTGGCTTGGTCAATCCATATGATCGTCTCATTATCCCTCCTTCTAGTATTATGAAGATGATATCAATTCCTACTCTTGCTCTTGGGAAATTTAGATATTGGATTTGTCTGATCGATGAGGCTCCATCAAAGTACATTTCTCAAATTTGTGATTTTTCTCTTTCATGAATGAGCATAATTTGCTCATCAGGTAAATCATCATTAAGAGAAGAGTCCTCAGGGATAAGATGTGTAGAAAATCTACTAAGTATCTTGCCCATCTTTGCCAATGACACATCCTTGGTCTTGTCAAATAAGTGAATCAATCCTTGAGATGAGGGTAATCTTGTGAGATAACATATAGTGATGAAGCTTTTGGACTACAAAGATCAATGCTAAATAGTACTTCTCTATCAAGAATCTCATTTACGCTCCAATCGACCTCGATATAATAAAGAGCATTCTTTACTTTCTTCATTTATGTTGTGCCAATAATGCTCTGACTCTTAATACATTGTGTATAGAATGAGGGGCTTCCGGAAATAACATTGTAGGATTGGTGGATTTAACAAGTAGCTTTTAATGCTATTGAAGGCTTCTTGACACTCCTTATCCCACTTGAATGGAACATCCTTCTTCATCAACATTGCAAATGGTTGATAGCATCCTGATAAGTTTGATATGAATCAATGGATGAATGTCAATCCTTGTAAGAGCGCAAACTCTTTGGTGGAGGCATCTCACAATGCCTTGATCATAGCGGGATCAATTTCAATACCTGACGTATAATGTACCAGAATTTTCAGGAGGATACCCCAAATGCACATTTTAGAGGATTCATCTTGAGATCATATTTTTGATTCTCTCAGTACAATTCTCAAGTCTTGAAGTGGTTTTCATAATTAAGCTCTTCACTACCATTGACATAATATTCCACTTTTTGATGAATTAACTCATCAAAAAATACGTCATGGCTCTTTGGTATGTAGCTCCATTTTTTCAAGCCAAAGGCATGGCAGGTATGCAATAGATATCAATAGGTGTTCTAAATGATGTATGTTTTCATCTTCAGTGCCATTTTGATTTGGTTGTATCGATGATCCATCCATGAATGAGAACATGTCATAGTTGGAAGTGTTGTCCACCAATAAGTTTTGATATTGGGGTGAAAGTCATCTTTTGGGCATCTTATTTAGGTCCAAGTCAATGCAGATGGATTTGGTCTTCTTTCTAACTAGGATGATATTGGCTATCCAATCATACTTCTCCTCGGATGAAGCTTGCTTCAATTAGCTTTTAGTTTCTTACTATTCTTCAATCTCCAATCTTATTTCTAGGAGCTTTTAAATGGGCATTGCATCTGGTTTAATAGCTAGTTTATGAACTACTACATCATGGGATAAGCGGCATTTGATATGTCAGGCAAAGCAATCCACAATTCATAAAGTAGCATTTTTAGCTCTTCAACTTTCTCATCGAGAAGGGCACGAAAGTTGGAGGGGATCATCCTAGCTCTAGGTTGATTTCTTTAAGTTCATCCATAGTAGCTATTTGTCCACCATCTTGAGTTCTTAGTGCGGGGCTTCTACTTCTTCATCATTTTAAGAAGAATTTCATGGAATCATCTTCTTCATCACTAAGACTCGATCGACTTCTTATATTATACATCTATCTTGATGAGATTTGCAGATGAATCCCAGACCTTTAGTGAAACTTATCACTTCTTCGTGATGTCTGAGGACTTCTTTGGCTCTACATGTTGTTAAAAATTTGGGTCTATGTTTAGTAGTTCTAATATGAAATTCAAGCTTATGCATCATTCTTCATAATTTATTTTGATAGTATATTGGTATTCTTGTTGGTACTATCTCACAGAATTTTCATGTTGAGCAACCTGCATCAAAATTTTGAGGTTGAGACTCTTCAGATTTGTAAAATAGAGTTCCTACTTCGCCACTCTCACTTAACGGTGGCACATAGAATGTTTTCAATTTTTCAATATTATGAACCTCTAGTGGTGATTTCTTTGAAACCTTCGAGGGATGGGTATAATTTTGAGTGAGTCATCTACTCAAGTGAGCTATCCTCTTGATGCGACCATCAACTCTATTTCATAAGTAGATTCAAAATCATAGTATCGAATCACTTATTTCATATTCTTTTCTTGAGAGCTTATAAGTTCCCTTAGGTTTGACAGAATATCTTCTCCCTTCTGTCACTTCCCAAATGAGGAACTTTCGACTTAGGTGCAGAATCAAGTGCTTTAGGAGAGTCTCATTGCCTTCTTTCTTCCTCTTTATACTCTTTCACTTTGTGAAATTTCTTTTTTAGTTCACGAAGTGGATGCTACGCACTTGAGGCTCACTAGGCTCTTTGAGGATGAAATATTTTGCATCTTCATAGATCTTTGCTTCATTGATGAAGAATGGTTGTAGGTTACCAAAAATTCTGAATTCTTCTCCATCTTTCAAATACTTCATACATTGATGCATAGTTGATGGCACCATGCCATACTCATGTAGCCGGTACCAAGAGAGCTCTAAATGATGTATCATGATTATATGAAACTTGGCTTGTATATAAATCCTTGAACTTGAGCGAGAATAAAAGAACCGAGTTTTGCCTTTTCATTGAAATCATGAACCATCAACTTATCTCTCCCAAGATGTTGGATATCAAGTGATAATCCTCTTAATACCTTTAGACTCATAAGATTGATAGAAGAACTTGAATCAATCAATATTCAGCCGATCGAGATGCCATCACTCTCTGCAGTAACATAAAGAGGACGGTTGTGATCTACCACTCCCAACATAAGATCTTCTTCAGAAAATGTGATTATTGGGAGATCTTGAGTTTGTAATGCTTGATCATGCATTTTTAGTAAAGTAAGCTTCATAACTCTGGATTTTTGAGAGCATATATCAAAGTTTCTCAGAGGTCTATTGACATCAAGAGAGCCACACACTTAATTGTGTAGGGATCTTTCTCAAATATGATAGAATATTATAATCTATCTTCTCGCTCAATTTAGGTTTTATTCTAGGATTTTTTGGGAATGATATCTTCATTGACTTCAATTTATTTTCCTTTATCTTTATTTGCATTTCCCTTCTTTGATGAAGGTGGTAAGACTTTACCACTTCTCAACTAAACTTGAATCACTTATCTTGCTTGATTCTTGAAGAGGTAGTTTCTTCAAATTTCCTTCTTATTCTGGAAGATTGGCCAAAAGGGCTAGACTCATTTTTCAATGTCATACATTTCATACGTGATGATATCGATGAGTCTCCTCAGAAAACATAGATCTTCATCCAACTATTATGTCTTGTTGAGTCATTAAACAAAATTGATTAGCTCGCTCTTCTTGCTTTTCCTCGATAAATTGTGATGGGTTGGTAGTCTGTTTGACTACCCTTGTCATTTGACGATGTTGAAGAATATATGATATCACATAGATGATTCGGTATGTCTCTACTGGACAAGATTCACCATTATCTTCTTCATCTGATTCAGCAATGTAAAGTTTAGGCATGAATTCTGCAAGCCTAAATGGTTGTCTTGCCGACTAGTGATACTCCTCTAGATTGTTAATGATCTTTTGAGTTGTAGTTCTCTTATTAATCTTCTTTTTCTTAGCCAGCTTCTTTGATTTATGAGGCCTGCATTTAGTAAAGTGCTTCTCATGTTGTGATGAAATAGCTTTATCAAATGTCGAAAGCCCAAATACTTGGTTTAGACATCTCTCTTAAGTCCAATATAGGTTCAAGTGATGATTTTCACTTAACACTAGGGACATTTTTAGCTTCAACATTTTCATTCTCTTTTGGACTATTGTTTGTCATTCTTGATCAACTAATTTTTTCTTTTGTTTATCTTTCTTTGGATGATAGAAGAGGGACAATCATCCTTATAGACTCTCTTTTGGGTTGACTAGAACCTTGTCGATAGTGTAAATTCACCTCCGTCTTCTTTTTCAATCTTTGAAGACATAACAATCTTCGATAGGATGATTGATCATCCGATGATAGGGATAGTAATTTGGATTGTTGACTTGATCAGCTTCTTCAGGCCTTTTAATTTCGGTAATTATACCGGCTTTTAGCTTCAAATAATTTGGTCACACGTCCCTTCTAAAGAATATTCTTTGTTCATCTTTTCTTAAGAGATTATTGGTCTCATCATCTCTTATTGCTTATTTTGGATGCTCCCCACCACTTGGAAAAGTCTGAGGTTTGTCATTACCTTCTAATACTAATTTTAGCTGTGGATTAGAATAAACAAGCTTCTTTTCCTTATCATAATTGTACATTGGTTGCTTTCCTTTATCACATTATATATCACCACTTTTCATCATTTGAGCTATAAGAAGCACATGAATTTCATTTCTTCTTGAGTTTGAAGGTTTGTTTCTCTTTTCTTTATTTGCACAGACTTTAGACTTAGAGCGATTCAACTTTTCGAATTTAGCCACCCTATCGAGCAAGTCCTGAAATATTGCAATCGACGCCATGCATAGAAATGGTGTCATTTTATCATCCATATTGCCATTAGCAATTGGATCACATGTTCTTCTTCTTATACTTCGCCGCAGGTTGTACAATGACTTATGAATTTTGTCACTACTCATCTTTCCTCCTTTTTAGGAAGGCAAGGTCAACAATTATGATTTTCTTGGTTGCACTAGCGAACCTCTTCACAAAAATAGTCTCTAATTCAGTAAATATTTTAACTGAATCATTCGACAATTTTGCATACCATTCGAAAGTAGCTAAGGTCGATCTTTGATGGAAGAGCGGCATCGTTCCCTCTGTTGACTACAAGTAGCCTTAAATTGGGCTAGATGTTGCTTTGGATTACCAAGGAAAGTATTAAATTTTGACAGTAATCTTTTGATGGTATTTGGTCATATTCTGGGTAAGGTGACTCTTACTCACCGACTTTTCATTCTGTATGGCGCCTTTATCTTTTTATTGATTATTATTTTTAGTTGAGCAGTTGTTACCATTCCAGGCATGCTAGCCAGATTTTGAATTGTCGGTTGGAGAGGTAGTGGGTTAACTTTGTTCCTTGCTTCATGCGTAGCATGTACTGTAGGAGCTTGAGGTACCATAGTGGCTGGTGCTATATAAGTTGTATTATTAGCTGGATGTTGATTAGTAGACAAAATATTTGCTGCACTTGATGTGATATTCTTCTGTAATATCTCCATCATGATGTTCATTTCTACCATCATATCATTCATTTTGGTATCAAGTTGTGCAATCTCCTTATCTTTGACCTCTATTTCACGATGTATTTCCCTTTGCTCTAGCTAGCATCATAGCGTCAATTAGTACAAGCTCTTCCTCTTCTCCTATTTCTTGTTGTTGTTCTTCTCCTTGCTCATTTTCAGGGGAAGAACTTGACTCCCTTCTCTTTATGCATTTTTAGAGATAGTTGTTGTTGGGGATGTACGATGACCCTGAGTATCAAAAATGTGTACCACCAAGCTGATCATTTCCTAGTTCAACCATATAGATAGCTTCGACACTCATGGTTTCTTTCTCATTCTGATATTTTTCTTCTTCATCTTCAACAAAGATTGAAGATATGTCCTCTATTTGCTTCTGTGAAGACTCTTCTTCATAAATGTCAAATTTAGGTTCAGTTCACGAGTTGCATTGTTGGTGCGGAGAGTTCATCTATATCTCTGACCATATAGACAACTTTCACTTCCATAGTGTCCTCTTCATTATTTTCTTCTTGCACATGAACTTTTGATCGACGTTTTCAGTGGATCTCTGGTTTAATGTGTGGAAAGAACACTTCTTCTATTAAAGGACTATGATCAAAGTTGACCTTCTCTTGTAGGGGTGAATCTGATTGGTGATGGGATCTCCTGGAGGATTCTCCAAGGTGTCACCATCACATCTTTCATCAATGATATCCTTTATTTTGGGTATCCACTTCTGATGAGTTATTTTAGAGGCAGATTTCTGAGTATATGTATCGATATCACACCTCTTCCATTCTTCTGGACTTCATTATGAGGTTTTGGCCTCCATATTTGCTTATCCTTTCGCCGGGACCTTTCAGCAGTGGATTCTTGGACAGGTCAAGTGTCACTCACTCACCATGTGAAGCGTCTTGGGCTGGCTAGTTACTATAAGAGATGACAACTTTCTTGGTGATGCTTCGGTATTTTCCATCACAACAGACCTTTAAAATCTTCTTTTCATTAGACCTCTATCTTTGGCTACTTTGAGAACTTTATGCATCCTGACAGACAATGTTTCAGGCTGTCTCCTCTATGGTGGTGGAGCTTGACGTGATTGGTTCTAAAATGACTATTTTATTTCACTAGTAGAACTATTCCTTTTTACCCACTTTAGATGTCAAAGTTGTTGTAGGGAATACTGCTGGCGGTATCATTCACTAGGTCATTCAAAGGAGATATCTGAGCCCTTGATTTCTCTTCTTCTCTCTTAGTTAATTTGCTTCTTGATGAGGAAGCTTCATGATCATGCTTTCAGGTATAAAAGGTTCAATTGCATGTACCATGAGGAATTAAAGACACGTTTGCCCATGATGGTTCTTTTCATCACCGAGCAGATTGAGCTTTTGGCGAAGTTCTCCTTGGAGAACTCCTTGACTGGTTGGTTTTGAACTGGTTGGGCACATGGCTAGAAGGAGCTTCACTTGAGGCCTTCTAGTGGCCTGATGAATGTACCATGAGTGGGTACTTGAGTTCGCATAGAGAAATTCAAGCTACCAAATTGAATGGCCCAGACATCTCTATGATGATGGTGTTGGCTAGGCGGATGTTCATACCTAATGAGCGGTGAAAGAGTGCTTTGTAGATCCATTCAAAGTGAAAGATGGGATAGTAATTAGCAATTATTATTTTATACATCAAGATGTAGAGCTAGAATAAAATAATGGTGTAATAAAGATATACTCTGAATGATTCATTATAGAGTCTCATATTGAATTTATTACACACTTAAATCATCAATTTTTTGTTTTGAATTTTCAAAAAAAATTATTGCTGCTATAACACATATATGGCTAGACAAAGATGAAAAGAGAATCATGTTCGAGTGCAATCTGGGCTCAAAATTCTCCAAATCTCACAATATTGAATTGAGAGAGTGTGATTTAAATGTGTAATTTTAGAAGGAAGATGGAATAATAGATAAGACACTACCGGAGATTTTCCCTCATTTTGTGAGGACTTTAGATCTGTTCCATGTTTCTATAAAGCATATAGTTAACTACCCTCCCAATAAGTGAGAGAGAACTTTGATTAAGGTCGTTAGATGCAATGCATGGCATATAGTAGCAGTGTGGAGTTTCAGCCTTTACATTATAAAATTTATCATTTCAACTTAAACTAAATGATTTGGGGAATGATGATGCGCCCGATCTAGATCCCATGGTTCGTCATCACATGGTCCTTACTTAGTGGGAGGTAGTCGATGACTGAGAAGGATCCTCATGACACATGGGTTACGTCAAGAAATCCTTGTAGACTGGGGTGGTGTTTGTCTAAGGAGATAATCTTAAGTCTACTTACAAAGAGTTATTTTTCTCTATCAAGTATACCCATGATTCACAACTCAAAAGCGAGCCATTTAGCATATGGTTTCTGATCATAATATAATGGAGCTTATTGGCCAAACCACCATCGGAGGACGGTTGTAATTCTTTCTGTGGAGCCATTGGCAAACAATCAAAGGACACGATGTCCTTCTTGCGCGAGATTGATTGAGTGACATAGTAGAACACTTGATTTGACATTGGCTCCTTTGTGAGCTAGAGTTTTCTTTTGTCACCGACAATAGTTGTGGAAGGTGGATGGATTGAGTTTGATTTAAGTTTTAATGATAGAGTTTCATTTAAGCGGTTTTATTGTACTTAATTTGATTTGAAAATTGATTAATTTGAATATGTTTAAGAGCTTTAGATCTTCAACTCGTTTAGCTAATAGATTAGATCTACTATCACACGATCGGTTCTCAGATATTTCCGATTTGAAACTCTTATTATATAGGTTTTTTTAAGTTTTGTTAACGAGGACCCAGTTCTAAGACTAAACTAGGAAGCAACTCATGCAGCATTCTCAAATACTTGAATTTAAACATTCAGCGTAATGAAGGGGCCCATGCAGGTGTATTTAAGACTTTATGTAGTGTTTATGTCTTAATTATTAGATTGATTTCATATTTTTTATTTAATTCCAATTTAGCCTGCGTAGCCTTTTCAGATATTAAAATTTGCACTTAAAATCTCTATGTTCGAACACATGCAGGTGTTTATAACTTAGATAATTTCACCTAATTAATGATTTTTTTTATTTTTAAAATTATAATTAGAATGAAATTTCTTAATTTTTATATTAGAAGAAAGCTCCTTCATTTGTAGATTTAGTTTAGTTTCACTACTGCACTTGTACAATTCTGGTCATGGTGATGAAGGCATTTTGATTTAGATTGTAGTTTAAAATATTACTTGCACTTAGTTTACTTGTTGAGTTTTGCAATTCTCCCTTGATTATATTCAATTTACACTTTTGATAAGTTATGTCGATTTGGTATTTATTGCTTTAACTACTCATGATTAAAGCATAGTAATCACCTCCATATTATAAGAGTTATTAAACCCAATTTGGATTCATCCTTAACTCATATTAAATTTTATAGACTTTAAGTTTATTGCAGTTTGTTATGAGTTTAGTATTAGTCTCCCAAATTCAATTAAACTTGTTTAATTTTGAGGAATTTAAGAGAACTCACTCTTTAATTTAAGTCATAGAGAATTACAATTAGTGTTTGTGAGTTTAATATTAACTTCAAATTTTACTTGCATTTTAAATGAGTGTTATTCTTTTCAAAATTTTCTTTAACTCTCCTATTTCTCTTTGATTTAACATTTATCTTCATATTTATCATATATCCTTCGTTTGACTTAAGTTTAGGTAATTTTCATTTGAATTTGTTTAAGTCAATTTTATTCTAAATTTTTGACTAGGCGTCATCCCATATGAGGCGCCGAGTGTTTGCTTTCTGCACGAGCTAGAGTGTGTCTTGGGACACCACATTTTTCTCATTCGCGCTCTTGAGCAAGAGGCCTTCAAACGAAGAAACAAATGCAATATATATTCATTCTTTTTCTAAGTCTAGAAATTAGACAAAATTTAGCGTTTATGGGGAGCGTCTAACAGATGTTGGACTATCATGCATATTGGCGTCATATTCTGACTGCACTAGTTTTCATCCGTGCCCTCTTGAGCACGACAAGGCCTTCAAACCTGCAAAAAAACACAAGCATGTATATATATATCCACATTCATAGAACCCACATGTTATGACTCATTTTTCCGCGCGCTGCAAAGATCGGCAAAGAGATGGGGTTGGATATCTTAAACTAGAGAAGAACCTCTCTTAATGATTGCTTCTCGTTCGTGAAGAGATGAATGTAATGTAAGGAGTCGGTCGAAAAGAAGAACCTCTTGATGGTGTTCTTTGATGGCAGAAACAAAGATTGGAAGTGATGAAGATGAACCAAAAAGAACCTATCTTGTATTCTTCCTCTTGGTATAATTAATCAGAAATATAAAAATGAGAATTTAATATATTTTGTTTGAAAATGAGGGAAAATGACTGATTTGATCGGAGAAAATCGGAGGAGTTCTTGTGGTTTGGAGAAAGAAAAATGGTTGATTGGGAAAAAGAAAAGAAAGAAATGGAAAGAAGAAAAAAAAGAAGAAAGGAAGAAGGAGGAAAGGAAAGGAAGAAGAAAGGAGAAGAAGAAAAGATACGGTTTGGAGGAGGAGAAGAAGAGAGCTTTCTTGATTTTGGATAGAGAGGAGGTTCCTGGTTGGGATGAGAGGAAAAAAATGGAAAGGAATGGTTAATAAGGAGAACAGTTGAAGGAGGAGCGGCCCGTTCCTTCACGTGAAGAGAATCGGGTCATCGAGTCGAGCGAAGAAGAAAAGGAGTCGGTCGTGAGCATGTGACCGTGTGAACCAGTCGCGTGAACGGGGGTTTATTAGAGTGGGAGTTAGGGATTTGAGCTTCAGGATAAGATTAAATTGATTTTTAAATTAATTTTTTGACTTTAATATAAATTTTACATGATATAAATATAATATATATATATACCAATTTAAGGTTATTCGATGTTCACGAACGGCGTAGTTTTTATATCGAGATTTGGTTGTCGGCGTCAATTGATCCATTTCAACTCAAAATGCGGGTGATTTTGACCGCTCGACACATCGATCGAATTTAGTGCGAATAATTTTACTTGATAGATTTTGATATTTTGAATCTAACAGCACAATCAACTTCACGAACGGAGATTGTTTGGTTTGCATCGACGCCTCCTTACCTCGATATGTGTGCAACACGTTACGACTCGGCAATCTAGATCAAGTTTGCAATATTTATATCGCGTTTCAACATTCTGAATGCGATGGCAAAGTCCGTTTGTCGATCGGAGGTTGTTTAGATTGATTTTAGCGATGTAGTATTTTATTCTCGATTTGAGCCGCCACTTATTCGACATTTGCATACTCCCGAATAAATATTGATATTTTGATATTTTTAGATCAATTTCATGAATTTGACATCGTCGCTTGACTTCACATATGCGCGTCGACACATTGATTGTTCAATCGCTTGAGCAACTAATCTTTAGATTATGCAATATTTATATTCTGAACAATTTTGACATTACGAATCGATAAAGTCGTTCGTTGATCAGGTCATTTGACCATTTTTTGACGTCACCTTTTGAGCTCATTTGCATCTAAGATATCGAATTACTTCAATGACAATATGTAGAGATCAACAAGTAGCAAAGGAGAAACAAGCAGCCTTTGAGCCTATCTTTAGAATGCTCCAGCATAAGCTAAGAGTTCAATCTAATTCTACTCGTGGAAGTGGGACATATTGGCTCACTTTCAGTAGAGAATGAACCGATCTTGACTCTTGTGGGTTTACAATCACCAGCGCCAACTCATATGATTTAAAACCGCATAAGTAAGTCTTATGTAAATGCATGATAAACCCTTTGGAAAGCCTGCCAATTCATAAAAGAGACTTGCCTAGAGAAAACGTCTTACACAATCATCCCAAGAACTCATTTTGGACAATTACTATAAATATTTGTTCGAGAGACTCGCTACCTACACTCCCATACACTCCCATTATAGACTCACCCATTGCACTTATCTCGACATTTGTCCTTAAAAGACTCGTCCTCAACACTCGGAACAAATATTTGTTGACAGTATCTACCCAAGGATTAGCCATGTTGACAATCGTTTTATGGATGATATACATATTTATATTATAAGTGATCCATGTGTCAGCATTCATTAATCATTTATTACTTTGTTCATAATGTAGCCTTTTATGTAGGCTTCACACACCCTATAAATAAATAATCTGAAGTCTTTTGTGAGCATTCTCATCACATGTATGGTGTATTACTTCAGTCCTTTCCTATTCATTCTTTTTCTCTTATTTCTCTTCCATGCTATGCTTCACCTTGTTAGTCTTGTATAGTAGGATTAGGCGTCGTTCACGAATGACGTACTTATTTAGCTCCCATAATAGCATTACTCAATAAGTGTCAATCCAAAGACCAAATTAAAACTCATATGAGAGTTAAAAAGAGGAGTAAGTTGCCTTATAATTTTACTCATATTACAAACATTTTATCTTGATATTAAATTGCAACACTTAAATATTTATATTTTCCAACTTGTTATTTATTATTCTTATTATTTAATTGTTCTGATGAATCATTGAACATCATTAATATTTAATGGCAGGGCTGAAAACTGGTATTAAGACTGCATTTTTTGTACGAGATTCAACTAGTAGATTCCTTGTTTAATTTATTAGTCAATTGTCGAAATATATTTGTCGGCAATAGCGTTACTTCTATTAGTTGCTTAGTATATATAATACTGATGTTAACAGGGCAATTAATCACTCTTAGGAGTTCAGGAGTGTACTATGATCGTCTTTTTTTTTCTTTATGCTGATTAAGATTGAAGAGGCAAACTTTATTCGAAGGCGTCCGTTGTCGTGAATAATTGTCATTAATTTATTTTAAATGAGCATGTGATATTTCTTATTTGCGGCTAACTTTTATTTGTATTAATGATGGATCTATAATTTTATTTATTTATAAAAAATGGTATCAAATATTTTATTGTATGATATAGATTTATTCCATTTAAATGGAGATGGGATCTAGCACATCTAGGGTTGCAAACGAACCGAGCCGAGCTAAGCATGTATGTGTTCAAGCTTGAGCTTGTTTAATATTATCGAGTTTGAGCTCGATTCGAGCTTTTAAGAATAGTGTTCAAGCTTGAGCTTGTTTAATATTATCGAGTTTGAGCTCGATTCGAGCTTTTAAGAATAGTGTTCAAGCTTGAGCTTGTTTTTCATTATCGAGCTCGAGCTCAATTCGAGTTTGTTCACGAGCTTGGTTCAAATTGGATTATCGAGCTTGTTAACAAGCAACTCCTTTAATAAAATAAACGAGCTTTAATGAAGCCTTAATCGAGCTTGTTCACAAGTAGCTTGTTGAGAAATATACATGAGTTGTATCAAATAAAGCTTATTAAGCCTAAAATAATAATAATTTGAACAATATAATTCACAAACAAACTTTAATCCAGCCGTAATCGAGCCATAATGGAGCTCTTTAGCGAGCTTGTTCACGAGTTTTAAATGATAATGTTCACGAAAACAAATGAACCAACAATGTTTGCTTTGTCATTTAGCAATCAGATTTAAAATGTTCGGGCTCATTTGATTAGTTAATCAAACGAACTGACTTTCAATTTGAACCACGAGTAGCTTGTCGAACGCTCAGTTCATTTGCAGCCCTAAGTACATCTCTCTCTCTCTCTCTTTATATATATATATATATATCATTAGAGAAAGAGAGTCAATTGAGGCATAATTCAAAATAGTGAATAGATGAGCTCAACAACTAGCATTAGATTTGCTCGATAGTTATTGATAATTCTACAAAGGAGACAAATGATGTTGATATCTTATGATGATTTATATGTTATATTATTTAATTTGAATGAACTAATTATTAAATTAAAAAATTTATTAATTAAAAAGGAGACTAACAATATGAATTTACATTGTGAAGACACTCAAAATGAGTTTAATGTTGTTAAAATTGAATAATTTATTATCAATCAAAGCATCATATGTGATGGACTACCCACGATGAATTTAATTATGGAAGCAAAAATTGATTATTTGCTTAGTGTTATTCATTAAGGGATTGTTTGTTTTGAAAGTAAAGTAAAGTAAATGCAGGTATTTCAGATTTTTTTGCATTTGGTGCAATGCAAAGTAAAATTTCAAAGTGATGTAATGCATTTGGAATTCACCAAAAGGTTAAATTTTAGTGTATTTAGAATTCATCCAAATTTGGGCGAAATTCCAGATATATTGGCCAATGTAAAGTGTGGTGGATGCCAACCGCTGCCGCCCGCCACCACCCGCCTCCGCCTGCTGCTGCCCGCCACCGCCATCGCCCTATCGCCGCTCAAAACCTTCTAAAATACTTTACATTTATTTAGCCAAATAGAAAAACTAAACTTATGAATTTGTAAAATTTTCAACCAAACAACTTAAAGTAATCCAAATACATTTCATTTCTTTTACACTATATTCCTTTTTCAGGCAACCAAACAGCCCCTAAAAATCTAGCATAAATGTGGCATGTTCTGCATTGATCATTAAGAAGGATATGGGTGTATAATAAGGCTCATCATTGTCCAATTGCTCAAACACAAATGAGATGTAGTTTATGTGAGAGTTTTGATTATATCTTTATAATTAATAGAATGAAAGTATATCACTAGAGTGTATTTAGATTCTTAAACTCACATATGCATAAGTTATCCATCCAAGGACTTGTCATTTATTTTCATTTATTTTTTCAATTAGTTATCCATTTGGTTCAAATCTATGTTATGTGTAGATTTCTCTTTACTCTATGACTAATAAAGAAAAATAGTACTTGGATAAAGCACTTGCTCAAGCCATAACATGGGATATCTTACCAAATTTTCTTAACTAAAATCAAGGAATAACAATTATATATCTTTAAGGATAATATAAAAATTAGAGTTACAATCATTTATGATTCCTCTAACATCGAAAGGGCAACTAGTTAAGGATTAAACAACAAATTAATAAACATTAGTCAGCTTTGTGATAGAGGGTGTGAAGTTTAATATTTTATCTTCATAGTATTTGATTAAACTAAATAGCTAGAGAATTCATTTGATTGGTCATAAATAACATAATATTATCTCTCGAATTAGATGACACATGACCTTGTTATAGAAAATATTGCTATGATATCACATATATTTTAACTAAGTTGACCACTATTTAGTGGCCTTCCTATTAACCCTATGAGCTTAAACTTATATTTAAGATTTTGATGATCACAAAAATAATTTGATATAAGCTGATGCTGCTTAATGTACATCATGACTAAAAGAAATTTAACGACATACAAATTCTCTGTGAGCTAAATTTTTATTCAACCAGATTCATTTTCCTTATGATAAAATTATCATCCTTAATTCATATTTGTGGGTGCATTATGCAAGTAATTTGATATTTCATTTTAAATATAACTTTTCATAATAAAACTATAAATTTATATTCCAATTTATAATTTTTTGTGTAAAGTTTATGAAAATAATTTGTTATTTTATCATAATTTAATATATAATCTAATGAAAACTTAGGATAAATTCATTTTATTAAATATAATTAATTACAATTAATGTCTTATACATATATCAAAAGTTAGTTTAATATATAATTTTATTTAATTAAAATTTTGTGGTTAGCGTTAAAATGATTTTTGCATCTTTCTTATTTTTGCACTTTTAAACTCACATAGTTCTCCAACATGGTAAGGGAATTTTACTATACTTTAAACTTTTAAATATATATATATATATATATATATATATATATATATATATATATATATATATATATATATAGTTTTTTGAAAATTTGCAGATGATATAAGATGATATATTAAAAATAAGGGGTGTTTGCATGCATACCAAACTATTAGTATATATTTATATATCTAATACCAAAACTTTAATATATACATAAATAACACTTAAATCTTTAATACCACATCAAAAATACTACTCTCATTAGCTTTAATATAATAAAAATCACCTTTCATGCATAAGAAAAGTGCTACACACACACACACACACACAAATATCTTCTAGTTAGATTAGATTGAGCTTCCAGTTTGTGCTAGAGGTACCTTTAATTTTAATATCTAAGGCATCTTATTTCTCTTTTTATTATGAATAAATCCTCACCTCATAGGTATTCTTACGGTCTTGTACTGTTGGGATATAAATTCTAACATTCTAATAAATTGTTAACTTAAAATAAAATAAATCTCAACTTCAAAAATATAAAGAGCAACTATAAAATAGATTGAATTGCTTTCCAATATCTAAGTACTTCCTACTCATCTTTTTTTAGAGTCCAAAAAAATATTGTTCCTATCTAAGCCATCTCATTTAACTTCCTTATTTAACGATCTTAACTTAAACTTTGAATTCTATAGAGATAATAACTGACTATTTTAATTGAAAATTTTTTTAGAAGATTATATCTTTTAAGATGCAATTAAATATAAAAGCTTGGCTTTGTATAGAACTTACAACCCAAGTTAAAATAAATCTTTAATACATGTAGATGCTTCAGCCTTAAGAGTCCTTATTAAATAATTAAATCTATTATAAGGTAATATTTTTTATTCTTTAGGATAGTATATTATTCTTTGATGTTATATTCGAACACCTAAATAATAACCCCACAATCCATGTGATGTCATCTTATTTAAATCACCACATGATCTTAATACAAATTTTTATAATTCCATGTATATTAAATATTAAAGAAAAAAGTCCAAAATCTTAATAAATTAAAGCTTCTATATGTGAGGCATCATGCAAAAACTATATTATATCACTGAAGGGTCCAAATCTCCTACCATTATGTTGCATTGATATTTTTCATCAATAAAACTTTTTTTTTATAATACAAGTTAAAATGAAACCAATTCAAATCAAATTTCTCAACTGTTCAAGCTAATTTGGTTCTCAATTCCAGATGTATATATATTTTTTTCAATCCTTTTCTCTAACAGCTTCCATCAATCTACAGTACAAGTCATGTCAATACAAGCATACAAATTTTCATAAGTTACACATCCCAAAATTAATAAGAAACACCAAATTGCATCTGCATTCATTAAGATGAAATCAAAATTTTCTTGAAATGTTCATAAGCTTGCTTGACCAAATCATCATCGTCCCACTCATCTCTGTACCTGTTGGCTTTGCTGCTCTGTTTTTCCTATTAGCATAATACATGAGCTTCCTCCACTCTTCTACTTGAGGGATGCCCACATTCTCTTGCCAGCCAGTTAACATACTCAAACTGCAAAAACCATAAAACAAGAAGAAATTCGTAAATTCCTCAAGTACTTAAACAAGTACCATAGAATCCATCAGAAGAAGGAACTCTCTGTATAAAACTCTCTATGCTTGGACTTTTCTGAGAAAAAATAATAATTTGAAAATTTTATCTTACAAACAAGGACAACAAATATTTACATACATATTAGAATTATCATAAAACTCTGATATTACTATAAGAATTTGTTTTAAAAATTGATATACTATTAGGTAGACCAATGTCCACTTTATAGCAATTTTCAGTCTAACATCAGATTTTCCCCGAACTCAGGCATGTAGGCCTAATTTGTTATTTTTATTTACAAAATAAGACAAACTATCTTTCATGTTTAATAGTTATAAAAACACAATGCTATTAAAAAACAAATAAGACATAATTATGAGGAGATTTATAAAAATTTCTTAAATAAAAAAGATATATACATGGTAAGTTTCAATATTATGCGTGTATCTTTTGGGCCGGCCAGCAAATTGCATATCAGAATACAAATTCTTGACATCTTCCATCATTTCTTCTTGAGTTGGAAGCACTATTCTCCCTGATAAAACACCAGCAATCCACTTGCTTTGCAGTTGAAACAATGGGAAAGGAATGATCTGTGAGTATGAACAGTTAGTTTCATGTGACAAAAAATGAGCACAAAATATCCTCAATTTTATTACTGTAAATAAAATAAAAAAATAGAAATGAAACCTTCGTGGTTAATCCAATGAAGGAAAGATATGGAGCCAGTAATGGCGGAAAGACATGCTTATATAGAGGTCCTACCCGGTTGTCATCCACATTCACAATGCCGTTGGTTCTCAGGAAAGGAAAGTGATACTTGTACCTGGAGAATGTTTCGGATTGCAAGCATGATATTGAAAATAAATTTATTATTCAAGTTATTTTTACAAAAAAAAAAGGTATAATAATAATAATTTCAACCATAACAGGTTCATTTCAACTGAGTTTTCATAATAGTTAGAATCTATTTAGAAGTAAATATAGTCTTTTCATAAATAAAATGGTGTGATAATTGAAGCTTAAAGGTACTGTGGTACAGAAGATGAGAGAGAATACTTACAGTCTATGCTCATCTAGCAAAAATAATGGTATAGTTGAATTTATAGTTTAGTTTAAAACTGTGAGCACTAACCCAGTACAGTGCATGATAACATCAACATTGGCAGAACTTCCATCTTGGAATACCACAGTTCCATCACCTTGTGCTTTCACAATCTGCACTACATCAAAAGTCTCAGAATTTCCTTTCCTTGCTTTACAAGTGTGAGGTGGTCTCAGAGATGAGAGGCTTACCATGGAGTGAATGAAGATATTTTCGTGGCGAGGATCGTTGAAGGGAGTTCCTCCAGGTGCTGATCTGCTTGCAATATGAACTTCTTTTGCAAAACCGGAAATGTCTTTTGAGATATCAGTAGCACTGGCTGCACTTCCAATTATTACAACCACCTATCCGTCTTAAAAAGGAGACCAGATTAATCAGCGTGCTTTAATTGATTTCAATTAAAAAAAATTATGTGATAAAGAGGAGAAAAAGAAAAGGAAGAAAAATAAATTGTGATACCTGACCATGAAAAGGCTCAGGAACTCTGTAGTTGTGGCCATGCATCTGCCTTCCAGGCCATGATTCAATGCCTGAAGAAGATGGATCATATTTATATGAGGTAATGGTAACACAAGTATCAAATATTATTCTTTTAATTTTGTTATTTTTTATGATATATATATATATATATATATATATATAATTTATTTTTAACTTAATTTCGAATTATATATTTTATATTAAAATAGGTTTTTAGCGACGACCTTTCTTTTTTAACGAGAGGGAACATTTCCGCACACCACGAGGGCTTAAAATACAACTGCACCCATAGCACACAACCTTAAACAATGATTTTAGTGGTGGACCTCCGACTAAATACAAAGCTTTTTAGTCTTAGTATTCAAGTACTGTTACGATATTTTTCCGAAACAAATTAGTTATACGACATTGATGTAAAATAAATATAAAATTAAAAATATAAACCAGAATATAGATATATATATATATATATATATATATATATATATATATTGCCCAAACTGTATCGTATGCCCTTTGGGAATAAAGATGGTTTGGTTGGTTAGACTAACCTTGTTGTGCATTATCGTGTAGTCTCTCTTAGATCAGCTAAGGGATCTAATGAAGGCATATATTATTAAAATTAATATATCATATAACTTTATGGAAAATCGAGCATAGATCTTGAAGTAAATGTTAAAATCATCAAAACTTCAATTTAATAAGCATATAGTTGAACTAAATGTCTCGATGAGACAATTCCATCGGCAATAAGAGTGGAACAATTCGAATAAAAAAGAGCTCAAATTAAACTTAAAATTAGAAGATTCAAAGTATTAATTAAATGGTCAAATTGTATTTGAATTCAACATATTTATAAGTCAAATCAAATAAAGAGAAATCCGATGAAAAAGATCACTTTTGAGATCACTAAAACACTTAAATCCATTTGAATGTTTTAGGATTTTGGCTAAATTTACTAAACTTGTGAAGATAGTTTAAAGCCAATGAATACAACCAAATATTTTTCACCAACACCAAATGCTGTTGTAGTCTATTTATTTTCTCTAAGGTGTTGTTGCATGATATTCTGTAATTTCATATCTCCAATTAAGGAGAATGATGAAACATAATAACTCCAATCATATAGTGAATTATTTTTCTTGCATCAATATTATATGAATATATACCTTTCTTCTTGACAACACCTTCTCTTAATTCAATAATTATCGACTGTGCATGTGTGGACTGCGGCAAAGTTCGATAGCAACAATCTCTCCAATCATTATCTTTTTAAAGTTAGCAATGCCATACGCTTGACTATCTAACTTCGAATACATACTTTATACTCTAAATCATAAATTCAAAACACCATTAGATATCACAGTACCTACTATGAACTAGTTACCTAGAACTATTATTATATCACCTTTGAATCATAATTGAATATTTTTATCAAATCTCCTTGAAATTCTCATTAAAGCATCATAGGGTCAAGAACAAAATATGATCAAAACATTATTGAATCTTGTTTCAAAGTTGGTTTGATTCAATCATAATTTGATTGTTTGATTCAAACATCTTGAACAAGGTTTCAAGAGATTTTAAGGGGGTTTGACACAGATTTTGATTATGATTCAAAGATGGCTCGAAGGTAATTTGATGATGGTTTATTAGAAAGTTTGATCGTGATTTGATCATAATTTGAATTTGATTTGATTATGATTTTATCATGATTTGCTTAATTTTACCTAAATTACCTTTTTCATATTTTGCCTACATTACCTTTTTCGGAATTATTCTCATTAGAGTTATTTTACTATATATATATGTAGACATCTCCTCTAATACAACATATCGAGAGAAATTATACTACTTGAGACAAATAAAAAAGTAGATGTTTATGGAGAAAATTATTATTGAATGTCCTCCATCATAGTGCTCAGACAACCCACTTTAATTCTTCAAGTGTTTGGAATTACAATCCTTTGAGATTCTAATTTATTAGTTGTTATTGAAGAAGGTCAGTGATGATGAGTAAGAGTTATTTTATTATATTAAATATTGGAGGCAAAGACACATCATTTCGCTTATTTGAGTTTACATTGATCACTTGACGAAAGAACATCCAATTTATGAGCTATTTGATCAATATTATAGAATAATAGTCTCTACTTTTCATAAGCTTAAGTGGCCTAATTTTACACTTAAGTATGCCATTAAAGAGGAGAAATTTTTAAGTAATTATTAAGATGATATTAAGTAATTCTTCCAAAATCATTTGTGTAAATTTCATTCATAAAAATCCAAATTCAGGTATTATTTTATTATTTTGAAGTAAATATTAATTCTTTGCTTATGTTTATTCTTACGTAAATTCACTTTATATTACTTTTGAATTTACATCTCATTTTTTATAGTTTTTATATAATATCTTTTAAAATATGGTTTGTTATGTTATGATCATTATATTATATCTTATTATTATTATTATTACAAATCTAATTTAAATAAGATTCAAACAAAAATTGATCATGAATCAAATAAAGCGCTCAGATATGGACCTAAGTTTAGTGGAATCTTATTTGAACATGATTCAAATAAATTCAAACAAAGTTCAATCTTTGTTCAAATTAATCTTAATTGTTGCAGACTCTAAATAACTACTCCTTAATTAAAAATGAGAATGTTTTAGTGCAAAATATATTTTTAAGTATATTTTTTGTGAAATAAATAATGACAGATTTTCTATTATATATATATATAATGTGTGTTCAATAATTTTAATTGATCATGTCATTATCTCACATATAGGTCGCTATGATTCGTAAAAATAAAACAAAAAAATTATATATAAATATATATTTTTCGTATGGGCATTAGTTTTTTTAATACCAGAAGTAGCAGAAATGTGGAATCTCAGCTACTCGAGGCTCAGTGTAGTGACCGACGCATACGACAACTGCATCAAACATTTCTCTTTGCTGCCACCGTCGGCAGTCCAGATTATCGCCCGTCTCCTTGCATCTCCAGTACCACTTTAAATATAAGATTTTTTCGGAATCCTTCGCAAAACTTTCTAGATACCTGAGCAGATGACCGGGAAATCGCAATCTTCTTCTACGGCGACAGCGATGAAGGGATAATCAGAATATGGATTCTCGGGGAAGAGAGAGAGTCGTTTTATTATTTTTAATTAATATAATTATTTAATAGATATATATGATGAGCGTTAAAATATTTTATAAAGAGGAATTAATACAATTTTTATATTATATTATAAATATATTAATTGTCGTATAATTTGATAAAAATTTTAATTTCTTATATATTTATCTATTTAATATATAAAATTAAATATTTATATTAAAATTTTTTTATGTTAAAAAATATAATTTAATTAAAAAAATAAATATAATTTTTATATATATCTTTATTTAAGAAGATATTATGAATAATAATATTTTATTTATTTAATAAATATAGCAAAATAAAATATAATCTTATAAATATATTTATCTAAATAATTAAATATAATTTAATTTTCTTTAAATCTCAAACGAAATATGGGTGTTTATAAATCTCAGCTCTGAGGCTCTGGTAAGATACGACTTCATTTAGCATCAATGCTCAAAATACATCAAATGATCTCATCCCACCTCCGTCGAGCGTCGGTGGCCTCATGAATTACGCCCATCGCCCGTCCATCTCCATCACTTCAATCCCAAACCGTATAAGTGAAATCCTCTGAAGAAAACTTCCTGATACCACCACCTGACCCGATCTGATCCTGCCGCAATCCGCCGGGAAGAGGAAGATATAATCGAAGAAAAGGAAGAGTCGGCGGAAGAAGAGTTAGCGAGAAGAAGAGGAAGAGGCGGGGAAGAAGAGGAAGAGTCACGGAAGAAAAGGAAGAGTCGGCGAGGAAGAGGTGGAGGAGAGACTCGGCGAAGATCTCGCGTCGCACCCCCAGGTGCCTTCCGAAACGGCGAGTCATCGCCAGCGGAATGATTGAACGTTGTCGCCATTATGGAGAAGTTGCGTCTGGCAAACCATTAGATTAAATCATTGTTAATTGTTATTTATATATAATTTAATCATTATAAGATTTTGTACTCAAATATAATTTTATTTATAAATTTTTTTTTAATTTAAATATATAATTTAATTTAAAAAATAAATGATTTAATTTTGATGTGTCTTTATTTAATACTAAAGAAACTTTTATGAATAATCTTTTTAATAACAATATAACAATTTCATCAATTTTTATCTCAAATTTTGAAATTATTATCCAAATATTGAAATTCATAATAAAATCCTAACTTATATTTTTTTTTTTTGATAAAATTCTCAATAATTTGATTGTGGCACAAACAAATATATGAGTTTGATGATTCAAAATATTAAGAAGGCTGTTACTTTTATAAATATATATATAAAGTTGGTGGTATTTATGTAATTTTTCTTCAAAAAAAAAACATATATATGTCACATAATGTTTGTATATTTTTAAATTTAATATTTAATTTTTGATATTTATCTAATATTATATTAACATTTTATAAGTACATCAAAACATGAAAAATAAAATATTGCTAGACACCACCAAGGCAATCATTACCACTAGACCACAAAAAGCCTCAAAAAGGCAAATTAAAGCCAACTTTACGATTTATTAGTGAGAACCAAACTTGTGGGAAATAGTCACACACCCAATTAATCTCCATGAATCTAGTCAAAGGTTCTCCTAGTTTGGGCAAAATCAACTCAAATTCATTTAATCGATTGTTTGCTTACACGAACAAATACTTTTAAGTTAATATGTCGGCAATCTGCCCAAGGCAATTAATATTCTACATATCATAAGGATGACCAGATCCAATTATAACAAGAGGGATTGAGCTCCTCTCATTTAATTTTATTATTAATGTATTTTATGAGGTGTGTTATATATAATAAATGATATAACATTTAAGTTCAATTTGTTATGATTTTAAAGGAGATATGGACACTTGACAGAATACTGCAATACCTATGATTAGAAATAAGAAGAAGATATAGTTGATTATACAAAAGAGGACAAGAGATCATCGAGAATTCAATTATTCTTATAAAAAATTCTGCTTCTCTATATTTTTCCATTTTCATACACTAGATATTTGTGCCTCTACTTTATTTTCTCTTTTGAATTGATCATAACCTTTAGGCTATCTTTTATCACTGACTTTTTAGTTCCCTTGTTGATGATCTCCCTCTCTTCTATTTAACATTGTAGATGCCACTAGAGCTACACAATTAACCCATCTCACATCACATATATGGATGTCAAGTTAGTTGAAGTTATCAAGTTTCATGGAGAAACTCCACTGAAAGTAAAACAAGACCAATCCACTACATAAATTGATGATTACTTAAAAAAACCCCATTGCTTATAGCAACTTACAAGACCTCATCATCTCAACTCCTTTTGTATTAATACAAATAATCATATCACATCACAATAGAGGTAATCTCGAGACTTGGATCCATAATATCAAATATTAGTATAGCTTCATAAACTCTCTGATGCCTATAGACTCACCTTCATCTTCATTCATATAGACGACCTGGTAAAGGAATATTATGTTTGGTTGACCAAAATAAAACACATCTTAACTTAAGTAGAATTTATGCGAGCATTACAAACTTGATTTGCTCCTTCCAAGTATTAAGACCTGTGTGGCCAATTAACAAAGCTCATGTAATCTTCCTTAATGTAGTTTAGTTCAAAATACTCTCTAACTAAAATTTTAACATGGTGAATTGTTTCCTTAAATTTTTTTTAAATTAGGCTTCAAACTTGCTATTTACCTCAAAGTATGCTTGCATCGACCAACATCCTTGAAGCAAGCTATTAAGCCTACCAAATTAATTGAAGTGAAGTTTAATGATGGTCACACCTACTGCTAACACTATCTTCCTCGCCACTTCTTGGCTCTTACTTAGCCCAAATAGACCTCAATTTGCTATAAAGAAATTAGCCCCTAAGACAAACTTGATGAATGACTTATGCTACAATTGTAATAAAAAATTCACTAGAAATCCCATTTGGGAAAGCAAATTATTCTTTTACTTGACATGCATTCCAACCTTTTAAATGAGACAAGTAACATTATCACAAAACTGTCTTATTTAAGACTCAATATATAAATACCTTATCAACCCAAACTAAAATTAGTTATCATGGTCTTGTGGAAAAATTTATGGGGATGCCCAAAAACATTAAAATTAACTTTATTTTAGTGATCAAATATAACATCAAGAATATTATATTATCTCAAAAGATATAAAACTATTTTGTAATAAAGAAATTTTTTCTATTACTACATCAAAATGCAATATAGAAAATGATATACTATCTTGAATGATAGGAATATTATTTTGCTATAGATTAGTATATAGCAACAAGAAAAGTTTTTAAAGTTTGTCAAATTTTCATTTTAAAAGGTTATTTGATTTGAATTTAAATTTCATTTTGATTCGGAGGTATAAGTTCCCTATAGAAGCAACCTTTATAACTTTATATTATAAGAGCATAAAATCTTTAGAGCAATCTTGATTTAGGTAATGATAGATAACTTTATGATTTATTCAATGTGTATTTCAAGAATTGATTATTTGGAGTCTCAAATGTGATTGTTTCAATTTAAGAAAAGTTTTTTAGGAGACCAAAGAAAGAAAAATAAGGAGCACATGATATTGAGAAGCAAAATAGTGCTCCAACTATCCTAAGATTATACTTTATATTTTAGTGTTCAAATTAACTTATATTTTGAGTTATTCATTTCATTAGAAAATTAAGACTTATAATTCACTAGTAAAAAGTATAAATAAACTCAAGAGGTGAGGATTTACGATCTAGCTTGAAGGAAACTATCATTCTCATAATATAAGTTAAGTTAAGAACCCCAATCAAATACTTACTTAGACTTAGTCTAATGGCATGCAATAGGACTCATAGATTTCAACTTTTCTAAAATATGAAATAGGTGTAACTCTTTTGAACTCACAATCTTGCTTGGGAGGACTGTTTGCTAAACCACTTAAGCATTTCAAATCCAAGAAGCCTAGTCACATAAAAATACAGGATAGATAATCATGTTATTAATTAGAAATAGAACCTAAAACCTAGATTAAAACATTAAGGATAAATATATAATATATACAATACTTTCATACTAATAGAATTAAAATTTATATCAGAATCATTTATTGATTGAGATATAATTCTGATATGCAAGGCATTGTCATGTACTAATTTGACTCTACCTAATATACATTTATCTTCATTCAGCAATTATCACCTTTAAAGGTTAGGTGACCTTTATTCTTGAGATGGAGATAAAGTGTTCTAAGAAGTTGGAAGACATACCAATGTAAATATAGTGACATAACTTAGGGGTTCCTACTTGATTTTATTTTTATATCAATTATTTAGTTTTATTTTAATATAAAATTTTAGTTTCTAATTATAATGTGACACATCTAGGTAGATATTCACAATCATAAAAGCAATAAAATAACAAATAAAACAATACATTCATTCAATTATGTAAGTAAACACTTGATAAAAGTTTTAAATAATATATAAAAGAATAGAAGAAAAGGCCAATATGGCTATGTACATAAAATATTTTCCTTGAAAAGAAAAGGAAAAAGACATATGAGCTTTATCTTATATAACCCATCCTAGACTTATTGCCAGGTTTAGACTCAATTTGTTAGTATTATCGCTTCATGTTTAGATTCTTCTAACTCCAAATGTTGTAAGGCTTTACCTTTGAGAGTTTCATTTTTATTTCCTTTCTTCACTCCTCTAAAATCCCATAGGTAGAATTTTGTATGACTCTAAAAATGTTATATTTTAAAATAAAAAATCATAACCTTTTTCCTACCAAAAAAGTTAGTCCAATAGTCATATTTCAAATAGACAATCAATCAAGCTTTCATCACATCACATAATGCTTGACACATTTAAGTGTCAAGTCATTTGTCATACTTAAAGGGTTTTAAGCATTTTATATGCACTTTATAATTGATGATAGCATGGAAAATTTACTAGTTTTAAACATAATGATTTTCATGAAACATCACCCTTTAAGCATCACCATCTACAAAAAATCATTTTAGCCTATCCTAAAGAAAACTAAGCTACCACAGCATCATAAAGAAACATCACATCACAACATATCATAACATCACATTTTCACAACACAATTAACTAGATAAAATAGATTATCTCTAACCTAAAGGTCCTAAGGTTATGTCTTATCAAACATCTAGTGTGTGTTAACTACTAAGTTGTGCATGTGTTTGATTATTAGGATTTCTATTATATTTTAGTTGTCTATGTTATGATTAATGTTTAATATAACCAAGGTTAGTTTTAATTTAAATAATTAATGATTAAAATTTTTAATATTAAAATTTAATTCATTTAGTACTTTTCGTAGAAAAGGATATTGAATATAGTTGGATGAAATATTTTAGTAAACTTTTCGATAAAGGTTGTCAGAATACGATTGACTTTAGTAATCTAAATACTCTGCATAAAAATATTTTTATTGTCATATTAGTAAAATCAAAGTTGAAAGAGCTTTAAAAAAAATGAAGTGTGGAAAAGTAATAGGACTTAACGATATTCTAATAGAAGTGCAAAAATGTTTAAGAGATCAAGAAATTTCTTAGCTTATCAAAATTTTATATTATTTTAAAGACTAAAAGGATGTATGATAAGTGAAGAAAGAGTTTATTGGTTTCTATTTTTAAGAATAAATGTGATGCACAGGAGTGTGCAAATTATATAGAAATCAAGTTAATGTACCATACATTTAAGTATGGGAGAGAGTAACTGAACATATGGTATGATACAATATAAAAGTTTCTTAAAATCAGTTTGATTTCATGTCGAGTAGGTCTACTATGATTGTTATACTTTTATTGAGGTTTGATGGAGAAGTATAAAGAGAAGAAGGAGGATCTACATATGATATATGTCGATTTAGAGAAAGCATATGATAAAGTTCCAAAAGAAGTGTATTGGAGAATTATAGAAAAGAAAGAAGTTAATATTGCTTATTTTCAAGTCATTAAGGATATGTATATTGGAGTTTTTACTTGCAATTAAACAAAGGAGGATTGACCAATATTTTTCTATTTTAATTGGATTACATCAAGGCCCGACTTTCAGCCCACATCCTTTGCTTTGGTTATGGATTTTCTTACAAAACATGTATAAGAGGATGTACCTTGGTGTATGCTTTTTTGCTAATGATAATCTTTTTGTTAATATGACTAGAGAGGGAGTTCAAGAGAAACTTAAATTATGGAGGTTATCTTTAGAGTCTAAAGTCTTTTTCTTGAGTAGATATAAAATTGAATATATGGAGTGTAATTTTAGTTGTAAAATTTATATTGGTGGTGTTGTGACATTGGGTGATCAAGCCAATAAAAAAAGTGAACATTATAGATATCTCGGGTTGATTATTCAAAATGATGGTGAAATGGATAATGATGTTACTAATAAAATTCCAGTCGGATAGTTGAAGTGGAGGAATGCATCTAGCCTGTATGTGATAGAAAAGTATTACTTAGACTTAAGAGAAAATTCTATAAGATGATGGTATGATCTGCAATGATTTATAGCACATTTAAAATATTAGCCAATAGAGAGAAACATAAAATTATGTTAAGTGTTGCAAAGATGAGGCACTCAAGTAGATGAGTGGCTTTACACTTAGAGACAAAATGCAAAATAAATATATACATGAAAAGGTTGGAGTTGCTCCAATAGAATATAAGATTAGAGAGAGTATTCTTAGATAGTTTGGGCACATAAAATATCGCCCATTTGATGACCGATTGGGTGAGTAGATGTATTAGATTTGATCTATGTTAATATAAAAATGATCATATTTTATTAGAATTAAATGAAAATTTAACACTTAATAGGACATAATGGAGAAAAAGATTCATGCACATGATCCCACATAGTGGTATGAATATTTTTTTGTTGTTGTCGTTGTTATTTAGAAATTTTGTTGAAGGTATGCAAGATTCACCGAATAAGTGCACCTCACCACTAAGGCATTCTAAGTTTTATGAAATATATTTTATATAGAAAGAATGAATATATATTCCATAACACATTCAATCTATCCTAGTAGATTTTATGGATTTTATTTAATTATGATTTGACAATATTTTTTTAAGAGAAATTTGAAAATTATCTAAAATAAGTTTTAAAATTTTATAAAAGCTTTAATATGATCAGAGGATAGTAAAGTGTATTTTTTATTAGTTTTAAAAGTTATTTTAAATTAATTTATAATTTAAATGAATTTTTAATTATTTTTATAGTTGAAATTTTTTATAAATTATTAAAATAATTTAAACAAATATGAGAAAATTCTCTCTAACTTAGCACAGTAAGAGAAATCTTTCATAAAATTGTTATAATTATTATGATATTAATTATTATTTTTATATTTTAATTATCATTTATTAATATATTTTTATCTAAATTAAATTTTATATCAAATTAATTTTAAATCTTATAGAAATATTCTGAAAGGTTGATATTAACCTCTAAAATTACGCATAAAAATTGAAATTAATTTTTTTTATATGATTCACTAAATTGATTTAAATTATTTAATTAGAAAATTTTAGATATTTTATATTAGTTTTAATGTTTTTTTAGATTTTAGGTTTTAATTTCTTTCTAAAAATTTTAGTTTATTTTTTGAGGTTTGATCTGAATTATTCATAAATTTTAAAATGTTTTAAATTTTAATGATTACTAGTTATATTATTATTGAATAAATTTGATTAATTTAAGTTTAATTATGTTATTAAAGATTAAAAGGTAAGATATTTTATAATTTTAAATTTAATTTTATGCATACTTTTCCCATTTCTTACTTTGGTTCTTTTTTTATTTTATTAATATATTAATAAAATTTCTGAGAAAATTCTGATAGGCTGAAAACAACTTAGAAAAGTGCTCATAGAAATTTGGTGCAATTTTAATTAATAATTTTTGAAATTTCTTTTAATTATTTAAAAAAATTTCAGTAAATTTTAGGGCTTCTTTTTTTACAATATTTCTCTTTATTTGATAATTAATTAGAAGGGTTGTTGTAATTTTCTTTGTAAATAAGAACTTATTTATAATTTTTTTAAAGTTTTAGATGGTTTCTTTAAAATATTGAATCATTGAATCATTAAAGCATGAAAATTAATAATAATCAGCTGTGTCGACCAATGGATTTGAAATTTAAGGATTAGCATTAATTCAATCCATCTGGTCTAATCTAAGAAGGATCGCAAGCCATTACACAAGCTAGCTAAGTTCGATAACATTTTAGAGACAGATTTAATTCTATATTAGTCCACTGGCTGATTGAAGCTCAGTTTGTCTAATTTAAAATTTGTTTTGATTAGATTTTATTGGTTTGGATTAACTAAAAATTTCAAAGTTTAAGTTTACTTATGTTTTAATTGTGGTTAAAGTGATTAACCAGGAATTAAGATATGTATCTTAATATTCCCAACTTGTATTTAAAAATTATAATGATTTAATATCAACATGATTAAATTGAATTTCTTTTTTTTATATATTGATTAATTTTCACATTATTAATTCTTAATAGGTTATAATTAATTTTGATTTCAATTATAATTGATATTAGTTTATAGTCATAAAGAGATGTTCTGACGACTTTTACAATAATTAGATTTGATTAAAAAAATCTTATACCAATATAACCTTAATATATGATTATTTAGTTAATGAAGTAATTGGTTTTCCTTAAATTCAATTAAGCTTACTACTCTTTGTAAGAATTTTATTTGGTAAATGGAAATTTACTTAAAGAGAATTGATTGTGTTTGATTTCAATTTCATCAAGCCATTTTTTTAAATATTCTTAACGAGTTATTCTAGGTTGAAGGACCTAATCTAAATTAACTTGACAAAATTTTTAAACTAAGCATTTTTTAAATCTTAATTAGTGAAATAGGCTTAACAAAAAAAATAAAAATAATCAAAGTTTGATTGTCCGAATAGTAAGCAGCCGTCCCTTTAGAGACTAGCCTAAAATATTTTTTTTTTAAAAAGGAAAATTTACATATCATACAATTCTATATATTTACATATCTAAAATATTTTTGGCCAAAATATTTTTTTTTTAAAAGGGGAATTTACATGCATATCACACAATTCTTATTTATTTACATATCTAACATCATAGTGAGCGTAAAATATTTTTTTTTATTTAAAAAAAGAGAATTTACATACATATCACACAATTCTTATGTATTTACATATCTAACATCTAAAATTAGATATTTACTTATCTAATATTTTTCTATGCTTAAAAAGATGCATTTAATTTTTAAAAAATAAATAAAGTGATATTTTTGATGTGATATTGAAAATTAGAGTGTTATATATGTAAAAATTGAAGTTTAGGTATTAGATATATAAATACATAAGAATTGTGTGGTATTTATATAAATTCTCAAAAAAAATAAATTTTATAATTTTGTTGAGGACCTCAACTTTAATTTATCTTTTTTTAATAAATATCTAAATTTTATATTTAAAATATATTTATTTTTTATATACATAAAAGATAAATTTTATTAAAATTTAATAATCTTTTTTATATAAAATTAAAAATTTAATAATATATAAATAAATGAAATTTTAAATTTAAATATGTAAAAATACAGAATAAAGTTCTCTGTCAGATAGGATGGTTAAAATATATAATAAATTTATAATAAAAAATTTAGCTTTAATATTATATAAAATATTTATATATATATATATATATATATATATATGTATAAATTTAGCTTCAATGTATAATATATATGTATAAATTTTTTATGTAAATATGAAATTAACTTTTTTTATTATAAATTTATTATATATTTTTAAACATATCCTGACTAACAGAGAATTTCATTCTTATGTTTTTAAATTTAAAATTTCATATTTATAAATATTATAAATTTTTTTTAATTTTTTTAAAAAATTTATTAAATTTTAATAAAATTTATCTATATATAAAAATAAATATATTTTAAATATAAAATTTAGATATTTATTAAAAAAAGATAAATTAAAGTTGAATCAAAGCAAAATTATAAAATTAGTATTTTGGGGGTTATATACATACCACACAATTCTATGTATTTACATATATAATATTCTAAACTTTAATTTTTATATATATACATAATATTCAATATCGTCAAAATATCACTTTATTCATTTTAAAAAATGCATATTTTAAGTATAGAAAAGATGATAAGTAAATATAACATGTTAGATATATAAATACAAAAGTATGTATATAAATTCCTTTTTTTAAATAAAAATATATATTTTATGATGTTAGATATGTAAATACATAAGAATTGTGTGATATGTAAAATTCTTCTTTAAAAAAAATATTTTACAATAGATATGTAAATACATAAGAATGGTGTGATATATATGTAAATTTTTTAAAAAAAAATAAAAGAAGCGTTAAATGTATTATTTTAAATTTTTTTTTTGTTAAGTATTTATAATTAAAATTTAAAGATGCTTAGTTTAAAAAAATTGTCTTTCATGGTGCTTGAGCTCATTAAAACCATTTTCTTGAAGAAAATAAATTATTTTATTATGCTGGATTCATTGTCAATAGGTTTGACTTCATCAATCCTGATTAACTAGTGTTATAAAAGTTCTTATATGATCTAAGAAATGATATTAAGGCATTTGGATATGGAATTTGGAGTTTAATTTTGAATTTGAATTGAATTGTGTCTAAATTGAGCCATTTGGTCAATGTGATGTAACCATTGGTCCAAACATAATATAAATGACAACAAAAAAAGTTTGCGGTCATATTGGGTCAATATTCAAGAAAAGACAATTTGGATAATTATTTTTTATTTTTAGGGTATATCCATTTTGTGGTGGCATTTTGATAATATTGAGAAATTTTATTTTATTTGACCAAATTAAACTTCCTAAGGAGATTATTATATTAATTGAGTTATATTTACTTCATTCCAATAACTCTTTATTGGGTTTATGAGCCTCAAAATATATTCAGTTGATTTTTAATAATAACAAATATATATTTGGATGTTCTAATATATATGTTGAATATTTTAGGTGCATTGATTCTTTACATGTGAAAGATGTAAACTTATATATTGTACATTGCGGACCCTTAGTTGATCTAAATTTGAGCATGAAAGAGCCTATGATAGATCAAAAGAGATAGTTTAGAGCATTACGTATAATATTTTGGATTATATATATTTAGAAGTATCTTAGAGGCACATAAGAGGCACATAGAAGTTTACTTATATGATTTGATTTGATCACTATTTAATATATTCCCTCAATTTATTTTATATATTTTTTTTATTTTAAGACAACGAAATTGAGCTTTCAATTCCCATAGTGGATGGACTGTTAAATGAATTATATAGAGCAACATTTTTTTTTCTTGAACACCTACTACGCTAGATGCTTACTAAGTTCAAATTTAAGAGATTCACAAGACAGCATTTTATAGTTCATAATTATGCCATTTAACAAACATATATACCCAACACCTTCCATAGCATTATGAATACAATTCTAAAATTCGTTTGATGGGAGTTAGTTATTGTATTTTGATGACATCTTGGTGTACAACATTACGTTACTGGATCATCTCATCCATCTCCACACTATCTTCAACTCCATCCAATCCAATCACTTTCACTTATGATGCTCCAATTGTTTTTTTCAATCAAGCTTCTATCGACTACCTCGATCATGTAGTCTCGGCAGACGGTGTACGTCCAAATTCTTACATATTCTCTGAGATTGTCTGAGCTTTACAATGATTTCTCGGCCTGGCTGGGTGCTACTGTCACTTCGTGTGAAATTTTGCATCCATTGCAGACCAACTCACAAATTTATTGCAGAAAAATACATTTAATTGGATACACATAACCCAACAAGCCTTCGAGTGTTTAAAGCAAGGGATTTATTTTTAATTTAATTATGCTTTAAAACATAATTGGTAATTTAAGTATTATTAAAAAAAATTTAGATATAGGTATAGTGGATTTAAGTTTAGCGTCTCGTCAAATCGGCGACAAAGCGACAGTTTGTGTGTACGGTAAGCTAGTCACCTGGTTAACGGGCGGACTAGCTCTGCAGGAGCGTTAGGGTGACTAATAATCCTGCAGTTAATTAAGCGTTAGCGGCGACTACTAATATGCAAGTTAGTGCTAATTGGGCAACTAGCTTGCAAATAATTGTTTCTATTTCAATTGGGTTATATCAAGTCATTAAGCATATTCAAGTCGTTAATGTGAATTAGTATTAGACATATTGAAGTCATTAAGGATATGCACACTAGAGCTATTACCTTTGTTCAAAGAGAATTGACAGAATATTTTTTTTTAAATTTTAGTTGGATTACATCAAGGATCGGCTTTAAGCCCTTATCTTTTTGCTTTAGTCATGGATGTTCTTACTAGGCATTTATAGGAAGACTATTGAGGATTGACAATTTTTTACCGATCCTTGATGTAAATGACTTGAATATTAGGCATATTCAAGTCATTTACATCGAATTTTTACCTTGGTGTATGCTTTTTGCTAATGTCATTCTTCTTGTTGATAAGAATATTGAGGGAGTACAAGAGAAGCTTGAATTATGGAGGTCAACCTTAGAGTCTAAATGTTTTCGTTTGAGCAAATCTAAAACTGAATATATAGAGTGTAATTTTAGTTGTAGAAATTCTAGTGCTGATATTGTGACATTAAGTGATCAAGTCATTAGAAAGAGTGAGCGATTCAGATATCTAGGCTCAATTGTTCAAAATACTGGTGAAATAGTAGTAAAAGAGAAAAGAGAAAATTACTTGCATCTAAACACATAGAAGATTACCAAAATAATGCAATACAATAAAGTTCCAAAATATATACAAAGAAATGGAACATCTACTATAGCACAATCCAAAAAGAAAAATAAAACATACATGAACCAGTGTAGTACAGACGCACAGACCACACTATCCTAAAGAGATAACGCCTCCGTCGTCTGCGTGGAATCACACCACTCCCAGGTGTATACTAATCAGGTGCACGTGGTGGACAATTACATAGCTGATGGTGGCCCTCCAATGCAAGATCTTCAAAAGTCTGCGTAGGATAGTCTTGTGATGGGAAGAAAGTTAGATGTGTGGTATATAGGTAGATGCGGATCGCATATGTAGATGGTCTAGCACCCTAGTCATGTTGTGGGTCATCCTCTAGGCTCGGTCCATAATTTCGATATGTATCCTCAAATCTCGCATAACACCTCATACTATCTATAGCTCCCACGTAACGTGCTCGTCATATGCGGTAGAATGCTGAAAGATGTCCTGAGTCGCTAAGATGTGTTCTAACAGCGTGAAAAAATAACGTTTGAAATTAGCATCAAGTAGGTATGTAACATATTAAATTTAACATAATACTTATGCTAATACTTACATATATGAGCTCTACAGGTGCTCTGGGATAGTAATTAGTAGGAGGATCTGTCGGGGCGGCTAGTAGATAGAGAGAAGCCCAAGATCTGAACCAACATATGTACTGATTGATAGCCATCAGCTTGTCCTCATCTTCATCCAAGCCCTCAACTACGTAATCCCTCTACCTCTCCCAGCGGCAATGTGCACCTAATGGTACTCAACCTAGTCTATATCTGCTTTACCTCGACCATCGACCCTTTTGAAAGTAGGGTCTACTGGTGCCACATCAACTCTAGATATGAGTCAAAACTATCTCAACACTCGATCAGGTAAGTGCCACTCCACCCTCTTTTAGCTGATGAGCGGGACTCGTGCCCACATATGAGCTGTTGAGCATGAAGCATGCGTGATCTATTCAATGTATGGCTCTCAAATCACAGCATATTAAAAATTATATTAAATTGATATACACGTTATAGAAATTAAACTGAATAACTACTCTACAAGTCATACCTGTGTATGCAGCAAACCATCCAACTTATTCCTATATAATTCCACGTTTGCCATTGGCATCTGACGAACATATCACTCGTTCTACCTGTGCACACAACACATTAGAAACAAACATATAAGCAAAAATTTGAAATTACAGGAATTAAAATATACCTCAATCTAATGTTGAGCTCATTGAGATTACTCAGATATGGCACATGCAGGTCAGCCTCCCCACATGAAGATACTCTTAAGACCATATTTGCAGAAGGTGTAGGCAGCCAACCATATTGGCCCTATTGGGCCTAGTAAACTTGTAGAACTCCACATGCAGTGTGCACTCCCAATATCTTGAATGTATCTAGGTTTTCAAGTAGTTGAAATACTGCAGATGGACCTCTGATCCTAATGTGTCTCGTAGTAGGAAGCACCTAATAAGAAACAAAATATAAGCATACAGGTGCCTGCTAAACTCTTCGATCCTCAGATGGGCATAAGACTCTCTACAGAAAGACCACCTAAGCCACCTCAGCGGCATACACGTCTGCACCTGTGCCTGACCCATCCTGAAGGTCGATGTGATGTGTAGGCTGATCGGGTCATGATATATCACATTTGATAGAGGATGTTAACCCAACAACTCATCGCGATGTCGACCATCGCCACCTCTTCCGAACCACAATTGGGCCAATACGACCCATCAGCATAAACCCAAGATCATCGCCACATCTTGAAGCGTCACTGTGATCTCACCAATGACAAGGTGAAAGGTATTGCTCTGTGGAGATCATCTCTCAACCAGAGCAGTAAGTAGGTGATGATGAAATCAAATGAAACGTAGTTGACTAGCACACTATAGGCCTATTACATGCAGGGTAGAGATGAATCTCCTACAAGTGATGGGCCACTCTTTCAATATAAGCAAGTGAGAAGCGGCCTTTAGAACAGTGCTCTGCAATAAAAAAATGGATCAAGCATTAGTCAAACCAGTACTCTCGTGCATGTGTAATATTGAAACTGAAATTAAAATAACACTTATAGTATCGGGGTGAGTGTCTCTATGCCAACCACGTAGGGAAGTTATGCTAAGGTAGTGGACTATTTTAGTACAAACACATGTATTATAGCCTAGTGTGGAAGTAAAGCAAGCCTTCTATTAATATAGCCTTCCATATAGGGTAACTTATCAAGTACTACACAAAGGACGAATGTAATAGATGAGTCATTTTTGAGCTGTATTCCAAGCGAGTGGCTGGTGAGTTTCTTAGTTATGAACCTCTTGTAGATACCCTAAGTGAGTTTTCTTAACAAGTTGTAGTAATCCCTTCTAGCAATGTGATGAGTTTGATGCTAAAAGTTGCACCTGGTCTAACTTGATCCTTTAATAAATGGATGAGTTGCAACTTGGTCCTGACTGAGTGGTTTATATGTATACATTCATACTCTTATGTTTTACTCATTTTGTAATAACAATAATAACGAAATTTGATTTTTATCATTAGCAATCATATAAATATTTCTCAACTCTTGAATAATAAAATTAATCTCATTTAAATGTATTTTATTTAGTATGAAGTAAATAAAGTCTTTACTTTGATAAAGTTTATTGCAGTGGCTTTTAATCATGTATATATACCCTAATTTAAAATATAAACCTCACGTAGATTTCTACTTCAAAACCTCTACTCAAATCTTATTAGCTAAACATAATTGAATCATAGTGAAAGCCTTTTCATCTATTTTTTTCCACATAGATTTAGGCATCTTGTCATGTCCTACAATTCATTTTATAAGTCTTTACCAAAAGCACACTTTTTATATAATTGTGCTCTAATTATATATAGATATATATATATATATATATATATATAGAGAGAGAGAGAGAGAGAGAGCACTTAACTTAAGAAAAAGTTTATTGATACACAAAGCGGTTATAAAAGAGGTCAAACATCATAAAAGAGAATACATAAATTTATTTGATTTGACTTAAGTATGCCTACAACTATGTCTATATATATATCATTAGTCTACTAAATTTTAAAATTAGTGAATGAAGTTTTATAATTTATACAAAGTTGGAGAAATAGATAAAGTTATAATATTATCTAGCTTAGTGAAAAAATCATCTACTATAAAATCAGGCAAGACATGAAGAAGATGTTCTATGTCTTTAGTTACTCTCTTCATGTCTCTATTATAGGAGTTCACATGATAAATATTAGTTGATTAGACCAAGAGCTTCTTCTCTTAATGTAATTGAAAATAGTGATAACATTTCTTTGTGGCTGAAGAACTCTCCTTCCAAGCACCTAGAGGACACCCTTGTCCATTTCTTCCTCTTCATCTCCACTCTTTTTTTTTTTCCTTGCTAGGGGATGCATCTTACAAAATCAAGTAAGAATGTTTGAGTTAGGTTAGTTACTATTTTGAAAAATTAATTGTAAATTGAGTTATGGAACCACCATCTTTAAAAAGAACAATTGTGAATGGATAAGTAGATAGTTACTAATTTTAAAAAATCAAGATCAAAATTTATTCAAAATACCTAAGAAAATTAGACATAATATTTAACAATCATAATGATAAATGGTTCACTTATATTTTATGCAGTATCCAAAAATTAATAATACTTCATATTATATGATAATGTGCAATCAAGATGTAGGCATACAAATGAAGGTGAGGAATACTTGTGCTAGTTTATATGAAAGGTTTCTATAATCTATTTTTATTCATAAATTCTCTTTCTCAATGGTAAGAGTACGCACAACATCGATATAATTGTTTTGGAAGAGATATTCCAACATAAACGACATGTGCCACAAATTTGTTACAACTTGATAGATAATTATACACTGGAAAAATAAACCATTTGTGATGACTTTAAGAAGTATATTACAAAAGTTCCCTTGCAAATTGTTTTTTAGTTGTGTCGTGATCCTTATAGGAGTAGACAAATTAATGATGGGAATGGTTCTTTTCGTTATAATTAATCTGAGCATCATTTCTATCTTCTTAAGCATTTTTTTAATCTTTAAAAAAATTATAGTACTTGGGGTTAAGTCATTCAAATATATCATTTTTGTTTTTTTTTCTCATCATAATTTTTACAACAAAGTGAAGTTAAATTTCATTAAAATGAATTTTAATGCTTTCTATTTATTTATTTATTTTAGTTGACAAACAAAATTCAAATATATGATCATAGTAATTTTTAATTAAGATCTACTAGTAGAGTTAATAGGCACCATGAATTCTTTTATATATTTAAATTGCAATTCATTTCAATCTCAAGTAACATTTCATTTTCTTATATTATATACGTTATGATTATTATTACTTTGAAAATAAATAATCAATTCAACATTCCTTTATATTATTATGTGGGAATAATAACAAAACTAAAATAAAATTAAAATATTTGTTAATTCTAACAAAAAAATTCATTTATGAAATCTAACAAAATTACTCACTTTATATTAAATAATATTTAAACTTGATTCAAAAAATAATTTTAATTAGTTTATGTTTTAGCGCTTGAACTCAGTGTATTTTAGTTGGAAACAATATGCAGAATGCCATGATGTTGGATTCTAGTGTTCAACTACCCCAAATAAATAGTTAATATTTAAAAAAAAAATTAAGTATTTGAACAAAAATTTAATACAAAATAAGCTATGCAGTCTATCTTTAAACATCATTTCATCACTTTAAACAAGCTAACACTGTAAAACATCATTTCATCACTTTAAACAAGCTAACATCTATAATACCATTAAACATAGTTTTTTTGCTTCAAATCTTCAAATAAAAGAAACAACAGGATGCCTTTACGCAGCATTGGAAACGTTCGTATTGAAAGCAATCCCAACAAGCCTCAAAACCCCGAAAGTCACCAACATAGCGATCCACCCTCCATCACAGTCGCCTTCCCCACGGCAGCCTGTGATGGCACCGGCCGCCCCAAACGTAGCCAATCCCATGCTACTAACGACCCCGACCACCGTCACCCTTGACACCCATGACCCGATAAACCCGCCGGCTAGCAACGGTAGAACGGCGCCGGACGCAAATGCCATGGCGGAGGCGATCGCGGCCTTCCATGGGCTCGGAAGGTTTTTGTTGCTGTTATTAAAATCCCGCTTTAATTGTGCGGACTCAATATCGTATTGGGCGTAGACGGAGACGAATTCGCCGATGGCCATGCTGAAGGCACCTGCGATGAGGCCGGCGAAGCCAGAGATAAGCATGGAACAGGGAGATTGGTTGATGGCGCTAATACCAATCATAAGAGAAAACGGAGATGATGCCATCGTTGGCTCCAAGGACGGCGGCACGGAGCCACTGGGAGCAGGCGGAGTAGTTGTCGGTAGTGGAGAGTGGAGAAGGGATCGTGGTTGCAGGGATTGAAATGTGGATGGATGTGGCATGTGGAGAGGAGGTGGCGTGGATGGTGGAGTGTAAGCAGCTAGAAGCCATGGCGTGGATGGTGAGAGAGAGAGAGAGAGAGAGAGAGAGAGAGAGACACAACCCCGTATTTGTGAAATCTCATTCCTCAAGTCGCGCGACCTAGGGCTTTTCCTTTAGGTCTGTGAGGCCGCCCTGAACAGCGGATTATGCGTTTTTTTTCGCTTGGATCGTGGATTGACAAATGTCCATTCGCTTCGGCTTAATGGCGGAAAATATCCTTTCATAAACCTTATCTCGCGCACGGGATGGATCGGCGATGCCCCTCTAAGTTCGTTCATTCATCCATTGCTCCATTGAAATCCTTCAAGGAAGCGTTATCGGTAACAATCCTCCCCTTATGAATCGGTTAACTTAATTGCTACGCTTTTGGTGGAATCCCTGTGATGTGTTGGACATGGATGTTGAAAAATTAGCTAAACCTTCGAATATTCTCGATTGGGAAATTTAATTTGGAGACCTCTTGTTGATAAGATTAGCTTTCTTTCATTCTCTAAAGCTGGTTCCTTTTGGTAGGCGATTGACCCTCGCATGTGCTTATCCAACTAAATAATGATCCGGATTATTGAGAGTGTTAGCGTCGCTCTTACCTAGTTTATAATTGTCAAATGCGTCTCCTTAAGTGGTGCCTAGTTTTGATGTTAAGGAAGAGTCCCGATTGTTCCAATTTGGCTATCTTTCCCTAACATGCGCATTCATTTTGTTACACATCAAGTCTTATTTGCCGTGGGGCTTTATTTGGTCGACCTTTGCAAATAGATCAGATACGGAAATCCGTCCATACATTTGCTGGGATCTTAGTTGAAATAGATATTACCAAAAGCACCAAAGAAGTTTGGATTCGGAAAAACTAGGCTATAACCAAAAGTTGAATTTGAAAACTTTCCGGTTTACTCCCATTGCAAAATTCATGGGCATGAAAACTTCGATTGTTTTATTCTCCACCAGCTAAAAAAAATAAGTTATCGGATCCCATCTCATCTTTACCAAAAGATCAACCTACAAAAATGGCCTATGTTCCCAAAATCAATCAAATAGACACAAATCGCTTAAACTTATCGTTTCTACATCTGGATTCAAAAGGGCTTCACAATGAATTAGTAGAATCTCATGAAGATACATCATGTGAGGGGAAAGGATTAACACGGTTGAATTGTACCTATAGACAATTTAGTGCCCCAACCCAATATTGAAATTTACCCTGACTAGCACAAAGAAACATTGGTGATGATCTTGTTGGGAAAAATAAGAGACTCAGGCCACTTTGACATCCGAACAAAACAAACGTAGTGAAGAAACCGTAGTTTTAGAAAAACATTCAACTCATAATTCAAATGATGAACAAATCACCACCTTCATATATCATATAGATACTCGAATAACATATCCTATCAACAACATCATTGACATCAAGAAGGGAAATCTCTATCTCACATTCCTAGAATTACCACTGAAGCTAACATGAATCTTTTATCTTACTCTTTCGGATGGAGATGATCGGAGGCGAAAGACCTTTCCAAACAGTTTCCTACAAAAAGAAGTCCACAAAACCTAGAAGCTCCACTAGATCCACCAGATCCGCCTCCATATCTCTTCAAAAATGCAACTAGGTTTTCTTTTACAGACCTTCCTTTCCATTTTCCTTATTATGCTTTTCAAATTGCTTTCGCATCTTCGTTATGATTAGGTCTATTATTTGGAATATTCGTGGTATTGGGACCCCTATTGTCCATAATAGGGTTAGAAGCCTTTAGCACTCTGCACTCCTTATTATTTTAGAACCTCTTATTCACTCTTCCAAGATTGCTAAGGTTGCTCGTAAAATCGGTTTCCAAAACTTTTTTCATAACATTAGCAATAAAATTTGGTGCTTCTGGAAACCATCAATCACTATCACCATCCTAGAAGACCAGATTCAATTGATTAATGTTCTCATCTCTTTTGGGGATTTCTCTGCGCTGGGTTCTTTTATTTATGCCGCTTGTGAGGGGGCGGAACATCCTTTGGAATAGTTTAAGATCCTTTGCCTCATCGTCACTTTACCTTGGATTGTTGGAGGTGATTTTAACACTATTCTCAATGGAAGATTTGAATATGATCCTTGATTGTAACTTAATCGACATCGGTTTTACAGGTTCTAACTTCACTTGGAACAACTCCAGACTTTGGCAACGCCTCGATCGTACCCTATTCAACTCACTCTGGATTGACCAATGGCCAAACACCACATGGGTTGAGTAGAACTCTTTCGGATCACTCACTTCTTATTTCATATGAACCCCTCCTCCTGGAGTCCCCTTCCCCTTTAGATTTCAAAATATGTGGGCCTTAACATGAGTTTTGAATGTTGTCTATGAACTGGATGGCTCCCATCCACGACAACTCTGTTAAAGGTATGATCCGATTTTGGCTAAAACTTAAGCTTAAACAAACTCTAAATTGGTGGAACAAACATCATTTTAAAAACCTTTTTGCTAATTTAAAAAGTATGGAAAATTTGGTTTGCTCTCTTGAAGAAGCTGTCATCATGGATTCATCCAAACACGACCAACTTAAGGAAGCTAAGGATAACCTGATCACATTTCAAAATATGGAAGAAACTTATTGGCGTCAAAAAGCTGCTAGTAAACAAATAAAGGACGGCGACAGAAATACTAAATATTTTCACGCTCTTTTCAATAAAGAAAAGTTCTAAACTCTATTAAAAAAATTAAAATGAGAATGGCGGTTGGATCAGCGAAAATTACAAGACTCGGTTGGTAACCATTTTAAAATTTACTTAATACCAACCAGAACTTATTGATATCTCCAATCCTCACTTGATTCCTCCTTGATCACCTCGAGCAAAACAATTTACTCACATTAGCGAGATTGGTGATACCCTTAATAGCATGAACTTCGATTCTATTCTTTGGACACGATGGGTTTACTACCCATTTCTTCCAACATTCGGTCCACTATTAAAAGCGATTTGATTAATGCGGTTTTGGATTTTTTTGAGGGAACCCCCCTAGAGCCTTGGTACCTCCATCATTCTTATCCCTAAAATTCAAACCCGGAATCCTGGGGTGATTTTAGACCTATCAGTCTTTGCACCTTTTTCACTAAATTAATTGCTAAGCTAATCTCTAATCGAATTAGGCCCTTGCTCCCAAGATTATCTCTCCAAATCGGTCGATTTATGAAAGGTAGAGCTATTTAACATCCTCCTTGCCCAAGAATTAATCCATGACATCGGCGTTCCCAGAGGTGGCAACATTATCCTCAAACTAGATTTTTTCTAAAGCTTTTGACAATCTCTCTTGGGACTTTTATTTAAGATTCTTAGCCTTTTGGGTTCTCTCAGCGATTATTAATCTCATTAAAATTGTGCCACCAATGCTTGGTTTTACTGATAATCAATAGTGAGCGACGGTTTTCACATCTACCCATGGCTTGAGACAAGGAGACCCTCTCCACTCTTTTATCATTCTTGTTGACTACCTTTCCGGTGTTTGAATGATATTTTCTTGTATAAACCTAACTTGCTTTATAAAACTCGTGGAGGAATTCCGTTTCTCATCTTAGCTTTGCGATGACGTTATCATCTTCTGAATTATCCTCATATATAAAACAATCTTAAAATTACTCAAGAATTTTGGTAGGAAAGTGGATTAACTCTCAACAAGACAAAATGCTGCTTTATTCCTTCATCCAAAATTGCCATCAATAGGATTAACCATATTCAGCGTATCACTTTTGCAACATCGGTGGCCTCTTAAATACCTTGGTGCTCCTCTTTGCAAAGGTCACAAAAGTCACATCATTTCGATGAGATAATCCAAAAGATCTCTAATCATTATTTCTTCTTGGGAATATAACTTTCTCTCCTTTGGCGGTAGGCTTACTCGATTAAGAGCACCCTCAATTCCTTACCCATTTATCTCATTCAATCTATGTGCCTACCAATTCTATCATCAGATTGAGAGGTATAAATAAATTTTTTGGGGCTCTAACACTTCCACCAAAAAAAATGCATTTGGTCGGCAAAATGTTGTGGCCCATTTGAGGAAGGCGGTCTTGGCTGTAAGACTATTAAAGATACAATCATTGCATTTTCTCACAAACTTTGGTGGAACTTTAGATGCAATTATAACCTTTGGGCTAACTTCATGAATGTTAAATATTGCCAAGGAAGCATCCATAACTTGTTCTTGCTAGAGACTCTCAGACTTGGAGAAGACTATGTAGCATTAAATGGATGGCCGAGTCACATATTACTTGGGGCATAAATTCCGGAAACTCTTATTTTGGCAAGATAAGCGGATTGATGCGGGTCCATTGACGAATTACTTTCTTAGCACTCTTGATACCATTAGAGTTAACTCATTACTTAATAATAAGTGGAATATTTGAAACTCAGAATATATCCCTCCTCTAATGATAAGCTAAATTTCATTCAAATCTCCGTGCCCATCAAGGATCGATTCTTTTAAACTATCTAATGGTGAATTTAATTTAAAACGTCGGATGTATAATAGAAATGCTCAATTCTCTGTCGACAAAATTTGGCATAACAATATTCCTACCACTTACTCAATTCTTGTTTGGTATTCTTAAGAACTTTATTCGGTTGACTCTTTAATGTGGAACAAAGGCTTCCACTTACCCTCTAAATGTTATTGTTGTTTTCACATCGAAGAGGTTAATCATCTGTTTGTTAATGGGGCCATTCGCGTGGCGTGGTATGATGATCTTTTAACATTGACCTTTTCAATGGCTCCTTATCCATATACCAACTTCTAGATATTTATTTTAAAACAACCCTAAAGGTCACATCAAAATTACTATGGCTAGTATTATTATTTGGTTTATATGGATGGCGAAAGCAAGCAAAACAAACTATAGCTATGAATCACGAGAAAAATTATTGCTAGAATAAAATACAAAATTAGTGACCTATTCAATGCGTTATCAAGCGAGAAACACTTCAAAGGTTGTTTTGTGGTGGCCAAATTAGGTCTTCATCTACCTCTTCCAACTATATGTCATCACGAAGGTTGTTTATTGGGTTAAACCCAAAACAATCTTCTTAAAATTAATGGATGGTTGGTCCACCGTAATGGTTCTGTGGCGGTATTTTTAGAGACTACCGGTAAAGTTCTTTATGCTTTTGCTTTTCCCAACCCTTACATTCCATATCTTTGAAACTTATGGTGTACTATATACCATTGCCTTCAACAAAGGTTTAACATCTCGGATTGAAGTGGATGCTTTCTTGATTATTAACCTCTTAACTTCTACGAAGGCTAGTAATCTTGAATTGTTTTCGTGATCAAGCATCTCCACCCTCCTTTCTAAATTATTACAAGATCTCCCATGTTTGGAGGGAAGGCAATGCATGCGCATTTTCTAGCAAACTTAGGTGCTAGGCGAATAATAGAGCTATCTTTGATAACTTAACTCTACCTCATCATCTCAAAGGCTTAGTTAACCTCGATCGGTGGGCTACCCATTGCGATTTTAAGCGATTGGGGGCATTGTCTCGATTGGTTTGGTTTTTTGCTTGGTGACGGTCCAATCACCCCTTAATTTTTTATTTTCGGTACTTCCTAATAGAAATTCATTTTCCTTCCATGGTTTGGTTCCTTTAAGTTGGGATTGCGGTTGTTTGGCTAAAGCATTAGCCTGTTATTTTATTTGGCATTGTTAATGGATTGTTGGTGTTTGGTTTCTAATGTATATGCATATGATATATGGCGACATTATTTATATTGGTTGGAAAGATGTCGGAGGCATTTTGTTCTTGGTTTTTTGTTGGGCGGGCTATCCTTGGTAGGAGCATTTCCTTGTTGAATATTTTGATCATCCGGTTTTGTTTTTTTTGGATGGTTTTCTTCATTCGGTTCTTGCGGTATTGGGTGCTTTCAGGTGGATCCTTCTGGCTTTCCTTTTGAGATTGCGGGGGCTTTGTCTGATTTACACGGATGTCTTTTATTCCTTTTTGGAGGCTGCGGTATTTTGTTTTCTATACACTTAATGGATTCAAGTGGATACCTTCATGCAATGTGCTTACGGACCATATATTATGTCTCAAATGACAAATCTAATAGTTCTATTGTTTGTGGGATAGGAGGCTGTGGTCTTCACTTCATTTGGTTGGTAGTTGCATTTACGTGGTTTTCTACCATGTTGGATGCTCATATTTGCAATTGCCCCATTGGCGTGAATGACACTTCTTTATCCCCCTTTTTTTCTATCAAGCTCAAATTATCTGCATTGTTTCTCACTATTGAATTGGCTAAAACTAGTCTTTGGATTTTCACTTTTGGGTTTTAGTTTTGTCCTTGAGTTGCTTTGTGTCATGGACTCTTCTCCTCAGTTACCGACCTTATTTTTGATCATTGCCTTCATTTGGTTGCTCGATTTATCATTTTACTCTTTCAATTTTATGCTTTGGATTTTGGATGTATTTAGCAGGGTTTTCTCTCTTAGGTTGATTGTATCTTTGAAGTAGTTAGTGTAACCTTTTTTCCTTATGCCTTTATTTTTTGTGATAAAATACCATTATAATGGGGTTTCCCTAAAAAAAAAAAAAAAAACGTATTTATGAAGAAATAGTGGGAACTTTTCTGGTAACGTTTATTGCAGATCCTGAGAATTTTGCAATTATAATTGGATTCATTGTTCTATTTTCGACGGAAATATTTTATGGTCTACTCAAGGTAAAAATTGTTTTAAATTTATATAAATTTTTTATTTTGCAAACCAACAAAGCAGAACAAAATATAAATAATTTTAATTAAAAATGCAAACTTTTTTATCAAAATTTTTTTCAAAGAAATTTGCATTCTTGAAGAATTTCATAATTATGCAATTCCATTTAATTTTTTGCATAAATAATACTAAGATCTTGAATAAGATGACATAAATTTATATAATTTTTTTTATTTTGCAAAACCAACAAAAAGAACAAAAATATAAATAATTTTAATTAAAATGCAAACTTTTTATCAAAAATTTTTTTCAAAGAAATTTCAATTCTTGAAGAATTTCATTTAATTTAATAATGATACTAAGATCTTGAATAAGATGACTTCCATAAAATTTATATGAATTTTTTAGTTTGCAAACCAACAAAGCAGAACAAAAATATAAATAATTTTAATTAAAAATGCAAACTTTTTTTATCAAAAAAATCTTTTTTAATTTAGCATTCTTGAAGAATTTCATAATTATGCAATTCATTTAATTTTGCATAAATAATGATACTAAGATCTTGAATAAGATGACTTCCATAAAATTTTAATTAGCAGAAATATATATATATATATTTATAAACATATATATTAACCAATAATAAGCTTCTCTATGAATTTTATCAACGATATGAAATTTTGCAAGAGCTGGGTCCCCTCTCTCTCTCTCTCTCTCTCTCCAATTCTTTCTCTCGTTGTAGTTTCTCTAAATTTAGATAAAACTAACACTTAGTGAGAATTAGATGACTGGTAGTTGTCAATCGATTATTTAATCAGACAGTCCATAAATATTTGAATAAATCATCTCTTTATTTACAAGAAAGAATTTTAACACATAATCAATTATTAAATTATAATTAAATATTGCTTAATGTCAGCCATTTAAAATATTCTCTCACTTTGCTCATGTGATATCATTCAAATTTAATAATATTAAACATAATGAAAAATATGAGTCACAATTTTCTCAAATTAGTCAAATCATTAGATCATAATTAAGCAAAAATAAAAGAGATCGTAACAATTGCACATCATTAATGCAATATATTTCTTTCAATATATTATAATATTAATTGTATACATAGCATGATCTTTCATGAGATATAATCATAATGGTTAAATGATAATATATTTATACAAAAAATCCTTCTAATATTCATATAATTCTTTCAAGTATATATATATATATATATATATATATATATATATATATATATATATATATATATATATTACAATAACAAATAACTTTTATCCTGCTATATGGAGTCAGTTATATAAATCCTTTTTTTTTCTATTGTATCCTATTAAATATCATATTATCATTTAATTTTAATAAAATAAGATCATTTTTATATTTCTTAACTAAATCTTTTTAAGTCTAAGATAACTTTTCTTAACATAGGTTGAATCTAATACATCTACGTTCCTAATTAGATGGGTTGTTGACATTTTATTAGATACCATACTACTAATCAATCTTATATCGCTTTGGAGCTACTAGCCTTTTTCACATATATATATTTGCTTCGCATTTATTTCTAAGTATAAAACTACTTATCTACTTGAACAATCTCATCTTTGCAGTACTAGACTTAATGTTATGTTTCTCTTTTATTGGTTAGCATTCTGCTCTGACTACCACCATATAAATTTTTTTCTATCGCACAATAACCCTGATGCATCCCTCCATTTCAACCATCCAACTTGAATTCAACTAATGACATCCCCATATATTTCATCATTACTTTGAACGATAGACCCTAGATATCTAAAATGTTCACTCTGTTTAATGACTTGATCACCCATTGTCACAACCCCGTTACTAAATCTACTACTACTAAAATTACACTTCATGTATTTGGGTTTAGGACTAATCTATCAAATTCCATTAGACTCTAAGGTTGACCTCCATAATTTAAGTTTTTCTTGAACTCTCTTTAGTATTATCAACAAGAAGGAAAACATCAACAAAATACATACACTACAATACATCCTTCTATGAATGTCTAGTAAGAATATCCATAATTAAGGAAAAGATATGGGCTTAAAGCCGATCCTTGATGTAATACAACTAAAATAAGAAAAATACTTGGTCAATCCTCCTTGTGTATTTGAACACTAGTAATAGCTATACAAATTCTTGATGACTTGAATATACACAATATTAACTCCTTCCTTTCTAGAACTTTTGAAGCATTTCTCCAGCCTTTTATCATAAGCTTTCTTTAAATCAACTTAAATCTATATAGATCCTCCATACTCTTTTCATATTTCTCCATCAAACTTATCAACATATATATATATATATATATATATCCTATACATATATATATATATATATATATATATATATATATATATATATATATATATATATATATATATATATATCATAGGTTTACTCAATATAAATCGACTGGTTTTAAGAAAATTTTGTATCAAGTCATCACACATAATTACTCTCACCATTTTTAATGTAATTAACTTACTTTTTCTATAATGCATACTCTTGTGTATCACCTTTATTCTTAAAATAAGGACCAACAAACTACATCTCCACTCATTTAACATTTATTAGTATTTAAAATAATATTTAATGTTTAGTAACCAAATTTTGTTATGATCTTAGGCTCTACTGCTTTACCAGACTTTATTTTCTTTAAAGACCATCCAACTTAGATTTACTAATATGATGATGAAAAAATCTATATATTTATTTAGATTACAGTTGATAAAGTCAATTAGATTATTATAACCATGATTAAAATATCAAAATATCTCATCTACTATGTTGAATATCCTCTTAAAAAATACTTTTGATCTACACTTAATGCATTTCACTTGAACAAAAAATCTTTACTTCTCATATCTATCTACTTGGATAACTTATACATGCTTATTTCATCCTCTTTAGCATCAATCGATATATAATCACTAAATATTAATTATTTGCATCACATATTACTTTCTTAGAATCCATAATACTCATATCTTATCTAATTTTTGAGCTTTTACATTTAAAGTAATTATTATAACACAACTTCTCATGTTTGATTTTTTTTTAACATTTTGACTCTACCAATAACTTGTTTTTTTTAATATGAGCTTCTCCTCTTGATTTTTAAGCATATTGTTTATCACTTTTTTACTGTCACCTACTATTTTTTCTCACATAATACTAACTTTCTCATGAACATCTCAAATCTTAAGATCTTATAACTTATTCTTCAAAATATTTTTATTATCATTCTTTAAGTATCTCCATCTAGTCTTCGGATAATAATTTATTTATTTATTTTAACTTTTAACCCCTTCATCTTAAAATTAAAAATAATAATCAATGCTAAGTACTTAAACTTTTACTTATAATGACATTATAATCTTTACACTCTAAACGATCTACTTTTCTTATAAGAAAATGATCAATTTTTTATTATGTTATGTGTATTCTTATAAATGATAATATACTCCTTTGTTTCTTAAATAAAGTGTTAACAATTACAAAATTATAAGCTAAAATAAAATCCATTACGATACTGCTTACTTCATTAGTCTCTCTAAATCTTAGCCACCATAATTACTTTAAATTCTTCATCCACTCTATCAACACTTCCATTTAAATCTCTTCCAATAAATAAAATTTTTAATCAATATTATTTATATTAATTCTTATAAGCCATTCTAAAAAATTTCTTCAGAATATACATCCAAATTTTCATGAGAAGTTATGTTGTTTAAAAATATAGTAGGCCATAACACATATCTTAGGGGATACTTGTTTGATTGATCAAGTACGACATCAAGGAATGATATACTATCTTGGGAGATTGATGTATCACCCTATGATGAACTCAATCATTTAATAAGAACTCTTAATGCTAATTGGTCTTTGTGTACTAGAGATATTTTCCTTGCTTTATATGGATGAGGTAATACAGGATTTATTTTAACCTAGGTTATAATTTTCCTAGAAAGATGAGCCCTTGTAATTAATTATATCTTAAAAAGTATGATTTCCTAAGAAAACTATTGATTAAATTAGTTAGTCCTTATCTCTATGGATTTTAAAGTTAACATCAAGGGTTGCTAATTTAGAAATCAAATATAAACAATTATTTTAGATTCCAATGGAAGATATATAGGAAACACTTTGATATTAGAAAGCTTATTAAGCACTTCAATTTATCATATAGTTGGGCTTTACATTTTTTTTTTTTGAAATAAAAGTTTATATTGACGTGAATTGGCATTTATTAGAATATTAAGATTTATGTCCCAACATCACAAGATGGAGGGAATTTTTAATTAAGAGGTGAGGGCTTATACCCGTAGAGAAAGAGAAGCAAACACCATTATATCCTAAAACTAAATGTGCTCCAACACAAGCTAGAAGCGCTAATCTAATAATACACTATTGAAATATATTGATTCACTTCCACTAAGAAAAACAAACACAGCTTGACACTTCTGGATCTATTTTCTGCCTAGACGGCCACTTGCTAACATCACTAACGCTTTAAAATCATGTGGCTAAGTCTCAAGATGGCTAGACTGCTATTTATTAATAAGTTGAATCAAGGAACCTATATTCACTCCCTAAGCTTCTAGGATCATGTTTGGCATTAACAATTTTTCTAACTAATGCAATAAAATTTTAACTTTTATAACTTGCTTGACACACCATTTATTTGAATTCTTGGGCATGCAATCATACCTACAACAAAATGTAGCTATAAAAAAGTTATTGGCTAAATCAAAGAAGATACTTCTCAGAAGGTGGCTATCCATAATGGTCGAACTCTACCCCTTTTCATGTAATAGGATAAGGGTTCAATTTAAGAGAGATGAAGAGATATGCAAGAATGATTCACAAAGTTTAATGATTTTTAGCTTCTTTTAATATTTATATCTAAGGCTTTAGTTAAAATGAAGTTATGAGTTATATTTATTTAATTAGTGTTGATTAATTATGTTGGGTAGAAAATTTAATTTCTAAGAGCTCATAGAGATCCAAGCTAGTATTTAGTAAACATCACAAATGAAGAAACCTAAAAAGTATATTATTTCTATTGCACAATTAATATAAATATATCATTTCAACCAAATCAAATTACAATAATAAAATGTCGGTGTTGTCGGGTTCTGCTACACACACCAGAAGAAAGATGAAAAATTGGTAGTCGATCTCAGTTTTTATACAGTGCAGCCTAGGACTAAGTGTAGAAAAATCATTCCAATAGGGGTCTATATCTTCATCTCCATAGTTTGGATCCTTCAGTCATTACATGGCCTCCCAGATCTATGCCTTCTATTCACTGCTCATTCTAAATATCACAGCTTTGACGTAATTCTAGTACAAATTATACTTCAATTTTTAAAATAAAATTCTAATTAAACCTACAAGACAACGGTTAGGGAGAACAAACATACAGACAAGCAAACATAATGCATTCAGTGTGACTTGGCACCGGCGAGTGTTTAAGCCTAGATTATGCTCGAAGAAGTAGCTCCTGTAAGCAAAACTTATATAATTTAAATTTATAGTAGTGTTCCCTTTTTATTGAGTACAACTCTTAGTAGAAAATATCATTAGTAATATATCATCCTAACATACAATCTACAAACATATATCCTAACATCCAATCTAAAATATTACATTACAAAATAGAAAGTCAATCCACAATAAAACACCATCTTAACTTAATCTTAGTCTTGGTGGCCTTTCATTCTAATGTGTGTGTAAATACTAGTGTGACGAGACAAAGTTAAGCTTTAAGTATTTGAGTTAAAACTCAAGCGAAAAGTTTAATTTAAAATTGAAATGAAAAGCTATTCTTCTTCACAAGAGGGTGGTTTCAATTTAAATGATTAATGAGTTAGACATAAATTTTAATTGTGAATTGGATTTGATTTGAGTTAGACTTGATGTTTTAAAGAGTGCAAAATAGGGGGTTTCATTTGAGATGAAGCCTATTCCTCTTACACACCCTACACCTAATGAAGTCTAAAGGATTCCTTTTATTACCTTTAATCAATTTAATGAAGCATTAAATTTTAATTAAATCTTAAGTTTGAATCAAGTTAAAACGATGTATAATTACATGAGACACATCTTAAGATTAATTGAATAAGTTAATTTTCTCATAACATCTATCTAATTTTTCTTTATCATCCTAACACCTTTCTTTTAAAATAGTATTTTATTTTTTAATTTGATAAAATATTCTATTTTATTAGAAAAATATCCATATAAATGATTTATAATTTAGTAGATAAAAAGCTTCACTCATGCATGCATATGTATAAATTTTTAAGTTGAGGTAATTTAAGGATTTAAATATTATATACATATATGGATTAATATAGTTTATATCAACAAAACTCCTATACTTATAAACATGTATATACATACATATACATTTAGCTTTTACAAGTATGCACTGTTGTTATATCAAAAATATGAGGTAAAAATCTCGTTCGAGCCAGTAGCCCTCCGATCTTGTGTTTCCTGACTATATACTTGATAGTTATGTACATGTCTATATGCATATGCATATAATAATAATAATAGTTTTAGAAAATATAAAGATAATAATCTTAAAATTTATTCAAATTTTTAGATGTGTTCTTCTTTGCATTTCCATAAGTACATGCCATTATTATATAAGAAATGTGAGGTAAATACCACTTTCAAGCTAGTAGCTTTACGATCTAGAGTTTCCAGACTAAATATTTTAGGAATAAATTGAGTATACTTATGATTGTTATGCTTAATTTTCTTTCTTCATCATTTGAAATTTATATGATTAGAGAAAATAATTTTAAAATTTAATAGTGATAATAGCTTGAAATAATAATTGTGATACAAGTAATCTATTTGCAATTTAAACGTAAATGCAAATATGCAAATGAACACTTATCAAACATATATATGTGAATTAACAAAGAGAAAAGCTAAAGCTCATGAGGATTTCTTTCTAAAACCGTAATCCTAAGGTCAAACACATAATCATATCACAATTTAACTTTAATTAAATTTAATTAAGATAGACTTAATTAAAGTGATTTGAGGAGATTAAATATTTAAAATTATCCATCAATCCCTTTTTATTCATTAAGTGATTTAAAAGTTAAAGATATGATTTTTATGATTTTATTAGTGTTTAATAATTATTAGTGCAATTAATCCCAATGACACTCAAAAATTTAATTAGGAATGAAAAATAAGCCCAAAAATAATGAAAAACTTACATACATATAAATAAAATAGATCCTAAAATTTAATGGCAATTGGGCACATATTTTATGATTAGTTAAATAAATGAGAAAAATATCAAATCAAGTAATTCCACTCAGTACCTCAAACTAATTAGGGCTTTTGATTTCATTAGAAACCACTTTGTTAGTTGAGCACAAAGAGTTTATTATAATTTTGGAGCTCTACATAATTAGTTATAAAATTTTTAAGTTTTATGACCCTTAATGAATAATTAATGAGTAATTAACTTAATTAGTGTGCATTTTGAGGTTTAATTAGATTCAGAGGTTCCAATAATTTTTTTTAATTGTTATGATGTTAAAGAAGGGTGCTTGAACACTAAACATCTATTTCAACATTTTCATAAATTTTATATTTAGTAATTGGGTTAATTAAGTCATTATGCATTCAAAAATGACATCTCCTAATCCACTTATCCATATGACATGAAATAATTATGAAAGACAAGGAACATCATTAAGCATGTTCCCTAAAACTTTCAAGTCATTTCATTGAGTAAATCATTGATTTTAGAAATACCCATTTTAATCAAACTCTAATTACTCTCCATCTATAGACAAAAATTGAGTATTTTATTTTTCATTGATTGTCTTCTATTCAGTAGTTCTAGAGAGCATTATTTATATTTTTTGATATTTTTTACAACTAGTTATATTTTTTTTAAAGTGCTGCCTATTTTATTCTATATTTGATCCTAATTGATCCATTTACATCATCACTACCTAAGTCAGTCACACATTATGCATGGCACTATGAGATTGGTTCTTTAAACCATCTCGTGGTAGTAGATTGGATGGTGACATATGTGATTAAACCAATAGTAATAAGATATTAATTAGAAATTCTAACTCAGAATAATCTTACATCCATCCTAATTGCATGAGATGGAATGTTCGTGATTCATTCTCTTCTCCCAGTGAGATGTGTAGACTGTCTACTTTTAAATGCTTGATTTGAGCCACTAGAGCTTAGATTCTCATGTGAAAGAATGCAAATTGATCAAGAGAACATAAGAATGGGATCCATATGGCTCAACTAAGTGGTTCACACAAATCCTTCACAAAACATCAACATCTCTACCTCTTTCTATGATTTGAGATCAATACCTTGTAATGTCTAATGGATTTGTTTCACCCTATGTGTAGCTTCATCTAGTAGAGCAGTCTGTTAAGATGATCCCTCTTGCCTCTTTGGTGGTTTCTCTGAGACCATGCTTCATCTCCTCCCAGTTTTGATGTTTGAATTGGGTAGTTCTTGATTGGTTCTAGCTCATGGGTGTGTGAGGAAGGTGCGGTATGAAATAATTTATTATTGTAATAGGTTTAAATGGTGGTGTTGCTTGAGGTGGTGGTTTGGAAGGCTTGGTGGTTGGTGATGGGGTGCAGTTAAGGCTTCAAAATTCTTAGGGGCTCTCTCTAGAATGCTAAGGATGTTGTCTTTTAACTTTGGACATTTGAATTGGATTGTATAAGGCTTTCCATGTGAACCTCAATTTTTGGTTGGTTTAGTCATAAGTAGCCGACTGCATAGTGGGGGAGGCCAAAAATAGTTTTGGCGGATGAGTTGGATGCTCATTAATGGTTGTGGAGATTTTGGGTAGTGAGGTGAAGTGGATAGCCCAAGGTTGGTAAACCAAGGGTTATCCAAGGAGAAGGGGACTTCACTTTAGTCAATGACTAAGCAAACTAGCCTTGGGTCAAGTCCAATTAACAAGGGTGAGCTCAAAGGTAGCAGTTAGACATAGTTATTTTAGGATTTAGCCTTATATAGAACTCTTACTTCACTCGATTTAAGCTAAAGCTGGTTCACCTTAGGTTGGATCCACTTAGAGTATGAAGTGGCCCAAGTATGAGTCATGCCAAGTTGGTTGGGTTTGGACTTGATTAGTTGGGTTTGGCTCAATTTAGCTCATGAAGGTTAATTTGAGTTAGGTTGACCAATTAATCAAATTAGACCTAAGTGGCTATTAGGTCATGTTCAAATGTCAATTTAAAATATGTAAGAGTGATTGATTTGATTTAATTTAGGATAAATTGTATTTTAGTTTAATGTGAGTCATATTTTGGGTTATATTGGGTTAATGGATCAAATTGCTCAATTGATTATTATATTTTGTTCAATAATCAATTCAAAATATTTTAAATTACCTAGTTTGGTTTACTTTAAATTTAATCTAGTTTTGGTTCAATATGATTCACGTAGGCCCATTTGAGCTAAGTGGACTAATTGACCAAATTGGGTTACAATTTGAGATGGGGGATCTTCAATCATGTATTTTCAGTGATTGTAATACTTTAGGTTGCTAAGTTTACTTAAAATACTTTTAGGCCCAAATGGGTCAAGTTGGGTCAATTGAGTTAACTGGTTAAATTGGACCTCAATTGGGTGTGGTTTAAGAATAATTGATGTTTTGGATGTCATGTTGATCACTTAGAAAAAATACCTTCGAGGATGCTCTACGCCATCTTTGAATGAGATGGGCAGAAGTATGTTCTTTCATGAGGCAGATTTAACCAGATTTCCCCTAACAATATGTTAGGGTTTGTTTAGATCTAGGTTATACTTCCTATGGATGCAAGCCTTAGTTATTTACCCCTCTTACCTTAGCAAGGAGAACTTTCAATTAAGGTTGGAAATAGACATATCTTAGTGATATGTGATCGTATCTTAGAGGTGTGTGTAGCATAGATGACTATCATGTATGATTTGCATATAATAAAAGATTGGGCTTACATCCCTTTGGAATGCTAAAATATAATTTAAAATATTCACATAATGAAAAATACAAGTATTTAATACATAGTATATAATGAATAATGAGTGAAGATATTATATAACTTAAATTATATGTTGGGGGAAATGATGATACATATGATCAAGATCCTATGGTTCCATCATCCAGCTATCTTATGGTCTACTTAGCTAGAGAAAATATTTATATCGAAGAATCCTTATTATTAGCCATGGGTTTGCCCAATGTGTTCTTATAGATCTAAGATGGTATTTATCTAAGGAGACAAGCTTAAGTCAACCTTAGCTAACCTTAGCTAATAGAAGCCTTTTTCCCTATTAAATATATTTCATAATTCATAGCTTAAGGAGTAAATCCATTAAAGAACATATGAGCTATTTTCGTGAGCGAGATATATAAATGCCAAACCACCCGGTCATAATTTCATGTGGTGCCATTTGGCGACAAAATCATATAGGCAGAGGACGGTGTCAACTAACATAAGATTATTTGAGTATGAACATAATAATAGATTTAGTTTGACATTTACTACTATTATGAGCAAAGGTTTTTCTTAGCTTATCATTCTTGATAAGTAATGATGGATGGATGGAAGATTGTTTGCTTATTAAATGATGAGCTTCATTCATTTTTTTATAATATTCATGGCCATCATGGGAAAGATTAGGTTTTGGTAACGGACCTAGTCATATGACCCAAGGAATTATCCATGCATCATTCTCGGACATTAGAGTTAAAATTTTATGCATATGTCGGGGCACATCGTAAAATTCATGCTTATTTTGTTAACCTGAAGCATCCTTAGGCGTAGATTTTGGAAATTGTTATTATGTCGGGGCCCATGCGAGTTATTCATACTTATCTCAGGCATAACGCCTTAGCACTCCAAATATGGCACCTCGATGTTGTGCCGATCTTATCACTAATGTCATTGACCATGTTGACCACTTTATTGGTGCCTCGATGCTGATAATGTAGCGCCACAATGCCGATCAAAAGTCAGTTTAGGATAATTGACAAATGCTTAGGCTCTTTAATGATATATGATAAACTTTTTGAATAGTGTCACAATGGTATGTCAGAGTGTTGCGGTGATACATCAATGCGACACGTCTTTTTTGTTCAAAAATTTATGATAATTAATGTCCCTTTGATGTGACTTAACCATCTAACTAGTGCCATGACGCTGCATGTGAGCGCTGCAGTGTTGGGCTGTTGTTTCAGACCTGAAAGGTTAGCACCTCGACTCTGCCTTTACAGTATTGCGACGCTATATCATGTTTATAAATAGATCTTAGAGGCGATTAAGTTTTTAGCCGGATTCTCCTTAGAGCTATCCTTATAATTTTTTGTCCCTCTCTTTCTTCTAGTTTTTATTTTCTTCTCCACCATGCCGATAAAATATTTTTGTAAGGGAAAGAAGAGGGCAGCTTGCAGCAACACAGATTTGTTAGTTTGGAGACTGAGGAAAGGTATCACCACCCCCTCATATAAAAGCTTCTAATCCTGGAGAGCTACAATCTGAGCAGATAAGTCGAGGGGTTGATATATGAGCGAGGCTGAGAGAAACTGGCCTATGACAACAAATTTGATGTCATCCCCATGGCAAGGGAGTTCTTCGCCAACACGAAGGAGCACCAAAATAATCAAGTTTTTGTCCAGGGAAAACGAGTAAGTTTTGGATCTCATTAGCATACATCTTCATAACATAGATTACGATCAATATCTTTTTTATTATAATGATTATTCCGACTTCAATAAAATCTTTAATTTTGTCACTTTTAGAAATTACAATACCTAGTTAAAAAGGCAGGAGGAGAAAATTATAAATTTTCCTACCGCTAGTCTTAGTGTCGAGGCTAAAGCATAACATTATTTTATTTTTCTCAAGCTAATCCCCACTGGGAATATCAATGAGATAACTAGGGATATGACCAATTTAAATTTTGTAATTCAAAAAGGCTTTACGATGGATGTATGGAAGATTACTTATAATTCTATCTGTAATATGCTTGAGGGTAGTATTACAATAGATTTTGGTCATCCTTCTTTAATTTTTGCTGTGTGTGTTGAAGCGGGCGTGGAAGGGGATCCTGATGGAAAAGTCTTTATACAAAAGGCTCCCTTGACCAAAAAATTCATTGAGGGATTAGTTCAAGGACTGAGGTGAGAGAAGGCTTACAACCCCCTCAGTCTCGGCCCAAATCCTCCAAAATCATAAATGAGCAACTCCAAGAAATTGGAGGACAAGTCTTAGACTTAAGAAAAAATGTCAGTGAGACTAGTTGGTGCCACCAGAAACTAGAGATAAAATTTGATCATCATATGGGTCAGCAACAACAATAGTTTCCATACATGGCTGAGTTTAATATCTTGCCTGTGTACATGTTTAAAAATTGTGATTTTTATGCGGGTCCTGGTGATGCTTCTTTTCTCAGGGTGCCTCATTATCAACCTTATATATATATATATATATATATATATATATATATATATATATATATATATATATATATATATATATATATATATATATATATATATATATATATATATTTGTTTTTGTATTTTTTTTCTTTATTTTTTGTATAATTTATATAACCCTCCTTTTTATATTAGTAAATACATCATTTTTATGTATTTATGTTTCTCTGTGCGTGTGTTTCTTATCATCTGGAAAGCTTTAGGATTAAAATAATAAAATTTCTTTACTTTAAAAATGACATCGCAGAGGTAGGGCCTCGGTGCCCATTATGTAGCACCGCAGCATTCTATAGAGGTTCACTTATTCATCTACCTAAGAGGGCAGTGCCTCAATGCTTGATGTGCAGTTTCACGACCCGTTATAAGCAAAACTCAAGTGTATATTTTTCTGAGTAAGATGTTCCAAAAAGCATTAAAATATTACAACACTGAGGCACTTATAATATTCTTCATATGGGCAGAGCCTGAGAAGATAGCGCCGCGATGCTCATGGTATAGTGCCGAGGTACTGTTTATTTAATGACTATAATTAAAAATTTTGGTGGTGTAACGCTTTAGCAATGCTAGATTTTTACATGTTTAGTACACGACACTCTTCTCCCTTATTTCGAATCTAAGATCAACGGAGGGAGGGTTTTGTTTCATACCATAACTAAGTTCAATGGTGCAACAGGTTCTAAGGCATGGTTCCTCAGCGCTTAAGAAATGTCATTGTAACGTTGAATTATGTGCAAAAGACCAGAGGACTTGACATCACGGTGCCGTGACACCATAAGGCAAAGTGATTGGACTATGTCACCCAAGAGCGTGGCACCTAAGCATTGGGCTTTGGTGCCATGGTGTTGGGCTTTGGCATTATGAGTCAAGAATACACCATTTAGAGAGGAAGTTTTGCAGAATATAGCAATTTTTCTAAAAAGTTTTGTAGAGTGATGTTTTATCAATGCTAAATTCTCATATTTTGATGTCATTCTCCTTTGTTCCGCATCTAAGATCAATAGAAAGAGATTTCTCTTCTTCTCACATCAAAACTAAGTTCAACAATGAAGATTATTTGATAAAAACTAGTGAGAGAAGGAAATACCAAGTAAAAGAATTCAAGAAGCATTATTACAATGAATTCTTTACCTGGAATGTACAAGAGATGGCTTTCTTAAGTGCGAGAGTCAATCTTGCAGAAAACACAGGTTCTCGAAAGTAAGAATAAACTAGAAACTGGGAGAATAGGAGTAGAACTGGAGAAAGGAAGTGGGGAAGAAAAAGGGTGGAGCAGTTGCCCCACAGTTTATAGAGTTCCTTCCACTAGTGGGGCCGTTATCCTTTCCATAACCGTTGCCCCTATTCCCCTAGGCAGTTAGCATTCATGGGATGAGAAGAGCACTTTTTTTGCTTTTTTAAGCTATAAATAATTATCGTAGTGCCTCGGCATTGTCATGGTAGTGGCGTGGTGCCATTGACTTCAGTTAAAATCAATAGTTAACATAGCAGCACCAAGATCGCCTTCACGGAGGTATGACCAAAAATTTATTTTTTGCATTTTTGATGCAAACACATGTATTCAATTGGTTGAAATTAATTTGAATTTGGTTAAGGTTTGAATCATGGTGACTTATCTAGGTAAAATTGATTAAAGCTAACTTTTTTAGCTATTTGATTAATTGTGATTGGTTTGTATTTTGTTTGATTGTATTTGAGGTTAAGACGGCTTGAAATCTACTTGGTTTGGTATATAGGGGTTGGGTTAGCAAGGTCCACTAGTCCAATTTGTAGGGATGTTAATTTGGGTCAGCGAATCAGGTTCTAGTTTGACCCAAAATTGACCTGATTTTAACCCGTTATTAAATAGATCAAACATCTCAACCCAAACCCGATCCTCCTTTAACTTGATTGATGTAAACACAACTGGAATGATTTATTTATACATATAATTTAAATTAAAATTAGGTTAAAATCTAGTCAAATTTATTTTCGTTTGTAAAAAATTGTGTGAATATTGAATTTGTGGGTTATAATAGAGTCAAATTTGAGTTGGTGAGTCAAAATTGGGTTAGCGATCAACTCAAACTTAGTCCAAAATATTAAACATATCAATTTATTGGATCGAACGCAAAAATTAATCAAGTCAACCTAAACCTAAATTTTTTGAGTCATGTTCATGTTGGGTTGTCTTATCTAGTCAATTATTGACACCCCTACCAATGGCCTAGCAATAGGGTTGGATTTTACAAGGCTTGGGTTTGGGTTTAGTGTTCCTTAATCCACAAGTGTTTAGATTCTAAGTAATAAAATCTTAATGCTAAGATGGAGTCCTAGGACTAAGGAAGATGGCTATTAGTCTAACTAAAAGTGTCAATAGAATCATAAACACTTATAATAAGAATAATCTTAGCATCAATAATAATCTTTAAATCTGTAATTCTATCTCTATTACTATTAATCTTTATTGCATTATTCTTCGAACTCTTATTTATAATCATGTTTACACCAATTTTAGTACGACTCTTACGAGAATATTAAATTTTAAAATCTAAAATATCAATCTCCTTAGCCTTTTTCTCAACCAAACGCACACCCCTAGTGGTAACTCATACTTGCAAATAATATCAGTATAAATAAAATATTTGAGATAAATTTTTAAGCTTAAAGTGCAAGGAAGAAACTTTATTCATTGAATTATAACTTCTAGAATTCTAACATATGAACTTCATCATTTTATGTAAAATGAATCATTAACTTATTGCTTCAATATCTTTCATAAAAATTTTTTTATTTCTAATATATGAATTTTATCATTTTATATATAATATTATTTATAAACTTTTTAAATTATATTTACATGTGTTTGATGTACATGTAATTATATAATATGATTAAGAAAATAAAGACCATAAAGTAATATATAGAGCAAATTAGACAAATTTTTTTACATGATTTAACACTTGATCTACTTACATCAATGTCTAAATTTTTTTATTTAGCAGTACATTAATTAAATTGCTACTACTACCCAAATTTCTTTGCTTTAAAAATATGTAAAAAAATTATAATAATATTGGTAAGGGTTGAATTAAAAAAAAATGCAATGAGTTTTATATTGTTTACATATTATATATAAATTCATATTAAAAAACTTACATTTAGAACATATGATATTGATATGCATTGATTTATGCTTCTTATTTCATTGTTGAAGTATTATTGTATTGTATTAATTTATATTGATATGTATTAAATATTTTAGATTTAGGGTATTGATATGCATTAATTAAATTTGATAATTGACATCTATTATTTTGTATATGATATTGATACGCATAAATTTGTATTGATAAACTTACATTTAGGACATATGACATTGAAATGTATTAATTTGTATTAATAAGTTAACTTTTAAGTCATGATATTGATATGCATTTTTTGCTCTTCTGATTTTACTGTTGAAGTTTTATAGCTAGAATTTGTATTGATAAATTTACATTTAGGACATATGACATTGAAATGTATTAATTTGTATTAATAAGCTTACTTTTAAGTCATGATATTGATATATATTTTTTGCGCTTCTGATTTCGTTCAGGATTAGAATTTTGCTTCTCACGCATAACCTCATGCATTACTAGAAATATGACACTAATTGCAGCAGCGATAACCGCATGGATTAGAATTTTCTGGAGGATACCCCGAATGCACATTTTAGAAGATTCATCTTGAGATCATATTTTATGATTCTCTCTAGTACAATTCTCAAGTCTTCGAAGTGGTTTTCATAATTCAAGCTCTTCACTACTAAATCATCGACATAATATTCCACTTTTTGGTGGATTAACTCATCAAAAATACACGTCATGGCTCTTTGGTATGTAGCTCCAGCATTTTTCAGGCCAAAAGGCATGACCATGTAGTAATAGATACCAATAGGTGTTCTAAACGATGTATGTTTTTCATTCTCAGGTGCCATTTTGATTTAGTTGTATCCCGATGATCCATCCATGAATGAGAACATGTCATAGTTGAAAGTGTTGTCCACCAATAATTCTGATATTGGAAGTAGAAAGACATCTTTTGGGCACGCCTTACTTAGGTCCTGAAAGTCAATGCAGAGACAAATTTGGTCATCCTTCTTTCTAACTAGGATGATATTGGCTATCCAATCTGCATACTTCTCCTCTCGGATGAAGCTTGCTTCTATTAGCTTTTTAGTTTCTACAATTACCTATTCTTCAATCTCCAATCTCATTCGCCTAGGAGCTTGCTTAATGGGCATTGCATCTGGTTTAATATGTTATTTATGAACATCATGGGATAAGCCTGGCATTTCAGAATATGTCCAGGCAAAGCAATCCCTGAATTCATAAAGTAGCATTTTTAGCTCTTCAACTTTCTTATCAAGCAAAAGGACACTGATGAAATTGGACGGGGATCATCCTTAGCTCCTAGGTTGACTTCGTTAAGTTCATCCAGAGTAGATATTTGTCCACCATATTCGAGTTCTTCAAGTGCGGGTTTGGCTTCTACTTCTTCATCATTATTAAGAAGAATTTCATGGGAATCATCTTCTTCATCACTAAGACTCGATATCGCCTTCTTATATTATAAGCTCTATCTTGATGAGATTTGCAGATGAACCCTAGACCTTTAGTGATAAACTTATCACTTCTTCGTGATGTCTGAGGACTTCTTTGGCTCCACATCCTGTTAAAGAATTGAGTCCTATGTTTAGTAGTTCTAATATAAATTTCAGCTTATGTATCATTCTTCATAATTTATTTTGATAGTATATTGATATTCTTGTTGGTACTATCTCATCAGAAATTTCATGTTGAGCAACCTGCTCAAAATTTTGAGGTTTAGACTCTTCAGATTTGAAAAATAGAGTTCCTGCTTCGCCACTCTCGCTCAACGGTGACACATAGAATGTTTTCATTCCTTCAATATTATGAACCTCCAGTGGACTGATTTCTTTGAAGCACTGCTGAGGGATGGGTATAATTTTGAGTGAGTCATCCGACTCTATCAAGTGAGCTATCTTTCTTGATGCAGCCATCTAAACTCTATTTCCATAAGTAAATTCAAAATCATAGTCTGAATCAAATTCACTTATTTCATATTCTGCTTTTCTTGAGTGCTTATAAGTTCTTTTAGAATTGATAGGAATATCTTCTCCTTCTTCTGTGTCACTTCCCAAATGAGGAACCGATTTCTTGATTTAGGTGCAAAATCAAGTGCTTTAGGAGAGTCGGCATTACCTTCTTTCTTCCTCTTGCTTCTCGCTCTTTCACTTGTGAAATTTCTTTTAGTTCGGATGCTACCACTTCAAGAGGCTCTACTAGCTTAGGCTCTTGAGGATGAAATATTTTGCATCTTCATAGATCTTTGCTTCATTGATGAAGAATGGTTGTAGGTTACCAGAAATTTTAAATTCTTCTTCATCTTTCAGATACTTCATACATTGATTCACCATGGCATACTCATGTAGCCACGATCGGCCCAAGAGAGCTCTAAATGATGTATCGACATCGATTACATGAAACTTGGCTTAGTATATAAATCTGAACTTGAACGAGAATAAAAGAACCAAGTTTTCGCCTTTTCATTGAAACCATGAACCATCAACTTATCTCTCCCAAGATGTTGGATATCGTGATAATCCTCTTAATACCTTTAGACTCATAAGATTGATAAGAACTGGATCAATCAATATTCTGATCGAGATGCCATCACTCGCAAGAATATAAAGAGGATTGTGATCTACCATTCCCAACATAAGATCTTCTTCAGAAAATGTGATTACTAGGAGATCTTGAGTTTGTAATGCTTCGATCATGCATTTTTCAATAAAGTAAGCTTCATAACTCTCTGGATCTTTGAGAGCATGTATCAAAGTTTCTCAGAGGTCTTTTGACTTCAAGAGAGCACACTTAATTGTGTAGGATCTTTCTGATAGATAGAATATTATAATCTATCTTCGCCAATTTAGGTTTTATTCTAGGATTTTTTGGGAATGATATCTTTGTTGACTTCAATTTATTTGTCTTTATCTTTATTTGCATTTCCCTTCTTTGATGAAGGTGGTAAGACTTTATCACTTCTCAATTGAACTTGAATCACCTTATCTTGCTTAGATTCTTCTGAAGAGGTAGTTTCTTCAAATTCCCTTCTTATTCTAAGATTGGAAAGGGCTAGACTCATTTTCAACGCCATAATTTCATACATGATGATATCGATGAGTCTGACTCTTCTCTGTCGAGAAAACATAGATCTTCATCTGAACTTATTGTCTTGTTGAGTCATTAAACAAAATTCGATATTAGCTCCTGGGCTCTTCTTGCTTTCCCGAAAAAATTGATGGGTTGGGTTTGTCGTTTGACTACCCTTGTCATTTCAGAGTAATTGATGTTGAAGAATATCTGACATCACGTAGATGATTCGGCATGTCTCTACTGGACAAGATTCACCATTATCTTCTTCATCTGATTCAGTAATGCAAAGTTTAGGCATGAAGCAAGCCTAAATGGGTCTTGCCAGTGATACTCCTCTAGATTGTTAATGATCTTTTGAGTTGTAGTTCTCTTCTTGATCTTCCTTTTCTTAGCCGCCTTCTTTGATTTATGAGGCATGCTTAGTAGACGCTTCATGTTATGAAGTATTTTATAAAATGTCAGAAGCCCAAATACTTGGTTTAGACATCTCTCTTAAGTCCAATATAAGTTCAAGTGGTGATTTTCACTTAACACTAGGGACATTTTTTAGCTGCTTCAATATTTTCATGCTCTTTTTGGAGACTGCTGTTTGTCATTCTTCAGCCTGAACTAATTTTTTCTTATGTTTATCTTTGCTTGATGATACAGAAGAGGACGTAATCATCCTTATAGACTCTCTTTTTGGGTTGACTAGAACACTGTCGAATAGTATAAATTCACCTCACTGATACTGTCTTTCTAGCCAATCTTTGAAGACATAACAATCTTTGATAGGATGATTGATCATCCCATGATAGGGACAGTAATTTGGATTGTTGACTTGATCAGCTTCTTCAGGCCTTTTAATTTCTAACTATAGACTTTTTGACTTGCAAAATAATTTAGCACACTTTCCTTCTAAAGGAATATTCTTTGTTCATCTTTTCTTTAAGAGATGGTCGCATTCGCTCATCATCTCTTATTGTTTATTTTGGATGCTCCCCACTTGGAAAAGTCGAGGTCATTAGCCTCTAATACCAATTTTGGATTAGAATAAACAAGCTTCTTTTCCCTTATCATCATTGTACATTGCTTTCCTTTATCCACATTATATATCACCCTTTTTCATTTGAGCTATAGGAAGGCATGAATTTCATTTCTTCTTGAGTTTGAAGGTTTGTTTCTTTTGCTTTATCCGCATAGACTTAGACTTATATTTAACTTTTCAAATTTAGCCACCCTATCGAGCAAGTCTTGAATGTTGCAATCGATGCCATGCATAAATGGTGTCATTTTATCATCCATATTGCCATTAGCAATTGGATCGATGTTCTTCTTCCAATTGTTGCTTGCACTTCATACTTAGGTTGTAATGACTTATGAATTTTGTCACTGACTCATCTTTCCTCCTTTCAGCAAGGCAAGGTCAGCAATTGTGATTTTCTCAGTTGTACTAGCGAACCTCTTCACAAATATAGTCTTTAATTCAGCAAAATTTTAACTTCGAATCATTTGGCAATTTCACATACCATTCAAGTAATCAAGGTCATCAATAATTGATGAAAAAAGCGGCATCGTTCTCCCTCCAGACTACAAGTAGCCTTAAATTATAAGATGTTGCTTTGGATTACCAAGCCACTGAAAGTATTAAATTTTGGCACTAGTAATCTTTGGGTATGACTTGTCATATTCAGGGGGTGACTTACTCACCACTTTTTTGAAGGCTATGACCGCCTTTATCTTTTTATTGATTATTATTTTTAGTTGAGCACATGTTACCATTCCAGGCATGCTAACCAGATTTTGAATTTTTGGATGGAGAGGTAGTGGGTTAACTTCCTCGCTTCATAGCATGTACGGAGCAGTAATTACAAGGTGGTATATAAGTTGTATTATTAGTTGATTAGCATAAAAAAATATGTGTGCACTTGATGTGATATTCTTCGCAACATCTCCATCATGATGTTCATTTGTACCATCATATCATTCATTTTGGTACCAAGTTGTGCAGTTTTTTTTCTTTGACCTCCATTTGACGCTGCATTTCTCTTTGCTCTCTAGCTAGCGCCATGGCATCAATTAGTACGAGGTCTTCTTCTTCTTCTTCTATTTCTTATTGTTGTTCTACTCCTTGCTCATTTTCAAGAGAAGAACTTGACTACCCTTCTCTTTATGCATTTGAAGAGACAGTTGTTGTTGGGGATGTACGATGACGCTGAGTATAAAAATTTGTACCAGGATGATCATTTCCTAGTTTAACCATATAGACAGCTTCGACATTCATGGTTTGTTTCTCATTCTAATCTTTTTCTTCTTCATCTTCAGCAAAGATTGAAGATCTGTCCTCTATTTTTTTCTGTGAAGACTCTTCTTCATAAATGTCAAAATTCAGTTCCCTGAAGTTCATACCGATGGTGCCGGGAGAGTTCATCTATATCTATGACCATATAGACAACTTCCATGTCTTCTTCATTATTTTCTTCTTGCACATGAATTTTGATCGACGTTTCCAGTGGATCTCTGGTTCAATGTGCGGAACAAATACTTCTTATATTAAAGGACTGCGATCAAAGTTGACCTTCTCTTATAAGGGTGAATCTGATCGGCGATGGGATACCGTAGAGGATTCTCCAAGGTGTCAACCATCATATCTTTCATCAGTGATATCCTTTCTTTTGGGTATCCACTTCTGATGAGTTGATTTTGAGGCGGATTTTTGAGTATATGCATCAGATGTCACACCTCTTCCATTCTTCGTGACTTCATTACGGATCTTGGCCTCCATATTTGCTTATCCTTTCGGGACCTTCTGGATTCTTGACACAGGTCTAAGTGTCACGCTCTGATCTCACCATGTGAAGCGTACTGGGCTCGCTGGCTAGTTACTATAAGAGATGACAACTTTCTTAGTGGAGCTTTAGTATTTTTCATCACAACAGGGCTTTGAAATCTTCTTTTCATTAGGCCTCTGTCCTTGGCTACTTTGAGAACTTTATGTATCCTGACAGACAGTGCTTCAAGCTGTCTCCTCTATGGTGGTGGAGCTTGACGTGGTTGGTTCTAGAATGACTATTTTATTTCACTAGTAGAGCTATTCCTCTTTACCCACTTTAGATCAAAGTTGTTGGGTAGGAATACCGCTTCTCGGCAAGATCACTTGTTCACTAGGTCGCTTCAAAGGGGATCTTGACCAAAGATTTCTCCTTCTCTCTCTGTTAATTTGCTTCTCGATGAGGAAGCTTCATGATCATGCTTTACAAGAGGTTCAATCGAGCAGCGTATACCAGGAATTAAAGACACGCTTTGCCCATGATTCTTCTTTTCATCACAAGCTTGATTGACCTAGCCTTTGAAAACTAAAGTTCTATCGAGAACTCGACTGTGGTTATGAACCTTACTACATGGCTAGTAGGTTTATAACTTGAGGCCTTCCAGCATGGCCTCAGATGAATGTACCATGAGTGGGTACTTCGTGAGAGCTAATAACAGAAATTCAAGCTACCAAATTGAATGGTAGCCCGACATCTCTGTTGATGATCGCTGTGATCGACCGCTACTCCAAATAACGGTGAAAGGAGTGCTTTGTAGATCCATTCTACAAATGTGAAAGATAGGGATTAGTAATTAGCAATTATTATTTTACCTCATACTTTCAAGATGTAGAGGCGCTACAAAATAAAATAATGGTGTAATAAAGATATACTCTGTAATGATTCATTCTACATAGCCTCATATTGAATTTATTACACACTTAAATCACCATTTTTGTTTTGAATTTTTAAAAAATTTTATTGCTATAAAGACATATATGCTAGCCAAAGATGAAAGAGAATCATGTCCCATGAGTCGCCAAAAATTGGGCTCAAAATTCCACACCTCTAGATAATATTGAATTGAAGAGAGTGTGATTTGAATGTGTCGGTGTAATTTTCAGAAGAAAGATGGAATAGTAGATAAAACACTACCTAGAGATTTTGCCCTCATTTTGTGAGGACTTTAGATCCGGTTCGGTTTCCTATAAAGCAAGCCCCTATTAATTATCCCTCCAATAGAGAGAACTTTCGATTAAGGCTATTCTTTAGATCGCTAAGAAGCAATAAGATCATATGTGGAGTTTAGTTAGATTATGAAATTTATCATTTCATTTTAAACCGAATGATTGGGGAATGATGATGTCGATCTAGATCCCATATTTCATCATCCCAGGCCCTAGTCTACTTAGTCGAGGAGAGGTAGACCCAACCAGAAGGATCCTCATTAAGAACACATGGGTTACATCGCCCAAGAAATCTTGTAGACTGGGTGTTTGTCTAAGGAGACTTCTTAAGTCTACCTATGACAAAGGGTTATTTGTCCCATCAAGTATACCCTATGATTCACAACTCAAAGGAGTGCCATTATAGGCTACACATGATCAATATAATGGAGCTTATTAGCCAAACCACCCGACGGAGGACTTTGTAATTGTTTCATCTATGGGATTGGCCAAGCCAATAATCGAGGACAGGTCACGCCCTTAAAAGAGATTGATTGAGAGTGAACATAGTAGAACACTGATTTGACATTGGCCTTTGTGAGGAGAGTTTTCTTTGTCACCCCGACAATTTTGATGCGCAACGAGATGATCATTTCATTTAAGTTTTTACATTAACTTGATTCGATTAATATTGTTTGATCGATAATAATTTGAATGCAATATTTATATTCTAACAATTTTAGCTCAACACGAGAAAATCGTCTATTTCATGAGGTCGTTTGATCATTTTGATGACAGGATTGAGCCTAATTGTTAAAAATTGATTATGACTTTTTAGCATACGTAGCAATAAGTAGCAAAGGAGAAACAAGATTTGAGTATTTTAGAATTAAAGATAAGCTAAGAGTTCAATCTAATTTATGGAAGTGGGACATATTAATTTATGAGAATGAACTGATCTTGACTCTTGTAGGCTTACAATCACCTGGAGCTGCCACCACCTCATATGATTTAAAACCGCATAAGTCTTATGTAAATGTATGATAAACCCTTTGGAAAGCCTGCCAATTCATAAAAGAGACGTGCTTAGAGAAAAATCTTAAATCATTAGAACTCATTTTAAATTACTATAAATATTTGTTCGAGAGATCTACCTAATATAAATATTATAGACTCAATTGCACTTATCTCGACATTTGTCCTTAAAAGATCATCCTCAACACTCGAACAAATATTTGTTGACAGTATCTAAAGGATTAGCCATAATTGACAATTTTTATGGATGATTTTATTTATATTATAAGTGATCCATTTGTCAGCATTCAAATCATTTATTACTTTGTCATAATGTAGCCTTTATGTAGGCTTCAAATTTATAAATAAATAATATCTTGAGCATTTCATCACATGTATGGTGTATTACTTCAGTCCTTTCCATTTCATTCTTTTTCTTATTTCCATGCATGCTTCACCTTGTTAGTCTTGTATAATTAGGCGTCGTTCACGAATGACGTACTTATTTATCTCCATAATAGCATTACTCAATAAGTGTCAATAAAGACCAAATTAAACCATATGAGAGTTAAAAAAGAGTAGTTGCCTTATAATTTTACTCATATTACAAACATTTTATCTTGATATTAAATTGCAACACTTAAATATTTATATTTTCCAACTTGTTATTTATTATTCTTATTATTAAATTGTTCTGATGAATCATTGAACATCATTATCACGAAATTGTTATTTAATTAATATTTAATGGCAGGGCTGAAAACTGGTATTAAGACTGCATTTTTTGTACGAGATTCAACTAGAAGATTCCTTGTTTAATTTATTAGTCAATTGTCGAAATATATTTGTCGGCAATAGCGTTACTTCTATTAGTTGCTTAGTATATATAATACTGATGTTAACAGGGCAATTAATCACTCTTAGGAGTTCAGGAGTGTACTATGATCGTCTTTTTTTTTCTTTATGCTGATTAAGATTGAAGAGGCAAACTTTATTCGAAGGCGTCCGTTGTCGTGAATAATTGTCATTAATTTATTTTAAATGAGCATGTGATATTTCTGATTTGCGGCTAACTTTTATTTGTATTAATGATGGATCTATAATTTTATTTATTTATAAAAAATGGTATCAAATATTTTATTGTATGATATAGATTTATTCCATTTAAATGGAGATGGGATCTAGCACATCTAGGGTTGCAAACGAACGAAATAAGCATGTATGTGTTCAAGCTTGTTTAATATTATCGAGTTTGAGCTCGATTCAAGCTTTTAAGAATAGTGTTCAAGCTTGAGCTTGTTTAATATTATCGAGTTTGAGCTCGATTCGAGCTTTTAAGAATAGTGTTCAAGCTTGAGCTTGTTTATCATTATCGAGCTCGAGCTCAATTCGAGTTTGTTCACGAGCTTGGTTCAAATTGGATTATCGAAGCTTGTTAACAAGCTCTTTAATAAAATAAATGAGCTTTAATCAAGCCTTAATCAAGCTTGTTCACAAGTAGCTTGTTGAGAAATATACATGAGTTATATCAAATAAATCTTATTAAGCCTAAAATAATAATAATTTGAACAATACTATTCACAAACAATCTTTAATCCAGCAGTAATCGAGCCATAATGGAGCTCTTTAGCGAAGCTTGTTCACAGTTTTAAATGATAATGTTTAAAACAAATGAACCTAACATGTTGAAACTTCATTTTGTCGAATTTAAAAAAATTCGCTCATTTGATTAGTTAATCAAACGACATGAACGAGCTCTAATCAAGCAAACCGAAACTTGACGCTTCATTTGCAGCCCTAACATCTCTCTCTCTCTCTCTCTTTATATATATATATATATATATATATATATAGTTATATATATATATATATATATTTTATATATCTTATATATATAATATATATATATATATATATATATATATATTTGAATGAACTAATTATTAAATTAAAAATTTATTAATTAAAAGGAGACTAACAATATGAATTTACATTGTGAAGACACTCAAAATGAGTTTAATGTTGTTAAAATTGAATAATTTATTATCAATCAAAGCATCATATGTGATGGACTACCCACGATGAATTTAATTATGGAAGCAAAAATTGATTATTTGCTTAGTGTTATTCATTAAGGGACTGTTTGTTTTGTAAAGTAAAGTAAATTGCAATTTTTTATTTTTTGCATTTGGTGCAATGCAAAGTAAAATTTCAAAGTGATGTAATGCATTTGGAATTCACCAAAAGGTTAAATTTTAGTGTATTTAAAATTCATCCAAATTTATTCCATATATTGGCCTAAAGTGTTGTGGATGGCGCCAACACCTCGCCGGCCATATCTTATCGCTTCACTCTTTACATTTATTTAGCCAAAGAAAAACTAAACTTATGAATTTGTAAAATTTTCAACCAAACAAGTAATCCAAATACATTTCATTTCTTTTACACTATATTCCTTTTTCAGGCAACCAAACAGCCCCTAAAAATCTAGCATAAATGTGGCATGTTCTGCATTGATCATTAAGAAGGATATGGGTGTATAATAAGGCTCATCATTGTCCAATTGCTCAAACACAAATGAGATGTAGTTTATGTGAGAGTTTTGATTATATCTTTATAATTTATAGAATGAAAGTATATCACTAGAGTGTATTTAGATTCTTAAACTCACATATGCATAAGTTATCCATCCAAGGACTTGTCATTTATTTTTTCAATTAGTGAACCCAAAGCCATTTGGTTCAAATCTATGTTATGTGTAGATTTCTCTTTACTCTATGACTAATAAAGAAAAATAGTACTTGGATAAAGCACTTGCTCAAGCCATAACATGGGATATCTTACCAAATTTTCTTAACTAAAATCAAGGAATAACAATTATATATCTTTAAGGATAATATAAAAATTAGAGTTACAATCATTTATGATTCCTCTAACATCGAAAGGGCAACTAGTTAAGGATTAAACAACAAATTAATAAACATTAGTCAGCTTTGTGATAGAGGGTGTGAAGTTTAATATTTTATCTTCATAGTATTTGATTAAACTAAATAGCTAGAGAATTCATTTGATTGGTCATAAATAACATAATATTTATCTCTCGAATTAGATGACACATGACCTTGTTATAGAAAATATTGCTATGATATCACATATATTTTAACTAAGTTGACCACTATTTAGTGGCCTTCCTATTAACCCTATGAGCTTAAACTTATATTTAAGATTTTGATGATCACAAAAATAATTTGATATAAGCTGATGCTGCTTAATGTACATCATGACTAAAAGAAATTTAACGACATACAAATTCTCTGTGAGCTAAATTTTATTCAACCAGATTCATTTTCCTTATGATAAAATTATCATCCTTAATTCATATTTGTGGGTGCATTATGCAAGTAATTTGATATTTCATTTTAAATATAACTTTTCATAATAAAACTATAAATTTATATTCCAATTTATAATTTTTGTGTAAAGTTTATGAAAATAATTTGTTATTTTATCATAATTTAATATATAATCTAATGAAAACTTAGGATAAATTCATTTTATTAAATATAATTAATTACAATTAATGTCTTATACTTATATCAAAAGTTAGTTTAATATATATTTTTATTTAATTAAAATTTTGTGGTTAGCGTTAAAATGATTTTTGCATCTTTCTTTTTTTTGCACTTTTAAACTCACATAGTTCTCCAATATGGTAAGGGTTGAATTTTATAAATCCATAAACATTATGAACTTTAAGACATATATATATATATATATATATATATATATATATATATATATAAACTTTAAAGATAGTTTTTGAAAATTTGCAGATGATATAAGATGATATATTAAAAATAAGGACGTTTGCATGCATACCAAACTATTAGTATATATTTATCTATCTAATACCTAACTTTTAATGTCTACATAAAATATCACTTAAATCTTTAATATCACATCAAAAATACTACTATCATTAGCTTTAATATAATAAAAATCACCTTTCATGCATAAGAAAAGTGCCACCCCACACACACACACACACACAAATATCTTCTAGTTAGATTAGATTGAGCTTCCCTGTTTGTGCTAGAGGTACCTTTAATTTTAATATCTAAGTCATCTTATTTCTCTCTTATTATAAGAATAAATCCTCACCTCGTAGGTATTCTTACGGTCTTGTACTGTTGGGATATAAATTCTAACATTCTAATCAATTGTTAACTTAAATCTCAACTTCAAAAATATAAAGAGCAACTATAAAATAAAATAAATCTCAACTTCAAAAATATAAAGAGCAACTATAAAATAGATTGAATTGCTTTCCAATATCTAAGTACTTCCTACTCATCTTTTTTTAGAGTCCAAAAAAATATTGTTCCTATCTAAGCCATCTCATTTAACTTCCTTATTTAACGATCTTAACTTAAACTTTGAATTCTATAGAGATAATAGCTGACTATTTTAATTGAAAGTTTTCTTAGAAGATTATATCTTTTAAGATGCAATTAAATATAAAAGCTTGCCTTTGTATGAAACTTACAACCCAAGTTAAAATCTTATTTTTATTCATATATGACAGAGGAAAATCTTTAATACATGTAGATGCTTCAGCCTTAAGAGTCCTTATTAAATAATTAAATCTATCATAAGGTAATATTTTTTATTCTTTAGGATAGTATATTATTCTTTGATGTTATATTCAAACACCTAAATAATAACCCCATAATCTATGTGATGTCCTCTTATTTAAATCACCACATGATCTTAATACAAATTTTTATAATTCCATGTATATTAAATATTAAAGAAAAAAGTCCAAAATCTTAATAAATTAAAGCTTCTATATGTGATGTATATATTTTTTTTCAATCCTTTTCTCTAACAGCTTCCATCAATCTACAGTACAAGTCATGTCAATACAAGCATACAAATTTTCATAAGTTACACATCCCAAAATTAATAAGAAACACCAAATTGCATCTGCATTCTTTAAGATGAAATCAAAATTTTCTTGAAATGTTCATAAGCTTGCTTGACCAAATCATCATCGTCCCACTCATCTCTGTACCTGTTTGGCTTTGCTGCTCTGTTTTTCCTATTAGCATAATACATGAGCTTCCTCCACTCTTCTACTTGAGGATGCCCACATTCTCTTGCCAGCCAGTTAACATACTCAAACTGCAAAAAACCATAAAAACAAGAAGAAATTCGTAAATTCCTCAAGTACTTAAACAAGTACCATAGAATCCATCAGAAGAAGGAACTCTCTGTATAAAACTCTCTATGCTTGGACTTTTCTGAGAAAAAATAATAATTTGAAAATTTTATCTTACAAACAGGACACTAAATATTTACATACATATTACAATTATCCTAAAACTCTGATATTACTATAAGAATTTGTTTTAAAATTTGATATTACTATTAGGTAGACCAATGTCCACTTTATAGCAATTTTCAGTCTAACATCAGATTTTCCCCGAACTCAGGCATGTAGGCCTAATTTGTTATTTTTATTTACAAAATAAGACGAACTATCTTTCATGTTTAATAGTTATAAAAAAAATGCTATTAAAAAACAAATAAGACTTAATTATGAGGAGATTTATAAAAATTTCTTAAATAAAAAAGAGATATACATGGTAAGTTTCAATATTATGCGTGTATCTTTTGGGCCGGCCAGCAAATTGCATATCAGAATACAAATTCTTGACATCTTCCATCATTTCTTCTTGAGTTGGAAGCACTATTCTCCTGATAAAACACCAGCAATCCACTTGCTTTGCAGTTGAAACAATGGGAAAGGAATGATCTGTGAGTATGAACAGTTAGTTTCATGTGACAAAAAATGAGCACAAAATATCCTCAATTTTATTACTGTAAGTTAAAAAAAAATTAAAAATAAAAATAGAAATGAAACCTTCGTGGTTAATCCAATGAAGGAAAGATATGGAGCCAGTAATGGCGGAAAGACATGCTTATATAGAGGTCCTACCCGGTTGTCATCCACATTCACAATGCCGTTGGTTCTCAGGAAAGGAAAGTGATACTTGTACCTGGAGAATGTTTCGGATTGCAAGCATGATATTGAAAATAAATTTATTATTCAAGTTATTTTTACAAAAAAAAAGGTATAATAATAATAATTTCAACCATAACAGGTTCATTTCACCTCTCTATAACTGAGTTTTACATAATAGTTAGAATTTATTTATTTAGAAGTAACAGAATTATCTATTTTTAGACATCGTTCACAGTCTATCATAAATAAAATGGTGTGATAATTGAAGCTTAAAGGTACTGTGGTACAGAAGATGAGAGAGAATACTTACAGTCTATGCTCATCTAGCAAAAATAATGGTATAGTTGAATTGTGATTATAGTTTAGTTTAAAACTGTGAGCACTAACCCAGTACAGTGCATGATAACATCAACATTGGCAGAACTTCCATCTTGGAATACCACAGTTCCATCACCTTGTGCTTTCACAATCTGCACTACATCAAAAGTCTCAGAATTTCCTTTCCTTGCTTTACAAGTGTGAGGAGGTCTCAGAGAGAGAGGCTTACCATGGAGTGAATGAAGATATTTTCGTGGCGAGGATCGTTGAAGGGAGTTCCTCCAGGTGCTGATCTGCTTGCAATATGAACTTCTTTTGCAAAACCAGAAATGTCTTTTGAGATATCAGTAGCACTGGCTGCACTTCCAATTATTACTACCACCTATCCGTCTTAAAAAGGAGACCAGATTAATCAGCGTGCTTTAATTGATTTCAATTAAAAAAAATTATGTGATAAAGAGGAGAAAAAGAAAAGGAAGAAAAATAAATTGTGATACCTGACCATGAAAAGGCTCAGGAACTCTGTAGTTGTGGCCATGCATCTGCCTTCCAGGCCATGATTCAATGCCTGAAGAAGATGGATCATATTTATATGAGGTAATGGTAACACAAGTATCAAATATTATTCTTTTAATTTTGTTATTTTTAATGATATATATATATATTATTTATTTTTAACTTAATTTCGAATTATATATTTTATATTAAAATAGGTTTTTAGCGATGACCTTTCTTTTTTAACGAGAGAGAACACTTCCGCACACCACGAGGGCTTAAAATACAACTGCACCCATAGCACACAACCTTAAACAATGATTTTGGTGGTGGACCTCCGACTAAATACAAAGCTTTTTAGTCTTAGTATTCAAGTACTGTTACGATAGTTTTCCGAAACAAATTAGTTATACGACATTGATGTAAAATAAATTTAAAATTAAAAAATATAAAACCTATGACCAGAATATAGATATATATATATATATTTATTGCCCAAACTGTATCGTATGCCCTTTGGGAATAAAGATGGTTTGGTTGGTTAGACTAACCTTGTTGTGCATTATCGTGTAGTCTCTCTTAGATCAGCTAAGGGATCTAATGAAGGCATATATTATTAAAATTAATATATCATATAACTTTATGGAAAATCGAGCATAGATCTTGAAGTAAATGTTAAAATCATCAAAACTTCAATTTAATAAGCATATAGTTGAACTAAATGTCTCGATGAGACAATTCCATCGGCAATAAGAGTGGAACAATTCGAATAAAAAAGAGCTCAAATTAAACTTAAAATTAGAAGATTCAAAGTATTAATTAAATGGTCAAATTGTATTTGAATTCAACATATTTATAGTCAAATCAAACAGCTCAGTAAGAGAAATCCAATGAGCTTAAGATCACTCAATTTTGAGATTACTAAAACACTTAAATCCATTTGAATGTTTTAGGATTTTGGCTAAATTTACTAAACTTGTGAAGATAGTTTAAAAAATGAACAACCAAATATTTCAACATCAAATATTTGTAGCCAAATTGTCATATGATTATTGTAGTCCATTTATTTTCTCTAAGCTGTTATTGCATGATATTCTGTAATTTCATATCTCCAATTAAGGAGAATGATGAAACATAATAACTCCAATCATATAGTGAATTATTTTTCTTGCATCAATATTATATGAATATATACCTTTCTTCTTGACAACACCTTCTCTTAATTCAATAATAGACTGTGCATGTATTGCGGCAAAGTTCGATAGCAACAATCTCTCCAATCATTATCTTTTTAAAGTTAGCAATGCCATACGCTTGACTATCTAACAATTTCATACTTATACTCTAAATCATAAATTCAAAAGACCATTAGATATCACAGTACCTACTATGAACTAGTTACCTAGAACTATTATTATATCACCTTCGAATCATAATTGAATATGTTTATCAAATCTCCTTGAAATTCTCATTAAAGCATCGTAGGGTCAAGATCAAAACATTATTGAATCTTGTTTCAAAGTTGGTTTGATTCAATCATAATTTGATTGTTTGATTCAAACATTTTGAACAAGGTTTCAAGAGATTTTAAAGGGGTCTGACGAAGATTTTGATTATGATTCAAAGGTGGCTCGAAGGTAATTTGATGATGGTTTATTAGAAAGTTTGATCTTGATTTGATCATAATTTGAATTTGATTTGATTATGATTTTATCATGATTTGCTTAATTTTACCTAAATTACCTTTTTCATATGTTGCCTACATTACCTTTTTCGGAATTATTCTCATTAGAGTTATTTTACTATATATATGTAGATATCTCCTCTAATACAACATATTGAGAGACATTATACTACTTGAGACAAATAAAAAAGTAGATATTTATGGAGAAAATTATTATTGAATGTCTTCCATCATAGTGCTCAGACAACCCTCTTTAATTCTTCAAGTGTTTGGGATTACAATCCTTTGAGATTCTAATTTATTAGTTGTTATTGAAGAAGGTCAATGATGATGAGTAAGAGCTATTTTATTATATTAAATATTGGAGGCAAAGACACATCATTTCGCTTATTTGAGTTTACATTGATCACTTGACTAAAGAACATCCAATTTATGAGCTATTTGGTCAATATTATAGAATAATAGTCTCTACTTTTCATTAGCTTAATTTGAAAATGACTACTTAAGTGGCCTAATTTTACACTTAAGTATGCCATTAAAGAGGAGAAATTTTTAAGTAATTATTAAGATGATATTAAGTAATTCTTCCAAAATCATTTGTGTAAATTTCATTCATAAAAATCCAAATTCAGGTATTATTTTATTATTTTGAAGTAAATATTAATTCTTTGCTATGCTTATTCTTACGTAAATTCACTTTATATTACTTTTGAATTTACATCTCATTTTTTTTAGTTTTTATATAATATCTTTTAAAATATGGTTTGTTATGTTATGATCATTATATTATATCTTATTATTATTATTATTACAAATCTAATTTAAATAAGATTCAAACAAAAAATTGATCATGAATCAAATAAAGCGCTCAGATATGGACCTAAGTTTAGTGGAATCTTATTTGAACATGATTCAAATAAATTCAAACAAAGTTCAATCTTTGTTCAAATTAATCTTAATTGTTGCAGACTCTAAATAACTACTCCTTAATCAAAAATGAGAATGTTTTAGTGCAAAATATAGTTTTAAGTATATTTTCTGTGAAATAAATAATGACAGTTTTTTTATTATATATATATATATATATATATATATATAGATATATATATAATGTGTGTTCAATAATTTTAATTGATCATGTCATTATCTCACATATAGGTCGCTATGATTCGTAATAATAAAACAAAAAAATTATATATAAATATATATTTTTCGCATGAGCATTAGTTTTTTTAAGCGATTATTTTTAAAATAGACTTAGTGTTAATTATAATTAATAGTTTATAAATTTTTTTTTTTAATAAAATATCATCTCTGTACTCCTGAGCATGCCGCGCCAAATTGTCCGTCGGATATTTTATTTTTCTTCTGAGAGAGAGAGGGTGGCAATTTTTTTTTATTTTTTTTGCTTTCGGTAAGAGAGAGTGTTTTATTATTTTTTAATTAATATAATTATTTAAAATATTTAAAATATATAATTTAAAATATTTTTTTTATAAAATATTTAATAACTAATATTTATATATTTAGTTATTAATTAATTAATTATATATATATAATTAAATATATATAATTTAAAAATATTTTAATTATATATATAAATTTAGAAATTTATTTAATAATTTTTTATTAATTAATATAATTATTTAAATATATAATTTTTTATTAATTTTTATTAATATATAATTTAAAAATATTTAAAATATATAAATAAATAATTTTTAATAAATAAATAAAGAAAGAAATAAATTATATAAATATTTTATAAATTATATAAATAAAGTAGCAAAAAATAATCTTTTTTCGTGCTTATACTTACTAATTATAATTAATACTAAATCTATTTTAAAAATAATCCTTTTTCTTAATACCGGAAGTAGCAGAAATGTGGAATATACCGGGAATCTCAGCTACTCGAGGCTCAGTGTAGTGGCCGACGCATACGACAACTGCATCAAACACATCCTTCTCTTCCCCACCTCCGCTGCCAGCGTCGGCAGCCCTCCAGATTACCGCCCATCGCCCGTCTCCTTGCATCTCCACGCGTACCACTTCAATCCCAAACCGTATAAGTCCGTACAGCTCGGAATCCTTCGCAAAACTTTCTAGATACCTGAGCACCTCCCGATGACCGGGAAATCGCCGGCAATCTTCTTCTCCGGCGACAGCGATGAAGGGATAATCGAAGAATCCCATGGATTCTCGGGGAAGATTAGTGCGGAGAGAGTTGTAGAGACTGGAGTGGACGATTTCCCGGTTAGGATTGAGACCGAGGGGATCGGATTCGACGGCGGTGGAATAGATCCAGGTACCTCCGATGCCAGCTGAGCGTTCGAAAACGGCGACGGCGTGACCTTCGTGCCGTAGCTCGCGAGCAGCGGAGAGGCCGGCGGCGCCGGCGCCGATTACAGCGACACGGCGATTGGCTGTCATGAGCCCTGTGGAGGGTATGGTGCAGGCGGGGGATATGATTGGAACGTTGTCGTATCGACAGTTTGATGGAGAAGGTAGCCAAGTGTCTAGTAAGAATGAAATCATCATTTTAAGTGAAAATAAGTATTTATATAAAGAAATATTTATGTACGTATAATTTAATTCTTATATATTTATCTATTTAATATTTAAAATTAAATATTTATTTATTTAAAATTTTTTATGTTAAAAAATATATAATTTAATTTAAAAAAATAAATGATGATGATATTTTTGATGTGATATCTTTATTTAATAAGAATTGACTATTATGAATAATAATGCTCTTATTTAATAGCATATATAACAATTTCATCAATTTTTATCTCAAATTTTGAAATTATTATCCAAATATTGAAATTCATAATAAAATCCTAACTTATATATTTTTTTTGTTAAAATTATCAATAATTTGATTGTGGCACAAACAAATATATGAGTTTGATGATTCAAAATATTAAGAAGGCTGTTACTTTTATAAATATATATATAAAGTTGGTGGTATTTATGTAATTTTTCTTAAAAAAAAACACATATATGTCACATAATGTTTGTATATTTTTAAATTTAATATTTAATTTTTGATATTTATCTAATATTATATTAACATTTTATAATACATCAAAACATGAAAAAATAAAATATTGCTAGACACCACCAAGGCAATCATTACCACTAGACCACAAAAAGCCTCAAAAAGGCAAATTAAAGCCAACTTTACGATTTATTAGTGAGAACCAAACTTGTGGGAAAGAATCACACACCCAATTAATCTCCATGAATCTAGTCAAAGGTTCTTCTCCTAGTTTGGGCAAAATCAACTCAAATTCATTTAATCGATTGTTTGCTTACACGAACAAATACTTTTAAGTTAATATGTCGGCAATCTGCCCAAGGCAATTAATATTCTACATATCATAAGGATGACTAGACCCAATTATAACAAGAGGGATTGAGCTCCTCTCATTTAATTTTATTATTAATGCATTTTATGAGGTGTGTTATATATAATAAATGATATAGCATTTAAATTATCAACCTGAGCCCATAAATAAGGTGTCAAAGGCTGATAAGTGGGAATGAAGAAAATTTATACAATTCTATGGATAAAAATTTATTAAAGCACTAAAGGTCTCAGAGTCTCTCTCAAGGACTCTCTTTCACTTTTTTTTTTCCTATTTTCTTCCCTATGTTCTGCTTACCCTCTCATAGTAATACTTTGGTTAGTCTAGTGTGGTCTCATGGAAATTTTGGATTCAATAACCATGCCATTTCCTAAAGTAGAGAAGACTGCATCATGACTAGAGAGGTCTAGCCGAGCTCTCATATGAATGAAGGAGAATTATATGAATAAAGGAGAAACTCCACTGAAAGTAAAACAAGACCAATCCACTACATAAATTGATGATTACTTAGCAAACCCCATTGCTTATAGCAACTTACAAGACCTCATCATCTCAACTCCTTTTGTATTAATACAAATAATCATATCACATAACAATAGAGGTAATCTCGAGACTTGGATCCATAATATCAAATATTAGTATAGCTTCATAAGCTCTCTGATGCCTATAGACTCACCTTCACCTTCATTCATATAGATGACCTGGTAAAGGAATATTACTTTTGGTTGACCAAAATAAAACACATCTTAACTTAAGTAGAATTTATGCGAGCATTACAAACTTGATTTGCTCCTTCCAAGTATTAAGACCTATGTGGCCAATTAACAAAGCTCATGTAATCTTCCTTAATGTAGTTTAGTTCAAAATACTCTCTAACTAAATTTTTAGCATGGTTGAATTGTTTCCTTAAAAATTTTTTAAATTAGGCTTCAAACTTGCTATTTACCTCAAAGTATGCTTGCATCGACCAACATCCTTGAAGCAAGCTATTAAGCCTACCAAATTAATTGAAGTGAAGTTAATGATGGTCACACCCTTCTAACACTATCTTCCTCGCCACTTCTTGGGCTCTTACTTAGCCCAAATAGACCTCAATTTGCTATAAAGAAATTAGCCCCTAAGACAAACTTGATGAATGACTTATGCTACAATTGTAATAAAAAATTCACTAGAAATCCCATTTGGGAAAGCAAATTATTCTTTTACTTCTAATTGACATGCATTCCAACCTTTTAAATGAGACAAGTAACATTATCACAAAACTGTCTTATTTAAGACTCAATATATAAATACCTTATCAACCCAAACTAAAATTAGTTATCATGGTCATGTGGAAAAATTTATGGGGATGCCCAAAAATATTAAAGTTAACTTTATTTTAGTGATCAAATATAACATAATATTATATTATCTCAAAAGATATAAAACTATTTTGTAATAAAGAAATTTTTTCTATTACTACATCAAAATGCAATATAGAAAATGATATACTATCTTGAATGATAGGAATATTATTTTGCTATAGATTAGTATATAAAAACAAGAAAAGTTTTTAAAGTTTGTCAAATTTGCATTTTAAAAGGTTATTTGATTTGAATTTAAATTTCATTTTGATTCTGAGGTATAAGTTCCCTATAGAAGCAACCTTTATAACTTTATATTATAAGAGCATAAAATCTTTAGAGCAATCTTGATTTAGGTAATGATAGATAACTTTATGATTTATTCAATGTGTATTTCAAGAATTGATTATTTGGAGTCTCAAATGTGATTGTTTCAATTTAAGAAAAGTTTTTTTAGGAGACCAAAGAAAGAAAAATAAGGAGCACATGATATTGAGAAGCAAAATAGTGCTCCAACTATCCTAAGATTATACTTTATATTTTAGTGTTCAAATTAACTTATATTTTGAGTTATTCATTTCATTAGAAAATTAAGACTTATAATTCACTAGTAAAAAGTATAAATAAACTCAAGAGGTGAGGATTTATGATCTAGCTTGAAGGAAACTATCATTCTCATAATATAAGTTAAGTTAAGAACCCCAATCAAATACTTACTCAAACTTAGTCTAATGGCATGCAATAGGACTCATAGATTTCAACTTTTCTAAAATATGAAATAGATGTAACTCTTTTGAACTCACAATCTTGCTTGGGAGGCTTGCTAAACCACTTAAGCATTTCAAATCCAAGAAGCTTAGTCACATAAAAATACAGGATATATAATCATGTTATTAATTAGAAATAGAACCTAAACCTAGATTAAAACACTAAGGATAAATATATAGTATATACAATACTTTCACACTAATAGAATTAAAATTTATATTAGAATCATTTATTGATTGAGATATAATTCTGATATGCAAGGCATTGTCATGTACTAATTTGACCCTACCTAATATATATTTATCTTCATTCAGCAATTATCACCCTTAAATGTTAGGTGACCTTTATTCTTGAGATGGAGATAAAGTGTTCTAAGAAGTTGGAAGACATACCAATGTAAATATAGTGACATAACTTAGGGGTTCCTACTTGATTGTATTTTGATATCAATTATTTAGTTTTATTTTAATAGAAAATTTTAGTTTTTAATTATAATGTGACACATTTAGGTAGATATTCACAATCATAAAAGCAACAAAATAACAAATAAAACAATACATTCATTCAATTATGTAAGTAAACACTTGATAAAAGTTTTAAATAATATATAAAAGAATAGAAGAAAAGGCCAATATGGCTATGTACATAAAATATTATCCTTGAAAAGAAAAGGAAAAAGGCATATGAGCTCTATCTTATATAACCCATCCTAGACTTATTGCCAGGTTTAGACTCAATTTGTTAGTATTATCGCTTCATGTTTAGATTCTTCTAACTCCAAATGTTGTAAGGCTTTACCTTTGAGAGTTTCATTTTTATTTCCTTTCTTCACTCCTCTAAAATCCCATAGTAGAATTTTATGACTCTAAAATGTTATATTTTAAAATAAAAATCATAACCTTTTTCCTACCAAAAAAGTTAGTCCAATAGTCATATTTCAAACAGACAATCAATCAAGCTTTCATCACATCACATAATGCTTGACACATTTAAGTGTCAAGTCATTTGTCATACTTAAAGGGTTTTAAGCATTTTATATGCAATTTATAATTGATGATAGCATGGAAAATTTACTAGTTTTAAACATAATGATTTTCATGAAACATCACCCTTTAAGCATCACCATCTACAAAAAATAATTTTAGCCTATCCTAAAGAAAACTAAGCTACCACAGCATCATAAAGAAACATCACATCACAACATATCATAACATCGCATTTTCACAACACAATTAACTAGATAAAAAAGATTATCTCTAACCTAAAGGTCCTAAGGTTATGTCTTATCAAACATCTAGTGTGTGTTAACTAAGTTGTGCATGTGTTTGATTATTAGGATTTCTATTATATTTTAGTTGTCTATGTTATGATTAATGTTTAATATAACCAAGGTTAGTTTTAATTTAAATAATTAATGATTAAAATTTTTAATATTAAAATTTAATTCATTTAGTACTTTTCGTAGAAAAGGATATTGAATATAGTTGGATGAAATATTTTAGTAAACTTTTAGATAAAGGTTGTCAATACGATTGACTTTAGTAATCTAAATACTCTGCATAAAAATATTTTTATTGTCATATTAGTAAAATCAAAGTTGAAAGAGCTTTAAAAAAATGAAGTGTGGAAAAGTAATGGACTTAACGATATTCTAATAGAAAAAAATGTTTAAGAGATCAAGAAATTTCTTAGCTTATCAAAATTTTATATTATTTTAAAGACTAAAAAGATGTATGATAAGTGAAGAAAGAGTTTATTGATTTCTATTTTTAAGAATAAATGTGATGCGCAGGAGTGTGCAAATTATAGAGAAATCAAGTTAATGTACTATACATTTAAGTATGGGAGAGAGTAACTGAACATATGGTATGACACAATACAAAAGTTTTTTAAAATCAATTTGATTTCATGTCTAGTAGATCTACTATGATTGTTATACTTTTGTTGAGGTTTGATGGAGAAGTATAAAGAGAAGAAGGAGGATCTACACATGATATATGTCGATTTAGAGAAAGCATATGATAAAGTTACAAAAGAAGTGTATTGGAGAATTATAGAAAAGAAAGAAGTTAATATTGCTTATTTTCAAGTCATTAAGGATATGTATCTGGAGTTTTGCAATTAAACAAAGGAGGATTGACCAATATTTTTCTATTTTAATTGGATTACATCAAGGACCGACTTTCAGCCCACATCCTTTGCTTTGGTTATGGATTTTCTTACAAAACATGTATAAGAGGATGTACCTTGGTGTATGCTTTTTTCCTAATGATAATCTTCTTGTTAATATGACTAGAGAGGGAGTTCAAGAGAAACTTAAATTATGGAGGTTATCTTTAGAGTCTAAAGTCTTTTTCTTAAGTAGATATAAAATTGAATATATGGAGTGTAATTTTAGTTGTAAAATTTATATTGGTGGTGTTGTGACATTGGGTGATCATGCCAATAAAAAAAGTGAACATTATACATTGTTGATTATTCAAAATGATGGTGAAATGGATAATGATGTTACTAATAAAATTCCAGTCGGATAGTTGAAGTGGAGGAATGCATCTAGCTTGTATGTGATAGAAAAGTATTACTTAGACTTAAGAGAAAATTCTATAAGATGATGGTATGATCTGCAATGATTTATAGCACATTTAAAATATTAGCCAATAGAGAGAAACATAAAATTATGTTAAGTGTTGCAAAGATGAGGCGCTCAAGTAGATGAATGGCTTTACACTTAGAGACAAAATACAAAATAAATATATACACGAAAAGGTTGGAGTTGCTCCAATAGAATATAAGATTAGAGAGAGTATTCTTAGATAGTTTGGGCACATAAAACATCGCCCATCTGATGACCGATTGGGTGAGTAGATGTATTAGATTTGATATATGTTAATATAAAAATGATCATATTTTATTAGAATTAAATGAAAATTTAAAACTTAATAGGACATAATGGAGAAAAAGATTCATGCACATGATCCCACATAGTGGGATGAATATTTTGTTGTTGTTGTTGTTGTTGTTATTTAGAGATTTTGTTGAAGGTATGCAAGATTCACCGAATAAGTGCACCTCACCACTAAGGCATTCTAAGTTTTATGAAATATATTTTATATAGAAAGAATGAATATATATTCCATAACACATTCAATCTATCCTAGTAGATTTTATGGATTTTATTTAATTATGATCTGACAATATTTTTTTAAAGTGAAATTTGAAAATTATCTAAAATAAGTTTTAAAATTTTATAAAAGCTTTAATATGATCAGAGGATAGTAAAGTGTATTTTTTTATTAGTTTTAAAAGTTATTTTAAATTAATTTATAATTTAAATGAATTTTTAATTATTTTTATAGTTGAAATTTTTATAAATTATTAAAATAATTTAAACAAATATGAGAAAATTCTCTCTAACTTAGCACAGTAAGAGAAATCTTTCATAAAATTGTTATAATTATTATGATATTAATTATTAGTTTTATATTTTAATTATCATTTATTAATATATTTTTATCTAAATTTAATTTTATATCAAATTAATTTTAAATCTTATAGAAATATTCTGAAAGGTTGATATTAACCTCTAAAATTACGCATAAAAATAGAAATTAATTTTGATTATATGATTCACTAAATTGATTTAAATTATTTAATTAGCAAATTTTAGATAGTTTATATTATTTTTAATGTTTTTTAGATTTTAGGTTTTAATTTCTTTCTAAAAATTTTAGTTTATTTTTTGAGGTTTGATCTGAATTATTCATAAATTTTAAAATGTTTTAAAGTTTAATGATTACTAGATATATTGTTGTTGAATAAATTTGATTAATTTATGTTTAATTATGTTATTAAAGATTAAAAGGTAAGATATTTTTATAATTTTAAATTTAATTTTATGCATACTTTTCCCATTTCTTACTTTGGTTCTTTTTTTTTTTTATTAATATATTAATAAAAATTTCTGAGAAAATTCTGATAGGCTGAAAACAACTTAGAAAAGTGCTCATAGAAATTTGGTGCAATTTTAATTAATAATTTTTGAAATTTCTTTTAATTATTTAAAAAAATTTCAGTAAATTTTAGGGCTTCTACAATATTTCTCTTTATTTGATAATTAATTAGAAGGCTTGTTGTAATTTTCTTTGTAAATAAGAACTTATTTATAAATTTTTTAAAGTTTTAGATGGTTTCCTTAAAATATTGAATCATGGAATCATTAAAGCATGAAAATTAATAATAATCAGCTGTGTCGACCAATGGATTTGAAATTTAAGGATTAGCATTAATTCAATCCATCTGGTCTAATCTAAGGATCGCAAGCCATTACACAAGCTAGCTAAGTTCGATAACATTTTAGAGACAGATTTAATTCTATATTAGTCCACTGGCTGATTTGAAGCTCAGTTTGTCTAATTTAAAATTTGTTTTGATTAGATTTTATTGGTTTGGATTAACTAAAAATTTCAAAGTTTAAGTTTACTTATGTTTTAATTGTGGTTAAAGTGATTAACCAGGAATTAAGATATGTATCTTAATATTCCCAACTTGTATTTAAAAATTATAATGATTTAATATCAACATGATTAAATTGAATTTCTTGTTCTTTTATATTGATTAATTTTCACATTATTAATTCTTAATGGGTTATAATTAATTTTGATTTCAATTATAATTGATATTAGTTTATACTCATAAAGAGATGTTCTGACGACTTTTACAATAATTAGATTTGATTAAAAAAATTTTATACCAATATTACCTTAATATATGATTATTTAGTTAATGAAGTAATTGGTTTTCCTTAAATTCAATTAAGCTTACTACTCGTTGTAAGAATTTTATTTGGTAAATGGAAATTTACTTAAAAGAATTGATTGTGTTTGATTTCAATTTCATCAAGCCATTTTTTAAATATTCTTAACGAGTTATTCTAGGTTGACGGACCTAATCTAAATTGCTTTTGCAAAATTTTTAAACTAAGCATTTTTAAACTTTAATTAGCGAAATAGGCTTAACAAAAAAAAATTTTCAAAATAGGCAAGTGCGCAGTTTAATGGAAAACTGACGCTGTAAGCGCAGTCCCCGTTTAGCCAATAGCTAAAATATTTTTTTTTAAAAAAAGGAAAATTTACATACATATCACACAATTCTTATGTATTTACATATCTAACATCACAGTTAGATCGTAAAATTTTTTTTGGCCAAAAATATTTTTTTTAAAAGGGGAATTTACATATATATCACACAATTCTTATTTATTTACATATCTAACATCACGTAAAATATTTTTTTTATTTAAAAAAAGGGAATTTACATACATATCACACAATTCTTATGTATTTACATATCTAACATCTAAAGTTAGATATTTACTTATCTAATATTTTTTTATGCTTAAAAAGATGCATTTCATTTTTAAAAAGTGAATAAAGTGATATTTTTGATGTGATATTGAAGATTAGAATGTTATATATGTAAAAATTGAAGTTTAGATGTTAGATATATAAATACATAAGAATTGTGTGGTATTTATATAAATCTCTCAAAAAATATAAATTTTATAATTTTGTTGAGAGGCCTCAACTTTAATTTATCTTTTTTTTAATAAATATCTAAATTTTATGTTTAAAATATATTTATTTTTATATACATAAAAAGATAAATTTTATTAAAATTTAATAATCTTTTTATATAAAATTAAAAAATTTTATATTATTTATGTAAATATGAAATTTTAAATTTTAATATATAAAAATACAAGAATAAAGTTCTCTGTTAAACCAGGATACGTTTAAAAATGTATAATAAATTTATAATAAAATTTAGATTTAACATAATATAAAATATTTAGCTTAAAATATATAAATTATATATATATATATATATATATATATATATATATATATATATATATATATATATATATATATATATAGATATATATATATATAGTATAAATTTAACTTCAATGTATAATATATATGTATAAATTTTTTTTATATAAATATGACTTTTTTTATTAAAAATTATTATATTTTTAAACATACCGACTAAATTCATTCTTATGTTTTACATATTTAAATTTAAAATTTCATATTTATAAATATTAAATTTTTTTTAATTATATAAAAAATTTATTAAATTTTAATAAAATTTATCTTTTATATATATAAAATAAATATATTTTAAATATAAAATTTAGATATTTATTAAAAAAGATAAATTAAAGTTGAGGGCTCAAAGCAAAATTATAAAATTAGTATTTTTGGGGATTTATATATATACACAATTCTTATGTATTTACATATCTAATCTAATTTTTTATATATATATAACATAATATTCATATCAAAATATCACTTTATTCACTTTTTAAAAGTGAAATGCACATTTTTAAGTATAGAAAAGTATTAGATAAGTAAATATTTAACTTTAGATGTTAGATATATAAATACAAAAGAATTGTATGATATATATATAAATTCCCTTTTTTTTTAAATAAAAAAATATATTTTAGGCTGATGTTAGATATGTAAATACATAAGAATTGTGTGATATGTATGTAAATTCTCTTTTTTTAAAAAAAATATTTTACGATGCATAAGAATGGTGTGATATATATGTAAATTTCCCTTTTTTTTAAAAAAAAATATTTTAGCCAGTTGGCCGTTGATGCTATGCCTATTTTAAAATTTTTTTTATTAAGCCTATTTTATTAATTAAAATTTAAAAGATGCTTAGTTTAAAAATTTTGCCAATTGTCTTTCATGGTGCTTGAGCTCATTAAAAACCATTTTCTTGAAGAAAATAAATTATTTTATTATGCTGGATTCATTGTCAATAGGTTTGACTTCATCAATCCTGATTACCTAGTGTTATAAAAGTTCTTATATGATCTAAGAAATGATATTAAGTCATTTGGATATGGAATTTGGAGTTTAATTTTGAATTTGAATTGAATTGTTTCTAAATTGAGCCATTTGGTCAATGTGATTTAACCATTGGTCCAAACATAGTATAAATGAAAACAAGAAAGTTTGCGGTCATATTGGGTTCAAGAAAAGTCAATTTGGATAATTATTTTTTATTTTAAGGGTATGTCCATTTTGTGGCGGCATTTTGATAATATTGAGAAATTTTATTTTATTTGACCAAATTTTATATATATATATATATATTTTATTTCAAGACAACGAAATTGAGCTTTCAATTCCCATAGTGGATGGACTGTTAAATGAATTATATAGAGCAACATTTTTTTTTTCTTCCGAACACCTACTCCACGCTAGATGCTTACTAAGTTCAAATGGCCCCAGAGAGATTCACAAGACAGCATTTTATGAGTTCATAATTATGCCATTTGGGCTAACAAACATATATACCCAACACCTTCCATAGCATTATGAATACAATTCTAAAAATTCGTTTTGAGGGGAATTAGTTATTGTATTTTTGATGACATCTTGGTGTATAACATTACGTTACTGGATCATCTCATCCATCTCCACACTATCTTCAATTCCATCCAATCCAATCACTTTCGCTTATGATGCTCCAATTGTTTATTTCAATCAAGCTTCTATCGACTACCTCGTTCATGTCGTCTCGGCAGGCGGTGTACGTCCAAATTCTTACATGTTCTCTGAGATCGTCTGAGCTTTACAATGATTTCTCGGCGGGAATTTTTTAAAAATAAGTATCATTAGAATAGTAATTAGTTAATTAAGTATGGTCAAAATAAAATTTAAGAATAGGTATAGTCCATTAATTAGACGGCTGCGGCGTCGGATACATTAATGAGCTTCATTGAAATATTAATGAAGCAGTCGAGCAATAATGGTTTAAATAAATAATTATTATTCTTTTTCGCGTTAAGCGGGATAGCTTCGGTTGGAGATTGTTAGATTGAAGATCTAAAAGTCGTGTTGGAATCACTCACGCATTTAAATTGTTTTGGAAAATAAATTTAATTTCCTTTAATAAGATAAATATTATTCTTGGAATGCGATTTATTTTTTTATTATATTTGAAAATAAATAATTATTTTTCATTCATTAAAATTGAGTGAAATAATTAACTATTTCAATAGCTTTATAAATATTTATAATTATATCTATATTATAAAACTATTATTATTTAAAAATGATTTGTAATTCTCATAACTCTATATTTTATGTATGCATGTATCATTAAATTATAAATGTTAAATTCTAATATATTATTAATATTTAGATTACATTTTTACACTAAAAATTCAAGATTTTGTATTAGAAGAATTACAAATCACTTTTAAATAATAATAGTTTTATAATATTATAAATATTTATAAAACATATATATATATATATATAGAGAGAGAGAGAGAGAGAGAGAGAGAGAGAGAGAGAGAGAGAGAGAGAGAGTGCACTTAACTTAAGAAAAAGTTTATTGATATACAAAGCGGTTATAAAAGAGGTCAAACATCATAAAAGAGAATACATAAATTTATTTTATTTGACTTAAGTATGCCTACAACTATGTCTACATAGATTACTAAATTTTAAAATTAGTGAATGAAGTTTTATAATTTATACAAAGTTGGAGAAATAGATAAAGTTATAATATTATCTAGCTTAGTGAAAAATGCAATCATCTACTATAAAAATGCAGGCAAGACATGAAGAAGATGTTGCTATGTCTTTAGTTACTCTCTTCATGTCTCTATTATAGGAGTTCACATGATAAATATTAGTTGATTAGACCAAGAGCTTCTTCTCTTGATGTAATTGAAAATAGTGCTAACATTTCTTTGTGGCTGAAGAACTCTCCTTCCAAGCACCTAGAGGACATCGCTGTCCATTTCTTCCTCTTCATCTCCACTCTTTTTTTTTTTCCTTGCTAGGGGATGCATCTTACAAAATCAAGTAAGAATGTTTGAGTTAGGTTAGTTACTATTTTGAAAAATTAATTGTAAATTGAGTTATGGAACCACCATCTTTAAAAAGAACAACTGTGAATGGATAAGTAGATAGTTACTAATTTTAAAAAATCAAGATAAAAATTTATTCAAAATAGCTAAGAAAATTAGACATAATATTTAACAATCATAATGGTAAATGGTTCTCTTATATTTTATTCAGTATCCAAAAATTAATAATACTTCATATTATATGATAATGTGCAATTAAGATGTGGGCATACAAATGAAGGTGAGGAATACTTGTGCTAGTTTATATGAAAGGTTTCTATAATCTATTTTTATTCATAAATTCTCTTTCTCAGTGGTAAGAGTACGCACAACATCGATATAATTGTTTTGGAAGAGATATTCCAACATAAACGACACGTGCCACAAATTTGTTACAACTTGATAGATAATTATACACTGGAAAAATAAACCATTTGTGATGACTTTAAGAAGTATATTACAAAAGTTCCCTTGCAAATTGTTTTCTATTTGTGTCGTGTTCCTTATAGGAGTAGACCAATTAATGATGAGAATGGTTCTTTTCGTTATAATTAATCTGACCATCATTTCTATCTTCTTAAGCATTTTTTAATCTTTAAAATAATTATATTACTTGGGGTTAAGTCATTCAAATATATCATTTTTGTTTATTTTTTTTTCTCATCATAATTTTTACAACAAAGTGAAGTTAAATTTCATTAAAATGAATTTTAATGCTTTCTATTTATTTATTTATTTTAGTTGACAAACAAAATTCAAATATATGATCATAGTAATTTTTAATTAAGATCTACTAGTAGAGTTAATAGGCACCATGAATTCTTTTATATATTTGAATTGCAATTCATTTCAATCTCAAGTAACATTTCATTTTCTTATATTATATACGTTATGATTATTATTACTTTGGAAACAATATGCAGAATGCCAAGATGTTGGATTCTAGTGTTCAACTACCCCAAATAAATAGTTAATATTTAAAAAAAATTTAAGTATTTGAACAAAAATTTAATACAAAATAAGCTATGCAGTCTATCTTTAAACATCATTTCATCACTTTAAACAAGCTAACACTGTAAAACGTCGTAATATTCTTCTGATACATCTATGATACCATTAAACATAGTTTTTTCGCTTCAAATCTTCAAATAAAAGAAACAATAGGGTGCCTTTACGCAGCATTGGAAACGTTCGTATTAAAAGCAATCCCAAAAAGCCTCAAAACCCCGAAAGTCATCAACATAGCGATCCACCCACCCACTAAAACCCTCACAGTCGCCTTCCCCACGGCGGAGCCGCCAATGATGGCACCGGCCGCCCCAAACGTAGCCAATCCCATGCTGCTAACGACCCCGACCACCGTCACCCTTGCCACCCATGACCCGATAAACCCGCCGGCGAGCAACGGTAGAACGGCGCCGGACGCAAATGCCATGGCGGAGGCGATCGCGGCCTTCCATGGGCTCGGAAGGTTTTTATTGCTGTTATTAAAATCCCGCTTTAATTGTGCGGACTCAATATCGTATTGGGCGTAGACGGAGACGAATTCGCCGATGGCCATGCTGAAGGCACCTGCGATGAGGCCGGCGAAGCCAGAGATAAGCATGGAACGGGGAGATTGGTTGATGGCGCCAATACCAATCATAAGAGAGGAAACGGAGATGATGCCATCGTTGGCTCCAAGGACGGCGGCACGGAGCCACTGGGAGCGGGCGGAGTAGTTGTCGGTAGTGGAGAGCGGAGAAGGGATCGTGGTTGCAGGGATTGAAATGTGGATGGATGTGGCATGTGGAGAGGAGGTGGCGTGGATGGTGGAGTGTAAGCAGCTAGAAGCCATGGCGTGGATGGTGTGTGAGAGAGAGAGAGAGAGAGAGAGAGAGAGAGAGACAGGCAAACACAACCCCGTAGGCTAAGTATTTATGAAGAAATAGTGGGAACTTTTTCTGTGGCCAACGTTTATTTGCTGGAAGATCCCTGAGAATTTTTGCAATTATAATTCGCCGATTCTTTGTTCTATTTTTCGACGGAAATATTTTATGGTCTACTCTACATAAAAAATTCTTTTAAATTTATATAAATTTTTTATTTTGCAAACCAACAAAGCAGAACAAAAATATAAATAATTTTAATTAAAAATGCAAACTTTTTTTTATCAAAAAATTTTTTTTCAAAGAAATTTCCAGCATTCTTGAAGAATTTCATAATTATGCAATTCCATTTAATTTTTTGCATAAATAATGATACTAAGATCTTGAATAAGATGACTTCCATAAAATTTTAATTAGCAAATATATATATATATATATATATATATATATATATATATATATATATATATATATATTTTATATACATATATATTGACCAATAATAAGCTTCTCTATGAATTTTATCAACGATATGAAATTTTGCAAGAACTGGATCCCCTCTTTCTCTCTCTCTCCAATTCTTTCTCTCATTGTAGTTTCTCTAAATTAGATAAAACCCATTGTCACAATCCCGTCACTAAATCTACTACTACTAAAATTAAACTTCATGTATTTGGGTTTAGGACTAATCTAACAAATTCCATTAGACTCTAAGGTTGACCTCCATAATTTAAGTTTTTCTTGAACTCTCTTTAGTATTATCAACAAGAAGGAAAACATCAACAAAATACATACACTACAATACATCCTCCTATGAATGCCTAGTAAGAATATCCATAATTAAGGAAAAGATATAGGCTTAAAGCCGATCCTTGATGTAATACAACTAAAATAAGAAAAATACTTGGTCAATCCTCCTTGTGTTTGAACACTAGTAATAGCTCCAGTATACAAATTCTTGATGACATGAATATACACAATATTAACTCCTTCCTTTTCTAGAACTTTTTGAAGCATTTCTCTTAGCTTTTTATCATAAGCTTTCTTTAAATCAACTTAAATCATATATAGATCCTCCATACTCAAACCTATCAACATATATATATATATATGTATGTATGTATATATCATCTATAGTAGGTTTACTAAATATAAATCCGAACTAGTTTTAAGAAAATTTTGTATCAAGTCATCACCTATGCTCAATTACTCTCACCAATAATTTTAATGTATGACACATTAACTTACTTTTTCTATAATGCATACTCTTGTGTATCACCTTTATTCTTAAAATAAGGACCAACAAACTACATCTCCACTCATTTAACATTTATTAGTATTTAAAATAATATTTAATGTTTAGTAACCAAATTTTGTTATGATCTTAGGCTCTACTGCTTTACCAGACTTTATTTTCTTTAAAGACCATCCAACTTCAGATTTACTAATATGATGATGAAAAAATCTATATATTTATTTAGATTACCTAGTTGATAAAGTCAATTAGATTATTATAACCATGATTAAAAACTTTATCAAAATATCTCATCTACCTATGTTGAATATCCTCTTCTAAAAAAAATACTTTTTGATCTACATACTTAATGCATTTCACTTGAACAAAATATTTACTTCTCATATCTATCTACTTGGATAACTTATACATGCATATTTCATCCTCTTTAGCATCCAATCTGATATATAATCACTAAATATTAAATTATTTGCATCACATATTACTTTCTTAGAATCCCTATAATCCACTCTATATCTTTTCTAATTTTTGAGCTTTTACATTTAAAGTAATTATTATAACACAACTTCTCATGTTTGATTTTTTTTAACATTTTGACTCTACCAATAACTTGTTTTTTTTAATATGAGCTTCTCCTCTTGATTTTTAAGCACATTGTTTACCACTTGTTTACTGTCACATACTATTTTTTCTCACATAATACTAATTTTCTCATGAACATCTCAAATCTTAAGATCTTATAACTTATTCTTCAAAATATTTTTATTGTCATTCTTTAAGTATCTCCATCCAGTCTTCGGATAATAATTTATTTATTTTAACTTTTAACCCCTTCATCTTAAAATTAAAAATAATAATCAATGCTAAGTACATAAACTTTTACTTATAATGACATTATAATCTTTACACTCTAAACGATCTATTTTTCTTATAAGAAAATGATCAATTTTTTATTATGTCATGTGTATTCTTATAAACGATAATATACTCCTTTGTTTCTTAAATAAAGTGTTAAAAATTACAAAATTATAAGCTAAAATAAAATCCATTACGATACTACTTACTTCATTAGTCTCTCTAAATTTTAGCCACCATAATTTCTTTAAATTCTTCATCCACTCTATCAACACTTCCATTTAAATCTCTTCCAATAAATAAATTTTTTTTATCAATATTATTTATAGTAATTCTTATAAGCCATTCTAAAAAATTTCTTTAGAACATACATCCAAATTTTCATGAGAAGTTATGTTGTTTAAAAATATAGTAGGCCATAACACATATCTTAAGGGATACTTATTTGATTGATCAAGTACGACATCAAGGAATGATATACTATCTTGGGAGATAGATGTATCACCCTACGATGGACTCAATCATTTAATAAGAACTCTTAGTGCTAATTGGTATATGTGTACTAGAGATACTTCCCTTGCTTTATATGGATGAGGTAAGACATGATTTATTTTAACCTAGGTTATAATTTCCCTAGAAAGACAAGCCCTCGTAGTTAATTATATCTTAAAAAATATGATTTCCTAAGAAAACTATTGATTAAATTAGTTAGTCCTTATCTCTATGGATTTTAAAGTTAACATCAAGGGTTGCTAATTTAGAAATCAAATATAAACAATTAATTTAGATTCCAATGGAAGATATATAGGAAACACTTTGATATTAGAAAGCTTATTAAGCACTTCAATTTATCATATAGTTGGGCTTTACATTTTTTTTTGAAATAAAAGTTTATATTGACTTGTGAATTGGCATTTTATTAGAATATTAAGACTTATGTCCCAACATCACAAGATGGAGGGAATGTTTAATTAAGAGGTGAGGACTTATACCCATAGAGAAAGAGAAGCAAACACCATTAGATCCTAAAACTAAATGTGCTCCAACACAAACTAGAAGCTCAACCTAATCTAATAATACACTATTGAAATATATTGATTCACTTCCACTAAGAAAAACAAACACAGCTTGACACTTCTGGATCTATTTTCTGCCTAGACGGCCACTTGCTAACATCACTAACGCTTTAAAATCATGTGGCTAAGTCTCAAGATGGCTATGCTATTTATTAATAAGTTGAATCAAGGAACCTATATTCACTCCCTAAGCTTCTAGGATCATGTTTGGCATTAACAATTTTTCTAACTAATGCAATAAAATTTTAACTTTTATAACTTGCTTCAGACACACCATTTATTTGAATTCTTGGGCATGCAATCATACCTACAACAAAATGTAGCTATAAAAAAGTTATTGGCTAAATCAAAAGAGAAGGCATACTTCTCCCAGAAGGTGGCTATCCATAATGGTCGAACTCTACCCCTTTTCATGTAATAGGAGAAGGGTTCAATTTAAGAGAGATGAAGAGATATGGAAGCATGATTCACAAAGTTTAATGATTTTTAGCTTCTTTTAATGTTTATATCTAAGGATTTAGTTAAAATGAAGTTATGATTTATATTTATTTAGTTAGTGTTGATTAATTATGCTGGGTAGAAAATTTAATTTCTAAGAGTTCGTAGAAATCCAAGCTAGTATTTAGCAAACATCACAAATGAAGAAACCTAAAAAGTATATTATTTCTATTGCACAATTAATATAAATATATCATTTCAACCAAATCAAATTACAATAATAAAATGTCGGTGTTGTTGGGTTCTGCTACACACACCAGAAGAAAGATGAAAAATGGGTAGTCGATCTCTGTTCTTATATAGTGCAGCCTAGGACTAAGTGTAGAAAAATAATTCCAATAGGGGTCTATATCTTCATCTCCATAGTTTGGATCCTTTAGTCATTACATGGCCTCCCAGATCTATGCCTTCTATTCACTGCTCATTCTAAATATCATAGCTTTGATGTAATTCTAGTACAAATTATATTTAAATATCTAAAATAAAATTCTAATTAAACCTACAAGACAATGGTTAGGGAGAACATACATACAAACAAGCAAACATAATCCATTCAGTGTGACTTGGCACTGGCGAGTGTCTAAGCCTAGATTATGCTCGAAGAAGTAGCACCTGTAAGCAAAACTTATATAATTTAAATTTATAGTAGTGTTCCCTTTTTATTGAGTACAACTCTTAGTAGAAAATATCATTAGTAATATATCATCCTAATATACAATCTACAAACATATATCCTAACATCCAATCTAAAATATTACATTACAAAATAGAAAGTCAATCCAAAATAAAACACCATCTTAACTTAATCTTAGTCTTGGTGGCCTTTCATTCTAATGTGTGTAAATATTAGTGTGACGAGACAAAGTTAAGCTTTAAGTATTTGAGTTAAAACTCAAGCGAAAATTTAATTTAAAATTGAAATGAAAAGCTATTCTTCTTCACAAGAGGGTGGTTTCAATTTAAATGATTAATGAGTTAGTCATAAATTTTAATTGTGAATTGGATTTGATTTGAGTTAGACTTGATGTTTTAAAGAGTGCAAAATAGGGGGTTTCATTTGAGATGAAGCCTATTCCTCTTACACACCCTACACTAATGAAGTCTAAAGGATTCCTTTTATTACCTTTAATCAATTTAATGAAGCATTAAATTTTAATTAAATCTTAAGTTTGAATCAAGTTAAAACGATGTATAATTACATGAGACACATCTTAAGATTAATTGAATAAGTTAATTTTCTCATAACATCTATCTAATTTTTCTTTATCATCCTAACACCTTTCTTTTAAAATAGTATTTTATTTTTAATTTGATAAAATATTCTATTTTATTAGAAAAATATCCATATAAATGATTTATAATTTAGTAGATAAAAAGCTTCACTCATGCATGCATATGTATAAATTTTAAGTTGAGGTAATTTAAGGATTTAAATATTATGTACATATATGGATTAATATACTTTATATCAACAAAACTCGAATACTTATAAACATGTATATACATACATATACATTTAGCTTTTACAAGTATGCGCTGTTATTATATCAAAAATATGAGGTAAAAATCTCGTTCGAGCCAGTAGCCCTCCGATCTTGTGTTTCCTGACTATATACTTGATAGTTATGTACATGTCTATATGCATATGCATATAATAATAATAATAGTTTTAGAAAATAAAAGATAATAATCTTAAAATTTATTCAAATTTTTAGATGTGTTCTTCTTTGCATTTCCATAAGTACATGCCATTATTATATAAGAAATGTGAGGTAAATACCACTTTCAAGCTAGTAGCTTTACGATCTAGAGTTTCCAGACTAAATATTTTAGGAATAAATTGAGTATACTTATGATTGTTATGCTTAATTTTCTTTCTTCATCATTTGAAATTTATATGATTAGAGAAAATAATTTTAAATTTAATAGTGATAATAGCTTGAAATAATAATTGTGATACAAGTAATCTATTTGCAATTTAAACGTAAATGCAAATATGCAAATGAACACTTATCAAACATATATACGTGAATTAACAAAGAGAAAAGCTAAAGCTCATGAGGATTTCTTTTTGAACCCGTAATCCTAAGGTCAAACACATAATCATATCACAATTTAACTTTAATTAAATTTAATTAAGATAGAATTAATTAAAGTGATTTGAGGAGATTAAATATTTAAAATTATCCATCAATCCCTTTTTATTCATTAAGTGATTTAAAAGTTAAAGATATGATTTTTATGATTTTATTAGTGTTTAATAATTATTAGTGCAATTAATCCCAATGACACTCAAAAATTTAATTAGGAATGAAAAATAAGCCCAAAAATAATGAAAAACTTACATACATATAAATAAAATAGATCCTAAAATTTAATGGCAATTGGGCACATATTTTATGATTAGTTAAATAAATGAGAAAAATATCAAATCAGTAATTCCACTCGAAGTACCTCAAACTAATTAGGGCTTTTGATTTCATTAGAAACCACTTTGTTAGTTGAGCACAAAGAGTAGTTTATTATAATTTTTGGAGCTCTACATAATTAGTTATAAAATTTTTAAGTTTTATGACCCTTAATGAATAATTAATGAGTAATTAACTTAATTAGTGTGCATTTTGAGGTTTAATTAGATTCAGAGGTTCCAATAATTTTTTTTAATTGTTATGATGTTAAAGAAGGGTGCTTGAACACTAAACATCTATTTCAACATTTTCATAAATTTTATATTTAGTAATTGGGTTAATTAAGTCATTATGCATTCAAAAATGACATCTCCTAATCCACTTATCCATATGACATGAAATAATTATGAAAGACAAGGAACATCATTAAGCATGTTCCCTAAAACTTTCAAGTCATTTCATTGAGTAAATCAGGATTGATTTTAGAAATACCCATTTTAATCAAACTCTAATTACTCTCCATCTATAGACAAAAATTGAGTATTTTATTTTTCATTGATTGTCTTCTATTCGTTCTAGAGAGCATTATTTATATTTTTTGATATTTTTTACAACTAGTTATATATTTTTTTTAAAGTGCTTTATTTTATTCTATATTTGATCCTAATTGATCCATTTACATCATCACTACCTAAGTCGGTCACACATTATGCATGGCACTATGAGATTGGTTCTTTAAACCATCTCTGTGGTAGATTGGATGGCGTGTATGTGATTAAACCAATAGTAATAAGATATTAATTAGAAATTCTAACTGAATAATCTTACATCCATCCTAATTGCATGAGATGGAATGTTAGGTGATTCATTCTCTTCTCCCGTGAGATGTAGGCTGTCTACTTTTAAATGCTTGATTTGAGCCACTAGAGCTTAGATTCTCATGTGAAAGAATGCAAATTGATCAAGAGAACATAAGAATGGGATCCATATGGCTCAACTAAGTGGTTCACACAAATCCTTCACAAAACATCAACATCTCTACCTCTTTCTATGATTTGAGATCAATACCTTCGAAGCTAATGTCTAATGGATTTGTTTCACCGTATGTGTGTAGCTTCATCTAGTAGAGACGAATCCTGTTAAGATGATCCTCTCTTGCCTCTTTGGTGGTTTCTCTCGAGACCATGCTTCATCGTTCCTCCCCAGAGTTTTGATGTTTGAATTAGGTAGTTCTTGATTGGTTCTAGCTCATGGGTGTGTGAGGAAGGTGCAGTATGAAATAATTTATTATTGTAATAGGTTTAAATGGTGGTGTTGCTTGAGGTGGTCGGGTTGTTGGAAGGCTTGGTGTCGTTGGTGATGGGGTGTAGTTAAGGCTTCAAAATTCTTAGGGGCTCTCTCTAGAATGCTAAGGATGTTGTCTTTTAACTTTGGACATTTGAATTGGATTGTATAAGGCTTTCCATGTGAACCTCAATTTTTGGTTGGTTTAGTCATAAGTAGCCGACTGTATAGTGGGGGAGGCCAAAAATAGTTTTGGGCGGATGAGTTGGATGCTCATTAATGGTTGTGGAGATTTTGGGTAGTGAGGTGAAGTGGATAGCCCAAGGTTGGTAAACCAAGGGTTATCCAAGGAGAAGGGGACTTCACTTTAGTCAATGACTAAGCAAACTAGCCTTGGGTCAAGTCCAATTAACAAGGGTGAGCTCAAAGCATGTTAACAGTGTTGCCTTGGCCAAAGGTAGCAGTTAGACATAACTATTTTAGGATTTAGCCTTATATAGAACTCTTACTTCACTCGATTTAAGCTAAACTGGTTCACCTTAGGTTGGATCCACTTAGATAGGTATGAAGTGGCCCAAGTATGAGTCATGCCAAGTTGGTTGGGTTTGGACTTGATTAGTTGGGTTTGGCTCAATTTAGCTCATGAAGGTTAATTTGAGTTAGGTTGGCCAATTAATCAAATTAGGCCTAAGTGGCTATTAGGTCATGTTCAAATGTCAATTGAAAATATGGTAGAGTGATTGATTTGATTTAATTTGGATAAATTGTATTTTAGTTTAATGTGAGTCATATTTTCGGTTATATTGGGTTAATGGATCAAATTGCTCAATTGATTATTATGTTTTGTTCAATAATCAATTCAAAATATTTTAAATTACCTAGTTTGGTTTAATTTAAATTTAATTTAGTTTTGGTTCAATATGATTCACGTATGCCCATTTGAGCTAAGTGGACTAATTGGCCAAATTGGGTTACAATTTGAGATGGGGGATCTTCAATCATGTATTTTGAGTGATTGTAATACTTTAGGTTGCTAAGTTTACTTAAAATACTTTTAGGCCCAAATGGGTCAAGTTGGGTCAATTGAGTTAACTGGTTAAATTGGACCTCAATTGGATGTGGTTTAAGAATAATTGATGTTTTGGATGTCATGTTGATCACTTAGAAAAAACACCTTCGAGGATGCTCTACGCCATCTTTGAATGAGATGGGCAGAAGTAGGTTCTTTCATGAGGCAGATTAATATATATTTAACCAGATTTCCCTAACAATATGTTAGGGTTTGTTTAGATCTAGGTTATACTTCCTATGGATGCAAGCCTTCGTAGTTATTTACCCCTCTTACCGTAGCAAGAGAGAACTTTCAATTAAGGTTGGAAATAGACATATCTTAGTGATCTGTGATCGTATCTTAGAGGTGTGTGTAGCATAGATGACTGTCATGTATGATTTGCATAGCGAATAAAAAGATTGGGCTTACATCCCTTTGGAATGCTAAAATATAATTTAAAATATTAACATAATGAAAAATACAAGTATTTAATACATAGTATATAATGAATAATGAGTGAAGATATTATATAACTTAAATTATATGTTGGGGCAAATGATGATACATATGATCAAGATCCTATTGTTACATCATCCCGAGCTATCTTTGTGTATGGTCTACTTAGCTAGAGAAAATATTTATATCAGAAGAATCCTTATTAGTAGCCATGGGTTGCTTAGTCCAATGTGTTCTTATAGATCTGAGATGGTATTTATCTAAGGAGACAAGCTTAAGTCAACCTTAGCTAATAGAAGCCTTTTTCCCTATTAAATATATTTCATAATTCATAGCTTAAGGAGTAAATCCATTAAAGAACATATGAGCTATTTTCGTGACTGCAACATAGCGGAGATATATAAATGCCAAGCCACCCAGTCATAATTTCATGTGGTGCCATTTGGCGACAAAATCATATAGACAGAGGACACAGGTCACGTCCTTACTAACATAAGATTATTTGAGTATGAACATAATAATAGATTTAGTTTGACATTTACTACTATTATGAGCAAAGGTTTTTCTTAGCTTATCATTCTTGATAAGTAATGATGGATGGATGGAAGATTGTTTGCTTTAAGCTATATTAAATGATGAGCTTCATTCATTTTTTTTATAATATTCATGGCCATCATCTGGGAAAGATTAGGTTTTGGTAAACTGGACCTAGTCATATGACCCAACCGGGGAATTATCCTATGCATCATTCTCAGACATTAGAGTTAAAATTTTATGCATATGTCGGGGCACATGCGTAAAATTCATGCTTATTTTGTGTTAACCCACGAAGCATCCTTAGGCAGTAGATTTTGGAAATTGTTATTATGTCGGGGCCCATGCGAGTTATTCATACTTATCTCAGGCATAACGCCTTAGCACTCCAAATATGGCACCTCGATGCTGTACCGCCAGTGCTATAACACTAATGTCATTGACCATGTTGACCACTTTATTGGCACCTCGATGCTGATAATGTAGCGCCACAATGCCGATCAAAAGTCAATTTAGGATAATTGACAAATGCTTAGGCTCTTTAATGATATAGGATAAACTTTTTGAATAGTGTCACAATGCTATGTCAGAGTGTTGCGGTGCTACATCAATGCGACACATCTTTTTTGTTCAAAAATTTATGATAATTAATGTCCCTTTTGATCGGCAGAGTAACTGACTTAACCATCTAACTAGTGCCATGACGCTGCATGTGAGCATTGCAGTGTTGGGCTGCCATTTCAGACCTGAAAGGTTAGCACCTCGACGCTGCCTTTACAGTATTGCGATGCTATATCATGTTTATAAATAGATCTGTTAGGGCAGTCGAAGTTTTCGCTCTGGATTCTCCTTAGAGCTATCCTTATAATTTTTTGCCCCTCTCTTTCTTCTAGTTTTTATTTTCTTCTCCACCATGCTGATAAAATATTTTTAAGAAGAAGAAAAGTTGTCGACAACACTAGATTTGTTAGGAGGAAAGGTATCACCACCCCCTCATATAAAAGCTTCTGATCCTAGAGAGAAGCTTCTACAATCTGAGCATATAATTCAAGGGGTTGATATATGAGCGAGGCTGAGAGAAACTGGCCTATGACAATAAATTTGATGTCATCCCCATGGCAAGGGAGTTCTTCGCCAACACGAAGGAGCACAAAAATAATCAAGTTTTTGTCCAGGGAAAATGAAGTAAGTTTTGACAGTACTCTCATTAACGCATATTACAGTCTTCATAACATAGATTACGATCAATATCTTTTTATTATAATGATTATCCCGACTTCAATAAAATCTTTAATTTTGTCACTTTTAGAAATTCCAATACCTAGTTAAAAAGGCAGGAGGAGAAAATTGTAAATTTTCCTACCTAGTCTTAATTAAAAACATAACATTATTTTATTTTTCTCAAGCTAATCCCCACTGGGAATATCAATGAGATAACTAGGGATATGACCAATTTAAATTTTGTAATTCAAAAAGGCTTTACGATGGATGTATGGAAGATTACTTATAATTCTATCTGTATTATGCTTGAGGGTAGTATTACAATAGATTTTGGTCATCCTTCTTTTATTTTTGCTATGTGTGTTGAAGAGGGCGTGGAAGGGGATCCTGATGGAAAAGTTTTTATACAAAAGGCTCCCTTGACCAAAAAATTCATTGAGGGATTAGTTCAAGGACTGAGGTTGGAGAAGGCTCACACCCCCCTCAGTCTCGGCCCAAATCATCCAAAATCATAGTTGAGCAACTCCAAGAAATTGGAGGACAAGTCTTAGACTTAAGAAAAAATGTCAGTGAGACTAGTTGGTGCCACCAGAAACTAGAGATAAAATTTGACCATCATATGGGTCAGCAACAACAATAGTTTCCATACATGGCTGAGTTTAATATCTTGCTTGTGTACATGTTTAAAAATTGTAGTTTTTATGCGGGTCCTGGTGATGCTTCTTTTCTCACGGTGCCTCATTATCAACCTTATGTAAGCACCCCGTCGTAGTCGAAGGAGGAAGAAGAGGAGGAGGATGACCATGACTACAAATTTTTCCTTATATATATATATATATATATATATATATATATATATATTTGTATTTTTTCTTTATTTTTTTGTATAATTTATATAACCCTCCTTTTTATATCAGTAAATACATCATTTTTTATGTATTTATGTTTCTCTGTGCGTGTGTTTCTTATCATCCGAAAGCTTTAGGATTAAAATAATAAAATTTCTTTACTTTAAAATGACATAGAGCCTCATTGCATTATAACTTCAGATTCACATTCATCTTAAGAGTGCCTTTTGTGTCTTCTTATGTGTCATTATTTCTGTAAGTATATTACATAGCAAAATATTATTAAACAAATGCGAAAATGCATTAGCAATATTTAATGACTAGTGGCATGCTATATGCTATTTTAATGCTAATACCACCTCTTCTCCCTTAGATCTAAGCGGAGGGAGGGTTTTGTTTCATACCATAACTAAGTTCAATGGTGCAGGTTCTAAGGCATGGTTCCTCAGCGCTTAAGAAATGTCATTGTAACGTTGAATTAAGCGCAAAAGACCAGAGGACTTGACATCACGGCACCGTGACACCATAAGGCAGAGCAATTGGACTATGTCACCCAAGAGCGTGGCACCTTAGCATTGGGCTTTGGTGCCATGGTGTTGGGCTTTGGCATTATGAGTCAAGAATACACCATTTAGAGAGAAAGTTTTGCATATCAATTTTCTAAAAGTTTTGTAGAGTGATGTTTTATCAATGCTAAATTCTCATATTTTGATGTCATTCTCCTTTGTTCGCATCTAAGATCAATAGAAAGAGATTTCTCTTCTTCTCACATCAAAACTAAGTTCAACAATGAAGATTATTTGATAAAAACTAGTGTAGAAGGAAATACCAAGTAAAAGAATTCAAGAAGCATTATTACAATGAATTCTTTACCTGGAATGTACAAGAGATGGCTTTCTTAAGTGCGAGAGTCAATCTTGCAGCAAACACAGGTTCTCGAAAGTAAGAATAAACTAGAAACTAGAGAAAGGAAGTGGGGAAGAAAAAGGGTGGAGATGTTGTCCCCACAGTCTATAGAGTTCCTTCCACTAGTGGGCGGTTCTCCTTTCCATAACCATTGCTCCTATTCCCCTAGGCAGTTAGCATTCATGGGATGAGAAGAGCACTTTTTTTTTGCTTTTTTAAGCTATAAATAATGATTGCAGTGCCTCGGCATTGTCATGGTAGTGGCATGGTGCCAGGCCATTAACTTGCCAACTGAATCAATAGTTAACAATTATAGCACCGTAGCACCAAGATCGCAGCTTCGCGGAGGTATGACCAAAAATTTATTTTTTGCATTTTTGATGCAAACACATGTACTCAATTGGTTGAAATTAATTTGAATTTGGTTAAGGTTTGAATCATGGTGACTTATCTAGGTAAAATTGATTAGGCTAACTTAAGCTAATTAGCCTATTTAACTAATTATGATTGGTTTGTATTTTGTTTGATTGTATTTGAGGTTAAGACTGGCTTGAAATCTACTTGGTTTGGTATATAGGGGTTGGGTTAATTTCGGCAAGGTGGGGTCCACTAGTCCAATTTGTAGGGATGTTAATTTGGGTCAGCGAGTCAGTTCTAGTTTGACCCAAAATTGACCTGATTTTAACCCGTTATTAAATAGATCAAAAATCTCTACCCAAACCCAATCCTCCTTTAACTTGATTGATGTAAACACAACTTGAATGATTTATTTATACATATAATTTAAATCAAAATTAGGTTAAAATCTTGTCAAATTTATTTTCGTTTGAAAAAAATTGTGTGAATATTGAATTTGTGGGTTATAATAGAGTCAAATTTGAGTTGGTGAGTCAAAATTGGGTTAGCGATCAACTCAAACTTAGTCCAAAATATTAAACATATCAATTTATTGGATCGAACCAACGCAAAAATTAATCAGGTCAACCTAAACCCAAATTTTTTGAGTCATGTTCATGTTGGGTTGTCTTATCTAGTCAATTATTGACACCCCTACCAATGGCCTAGCAATAGGGTTGGATTTTACAAGGCTTGGGTTTGGGTTTAGTGTTCCCTTAATCACTACAAGTGTTTAGGATTCTAAGTAATAAAATCTTAATGCTAAGATGGAGTCCTAGGACTAAGGAAGATGGCTATCAATCTTACTAAAAGTGTCAATAGAATCATAAACACTTATAATAAGAATAATATTAGCATCAATAATAATCTTTAAATCTGTAATTCTATCTCTATTACTATTAATCTCTATTGCATTATTCTTCGAACTCTTATTTATAATCATATTTACACCAATTTTAGTATGACTCCTATGAGAATATTAAATTTTAAAATCTAAAATATCAATCTCCTTAGCCTTTTTCTCAACCTATTTAGTTTTATTAATAAACAAGATATTTATCTTTCTATTACCCATAATATCTATTAATTCCATTAATTTACCTATAAAAGTACTTATATTTTATGTTATTATCCTAATTCTAGTTTTATGGAATAGCTTCTTTGCTTGTATCCATCCATAATGTGGAAACCATTGTTTATTTAACACTATACTTGGGCATCGGTGTAGTAGCCCTTGTATAATTTTCATTATAATTAGTTCATACGATGTATCACTTTAAAAAATTCCCTATTATTGACATAATATATTAAAGGATTTATGTCATGGTTTTTTGTTTTTTGTTTTTTTCTATTTTTTTTTGATAATTTTTATGCTAATTGTCGACTACCTAACACAACACTCCACTGTTTCCATCCAGGGCATGGGACCCAACCATGATAGTGATAAATATTTTCATGTATATATGTAATAATGTTAAATTAGTAACCCAAATTTCTATGGGTCTCACTCTCCTTTGTAGTAAAGTAAAAGCACACAAATTGAACACATATACTATTGATTGATTTTATTATAGCCAACGGATTGCAATCTGTGTGCTCTTGCTTTAGTTTGAAAGTATAAGCACACTAATTGAGCATCTTTACCAACAACAACAACAACAACAATAAGCCTTTATCCCACTAAGTGGGGTCGACTACATGAATCCTTCGACTCCATTGTGTCCTATTATGTGTCAAATTCTCATTTAATTCAACTATACTAAGGTCATTTTTTATATATCTTAACCAAGTCTTTTTTAGTTCTACCTTTCTTAACATAAGGAAAATCTAATGCATCTAAGCGGGTCATGGATGGCGACACTATTGGCCTCAAGGAGACTCTCTCTAATCTTATCGCCCTGAGCTACTCAACTCAACATACTCATTTCCCATTTTATCTTTAAGAGTAAAGCCACTCATCCACGAGCATCCTCATCTCTAACACTTAACTTAGTCTTATTCTCTTTTATTGGCCAACATTTTGCACCATAACTCATTGGGTCTTACCACCATCTTATAAAATTTTCCCTTAAGTTTAAGCGGAACTTTTCTATCACATATGAGGCGATTCATTCCTCCTTTCCAACTTGAATTCTAGTAATAATATCTCCATCTATTTCATCATCATTTTGAACAATAGAGCCTAAATATCTGAATCACTCACTCTTATTAATGACTTGTTCACTTAATGTCACAACACTACCACTAGAACTTCTACAACTAAAATTACACTCCATATATTGGGTTTAGATCTACTTGAAAACTTTTGACTCTAATGTTGACCTCCATAATTCAAGTTTCTCTTGGACTCCCTCTCTCTTATCAATAAGAAGAATCATCATAAAAGCATACACCAAGGTACATCTTCTTGTAAATGCCTAGTAAGAACATCCATAACTAAATCAAAAAGATAAGGGCTTAAAGCTGATCCTTGGTGTAATCCAACTGAAATAGGAAAATATTTTATCAATCCTCCTTGTGTTTAGACACAAGTAAGAGCTCTAGTATACATATCCTTAATGACTTGAATATTACCAATATTATCTCCTTTATGTTCTAGAACTCTCCAAAGAACATCTCTTGAAACTTTATCATAAGCTTTCTCTAAATCAATATATATCATATGTATATCCTCCTTACTTTTTCTATACTTCTCCATCAAACCTCTTAACAAATGTATAACATCCATAGTAGATCTACTTGGCATGAAACCAAATAGATTATGAGAAACTTTTGTATCACATCATAACCTATGCTCAATTACTCTCTCCCATAATTTTAATGTATGACACATTAAGTTGATTCCTCTATAATATGCACACTCTTATGCATCACCTATATTCTTAAATATAGGAACCAACAAACTCTTTCTCTACTCATCTGACATCTATTTAGTCTTTAAAACAACATTAAAAAGATTTGTAAGCAAAGAAATTACTTGATCTCCTAAACATTTCTACACTTCTATTGGAATATCATCAGGTCCTACTATATTTTCACGTTTCATTTTCTTTAAAACTTCTCTAACTTCAGATTTACTAATACGATGATAAAAATAAAATTCTTTAATTTTGTTTAGGGTATTAAGGTTGCTAAAATCAATCGTACTTTCAGATCCTTCATTGAAAAGTTTATCAAAATACCTCATCTACCTATTTTCAATATCCTTTTCTAAGAAAAGTACTTTATTATTTTCATCCTTAATACACATCACTTGAACTAGGTCTTTACTCTCCTATCTCTTTGGTTGGCTGTCTTATACATACATCTTTTACCTTCTTTGGTATCTAATCTATTGTATAAATCACTAAAAGCTAACTTTTTTGCATTATATATTGCTTTCTTTGAATCTCTATAGACCACTTTATATCTTTCCCAATTCTCTGAATTTTTACATCTAAAACAAGTTTTATAACAATGCTTCTTATTTCTTATCTTTTCTTGCATACTCTGACTCCACCACCAACTATTTTTATTAAAATAAGCTTTTCCTTTTAATTCTCCAAGCACACTTTTAGCAACTTGCTTAACTTCACTTGCTATTTTTTCCCACAACATTAGCTTCTTTATGAACATCCTAAATTCTAAGCTCTTGTAGGTTGCTCTTAAAAATATTTTTATTTGTGTAAAGCCTAAATCAAGTGAGAAGATAGATTATAATATTCTGTCACACTTGAGAAAAATCCTTGCACAACGGAGTGTGTACGAGGCTCTCTTGATGTCAAAATACCTCTGAGAAACTTTGATACAGGCTCTCAAAGATCCGAAGAGTTATGAAGCTTACTTTTCTGAAAAATGCATGACTGAAGCATTGCAAACTCAAGATCTCCCAATAATCATATTTTTTAAAGAGGATCTTATGTTGGGAACAGTGGATCACAGTCGTCCTCTTTATGTTACTACAGAGAGTGAGGGCATCTCGACCAATCGAATATTGATTGATCTAGGTTCTTCTATCAATCTTATGAGTCTAAAACTATTAAGAGGATTATCACTTGATATCCAACATCTTGGGAGAGATAAGTTGATGGTTCATGGATTCAATGAAAAGGGGCAGATAACTCTGGGTTCTTTTATTCTCCCATTCAAGTTCAGGGATTTATATACAGAAGCCAAATTTCATGTAATCGATGTCGATACATCATTTAGAGCTCTCTTGGGCCAGCCATGGTTGCATGAGTATGACATGGTCCCATCAACTGTGCATCAATGTATGAAGTATCTGAACGATGGAGAAGAATTTAGAATTCCTGGTAACCTACAACTATTCTCCATCAATGAAGAAAAGATTTATGAAGATGCAAAATATTTCATCCTCAAAGTGCCTAAGCCAACAGAGCCTCTTGAAGTGGTAGCATCCATTTCAGGAACAAAAAAGCAATTTCACAAAGTGAAAGAGTAGAAGCAAGAAGAAAGAAAGAAGGCAATGCCGACTCTTGATTCTGCAACTAAGTCAAGCAAATTAGTTTCGCATTTAGGAAGTGACATAGAAGAAGAAGAAGATATTCCTGTCAAACCTAAGGAAACTTATAAGCTCTCAAGAAAAGCAGAGTATGAAATAAGTGATTTTGATTTACACTATGATTTTGAATCTACTTATGAAAATAGAGTTCAGATGGCTGTATCAAGGAGGATAGCTCACTTGGCAGAGTCGATGACTCACTCCAAATTATACCCATCCCTCAGCAGTGTTTCAAAGAAATCAGTCTACTGTAGGTTCATAATATTGAATAATTGATAACATTATATATGCCGCTGTTGAGTGAGATTAGCAGAATAGAAACTCTATTTTATAAATCTGAAGAGTCTCAGCCTAAAGATTTTGAACAACTAGCTCAACATAAAAGTTCTGATGAGATAGTACTAACAAGAATACTAATATACTATCCACAAAAATTATGAAGAATGATGCATAAGCTTAGAATTTATATGGGAACTACTAAACATAGGACTCAAGTCTTTAACAAGTTGTGGAGCTAAAGAAGTCCTCAAGCATCACGAAGAAGTGATAAGTTTATCACTAAAGGTCAGGGGTTCATCCACAAATCTCATTAAGATAGAACCTGTTATAATATAATAGAAGATGAGATCAAGACTCATAGTGATGAAGAAGATGATTCCCATGAAATTCTTCTTAAAAATGATGAAGAAGTATAAGCAAAGCCCGCACCTGAAGAACTTGAAGATGGTGGACAAATAGCTACTATAGATGAACTTAAAGAAGTCAACCTAGGAGTCGAGGATGATCCCCATCCAACTTTTTTATCTTCCTTACTTGATGAGAAAGTTGAAGAGCTAAAAATGCTACTTTATGAATTCAGGGATTACTTTGCCTGGACATATTCTGAAATGCCAGGCTTATCCCCTGATGTAACAATTCATAAACTAGCTATTAAACTAGATGCAACACCCGTTAAGCAAGCTGCTAGATGAATGAGATTGGAAATTGAAGAACAGGTAATTATAGAAACTAAGAAGTTGATCGAAGAAGGCTTCATCCGGGAGGAGAAGTATGCAGATTGGATAGCCAACATTATCCCAATTAGAAAGAAAAATCTATCTAACTTGGGACCTAAATGCCCAAAAGATGACTTTTCGCTTTCAATATCAGAACTATTGGTGGACAACACCTCCAACTATGACATGTTCTCATTTATGGATGGATCATCGGGATACAACCAAATCAAAATGGCACTTGATGAGAAAAATATACATCATTCAGAACACCTATTGGCATCTAATGCTACATAGTCATGCCCTTCAGCCTGAAAAATGTTGGAGCCACATACCAAAGAGCCATGACATGTATTTTTGATGAGTTGATTTATTAAAAGATGGAATGTTATGTCGACAATTTGGTGGTGAAAATCTTAAACTGTGAAAATCACTTCGAAGATTTGAGAATTGTATTAGAGAGAATTAGAAAATATGATCTCAAGATGAATCCTCTAAAATGTGCATTCGGGGTATCCTCTAGAAAATTTCTTGGGTACATTGTACGTCATAGAGGTATTGAAATAGATCCTGCAAAAATCAAGGTAATGAAGGATATGCCTCCGCTGAGGAGTTTGCATTAGCTTTGTTCTTTACAAGGACAGCTCGCATTCATCCGTCGATTCATATCAAATCTATCAGGACACTGTCAACTATTTGCAAGGTTAATGAAGAAGGACACTCCATTTAAGTGGGACAAAGAGTGGCAAGAAGCTTTCAATAGCAATAAAAGCTACCTGTTAAATCCACCAATCCTTGCAGCGCCTATTCCTAGGAAGCCCCTCATTCTATACACAGCTGCATTAGAAGAGTCTCTTGAGGAATTATTGGCCCAACATAATGAAGAAAGTAAAGAGAATGCTCTTTATTATATCAATCGGAGGCTGATTGGAGCCGAAGTGAGATACTCTTAAATAGAGAAGCACTGTTTAGCATTGATCTTTACAGTCCAATAGCTTCATCATTATATATTATCTCACAAGATTATCCTCATCTCGAGGATCGATCCGCTGAAGTACTTGATGACAAGACCAATGTTGATAGGTCGCTTGGCAAGATGGACAGTATTACTTCTATAATTTAGTATCACATGCGTTGCACAAAAAGCAGTGAAGAGACAAGTCTTAGTAGATTTTCTAGCTGCACACCCTGTCCCTACGGACTCTTCTCTTAATGACGATTTGCCTAATAAGAAAATTATGCTCATTCATGAAAGAGAAAAATCACAAATTTGAGAAATGTACTTTGATGGAGCCTCATCGATCAAACAAGTCCAACATCTAAATTTTTCAAGAGCAAGAGCAGGAATCAACATCATCTTCATAACACCAGAAGAAGGAATAATGAGACGATCATATGGATTGACCAAGCCAAGAACTAATAATGAAGCTGAATATGAAGTATTAGTGGCAGGTCTTGAAGAAGCTATTTTCATAGGCATTCAGAACTTACATATTTTTAGCAATTCTTAGCTTATTATAAATCAAGTACTTGACATCTATAGAATTAACAAGTGAGTTCTTGAATGAAGCTTTCTTACAAGAGATTTTCTTTGAATTGTAAAGATAAAAAGTCTTGAGAACTTGAGTTTCTCTCAGGTGAGTCATGGGTTGACTATCATGACTTGAACCAACCAATTCAGTTAATTCACATGAGAAGTGGTATATACCTCCTCCTTCATTCAAACTCAATAGAGACCTTCACTGGAGTATCCTCCTAAATCCCCAAGCTTCCCCAAAGCTCCTCATGCACTCAGCCACAGGTGAAACCAAACCTCACCACAATCTGAGCACCTTCTCTATCCAACCTCATTCAAACTCCATAAAAATATAAATTAACTATTCCCATACCTTCCCCTTAGTCTGGTGAACCAAATGGAATCTAGAAGCACTCGATCCGTCCACCAAAAACCACTCATAGACCAACTTCGATGAGCTTTAGGTGGCATTTGGTACAAAGGATAATCGATGAAGAGAAAACCTGAGACTTATTTAGTAAAGTTTTTCATCTTGAAGGTAAAGCTACCTCAGTCATTGGGACGCTAATTTTTAGCTCTAGTGAGATAAATTTTGGCCAATGGTAGAAAATCGTAAGATTTTGGTTCTTTTCGAATGTGTGTTAGGTATCAATCGAACAGTAAGATCCTCTTTAGAATCATTCCCTGATCATTTTGCATTCAAATTCACAATCAAATGAGATTCAACAAACTTGGATCGAGTGGTGAAAGATGAATGGTGTTCGTCTCTTGCCACAGGTTGATGATGGATCATCTGCCGCCTGTTCCACGTAATTAGAATGGAAAGCCATGGTTAAGCATTTTGGAAATCTTGATTTAAACCATGGGATTAATATCCGCCATCTGATCTATGATCGGATAGCTGAGAAGAAAGTACGTCCGCGACCGCTAAGTCAACAGCCACGTGAGACAATTTAAGTAGCCAATTCCACGACGCCATGTGAAAAGTGTTGGTACATCAGCACCAACTGTGTAAATGAATTAATTAGGGTTTAAAATGTGTTTTAATTTGCTAAAATTTTAAAAAATTATAATTAATTATAGAAAAATATAAAAAAATACAAATAAACCTATTTTGGAAAGCTTAAACAAAGAACTTAGGAAAAATAATAGTCTTAATTTTTTTCAATTGAACAATGATTATTAGGGTTTAAAGTTTTACTTAATTACATAAATTAAGCCTTAATTACTTGGCTATTTAACTTGGTATTTCGTGCAAGAGATGACATTTGTCTTCAATAATTTTCACACGTCAATTTGTTAAGAAATTTAAAAAATATTTATTTTCAAACATTAATTAAACATTTTATGCATTTAATAATTATTTAAAATTAAGAAATTTATAAAATTAATTATAAAAACCTAATTAAGCATCAAAACATTAAGGATGACTAGAGAAATTAATTAGGATCTTTGGTTCTAATTATTTCCCAAAATACCTTAAAGGGCATTTATTTAATTAATTAAATCATTGATTAACCTAGAATTTAAAAAAAAAATCATAATAATTAGGGTAGATCATTAAAAAATTTAACCAAACCATCTTTGTGCTCAGTTAACATAGAGGTTTCTACTAAAATTAAAATCTCTAATTGGTTTGGGGTATCTTGAGTGTAATTGATAAATTTGGAGTTTTTTTCTATGTTTAATTAACCCTTAATTATAAGCTTAATTACATTAGAAACATTAGGACATGTTTAGTCTATGTTTATGCATTTTCAATATATTTTTATATTTTTTTGGGCTTATATTCAAGGATTAATTGAATTCATAGGCCTCTTTGGGATTAATTTGATTAAACATTTAATTAACCCTAATTTAAATAATAAAAATCACTTAAATAATTTTTAAACCACTTAATGAACATAGATGTGCTAAGGGATAATTTTAATTATTTTCTCTCCTCCATAGGATCAAATAATTCAAATTCTAAATTTAATCCTTAATGAATTCAATTAGGCCTAAGGGTATTTATTTAATGTGAATGTCATTAGGAATTAATGAAACCAAATAAATTATTTAGTAATGTTTAGTTGCTATGCTTCAATTATTCATAAATTTATAATTGATTTGTCCCATGCACTCATGTTTTAAATTTAAAATTGAAAGGTTACATTTGATTGTATGACTTTGAATAAAATAGTGTGGCTATTATCAATAATAAACTTGATTAATCAAAAGTTATTTGTCAATCCAAATATAAACTAATATAAATAATTAAAAACTAAATTTAATTCTTGTATGCATAAACCATAATTTGAAAGGTATATGGCTTGGAAACCCGAGGTTGCAAGGCTACTATTCTAAAAGAGGTCTTGATACTTTGTACCTTTGGTATAACACGACACGTATCTTAAAATTGATGGAGAAATATATATTATGGATAAATTATTTTCACTCATATGTATTTGAAACATCCTAAAAACTTTATAAATTTATCCTTATGTCCATATAAGTATGCATATTTATATGAATTAACAAATATATAGTTTGGACATCCCGGGAGTGTGAGACTTTAACTAGTCCCAAGAGGGACTTTGATTACCTCACTTATCTAGTTTAATAATGTCACATACTTATATAAATTTGATATACTAATGTGTGTGTGTGTGTGTGTGTGTTTGTATATATATATATATATATATATATATATATATATATATATATATATATATATATATATATATATATATGTATATATGTATTAGGTATAGATAAATTCTTCTACAAAATCTATGCATCATATTTTATATGTCACTAGTTTAATAATGGCACATACTTATATAAATTTGATATACTAATGTGTGTGTGTGTGTGTGTGTGTTTGTATATATATGTATGTATGTATGTATGTATATATGTATAAGGTATAGTTAAATTTTTCTACAAAATCTATGCATCATATTTTATATGTCAACTAATGTGTACAAATCTAATCATGCATCAAGTGTGGGGTAATTGAAATATAATACATATTTATTAATTCTAATTGTCTAATTAAACATATTTACTTAATTGAATGAGTATTGAAGAGTGATGAAGTAAAGAAAAAAGAGTATTATTGAATTAATCATGGTTTGACCTCATTAAGCCTAAGATACCTCTTCATGTTTGATTTAAATCTCGAAAGTCAAATCGTAACATAGGACTCAATAAAATTTGTAACACTTCATTAAGAGGATTAAAAATGGCAAGAATTTGTCTCCTAGAATTAATCTAAGGATAAGGACTAAGAAGGATTTCTTTTTTATTTTATAAATTGAAAATGGAATTCAAAATGAAATCAAAACTTAAGTCTAAAAATTATTTCAAAGCCTTAATCATATAAAGTGTAATAATCCTTAGTAAAAAAAATTTAAGATGTTCATCATGAGAAAATTTAAATATTAAAGCTTAATCATGACATACTACACCAAATCTAACACACACATTAAAATACTAAGTCACCAATCCTAGTTCTAAGTTAGATGATGTAATGCTTTATTTTGTGATGTATTATTTTAGACTAGTTGATAGAATTAATTATGTGTAGTCTAGTTGTTTAGATGACATTAGACTAATGATGTTATCTGTAGAGAATTGTGCTTAAGGGATCGTTGTAATAAAAATTATAAATGCTTCTTCTTTGTAGGTGTTGCTTAAGTCCCAAAGTATAATCCATTAGGATAAGGGGGCTTGGTGACCCAAGGTAGGGTATAAAGCTCAAATGTATGAAATATAATTGCTTGGTGTGAACATATGTGTTGACCTCATTTTTAGGATGAGCTTTCAACCCCTCCATCTTAGACATAGGACTTCTCTTAGACTTTAAGAGTTCCTTAGTATTAAGACACTTCTAGTGATTAGGTGAACACTCAACTTAGCCCTAGAGACTTAGAAGAGCTAGCCATAGGAATAGGTTATGCCTTAGGGGTGTTAGAAAATTTTTCTACCCTATAGCTTAAACCAAATCCTCAATTCCTTCTTTCAAGTCAAACTTCAAACTCATAACAAACCAATACCAAAATCAAACCTTGAACCAATTCAATGGATTTTCTCAAATCATGAATCAATTCCAAATAATTGGAACTTATGATTGAAGCCCATGATTGGACTCCAAACTTTAAAATATTTCCTAAGTTCTTTGATTCCATCTTATGGACTTAGCCTAAATTAAATCTAAGTCAATTCAAATTCAAGAAATTTTCTCACAACCCATTTATATTCTCATTTATATTCACATATATAAATGAAATATAAATTCAAATCAATCAAACCAAATTCAAAATTCAAATCCAAATCAAAAATATTTCCTAAGTTCTTTGATTCTATCTTATGGACTTAGCCTAAATCAAATCTAAATCAATTAAAATTCAAGAAATTTTTGACAACCCATTTATATTCTCATTTATATTCACATATATAAATGAAATATAAATTCAAATCAATCAAACCAAATTCAAAATTCAAATCCAAATAAAACATCTTTCCTAAGTCACTTTGATTCTATCTTATGGACTTAGCCTAAATCAAATCTAAATCAATTCAAATTCAAGGAATGTTCTCATCACCCATTTATATTCTCATTTATATTCACAAATATAAATGAAATATAAATTCAAATATCCAAAAAAATAAATCCAAATTCAACCAAAATTCAACCTAAGCCTTTCAAGTTAAATTCTTGAACTTAGTCAAATCAATTTCAAATCAAGTCAAATCCTTGATTTTTCTTCATGATATAATCAAACCTTCAATCATGAATCCAAATATAAATTTAAACTTCAGTCATCAATCCAAAAAAAAAAAAAAAAAAAATTCAAAACTCCAACTCAAATTCAATCAAAATTCAACCTAAGCCTTTCAAGTCAAAATCTTGAACTTAGCCAAATCAATTTCAAACCATGCCAAACCCTTAATTTTTTTTCATGATTCAATTAATCCTTCAATCATTAATCTAAATATAAACATAAACTCCAATCATCAAACCAAAACTAAATTCAAAATTCAAATCCAAGTGAAACTCATGTTCACCCTTTTGAACTTAAAATTGTCAAATGAATCAAAACCCATTTGACTTTAAATCACTTGCAAATGGATTTATATTTCAATCGTATGTCTATATGTGAGTTCAATCAAACTCAAATCAAGCTTTGACCAAACCATTTGACCTACTTAGGCTCACTTGACCCAAATTGACCTAAAGTATCCCTTTTGAGCCAAATTCTCTACCCAAATTGGATTGAACTAAGCCCAACTAAGTCTCACATTATGAGCAACAATCATCATGAGATGATCAATCACTCAAATTGGGTCAAACCAAGTCAAACCTAAGGATTAACCAAGTTAACACTTAGCTAAAATGAAACTTAAACTAGCCAAAATCCACCATAGGCCAAATTGATTAAAAGTCATTCATGAGCAATGTTTGAACTTGACCAAGTTATCATTTGAGCCTAACCTAGCCTAATTTACCACTTGACTCAAGTTGACCCAAGTTGACCTAAAAGTAAAAATGTGTCAAAACTTGATGTAAGCTAAATTGATTGAAACTAATGGGTCAAGTTCATTCTAAATCACTTGTTAAACTTGACCAAAGCCCCAATTGGCCAGCTAGACCCAACCTAGCCCAATTGATCTTGAACCCAACTTGACCTAAAAGGTCAAATTGAGCCAAATCCAAATATAAAAAAATTTGATTGGAAACAAAGATACCAATCTATTTCAAATGATCAACCAAGCATAAACAAACCCATGACCTAACCCAAATAGGTCAAATGGGTTAAATTGGTGAACTTGACCCATTTGACCTAAATGAAATCAAATGAACCAAATCCAAATATAAATCAAACTGGACCAAACCAATGATGCCAAAACATTTCAAATGATCATATGAACTTGGCCCAACCCTTGGTTTGACCAATTGGTCAACTTGACCCAAGTTGACCCATTTTGACCTTAATGGGTCAACATGAGCCAAATCATATCAAACCAACTCCAAATTCATTGAAACTTGTCCTAACCCATTTTTCAATCATACCAAACATATTCAAATTGAAATTCATGCCAAATGACCATTTTACCCATAGTCCATAGGGTAACATAAAATCAAAACCACTTGGAATTTGGTTAATTCCTTTTCATGGACACTTGGCATCCTCTTAGTGGACCAAATGGTCACTAATGGATATAGTGCACATGACCCAATGGGTTTGGGTAAGCCCAACCTAACCTAAGGCTTAAACCGACCACCCCCATGGACTTGAGCACATGGGACTCCTTCTTCCACCTTATTTTGCACATGACAAACTTCCCCACTGCATTCTTTGGCCAAAACTGAATGTCATGCCACTCCTAACAAAAGCCATTGCATGAGGTGTATTGGATCAAAATGGCAAAAGCACTCATGGCCGTCCGATTCACCTAGGGGGAGATATACTCCCCCTAATTTCACTTGAATTCACATCACACACACTCGATTGACTGAGAGAGAGCTCCCTCAAGCTTCCCAAGCTCCTTCAAGCAATCCCCAAGCATTTGGAATTCTCCATTTTCAGTTTCTCTTAAATTGAAAACAGGGGAGCTCAAGTGAAATTTCATCTCATCCAATACACAAAATTAAGCCAATTCCTCTTGTAAGCTTCTTTAGAGGACTCAATCGAACTCACTCCAAGCTTCATCTAAGTTCTCAAGGCAAGGGGGAGGGAACTTTGATCAAGGCTGAGCCCAACTGAAGGAGAGCTTGGTCTAGAGGAAGATCCACTGAACCAAATCACCTCAAATCTTCAACAGGGCTTTGTCTCCACTAGAAGAAGCTACCTCAATGGATTCGAGCATTGGTGATAGCCTCCGGCTAGGTATGACCTCAACCCGAGCATAAACTAGATATAGTGTGGTCCTTTGTGAAATAAATTCTCACCTCATGAGAATTTGACCGATGTAATCTCCCTTGCATGATGATGGTGTAAGTTGAATTTGAGTTCAATCCGAGCTCAATCGAGCTTGGATCTTGCCCTAAAGGGTGGACGGATGTCCTCTCCCATAAGAAAACTCAGTGACGGATCATGGGTCATCGATCCACGCATTTTGGATGGATGACCATGATCAAGATGCATAGGAATATCTAATTTATCCTATTAATATTACGGGCTCGATCTTAGGCGTCTAATCTTAGATGGGACGGGTGGGGAGAAAGCGCGTTAGCGCTGCTGCTGACGTGACACCCTGATGTGATAACTTAAATGGCCTCTCCTACCGTGCCACGTGGAAAGCGCGTGCCACATCAACCTCCATGTGGCGCCGACGAGATTAATCACTTAATTAGGCTATTTAAATAATGGATAATCATGGAAACTTTAAAATAACATAACTAATTCTAGAAAAATTATAAAAATACAAGGTAAAATTCATTATAAAGATAATTCAAAGGAGAATATTCTAAAATTATTTTCAATGGGTTTTGAATAGTGCATTTTTTGTAATTAGGGTTTTATTAAAAAATTAATAATCCTAATTACTCCCTAATTATCCCATTGATTAATTCCAAACTTCTCATGTGCATTTAGGGAGATGACTTCTACCTCCCTTAATTTTATTTAGATTTATTGATGGGTTAATTAGGGAGATAAATTAATGAATCTTTAATTACTCTCCTTACATAATTAAGGGTAATTAAGCATGTGAACAATGGTTTACCCCTTTTTTAAGTTAATTAAGACTTGCTTAAGTGAAGAAGAGATTTATGGAATGGATTTGGGGGATTTTCCCTAAGCCATTCCCTAAACTCCTTTCCTTCCTTAATCCAAACATAATTAAAGGCTAACCCACTAATCACCTGCCTAATTAACTTGATAAAATTTTCAAAACATTCCAAAACTTAATCAATCCTTCTTGAGTAGGTGCTTAGGTGTTCAATAACCTAAGTAGCTTAATATATATATATATATATATATATATATATATATATATATTGTATAGTTTGTTTGGCTAATCTCTATTTTGTAGGTGTTAGTTAGATTTCTTTTTTTCTAATTTTCATGTACTTTTACAATTAGAATTTTGGAATGATTGTTATGGGGGATTAGGATGAGCATTGGTTATAAGATTACATCTTATGTACTATATGAAGCCTTTGGAGCAACCAAATTCCAACCATCCAAAAGAAGGAACCAAAAGAAGAAAGAAGAAAGAAGGAAGAAGAAAGAAGAAAGAAGAAAGAATAAATAAAGAATGAAGACCCCCATAATATGAATTCCTTGCTTAATTATAATTAATTCATTTGTAATCCGAGTTGTATAAGGGTAGAGCTCGGCTACCCAAATTTTTTTTTTTGGGTTTGTGCGGTGGTGCCCGACTACAAATGGCCTCTTATTCTTTTGGGCTAGTTTTATAAATTGGTTGATGTTTGTTTAACTTGTAAATTAAGATGACATCTTTTTCTAGTTTCTTTCTTGCTTTGATGTATGGCCTGGATGACGATTAGGATCATAGGGAAACATAAATCTTCAACCAAATTAATCAACTTAAATTAAAAATAAATAATTTATAAGCTCACCTAAATCTTTGGCTATAAAATAAGATAAAAGAATTAGCAACCCCTTAGCTGGATGTGGTCTTACTTTTCAAATGTCATGCATAAAAAGCATATTATTTCACTCTTGATTAGAGGACTTTCACCTTTGTCAGAGAACTTAGCTTGACCTGTGAGAGCCATGGTGGAAACACACCTCCTTATCTCGTTGATTTTGGACCATAATCTAATTTATCATGCATTAGGCATATAAATCCTAAAGCCTGTGTCAAATTGATTATCCAAATAAAAATAAAATGTAACAAAAATATGCATTGCATTTAAGTCATTAAATCATGTTTTATATGATCTAGTCTCTTAAGGAGTGTGTTTAAGGACTTTGTCTCTTTCTAAATAAATAAGAACCTTGTCATCTTGCATAAACATATGACTTGCCTACATATTTTAAAATCGTAGGAGGAGTTAGTTGGCGGCCACCCCCAGGCGGTTGTAAGCCTAACAATTGGGTGGTTTATCCTCTCTTGTTGAGGTAAACCAAATACCCATTTTTACCTTAGATTTAAGTCATGCTTTTGGCCCTCGCCAAAGCTCCCTAAATTTAGGTTCATGGGTTGCTACTTCCCTTATAGGTTACGAGCATAAATCCTCACATCTTAGGTATTTCCATGATCTTGTGTCACGAAATTGTAAGTCCTAGATTTCTAATAAAAATTCAACTCAAAGATGTAAAGCCCAACCATAGGGTAGTTTGGAAAGCTTACTAGCCTTCCTAGTATCTTCAGCATCCCCTACTTTTTTTCATTTGGCTTTGATGAGACTCCCTTCTCTTGATTGATCCCACTTGACTTTCTAAAAATAAACCAATCGATTGATAGTCCTAGCTTTTCAAAATCTTTGGAGACAATGATCATTTACCTTAATCAAGAGTATTCCTAAGGAATCTCATTCCTTATGATGTAATTAACTATGGGGGCTTGCCCCTGTAGGGAACTTAACGAACCCAATTTAAAATAAAACCTGCTTTACTTTTTCAAGTAAAGTGGGGGAAGAATCTCTAGTACATTCCAAAGACCCATAGTCCTCAGGAGTCCTTATTGAGGCGATTAGGTCCATTGTTGGGTGGTGACTTCTATCTCTCGAGATAGTACACCTTTTCTCAATGTTGTACCTGATCACCCTAATAAGAATATTTGTAGATCTTTGTGGCATCCCAACAAGGCCTATTTTATATATGTTTCTATTTTCATTTTTCCTTCTTTTCTGAAAGGGAAAGTGATAGATGAAGAGGCATATATATATATATATATATATATATATATATATATATATATATATATATATATATATATATATATATATATATATATATATATATATATATATATAAAATTTTGATCACAGTATGTTAAGCTAACTTCTATTTTGCAATTATAGTTAGAATTATATTTTTATAAAATGTAATGTTTATTATAGGATTAGGATTAGACCTATAGGATTTAGGATGAGTAGTGGCAAGAAAGCTTAGGCCTAAGAGGCCCTATGATGCCCAGAGTACTCAAATCCATGAGGCAAAGAGAAGATGAAGAATTAAAGACCCCCATAGCATTATTTTTATTTGTAATTTAATTGTAATTTTAGTTATATAAGAGTAGAGTTCGGCTATCCAAATTTTTTCTCTTTTCTTAGAAGTAGGCGGTACCCGGCCGCACCGATCTTTTATTCTTTTAATTGATAATGCTTGATTATTGTGTTTATATTGATTGTGTAATAGAAATGATAAGTTTTTATAGATTTCTTAAAGTTTGATTGTTTGTTGTGTGGCTTGGATGCAGTAGGCTCCCTAGAAAACTTAATTTTTCTACCCCAATTAGTCAACTCTAACTAAATTTTAAATAACTCATAACCTCACCATAAAGCTTATGTATATTAATCAAGAAATAAAATATTTAGCAACCCTTTAGCTACATTATTGTATATTTTAATATCATGCATGTATATTATCTCACTCTTGAAAATAGGAGGTCTCCACTCTTACACAATAAGGGACAAGACTTGACATGTGAGAGTACTCCCTTGTAGTGGAGAACACTATTTCCCACTGATTTAGCCCATGATCTAATTTCATCATGCATTTAGACATAAGCTCTCCTAAGTCTGAGTTCAAAAATTATGAGTCAAAATAAAATAAATTTTTTTGCATTAGTCTAAGTCATAATTTGTACCATAATCAAAGTCTAATCTCTTAAGAAGTGAGTTTAGAACTCTAGATTCTTTTCTAATAAATAACAACCTAGCTATATTGTTGTGGGTTAAAAAAATTCCTATAGGGGTCACCTTTCAAATCTATGGTGAGAAAAGAAAGAGGAGACTTATAAAAATTGGTCTTTTTAGGACACCACATAGATCCACAGATGTACTTATTCAGGTGATCGAGTACATCATCAATGAAATAGAGTACTATATCGAAAGATAGAAGTCACAATCCTTTAATGGACCTAATCACTATAATAAGGACTCCTAAGGATGATGGGTCTGCATATGTACCAGAGATTCTTCTCCTACTTTACATGAAAAAGTAAAGTAGAGTATATTTTAAACCGGGTTCGTTAAGTTTCCTACAGGGGCAAGCCCCCATAGTTAATTACATCCTACAGAATGGGGATTCCTTAGAAAAATTCTCAATTAAGATAAATGATCATTGTCTTTGAAGATTTTAATAGGAAAGGACTATCAATTAATTGGTTTATTTTTGAAAGATCAAGTGGAATTGATCAAAAGAGGGAGTTATTATTGAAGCCAAAATGGAAGATAAATAGGCGATGCCCATGATGCTAGGAAACTTAGAGAGCAGCTCAAACTATCCTATAGTTGGGCTTTATATTTTTGAAATTGATTTAGTTTGTTTGAGTTACATTTTTCATTTAGAAATTTAGGACTTATGAATCCTTAATAGAAGATTAAGGAAATACTAAGAGGTGAGAAATTATGCTTATGGCCCCCCCAAAGGGGAGAAGCAACCTCAGAACCTAAATCTAGGGAGCTTCGGCAAGGGCCAAAAGCACAACCTAAATCTAAGACGAAAAAATGGGTATTTGATTTGCCTCCACAAGAGAAGACAAACCATCAGAAAGGTTGGACTTACAACCTCTGGGGGTGGTCGCCAACTTGCTCCTCCTATGATTTTAAATATATGAAGGCAAGTCATTATGCTTATGCAAGACAGCTAAGTTGTTATTTATTTAGAAAGAGACTAAAAACTCACTCCCTAAAGAGACTAGATCATGTAAAGGGCATGCTTCAAATGACCTAAATCTAATGCAATTCAAATTTCATTTTATTTTCATTTTGGAAAATTATTTTGACTCAAGATAATAGGATTCATATGACTAATGCATCAGAAATAAGGTTATTGGCCAAAATTAATGAGAAGGGAGGGGGTGGAGTTTCCACCATGGCTCTCAAAGGTCAAGCTAAGTTTCTCTGGAAAAGATGGAAGCTCTCCAAATAAGAGTGAAATAAGATGCATTTGTGCATGATATTACAAAAGAAATACTCATCCAGCTAAGGGGTTGCTAATTTTTTAATCTTGACTTTAAATCTAAACTTTAGGTGAGGTTATGAGTTCTTTATTTTTAATTTGAGTTATTAAGTTTAAAATTTATTTTCCGTCACATGCATAAAGCAAGGAAGAAATTAAGAAAAGCATGCCACTTAATACAAAAGCTAAATAAATCATCAACCAATTTATAAAGCTAATCAAAAAAAGAATAAAAGGCCGTTGTGGTCAGGCACCATTGCACAAACCCAAAAATATCAAATTGGGTAGCCGAGCTCTACCCTTATACAACCCAGATTACAAATGAATTAAATTACAATTAAGCAAGGAATTCCTTATTATGGGGGGTGTTCAAGCTTTATTTCTTCTTTCTTCCTTTCTTCTTTCTTTTTCTTTTCTTCTTTGGTTCCTTCTTTTGGATGGTTGGAAGGTAGATGCTCCAAGGCTTCACATGGTGCATAAGATAGGATCTTATGACCAATGCTCATCCTAATCCCCATAATAATCATTCCAAGATCCTAATTGCACAAATTTACATGAAAAAGGAATAGTGAAAATCTAACTAACAGCTACAAAATAAAGGTTAGTTAAAACAAATCACACAAATCCCAAGCATGTATATTGGACTTATCACTCCACACATGGGAGACTAAGTCCACCTGGCTTATGGATTATGCTTAGGGGTATAAAGTACCTGTACACAAAAGTATTTATATTTTTATTTATGATAGCCCCCCTTTAGCACAATCCCCTATAGAAAAGAATAGTTAGACTAAGAGCGTCCTACAATTTATTCTATGAGTATACACCCAAAAATCTAGTCTAAAATATATATCACAAAATAAAACAAACATCAAACCATGCACCGACCTAATCTAAAGCTAGAAGTGATGACTTAGGCTAATGTGTGTGCTTTGTAGGCTTGTGTGGTATGCTTAGCTATGACTTTAGGTTCAAATTTTCTATATGTGAAAATATGTTCAACTTAGAGGGGAGTTTAATTTTGTTTAATTATTTTGGGTTGATTTCATTTCAGGTTTTGATTAAGTTTATGTGAATCCTAAAATTTATTACTAAGTTATGAAGAGCGGGAAAGAGAATAGAACTCAATCCTTCCCTATAACTCCTAAAGTAGATTCACACTTTAGTTTCATTTAGGTGAATGTTTTGATTAAATTTTTTAATTAATCCCAAGTGTAGATAAACTCTAAACAAAAGCATTTTAAGAAAGAATCAAAATTAAAATGAATCAAAATTCACATAACACACATTACTTCATTTCTTTCCTAACATATATATAACATGTATATGGATGGTTCCTAAGCATATATATATACATACAAATAAGGGTATTTAATACACTTCATGATGCATGCTAAGTAATCCATTTAAGAAAAATTTAGAAATTGAATATGCATGATTTTTCTTAAGTAGAAAGGGGTTTCCTTATCCAAATTTTCACATATACCCATGAAAGTGAGAAAGACATAAGTGAGTACATCGCCATTGTTAACCAGAGGTGTAAGATACAAGACCTACTTAGGGTTACTTAAAGCCTCGCAATCTAGGGGTTGTCCAGACTAATATACCACTTTCCTTAAGTATAAACATATGTATGAGAGAAATGAAATGGAAAGGAAGAATGCAAAAAAGTTGCATAAATGGATTCATTTTATTTTTGCAATTTATGTATGCAAGTATAGGTAACCCTCCTTAAGTGGTAGCATAGAGATGAATAGGATATGAAATTAAGTGAGTGTTAGGTTCTTTTCAAATGAACCATACACCTCACCAAATTCCTATTCAAAACTATACCAACATAAGAAAGAAAGGATACCTATACTAAGCATACCTTTAAATTCTTTCACATGTAAGCTTATAAATAAAGTATAAGTAGCACTTTCAGATTTAGTAATTGATTTATATATTTTGAAAATAATTTGGATTTAGTAGTGATAATAGCGATTTCATATTTCTACTTTAGCCAACACATGAAAATTTGACATAAAGTAAACAATTTCATTTTAAAATTTGAATTTGAAAAATATGAATGCATGAAACCACATGACATACAACTTAACATGTTGGGGAAAGATTCAAAGTAATGAAAGCATGTAAACAAGTTCACTTCACTTAAATCCTAAAGACATTCTTATAGAATAAGAAAGTTTAAAATAAATCAAAGTGAATTCAAAGTAATTTTTGTTTAGTTTGAACTTTGATTTAATTTAAAAAAGGTGAGTTGAGTTTGCTATTCCTAACCCATTCCTACATCTATTTGATATTTTTATTTAATTTTTAGATAATTAGATCCATTTTTATGCATTAATTAGGTTAAGGTATGAATTAAGTAACTTAATTAACCCTTACCTACACCACCTTAGAATAATTAACCAAATAATCATGAGCCAATGAGATAACATAAAAACTCACAAGAATTTAAATTTGTAATGTACCTAATAAGAAAGAGTCCTAATGCAATTTGGCTCACAATTAAAAGTTAATTAAGCTAAGGGGTTTAGCTTAAGTAATTTCAAAACACCTTTTCACACATGTGAATTGGGTTTTAATTTCCTTAATTGAACTTAAGCTATTAAGCACATAAGCATCTACCCAAAGTAGATTAATTAAGTTCTAGACTTTTTATAATTTTTAGAAATTAATTAATGGGATAATTAATGAATTAACCCCTAATTAAGAGGAGATTAAAGAGAGAAAAGGGGGTTTAGGGAATAGCTTAAGGGAAATGCCCCAAAATTATTCACTAAATCTCCTATCTACTGGATCTGACCTTAATCAACCCTAATCATGGATTAAAATCACTAATCATATCCTAATTATCCTTAATTACATAAGGAGGGTAATTAAGAAATCCACATGCAATTCATCTAATGAAGCCTTCAATAAATCCCAAGAAAATTAAGGGAGGCATAAGTCATCCTCTAAATCATACCCAAGAAGTTTGGGATTAGTCAGAGGCTTAATTAAAAAATAATTAACAAAATAAGGTTTCTAACAAAGCCCAAAATTAGAGATAATCATAACTCAAAACCCATTGAAATTCATTTTAAAGTATTTTAGGTTGAATTATCTTTCCATAGGATTTTATTTCACATTTTTCTAAATTTTTTAGAGGGAGTTATGAATTTTAGAATATCTCTAGATTAATTAGAAATAATTAAAATATCCTAACTAATCGTCACTTACGATGCTTGGCGACGGTTCAGCTTTACCGCGTGTCGCGTGATTTGATCTCTATCATGAAAGATCCATGGCGGAGATCTCCCGATTTTAAAATGAATAACTGATATCTAAACATGGGGAATTATCTCATCCGTCCATCCAAAATGCGCAGATGGATGGCTGAGATCTCCCAAGTTCTTCCCCTTGATCAACAGAGACCGTCCATGATCAAGGGGAAGATCTGAGCTTGATCGAGCTCGAATTCAAACCAAATTCAACCCACACCATCTAAAGCTAAAGAGCGGCAAATCCAACAGTCAAAAATCCATGGGATTAAAATTTCTTTCACAAAGCTCCATACTACATTAAGTTTAATGGTCAAAAAATCTCATACCTCACTGGTGCTCGAGTCCCTTGGAGAAGCTTCGTCTGGTTGAGACGAATCTGTGTTGAGAATATGAGCACTTGAGGTTGAGTGGATTGGTATATGGATTACCTCCTTGTTAGCTAGCTTGTGGCTTTGATTGAGCTAGGTCCCCCCTTACCTTTGGAACTTCAAAGAGAGTTTGGGTGCACTCAATTTGCCTCTTTGATGGAGTGTGCAAAAGCAATTGGATTGAAATTGAGTGAAGAGGAAATTCAAGAATGGATTGAACTCCCCTATTTTGACACTGTGCAAATCCGAGAATATGAGATTTGATTTTACTCTAGGAAGCTTGAGGAGGTTGAGGAATGGCTTCTCTGGCTTCCCTAGGTTCAATCGAATTGAGGACTGATGGATTTGAGTTTGTTTAGGGGGAGTATATCTTCCCCTTGAAGGATCGGATAACTGCAAGCTGTTGTGCCATTTTGATCTAATTGATCATATTGGGGAGTTTATTTTGTCTATTTTGAGTGTGCACATGGTTGGTTTGAGCCAAGGAGTGGATTTCCTACCTCCCATGTGCTTTAATTTGAGTGGGAGATGGGTTTTGAATTTTGAGTTTTGACCCATTGAGGGTGACCAAACCCATTAGGTTGTGTGCACCACACTTCACTAAGTCCCCTTGAGTATTTAGGAAAGCCTCAAGTGAATGTGAAGAGGGTATGACCAAATTACTCATGGATTAAGCCAAAATTTGTTCTATGGCCTAGGGGTAGAATGGTCATTTTGTTGATTTTTCACTTTGGGTATGTTAGGTATGTGGAGAAACTAGGTTTGGCCAAGTTTCATGATATTTGTAATTCATTTGATAGGGTTTGGCTCATGTTGATTATTGATTAGGTCAAATTGGGTCAAACTTAGTTGATTTGAAATGTTCAATTTGGTATAATTTTGAATTTGGCTCATATGACTTCATTTAGGTCAAATGGGTCAAGTTGACCTATTTGACCCATTTGACCTATTTGAGGTAGGTCAAAAGTAGGTTTAGGTTTGGTTAGTCATATAGAGTGGTTTGGTATCTTTTTTTCCAATCAATTTTGGTTAAGTTCAAATTTGGCTCAACATGACCCCTTTAGGTCATGTTAGGTCTAAGGTCAATTGGGCTAGGTTAGGTCTAGTTGGCCAATTAAGGCTTTGGTCAAGTTGCATAAGTGATTCGGAATGGACTTAACCCATTCGTTTGAATCAAATGGCCAATTGGGCTAGGTTAGGCTCAAATGTTGGCTTGGTCAAGTTCAAACATAAGTCATGAGTGAACTTAGATCAATGGTTTAAATCAATTTAGCCTATGGTGGAATTTGGCTATGTTAGGTTTCATTTTGGGTTAAGTGTTGACTTGGTAAACCTTTAAGTTTGACTTGGTTTGACCTAATTTGATTGATTAATTATCCCATGATGATTGTTGATCATGATGAGAGGCAAATATTAGTTTTGTTCAATCCAATTTGGTTAGGATTAGAATATGGCTCATAAGGGTACTTTAGGTCACTTTGGGTCAAGTGAGCCTAAGTGGGTGAAATGACTTGGTCAAAGCTTGATTTGAAGTTGGTTGATCTTGTATATGGAATTATGATTGAAATATAAATCCATTTACAAGTGGTTTGAAGTCATGGATTTTGATCCATTTGAAAATTTGATATTCAAAGGAAGAATATGAAGGGGTTTTGGGTTTGATTTTTGAACTAGGTTTTGATTGTTTGATTGAAGTTTGTATTTATGTTTGGACTCATGATTGTAGATTTGATTGAACCTTGAGAGAAAATCAAGAGTTTGGCTTGATTTGAAAATGATTTGGCTAAGTTCAAGATTTTGACTTGAAAGGCTTAGGTTGGACTCTGAGTTGATTTGAGTTTGATTTTTAGAATTGGTTTTGATTGTTTGAATTTATTTTTCATTTATATATGTGAATATAAATGAAGATATACATTGATCATGAGAAAATTTCAAGGGTTTGAAGTGATTTAATCATGATTTGAGCTAAGTCCATTAAGGAGGATTTAAAGAACTTAGGAAAATTTGGAGTTTAGAGTTTGAATTTGGTTTGATTTATTTATATTTATATTTTATTTATATATGTGAATATAAATGAGTTATGAGAAAATTCTATGAATTTCTAGTGATTTAATCAAGGTTTAGGTTAAGTCCATTAATGGAGAATTAATGACTTAAGAAAGATTTTAGATTTGGAATTTAATTTGATGATTTGATTTGATTGATTTATATTTATATTCCATTTATATATGTGAATATAAATGTGAATATAAATGAGAATATAAATGAGTTTTGAGAAAATATCATGAGTTTGAATTGATTTGATCATGATTCAGGCTAAGTCCATTAATGGAAAATTAAGGACTTAGGAAAATTTTAAATTGGGAATTTAATTCTTGGAGTTGATTTGATTGATTTATATTTATATTTCATTTATATATGTGAATATAAATGAAGATATAAATGAGTTTTGAGAAAATCCCAAGGATTTGAATTGATTTTGGATCATGATGAGGCTAAGTATTTAAGGGAAAACTTAAAGAACTTATGAAAATTTCATGAATTGATCTGGAATTTTGAGTTTGATTTGATGGGTTTGAATTTATACTTCATTTATATATCTGAATATAAATGAGAATATAAATGAATTATGAGAAAATCTCAAAGATTTTAATTAGTTTTGATCATAATTTTGGTTAAGTCCTTAAAGGCAAGATTAAAGAAATTGAACTTAGGAATTTTTGATGGATTTTGATCATGGGTTTCAATCATAGATTTCAGTCATGGATTTTAATCATGAAATTAATTTGAGTTTGGAGAAAATCAAATGAGATTGATTTGGAGTTTGACTTGAAGGAAGGAAAGTGAGGAATGGTTTGAGTTAAGGGTAGGAATTTTTCCTAACACCCCTAAGCCATTACCTATTCCTATGGCTAACTCTTCTAAGTTTCTAGGGTTAGGTTGAGTGTCCACCTAATCACTAGATGTGTCTTAAGACTAAGGAACTTTTAAAGTCTAAGAGGAGTCCTATGTCTACGATGGATGGGTTGAGTGCTCATTCTAAGAATGAGGTCAACAAAGGGTGCCAAATAGTGTGTGTGACAAGGAACACGCGTATAGTGTTGACAAATGATCAACAACAGAATATCACAAGAACTTGATAATCTATCCTTCCCAAGGCATAGAAAGAATCCATAGCTTAGTGCAATGTGGCTCTAATAATGTCCAAGACTTAACAGAGAGGAAAAATCCACTAAGGGATAGAGTGTGAACCTTCCACTAAGGAAGTAGGTTCAAGTCATCCACAAGGGGATGAAAAGTTTGATTTGATTCTCATTGAGGAGAATAAGATTTGATTTATTCCACTGGGGAAGAGGGTTGAATTTGTTTCAAATTTTTATTAGGTTTAGATTTTTTGAGATGAACCTTGTTGGTTTGCAATGGGTTGTACTGAATAGAAGCCATGGATGCCAAGATCTAACTTAGAATTACCAATCCAAAGTGGTAGTCTACTAAACATATAGTAGGACTGGCTAACCAAAGGGATGCTCTTCGGTATGCAAAAATTATAATAGGAAGAAAGCATAGTAGACTTACATCCTCTAAAGTAGAGACCAGTTGCTGGGGTAATCTATTGGCAAGACAACAATTGAACCCAACCTAGGGATGACTATTGAGTGAATGCCACTAGGGACTTGGATCAGCTCAAAGATAGTTAAAATTGATTTTATTTTTTAAATTTATTTATGTTGATGGATTCTGTTGGTTTGTGATGGATTACACTGAGAAGGAGCTTATAGAAGCCTAGACCTATCTCAGATTTATTGAACTAAAGGGAGTAGTTTCCCAGTCAATGGGAGAACTATCCAACCAAAGGAGTGAAGTTTGCAATGATCAATTGAAGGGAAGAAAGCTTGAAGACTCACATCTTTCACTAGAAAAGTTCACTTGGGTGATCGGTTACTTTGGACAACAAATCAAACTCAACCTAGGGCTGCCCGTCAGTTTACAACAATCATGTTAGAAAGAATGCGTCATAGTCTTATATCTTTCAAAGAGGAAAGATTGCCGGGGTAACCTGCTTGTGAAAAAATAGATTGAACTGGACGAGTGAGTACGACAAGGATTTATCTCAACTCAGGTAGTCGGACTCGACCTACCTAAAGATGATGAGGGGCTTGAATTCCCTAATTAATTTTGTTTGCTTGGTTTATTTTATATTGTTTGTTCGTTTATTATGGACCCTGTTAGTTTGCAAGGGATCAAATTGAGAAGAAGCTTAGACCTATCTTAGATTCTAACAAGGGAGAATCGCATATCCAGCTAAATAAATTCTCCAACCATGGGTGGTGGGAAAGGGGGTCAATCCAAAAGTAACCCGGGTAGTGTGTAAATAGGATCCCAAAGGACTTGATCTAAATAGAGTGCCCACAGGAGATGGGGCCACTAAAAGCTTAATCCAACACCATGGAGAATATGACATGGTTAGTCATATATCCAATAGGTATTTAGTGTCCAACTCAAGGAGAAAGCTTGGTGACTCATATCTGCTAAGAGTGGTATATATATCGGGTGAGTTGTTGTCAACATAGCGAACATCAACCAACCAAAGGTGCCTGTCAGTTTGCAACAATCAGCTTAGGAAGAAAGCATCAGGGACTCACATCCTCCTATAGAACCCGGCTATTGGGATAATCTTGACTCGGTGTTATCCGACCTAGGGTGACTACTGAGTGAATGCCACTGGGGACTTTGATCAACTCAAACATAGTCAAGAGGAAAGAGGCCTTTGGGGGACTTATCCTAAACCTCAAACATATTCAACCTAATTAGTGCATGATGGCTAGTTCAAGAAGAAAGCATGGGGACTCACATCTTCTTAAACAAAGTCAATATGAGGTAGCTTATTGGCTGGGTAGTGAAGCGTACTATACTAATAAGGCGCTCATTGGCTTGTAATGATCAAGTTATGAAGAAAAAGCATCACAACCTTTGGGGACATACTAGCGAGAGCATGTGAGACCTAAGTAGCTAATGAGTAAGTGCCATAGGAGGCTTGCTCCCACATCAAATAGCTCGAGAAAAAGAGATTTGTGTTTATTGTTGTGCATGTGTTAAAAGGGATAAGATGCCTCTAGGGGACTCTTACACCTACCTTAAATATACTAAGGGTTTGATGGAATGGTGCCACAGATGGCAAAAGGATTCCCACTAAGAAAGGATGTCGCTTGGGTTCTCTCACACCTATCTTAGTTATGATAATCGAAATAGGATGCCTCTCGGGTTCTCTTACACCTATTTTAAAAAGCATCAAGAGATTGTGTTTGTGTTGTGAAAGAGAGATAGGATGCCACTGGGGAACTCTTACACCTACCCTAAACACGTCACGGTGGATTCACAAGACAAGTAAACAACACTTTGAAAGAAGATAAAATTTGATGAATGGAATCAGATTTTTGTTCTTTTTATTAATAATTGTTTTCAAACATGATTTATTTCATGGGTAATATTTCTTTAGATAGAGCCCATTAATTGGAAGCATCGGGTGTTCCCCTTTACAATCAATAAGCTGATAAGATCCTCCTTGGTAGGCCTACTTTATGACATAGGGGCCTTCCCAAGTGGGTTTAAACTTGTCTCCCATCTTTCGTCGGGCAACAATTGGTCTACTTAGGACCAACACAAGTTCTCCTACTCAGAAAGAGGGAAGACTAGCTTGTTGTGAGCTTGAATCATTTTGGCTTTGTACAACTCGAGATTTTGGCACACCCGTAGATGACTCTCCTTCAAACCTTCAAGCTCTTCTAACCACAACTTTGCATTATGCTCTATAGTGATCTTGCTACCCCATCCTATCCTTAGTGGTGAGAGTTAAACTTCTAAAGGAAGAACAACTTCGGACCCATACACTAAGGAAAATAGGGTAGGCTGAGTTGGAGTTCGGTATGTGGTGCGATAGGCCCACAAAGCCTCAACCAACTGCTCATTTCACTGTCATTTGTTGTCATCAAGAGTCTTCTTCAGTATCTAAATGAGAGTTTTGTTTAATGCTTCTGCTAGGGCATTTGCTCTAGGGTAGTAGATGGTGGAGTATCTCTAATTTATACCATGTCTTCTAGCTTGCTTTGATCTTTGCTTTTAAATGCGACCATTATCGATATAATTCATCAAGGTACCAACTCTGGTATGGATGAACTCTTCACTTGGAAAAAAGTAGTGGGGTGGCAAGATGAACCGATGCCCTTGGAAGAAGGAGGATCGAGGTATAATGTTATAACACTTAAATGGCCATGAAGCCAATGTAGGGTGAAGAATGTTGGGTGGTTGGTGGAGGACCACATCGACGATGGCATCTCTCTCACATCAATGCAATCTGTTATCATAGAAAGCCAGTAGTATCCAAGTATTTTGATCTTTATCTTCATCTTTAGACCGAATTGATGAGCTCCACATAGACTTGAGTGTACCTTGATTATAATGCCATGGACTTCGTGTTCTTCTAAACAATGTAACCACATTTGGTCAAAAGGGCTGAGGTGCCATCAACAAGAGCTGGAAAGAGCTCTCTATTTCACCATGACTCTTTTCTGAGGTAGTTTGTCGGTGTTCAAGTAATCTATGAACGGTTGCTTCCAATCCAACTCCTTATACATTTTGGCAATGACAACCTCCCCTTCAAGAGAAAGTCTCTCGATGAGTTCAACATCAATAAGGGATAAGACTTGTCTATTTCGGACCCTTATTGAAATAGAATCATCATACCAATTCTTTGGCAAGTTTGGCCAAAAGCATCTACTACATTCTCTACTCAGGAACCTTGTAGATGGTGACTTCAAGAATCACAACTTCAATGTATACTCATAGTAATGATGAAGCTTGGGTTTGAGAACCTTGGGACCGACAATCCGGTTGATGACCTAAGAATCCTGTGATGCTCTTGAGTGATGGCTAACTCTAAACCAACAATCAAAGTCTCATACTCAGCTTCATTGTTGGTGCAAGGGTTGGATAGATAGTATGAGAATCTCATCACATTACAGTTTTAAGTTACAAGTATTCCAACCCCTTCCTTTCCTAGGAGAATAGATCATGGTGCTTCACCTTTAAGAAAAGAAGCAGCACTGTCAAAATACATCTCCCATCGACGGTTGCTGGCCTCCCCTAAGTTCATGATTTGTTCATCAGGGAGATCGCCACTAAGCGGAGAATCAGCAGGAAGTGGGTGTGCTACTAATAAATCTACTAGTTCCTATCCTTTTATCGCACAAAGGGGTATCAAAATGATGGAGTATCATGGACCAATGAGCCAAACATCCAAAAAGTGTTGGCCGTGCCATGAGATACTACAGTGGATTGATTCAGGAGACCAAGTTCACCTTATGAGAAAGCATGTAGTGTCGTAGCTTCTGAGAAGCAAAGATAAAAACTAGGCAATATTTCTCAATAGGTGGATAGTTTGCTTCAGTAGGGATCAGATGATGGTTGAGGTAGTAGAGTGCGCTCTCCTTTCCTTCATCATTGGATTGGGCCAACAGAGCACCGAAAGAGTCATCCAATATAGTAATGTAATGAGGGATAGGGTGCTTACTCTGGTACTCTTCTTGAAAGCATCGGCACTTGTCATCCCATTTGAACTTGGCATCCTTTTTGACAAGTGCTGAGAATGGCCTGCATCTCTCTGATAGGTTTGAGATAAAGCATCTTAGATATGTCAACTATCCTTGTAAGGATCTAAGCTGAGTTAAATTCTTAGGAGGTGGCATTTCTAAGATATCTTTAATCATTTCAGGATCTATTTCTATTCCCTAGTGTCGAACAACAAACCCAAGGAATTTTCTTAAAGCAACTCTGAATGCACACTTCAGGGGATTCATCTTGAGGTTATATTGTCTTAATTGTTCGAAAAATACTCTCAAGTCAAAGAGGTGGTTTTCCTTTTCTAAGCTTTTGACTACTAGATCATCAACATAGCACTCAACCTGATGATGGATGAGTAAGTTGAAGATCTGAGTCTTGGCCCGTTGGTATGTAGCACCAAAATTTTTAAGGTCGAAAGGCATATCCCTATAACAGAATATTTTGATCGGGGTTCAAAAAGAAGCATTTCTTTCATCTTTAGGAGACATCTTGATTTAGTTATAGCTAGATTACCCATCCATGAAAGAGAAGACTGCATGAGATGAGGCAATGTACACCATTAATTATGGTATAGGAAGTGGAAACTCATCCTTAAGATATGCCTTGTTTAAGTCCCTAAAATTGATACAAATGTGAATTTTGCCATTCTTCTTCTTAACTGGGACAACACTAGATAACCAAGTAGGATATTTTTCTTCCCTAATGAAACCATCATCGATCAGTTTCTTGACTTCAGAAATGATTTGTTGTTCAATTTCTAATTGTATGCGTCTAGGATCTTACTTAACAGGGGTCACATTAAGGTCTATTACTAGCTTGTGGACTGCTACGTCAGGAGATAATCCAGGCATTTCTTCATAACTCCATGTGAAGCAGTCTTTAAACTCATTCAATAGCCTAACTAAGTAATTGGTTTCTTCTTCATTCAGCAATGAATTGATGTATGTTGGGCGTGGATTTTCTTCTATCTTGAGGTTGATTTTTTTAAGTTTGTCTATCATTAAATGAATCTCCTCTTCAAATCCTGGTAGTGCCTCTTTCACTTGGAGATCATCTGGATCATCTGAAGTTTGTAAACACACATTTTCATAAGAGTCAGGGATGTGTGAGAAGAAACAATCAGATTCTAGATGGTTGGTAATAATTAGGCAATAATCTTCATCATCGATCGGAGCCACTGTACCTAATTCTAGTCTTGTTCTTGATTGTGCTTTCCTGTCTGTATTATTCCATAGATTTTTGAAGTATTTTGACCTATGCTTGGACCATGTGTGAGGAACTAAACCTTTCTGTATAAGATTTTGAACACAAAGTGAGTAAAAGTCAAAAGGTAATTACATTAATTATTTAAAAGTATCTTCGTTAAGCTCTACATCAACTTTAGGGCTTGCGGAGGATGATCCCAAAAAGAACTTCTTCTGTATCATGTCACTAAAAGACTTAGGGACTTGCTTAACTACTAAACCTTCAACTTTCTAAGATGTAAGTGAGGTTAGAGCTAAGGTTCCCAACCGCTGCCTAATAGTTTCACACAAACCAGATTTGAATACTTTGCTTTGCTTGGAGGTCTGGTCTTCGTCTCCATTTGGATTAAAGTCAACTCCAATGGAATCCGTTAAGAGGGATTGGCTGGTATACTAATCACATTAGACTCATCCTCTGAGCTAGATTTCAAGTCTATGTGAATAGTAGGGGTACTGTTATGAATTGGAACACGACCTCTATTGACTGAAGGCCAATTGGGGGTCTCACCTCTACTCTGTTTACGCCTCTCTCTCTGCTAGTGGAGGTTGAGCCATCTTACCCACATGTGCATATGATGGAATGAACTGTGGGTGGAATGTGATATGTTGATCTATTTCTTCTTCAATTCCCCTTTCTTGTTCACTTGGACTTTTATTTTTCTTTTCATTTTCTTTTATCTTTTCTTTTGCTTCATTTTCTTTTGCTTTTGTATTTGCATTTGAATTTTGTCCAAGTTCACGAGAAAGGGTGTTTTGAGGAAGATAGTAGGTCACATCCTCATAAATCTCAACCTTTCTAATTGAAAATGGCTTTTCATCTCCGTTGACACGATATTCAATTCCATCTTTTCTAAACTTGATGCACTAATGAAGGGAGGATGAAACAATCTTGTTCTGATGTATCCAAGGCCTACCAAGCAAAGTAGTGAATGGAGTATTCGAATCAATGATGTATAATTTGGCTTCAATCCTCCAGTCATCTATCTCCAAAGGTAACACTATATAACTTAAAGCCCGCTCACCTTGATCATTGATTCCTCTTAACATCATCCTATCTCCTCAGATTGTAGAGATGTCAATCTTCAAATAGGCAAGGGTCTTTAGACTTATAATGTTCACTGATGCACCTGAATCCATGAGAACCCTGGCGAGTCTGAACCTGTCCATGTCAACTGAGATGTAGAGAGGACGATTATGCTCCAAGTTCCCCAGAAGAAGGTCTTCATCTATGAAAGTGATCCCTTGGGCTTCTTTTACATAATGTGCTTCCTCACCTATAGCGGTTAGCTGAGCTAAGCATATCTCAAGATCAAGGAGAGGCTTGATTAGTGATTCCCTCATCTCTTTGGATAAGACAAGGGAATCATATATGCTTAACTTAGATGTCAACTTTCTTAGATGAGAAAGGATGTTGTAGTCCACATTCGACTGGTCTTCCATAAGCATATCCAAGGGTGGAGCATTCTATGGATAGGCTTCTAGATCTTCAGTACCAATGGCTTGTTTCTCTCTATCTTGAGGTTCTACCCTAGGAGGTAGAACCTTGCCACTATGGAGGTTGACTTCGGTAATCTCTTGAGATAAGGTGGTGGAAGGTTCTACCTACACTTCAGGCTCACCTACAACTTCTCCTATGGGACCCTCAATCAATGATTCCAAGTCTATCTCAAGAGTGAACCAGGTATTGAGTTGGAAAGTCTCAATCGAAAGAAAGATTGGAATTTTTAAATTAGATTGGTGCGTTATCATTAGGAATAGAAGACAACCCATCGTAATGACACTAATGTAATTCAAACTTTTTCTTTTATTGGAAGTAGAAGTCAAGTAAAGTGAGTGAAGTAAGGATTTTGATGCCCTTATCCACTGATACAAGAGTTTTACTAGTAGAAAAAATAGAAGAGCTAGCTTAAATGGAAGAAGTCATCAGTGTGGAAGCTGTAACTGAAGGCTAGAGATTGGACATGGTCGATGGCTGTGCTAAAGGGCTATCTCGGGTCGACACATGCTACTGCTACAGCTACTACTGAGCTCCCACTTTTGTAGAGTTGGCACTAGAAACTTGCAAACCTTCCTTGGTGTTGAAGGTTTAAGTTGACTTAGGCACCTGCAAGGAAAGGTTCTTAATCTTGTGAATAATTTTCTTAGAGGTTTTGGACAATGAAATGTCCCAACCTTCTTTGGTTTTGGCATGATCACATGTATCTCCAAGGATTACCCTAATGGAACTGGAAGGTTGTTCCACAAGGTATTCCTTGATAACTATGACTCTTGAAACGTGTTCAAGTCCAATTGAATATGAAGCAATCCTCCAAAAGCGGTAACATGGATGGTAGGGAAAAAGTTTGGATCATATTTTTTTTCCTACTTCTTCCGGTCTCCTAGGCTCGAGTAGCTGAAAACCAGGTTTCTTTAAGAGATTCTTAAATATTTTCCTGATTACCTCCCTCTTAAATTAATAAGGTTTGTTTAGCTTATCTAAAAGAGTAGGTGGACCATAGCTACCTAGCGGCGAGTATGCATGCCGCTGCTGCTAGTGCTATGGATGAGGTGGTGGCTATGCTGGGCATGGAGGCTGCGATGGAGGCTGGTATAGCTTCCTTGGTGGTGGTAAAGGAGGCGGAGGCTTCTGAGGTCATGGTCTCTTGAACTGATCTATAGCTGGCTGCTTCCCCTTATCAATCACTGCTACTTCTCCAGGCTTCTTCTCATAGAACTTTTATGGCTTTGCTTTAGGCAACTAATCTTGAAAAGGAAACTATTTGGCCTCTCCTTGTAGACTAGCTACCTTATTGATTAGCTTCTCAAATATCTTGATAGTGAAGCCCTTAAGCATGAAGGTGACCGGGCCATAGATATTCTTCAAGAGAATCTCAATGACATATTATTTAGACAACTATGGTTCACACTTCATACTCAGGTTACATCATCAGAGAATATAAGTAACAAGGGACTCACTAGGTTGTTGTTGTGCTACAATGAGATCACCTACAGTAACTCTTTGCTAAGCTCCAGCAAATCTCTTGATGAAGAGTTGCTCTAACTTAGCAAATATCTTTACTAATTAGGAGGTTACGCCTCTAGGCAAGTTGAAAAGTTGAAAGAGTAGCATCATACATTAAATGTACTATTAGGTTTCCATCAAATTTTGAAGGAAGGAGGCACGAAACCCTTAAGAAATTGGATAACATCAAATTCTCCTGGGTAGGGTCTATAATTTAGAGCTGATGATCTTCCATGGGCTTGAGCCAAAGCTTCCTTCACCTGCTGCTCAACCATGGATTTTATATCTTTTTCTTGTATGGAGATACTTTCCACTACCTTCCTATATAGGCTAGTGTTACCTTGCTCAACAGGAGGTAGAGTCTTGATTGGGTCCAAGACATGCACTAACTCGGTGATGTACTATAGTAGGATGAACTAAAGGGCTTGCTTAAAAAAGCGACCCTATTAATAAGTCATATACTGTTGTTCCATCCTATCAATATGCTCATACTTCTGCCTCAACTAATGTCAGAGTTGTTGGGCTGATTCTGCGGTGTCTCCCTGATCAATCTCATCACCTTCCATAGCTTGTTGTTCCCTAAGAAGAGACCCTCTAGTGTCAACCATGGAGACTCTAACCGAATCTCCCATCAGGTCATCTTCGTTGGGATCAAAGCTGGCTTTCTCTTCATCAGACCAGGTGTGCCCCAAGATCTCCTTCTTCTCCATGAAATAATGTGCAAATATCTCATCTAAGGAACGATCCATCTCAGCAAATATAAATAATTTAGGCTGACCGGTGTGATCACTATCATGCACAGAGAGGCATTGGACCTCGCCTATCACTGGAGAGTCAAGCCTGTGTAACTATTCTCATTTGCAAGTGAACTTAGAGAAGAAAAGAGTCAAGCGGTGTAGCTTATTTTATAAGTAGAAGCTAGTTGGCCATCATAGTTGTATTCAAGTAGTGATCTGAACACATTCTTTCCTTGTATTAGAGGAGTTGGACCCTGAGAGTAGTATCAAATCTAGACTTCTCAGAAATTGACCTCGATTAAAATTATAGAAGGGCTTCCCATCTATTCATATTCTCAAATCACTCTCCTAGAGGAAGGAAAGAGGTTTCCATATTAGAGTGAAGAAAGGAGCAATGAAGCAGTCCTATATACATTTTTAGAAGATAGGGAGGTGTTTCAGACTCCTTAAAGTAAGCAATGAGTACTAGTTCAATGAAAGAGACATATCATGGATGAGGTCTAATAGAAGGGGAAGCTTTGTCTTCGCACAAGTTAGGTATGAACCCACTTCTTGAAATAGAAGGAGATGAACTGATGACAAAAGAGTGAGTTGAGTTTGTAGTTAATGACACAAAAGCTCTGAGGCTAAGAGTTGTCTCTTCTTGACTTCAGACTTCATTGATGATTCTGGCAAGAGAAAGAGAAAAAGGTTCCCTTAATGTCCATCCATATGTATGTTATATATGTTGGAAAAGAATTGGACTAATGTATGTTATTTGAATTTTGATTCATTTTTCTTAATCTTAAAATGCCTTTATTTTTAAATAGGTTTGTTTAGAGTTAATCTAAACTTATGATTAATTAAAAGATGTAATTAAAACATTCACCTAAATGAATTAAAATGTGAACTTACCTTAGAAATTTTAAGTTCTCTTCTCTTTTCTGTCTCTTCATAACTAATTAATAGTAGGTTTCACTTAAACCAAATTAAAACATGAAATAAAAATAACCCAAAGTCATTAAACAACTTAAATGAAACCTCCCTCTAAGTTGAACAAGTCTTTCACACTTAGAAAATTCAAACCTAAAGTCCTAAACTAAGAATACCACACAAACCTTCAAATCACACATGCCAGAATAAGTCACCACTTCTAACTTTAGGTTTGGTTGGTGCATGGCTTGATGTTATGTTTTGTTTTGTGATGAATGTTTTAGACTGGATGTTTGGGTGTATGCTCGTAGAATGAATGGTAAGGCATGCTTAGTTTAACTATTCTTTCTTACAGGGGATTATGTTAAAGGGGCACTATCATAAATAAAATATAAATGCTCCTTCCTTGCAGGTGCTTATACCCCTTAGCCTAATTCATAGGCCAGGTGGACTTAGACACCCATGTGTGTGGTGATAAGCCCAATATACATGCTTTAGATTTGTATGGTGTTATTTGACTTACCTTTATTTTGCAGGTGTTAGTTAGATTTATGCTTTTCCTTTTTCATGTAAAAATTTGTATATTTATGATTGTTGGAATGATTTGTTATGGGGGATTAGGATGAACATTGATCATAAGATCCCATCTTATGCACCATGTGATGCCTTGGAGCATCTACCATTCAACCATCCAAAGGAAGATCCAAAGAAGAAAAGAAGAAATAAGAAAGGAAAGAAAGAAGAAAGAAGAAAGAAGAACAAAGCTTGAAGACTCCCATAATAATGAATTCCTTTGCTTAAATTGCAATTCAATTCATTTGTAATTCTGGTTATATAAGGGTAGAGCTCGGCTACCCAATTTGATATTTTTGGGTTTGTGCAGTGGTACTCGACCACAAATGGCCATTTATTCTTTTTACACTAGTTTTATAAATTGATTGATGTTTATTTAACTTGTGCATTAAATGGCATGCTTTTCCTATTTTCTTCCTTCCTTTATGTATGGCCTGGAGGTGGATTAGGCTCTTTAGGAAAAAATAAATCTTTTACCCAACTTAACAACTTGAAATAAAACTAAACAACTCATAACCTCATCTAAAGCTAAATTAAAATCAAGATAAAAGAATTAGAAACCCTTATTTGGATGAGTTCTTTTCTTTATAATATCATGCACAATAGCATCTTATTTCACTCTTGATCTGAGGGCTTCCATCATTGCCAGAGAACCTAGCTTGACCTTTGAGGGCTGTGGTGGAAACACACCTCCTAAAATTCTAGCTGATTTTGGCCAACAATCTATTATCTCATGCATTAGTCATAAAAGTCAAATTAGCCTGAGTCAAATTGATTGTCCAAAAATGAAATAAAATGAAATTTGAAATGCATTAGATTTAGGTCATTTGAAGCATACCCTTTACATGATCTAGTCTCTTTAGGGAGTGTGTTTAAGGACTTAGTCTCTTTCTAAATAAAAATAACCTAGCCATCTTGCATATGCATAAAGACTTGCTTACATGTATTTACAAATCATAGGAGGCGTTAGTTGGCAGCCACCCCTAGGAGATTGTAAGTCTAAGTTGTCAGGTGGTTTGTCCTCTCTTATGAAAGCAAACCAATTACCCATTTTTGCTTTAGATTTAGGTTGTGCTTCTATCCCTCGTTGAAGCTTCCTAGATTTAGGTTCTGACGTTACTTTTCTCTTTTGTGGGCTATAAGCATAATTCCTCATCTCTTAGGAATTTCCTTAAATTTGTGTTAACGAATCTTAAGTCCTAAATTTTTAATGAAAAATATAACTCAAACAAGCTAAATCAATTTTTGAAATGTAAAGCCTAATTTTAGGATAGTTTGAGATGCTCGCTAGGTTTTCTAGCATCGTGAGCATCTCCTACTTATTCCCATTTCGATAATAACTCCCTCTTTTGATCAATCTCATTTGATCTTCAAAAAATAAACCAATCAATTGATAATCTTTCCTATTAAAATCTTCAGAGATAATAATCATTTACATTAATCGAGAGTTTTCCCAAAGGATCTTGTCCTTTCGTATGTAATTAATAATGGGGGCTTTCCCCTGAAAGGAACTTAACAAACCTGGTTTAAAATAAACCCTGTTTTACATTTTTGTGTAAAGTAGGGGAAGAATCTTTGGTACATATGCAGACCCATCGTCCTTAGGAGTCCTTATTAAGGTTATTGGTTCCATTAAAGGGTAGTGACTTCTGTCTTTCGAGATAGTACACTATACCTTGATGACGTATCCGATCACCTGAATAAGTACATCTATGGATCTGCGTGGCATCTTACCAAGATGAATTTTTGTAAGAGTATCCTCTGTCTTTTCTCTTCACAGATTTGAAAGGTGACTCCCTTATAAGAATTTTTAACCAACAATGTTATAAAAGAAATATTCATCCATAATAATCTTGATTTTAGCCTAGCTTTATGAGTTCTTTATTTTTGAATTATTAAATTTATAGAAGATTTATTTTTCCCTAAGAGCCTAATCCACATCCACATGCAAATCATCCATCAATTTATAAAAAACCAAAAAGAGATAAGAGGCCATTTAGCACAAACTTGAAAATAAATTGGGTAGCCGAGTGTGGTGAAAATTTTATTCTTCTTATACATTTCTTTCCTTCATCTATCCCACTCCCTTTCAGAAAAGAAGGATAAATGAAAATAGAAAATATATAAAAATATATATGCCTTGATGGGATATCACGTAGATCCGTAGATGTTCTTATTAAAGTGATCGGGTATGACATTGAGGAGAGGTGTACAATCTTGAAAGATAGAAGTCACCACCCTACAATGGGCCTAATCACCTGAATAAGGACTCCTAAGGACAATGGGTCTACATATGTACCAAAGATTCTTCCCCTACTTTACATGGAAAAGTAAAGCGTTTCTATTTAGTACATCCTAAGATCCTTTAATACTCTCAATTAAGGTAAATGATTATTGTCTTCAAAGATTTCAATATGAAAGGACTATCAATCAATTGGTTCATTTTTGAAGATCAAATGGGATTGATCAAAGAGAGGGAGTTATTATTGAAGCCAAAAGAAAGATAAGTAGAAGATGCCCACGATACTAGGAAACCTAGCGAGCATCTCAAGCTATCCTTACATTTTTGAAATTTATTTAGTTTATTTGAGTTGAATTTTTCATTAGAAATTTAGGACTTATGATTCCATAACACAAGATTAAAAAAATGCTTAAGAGGTGAGGATTTAAGCTTATGGCCCATGAAGGGGAGAAGCAATCTTAGAACCTAAATCTAGGGACCTTTGGCAAGGGCTGAAAGCAGAACCTAAATCTAAGGCAAAAATAGGTAATTAGTTTGCCTTCACAAGAGAGGGCAAACCACCCAACTGTTTGGACTTACAACTGCTTGGGGTGGCCACCAACTAACTCCTCCTATGATTTTAAATACATGTAGGCAAGTCATATGATTTATGCAAGATAGCTAGGCTATTATGTTTCTAAAATGAGACTAAGTACTTAAACTCACTCCCTAAAGAGACTAGATCATGTAAGGATATGCTTCAAATGACCTAAATCTAATGCAATTCAGATTTCATTTTATTTTCATTTTTGGACAATTATTTTGACTCAAGCTAATATGATTCATATGCCTAATGCATGAGAAATGAGATTATTGGCCAAAATCAGTCAGAAGGGAGGAGGTGTGTTTCCACCATGGCTCTCAAAAGTCAATCCTAGATTCTCTGGAAAAGGTGAAAGCTCTCCAATCAAGAGTGAAAATAATATGCATTTGTGCATGATGTTATAAAAGAAGTACTCATCCAGGTAGGGGTTGCTAATTATTTTCTTGAAATTTAGCCTAAGCTTTAGGTGAGGTTATGTGTTCTTTATTTTTAGTTTTGAGTTGTTATGTTGGGTAAAATATTTATTTTTTCCTAAGAGCCTAATCCACATCTAGGCCATGCATAAAGCAAGAAAGAAACTAGAAAAAAAGATGCCACTTAATGCACAAGCTAAACAAATCAACAATCAATTTATAAAGCTAATTTAATCAGGGCGGTCACCGCACAAATCTAAAAAATAAATTGGGTAGCCAAGCTCTACCCTTATACAACTCGAATTACAAAGGAATTAAATACAATTAAGTAAGAAATTCATTATTTTGGGGGTCTTCAAGCTTCATTTCTTCATTCTTCTTTTCTTCTTTCTTCTTCTTTTCTTCTTTCTTCTTTGGTTCCCTCTTTTGGATCATTGGAAGGTGGATGCTCCAAAGGCTTCACATGGTGCATAAGATGAGATTTTATGACCAATGCTCATCCTAATCCCCAATCATTCCAATCCCAATTTAAATGCAAAATTTAAATGAAAAGAAAAATTAAATCTAGCTAACACACAGGTTAGTTAAACAAACCATCAAATCCCAATGTATATTGGACTTATTACCCCACACATGACTAAGTCCGCCTATTATAATTATAAACACCAGCACAAAAGAATTTATATTTTTATTTATTACAAGACCCCATAATCCCTAGAAGATAATGGTTAGATTAAGATCGCCTTACCATTCATTCTATGCACATACATCCTAACATCTAGTCTAAAACAAATATCACAAAATAAAAGCAAGTATCAAACCATGCACCACCCTAACCTAAAGTTAGAAGTGGCGACTTAGTCTAATGTGTGTGCTTTGGAGGTTTGTGTGGTATGCTTAACTATGGATTTAAGTTATAATTTTCTATGTGTGATGAATGTTCAACTTAGAGGAGGGTTTCATTTAAGTGATTTAATTATTTTGGGTTGATTTTATTTCATATTTTGATTGGGTTCAAGTAAATCCTACCATTAATTACTAAGTTATAAAGAGAGGGAAAGAGAAGAGAACTTCTCTTTCCTTCCCTAACCTAAGTAAATTCTAAATTGGATTCATTTTTTTAGTTTTATTTAGTGAATATTTTGATTAAGTGTTTTAATTAATCCTAGGTTTAGATGAACTCTAAACAAATATATTCAAAAAGAAAGGCATTTTAAGATTAAATAAATTAAGCTAAATTCACAAAACATACATCACTTCATTTGTTTCCCAATAGGTATAACATGCATATGAATAAATTCTAAGCATATCTATACATACAAATGAGAATGTTTAACACACTTTATTATGTTGCTAAGTGATTCATTTAAGGAAATTTGAAAATTCATGATGCATGATTTTCATTAAGTAGAAAAGGAATTTCTTATCCAATTTTCACATCCACACATGAAAGTAAGAAAGGCATAAGTAAGTACAACGCCATTGTTAACCAGAGGTATAAGGTACAAGACCTACTTAGGGCTACTTCAAGCCTTGCAACCTTAGGGTTGTCCAGAGTAATATACCACTTTCCTTAAATACAAATAATGTGTACAAAAGAAATGAATGAAAAAGAAAGAATGCAAAAATTTGTATTAATTGATTCATTTTATTTATGCAGTTTATATATGCATTCATAGGTACCCTTCTTAAGTGATAGTATAAGAATGAATAGGATATGGAATTAGGCAAGTGTTAGGTTCTTTTCAAATGAACCATACATTTTACCAAATCTTATTCAAATCTATACTAAAAGAAAAGAGAAGAAGTGCATCATTATATTTTACTCATATGAAAACTTATAAATAAAATATAAGTAACACACTTTCAGTTTTGATAATTGATTCATATATTTTGAAAATAATTTGAATTTAATAGTGATAATAATAAATTCTTACTTTAGCCAACACATGTAATTTGACATAAAGTAAACATTTTCATTTTAAATTTAATTTTTGAAATGTATGGATGCATGAAAGCACATGACATACATATTTAACATGTTGGGGAAAGAACTAAAGCAATGAAAGCATATAAACTTATTCACTTTAATTAAATCCTAAAGACAATCTTAGGAAATAAGAAAGCTTAAAGTAAACCAAAGTTCATTTAATATGATTTTTGTTTGGTCTTGAGTTTGATTTAATTTTAAAAATATGGATTGAGTTTGTTGTTCCTAACCAATTCTCACATGTGTTTGACATTTTTTTTTATTTTTAGATGATTAGATTCATTTTTGATTTTGATTAGGTTAAGGTATGAATTAAGCATATTAATTAACTGTTACCTACACCACCTTAGCATAGTTAACCAAGTAATTATTAGCCAATGAGATGACATAAAACCTCACAAGGAATTTAAATTTGCAATGCACCTAGGAAGAAAAGGGTCTAATGCAATTTGGCTCATGATTAATGGTTAATTAAGCTAAGGGGTTTAACTTAAGTAATTTCAAAACACCCTTCACACATATGAGTCACGTTTTGATTTCCTTAATTGAACTTAGGCTCTTGACCACCTAAGCATCTACCCAAAGTAGATTAATTAACTTATAGAAAGTTTTAGATATTTTAAGAAATAAATTAATAGGGTAATTAATGAATTAGCCAATTAAGAGAGGATTAAGGAAAGAAAAGGGGGATTAGGGAATAGCTTAGGGGAAATACCCCAACATTATTCCCTAAGCCTCCTATTCATTGGATCAAACCTTAATCAACTTCAATAATGGATTAAAATACTAATCAATCCTTAATTATCTTTAATTACATAAAGGAGGTAATTATAAGATGCATTTGTAATTCCCCTAATTAAGCCATGAATAAATCCTAAGAAACTTAGGGGAGGCAGAAGTCATCCCCCAAAATATACCCATGAAGTTTGATATTTATCAAAGGATTAATTAAAGAGTAATTAGCAAATTAAGATTTCCATTAAAACCCAAAATCGGAGAAAGATACAATTCAAAATATATTAAAACTAATTTTATAATATTCTAGATTGAATTATCTTCCAGTGGGGATTTACTTCATATTTTTTTGATTTTTTTAAAGAGATATGAATTTTTAAAGCTTAGAGGATTAATTAGAATTAAATAAAACCTAATTAATTCCCTTAATCCACAACATGGTACACTTTCCACGTCGCGGCATGTCATGTCATGTCAGTGGCCAATGGTTTAATATCGTTCCATCAAGGATTGAACATCCAGGAATTACCCTACAGTTTTAAAAGGATAAATAGGATTTAAAACGTGTGTTTAATTTGGGCGTCCATCCAAAATGCATGGATGGCCAGAGATCCACCCTTACCAAGCTTTGTGAATCATAGAGGTCGTCCATGTTCTAGAGCAAGATCCAAGCTTGATTGAGCTCAGATTAGGCTAAAATTTTGCACACACCATCATCAAGCAATCTAAATCACATCCAACGGTTGAAATCTCATGCCATTAAACTTTATTTTACAAAGGACCAACACACCTTAAGTTTAGTGAACAAAAAATGCCATACCTCATCGAAGGTGATCATTGGTGCTCAATTCCCTTGGAGGAGTTTCGTCTGGTTGAGACGAAGCTATGGTGAAAGAATTAGCTCTTGAGATTGAGTAGCTTGTTTATGGACCAACCCCTCCTTAGCTCCTTTGCAGTTTTGATCTAGGTGAGCTTTTCCTTGCCTTTGGAACTTCAGGGAGAGCTTAGGCAAGCTTGACTTGGCCCTCTGGTGGAGTGTGCAAAAGCAATTTGATTGAATTATAGTGTGGAGGAAGTATGAAAATCAATGGAGCTCCCCTATTTTCTTTTGAAGAAAATCGAGAATGGCTGATTTCAATTCCCTTTTAGAGAGCTTAGGATCACTCTCAAGAATGCTTCATATCACTCTCTAACACTCAATCGACAGTGAGCCTATCAAAATTGAAGTGAATTAAGGGGAGTATATCTTCCCCTATGGCAATCAGACGGATGAAGCTCACTTTGTCATTTTGATCCAATTGCCAAAATGGAAAGGTCTATTTGAGGTTGGCACATGGTCAGTTTATGCTAAGGAGTGGAGTTTATGCTAAGGAGTGGATTGGTAACCTCCCATATGCTTCAAATTGAGTGGAGGGAAGTTTTCTATTTGGCCAATTTGAGCTATGTGGTTGGTTTTGGCCTTGGGTCCATTTAGGCTGACCCAAACCCATTGGGTTGGGTCCATAGGGCTTACTTGACCTATTAGGAAGGTATCAAGTAGATATGAAGGGGGCTTGACCAAATTCCCCATGGATTTGACCAAAATTTGTTCTATGGACTAGGGGTAGAATGGTCATTTGGCTAAGTTTTGAATTTGAATATGTTAGGTATGTTGAGAAAATGGGTTTGACCAAGTTTCATTAGATTTAAAATTCATTTGGTATGGTTTGGTTCATGTTGATCCATTTAGGTTGAAATGGGTCAACTTGGGTTAAGTTGACCAATTGGTCAAATTGAGTTAAACCAAGGGTTGGGACAAGTTCATATGACCATTTGAAATGTTTTGGTGTCTTTGGTTTGATTCAATTTGCTTTAGTTTTGAGTTTGCCTCATATGAGTTCATTTAGGTCAAATGGGTCAAGTTGACCAAGTTGACCCATTTGGCCTATTTGAGCTAGGTCATGGGTAGGTTTAGGTTTGGTTAGTCATATGAAGTGGATTGGTATCTTTATTTCCAATCAATTTTGGTTAAGTTTGAATTTGGCTCAACATGACCCATTTAGGTGAAGTTGGGTTCAAGGTCAATTGGGCTAGGTTAGGTCTAGTTGGCCAATCCAGGCTTTGGTCAAATTTAGCAAGTGATTTGGAATGAACTTGACCCATTGGTTTCAATCAATTTGGCTTAGATCAAATTTTGATATATTTTGACTTTAGGTCAAGTTGGTTCAATTTGGGTCAAGTGGCCAATTGGGCTAGGTTAGCCTCAAATGTTGACTTGGTCAAGTTCAAACATAACTCATGAATGAACTTAGATCAATGGTTTCAATTAATTTGGCCTATGTTGTATTTTGGCTATGTTAGGTTTTATTTTGGCTAAGTGTTGACTTGGTCAACCCTTTTATTTGACTTAGTTTGACTCAATCTGAGTGATTGATCATCTCATGATAATTGTTAATCATGATGAGAGACATAGGTGAGTTTGATTCAATCCAAATTGGTTAGGATTAGAATTTGGCTCATAAGAGTACTTTAGGTCACTTTGGGTCAAGTGAGCCTAAGTGGGTCAAATGGCTTGGTCAAAGCTTGATTTGAGTTTGATTGAACTTGTATATGGACTTATTATTGAACTATAAATCCATTTGCAAGTGATTTGAAGTCAAATGGGTTTTGCTTCATTTGACAATTTCATATTCAAAGGAAGAATATGAATGGATTTGGGGTTTGATTTTTGAATTGGATTTTAATTTGGTGATTGAAGTTTGTATTTATATATGAATTTATCATTGTAGGGCTGATTGAATCATGAAGGAAAATCAAGAGTTTGGCTTGATATGAAGTTAATTTAGCTAAGTTCAAGATTTTGACTTGAAAAGCATATGTTGAATTTTGAATGGATTTGAGTTTGATTTTTGGAAGTGGTTTTGATTGTTTGAATTTATATTTCATTTATATATATGAATATAAATGAGAATATAAATGGGTCATGAGAAAATTTCAAGGATTTGAAGTGATTTGATCATGATCTAGGCTAGGTCTTTTAAGAGGGAATTTAAAGGACTTAAGAAATATTTAGAATTTTTGAATTTTGGTTTGATTGATTTATATTTATATTTCATTTATATATGTGAATATAAATGAGAATATAAATGAGTTATGAGAAAATTCCATGAATTTGAATTGATTTGATCATGATTTTTTCTAAGTCCTTAAGAGGGAAATTAAGGACTTAAGAAGGATTTTAAATTTGGAATTTAATTTTTGGATTTAATTTGATTGATTTGTATTTATATTTCATTTATATATGTGAATAAAAATGAGAATATAAATGAGTTATGAGAAAATCTCATGAGTTTGAGTTGGTAAGGATTAGATTTTGGCTAAGTCCTTGAGAAGGAAATTAAGGATTTAAAAAAAATTTTAAATTTGGAATTTAATTTTTGGATTTGATTTGATTGATTTATATTTATATTTCATTTATATATGTGAATATAAATTAGAATATAAATGAGTTATGAGAAAATCTCATTAGTTTGAATTGGTTTGCATTTGATTTTGGCTAAGTTCATAAAGGAAAATTTAAAAGACTTAGGAAATTTTATGAATTGATTTTGAATTTTGAATTTAATTTGATTGGTTTGAATTTATATTTCATTTATATATGTGAATATAAATGAGAATATAAATGAATTATGAGAAAATGTCATGACTTTGAATTGGTTTAGATCATGATTTGGGCTAAGTCCGTAAAAAAAGATTAAGGACTTAAGAAAGATTTGGACATAGGAATTTCATCCATGGATTTCAATCACATGGAGTTGATTTGAGTTTGGAGAAAATAAAATAAGATTGATTTGGAGTTTGACTTGAATGAAGGAAAGTGTGTAATGATGCTAAGGGTAGGCAAATTTTTCCTAACACCCCTAAGGCATGACCTATTCCTATGGCTAACTTTTCTAAGTCCTAGGGCTAGGTTGAGTGTCCACCTAATCACTAAATGTGTCTTAAGACTAAGGAACTCTTAAAGTGTAAGAGAAGTCCTATGTCTAAGATGGAGGGGTTCAGAGCTCATTCTAAATATGAGGTCAACACTGAGCTCTACCCTTATACAATCTAGATTACAAATGAATTATGTTATAGTCAAGTAAGGAAATTCATGTTATGGGGGTCTTCATTTCTTCTTTCTTCTTTCTTCTTTCCCCTTTCTTCTTTCTTCTTTTGATTCCTTCTCTTGGATGGTTGGAATGTGGATACTCCAAAGGCTTCACATGATACATAAGATGTAATCTTCTGACCAATGCTCATCCTAATCCCTCATAATAATAATTCCAAAATCCTATTTGCGAAAATTACATGAAAAGAAAAAGTAAATCTAACTAACACCTACAAAATAAAGATTAGCTAAACAAACCATACAACTCCCAAGCATATATATTGGACTTATTACCCCACACATGGGTGACTAAGTCCACCTGTCCTATTGGATTATGCTTAGGGGTAGAAGTACCAGCACAATAAAAGCATTTATATTTTTATTTATTACAACGCCCCTTAAGCACAATCCCTTCTAGAAAATAATGATTAGACTAAATCATCCTACCATTCATTCTACACACATTCACCCTAACATCCAGACTAAAATAAAACATCACAAAATAAAAGAAAACATCAAGCCATGCACTGCCATAACCTAAAGCTAGAAGTGATGACTTAGTCTAATATGTGTGCTTTAGAAGGTTTATGTGGTATGCTTAGCTGGCTTTATGGTTTGAATTTTATAAGTTTGAAGATGTTCAACTTAGATGAGTGGTTTCATTTAAATGTTTAGCTTATTTGGGTTGATTTTATTTTTTATTTTTGATTTGGTTTAAATGAATCCTACAATTAATTATTGGTTTTAAAGAGAAGGAAAAGAGAAGAGAACTTCTCTTTCCTTCCCTACCTTAATTAATTTCTAAAGTGGATTCATGTTTAGTTTAATTTAGTGAATGTTTTATTATATGTTTTAATTAATCCTAAGTTTAAATCAATTCTAAACAAACCTATTCAAAAAAGAAAGGCATTTTAAGATTAAGTAAAGTGAATTAAATTCACAAAACACACATCACTTCATTTCTTTCCCAATATGTATAACATGCATATGGATGCATCCTAAACTTATCTATACATACAAATGAGAATGTTTGGCACACTTTATGATGAATTCTAAGTGAGTTACTTAAGAATATTTGAATGCTTTATGATGCATGATTTTCATTAAGTGGAAATGATATTTTCTTATCCATTTTTCGCATGCACACATGTATGTATGAAAGGCATAAGTGAGTATGACGCCATTATTAACCAGGGGTGTAAGGTATAAGACCTTGAATACAAGCATATGTACAAAAGAAATGAAGGGAAAAGAAAGGATGCAAAAGGTTATACTTGACTATTTGATTTGTTTATGCAATTTATATGTGTGAATATGAAGATCCTTCCTAGGTTATAACATGGAAGGGGATAAGAGTAGATTTGAGCAAGTGTTATGTTCTTTTAAAAGAACTATACACTTTGCAAATCTTATTCAAATCCATGTTAAGAGGAAAGAAAGGAAGCAAACATAAAACACATTTTTATATTCACATGAAACTTATAAATAAAATATAAGTAACACAGTTTCAGTTTTGGTAATTGATTCATATATTTTAAAAATATTTTGGAATTTAATAGTGATAATAGCCATTCATATTTTTACTTTGGTCAAAACATGCAATTTGACATAAAGAAATTATTTCACTATCACTTTTGATATTTTGAAAAGAATGAATGCATGAAATTCATATGGCATACACATTTAGCATGTTAATGACACGTAACATTAATTCCACTGACCTCATTTTTGGAATGAGCTCTCAACCCCTCCATCTTAGACATAGGACTTCTGTTAGAATTTAAGAGTTCCTTAGTCTTAAGATACATCTAGTGATTAGGTGGACACTCAACCTAGCCCTAGAGACTTAGAAGAGTTAATCATAGGAATAGGTTATGCCTTATGGGTGTTAGGAAAATTACCTACCCTTGCCTTAAGCCACTCCTTACATTCATTATTTCAAGTCAAACTCCAAATCAAGTCTATTTGATTTTCTCTAAATTCAAATCAAATCCATATGATCAAAATCCATGATTGAAATCTATAAACCCATGACCAAAATCCATCAAAAATCCCTAAGTCCAAATTTTTTAAGTCCTTAATCCTTTCTTAAGAACTTAGCCAAAATCATGATCTAAACCAAGTTAAATATTTGAGAATTTCTCATAATTCATTTATATTCTCATTTATATTCACATATATAAATGAATTATAAATTCAAACCCATCAAATCAAACTCAAAATTTCAAATCAATTCATAAAATTTTGCTTAAGTCCTTAATTTTCCATTAATGTACTTAGCCTAAATCTTGATCAAACTAATTCAAACTCATGGGACTTTCTCAAAACTCATTTATATTCTCATTTATATTCACATATATAAATGAAATATAAATATAAATCAATCAAATCAAACCCTCAAATTAAATTCTCAATTTAAAACTTCTTAAGTCCCTTAATTTTCTATTAATGGACTTAGCCTAAATCTTGATCAAACCATTTCAAATTCATGGGATTTTCTCATAACTCATTCATGAATCTCATTTATATTCACATATATAAATGAAATATAAATATAAATCAATCAAACCAAATTCAAAAATTCAAATCCATACTCCAAAATTTCCTAAGTCCTTTAAAATTCCCTTTTAATAGAATTAGCCTAAATCATGATTAAACAACTTCAAATCCTTGATATTTTCTCATGATCCATTTATATTCTAATTTATATTCACATATATAAATAGAATATAAATTCAAACAATCAAAACCAATTCCAAAATCAAACTCAAATCAACTCAAAATCCAATCTAAGTCTTTCAAGCCAAAATCTTGAACTTACCCAAATCAATTTCAAATCAAGCCAAACTCCTGATTTTCTCTCATGATTCAATCAACCCTACAATCATGAGCTCATATATAAATCCAAAACTTGAATCAAACAATCAAAACCTAGTACAAAAATCAAAGCCAAAACCCCTTCATATTCTCCCTTTGAATATGAAATTGTCAAATGGATCAAAACCCATTTGACTTCAAACCACTTGTAAATGGATTTATATTTCAATCATATGTTCATATACAAGATCAATCAAGTTCAAATCAAACCTTGACCAAGCCATTTGACCCACTTAGGCTCACTTGACCCAAAGTGACCTAAAGTACCCTTATGAGCAAAATTTTAATCCTAACCAAATTGGATTGAACCAAAATCATTCATGCCTCTCATCATGATCAACAATCATCATGGGATGATCGATCATTCAAATTGGGTTAGCCAAGTCAAACCTAAGAGTTGACCAAGTCAACATTTAACCCTAAATGAAACCTAACATAGCCAAATTCCACCATATGCCAAATTGATTAAAACCATTGATCTAAGTTCACTCATGACCTATGTTTGAACTTGACCAAGCCAACAATTGAGCCTAACTTAGCCCAATTGGCTACTTGACCCAAGTTGACCCATTTTGACCTAAAAAGTCAAAATGTGTCAAAACTTGATCTAAGCCAAATTGATTCAAACCAATGGACCAAGTTCATTCCAAATCACTTGTTAAACTTGACCAAAGCCTTAATTGGCCAACTAGACCTAACCTAGCCCAATTGACTTCAGACCCAACATGACCTAAAGGGGTCATATTGAGCTAAATTTGAAATTAACTAAAATTGATTAGAAAAAAAATACCAATCCACTCCATATGACTAACCTAACCTAAACCTATCCTTAACCTACCACAAATAGGTCAAATGGATCAAATAGGTCAACTTGACCCATTTGATCTAAATGAAGTCATATGAGCCAAATTCAAAACTATACCAAATTGAATCAAACCAAAGCCACCTAAATATTTCAAATGGTCATATGGTTTGTTTGACCCAATTTGACCTATTGGTCAACTTGACGTTGACCCATTTTGACCTAAATGGGTCAACATGAGCCAAACCCTATCAAATGAATTCCAAATCTCATGAAACTTGGCCAAACCTAGTTTCTCCACATACCCAACATATTAAAAGTGAAAATTCAGAAAAATGACTATTCTACTGCTAGGTCATAGAATAAATTTTGGCCTAATCTATGGGTAATTTGGTCATACCCTCTTCATATCCACTTGAGACTTTCCTAAAAGCTGAAAGGGACCTAATGAGCAGTGGTGCATCCAACACAATGGGTTTGGGTCGGCCCAATTGGTCCCTAGACCAAACCCGATCCTATGGGTCAAAATGCAAAATTCAAAATCCCCCTCCCACTAAAATTCAAGCACATCAGAGGTTTGCAATCCACTCCTTAGCTCAAACTGACAATGTGCACACTCCTAACTGATCAAACAACCCACTGCCTATGATCAATTGGATCAAAATGGCAAGTGGATAGATGACAATCAGATCCTTCAAGGGGGAGATATACTCCCCCTAAACAAACCCAAATCCATCATTCCTCAATTCATTTGAGTACTAGAGTAACTTAGGAGCCATCAGAGAGTGATCCCTAGCCTCCTACAGTTCTTGCCATTTCCCCATTTCTCAATTTTTGAACAATGAAAATAGGGGAGCTCAATTCATTCTTGAACTTCCTCTTCACTCAATTTCCATCCAATTGCTCTTGTATACTTCATCAACGAGCTAAGTCGCATTCACCCAAGCTTTCTTTGGAGTTCCCATAGTAAGGAAGAGCTGAATTGGATCAAGGCCACAAGCTAGCTAAAGAGGAGGTGGTTCATATACCAATCCACTCAGCCTCAAGTGCGCATACTCTCAACACAGCTTCGTCTCAACTAGACAAAGCTTCTCCAAGGGAATCAAGCACCAATGATCACCTCCGATGAGTTATGGGATTTTCTAACCATTGAACTCAATGTAGTGTAGAGCTTTGTGAAAGAAATTTTAATCTCATGGATTTTTGACTGTTGGATTTGCCGCTCTTTAACTTTAGATGGTGTGGGTTGAATTTGGTTTGAATCTAAGCTAGTTGAGCTATTCTCTCATGGATCAAGGGGAAGATCTCATCACATTTTGGATAGAGATAATTCCCACGTTTATATCATATTCATTTTAAAACTGTGGGGAGATCCCTGACCTTTTGATCAAAGATCGGATGGCAGAAATCAAATCGTGTGCGCCGCCAGCCGGCATTTGGGATTTGACATTTAAGTAAACCCCTCACGGTGTGACGCGTGTAATGTGCGCCTACTATCGCTACCACGCATCACGTCGTGAGCTAGGGGATTAGTTAAATTCCTTAATTAATTTCAAATTAACTTAAGGATCTTCTAAAATTCATAACTCCCTCTAAAAAATTTAGAAAAATATGAAATAAATCTTATGGAAAGATAATTCAACTTTGAATATATTAAAATTAATTTTAATGGGTTTTATTGGAAAGTTTATTTTACTAATTGTTTTTAATTAAGCTTTGATTATCCCAAATTTCTTGGGTATGGTTTAGGGGATAACTTGTGCCTCCACTAATTTTCTTGGGATTTATTGAAGGCTTGATTAGAAGAATTGCATATGAATTTCTTAATTACATTCCTTATGTAATTAAGGATAATTAAGGTGTAATTAGTAATTTTCATCTATGATTAGGGTTGAATAAGGTCACATCTAGTAAGTAGGAGGCTTATGGAATATATTAAGGGCATTTCTTCTAAGTTATTCCCTGAACCCCCTTTTCTCTCTTTAATCTCCCCTTAATTAATGGTTAATTCATTAATCATCCCCTTAATTAATTTCTAAAAATTCTAAAAAGTTCTAGAACTTGATTAATGTACTTTGGGTAGATGCTTAGGTGTTTTATAACCTATATTCAATTAAGGAAATCAAAACCCAATTCATAAGTATGAAAGGGTGTTTTGAAATTACTTAAGCTAAACCTCTTAGCTTAATTAACTTTTAATTGTGAGCCAAATTACATTAGGCCTTTTCATTATTACGTGCATTGCAAATTTAAATTCCTTGAGATTTTTTTAAGTCATCTCATTGGCTCATAATTATTTGGTTAATTCTTCTAAGGTGGTGTAGGTAAGAGTTAATTAAGTTACTTAATTAATACCTTAACTTAATTAATGTATAAAATGGATTTAATTATCTAAAAATTAAACAAAAATATCAAACACATGTGGGAATGGGTTAGGAATATCAAACTCATCTCATTTTTTCAAAATTAAATCAAACTTCAAACTAAACAAAAATCACTTTGAATTCACTTTGATTTATTTTAAACTTTCTTATTCTATAAGAATGTCTTTAGGATTTAAGTGAAGTGAACTTGTTTACATGCTTTCATTACTTTGAATCTTTCTGCAACATGTTAAACTTGTATGTCATGTGATTGCATGCATTCATATTTTTCAAATTCCAATTTTAAATAAAATTGTTTACTTTATGTCAAATTTGCATGTGTTGGCTAAAGTAGAAATATGAATGGCTACTAATACTACTAAATCTAAATTATTTTCAAAACATATAAATCAAATAGAAAATCTAAAAGTATGCTACTTATATTTTAATTATGAGTTTGCATGTGATAAATTATAAAGGCATGCTTAGCATAGGTTTCCTTTCATTCTTATGTTGGTATAGTTTTGAATCAGAATTTGGTGAGGTGAATGGTTCATTTCAAAAGAACCTAACACTCACCTAATTCCATATCCTATTCATCTCTATGCTATGACTTAAGGAGGGTCACCTATACTAGAATACTAAATTGCATAAATAAAAATGAATCCATTAATACAACTTTTGCTTTCTCCTTTTCTAATTCATTTCTTTTAAACACATGCTTGTATTTAAGGACAGTGATATATTAGTCTGGACAACCTTGAGGTTGCAAGGCTTTAAGTATCCCTAAGTAGGTCTTTTACCTTACACCTCTGGTTAACAATGGCGCTATACTCACTTATGTCTTTTTTTCTTTCATGTGTGTATGTGAAAATTTGGATAAGGAAACTCCTTTCTACTTGAGAATAATCATGCATATTCAACTTCTAAATTTACTTAAATAGATTACTTAGCATGCATCATAAAGTGTGTCTAATACTCTCATTTGTATGTATATATATCCTTAGGGACCATCCATATCCATGTTATATATGTTATGAAAGAGATGAAGTAATGTGTGTTATGTAAATTTTGATTCATTTTATTTAATCTTAAAATGTCTTTCTTTTTGAATAGGTTTGTTTAGAGTTTATCTAAACTTAGGATTATTTAAAAGATTTAATCAAAATATTCACCTAAACAAAACTAAAATGTGAATCTACTTTAGAAATTACTTAGGTTAGGGAAGGAAAGAGAAGTTCTCTTCTTTTTTTCCTCTCTCTTCATAATTTAGTAATTAATTGTAAGATCCACTTAAACCAAATCAAAATATAAAATAAAATCAACCCAAAATAATTAAATAACTTAAATGAAACCCTCCTCTAAGTTGAACATATTTTTCACACTTAGAAAATTTGAACCTAAAGCCATAGCTAAGCATACCACACAAGCCTTTAAATCACACACATTAGCCTAGGTCACCACTTCTAGATTTAGGTTAGGGTGGTGCATGGTTTGAAGTTTATTTTGTTTTATGATATATGTTTTAGACTAGATGTTAGTGTGTATTCTCATAGAATTAATGGTAGGATGCTCTTAGTCTAACTATTCCATTCTGAAGGGGATTGTGCTTAAGGTGCACCATCATAAATAAAATATAAATGCTTTGTGTGGTTTATTTTAACTAATTTTTATTTTACAGGTGTTAGTTAGATTTCCACTTTTTTCATGTAAATTTGTGCAATTAGGATTTTGGAATGATTGTTATGGGGATTAGGATGAGCATTGGTCATAAGACCCTATCTTATGTACCATGTGAAGCTTTGGAGACTCCACCTTCCAACCATCCAAAAGAAGGAACCAAAAAAGAAAGAAGAAAAGAAAAAGAAGAAAAAAAGAAGAAAGAAGAAAAGAAGAAAGAAGAAAAGAGAAAGAAGACCTCCATAACAGTAAATTCCTTGCTTAATTATAATTTAATTCATTTGTAATCCGAGTTGTATAAGGGTAAAGCTCGGCTACCCACATTTGATATTTCTAGGTTTGTGCGGTGGTGCCCGACTACAACGGCCTTTTATTCTTTTTGTGATTAGCTTTATAAATTGGTTGATGATTTGTTTAGCTTTTGCATTAAGTGGTATGATTTTCCAAGTTTGTTCCTTACTTTATATATGGCCTGGATGTGGATTAGGCTCTTTAGGAAAAAATAAATCTTTTACCCAACTTAACAACTCAAATTTAAAATTAAATAACTCATAATCTCACATAAAGCTTAGTTTTAAAATCAAGATAAAAGAATTAGAAACCCCTTACTTGGATGAGTATTTATTTTATAATATCATGCACAAATGCATCTTATTTCACTCTTGATTGGAGGGCTTCCACCTTTGCTAGACAAACTTGGCTTGACCTTTGAGAGCTATGATGGAAACTCACTTCCTCCCTTCTCGTTGATTTTGGCCAATAACCTTCTTTCTCATGCATTAGCCATATGAATCCTATTATTCTAAGTCAAAATAATTGTCCAAAATGAAAATAAAATAAAATTTGAATTGCATTAGATTTAGGTCATTTGAAGCATGTCCCTTTACATGATCTAGTCTCTTTAGGGAGTGAGTTTAAGCACTTAGTCTCTTTCTAAATTAATAATATCCTGGCTATCTTGCATAAGCATAAAGACTTGCATACATGTATTTAAAATCGTAGGAGGAGTTAGTTGGTGGCCACCCCTAGGCAGTTGTAAGTCTAAGCTGTCAGGTGATTTGTCCTCTCTTATGGAGGCAAACCAATTACCCATTTTTCGACTTAGATTTAGGTTATGCTTCTGGCCCGAGCCAAAGATCCTTAGATTTAGGTTTTGAGGTTGTTTTTCCCCTTTGGGGACCATAAGCTTAATTCCTCACCTCTTAGGCATTTCTTTAACCTTGTGTTGAGGAATCATAAGTCCTAAATTTCTAATGAAAAATGCAACTCAAATAAACTAAATTAATTTCAAAAATGTAAAGCCCAATTATATGATAGTTTGAGATGCTCGTTAAGTTTCTTAGCATCATGGGCATCTCCAACTTATCTTCCATTTTGACTTCGATAATAACTCCCTCTTTTGAGCAATCCCATTTGATCTTTCAAAAATACATCAATCGATTGATAGTCCTTCCTATTTGAAATCTTCAAAGATAACGATCATTTACCTTAATCGAGAACTTTCTTAAGGAATCTTCATTCCTTAGGATGTAATTAACTATGGGGGCTTGCCCATGTAGGGAACTTAATGAACCTAGTTTAAAATTAACCCTATTTTATGATTCCATGTAAACTAGGGAAAGAATCTCTAGTATATATGCAGACCCATCATCCTTAGGAGTCCTTATTAAGGTGATTAGGTCCATTAAAGGGTAGTGACTTCTATCTTTTGAGATAGTACACTATTCCTTGATGGCGTACTCGACCAGCTAAATAAGTATATCTGCAAATCTTCTTGGCATCCCAAAATGATGAATTTTCATAGGTCTCCTCTTTCTTTTCTCACAATAGATTTGAAAGACGACTCTTATAGGAATGTTTCACCACAATTCCTAAGGTCAATCTCCTGAAATAAGAAAGTTTGAAGTTTTAAAGAAGGTTTGATTTTATTTTGAGTTTGATTTAATTTAAGAATTACGAGGTGAGTTTGTTGTTCCTAACCCATTCCCACATATGTTGGTTGTTTTAGTTTAATTTTTAGGTGATCAGATGATTTTTATATGTTACTTAGGTTAAGGTATGAATTAAGCATATTAATTACCTCTTTCCTATACCACCTTAGCTCATTAATCAAATAATTATGAGCCAATGAGATAATATAAAACCACACAAGGAATTTAAATCAGCAATGCACTTAGTAAGAAAAGGGCCTAATACATTTGGCTCATGATTAATGATTAATTAAACTAAGGGATTTTAACTTAAGTAATTTCATAACCCCCTCACACATGTGAGTTGGATTTTTATTTCCATAATTGTACTTAGGCTATTGAACACCTAAGCATCTACCCAAGATAGATTAATTAAGTTATGGAAAGTTTTAGAATTTTATGAAATTAATTAAGGGGGCAATTAGTGAATTAACTCTTAATTAAGAATGGATTAAGCAAGAAAAGGGGGTTTAGGAAATATCTTAAGGAAAGCATCCCAAAATTATTCCCTAAACCTCACATTCACTTAATCAAAACTTAATTGACTCTATTAGAGGGTTAAATCATTAATTATGCTCTTAATTAAGCTTAATTATATTAAGGGAGTGATTATGGAATGAACTAGCAATTTCACTAATTAAGCCACTAATAAATCCCAAGAAAATTAGGGGAGGCAAGAGTCATCCTAGAAATTAAGCACAAAAAGTTTGGGATTAATCAGTGGAATAATTAAAGGGTAATTAGGAAAATAATATTCCCAATAAAACCTAAATTCAGAGAAAAATACTAATCAAAATCCATTGAAATTAACTTTAAAATATTATATATTCAATTATCTATCAAATGCAATTTATTTTATATTGTTTTATTTTTTTAGGCTTAGATATGAATTTTAGAAGTTTTAATAATTAATTAGAATATTTAAATACCCTAATTAATTATTTAATCTCGTCGATGCCATGTGGGCTGCTAATGCAGCATGCACTTTCCATGTGGTGCAATAGAATTGGCCCTTTAACCCATCACATCATAGCGTGGTAGCGGCACGCTTTCTCTCCTTGCACCAATCAAGGATGGGATGGTGAAGTCGTCAATCAGGTAAATCGTGGGATGCTACATATTTTAATCTTGGTCGTCCATCCAAAATGCATAAATGGATGACCAGAGATTCATCCCTGCCATTTTCTGTGTAAGATGGAGACCATCCATCTTTGAAGCCATGATCTGATCTCGATTAAGCTCAGATTAGATTGAAAATCAATCCACACCATCAAACTATGAGTACAAGCACATCTAACAGCTAGATCAACATAAGATTGAAATCCACTTCATAAAAGACCAACATGCATTGAATTTAAGCTCAAAAAAATGGCATACCTTGCCAGAGGTGATCACCGACACTCGATTCCCTTGGAGAAACTTCGTCTAGTGGAGACGAAGCTTTGCTGAAAGTTTGAGTTCTTGATATTGGGTGGTTGCTTCTAGAGACCAACTCCCCTTTGCCTTGATCTCGACCTCGATCAAGGTGACTCCTCCCTAGCCTTAGGAACTTAGGAAAGAGCTTGGGTTAGTTCAATTGAGCTCACTGCTGGAGGTTGCAAAAGGAATTGCACTGGTTTTGAGTGTGGAGCAAGTTGGGTTTTAGGTGGAGCTCCCCTATTTTCAATCTCTAAAAACTGAGAAATGGGAATTTCAAGCTTTCACTAGGAAGCTTGGGAAGACTAGCTAGGGCTTGCTCTGAGTTCCTATGCTTCAATCGACTGAGGGAGAGTGAAAATTTTGTTGAATTAGGGGGAGTATATCTGCCCCTTTGACAATCAAATGATTGAGCAATGCCTTGCCATTTTGATTTAATTAACCATAATCAGTGGGTTTTTAGGCCATTTAGGGTGTCCTTGAATTTGTTTTTGGCTAGGGAATGGAATGGTGAACTGGCCATGTGCTTAAATTGAGTGTAAAGAGGATTCCATGTGCTCCATTTCAAGGCACGTGGTTGGTTTGTCGATTGGGCTAGGTTGGGCTGACCCACACCCATTGGATTGGGTGCACCACACTCCCTAGTGTTCACTTGATCCATCAAGAGTGTGTAAAGTTGTTATGGAGAGGATTTCACCTAATTCCAAATGAATTTGGCCAAAATTTACCCTATTGCCTAGCGGTAAGATGGTCATTTGAGGTTAAATTTAGTTTGGGCATATTTAGTATGATGAGAAAATAGTTTTTCCAAGTTTCATTGAATTTGGAATTAGTTTGATGCGATTTGGCTCATGTTGACCCATTTAGGTCAAAATGGGTCAACTTAGGTCAAGTTGACCAAATGGTCAAATTGGGTCAAACCAAGGGTTGGGCCAAGTTCATTTGACCATTTGAAATGTTTTGGTGGCTTTGGTTTGATTCAATTTGGTCCATTTTATTTCATTTAGGTCAAATGGGTCAAGTTGACCAATTTGACCCATTTAACCTATTTGAGCTAGGTCATGGGTAGGTTTAGGTTTGGTTGGCCATATGAAAGGAATTGGTATATTTATTTCTAATCAATTTTGGTTAAGTTTGAATTTGGCTCAATTTGACCTTTTAGGTCAAGTTGGGCTCAAGATCAATTGGGCTAGGTTAGGTCTAGTTGGCCAATTGAGACTTTGGTTAATTTGAGCAATCATTTTGGAATGAACTTGACCCATTGGTTTCAATCAATTTAGCTTAGATCAAGTTTTGACCCATTTTGACATTTCAGGTAAAGTTGGGTCAACTTGGGTCAAGTCGTCAATTGGACTAGGTTAGGCTCAAATGTTGACTTCGTTAGGTTCAAACATTGATCATGAATGAACTTAGATTATTAGTTTCAATCAATTTGGCCTATGGTGGATTTTGGCTATGTTGGGTTTCATTTTGGCTAAGTGTTGACTTGGTTAACCCTTAGGTTTGACTTGGTTTGACCCAATTTGTGTGATTGATCATCTCATGATGATTGTTGATCACGATGAGAGGCTTAGTTGGGGCTTAGTTCAATCCAATTTAGTTAGGATTAGAATTTGGCTCATAGGTACCTTTTGGTGTGAGTAAGTAGGTCAAATGGCTTGGTCAAAGCTTGATTTGAGTTTGATTGAACTCACATATGGACTTATGATTGAAATATAAATCCATTTACACACACCTTAGCCATACTTCGACGATCAAAAATGAATCGATTCTCGATCAATTTGACCACTAAAAGGCATCCCTAGACCAACTTCAGTGACTTCCATGATGGCATTTGGACCACAAATCGATCGGTGGGGAGGCAGCTCAAGATCTTCTCAACAAGACTTTATCTCTTCAAGATGAAGCTACCTCTATCGACAGAAAACTGGGCTTTAGCTCCGACGAGGTAAAAATCAGGCAACCATAATTTTTTCCCCTATGTGTTGGTATTTTTTGAAATAAATTATATTTTCATGTGATTTCCATCTTAGGATCTCCTTAGATCTCTTTGCTAATCAATTTGGAGTCAATTTTACCATCAAATGAGCTATGGTGAGCTCAGATCGAGAGGTAGAAGGCAGATGGTGTCCATCTTTTAATGTTTGCAAGAAGACGAATCATCGATTGTCCATTCTTCATGATTAGAATGCACAGTCATGATTAATTACACTAAAAATCTTGATTTAATCCCTTCATAATCACGGGATTAAGCTTGATCATCCCATTTAAGATCAGATAGTCGGGATGAAATCATGTCTATCACCGTTGAGTCAGCTATTGCATCAAACATTTTAAAATACCAATATCATAGTGCCACATGAAAAGCACTACCGTGTTAGCATCCTCATGACACCGATGGTTTAAAATGATTAATTAGGGTGTAAAAATGTAATTAAATAGCCAAAACTTTAGAAAATCATAACTACTATAGAAAAATCAAAAAACAAAAATAAACCCAACTTTGTAAAGCTTAGACAAAGGAGAATTTAATAAAAAAAATTTAGAATTAATACCTAATGAACTGTGTATAATTAAAGTTTAAAGCTTAGGCTATTTACTTCAATTAAGGCCAAATTACTTGGCTAATTAATTCCAAATTTTGCATGTTGATTCCATGGGATGTCATTTACCTCTCATACTTTTTTCAGAATTATTTGCCAAGTCATTTTGAAAAATCTAAATTTCTAATCCTAATTACCCATAATTATTAAAGTCAATGATCAATAAAATTGAGTAATTAAGGATAATTAATTAATAAAAATCTAGTGAGGATAACATGAGAATTAGTTAGGACCTCCTCACTTAATTATTTTCAAGCATATTCCCTTAATGAATTTAATTAATATGTTTAATAATTAAGTGTGAATTAAGGAAATTAATAATGAAATTCAAAATGAAATTAATTTAATGAACTCAAGTGCAACTCATAAAACCCTTTGTGTTTAATAACATAAAGTCATCAAAGAAATTATGATTCTCCCATTAGTGTGGGGAAATCATAAGAGTATTTAGCTAAAATATTTTTCCTTCTCTAATTATTTAACTCTTAAGCAAGAGTCTAGTTGCGTTAGATCTACCCAAGTGCATTGCCAATTTTATTTCCCAAAGCATATCATTGAATGCTCATGCTTAAGTGATTAATTAAATTGAAGAGACTTCGGAGGGGTAATCAAATTAGTGTAATTAATGGATTGAACCTAATTAATTCATAAAATGTATTTAACTTCTTTCCTTCAATATATTAAATAACTGATATGGTATGGAGAGAACTCTAAGTGTCATTTCTACTCTTTGGGTTTCAATAACTTGAAAAATTAAACCTTAAAGAAGCTTCGATTAAGCTTAATGGATATTTATTTAACTTGATTGTCCATAGGGTTTGATGAAATCAAGTATGTTGTATGGTGATATTTAATTAGTTCCTTTCAAATATCATAAATGTGCATGTCATGTGCTTCATATATTCATGTTTTAAAATTAAAAGAATATGTTTGCATTCAAATTACATGAGTTAGACAAATGCTATTATATAGTGTAGCTATTATCACTAGTAAATCTCAAGTTATTTTGAAATTATATGTTTATGAATCAAAAGATTTGAAACCTAAATCAATGCTCATTATAAATAATTAATGAAATGTTCATTTATTTGTAATTAAACGATGGAAAGTGGTTGCTTTACTCCTATGTTTTATGCTTATGCTTACATGTATTTGAAATAGCAAGTATATAGTCTAGACATCCTGAGAATACATGGCTTTATGTAGCCCTAAGGAAGTCTTAATAATCTCACTTTCCTAGTTTAATAATGGCACATACTTGCTTAACTTAATTTATGTGTTTGCATATGTTAGAATATAAAATAAAACCCATTTTTCTTATGCCACTTGACTTTACATAAATAAAAGATATTTACACACAACCTTTTCATTTCTATGCTTATGTACATGTTTATGTGTATTTGGATTGGCAAGTATATAGCCTGGATATCTCGAGAATACAAAGCTTTAAGTAGCCCCAAAGAGGTCTTAGATAATCTCACTTTCTTAGTTTAACAATGGCACGTAATTGGTTAAATTTCTAATATATATTCACATATGCTTAAATATGAGATGAAATCTCCCTTTTCTATTAAATTCATGCATCAACATTCATTAAGTGCGCAAAAAATGGGTATGTTGTATGTATATGTATATACTAAATAAAATTTTAGAGAAATTAAAAATGAAAGGATGTGGATATTATTGATAATGGAAGGAAGTAGTAGAATATTACTCACATGATGGTGACTTAATTTCATTGATCTTAAGATTCCTTTTCATGTTTGAATAGGATTCATTAACTTTAATCTAAACATAGGCTAAATAAAATTTATAAATGGTTCATTAAGAGAATTAAAGTCATAATAATCTATCTTTAAAAATCAACTTAAGTTAGGGATGAAAGAGTTAAGTCTCTTCCTTCTCTTCATAATGATTAGATCTTAAGCAAGTAGTGAACAAAATAAAAACACATAAGTTAAAATCCCATCAATCCACTAAAACACTTAAAGTGAAACAATCTTTAATGGGTAATTTAAACGATCCTAAAACTTAAGAAAATCCTAGTTCTAAAGATCAATCAAGGAATACCACACTAAGCCTTAGCAAACACATTTGAATACTAAGTCACCGATCTTAGTATTAGGTTAGGCCGGTATGTTATGGTGATATATTTTGTTTTGTGATGTAATATTTTTATACTGGATGTTAGGATTGTTTTGTGGGTAAATTGGATATTAGGTCATTATTAGTCAAATGATGTTCTATGTAGAGGATTGTTCTTGAAGGGCCACAGTAATAGTAAATGCATATGAATGTTCTTTCTTGCAGGTGATGCTTATGCCCCTAAGCATAATCCAATTAGGGAAGGTGGGCTAGGTTATCCAAGTGTAGGGTGCTAAGTCCAAATATATGAAATATAATTATTTGGCTTGTCTGTTTATTTAGTTAGCATCTATTTTGTAGGTGTAGTTGGATATTATTTTTCATGATAATGTAATTTTTGTAATAGGATTAGGATTAGTGTTATGGGGTTTATGATGAGCTGTAGATAGAAGGCAAAGACTTAGGAGGCCCTATGAAGCCTTGAGCAAACTAATCCAAAGAATGAAAGAAGAACAAAGAATGAAGACCCTCATAATATTTGTTTCAATCGTAATATTTAATTATAAATGGGGTTGTATAAAGGGAGCTCGGCTACCCAACTCTTTCTCTTTTTTTGGGTGTATGATGGTACTCGCCTGCATCGGTATTTTATTCTTTTACAAAATTCAAATGTTTGATTATTGTGTTTAAATTATGTAATAGAAATTACATGCTTTTCATTTGTTACTTAAAGTCTGATGATTTGATGTGTGGCATGAAAGCTGTAGGCTTTTTAGGATAAAATTAAATTTTCTACCCTCATTAATAACTTCAACTAAATTTTAATCAATTCATAACATCATCCTAAAGCCTAGAATTTTAATCAAGATAATAAAAGATTTAACAATCCCTTAGTTGAATGATTGTATGTTATAATAACATGAATAGAGAGGATCTCCACTATTGCATGATAGGGGACATCTTGAATTTTGGGAGCAATCCTTTGTAGTGGAGAACACCTCTTCTAGCTTATTTAGCCCATAACTAAACTTTATCTTGCATGTTGGCATAATTGTCGTAAGCCTTGGTCAAAAACAAATGTATCAAATTGATCCAAAAATTTATAAATTTTTAACATTAGTCTAAGTCATGTTTGCATACCAAACATTATCTAGTATCTTAGGGAGTAAGTTTAGAATTATAGCTTCCTTCCTAATAAAATAACAACATAACTATCATGTGTGGGCTCCAAAAATTCACCACCGACCTCTTGATGAAGAGAATTTGAACTATGTTAATCAAATTTTTAGAAGGTAGATGAAATAGTAGATAAGACGCCACGTAAATATTTCACCATCATTTTGTGAGGACTTTAGATATGGTTCTAGGTTTTCTATAGGCGTAACACCTATAGTTAATTACCCCTCTTAATGCTAATAGAGAATTTTCCATTAAGGCTAGTCATTATGTATCTAATTACTTAGTGTATAGTAGCAGCATGAGGAGTTCAAAATGGAGAATTTATGAAATTCATCATTTTAACTTAAAGCAGATGGTTGGGGGAATGATGACATGCCCGATCAAGATCCCATGGTTCTATCATCCCGGGCTATCATGGTCCCTAGTCTACTTAGTTAGAGGAGGTAGTCAACCCAACCTGACCAAAGGTTCCTTATCATCAGCCATGGGTTATGTCGTCTAGGGAAACCTTGTAAACTTGGGGTAGTGTTTATCTAAGGAGACAAGTTTAAGTCCACCTTAGATGGCAGAGGGCTTTTTCCCTAATTAGGTGTACCCTATGGTTTATATCTCAAAGAGCAGAGCCATTGGAGAACATACGGGCTACAATCGTGACCGTAATATAATGATGTTATTTGGCAGTGACTAGCCGGTCAGAGGACTCTAGACGTAACTGTATCATATGTGGAGCCTACTAGCCAAAACATGGCATTAGGGGACATGTTCCACATCCTTACTAGCATGAGATTGATTGAGAGTAAATATAGAAATACACTTGCCTTGACATTGGTATCTTTGTGACCTAGAGTTTTCTTAATTTGTCATCTTCAACAAACAATTATGGAAGGTGGGTTAGATTTTAGCTTTAAGTTTTTAGATTGATGATTTTTATTTAATTATTTTAAGCTTAATAATTCATCAACATTTTTATTTATATTGATATTTAATTTATATTAATTTGATTTAAAATTTTAAACATATTTTGATGGTAGTATCCCCTCCGGCTGAAATCTTCATCCAACATAGCCATCATTGGGGGTATATAAGTCTACTTGGTCATTTAGTTTATTATTCCATATCCTATCGACTCTATTAATTTAATAATAGATGATGAAATCTAGATTTATATTTTTAGAATTTTAAGTTTGAGAATATTGAATATAAATATCTTAGATATTTTGATAATAATGACCCCTCATGTTGATTTATTCAAACAACTCAGCCATCATTAGGGAATATACGAGCTTAATCATTTAGTTTATTACTCAAGATCATGTCAAATCTATTAATTTAATAATAGAAGATCATATCTAGATCTATATTTTGAGAATTTTGAATTGATGGTGTTTATTTTAGAGATGTCATGTTGATGTGTGTGTGTGTGAGGACACCACAGATCCATAGATGTACTTATTAGGATGATCAGGTATGATATTAAAGAATAGTGTACTATCATGAGAGATAGAAGTCACTACCCTATAATGGACCTAATCACCTAATAAAGACTCCTAAGGCATGATGGGTCTTTGAATATACCAGAGATCTTTCCCCTACTTTAGATAGAAAAGTAAAATAGGGTTTATTTTAAGTTGGGTTTGTTAAGTTCCCTATGGAGGCAAGTCCCCACAGTTAATTACATCCTAAGGAATGAGATTCTTTAAGAATACTCTTGATTAAGATAAATGATGGTTGTCTCCAAAGATGTCAAACATAGGACTATCAATTAATTGGTTATTTTTAGAAAATCAAGTGGGATTGATCAAAAGGGGAGAGTTATTATTGAAGCCAAAGGGAGATGAGTAGGGGATGCTCATGATACTATGAAGTCTATTAAGCATCCCAAATTATCTTATGGTTGGGCTTTATATTTTTGAAATTGAGGAGAATTATATGTTTGAGTTGAATTTTTATTAAAGATCTAAGGCTTACAATTCTATAATTCAAGATTATAGAAATGCCTAAGAGGTGAGGATTTATGCTTGTAGCCCCAAAGGGAAACAACAATCTCAGATCCTAAATCTAGGGAGCTTTGGCGAGGGCCGAAGCATGTTTTAAATTTAAGGCAAAAATGGGTATATGATTTACTTCCACAAGAGAGAGTAAACCACCCGACTGTTGGACTTATAATCGCCTGGGGTGGCCGCCAACTAACTCCTCCTATGATTTTAAATACATGTAGGCAAGTCATATGCTTTGAAAGATGGTTAAGCTATTGTTTATTTAGAAAGGAGACTAAGTCCTTAAACTCACTCCCTAAGAGACTTCATCATGAAAAGCATAAATAATGACCTAAGCTTAATGCAAATTTTGTCAAGTTTTATTTTGATTTTTGGACATTTTTATTTGACACAAGCTATGGGATTTTATATGCCTGATGCATGAGAAGATCAATTATGGGCTAAAATCAGAGAGGAGGTGTGTTTCCACCATGGCTCTTAAAGGTCAAGCCATTTTCTTTGGCAAAGGTAGAAGCCCTCCGTTGGCAAGAGTTAGACAATGTGATTTATGCATGATGTGAGACATACAACATCCAACTAAGGGGTTGCTAAATATTTTCTATTTTCTTGATTTATGTCTTAGGCATTAAGTGAGGTTATGAATTATTTAGTTTAATTTTGAATTGATTAATTGGATAGAAAATTTATTTTTCACTAGGAGCCTAATCGCATCCATGCCATTCAACAATCATCAAACAATTAAAAAACTAGAAAAATCATGCCATCCTAATTGCACAATCATAAACATAACATCAATCAATTTAGAACATTAGCGCAAAAGAATAAGAGGTCGATGTGGTCGGGTTCCACCGCACAACCCGAAAAGAAAATTGGGTAGCTGAGCTCTACCCTTATGCATCCCAGTGTAATGAAAGAATAAATTACAATCATGAAATGGTAAGTGTTATGGGGGTATTCATTCTTCATCATCCATTCTTCACTCCTTGTCCTTCATTCCTTCATCTTGGTTTGCTTTATTTCTTTCTTTCTTTTGGTTTGACTTGGGATGTAGGTTGCTCCAAGGCTTCACATGGTGTATAAGACGTGGTCTTACAACTAATATTCATCTTAGTCCCCATAACACTTATTCTAATTCTAATGCAAAAATTACATTAAAAGGAAAAAAAATAAATCTAGCTACACCTGTAAGATAAATGTTAGCTAAACACACCATACAACCCAAGCAGTTATAAGAATAATTTGGACTTAGTACCCCACACTTGGGTGACCAAGCCCACTTGTCCTAATTTAGATTATGCTTAGGGGTATAAGCAACATCCACAACAAAAAGTATTTATATTTTTATTACAACACCCCTTAAGCACAACCTCCTACAGAATACATGATTATGCTAAGATCTCCATATCATCCAGTCTAGGCACATACACCCTAACATCCAGTTTAAAATATTACACCATAAAACAAAATCATACATCAAACCATGCACCGCTCTAACATAGAGCTAGAAGTGTTGACTTAGCCTAATGTGTGTGTAATTTAATACTTGCATGGTTTGTCCTAGCTATGCTTTATGGTTGGAGTTTTCTAAGTGTGAAAGATTCAATTTAGATGGTGGTTTTTGTTTAAGTGGTTTAGTTGACTTGTCAATTTTAGTTGGTGATTTGATTTTGTTTGCATGAACTTACACTTAGTGACAAAATGTTATAAAGAGAAGAAAGAGGAGAAGGGCTCTCTTTCATCCCTACCTTAAGTGATTTCTAAGATAAATTGATTGATGAATTTCCTTTAGTGAATGGTCTATTATGTGTTTTAATTAACCCTAAGTTTAGATTTGCTCTAAATAGTCCTATTCAATAAGAAAGGCATCTTAGGATTAGTTAGGGTGGATTACTGTCACATAACACACCCATTCATTTCTTTCCATCATGTATACCATTCATATGAATCATCCTAAGCATATATATATATATATATATATATATATATATATATATATATATATATATATATATATATATATATATATATATATATATGCAATGCAAATCTTAGCACACTTTGATGATGAATGCAAGAGATATGATTTGAAAATTTGGATAACCCATTAATGCATGTCTTTGTTATGTAGAAAGGGAGATTTTTCATCCATTACCTAAATGCACATCCATATTTATAAAAGTTATAAGTGAGTACGACGCCATTATTTTCTACACCAGGGGAGTAAGGTACAAGACTTACTTAGGGCTACTTAAAGCCTTGCATCCCCGGGATGTCCAGACTAACTTTTCTTAAATACATGTAGATGTACAAAAAGAACCAAATGAATAAGGAATCATGCAAGAGATTTCACTTGATTTGATTGCATGATTTACATGTGTAATATAAAGGTATTTTTTAAGTCTTAACATAGATATGCATAGGAATAGATTTAGGTAAGTGTTGTGTTCTTTTCAAATGAACTATATACTTGCAAATCTTATGTGAATCCATGTTAAGAGAAGGAAAGAGAATTTCATAATACACATCATATGATATCATCACATGCAAGCTTATAAATATTTATAACTAGCATCACCTCATTTATAATATTTTATTTGTAAGTTTAAAAAAAATAATTTTTGGTTTAATAGTGATAATAGCCACCCATATTCTTAATGATAGCCAACACATGCAATATGCATAAAAGGAAACATTTTATTTTATTAATTTTTAAAATAAATGAATGCATCATTTCATATGGCAAGCAATATTTAGCATGATTGAAAAGAAATAAAGGAATGTAAGCACATGACTTCATTCACCTTAATTAATTTCTAAAGACAGTCATATAGAATAAGATCATTTAAAATGAGTCAAAATTCTTTAAGGAGATTTTTATCTTTGAATTTGATTTGACTTAGGCAATATGAAAAGGGTTTCCTAGTCCTAACCCATTCCCCCATGTGTGAATTGGTTTGTTTTAATTTAGAATAATTAGGTTGATTTTATGTTTTGATTAAGTTAAGGCATGAGTTAATCCATTAATTACCCCTTACCTATACCACTTTAACATATTTATCCAAATAATTATGAGCCAACATATGATATGCAACCACATGAAAATTAAATCAGCAATGCACCTAAGAAATGAAGGGGCCTAATGCAATTGGCTTACAATTATTGGTTAATTAAGCTAAAGGGTTTGATTAAGTATTTTTATAACCTCCTACACATGTAGTTTGATTATAATTTTCTATTGAACACCTAAGAATCTACCCAAGAATTAAGTGATGGAGTTCTGGAATGATTTAGTTTTTGAGTTTGATTAATTAAGCTATTTAATGAGGTGATTAAGACATTAATTAATTGCAAATTGATTAAGTGTTCTCCAAATGAAATAAACTAATGGGAAAGATTGGAGAAAGAGGTCTTTATCTCATTCCCTATGTTCACTCACTGTTTCATAATGATTAGCAAGTTTAATTAATAAATTCATCATTGTTTAACATGCTAATTAATCATTTAATTAATTAAAAGAGTGACTAAGAATGAAATGAACAATTTCCCTAATTAATTAAGCAATAAATCCCAAGAAAATCATGGGAGGTAGAGATCATCCCACTAATCAATTTCTAAAAGTTTGGAATTAATTGCTAAAAAAATTAGTGAGTAATTAGCTTAATTACATTTCCAATAAAACCCAAATTGAGTCAAAATCACTATTCAAAATTAATTAATTTTAATTTTCTATTATTCTCCTCTGAATTATCTTTAAAATAAGTATTAATTTATATTTTTGGATTTTTCTACAATTAGTTATGAATTTTGAAAGTTTCATCATTAAAATTAGATTAATTAACCCTAATTAAACTCTTAATCCTGTCGGGCCATGTGCAAAATGACATGGCATACTTTCCAAGTGGTGCGACGGGATTGATTATTTAGGTTATCACATCCGTTGATTGAGTCTGGACGCGTTTCTCTGAGTCGGATCTACGTCGGACGACGAGATTAATCCTGATTCAAGAATTACAAGGATCTAGATGAGATCACGCCCATTCCAATCATGTGGAACAGACTACGTATGACCCTTCTCCTTCGCGAGTGACGTGAGACGAACACCGTTCATCTTTTCTCATTCAATTCGAGCTCACTCGAGCTCAGATTAGGTTCAAAATCATCCCACACCTTCGAAAGGAGGGGGATGCACATCCAACGATCAAGATTGCATGGGATGAAAATTCCCTTCGAAAAAGACCAACTGAATTTTTCTAAAGCTACGATTTTTAGCAATTACCTTGCTGGAGGCTATCATCGGCACTTCCAATGGAGGAGGTAGCTTCGTCTAGTATAGATGAAGCCCTGTTAAAAGAATCTGGTCTTGATTTGAAGTGGTTTACTTGGTCGACCAAGCTCCTCTTCAATGGTGATCGGCCTTGATCAAAGTCCTACTTCCCATTGCTTAGAGACTTGGTAAATGATTCGACTGAGCTCGATGAGGTCCAAGGATGGTGTGTGCAAGGTTAATTTGATATTGGTTGAGAATTGAATGAGTTGGATTTGGAGTTCACCTCCCCTATTTTGGCTTGAAGTAAAACTTTGTAGGAGCTCAGGAATGGCTTAGAAAAGCTTGGGAAGGCTTCAATTCAACCTCTCAAGCTTTGAGGAATGGATTTCTTGTGGTTTGAGTGAGAATGAGAGGGGGTATATGTCCCCCCTCCTTGGAATGGATGGTGAGTAAATGATTTTCCATTTTTGCTCAATGGCTTGGATTGGAGGCATGGTTTGAACTATAAAACATCCCGCATGGGTCATTTCGAGTAGTGGAGTGAGGCAGGGTGGATGCCTATGTGAATGGTGAGTGAATTTGGTGATCCAAGTGTTCAAATGTGATTGGGGAGGTCAGTTTGGCCTTGACTTAGGTCATGGCCGACCCAAGCTCATTGGGTCATGTTCACCACCTTCCTTGGTGCCCATGTGGACTAATAAAGGATGTCAAATGGCGTTAAGAAAGAAATGGTCAAATTCTAAGTGAATTTGGTCATAGGATACCCTTTGACCTAAAGGCAAAGTGGTCATTTGGCTATGAGTTTGATTTGGGAAAATTTGAAATGATTCAAAAATAGGTTGGGCCAAATTTCAAGTGATTTGGTGTTCATTTGATTTGATTTGGCTCAATTTGACCCATTTAGGTCAAGTTTTGGGTTAGTTGATTGGTCAAATTGGGTCAAACCATGAGTTAGGTCAAATTCAAATGATCATTTGGAGCCTATGGGTATCATTGGTTTGGTTCAATTTGGTTTAGATTTAGTTTTGGTTCATTTAGGTTCATTTGGGTCAAACGGGTCAAGTTGACCAATTTGACCCATTTGACCCAATTGGGTTAGGTCAAATACAAATGATCATCTAGAGTCCATGGGTATCATTGGTTTGGTTCAATTTGGTTTAGATTTAGTTTTGGTTCATTTAGGTTCATTTGGGTCAAATGGGTCAGGTTGACCAATGACCCATTTGACCCAATTGGGTTAGGTCATGGGTTGGTTTAGGCTTCGTTGATCATTGGAAATATATTGCAAGCTTTAGTTTCAATCAATTTTGAATTGGTTTAATTTCAAGTTGATTTGACCTTTTAGGTCAAGTTGAGTTTATGGTCAATTGGGCTAGGTTGGGTCTAATTAGTTAATTGAAGCTTTGGTCAAGTTCAACAAGTGATTTGGAATGAACTTGAACCATTGGTTGCAATCAATTTAGATTAAATCATGATATGAACCTTTTTGACTTTTTAGGCCAATTTGGGTCAACTTAGGTCAAGTGGCCAATTAGGCTTGGTTTGGCTCAATAGATGGCTTGGTCATTTTTAATCATTGATCATGAATGTTGGGTCAATGGTTTCAATCAATTTGGCATATGATAGATTTGGCTAGTTTTGGTTTCATTTTGACTAAGTGTTGACTTGGTCAAAGGCTAGGTTTGACTTAGTTTGACCCAATTTTAGTGATTAATCATTCTAAGATGATTGTTGATCATAATGTGAGGCTTGGATGGGCTTAGTTCAATCCAATGTGGGTTGGATTAAAATTTGGTTCAAAAAGGTCCTTTAGGTCACTTTGGATCAACTGAGCCTAAATGGGTCAATTGGAATGATCAAGCCTTGATTCAAGTTTGGTTGAACTCACATATGGACTTATGATGGAAATTAAAATCCAATTGCAAGTGGTTTGGAGTAAAATGGGTTTTGGTTCTTTTGACAATTTCAAATCAAATGGATGAACATGGGTTTGACTTGGGTTAGTTTGACTTTGGCTTGGTGATTGTAGTTTATGTTTATATTTGGGCATGTGATTGTTTGAAGAGAAAATCCAAGGGTTTGGATTGATTTGGGAATGATTTGGCTAAATCCAAGAAATTGACTTAAAGGATAAAAGTTAGATTTCGGTATAGTTTTGGGTTTAGTTTTGGTTATTTGAATTTATACTTCATTTATATTTATGAATATATATGAAGATATAAATGGGTTATGAGAAAAATAATTTAAGTTTGGAGTGATTTGATTGTAATTTGGCTAAGGCAGGTTAAAAAGTTTGAAAAAGGGGGTTTTGATTTAGTTTGATTTATATTCATTTAATTTGGATGATTTGGATGCCAATTTCATTTATAGTTGTGACTACAAATGATGGAATAAGTGATTTGTAAAGAAATCACTTACCTTTTGGGTTGATTTGAAGGGTTTGGCTAAGCCTAGGGATGTGATTCATAAGGCTTGGGAAGGTTTTGGAATTGGAATTGATCATAGGTTTCAATCATTTGATTTGGATTTGATTCATGATTCGGATTTTTGAATTTGAATTTGAATTTGAATTTGTGGTTTGATTTGAATTTGAGGTTTAGTTTGAAAGAAGGAAGCAAGGATTAGGTTCACGCTATAGGGTAGGCAAGTCTTCCTAAATCCCTAAAGCATAACCTATTCCTATGGCTAACTCTTATAAGTCTCTAGGGTTAGGTTAAGTGTTCACCTAATCAATAGAAGAATCTTAAGACTAAGGAACCCTTAGTGTCCAGAAGAGTCCTATGTCTAAGATGCAGAAGTTAAAGTTCACTTCAAAAATGAGGTCAACAATATTATTGAATATAAATATCTTAAATATTTTGATAATGATGACCCCTCCAATTGTTATCTTCAATCAACGCAGCTATCAATATGGAATTAGGACATAGTTGTCTTGGACCCAAGACCCAACCGTGAGATCAACCGGATCTTACACTAATTAATGATTCAAAGATAAGATCGGCCCAGGGTGTTTCAATTCAAGCATCCATATGAACCTTCAAATAATTTAGTGTCTTTTGAAGAACTTGTGCATATTTTAATACAAATTAATTAGATATATGATTGCCATATAATATATGCATAAATTATCTTATTTTAGTAATAGCACAAAATCTAAAACACTTGATTTGAGTGAGAGTCCACTTTATAATCTGTGCGGTGGATTTAATTCATTCAATCATTTGCACATATTTCAAAGCTTTGAATTAGGTGTGACATTACTTCAAAATGCATGTTCTATTCCACTTAAGTAATCATATAGACTTTTAGCCATAATATTTGCAAGAATATTAGACTTTTAGACATTACTTCAAGTCAACCAGCTTCGTTTCGTAGGGGATTCCCTTCTCATCTAGAGTTACAAGAACCCTTAGACAAAATGGGTAGTCGTTGATGATATCTGGGGAGCGTACAATAGCCTTGAAGTAGACTTGGATGGGCTTCAATGAAGGAGTGGTGGTTATAACTTGGTAAACAAGTCATAAATTACTGCTGAGTAGGGTTTCGTAGAGAGCCATTGAAGGATCAGTAGAGCAATGGCCACCATCTTGTCACCCACCGGATAAACGAACGCCATCACCCATCACAGGATATGGGATGCACGTCTTGCATGAGTTGAGTGTTGGGCATGCCTACGTGCTATCTCTATGAGAAATGAATATGGACGAAAGCAAGGGGTTCGTTCGAACTGGAGAAAGAGGGAAGCTCTGGTTTTCTTTCGTTCTACTTGCGTGTGTGATGACAACGGGGTAAGGCCTTAGGGTGGTATGGGAGGGATGATGTGGTGACCTATTATTGGTTGGACGGGAGGTGGAGGCATGAAATTGGGTGGTTAGAAATTCTAAAGTGTTGACTCGATGTGATTAAGAGATAATTAGGTAAATTAATCTTGAAATGCATGCTAATTTTGATGAAATTTTATGTGTAACAATCTTAGTCAAATTGGATATCTATTCTATGTAATTTTGACATTCCATATGCAATGGGGCTATCTGTTTCACGATTAGAGATCGTTCGATTCAATTCGGTGATGGATTGTACCACTTTTAATTCAAAATTATGCATCATCGCTTCCGCTCACTCGATGTTCTCGTAGACTCATATGAATTGATCGTGGATAGTCTCATTGGACAGTTTTTGACTTTTGAACACTAACGTTATAATCAATTTCACGAATGGAGGACGCTTGGGCATCATCGCAGCCTCCCACCTTTGATATGTGCCATATCAACGGCTCTCCTTCTTTATAGGTCAACCGTCAAATTGTGAAATATGTATATTTTGACCAATTTTGATATTCTAAACACGATGGAGAAGTCTGTTCATCGATCAGAGATCATTTTGAGCTATTTTGATGATGTTCACTGTATTTTAGCTTCCATTTATGTGTTGTTACATCTGAAGTCCGTCAAATTTCTCTTGTGAGCTCAACTTAATTTATGTAGTATATTTTGAGATCAACATCATGCATCTACATAAGACCAACCTAAATGATTTTAAAGCATAGGAGGTGTTAGCTGGCAGCCACTCCACATGGCTGTAAGTCTAGAAGAGTCAGGATGTGTTCATTCTCTCTTGTGGAGGTGAACCATTATAACCCATTCTCCTCAATTAAACTTAGGTCGAGCTTCTATCTTATGCTAAAGCATTTTAGATTAAGGTTTTGAGGCATCTTGTTTCTCATTTTTTACAGGAATAAGTCCTCACCTCTTAGGCATTTTCACAATATTATATTCTTGGAATCTAAGTCCTAGCTTTCTAATAAAATTTTTAACTTAAATAAATAATTTTTTATCTTTCAAAAAAGATGTAAAGCCTCACTATATGGTAGATTGAAACACTCAATAGGCTTCCGAGTATCATGTGTGCTTTCTACTTGTTCTCTTTCGAAATTCTTGAAGAAGTCTTCCTATTTGAACAATCCCATTTGATTTTTGATAACGATCAATCTTTTGATAGTTTATCCTTGAAATCCTTAGATACATTTATTGACTACTTTAATCAAGCGTGTTCTTAAGGAACTTCCATTTCCTAGGACTTAATTAACTATGGGGGCTTGCCTCTATAAAGAACTAAAAAACTCGGCTTAAAATAAACCCCGCTATACTTTATCCATGTAAAGTGGGGGAAAGATCTATGGTATATACGATGACCCATCTATCTTAGGAGTTCTTATTAGGTTATTAAGTTCATTATAGGGTGATTTTTTTTCAAGATAGTATATCATACCTCAATAGCACACTCGATCACTTCAATAAGTACCCCCTAAGATCTACGTGGTGTTCATATAACTCCAAATTAAGACACCACAGGGTCTAATTAAACAAAGACTCAATCATAACTAAATTAAATCAAATTGAAGCCTATAATCAACTCTAAATAAATAATAGAACATGACTCAATTTTCAATTGCACCCAATTTGACCAATTTGACCAAATTGATCAACTTGACTCATTTGGCCCATATGAACCAATATTAGCCAAATTTAAATTCACTTCAAATTAAATTAAACTAATTGCACAAATGTGTTTTGAATCATATTCTAAACACAACCCAATAGCCCTTTGGGCCTAATTTGGTCAATTGGTCAACTTGACCCAATTGAACCTAATTTGACCTATATGAGTCCAAAGAGCCAAACCTAACCAATCTAAGTCCAAACCCAACCAAACTTAGCATGACACATCCTTGCATGTCTCTTGACCTGCCCAAGTGATCCCAACCTAAGGTGAATCTGGTTCAGGTCAAACCAAGTGAACCAAGGGTTCTAAATAGAATAAAATACATGAATAATAAAGTACATCCCCTCCCTTTGGCCAAAATAGCCATTTTAGCATTCCTTGAGCTCTCCCCAACTAACCCAAGCTGACCCAAAGCTAGCTTGTCTAGCCATTAGCCAAGATGAGGTCTTCTTCACCTTAGACAATCCTTGGTTCACCAACCATGCACTGTCAACTTCACCACTGACTACAAACCTCTTTCAACTTGTGGAAGAGGTCCAGGTCATCAGTCTAGAGCTAACTTTGGCCTTATCCACTTCTTGGCCAACTGTCATGGCCTAAAATAACCCAAATAGGTGGCTCATATGAGAGAGAGAGAGAGAGAGAGAGAGAGAGGTATATACTTTTTCAACCCTCTAGACTCAAGACACACACTCACAACACTCTTAGAGACAGTCTCAATCATTCTCAAAACTCCTCAAGGACCACACAATTAGCAACACCAAGTTCTCCCTTAGCTCGAATGTCATAAACACTCAACCTCACCAAACTACTTCAAAAATCTAATTAACTCTTCTCAGACCTTTCCCACACTCCAACAAGTAAGAACAAATCTATAAACACTCGATTTGAGCATTCGATATAAGAGCTCTATCAAGCTTTGGCGAACATGCTGTTGACCTCACTTTTGGAGTGAGGACTCATCCTTCCTGTCTTAGACTTAGGAACCTTCTAAGAACATTCCCTAGCCATAAGATTCTTCTAGTGACTAAGGGAACACTAAACCCATGCATAGAGACTTAGGACGAATAAGTCTTACCTATCCTATGGCCGAAGCCAAGACCCATACTTGTCCACTCATCCAAAACTAACCTCAAGCCAACACAACCAACTTCAATTGAATTTTGTTTCTTATCCAAGCTTTAAGCCAAATTGGCTTATTCCCTAACCTAAGTTAATTGCATCATGATCCTTGGATCCAACCCAAAGCTTGTTTAAATAAACCAAACACAATTAATTTTCACAAAAGCACTCCAACCATTCAATAGACCATTTCAAACCCCTCTAATACTTACAATCAAACTAATTGAACCAAATCAGTCTAATCAATCCAAGTTAGCCCATTTGACCCAAAATGTCCAAATGAGCCAAAATCTAATTAAACCCAAAACAATTACAATCAAAGTCATCAATCAACTATAAATCCATCATTGAATCCTTCTCAACACCCAATTCAATCCAATTCAACCCAATCAACCCATTTGGCCCACTTGACCCAAAGTGACCTAAATGACCAAATTGACTCAAACTTCAATCCAACCTAAATTGGATTGAATAAACCCATCCAATCTCTTCTATAATGATTGTTGGTCATCCTTGATTGCCCAATTGTAATCAATTTGGTCAAACCAAACCAATTTGATCACTTGATTCAAGTTGACCCAATTAACCCATATGGATCAAAATGAATTAAGTCTCATTCCAACTTTAATCAATTAAAATCAATGACTCCCATCAATCATAAATTGATTATTGGACATGACTCAACCACCAATTTATCCAAACCAAGCCAATTGGGTCTCTTGACCCAAGTTGACCCGATTTGATCTAAAGGGCCAAATTGCATCAAATCAAATTCTAAACCCAATTGATTGAAACCAATGCCTATAATCAATCATAAATTGATTATTGAACATGATCCAACCTTCAATTGAATCCAATTTGATCAAACTAACCCAATTGACCCATTTAGCTCAAATTGAAAATTGACCTAAAGGGTCAAATTGAACTAAATCATTCCCAAATTCAAATTGATTCAAATCAACAACTACAATCATTCTCAGATGATCAATTGAACCTAAACCAACCCTCCACTTAGGCCAATTTGGCCAATTTGACATAATTGGTCAACTTAGCCCATTAAGCCTAAATGAGCCCATATGAACCAAAATCAAATCCACTTCAAATAAAATGAAACTAATAGCACCAATACATCCAAAATGACAAATTGAACACACCCAAACCCTTGGTCTAACCTAATTTGACCAATTGGTCACCTAACCCAATTAAATCCCATTTGACCCATATAGGTCAAATTGAGCCAAACCCATCCAAACCAAGTCTAAATCTAACCAAACTTGGTATGACTCATCCTTAGGTCACGATGGGTCAGCTCATGTGGACCCAACCCATGGTGAGCCCAGTTTGGGTCAAACCCTTGAACCAAGCCACCCATATGAGATAAAATATCCATCTGGGTGGGGAGCATTCCCAAACCCTTGGTAGCCACCTTTGGCCATTCTTGGATACTAGGACCACTAACCTAACCTAACCCAAGGTTTTTGGATTCATCCTTTGGCCATGAGAGGGTGAACTCACCCATGGCTCTCCATTAGTTCACTTGGAGGAAGAGGTACACCCCATGCCAGCCCATGTTATTCCCTCAGCCTCTCAAGCACCTCCACCTCAGCAATCTGCTATCTTCTCCGGCCACCTACCGCAGCCGAACAACTGCTAAGGGCTAAGCTAATCTCAGCCCTTGGTTCACTTGGGGAGGAGAGTATACTCCTCCCCATCCATTCAAAGTTCACATAAAGCTTCCACATAGCATTCTGAATAGTCCTAGACCCTTCCCTGAACCCCTAGTGCTCTCCATCACCGATGATACCAACCACCGATCAAAATTGAGAGCCCCATCTATCCAACCTCACTAAAACTCCACCAATCTTAAATGAACTTTTACCACACTTTCCCCTCACTTTGGTGTGTCAAAATGAATCAATCTCTGATCAATTTGATCACCAAAACCACTCCAAGACCAACTCTGGTGAGCTTAGTAGTGGCGCGCTTGGTCCATAGAGGAATCAATGGGGAGGCAGCTCGAGATCTTCTCAATAAGGCTTCATCTCTTTAAGATGAAGCTACCTCAGTCGACAGACCGCTAGTCTCTAGCTCTGGCAAGGTCCAAAAAATCATATATTTTCCCTTAAGTGTTGGTCTTTTATAAAGTAAATTATGATTGCACATGATTTCCACCATAGGATCTCCTTAGATCTCCTCCTCGCATGTTTTGGAGTCAATCTCGTCATCCTACGAGCTTCAGCGAGCTCGAATCAAGTGGCGGAAGGTGGACGGTGTCCATCTTCCAGTGCTCGGGGAATGATAGATCATCGATCGTATGTACTGCATGATTAGAACAAACAACCATGATTTAATATGATAGATTATTCAATTTAATTCATTAAGAATCATGAGATTAATCTCCATTGTCTGATTCAAGATCAGTCAATATTTAAATATGTCTTGACCATCAATTGAGCCAAACCAAGCCCAATTTGCCATTCGATCCAAATTGACCCAAATTGGCTTAAAGGATCAAATTGGGTCAAATCATGATCTAACATAAATTGATTGCAACCAATGGCTCAAGTTCATTCCAAATTGATTATTGAACTTGACCAAAGCCATAATTGAGCCTAATTTGACTAATTGGTCAACTTGACCTAACCTAGCCCAAATTGGCCTAAAGGGTCAATTTGGCCTAAATCCAAATGAAATCCAAATTAATTCAAACGAAAGACCACATTAATCTTCAATTAGCCAATTAAACATGAATCAACCCATAACTCAAGCTAATTTAGCCAATTATGGTCAAGTTGGTCAACTTTACCCATTTGACCATTTGATTCCAAATTAGCCAAAATCAATTCTAAACTAAATTAAATCAAATTAATCATACTGTGGAGAATAAATTCCTATGTGGGAATCACCTTTTAAATCTATTGGGGAGAAATGAAAGAGAACAAGACCTATAGAAATTCATCTTTTTAGAATGCTACACCGATCCGCAGATGTACTTATTCAGGTGATCGGGTACATCATAAAGAAAATAATGTGCTATCTCAAAAGACAAAAGTCCCTACCCTTTAATGGACCTAATCACCATAAGTACTCCTAAGGACGATGGGTCTGCATATGTGCCAGAGATTCATCCCCTACTTTACATGAAAAAGTAAAGCAGGGTTTATTTTAAACCAGGTTCGTTAAGTTCCCTACAATGGCAAGCCCCCATAGTTAATTATATCCTAAAGAATAAGGATTCCTTAGAAAAACTCTCGATTAAGGTAAATGATCATTGTCCTTGAGGATTTTAATAAGAAAGGACTATCAATCGATTGGTTTTATTTTGAAGATCAATGGGAGTGATCAAAGAGGGAGTTATTTATCGAATCCAAAATGGAAGATAAATAGGAGATGCTCATGATGCTAGGAAACCTAGTGAGCATCTCAAACTATCCTATAGTTGGGCTTTATATTTTTGAAATTGATTTAATTTATTTGAGTTACATTTTTCACTAGAAATTTAGGACTTATGATTCCTTAACACAAGATTAAAGAAATTCCTAAGAGATGAGGAATTATGCTTATGGCCCACAAAGGGGAGAAGCAATCTCAGAACCTAAATCTAGGGATCTTTGGTGAGGGCCAAAATCATAACTTAAATCTAAGGCAAAAAAAGGGGTAATTGGTTTGCCTTCACAAGAGAGAACAAACCACCCGACAGCTTGGACTTACAACCACCTAGGGTGGCTGCCAACTAACTACTCCTACAATTTTAAATACATGTAGGCAAGTCTTTATATTTATGCAAGATAGCTAGGCTATTATTTATTTAGAAAGAGACTAAGTTTTTAACTCACTACCTAAAGATACTAGATCATATAAAGGGCATGCTTTGAATGACCTAAATCTAATTCAATTCAAATTTTATTTTATTTTCATTTTGTACAATCATTTTAACTCAGGCTAATAAGATTCATATGAATAATGCATGAGAAAGAAGGTTATTGGCCAAAATTAATGAGAAGGGAGGAGGTGAGTTTCCACCATGGCTCTCAAAGGTCAAGCCAAGTTTCTCTAGAAAAGGTGGAAGCCCTCCAATCAAGAGTGAAATAAAATATTATTGTGCATGATATTATAAAAGAAATGCTCATCCAGTTAAGGGGTTGCTAATTCTTTTATCTTGATCTTAAACCTAAGCTTTAGGTGAGGTTATTAGTTGTTTAATTTTATTTTGAGTTGTTAAGTTGGGTAAAAGATTTATTTTTTTCTAAAGAGCCTAATCCACATCCAGGCCATATATGAAGCAAGGAAGAAACTAAAAAAATCATGCCACTTAGTGCAAAAGCTAAACAAATTATCAATCAATTTATAACACTAACTGCAAAAAGAATAAAAGGCCGCTGTGGTCGGGCACCACCATCCAAACAAAGAAAATATCAAATTGGGTAGCCGAGCTCTACCCTTATATAACCCAGATTTCAAATGAATTAAATTATAATTAAATAATAAAGTCATTGTTATGGGGGCCTTCAAGCTTCATTTCTTCTTTCTTCTTTTGGTTGGTCGGAAGGTGGATGCTCCAAGATTTCACATGGTACATAAGATAGGATCTTATGACCAATTCTCATCCTAATCCCCATAAAAATCATTCTAAAATCCTAATTCCACAAATTTACATAAAAAGGAAAAGTGAAAAATCTAACTAACACCTGCAAAATAAAGGTTAGTTCAAACAAATCACACAAATTTCAAGCTTGTATATTGAACTTATCACCCCACACATGGGTGACAAAGTTCACCTGGCCTATTGGATTATGCTTAGGGGTATAAAGCACCTGCAAGTAACAATATTTATATTTTATTTATGTTAGCGCCCCTTAAGTACAATCCCCTGTAGAAAAGAATAGTTAGACTAAGAACATCCTACCAATCATTCTATGAACATACATCCTAACATCAAGTTTAAAACATATATCACAAAGTAAAACAAACATAAAACCATGCAACGACCTAACCTTAAGCTAGAAATGGCGACTTGAGCTAATGTGTGTGCTTTGAAGGCTTGTGTGGTATGCTTAGCTATGGCTTAAGGTTCACATTTTCTAAGTATGAAGAACATGTTGAACTTAGAGGAGGGTTTCATTTAAGTTGTTTAATTATTTTAGGTTGATTTTATTTCATATTTTGATTTGGTTTAAGTGGATCCTACAATTAAGTACTAAGTTATGAAGAGATGGAAAGAGAAGAAAACTTCTCTTTCCTTCCCTAACCTAAGTAATTTCTAAAGTAGGTTCACATTTTAGTTTCATTTAGGTAAATGTTTTGATTACATCTTTTAATTAATCCTAAGTTTAGATACACTCTAAACAAACCTATTCAAAAAGAAAGACATTTTAAGATTAAGTGAAATGAACCAAAATTCACATAACACACATTACTTCATTTATTTCCCAACATATATACATATATATGGATGCATATATATATATATATATATATATATATATATATATATATATATATATACATACAAATGAGACTATTTAACACACTTTATGATACATGCTAAATAGTCCCTTTAGGGAAATTTAGAAGTTGAATATGCATGATTTTTCTTAAGTATAAAGGGATTTTCTTATCCCAATTTTCGCATACACACATGAAAGTAAGAAAGGCATAAGTGAGTATAGCGTCATTGTTAACCAGAGGTGCAAGGTACAAAACCTACTTAGGGCTACTTAAAGCCTTACAACCTCGAGATTGTCCAGACTAATATACCACTTTCCTTAAATACAAACATATGCATAAAAGAAATGAAATGGAAAAGGGGAATGCAAACATTGCATTAATGAATTCATTTTGTTTATGAAATTTAAGTGTGCTAGTATAGGTAACTCTCCTTAAGTGGTAGCATAGAGATGAATAGGATATGGAATTAGATGAGTGTTAGGTTCTTTTCAAATGAACCATGCACCTCACTAAATTCTATTCAAAACTATGCCAACATAAGAAAGAAAGGAAACCTATGCTAAGAATACCTCTATATTCCTTCACATACAAACTTATAATTAAAGTATAAGTAGCACACTTACAAATTTGGTATTTGGTTTATATGTTTTGAAAATAATTTGGATTTAATAGTGATAATAGCCACTCATATTTCTACTTTGGCCAACACATGCAAATTTGACATAAAGTAAACAATTTCATTTTTAAATTTTAAATTTGAAAAATATGAATGCATGAAACCACATGACAACAAATTTAACATGTTGGGGAAAGATTTAAAGTAATGAAAGCATGTAAACAAGTTCACTTCACTTAAATCCTAAAGACATTCTTATGGAATAAGAAAGTTTAAAATAAATCAAAGTGAATTCAAAGTGATTTTTGTTTAGTTTGAGGTTTGATTTAATTTTGAAAGGGTGAGATGAGTTTACTGTTCCTAACCCATTCCCATCTGTGTTTAATATTTTTGTTTATTTTTTAGAGAAGTAGATCTATTTTTAGGCATTGATGAGGTTAAGATATGAATTAAGCAACTTAATTACCCCTTACCTACTCCACCTTAGAAGAATTAACCAAATAATTATGAGCCAATGAGATGACATAAAACCCACAAGGAATTTAAATTTGCAATGCTCTTAATAAGAAAGTGGCCTAATGAAATTTGGCTCATAATTAAAAGTTAATTAAGCTAAGGGGTTTATCTTAAGTAATTTCAAAACACCCTTTCATACTTATGAATCGGGTTTTGATTTCCTAAAGTGAACTTAGGCTATTAAGCACCTAAGCATCTACCCAAAGTAGATTAATTAAGTTATGAAACTTTTTAGAATTTTTAGAAAGTAATTAAGGGGATAGTTAATAAATTAACTCTTAATTAAGAGGAGATTAAGGAGAGAAAAGGGGGTTTATGGAATAGCTTATGGGAAATGCCCCAATATTATTTCATAAGCCTCCTAATTACTGGATCTGACCTTAATCAACCCTAATCATGGATCAAAACCACTAATCATACCTAATTATCCTTAATTACATAAAGATAGTAATTAAAAAATCCATATGCAATTTTTCTAATCAAGCCTTCAATAAATCTCAAGAAAATTAGGGGAGGCCAAATTCGTCCTCTAAATCATACCCAAGAAGTTTGAGATTAATCAGAGGCTTAATTAAAAAGTAATTAGTAAAATAAACTTCCCATTAAACCCAAATTTAGAGAAAAATATAATTCAAAACCCATTGAAATTAATTTTAAAATATTTTAGGTTGAATTATCTTTCCATGAAATTTAATTTCACATTTTTCTAAATTTTCTAGAAAGAGTTATGAAATTTAAAAGATCCTTAAGTTAATTTGAAATTAATTAAGCATTTAACTAATCCCCTGGCTCACGGTGCGACGCATGGTGGCGGAAGTCAGCGTGCTTTACACGCATCATGCCATGAGGGGGTTACTTAAGTAGTCAAATCCCAGATGGTGGCTGGCGGCGCATGCGATTTGATCCCTATTGTCCGATCACAGATCGGACGGTAAGGGATCTCCCCATGGTTTTAAAATGGGTAAGGGATTTCTAAATGTGGGGAATTATCTCAATCGTCCATCTAAAGTGTGCGGATGGATTGCTGAGATCTCCCAAGTTCTTCCCATTGATCAACAGAGACCATCCATGATCAAGGGGATGATCCAAGCTCGATCTAGCACAGATTCGAACCGAATTCAACCACACCATCTAACTCTAAAAAGCAGCAAATCCAACAGTCAAAAATACATGGGATGAAAAATTCGTTAATAAAGCTCCACACCACATTGAGTTTAATGGTCAAAAAGTTCCATACCTCACCGGAGTTGATCACCGATGCTCGATTCCCATGGAGAAGCTTCTTCTAGTTAAGATGAAGCTTTGGTGAAAGTTTGAGGGACTGAGGTTGAGTGGGCCTTCCTATGGGTCACCTCCTCCTTAGCTTGAGTTCAATTATGATAGAATTGGATCTCCTATTACTTCAAGAACTTGGAAGAGAGCTTGGGTGCACTAAACTTGGTCCTCTAATGAAGCTTGAAGAGAAAATTGAGTGGAGTTTGAGTGTGGAGACTTGGAGAATGGATTGAGCTCCCCTATTTTTAGTGTTCAAAAATCAAGAAATGGGGAAATGGTAAGAGCTCTAGGAGTCTAGGGATCATTCTCTGATGGCTCCTAAGTCTCTTTAGTACTCAATCGAATTGAGGAATGCTGAATTTTACTCTATTTAGGGGGAGTATATCTCCCCCTTGAAGGATTAGATGGTCGTAAGCTTGTGTGTCATTTTGATCCAGTTGATCACAATGGGAGCACTGTTTGATCAGTTAGGAGTGTGTACATGCTCAGTTTGAGCCAAGGAGTGGATTACCAACCACCCATGTGCTTGAATTTAAGTGGGAGAGGGAGTTTGAATTTTGCATTTTGACCCATGGGGTCAGGTTTGGTCTAGGGACCAAATGGGCTGACCCAAACCTATTGGGTTGGGTGCACCACTTCAGTCCTTTTGGGACAGCCTCAAATGAATGTAAAGAGGGTATGACCAAAATTACCATAGGATTAAGCCAAAATTTGTTCTATGGCCAAGAGTAGAATTCAAATTTTGCTCATTTTTCATTTGGATATGTTTCATTGGGTCAAATATTTGGCCAAGTTTCAAGATTAATTCTCATGACCTCATTTAGGTCAAATGGGTCAAGTTTGATTTGGAATTTTGAATTTAATTTGATTGATTTGAATTTATATTTCATTTATATATGTGAATATAAATGAGGATATAAATGAATTATGAGAAAATCTCAAAGATTTGAATAGGTATTGATCATAATTTTGGTTAAGTCCTTAAGGGAAGATTAAGGACTTAGGCAAAATTTGGACTTAGGAATTTTTGATGGATTTTGGTTATGGGTTTCAATCATAGATTTCAATCATGGATTTCAATTATATGGAGTTGATTTGAATTTGTAGAAAATTAATTAAGATTGATTTGGAAATTTGGCTTGAAAGAAGGAAAGTGAGGAATGTTTTAAGTTAAGGGTAGGAAATTTTTCTAACACCCCTAAGGCATGACCTATTCCTATGACTAACTTCCTTAAGTATCTAGGGCTAGGTTGAGTGTCATCCTAATCATTAAATGTGTCTTAAGGCTAAGGAACTCTTAAAGTCTAACAGGAGTCCTATGTCTAAGATGGAGGGGTTGAGAGCTTATTCTAAAAATAAGGTCAACACATACCAAAACTCTTCAAATTATCATTTAAACTTAACCTAAGCCTTGGTTTGACCCAATTTGAACCACATGACCCAAATTGAGCCAAATCCCTTGAAACCAAGCCATGACCCATTGGGGGCTGATCAAACCCGACCCAAACACATTTGGGATCAGCCCAAAATCAACCCAACCCAATTAAATCCCTCGTGGATCATCCCCCACATAGGATTCCACCCAACCTCATCTAATTCTCCCCATCACATGCATTTAACTCCTTCCCAATATTTGCATTCAATGGAGCTAATCATAGGGCAGCAAGAGAGGACTTTGGAGCAAAAATTTAAAGTCCTCAATCAATCCATCATCCATCCAAACCACCCCAAGCAAAATGATAACACTTTGGAGAAAAATAATTCAAAAAAGGGTGGCTTTTTTACCACTATTAAAGGTGGGGGGAAATGAGGCCTCATTCCTCTTCCTCCTACCTTTATTCAGCCCCCAAGAGCTCCCCAAAGAAACCAGCCACCACTTCCCCACCTCTCTTGAGCCAAAAACATCAAAATTGGGTGGATTTCGGTGAGAAAATGTCAAGCACCGAAAAATACATCATTCCAACTTGAAGGCGAAAATCCAAGCTCATTCCAAGGCCTCTTCCCCCACTCAAAAGTGTGCTCGGGTCATCATCGCCTCCGAAAATTATACCTGGTGAGGTAACTTTCAAAAATCATAACCGTCCTTAGGATCCTTCATTTATGATGATTCTTTGCACAATTTTAAGAATTTGTCCTATATAATCCTGTATTATGAATTTTATATCATCTCAATTAGAAAATAGAATTTTTTCTGTGTGAATTGACGTAAAAATGAGTCTATTTGAAAAGTTTTCAACTAGAATTTCTCATTTTTTTCCAAAATATCCCTTTTATTTCATGTTGGCCTGACAGCTAAACCATTCGATCCGATGATATCGATGGCACGACGCTCATTGATCGCGACGCTCCATGCCTTCGGATCACCGATGTGTTCGACGTCACCATGGTTGAGGAACGGCTTAGATGTCGACGATCGTCTGATCGCACTGATCACCATCCGATCTATAATCGCAGATCAAACCGCGCATCAATCACCGAGCACCGCTTTCGCCATACTAATTAATCGCATTAACCGCCATGTGAATCGATCGCCGCGATGATGCCGTACATGTGTCACCATCCCAATCGCGCGCCATGTGACGCCGCATTGTCACATCAATGCCGAACGCGGTGCTGACTGGCTAAATAGAAAATTCAATTTTTCTGATTATAAAAATTACTTAAATCACCTAAAACTTCAAAAATTAAAAGAAAATAAAATACCTAATCAAAAATTGCAAACAAGGGCACGTTGGATTCGTCTTTTCAAAAGGAATCCAACAAACCCAAAATCCCCAAATTTTACTGAATGGTTTGAGCTTAATTCAGGTTTTAGTAAAAATAAAGTTTCATTAATTACTCTAAAAATATTAGTCAGATTGAGTTGAAATTTTTAGAGATGGAAAATAAAGTTAAACCACACCTTTGATAAAAAATCTCAAGTAATAAAGACTTTTGGATTGTGAGAAATTAAATTTTGAAGTTCAAATTATCTATTTTAATAAAATAAATTAAATAAAAATCCAGAAATTTATAAAAAAAATCTTCAAAATGGCTTAAACCACTTCAGTTAACATCTAAGATCCTAATAATAATAATAATAATAATAATAATAATGTAATAACATGATCTTCTAAAGCTTAATGAATCTACAATATATATTTAGGGTTAAAATTTAACAAATTAAGGAATTAATTAAAATGAAATTCATAATAATCTAAATAATAAATTAAAATCAAAAATGAAATAAGAGTTAAGCAATCATTAATCAAACCTCAAATCAGAAAAATATCATATAATCCTTAGAGGAAATAAATTAAATATGATTAAACCTCTTTAAGTTAATAAAACTCAATTAAATGATTAAATCTTAAATCAAACTTTAAATTAAACAAATATAGGAAACTTTAACATGGGTCAAACTAGTATAACTAAACTTACACTAAGCATAGAATCTTAATCATATGAAACTCCTTAATGAATATAAATAAGCTAAAATTAATTATTCATTAAGTAAACTAAAAAGTTAAATTAATTATAAAACCAATACATCATGATCGTTTAATATTAATCAAACTAAATCAAACCAAATGAAGCTAAAGTGAACTTAATTAATTTAATATCTAAATTAATCCATTTGGAATAAGAGAGTTACTCAACCATTAAATATTTCAACCTAATAACTAAATCAAACTTGTTAATAAAATAAAACAAACATAATAAATGAATCAAATCAAATAAAACTCTAATCATAAATAATCAAACTTAATTGAAATAAAATAAACAGGTAATTCACTTAATAACAATGATTGTAATAATAATAATCCTTTAATCAAATCAAACTTAAGTAAAATACTTAACTAAATCAAATCACTCACATATGAGAAATTAAGTCATTAATTAAACAAATCTTTAATTAATCTAATAATTTAAAATTCAATTATCTTTAATCAAACTTAATTAATTAAACATCTAATTAATGCAAACTTAATGAATTAATCCATAATTTTAATGAACTGAATTGGTTTAAATAAATCACATTAAAATTAATTCTTAAATAAAACTCAAATTAAATCTTTAATTACACCACTAATAAATTTAATCACACATCTTAAAATAAACCAATTAAGTTAATTAGATTAATCAAATTAAACCTAAGCTTAATCAAGCATAAATGCAATTAAATACCAATCAAATCCTAAATTAAACATAAATTATTAAGTCATTAATTACATCATTAATCTAAATAAATATAAAACCAAATTAAAATTAAATAATTCTTCATGTAATAATTAAGTTAAACACACTTCTTAATTAAACTAATTACCCTTAAGCTAATCCAATTGAATAAACACCTAATTAATGCCAACTTAATGAATTAATCCATCATCTTAATGAATCAAATTAACTTTTAAAATTAAATTAAAATCAAACACTTAATTAATCTACTAATTAATTTGATCACATATTTTAAATAAGCTAAGTAAGTCAAGTAAATTAATCATATTAAACTTAATCAAACATAAATGCAATTAAATAGTAATCAAAGCCTAAATTAAACATAAATCATTAAGTCATTAATTACATCATTAATATAAACAAATATGAAATCAAATTGAAAATTAAGCAAATCTTTATAATTAACATAAGCACACTTCTTGATTAAACTAATTATATAATCACATTGAACCTAAGCAAACCCATAGACTAATAAAGCCAATCAAATCAAATTAAATCAAATTAAAATAAATTAAGAAAGACTCTCATCAATTTAATATGTAATCAAATCAAATCTCATTCAACCTACTTAAATAAGACAAACTAATTAACTATCTAAGGTATGAAATCAAAATACAAACCAAACTTTGATATACTTGACAAATGGATGAGATTAAAAATAAAATCCTAATTACAATGAGTCAAACTCAATTAAAATCAAAATAAACTCTCAATTAATCTAGTACGATCAAACTACAAATAACTGAACCATAACCAAATCCAATAAACATAAAATTAAATCACATAACTATAATCAAAGAAAATAATTAGATATTAATTTAAAAGGATATTGAATTATCAATTTTTAATTAAACCAAAATATCTAATCTAAAATTAATCAATCAAAAACACATTAATTTAAACAAACTTATACTTCATTAGATATTAAGAAAATTGAATTATCAAGATTTAATTAAATCAACACATTTAATCTAAAATTAATCAATCAAATACATGAAGTTTAAACAAACTCAAATTCTAAATGCTAAATCAAATCAAATAAATCAAATCAAATGAATTACATAAATTCAAATGGGCTAATTGAGATACTTAAGGACCTTAGTTAGACCCTTTAGGAGTTAGGATATAGAACATGGTGAGTTTTGTCTACAAATGGAATTCATTCTACTCTTCATTCTTGAAAACCTAAACATAATTTTAACCAAATAAAGAATTAATCATTAAATCATATAAATTGAAATCACCCAAAGGTAAAATTTAAACAAATTCAAACCCCAAATTGAAACTTAAACTAAAGAAGCCTAGTAAAGCCTTGTCACACAAGCCTTAAGCACACACATTAGAATACTAAGTCACCACTTCTAGTGCTAAGTTAGGGCATTATATATATAATGTTGTATTTTATTTTATGATGTAATATTGTTTACTGGGTGTTAGGGTGTATGCCTCGTAGACTGGATGGTAGACCGTGATTAGCCTAATCATATTTTTTGTAGGGGTTGTGCTTAAGGGTCCATTGTAATAAAAATATAAATACATTTGCTGTGCAGGTTGCTTAGTCCCTAAGCATAACTCACATTAGGACAGGTGGGCTTGGTTACCCATGTGTGGGTACTAAGTCTAAATTATTCATATAACTGTTTGGGTTGTATGGTGTGTTTAGCTAACATTTATTTTCTAGGTGTAGCTAGATTTACTTTTCATATTTTTGATGTAATTTTACATTAGTAATTAGGATTAGTATTATGGGTGATTAGATGAGCAAGGCAAAAGGCTTAATCTGCCCCTGTGGATGCCTTTGGAGTAAAATTAAATCAAAAGGAAGAGAAGGAAGAAATGAAGAAAAGAAGACCCCCATAGCATGTATTATTTTTATAATCCAGGTTGTATAAGGATACAACTCAGCTACCCAACTTTTTTTTCTTTTCAGGGTGTATGGCGGAACTTAATCGCATTGGCCTTTTATTCTTTTATGATAGTCTATAAAATTGTTTGATGTTGTGTTTAGATTACACATTAGAATTACATGCTTTTTCTAGTTTCTTCATGTTTGATGTTTAAATGTGTGGCCTAGATGCGGTAGGCTCTTAGGATGAAATTAATTTTTCTACCCCAATTAATAATTCATAATTAAAATCTAAAAATAACTCATAACATCACCATAAAGCCTAGAAATTAAATCAAAATAATAAAAATATTTAGCAACCCCTTAGTTAGATGATTGAATGTATAACATCATGCATCTCATATTCTTCCACTCTTGTTAATATGGGCTTCCATCTATGCCAAAGAATAAAGGCTTAACCTGTGAGAGCCTTTGATGAAAGAGCACCCATTTCTCTCTTGATTTGGCCCATAATCAAGTTCTCATGCATTTAGGCATACAAAATCTCATAGCCTATGTCAAAATAAAGAGTCCAAAAGAATCAAATAAATTTGATAAAATTTGCATTATATTAAGTCATGAATTCATACCACTCATGCTCTAGTCTCTTAGGGAGTGAGTTTAAGGACTTAGTTTCCTTCTAAATAAACAACAACCTAGCCATCTTGAAAAGCATAAGACTTGCCTACATAGATTTAAAGCGTAGGAGGAGTTAGTCACTCAAAAAGGGTTAAGTCAACAACAGTATTATCCTCTAAGGATCATTATCTCCCTTTGCTTAGATTTAGGTCGTGCTTTGGCCCTCATCGAAGCTCCCTAGATTTAGGATCTGGGGTTGCAATTTCTCTTTGTGAGTTTCAAGCATAAATCCTCACCTCATAGGCATTTTCACAATCTTATGTTATAGAATTATAAGCCATAACAATCTAATAAAATGTCAACTCAAATAATTACCTCTCTTCAATTTTAAAAATATAAAGCCTAATTATAAGATAGACTGGAATGCTCGCTAGGCTTCCTAATAACATTATCATTTCCTACTTTCTCCCTTTGGATTCCAAAAATAAGTCATCTCCTTGATCTATCCTATTTGATTTTCTAAAATAGCTAATCCTTTGGTAATCTTAATCTTGAAATCTTTAGAGACCCTAATTATCTACTTTAATCGAGAGTATTCTTAAGGAATTCTCATTTCTTAGGATGTAATTAACTATGGGGGCTTCCCTCCATAAGAAACTTAATGAACTTGGCTTAAAATAAACCCTAATTTACTTTTCCATGTAAAGTACAGGAAATATCTCTAGTATATTTGAAGTCCAATCATGCCTTAGGAGCCCTTATTAGGTGATTAGGTCTATTATAGGGGGTGATTTCTATCTTTCAAGATAGTACATCATTTCTTAATATTGTACCCGATTACTTCAATAAGTACCCCCTAAGATCTATGTGGTGTCTCACATCCCAGAAATAAACACCATAGATTTTTTTGGCGACTCCGCTGGGGATGGTTCCTCTCTCTATCTTTAGTAGACAATTATTATCTCCAAGCATCGATAGTGGACTTATATAGGCCTGAGACTATCATTCTTTCTGTTGACACTTAACTTAGTTCATCCTTAAGAAAAACTTGCCAACATCCTTTATGTTTTAGGACCTCACTGTAGTAAAATCTTGGGGTTCCCCAATAGGTGAAAATTAAAATTAATCAAATAATGGAGATGACCAAAATTAAGAACCTCTTCACCATATTGATGGTGAGGCAAGGTTCATCCCATGAACAGTAAGAAAATAAAGCCCTTCTAAAATTAACATGTCTTTCCAAAAGCACTTTTTCAAAATCCATATTATAGGAGATCTTTACACCAAAATTTCTAAGAAATTTTCAAAAAGGCACAAAGCACATATAACCAAACCTCGTTTAAAAAATCCTATGATTGTTACATGGAGGTTCTTTTTAAAATCAAAATTAACCATTTTTAATGTCTTTTTCAAAAGCACATTTTCTTTGGAAATAGCTATCCCCATCCCGCACACTCAAATTTGTTGGATGGAGATTCTATTTTTGAATTAAATCATAACATAAAATTGAAACTCCACTTAGGATACTTCACATGTGCTAGAGTTGAAGTTTTCCTCCTTTTCAAAAAGTAATAAATTATACACACACAAAAGAGAAGTCAAGACATATTTGAACCCCCCACTTGACACACTCAAATTTGTTAAATAGGAGTTCCCCTTCCCTTGGAGAAGGTAAAGCAAATTGAATTCTATTTGACACCATTAGCATTTGTCTGATAGAACTCCTTCTTGCCAAAGTCTTGGACTTCAAGACACATTTGGATCTCATTTGACATGTCCAAGTATGTCAAATGAGAACCCCTTGAAAATCATAAGAACAAATTGAACTCCATTTAACATAAGTTTGTTAAATAAGTTTTTTCTTTCAAAATCATAAACACATTTGACTTTCACTTAACATACCAAATTTGTTAAGTGAGAGTTTCATTTTCAAAAATCATAAATACATTTTACTTTCATTTAACATACCAAATTTGTTAAGTGAGTGTTTCATTTTCAAAAATCATAAACACATTTGACTTTCACTTAACATACCAAATTTGTTAAGTGAGAGTTTCATTTTCATAAAGCATAAATACATTTGACTTTCACTCAGCATACCAAACTTGTTAAGTGAGGGTTTCATTTTCAAAATCATAAATACATTTGACTTTCACTTAACATACCAAATTTGTTAAGTGAGAGTTTCATTTTCAAAAATCATAAACACATTTTACTTTCACTTAACATACCAAATTTGTTAAGTGAGAGTTTCATTTTCAAAAATCATAAATACATTTGACTTTCACTTAACATACCAAATTTGTTATGTGAGAGTTTCATTTTCAAAATCATTAACACATTTGACTTTCACTTAACATACCAAATTTGTTTAAGTGAGAGTTTCACTTTCAAAATCATAAACACATTTGACTTTCACTTAACATACCAAATTTGTTAAGTGAGAGTTTCATTTTTGAAATCATAAACACATTTGACTTTCACTTAACATACCAAATTTGTTAAGTGAGGGTATCTTTTCAACACACATTTGATCCCTATTTTAACATACCAAATTTGTAAAATAATGATCCAATTTTTCATGTCAAACCACACTCAAGCTTTTTCTTAACATACCAAATTTGTTAAGTGAGAGTCTCATTCTAAAAGAAAAATAAACATATCTCGAACACATTTTGAGCTTTCACTTAACATACCAAATTTGTTAAGTGGGACTCCCATCTTCAAGAAAAAGAAAATCTATCTCACAATCACATTTGACTTTCACTTAACATACCAAATTTGTTAAGTGAAAGTTTCATCATCAAGCACAAATTAAACACATGTGGCCTCTAGTTAACATACCAAATTTATTAAGTAAGAAGTCCCATTTTCAAATCAAAATATCACACAATCAAATCTTCACAAGCAAAAATATTTCAAATACACAATCACAACCTCTTCTTAACATACCCGAATTTGCTAACTAGAGATCTTTCAAATTGTCAATATTTTTTAACAAGATGAACAAAACACAAATATCTCCAAGAAAATCACTCCTCAAATTTTAGAACCTCACCCAACCTACCTAAATCGGTTGAGTGTGGGTTCTAAATTGAAATAAAATGGCAAAGACTCTCCTCAATATCCAAATCTCTCTAATTAACCCCACTTAACATATTTGAATTATTGAGTGTGGGTTCAAAACTCCAAACATCTGTTACTTGCATGGAACAAATATCAAGGTAGAAATCTGATATAAGTTATATTTCAACAAATGCAGATATACATCTCAGATTACTTAGTGCAGTCTTTTGCAGCTAGCAGACATGGCTTCATAGAAGTTTGTTTTCACTTTTCCATTTAGGATGGATTTGGCCTTGGATCAGGCTGGCCTCCCTCAGACTGACTCCACCCATCTAGTGTACTTTGGCTGAGGATTTGAGGGATCTCGCATTACCTGCGATGGGGCGCCCCTCACTACTATTAGCTGAGATAAGGTGGCTGAGCACAAGCCAATAATCCAAATTAACTTACCTTTTGACATTGAGTATCCTTCCCTAAAGAGGAAGGTCGTTGAGGTTTCACCAGTCAGTCCAGTCCCTGCTCAGTTAGTTGTTCCCACAGCCTCTCGGGTGCATGCTAGCACCTCCTTGATGGTACCCTCTAAGGAGAAAGCTATCTTGGCTTCAGAGATAGCCTCCCTTACCTTCGAGGTTCGATCTAGCTCTCACACCACCTTACTAAGATGTACACAGCGCCGCACACAGTGATGCAACAAAAGCTGCAAGATCAAGCAGCACCACAATTGTGCCAGCCGAGAGTTAAATGATGCATCCCACATTACAAAGGAAGGTTCCTCCCATGAGGTTTAGAAACCACCACCCTCTCGATTAAATGGAGAGGAGGACTAAGGATTCCCACCTCCTCCACATACTCACACCATGAGTTCGACTACAGGAGAAAGTCTCAGACGATCTTGATAGTATTACCAGGCGAGTACAGATGTTCATTATCTGATACATTAATTGAGTTGAGTTCTATCATCCCAGGAGTGTTACCAGGCACTTTTGTAGTGATAGATCATTAGAGGTCCAGGTAGCAGTTCAGTTAGGGAACAAGGAGTGACAGAGGTTTTCCAGACAGTTGACAGTCTCTGCTCTAGTCAATTTTATGAGTCATCTGCCATGTGGTCGACAAGACTGATAGTATGCTGAACCACCATGGAGAAAATCCTTGGTGAGGGTAGAGTTAGTGTTTTCTCCACTACACTGATCCACCCCTCGCCCACCATCACCTATTCAAGTCTCGCCATCCACCATGCCCACAAAAGAATAGAAGACAACATCTAGGGAGAAGAGAGCCCCATAGGTGATCTGGCTACGGCCAAAGCCACTTCATCTACTCCACCAACTGAAGTGAGGGAAAGTTCCCCTACTCGACCTCCTACTTCAGTCTTGGTGAAGAAATAATAGAGACCCCACAGTGTCGTAGTCACACCACCACAACCACCACCATTAGAGGCAGTGATAACATCATCTGTAAAAGGGGAAGGGGATACTTCTACAATCCCCCTGGTAGTGGATCTCCCAAGGGACACTACTCCACCATGAGACAGCCATGAGCATGTCTCTTTTAGTAGTCATGATCCTCCCAGAGCCAACACTCAAGTGATGACAAGCAGCAGCAATGCCGTGAGCAGCCTCCACTCCAGCGCATATTTTTTACCGACGACACTATTCTAGAAGAGATTCTGGAATAGTACTTTACAGAGGTGAGAGAGCTTTTAGGGAGTGATCGATCAGATTGTGAGGAAGGAAAGGTCAGCTTCGATCCATATGAGGATGATCTTCTTGAGGATTCAACCGAGGTCCACATGGTTGATACTAGGAGCTCCCTTCATAAAGATTAGCATAATTAAGAAGGTATTATTGTTGAGGAAGACGATGCCATACATTCAACCCAACACCCCATAAAGAAGGATGATCAAATTAAGAGATGGAGAAGAAGAAGACTTGTTAGCACCCATGCACTTCAAAATTAGCTCAAGCTCAAGATATATTGATAGAGATAGATCATCCCATGGCATGTCCTAGATCAACCCAAAAGCACTTCTCCGAGATCAAGACAAGAGGTTTCATAGGTGGTGGACAGCACCTCCATGCAAGAAAAAGATATCAAGCAATTGGTGGAGCAGCAAGTGAAGGATGCATTGGCATAAGCTCGATGTGGCTCATCTATTCCAAAGGGTAGACCCTACCTAAAAGAATTTTATGGTGTCCAATATCCTAAGGGTTTTGTGCCTCCTTCCTTCAAAATTTTGATGGCGGGAACGCACATAGCACACTGGATGTTACAAGGTGGTAAATTTTTGTCTCTTTGTAAGTAGTCTGACAGGCATCATATTTGATTGGTACACTGAGCTACCTAATGGTTCAGTGAAGACATTTGCTAAGTTGGAGCAGCTCTTTATTAAGAGATTTGCTAGAGCTCAGCAAAGGGTAACTATGGGCGATCTCGTTATAGCTCAACAATACCCCGATGAGTCCCTTGTTGATTACATTCTTAGATGACACAATTTAAGTATGAAATGTGAACCACAGCTCTCTGAACAACATGCCATTGAAATTTTACTCAAAAATATTAATGGCACAGTCGCCTTCATGTTTAAAGGGTTTACTATTAAGATATTTGAGAAATTAATTAATAAGATAGCTAGTCTACAAGGAGTGGTCAAACACTTACATTTCCAAGATCAGTCAGTGAAGCCCAAATCGCAGAAGGCATTTGAGAAAAATCCAAGGGTAGTCACAAAAAGGACAAGGGGAAGCAGCCTGTGGTTTAGCAGATGCACTGAGCTCACCTCCTCTATCACCTCATTTGCCACTACCTCCACCATCATATCAGCCACCTCAATTTCCACGCTCCACCGCCACCGCCGCCAGTATCCCCATCCACCATCAACATGATCCCCACCCACAAAGATAGTACTTTATCCACCAGTAGCTATCATTTACCTATTTGCCAATAAATTGAATAAGCCTTATTCAAGAGAGGTAGTCGAAGATCTTTAAGAAACTCTTAAAGAAGCACTTTTTAGTGAGAGCCTAGGAGGCCAGAGGATGTAAGCAAGAGTCATGATCTAAACTTTTACCCCTACCACCGCATGCTAGGTCATGTCTTAGAAGATTGCTTTACCTTTAAAGGACTAGCTTGAGCATAGCTACAAGTCAGGTGCCATTGTCATCCCTAAGGAATATTTACTAGAACAACTCTCCCATTTTGTTAGGTAATCTTGGGGATACTATCATTTAAGATAGAAGGTTGGGATATCTTATCCCAACCTCAAAAAATCATCTCTAAGATCAAAAGTTACTCTGTAAAGCAACTCAAACCTCCAACCAAGGAAGGTTTGCAAGTTGCTAAAGAACAACTTAAAGGAGGTGCCCAAATAAAGCCACCTTACTTGCCTTGGATAGCATAGTAGCACAACCATCATCAAAGTCCAGCACTTCATCCACTGTTGGAGCTACTACTTCTTCCTCCACTTGCTCCTCTTCTACCAGCAAGAGCATTATATTAATGGACAAGGGCACTAAAACCCTTACCTCGCTTACTTTATTAGATTTCTATCATGTACCTCCATCTAAGAAGAAATCAAGAAAGCACTTACATCTTGTCCACTTCTGATACTCTAGATTTTATTCCTCTTGAAATCTCTCTAAGTCTACAGAATAATAATGATAACTCTAATTCTGATCAATCCTTTCTAATTTAGAAATGGATTTTCCATTCCTGAATCATTTAGGTTTGCCCATTGAGATTGATTTGGAGTCATCTGACTTTGATGATCCCATAGGAGAAGTAGTAGGTGAACTGAGGTGTAGAACTTTCCACTAAAATCATCTCAAAGTCATTGAAGTCAACCTCCACAGTGGCAAAGTTCTACCTCATAGGGAAGCACCTCAGGATAAGGGTAAACAAGTCATTAGTTCTAGTGATCAAGAAACTCCTCCACAGGATGCTCCAACCATGGATATGCTTGTGGAGGATCAGCCCAAAGTTGACTACAATGTCCTCGTTTACCAAAGAAAGTTGACATCTAAATTAAGCATATATGATGCCATTATCTTATCCAAATAGATGAAAGAGTCATTGATTAAAGCTCTTCTTGATCCATAAATATGATTAGCTCAGTTGACCACTATTGGAGAGGAGGCAAGTTATTCAAGAGTAGCCCATGGAGTTACATTCATAGATGAAGACCTTCTTTTGGGGATAACCTAGCACAACCGTCTCCTTTACATCATAATAGACATGGGCATATTCAGGCTCTCTAGGGTATTTGTTGATCAAGGTGCATCAGTGAACATTATGAGTCTAAAAACCCTTGCCTACTTGAGGATCGATATCTCTAAACTCTGAGGAGATCGGATGATGTTGAGAGGATTCAATGAACAAGGCTAGAGGGTTTTAAGCTCCATATTGTTACCACTAAAGATAGATGATTGGAATACAGAAACCAAGTTCTACATAATATATTCAAATACATCTTTCACTGCTTTGCTCGATAGGCCTTGGATATATGCAAACAACATTGTTCCATCTTCTTTGCACTAGTGCATCAAATTCAGAAGAGGTGCAATCGAGTATTGTGTCAAAGGATACTTGAAAAAATTCTCAGTTAGAGAGGTCAAGATTTATAAAGATACAACCTACTAACTTCTTCCAAATCAAAAATTCTATTCTTATGAGCTTGGTGAATGTTCAAAAACAAAAGAAAAAGAAATAAAAGAAAAAGAAAAAAAAAGAAAAAGAAAAAAAAAGAAAAAAGGAACATAAAATGAAAATGCAAGTGAGGGAGAATCAGACATCGAGGAAGAGGTAGAGACATGTTACCCCATTTCCTCATATGATCACATGGGTAGGATGACTTGACCCCACCGTAGAGAGAGGAGGCAAATCTAGAGGTGAGATGGAAGACCTCCTTATTAGCCTAAGGAGTACCACAGCACCCTTGCTATCCACATAGACTTAGAGTCCAATTTGGAGGATGAGTCTCATGTGGTTAGCACAAAGACCAACCCCTCTCAGTGGGTCCCTTAGAAAGTGACATTCGAGCTAGACAGTGATAAAGATCAGGCCTCCAAGCAAAGCATGAAAGTATCTGAATCACTATTATGTAGAATAGTCAGGCAGCAGTTGGGAACTTTAGCTCTAACCTCACTTTCTTTCTAAAAAGTTGAAGGTTTAGTAGTTAAGGAAGCCCCAAGTCATCCACATGTCAAGCCAAAGAGATTTTTATTGGGAGCATCATCCCCATGTCAGGAAGCCGATGTAGAACTTGAGGATGATTCATATAAAGATTTAATAGAATTACCTGTTGATTGGTACTCACCTTGTGTTCTTAATTTTTCTAAGAAGATATTAATCCCACATGCTTGGTTTAAATATAGGTCAGACTACTTTGAAAGGCTATGGGACAACCAAACCAAAAATCATCAATCAAGTCCAGGACTAGGATTCAGCACAGTGGGTCCAATCGATGATGACAACCATTTGCTAGTCATCATAAATTATTTGAAGTCTGATAAGTTCTTCTCAAATCATGCTAACTCTTATGAGGAGGGATGTTTAGAAACTTTAGATGACCCAAGTGAGCCTGAAGTTAGAGATGCACCACCGAGTTTGAAGAAGAGATTAGATCAACCATCGATGAGCTCAAAGAAATCAAGGGGAATCAAGAAGATCCACATCCAACATACATCTTCTTCAATGAAGAAGAAACCAATGATTAGTTAGGCTATTGAAAGGACGCTTTGCATAGAATTATGAATAAATGTATAGTTTATCTCCTGACATAGCAGTCCACAAACTAGCAATAGAATCTAATGCTAACCCTATCAAGTAGGCTCCTAGACGCATGTGATTAGACATTGAACAACAAGTCACTTCTAAAATCAAAAAATTGATCGATGCTAGTTTTATCAGGGAAGAAAAATATCCTACCTGGTTGGCTAGTGTCATCTTAGTTAAAAAAAAGAATGGCCAATTTGGAATATGCGTCAATTTTAGGGATCTAAATAACGCATGTCCTAAGGATGAATTCTCACTTCCTATACCAGAATTAATGGTGGATATTGCTCATCTCATGCAGTATTCTCCTTTATGGATGGATCATCCGGCTACAATCAAATCACGATGGCCCCCCAAGAATGAAAGAAACACTACTTTTTGAACCCCGATCAGAATTTATTATTATAAAGTCATGCCTTTCGACCTTAAAAATGTCGGTGCCACATACCAGTGGGCCCTAACTTGAATCTTCAATGAACTCATTAATCATCAAGTTGAATGCTACATCGATGATCCCATTATCAAAAGCAAAGAAAAGGAAGACCATCTCTTTGACTTAACAATAGTTTTTGAACAGTTAAGATAATACAACCTCAAAATGAACCCCCTGAAGTTTGCATTCGGAGTAGCTTCGGGGAAATTCCTTGGGTTTATTGTTCAACACCAAGGAATAGAAATCGATCCAGAGAAGATCAAAGCTATCTTAGAAATGCCACCCCCTAAAAGCCTAATGCATCTCAGGTCATTCCAAGGGTAGTTGGCATATCTAAGATGCTTCATTTCTAACCTATCAGAAAGATGCCAATCATTCTCAGTACTTGTCAAAAAGGATGCCAAGTTTAAGTGGGATGACAAGATGTTTTGAAGACATCACGACCGATTTACCGCCTAGCAGCTCTATCCTAAGCAAGACATTGATCCTCTACACATTTGCATTAGATGACTCCATTGGCACTTTGTTAGCCCAAGCTAATGACAAAGGGAAAAAAAATGCTCTCTATGACCTCAGTCATCATCTAATCCCTGCTAAGGCAAATATCCACCTATTGAAAAGCACTGCCTAGCTTTAATCTTTGCATCCCAAAAGCTACGACACTATATGCTTTCTTATAAGGTAAATCTGATCTCTAGAATCAATCCACTATAATATCTCATGACACGGTCGACGCTAACCGGACGGTTGGCATAATGGTTTATGATTTTATCTTAGTTTGGTATCATATTCATACACCTTCATGTTGTGAAAGAACAAGCACTTGTGTATTTCTTAGCAATCCATCCATTCCCTACTGATTCTTCGCTTAATGATGATCTCCTCGATGAACAAATCATAAACTTAGGGGATACTAGTGCTCGCCATTGGGAGATGTACTTTGATGGTGCAGCTTCCTCTCAAAGAGGAGAAGAACCATAATTTACTATCCTAAGGAAGGCAGTTGTAGGAATAGTTATTCTAACTCCAGACCGCGATGTGATGAGATTCTCATATCATCTGTCCAATCCATGCACCAATAATGAAGCCGAATATGAGGCTCTAATTATCAGTCTGGAGTTAGTCATTATACTATGCACCTAGAGAATCAACATCTTTGGGGATTCTCAGTTAGTCATCAACCAAATGGCTGGATCTTATAAGGTTCCAAACCCTAAGCTCCATCATTACCATGAGTATAACATGGAGTTATTTGTCCAAATCTGAGAGGTTACCATCTACAAGATTCCTCGAGGAGAAAATCTAGTAGCACATGCATTAGCCAAGCTTGCCAAAGAGTTGGCATGTCCGGAAGATGAGTCCATTCCAATAATGGTCCAAAATAGACAAGTCTTATCTCTTATTGATGCAAAACTCATCGAGAGATTTTCTCTTGAATGGGAGGTTGTCATTGCCAAAAGGATGGGGAGTCAGATTGGAGGCAACCATTCATGGATTTTCTACATACTGGCAAACTACCTCAAGAGAAATCACTAGCACATTAGGTGAAGTAGAGAGCCCTTTCATATGCTCTCATGGATGGCACCTTGTACCGATGATCCTTCAATCATATGTGGTTACAATGTCTGAACAAACATGAAGCCCATAGGATCATGACCGAGGTACACTCAGGTTTATATGAAGCACATCAATATGATCCAAAGATGAAAGCCAAGATCAAGAGACTAGGATACTATTGGCCTTCGATGATCACAGACTACATGGATGTAGCTAGGAGATGCCACCAATGTCAAGTACATGATGTGGTCCTACATCAACCGTCCAACATTCTACATCCTACATATACCTCATGGCCATTTGAGTGTTGAGGTACCAACATAGTGGGTCTGATCGATCATCCTTCTTCCAAGGGTCACCGGTTTATTCTAGCTACCACCAACTACTTTTCCAAGTGAGCTGAGGCAACCCCACTCAAAGAGGTCACAGCTCAGCATGTGCTTTAATTTTTCAGGAATCATATCAATATAGGTTCACGGTGCCTCGATGAATTATATCCGATAATGGTACTGCATTCAAGAGAATTGAAATCAACAGCTATGCTTGGAGACACAGCATAGATTGAAGATACACTACCATCTACTATCCAAGGGAAAATAGGTTAGTAGAAGCCTTCAACAAAACCCTCATTCAAATATGAAAGAAGACACTATATCACAATAAATAATGATGACATGAATAGTTAGTTGAAGCCTTATGGGCATACTGCACCACCTATAGAACTCCAACGCAGTCCACCCCTTTCTCCTTAGTGTATGGGTCCAAAGTCATTCTACTATTAGAAGTCCAACTCCCATCACTAAGGATAGTCATGGTAGTAAAATCATAATAGAGCAGAACACCAAGTTGCGGTTGGAAGAGCTCAAAGGTTTGGAGGAGAGACACCTCTAGGCATGCCAGAACTTTGAGTTGTACAAAGTAAAAATGATTCAAGCTGATAATAAGTTGATCTATCCTAGAGCTTTTCAAGTAGGAGAGCATGCTTTAGTTCTAAAAAGACCAATTGTTGACCATCAAAAGATGGGACGCAAGTTTGAACCCACTTGGGAAGGCCCTTATGCCATAGAGAATGCCTACCAAGGAGGATCTTATCAACTCATAAATTATAAAGGACAGTGCCCGAGGCTTCCAATCAATGCTCTCTACTTAAAGAAATATTATCCATAAATCTTATTTGAAAATAATTATTAATAATTTTTTTTTTCATAAGAAATTTCATCTCTTATGTGTTAGAAGCATCTTTCTCTTGCGAATCCACAATGATGTGTTTAGGGTAGGTATAAGAGAGCCCAAGAGGCATCCTATCACTCCATAAAACAAACATAAACTGCAATCGATCCACCAGTACTATTAGGATAGGTGTAAGAGAACCCAAGAGGCATCCTATTCTAACTAGTACAACTAAGTTAAGAACCCAAGTGACATCCTTTCTTGGTGGAGTCACAATTGCCCCTGCAGCACCATTTTATCCATTATTCTACGTGTTTAGGGTAGGTGTAAGAGAACCCAAGTGGCATCCTATTCCCTCTTTCACAACATAAACAAACACATATTTTTTATCTCAGGCTATTTTGATGTGAGAGCAACCACCCCCTCAGCACTCACTCATTAGTCGCCTAGGGAAGGTCCGACATGCCTTGCTAATGTGTCACCCCAATGGTCACTTATCTAGCGGATGTGAGTCCCCACACTTTTATGCTTGACTTGACCATTGTAAACTGATGAGTGTCTTGTTAGTTTGGTAGGCCTCACTGCGTAGCCAGTAACCTACTTCATGTTGACTTTGTTTAAGAGGATGAAAGTCTACATGCTTTCTTCTTGAACTAGCCATCATGCACTGACTAGGTCGAGTATATTTAAGGTTTAGGATAATTCCCCCAGTGGATCCTTTCTTGTTAACTACTTCAAGCCTAGGTTTGGTCCCTATGCAAGACCCCTCGCTTAGTAGTCGCCCTAGGTCGGATGTCCCCTGTCGAGCCAAAGATAGACTATCCCGGTGATCAGTTCCACTTTAGAGAGATGTAAGCCTACATGCCCTCTTTCTAGATTGATTATCACAAACTTATGAGCACCTTAGGTTTGTTGGATATCGTCATGCTGATGGCGACCCACCTAGTGGATACACCACTCTTGGAAGATGTGAGTCCCCGCTCTTTCTCCTTGAGTCAGCCACCGAATACCTATAGGCTTTCTTTTATAGGGTCCTAGATAAAGCCCTAGTGGCACCTCCCCCTGTGGGTACTCTATTTGGATCACGTCCTTAGCGACCCCATTTAGACACTACCCTAGTTATTTCTGGATTGGACAATCCCCCTTTCCTAGTAACCACCCCTATGGTTGGAGTATTTTTTCAGCGGATGCGCACATTCTCCCTTGGTCAAGTAAGTCTGAGATAGGACTGGGCTGATATAAGCTCCTTCTCAGTGTGGTCCATCACAAACATATAGGGTCCACACAAATATAAAGTAAACAAAATATATCATCGCTTGTGGATTAGGAATTCAAGCCCCCAAGTTCTCCCCTAAGTGCATCCTATCTTGGCGTGTCGAAAACTCCTTATAGGAATTACCTTACTACTTTGAGTTAAGATAAGTCCCAAAGTCAGCACTCTCTCAGTAGTCACCCTTAGGTTGAGTTCGATTTATTGTGCCACCAACAGGTCACCCTGGCGATCATCCTTGCTTTGAAAGATATAAGTCTATTACGCATTCTTTCCAGCACGATCATTACAAACTGATGGGCAGCTTTAGGTCGAGTCCAGTTTATTGTGTAAGCGACCAATCACCCCAGTGGTTTCTTATTTAGGAAGATGTGAGTCCCCGCACTTTCTTCCTAACTTGACCATTGCAAACTGAAAAGCACCCCTTAGGTTGGTTAGTTCTACCTAACGGCTAGTAGACTATCCCTTTGGATTTGTAAACCTAAGATAGGTTTAGCGAGAGCTCCTTCTTAGATCCATCGCACAATAGGTCCATCTAAAATTAAATTAATTCTGACTATTCTTGAGTTGATATGAGTCAACAGGGGCATTCGCATAAATAGTCACTTTAGGTCGGTATTGATCTATTACATCATCAGCAGATCACCCCAATGGTTGATCCCTACTTTGGAAGATGCAAGTCTGCTATACTTTCTTCCAAGTATAGTCATTGTACACCAAAAGGCAACCCTTAGGCTGAATAGTCCTACCTTGTGACTAGTAGATTACTCATTTGGACTTCTAAATCTGAGACAGATCAAGGCCGACATAGCTCTTTCTCAGTGGGTTCATCGCACGCCAACAGGGTCCACAACATAACACACCAAATTAAATTAAATCAATTAAAATCAAATTAATATAAATCAAATTAATCATCAGGACTACTCTTGAGTTGAGGTAAGACCCCCTGCAGCACTCACTCAGTAGTCTCCTTAGGAAGGGTTCGATTTGTTGCGCCGTCGACAAATCACCCTAACAACTGATCCCTACTTTGGAAGATGTAAGTCTGCTATGCCTTCTTCTTAGTATAATTATTGCACACCGAAAGGTGACCCCTTAAGTTGGATAGTCCTACCTTATGGCAGGTAAACTACCTCTTTGGACTTATAAATCTAAGACAGGCCAAGGCCCCGTGGCTCCTTCTAAGTGTAGTCCATCGCACACTGACAGGGTCTATAATAAAATAAATTCAAAACCAACCTCCCCAGTGGAGTCAAATTAAACATATCAAACAAACCAAATTTCTTCCTGGTGAGGTGCAAATCAAATTATCCTCCCCAGTGGAACCTAGATCTAAATCAAACAAATTCAATCAAGTGTACATTCCCAGTGGATGCTCTCAATCTAGAACCCTTCTCCACAATGGAGCCATAAAAAATTAAACTAACCTTCCTAATGGAGTCTAATCAAACAAATTAAAGAAATCCAATCAAATTCTTATCCTTAGTGGATAGCCCAAACCTGCATCCCTAGTGGAAGGTTCACATACCCAATCCTTAGCAGATTCGAGCACATATCCCGATATGCCTCCACATCAATTAAAATGAAATAAATTAAAATCAGTTTGATCTTGATCCCCATCAAATTATAAATTCTTATCCCTAGTGGATACACATCCAAACAAATCATACTCATAATCAAACTCAGATTAATATCCTCAGCGGATAGCTCAAACCTGTTTCCCTATAGAAAGGTTCATGTACTCAATCGCCAGCGGATTCCTTCTTGCTCTCTTATGCCCTTGGCATAAAGAGAGCTGCATCACACTAAGATTGTAATCCTATCTACCTCTCGGGTCCAGGAATAGATCATTTTACGTTAGTGTTTCTAATCTTCTAGATGTTGTTGATCATTTTGGTCAATGCTAAAACGTGTGGTGTGCCTTGTCAGTTACACCACACCTATTGGGGATCCTTTTGTTGAACTCACTTTTGGAGTGAGCTCTTAACCTCCTCTTCTTAAACTTAGGACTCTTCTAGACACAAAGAACTCCTTAGTCATAAGACACTTTTAGTGATTAGGTGAACACTTAAAATAAGCCTAGAGACTTAGAAATGTTAACCATAAAATTAGGCTTAAGAAAATCACCTATCCTATAGCCTAAACCCACTCCATATACACCGTCTCAAATCAAACCTAGATTCAAATCTCAAACCAAACCTCAAATTCAAATTCAAATCAAATGATTGAAATCAAATTTTCAAATAAAAATATTTATCAAATCAAATCAATTCTTTATAAATCAATTATTTATATAAATATAAATGAAATCCAAATACCAAAATTATATCAATCAAAATCAAATCAAACTCTTAAGCCTTTTTAAAATCAATTATTTTTGATTTCTTTTATTCACCATTAAATATAAATAAAACCTACAATCATCAAACCAAATGTAAGTCAACCCAAGTCAAGCCTAACTTAACCCTTTTGACTTAAAACTTTCAATGGAGCCAAAACTTATTGGACTCCAAATTGATTGTCATTGAATTTATATTTCAATCTAGGGCTCATATATATGTTCAACTAAACTCAAATCAAACCAAAACCAAACCAATTAACCCACTTAAGTCCACTTGACCCAAAGTGGCCTAAAGGACACATTTGAGTTAACTTCCAATCTAACCCAAATTAGATTGAACCAAGCTCACCAAAACCTTCCATCATGATTATTGATCACCCAGAATGATCAATTACAATCAATTGGGTCAAACTAAGTCAACTTAGTCATTTGACCAAGTCAACCATTAGCCCAAATGAACCAAAACTAGCCAAAACTCACCCTACACCAGATTGATTGAAACTAATGATTTGAATCAACCCAAAATCAATATTTAAATATGACTTGACTACCAATTGAGCCAAACCAAGCCCAATTGGCCATTCAATCCAAGTTGAACAAAATTGGCCTAAAGGACCAAATTGGGTCAAATCATGATCTAACTCAAATTGATTGCAATCAATGGCTCAAGTTCATTTCAAATTGATTATTGAACTTGACCAAAGCCATAATTGAGCCTAATTTGACCAATTGGTCAACTTGATCCAACTTAGCCCAAATTGGCCTAAATCTGAATTAAATCCAAATTGATTCAAACCAAAGAATAAATTCATCTTCAATTATTCAATTGAACATGAATCAACCCATAACCCAAGCCAATTTGGCCAAATTTGATCAAATTGGTCAACTTGACCCATTTGACTCATTTGATTCCAAATGAGCCAAAATCAATTCTAAACTAAATTAAATCAAATTAATCATTCCAAAACTCTTCAAATTATCATTTGAACCTAACCTAATCCTTAATTTGATTCAATTTGACCAATCAGTCCACTTAACCTGATATAACCCAATATGACCCATATGACCTAAATTGAGCCAAATCTTTTGAAACCAAGCCATGACCCATTGGGGGCTGATTAAACCTGACCCAAACCAATTTGGGATCACCACAAAATCAACCCAACCCAATTAAATCCCTCATGGATCCTCCCCCACATAGGATTCCACCCAGCCTCATTTAATTATCCCTATCACATGCATTTAACTCCTCCCTAACATTTGCATTCAATGGAGCTGATCATATGGCAGCAAGAGAGGACATTGGAGTAAAAATACAAAGCCCTCAATCAATCCATCATCCATACCAACCACCCCAAGCAAAATGACAACACTTTAGAGCAAAATAATTCAAGAAAGGGTGGATTTTTGGCCACTATTAAAGAAGGGAGAAATAAGGCCTCATTCCTCTTCCTCCTACCACTTTCAACCCTGCTCCATTCCCCATCTCTCTTGAGCCAAAAACATCAAAATTGGGTGGATTTTAGTGAGGAAATGGAAAACACCAGAAATTACATCATTCTGACATGAAGGCGAAGATCCATGCTCATTCTAAGGCCTTTTCCCCCACTCAATAGCATGCTCGGGTCATCACCACCATCAAAAAATCATCCCTAGTCAGGTAATTTTCAAAAACCATAGTTGGCCTTAGGATCCTTTATTTTTTATGATTGTTTACATAATTTTAGGAATTTATCCTAGATAATCCTACATTTTATATTTTATATCATCCTAATTAAAAAATAGAAGTTTTTTTTGGTGTGAATTGATGCAAAAATGAGTCTATTTGGATAAGTTTTCATCTAGAATTTCTCATTTTTCTCAAAATATCCCTTGGTTTTACAATTCACGCTGGCCGGACAGCAAAAGTTGTATGATCCTGTAGTTCATAGGATCGGAGGATCGTGCGTGATCATGTGACCGGACCTTGATCCCGGATGTTCGGATCGATCGATCTTGTGGTTCATGTGATCGGATGACGCGATGAACCAATCACGATCGATATGGGCGCAGTTACGTATTTTCGCGATCCTTTGTGCATGTGATTTTTCGCTCATTGTGCGATGGCTATCGAATCCACACTTGCATGCCCTACCTCGTGAATAATGTTGTGGCGCCATCAATCATACGTTATCCGCGTCAACACCTTATTAGTCTTTGAGTGGCTAAATAGAAAACTCAGTTTTTTCGTTTTTAAAAATTACTTAAATGACCTAAAACTTCAAAAATTCATTGAAAATAAAATACCAAACAAAAAATTATAAACAATTGCTTGTTGAATTCAACTTTTCAATTGCTTGTTGGATTCATCTTTTTGAGAGGAATCCAACAAACCCAGAATACCTAAATTTTACTGAATGGTTTGAGCTTAATTTTTGTTTTAGTAAAAATAAAGTTTCATTAATTACTCCAAAAATATAAATTAGATTGAGTTGAAATTTTCAGGGATTGAAATTAAAGTTAAAGCACACCTATGATAAAAATCTCAAGTAAAAAAGACTTTTGGATTGAGAGAAATTAAAATTTGAAATTCAGATTATCTATTTTAATAAAATAAATCAAATAAAAATCTAGAAATTTACAAAAAATTTTCAAAATGGCTTAAATCACTTTAGTTAACATCTAAGATCATAAAAAATAATAATAATAATAATATTTATTATTATTATAATATGATCTTCTCAGGCTTAATGAACCTACAATAAATATTTAGGGTTAAAATTTAACAAATTAAGGAATTAATTAAAATGAAATTTATAATAATATAAATAATAAATTAAAATCAGAAATGAAAAAACACTTAAGCAATCATTAATCAAACCTCAAATCAAAAAAATATCATATAATCCCTAGAGGAAATTAAATTAAATATGATTAAACCTATTTAAGTTAATAAAACTCAATTAAAGGATTAAATCTTAAATCAAACTTTAAATTAATCAAATCTAAAAAACTTTAACATGGTTCAAACTATTATAACAAAACCTGCACTAAGCATGGAATCTTAATCACATGAAACTCCTTAATGAATATAAATAAACTAAAATTAATTAATCATTAAGTAAACTAAATAGTTAAATTAATTATAAATCCAATACATCATAATCGTTTAATATTAATCGAACCAAATCAAACCAAATGAAGCTAAAGTGAACTTAAATAATTTAATATCTAAATTAATCCATTTGGAATACAAGAGTTACTCAACCATTAAATATTTCAACCTAATAACTAATCAAACCTTTTAATGAAATTAAACAAACATAATAAATAAATCAAATCAAATAAAACTCTAATCATAAATAATCAAACTTAATTGAAATAAACTAAATAGGTAATTCACTTAATAATAATGATGATAAAAATAATAATCCTTTAATCAAATCAAACTTAAGTAAAACAGTTAACTAAATCAAATCACTCACATATGTGAAATTAAGTCATTAATTAAACAAATCTTTAATTAATCTGATAATTCAAATTCAGTTTTCCTTAATCAAACTTAATTAATTAAACATTTAATTAATGCAAATTAATGAATTAATCCATCCATTTAATGAACCGAATTGATTAAAATAAACCCCATTAAAATTAATTCTTAAATCAAACTCAAATTAAATCTTTAATTACTCCTCTAATTAATTTAATCACACATCTCAAAATAAACCAATTAAGTTAATTAAATTAACACATTAAACTTAAGCTTAATCAAGCATAAATACAATTAAATACCAATAAAATCCTAAATTAAACATAAATAATTAAGTCATTAATTACATCATTAATATAAATAAATATAAAACCAAATTAAAAATTAAATAAATCTTCATGTAATAATTAACTTAAACACACTTCTTAGTTAAACTAGTTAACCTTAAGCTAATCCAATTAAATAAACGCCTAATTAATGCAAACACACTGAATTAATCCATCATCTTAATGAACCAAATTAACTTTTAAAATCAAATTCAAATCAAACAATTAATTAATCTATTAATTAATTTGATCACATATCTTAAATAAGCTACTTAAGTCAATCAAATTAATCATATTAAACTTAAACTTAATCAAACATAAATGCAATTAAATATTAATCAAAACCTAAATTAAACATAAATCATTTTAATTACATCAATAATCTAAACAAATATGAAATCAAATTGAAAATTAGACAAGTCTTTATAATTAACATAAGTACACTTCTTAATTAAACTAATTACATAATCACATTGAACCTAAGCAAACCCATAGACAAATAAAGCCAATCAAATCAAATTAAATTAAATTACGAAAGACTCTCATCAAGTTAATATGTAATCAAATCAAATCTCATTCAACCTACTTAAATAAGACAAACTAATTAACTATCTAATGGATGAAATCAAAATACAAACCAAACTTTGATAAACATGACAAATGGATGAGATTAAAAATAAAATCCTAATTATAAAGAATCAACCTCAATTAAAATCAAAATAAAATCTCAATTAATCTAATCCAATCAAATTATAAATAAATGAACCATAACCAAATCAAATAAACATAAAATTAAATCACATAATTAATCAAAGAAAAATATTAGATATTAATTTAAAAGAATCTTGAATTATTAAGATTTAATTAAACCAAAACATCTAATCTAAAATTAATCAATCAAAAACACATGAATTTAAACAAACTTAAACTTCATTGGATATTAAGGATATTGAATTATCAAGATTTAATCAAATCAACACATTTAATCCAAAATTAATCAATCAAACACATGAAGCTTAAACAAACTCAAATTCTAAATGCTAAATCAAATCAAATAAATTAAATCAAATGAATTACACAAATTCAAATGGGCTAATTAAGATACTTAAGGACCTTAGTTAAAACCCTTTAGGAGTTAGAATGTAGAATAGGGTGAGTTCTATCTACAAATGAAATTCATTCTACTCTTCATTCTTGAAAACCTAAACATCATTTTAACCAAATAAAGGTGAAATAAAAATAAAAATAAGTTATTAAATCATTTAAATTGAAATCACCCAAAGGTAAAATTTAAATAAATTCAAACTCCAAATTGAAAGTTAAACTAAAGAAGCCTAGTAATGTCTTGTCAAACAAGCCTTAAGCACGCACATTAGAATACTAAGTCACCACTTCTAATGCTAATTTAGGGCATTGTATGTATGATATTGTGTTTTATTTTGTGATGTAATATTTTAAAATGGATGTTAGGATGTATGCCTCATTGACTGGATGGTAGGCCGTGATTAGCCTAATCATATTTTATGCAGGGGGTTGTGCTTGAAGGGCCACAGTAATAAAAATACAAACACATTTGTTGTGCAGGTTGCTTAGCTCCTAAGCATAACTCACATTAGGACAGGTGGGCTTGGTTACCCATGTGTGGATCCTAAGTCCAAATTATTCATGTAATTTCTTGGGTTGTATGGTGTGTTTAGCTAATATTTATTTTGCATTATGAATTAGGATTAATGTTATGGGGTATTAGGATGAGCAGTGGCCAGAAGGCTTAGTCCCTGGGGTGCCCTGTGATGCTTTTGGAGTGAATCAAATCAAAAGGAAGAGAAAGAAGAAATGAAGAGAAGAAGACCCCCAAGGTATATATTATTTTTGTAATCTGGGATGTATAAGGATAGAGCTCGGCTACCCATCTTTTTTCTCTTTTCAGTGTGTACGACGGAAGCCGACCACACTAACCTTTTATTTTTTTATGGTATTCTATAAAATTATTTGATGTTGTGTTTAGATTGTTCTCTATATTTGCATGATTTTTATAATTTCTTCATGTTTGATGTTTGTATGTGTGGCCTGGATGCGATAGGCTCTTAAGAAGAAATTAATTTTTCTACCATAATTAATAACTCATAATTAAAATCTTAAAACAACTCATAACCTCACCATAAAGCTTAGGAATTAAATCAAGATAATAAAAATATTTAGCAATCCCTTAGCTATATGATTGAATGTACAACATCATGCATGTAATATTCTTCCACTCTTATTAAGAGGGGGCTTCCATCTATGCTAGAGAATAAAGGCTTAACCTATGAGAGAATTTGATGGAAGAACACCCCTTTCTCTCTTGATTTGGCCCATAATCAAGTTCTCATGCATTTAGGCATACAAAATCTCATAGCCTGTGTCAAAATAAAATGTATAAAAGAATCAAATAAATTTGATAAAATTTGCATTAGATTAAGTCATGAATTCATACCACTCATGCTCTAGTTTCTTAGGGAGTAAATTTAAGGACTTAGTTTCCTCTCTAAATAAACAATAGCCTAGCCATCTTCCAAAGCATAAGACTTGCCTACATGGAATTAAAGTGTAGGAGGAGTTAGCTAGAGGCCACTCCAGGTGATTGTAAGTCCAACAATTGGATGGTCTATCCTCTCTTGTGGAGTGTTGACCTTATTTTTAGGATGAGCTCTCAACCCTTTCATCTTAGACATACAACTCCTCTTAAACTTTAAGAGATATTTAGTCCTAAGACACACCTAGTGATTAGGTGGACACTCAACTTAGCCCTAGAGACTTAGAAGAGTTAGCCATAGGAATAGGTCATGCCTTATGGGTGTTAGGAAAATTTTTCTACCCTATAGCTCGAATCACATTCCTTACTTCCTTACTTCAAGTCAAACTCTAAATCAAATCAACATCAAACATAAATAAATTTCAGCTTAATTGATTTCTCCCAAACTCAAATCAATGCCACATGATTGAAACCCATGATTGAAACTTATGATTGAATCCCATGATTAAAATTTCAAATCTTGCCTAAGTCCTTAGTCCCCTCTTAAGGACTTAGCCTAAATCATGTTCAAATCAATTCAAAATCATGAAATTTTCTCACAAATTAATTATATTCTCATTTATATTCACACATATAAATTAAATATAAATTTAAATCAATCAAATCAAATTCTAAGTTAAAATTCCAAATTCCAAATATTTCTTGAGTCCTTTAATCCCCTCTTAAGGATTAGCATAAATCATGTTCAAATCAATTCAAACTCTTGACATTTTTTCACAACCCATTTATATTCTCATTTATATTCACATATATAAATGAAATATAAATTCAAATCAATCAAATCAAATTCCAAATTTAATTTCAAAACACAAATCTTTTCTAAGTCACTTTGATTTTCTCTTAAGGACTTAGCCTAGATCATGTTCAAATCACTTCAAACTCATAAAATTTTTTCATAACCCATTTATATTCTCATTTATATTCACATACATAATTGAAATATAAATTCAAACAACCAAAAATAACTCCAAAAATTATACTCAAATTCAATCAAAATCCAACCTAAGCCTTTCAAGTCAAAATCTTGAACTTAGCCAAAACAATTTCAAATCAAGCCAAACCCTTGATTTTTCTTCATGATTCAATCAATCAATCATGAATCCAAATATAAACATAAACTTCAATCACAAACCAAAACTCAATTCAAAAAAAAATCAAACTAAGTCAAACCATGTTCACTTTGAACTTGAAATTGTCAAATGAATCAAAACCCATTTGACTTCAAACCACTTATAAATGGATTTATATTTCAATCATAAGTCCATATGTGAGTTCAATCAAACTCAAATCAAGCTTTGACCAAGCCATTTGACCCACTTAGGCTCACTTGACCCAAAGTGACCTACCCCTGAGTCAAATTTAATCCTAACCAAATTGGATTGAACTAAGTCATCTAAGCCTCTCATCATGATCAACAATCATCATGAGATGATCAATCACTCAAATTGGGTCAAACCAAGTCAAACCTAAGGGTTGACCAAGTCAACACTTAAAATGAAACCCAACATAAAAATCCACCATAGGCCAAATTGATTGAAACCTAAGTTCATTCATGATCAATGTTTGAACTTGACCAAGTCAACATTTGGCCTAACTAGCCCAATTACTTGACCCAACTTGACCTAAAAGTCAAAATGTGTCAAAACTTGATCTAATTGATTGAAACCAATGGGTCAAGTTCATTCCAAATCACTTGTTGAACTTGACCAAAGCCTCAATTGGCCAACTAGACCTAACTAGCCCAATTGACCTGAACCCAACTTGACTAAAGAAGGTCAAATTGAGCCAAATATAAACCAAATTGATTGGAAACAAAGATACCAATCCATTTCATATGACCAACCAAACATGAACCCATGACCTAATAGGTCAAATGGGTCAAATTGGTCAACTTGACCCATTTGACCTAAATGAACTAAATTGAACCAAATTCAAACCCAAACTAAATTGAATCAAACCAAAGCCACCAAAATATTTCAAATGGTCATATGAACTTGACCCAATCCTTGGTCTAACCCAATTTGACCAATTGGTCAACTTGACCCAAGTTGACCCATTTTGACATAAATGGGTCGACATAAGCCAAACCATATCAAACCAACTCCAAATTCAATGAAACTTGGCCAAACATATTTATCGAACATGCCCAAATTGAAATCAAGGTCAAATGACCATTTTACCCTTAGGCCATAGGGTAATCCAAAATCAAAACCACTTGGAATTTGGTCAATTCTTTTTCATGGAAACTTGGCATCCTCTTAGTGGACCAAATGATCACTAATGGATCCATCAACAATGGGTTTGGGTTAGACCAAACAAACCATGCTTGAAATGGCACATGAATCCTCCACTTGTTTTGCACATGGGCAACCTCCTCACTCCTTCCACGGCCAAAATGAATGCATGATCAACCCTAACAAACCACTCAGGTAATTGGATCAAACAAAAGCTTTTCTTGGTCCCCATTGCAAGGGGAGATATACTCCCCTAATTTTGATTTCATTTAACTCTCCCAGAGAGGGGAAGTTAGAAATTCCTCAACCTCCCCAAGCTCTCCCAAGTAAGAACCAATTTCCCATCTCATTTCTAAAATTGAAAATGGGAGAAAAAAAATCAATCTCACTCACACTTCAAACCAAATTCCCTTTGCAAGCTCCATCAGAGCTCAATCGACTTATCAAAAGATTCCAAGTTCTTGGAAGGAGGGTGCTCAGACCAGATGAGCTCAAGTTGAAGGGTTTGGCCCATAGAAGACATCTCAAAGTCTCAAACTTAAAAAAGGTTCCCTACAGAAGCTTCTCAGGGGTGCATGGTGATCACCTCCATGAGGTTAGCCATTTTTTTTTCAATGTTTTGGACCTTTGTAAAGAATTTTAATCCCATGAATTCTAGCCATTAGATGTGCTTTCCATGTTAGATGGTGTGGGTTGATCAATCAATCCTCAACTCGATCATTTCTAGAAGATGGACGGTGTCCATTCTCCACAGGAAAATATAGGGATGAATCTCTGGCCATCCATCCACACATTTTGGATGGACGGTTGTGATTAAAACATGCAGATCCATCGAATTTATCCTTTAAAATGACCTTTAATCATCGTTGATGGATGGGGAGAAAGCGCATATGCGCGATTGGTGACGATGTCAAGTTAAAGATCTAATCTCTTATAGCTCCCACATGCGCGTCGTACATGGCGTCGAATTAAACAAATTAGGCTATTAAATGTTCTAATTATTTATAAAAATTTCCTAAATTCATATCTAAGCATAGAAAAATCAAACAAACATGAAATAAATTGCATTAGATAGATAATTAAATATAGAATATTCTAAAATTGATTTCAATGGATTTAAATAGTGCTTTTTTTTCTGAATTTAGGTTTTATTGGGAATGTTATTTTGCTAATTACCCTCTAATTACTCCACTGATTAATCCCAAACTTCTTGTATGAATTAGTGGGTGGGATGACCCTACCTTTCTTGGGATTTATTGGTTGGTTTTCTATTCATTCATCACTTTCATGTAATTAAGCTTAATTAAGGGCATAATTAGTGGTTTAACCCTCTGATTGAGTCAATTAAGTTAAGTGAATATGAGGTTTAGAGAATAATTTTGGGATACTTTCCTTAAGATATTCCTTAAACCCCTTTTCTTCCTTAATCCATCCTTAATTAAGGGTTAATTCACTAATTACCCCTTAATTAATTTCATAAAATTCTAAAACTTTCCAGAACTCAATTAATCTATCTTGGGTAGATGCTTGGGTGTTCATAGCCTAAGTACATTAAGAAAATCAAAATCAACTCACATGTGTGAGGGGTTATGAAAGTACTTAAGTTAAACCCTTTTTAATTAATCATTAATCATGAGCCAAATGCATTTGCCCTTTTCTTTAGGTGCATTGGTGATTTAAATTCCTTGTGTGTGATTTATGTCATCTCATTGGCTCATAATTATTTGATTAAGTATGCTATGGTGGTATAGGTAAGGGGTAATTAACACACTTAATTCATACATTAACCTAACCAAAGCTTAAAATTGATCTAATCATCTAAAAATTAAACAAAAATAGAAAACATATGTGGGAATGGGTTAGGAACAGAAAACTCACCTCACATTTCTCAAATTAATTTAATCTCAAAACAAAATCAAACCTTCATTAAAAATAATTTGATTTGCTTTAAGCTTGTTTATTTCATAAGATTGTCTTTAGGAATTAATTAGGGTGAATGTGTTTACATGCTTTCATCACTTTAGTTCTTTCCTAACATGCTAAATATGTGTATGTCATATGAATTTCATGCATTCATTTTCAAAAATCAAATTCAAAATGAATATGTTTTCTTTATGTCAAATTGCATGTTTTGGCTAAAGTAAAATATGAATGGCTATTATCACTATTAAATTCAAAACTATTTTAAAATTATAAATCAAAATATCAAAATTGAAAGTGTGCTACTTATATTTATTTATAAGCTTTCATGTGATATAAATATGAAGATGTGTTAGTGTAGCCTTTTCTTCTCTTTTAGTATGTTTTGAATAGGATTTGACAAAGTGCATAGTTCATTTGAAAAGAACATAACATTTTCCTAATTCTCTTCCTATTCATTCTTATACTATTACCTAAGAAGGATATATACATTTTCACATATAAATTGCATAAACAAAACAAATCAACCAAACAAACTTTTGCATCTTTTCTTTTCCATTCATTTCTTTTGTACATATGCTTGTATTTAAGGAAAGTGGTATATTAGTCTGGACAACCCCGAGGCTTTAAGTAGCTAAGTAGGTCTTGTACCTTACACTTGGTTAACGTCATACTCACTTATGCCTTTCATTTCATACATGTGCATGTGAAAAATGATGAAAATGGATAATGAAAATCATGCATCATAAAATTCATTAAATTTTCTTAAGTAACTCATTTAGCATTCATCATAAAGTAATACATTTCCATTTGTATGTATAGATATGCTTAGGATTCATTCATATGCATGTTATACATGTTGGGAAAGAAATGAAGTGATGTGTTTTGTGATCTTAATTCACTTTACTTAATCTTAAAATGCCTTTCTTTTTGAATAGGTTTGTTTAGAAAATCTAAACTTAGGATTAATTAAAACACATAATAAAATATTCACTAAATAAAACTAATATGAATCTACTTTAGAAATTACTTAGGTAGGGAAGGAAAGAAGTTCTCTTCTCTTTTCCTCTCTTTACAACAGTAAGTAATTAATAGATTCATTCAAATAATAAAACATACAAAATAAAATCAACTAAACAACTTAAATAAAACCACCCATCTAAGTTGAACATCTTCACACTTAGAAAATCTAAACCTTAAAACCATAGCTAAGCATACCACACAAACCTTTTAAAGCACACACATTAGGTTAAGTCACTACTTCTAGCTTTAGGTTAATATTTGGTTGATGTTTTTTTTATTTTATATGTTATTTTAGTATGGATGTTGTTAGGGTGAATGTGCATAGAATGGTAGGGAATTTAGTCTAATCATTATTTTCTATAGATTGTGCTTAAGGGTGTAATATCTACTTTTAATGCGGTGCTTATACCCTAAGCATAATCCAATAAGTGGACTTGGTTTGTGTGTGGGGCTAAGTCCAATATACATGCTTGGGATTTGTATGGTTTGTTTAGCTAATCTCTATTTTTAGTGTTAGTTAGATTTACTTTTCCTTTTCATGTATTTTTATAATTAGATTTTGGAATGATTATTATGGGGATTAGGATGAGCATTGGTCATAAGATTCATCTTATGTACCATGTGAAGCCTTTGGAAACCAACCATCAAAAGAAGAAAGAAGAAATAAGAAAGAAGAAATGAAGTCCCCCTTAACATGAATTTCCTTACTTGTTTATAAATTAATTCATTTGTAATCTAGGTTTTATAAGGGTAGAGCTCGGCTACCCAATTTGCTTATGGGTTTGTGCGATGGTGGCCGACCATAAAAGGTCATTTATTCTTTTGCATTAGCTTTATAAAATTTGTGATATTTTGTTTAGTTTGTGCATTAAGATGGCATGTTTCCTAGTTTCTTCCTTGCTTGATGTATGGCCTGGATGATGATTAGGCTCTTAAGAAAAAGTTAATATTCTACCAAATTAATCAACTCAAAATTAAAATAAAAAACTCATAACCTCATTTAAAGCCTAAGTTAAATTCAAGATAAAAGAATTAGCAACCCCTTAGCTGGATGAGTATTTCTTTTATAACATCATGCATAAAAGCATATTATTTCACTCTTGATTGGAGGGCTTCCACCTTTGCGGAAAACTTGGCTTGACCTTTGAGAGCCATGGTGGAAACACACCTCCTCCTTCTCTGATTTTGGCCAATAATCTTACTTCTCATGCATTAGGCATATGAATCCTATAAGAGTCAAATGATTGTCCAAAATAAAATAACATGTAATATATTTTGCATTAGATCTAGGTCATTTGCTTACATGATCTATTAGGGAGTGAGTTTAAGGACTTAGTCTCTTTTAAATAAATAACATATCCTACATCTTGCATAAAGCATATGACTTGCTACATGAATTTAAAATCATAGGAGGTTAGTTGGCATCCACCTCAAGTGGTTGTAAGTCCAAGCAGTGGTTTGTCTCTCTTGAGGAAAACCAAATACCATTTTCTTAGATTTAGGTCATGCTTTTTGGCCCTCACCAAAGCTCCTAGATTTAGGTTTGAGGTTGCTTCTCCCTTGTGGGAAGCATAAACTCTTAGGCATTTCATAAATATGGAATTATAATCTAAACTTCTAATAAAAAATTCAACTCAAATAAATAATTCAATTTCAAAATATAAAGCCCATAGGATAGTTTGAGATGCTTCACTAGGTTTCTAGCATCTGAGCATCTCCTACTTATCTTCCTTTGCTTTGATAATAACTCTCTCTTTGATCAATCCCATTTGATCTTCCAAAATAAACTAATTGATTGATAGTCCTACTGAAATCTTTGGAGTGATCATTTACCTTAATCGAGTATTCTAAGGATCTCATTCCTTGGGATGTAATGTAACTATGGGGGCTTGCCACTGTAGACTTAATGAACCGGTTTAAAATAAATTACTTTACTTTTCCATGTAAAGTAGGAATCTTACATAATTTTATGGACCCATTATTAGGATTATTTGAGGTGATTGGGGTTTGACTTCTATCTTTAAGATAGTACACCTCTCCTCAATGTTATACGATCACTCAATAAGAACATCTGGATCTACATTGTCAAAAATATAAAAGAAGAAAATTTTATATTCTTCTTTTTATCACATAGAGTGAAGATGGAACTATATATTATTCTTTTAAAAATTCTCATAAAATTTCACCACAGATTTTTCTAGCGACTCCGCTGGGGATGGTTCATCTTAGGTAAATGATTGTTGTCTCTAACTATCGATAGTGGGTTTGTACTTTGGCATGAATCCAAGACTATCTTTCATTTTGTTGGCACTTAGCTTATTTCATCCTTAAGTTAAGCTAGCCAACATCTTTAGGTTTTAGGACCTCATGTTGGTCTTAAAACCCCGTTTTCTCAATGGGTAAAAAAATTAATAAAAAGAATTAATTAAAGACTTCCTCCTTACCATTTTTATGTTAAGGAAAGGTTCATTCTAAAATAATAAAGACAAAATAAATCCTTCATAAAAATCTTGCTTTTCAAAAAGCACTCTTTCAAAATGCACATAATAAAATATTTTGCACAAAAGTTTTCCTAAATCACCTTCATCTAACAATCTTCATGATTGTTATATGTAGGATCATCTTTACAAAAATAAAATTCCAACAATTACATTTTCTTAAAGCACAAATGAGTTTCTTCACTCAATTCATTTTTGGTGAAGACCTCATTTTCCAAAATAAAACATCAACAACCATATTTTCAAAAGCATAAAGTTTGAAGATGGGTCTTTCCATTCAATACACCCAAATGTGTTGAATGGATATTACATATTCAAGCAAAATCAAAACTTTAAAATTCCACTTAAAACACTCCACACATGTTAGGTTGGGACTCTCATATTTAAAAAAAAAAAGCACATAAACCTCTCTATTCAATATACCCACACTTATTGGGTGGAGATTTCATTTTCAAAATCAAAAATAAAAATTTTTGCACATATGAATATCTCCATTCAATATACCCAAATTTATTGAATGGAAATTTCATTTCAAATAAAATATTATTTTGAAATGCCACTTAACATATTTCATATATGATTAGGTTGGGATTTCCTCTTTCAAAAAAAAGCAACAATCACACAATATACACCTTTGAAAATAAAACATAATTGATTTCCATCTTACATATCAAATTTCTTTTTTTAAAATCAATAAAACAAAATTTTCAAAATACATTTGAAACTTCATTCTAGCATACATATCCCATTTGCTAAAGTCTCTCTTTTCAAAATAAAATTTGAAACACACTTTTGGAATTTCATTTAGCATACTCAAATTTCTAAGAAATATCCCTTCCACAAAATTTTCAAAACATATTTGGAACTTCAATTTAGCATACCCCATTTGCTAAAATGAGTCTCCCCTTTTCAAAATCAAAACAAAATTTGAAACATGCTTTTGAATTCATTTAGCATACTCAACTAAGTGAAATTTCCATTTCACAAAATTTTTAAAACACTTTTGAACTTCATTCTTTAGCATACCATATTGCTAAAGTGAAGTCTCCATTTTCAAATAAAATCAAAACACAAAATTTTAACACATCTTTTGGAATTTCATTTAGCATACTCAAATTTGCTAAGTGAAATTTCATTTCACAAAATTAAATGAAACTTCATTTTAGCATACCATATTTGCTAAATTAAAGTCTACTTTCAAAAATCAAATCAAAATCAAAGAAATCACATTAGGATTTATAGCATTAAATTTACTAGATCCTACTTTCAAAAAATCAAAATCAAAGAAACACATTAGGATTCCCTTACTTAAATTTGCTAAGGATCCTACTTTTCAAAATCAAATCAAAATCAAAAGAAAAACATTAGGATTTTCTTAGCATACTAAATTTGCTAAGATCCTATTTTCAAAATTTCAAAAACAAAAAACTTGGATTCTTTTTTTAGCATACCAAATTTGCTAAATGAGATTCTCTTCAAAATCACAAAAGATTCAAAACAAAACAAAAGAAAAAAAAATAAGAAATTGTTTTCAAACATCTCACTTAGCATACCCAAATTTGCTAAGTAAATTCAAAATATCTCAAATCAAAACAAAATTGACCCTTTACTTTAACATACCTAAATTTGTTAAATAAAGGGTCCTCAAATCAAAATTAAAATTCAAATATGAACCTATGGAAGCATCTCTTTAAATAAAAAATATTTGAACCCATTTTCAACATTTGTTGAAAGTGGATTCTATATCAAAAATTCTCTTTCCAATCAAATCTAAATCTCTAAATCATTTGAACTCGACTTAACATTTTCAAAATGTATGAGTTCAAATTCTAAATTTGAAATTCAAAGTCTCAAATTTCAACAGACTCTTGTTTTTGATTTTGATTACATTTTCAATTTTAATTGATAGAAATGGCTGCGCCCAAGTACGTGTTTACCTTTCCCCATGAGATAGACTTGGCCTTGGATCAGGCTAGCCTTCCTCGTGCTGATTAAGCCCACCTCATTCATTTTGAAAGAGGTTTTGAGTGAGGATTTATGAGGGCATTCCTCCATGGCTAGTGGGACATTAGTGGTCCATCATTTATATTGACCCATCGGTCGATATATCCCCAAGAGGAAGGTAGTGGCGGTTCTACATCGATTTCAATGTAGTGTGATAGTGCATGTGGTTGTTCTCGTGCTACCCAAATAAGGGCTAGCACCCACTCATTAGCACCCTCAAAGGGTAAGGCTCCTTTCATCCCAGTGATTGTCTCCCCATCTTTTGAAGTCGGGTCTAGTTTTACTTACTAAGACTTCGGAGGAACAAAAACATGATGATTAAGCGTACCATACACATGGGAGATGGAGGCAGCTACATGATCAGTTGTGGAGGAGTTGCACACTTTGATTTTCCCACTGGTTATAGTTAACCCATTTATCTCTCTAGGGTCTAACGAAGAGGATGCTGAGGATCCCTTCACCTCCGCGATTTAGTTCCAGTGATCGGTGGAGGTCATATGATCTTTGTTCAATTCTAGGTTGGCGAGCTTTGGATGTTCGAGTGGGGCTCAATTTGACTTGAGATTTGTTATCCCCACGGTGTGGGAAATCTATGATAGGAGAGGGCACTATCGCTATATTCTAGGAGAGAGGTGAGGTTTGGTGGTGACATCTGCTCATTGATTTTCTAATGGTGATGCTACCCCGATCACATCTGATTATTTCTATAGGGACTATCATCATGGGAGGCCTATTCTAAGAGAGTTGGTGGTGTCTCCACCACGCACTCTACCCCATCCACCATTGCGTTCATGTTCGGCATCTGTTTTGGCCATGAATAGAGGCCACATCGGAGAAGAGGACCTGGTGCCAGATCCCATTCCATCTACACCACCTATGGCAAGGTGAGCTCTCACCTTGACCTTCATTGTGGTGTGTGAAGGAATGGACCCAAGCATAGTGGTCATCCCTTCACCATCACCACTATAGTAGGATTTGGAGATGGTTACAGTAGTCACAAAGGGAGAGGGTGGTGACCTAGTTGCACCCATGATCATAGGACATCCTAGGAGTGTCGCCCCTTTCAAAGTTAGTGACAGCTAGGAGTGCATTTCTTCTAGTGAGTATAGCCCTCACAGGATTGATTCTCTAGTAGCAGGGGAGATCCGGTGCCTCATATTTCACAGATCCCATCACGGTAGGTCATTTTGTGCTAGTTCCAATGATCATTCTTTAGATGACATAGTAGTTCACTATTTCATGAAAAGAAGGAGATCTAGGATGATGGTCTAATGAGAAGGAAGATCATCTTTCCCAATGAAGATGATTTTTTGGGAGACTTCGAGGTTTGCATGGTAGATACTAGGGGATCCCTCCTGAGAAGCGATGTATGGAAGGTGATGAGGTTGAGCGGGAATACCATTACAACTCCTCCGATATCAAAAAATAGAAGATGAACAAATAAATGGGGTGGTAGAGGCTGACTTGAAGATTTCTCGAACTTGAGAAATAAGCCCGAGTTCATCCTATAGTTGAGACTAGTCGGGGTTGGTGCATGTCTTGGACCCAAGACTTTACCTCCATTAGCAAGGTAGCACATAGCATGTATAAAAGTAGGGTGGAAAGTACCTCCATACGGGATATCAAGTCTATGGTTGAAGGTAGGTGAAGGAAGCATTGGCTCAAGCCAGGGAGGATCATCAATTCAAAGGGTAGACCCTACCAAGGAATTTGATGCAATCAATATCCTAAGGGTTTTGCCACCTTCCTTCAAGAGTTTTGATGGTGAAACCAAGGTAGCATATTGCACATGAGCCAGTTGTTGATGGTGGCGGTGATTATTCATCCACTTTGTGTAGCTAGCGGGGATAGCTTTTGGTATGTTGAACTTCAATAATTTAGTAAAGACATTTTCTGAGTTGGAGCAACTCTTTATCAAGAGGTTTTTGGAGCTCGATAAAGGTTATTGGGATCTGATCTGTTAGCACAACACCAGGTGAGTCCCACTACATTCTTATGGCATAACAGTATGAAATGTGAGCGCATATGCGAACATCATGACATTGATATTCTTCTAAAGAATATCCATGGCCCAGTCTCCTTCATGCTTAAGGGTTTCACCATCAACACCTTTGAGAAGTTAATCAACAAGGCAGCTAGTCTACAAGGAGAGGCCAAACAGTTGCCTTTTCAAGACCAGTTATCTAAAGAAAAGCTGCAGAAGGTATACAAGAAGAAGCCTGGGGCAATGACAGAAGTGGATAAGGGGAAGCAACCAGCTAGAGATCAGTTCAAGAAACCATGACCTCAACACCTTTCCTCCTCTCCACCACCCTGCTACTGCATGACCTACTCACCTCCTCTCCTCATAAATCAGTACACATACCCACCCAGGTGGTAGTCCACTCTTTTGGATAAACTTAGCAAACCTTATTCATTTAAGAGGGAGGTAATCAGGAAGATCTTTAAGAATCTCTTAAAGAAGCCTGATTTTTATCTATCCGTGCCTAGGAGACTAGAGGAAGTGGGGAAATGCCATGATCCTAACTTTTTCCCCTACCACCGTATGCTATGTCATATTTTGGAGGATTGCTTCACATTTAAGGATTGGCTTGAACATAGCATCAAGACCAGTGTTGTAGTTATCCTGAAAAAATACCTTATGGAACAACCATCTAGTTCCATTAGGGTAATCCTTAGGGATACTTGTGATCCTTCCAAAACCAAAGAAGGTTGGGATATCTCCTTATCGAAAACCTCTAAAAAGATTATTCAGAAGATCAAGAAACTTTTCTTATAGGTGCTTGAGTTCAAACCTCCAAAGAAGGTTTGCAAGTTGTTCGCCAACTCAAGGAAAGGGGAGCTCATAGTATAGTAGCGGCATGTGCCAGGCCGATGGTGCAACCACCGAGTCAACCTCAGTCTACCATTGCTACCACATTGGCCTACCACCTAGTTCTTCTTCTTAGTAGACATTTTGTATGGATGAGGCATCAAATCCTCACCCCCTCTTACTTGATTTTACTTTGTAACCTCTATCAAATTTAAGAAATTGAAGAAGCATGAATTACATCATGTCACTTTTGATGGGTTGTCTAATCTATTCTAATAACTCTTCAAGTCTAAACTATAATAATTGATCTTTCTCTTTTGATTGATTTAGGTTGCCTACTCACAAATGCTATGGGTTCACCTCTTGAGATAGACTTGGAATCATCAATTCAGGGTCCCATAGAAGAGGTTATAGGAGTGTGCGGTAGAACCTTCCATTACCTTGCCACAGAGATCACCAAGTCAACCTCCATAGTGGCAGGTTCTACCTCCAGGTAGCACCTCAAGATAGAGGAAATAAGTCATTGGTTGAGGATGAGAAGCCCCTCCACGATGCTCCACCCTTGGATATGCTTGTGGAGGATCAGCAAGGTGGACTACAATGTCCTCTCTCATCTAAGAAAGTTATCATCTAAGCTATCATATCGATGCCCTTGTCTTATCCAAAGAGATGAGGAATCATTAATCAAGGCTCTCCTTGATCTGAGATATGCTTAGCTTAGCTCTGGCGTATTGGGAGGCACATTACAAAGAAGCCAGGGGATCACTTTTATAGATGAAGACCTTCTTAGGGACATGGAGCCATCCCTACACGATGAACATTATGAGTCTAAAGACCCTTTCTATTTGAGGATCGACATCTCCACTCCAAGATCGGATGATGTTGAGGATTCAATGAACAAGGTGAGCGGGCTTTAGGTTCCATAGTGTTACCTTTGGAGATAGGTGGGTGACTAAGCCAAGTTTTACATCATTGATTTGAATACTTCATTCACTACTTTCTCTTGGGTGGATATACATAACAAAGATAATTCATCCTCCCTCCATTGCATCAAGTTTAGAAAGGATGGGATTGAATACCATGTCAATAAGGATGAAAAGCCATTTTTAATTAGAGAGGTTGAGATTTATAAGGATGTGACCTACTATCTTCCTCAAAATACCCTTTCTCATGAACTTGGACAAAACTCAAATTCAAAAGAAAAAGAAAATGAAGAAAAAGAAAAGGCAAAAGAAAAAGAAAAGAAAAATGAAAATCCAAAAGAGGAATTGAAGAAGAAATAGATCCGCATATCACATTCCACCCACAATTCATTCCATCATATGGACATGTGGGTAGGATGACTCAACCTCCACATGGGAGGAGAAGAAATAGAGTGGTTCGACCCCAGTTGGCCAAATAGGGATTATGTTCATTTGGAGATATGTGACTAGAAGACTGAAGCCAAATTTTACATCATTGAATCAAATACTTCATTCACTACTTTTCTCGGTAGGCCATGGATACATCAAAATAAGATAATTCCATGCTCCCTCCATCAAGCATCAAGTCTAAAGGATGGTGTATTAGTATTCGGGATGAAAACCATTTTCACTTAGCGAGGTTGAATTTAGATGACTAATCTTTCTCAAAATCTCATGAACTTGGACAAAACTCATTCAAAGAAAGGATAATGAAGAAAGAAAGAAAAGAAAGTTAAGTGAACAAGAAGAATTGAAGGAAATAGATCATATCACATTCCAAGTTCATTAACATATGGTGATGAACTTTCACAGGTGAGGTAGAAATAGAGGGATGGAAGACCCCAGTTTGCCATATTATGTTCTAGTTCATAGGAGTACCTCTATTCATAGACTTGGATCCATTATCTAATATGGTGTTACCGTAACTCCTGATGGGTTTCATTTTGACACTGAACAGATACATGAAGCTTATACAAGTAAAGTATTCAAATCGGCATGTAAAACTATGGAACCGCTCTAACCTCACTTTCATCTAAGTTGAAGGTTTAGTAGTTAAGAAAGCCCCAAGTCTTTAGTGATATGAAGATTCTTTTTCATCATACCAAGTCAGTTGATGACTCGAGGAGGATTCATTTAAAATCATTTGACTTACTGAATGTTCATAATCTTATACATAAAGGTTTGGTTCCTCATACATGGTGAGCATATGAGTATTTGAAAACTATGGAATAATCAGAGAAAACATCAAAGTAGGACTAGATCTGATTCCGATGACGATTCTTGCTAGATTTTCAATCATTTGGGCGATAGGTTCTCACACACCAACTCTATGAGAATGTGTATTTAGAAATCTCAAATGATCAGATGATCTTCAAATCAAGGGCACCTCCATAATTTGAAGAAGAGATACATTCAATAATTGTGGCTTAAAATCAAGATAGAAGAAAATCCAATAGCATCATTGTTGTTGAAGAAGAAACCAATGGCAGTTAGGCTAAATCGATTAGGACTACTTTGCATGGAGTTTTGAAGATAGATTATCTCTCTATTCCTAGATAGATCCTAACCTATCAGAAAAGGCATGCGCTTAGAAATCAAACAATGGTCATTTTAAAGTCAAATCGATCTTTGGTTTCATGGAAAGAAAAATATGTACAGTTGCTTGATGTCGTCGATTAAGAAGAATAATGGCTAAATTGCATATTGTCTTTTGACTTAAATGATGTGGATGAGTTTCTCTTCCTATACTCATTAATGGTGGGCATCACTCATCTCATAGTTTTCTCTTTATGGATGGGTCATCTAGCTATAAAAATCAAGATGTCTCCAAGATGAAAGAAATATTGCTTTTGAATCCGGTATCTTTGTTATAAGTCATGCCTTGCCAAAATCCGGTCTACATACCATGTCCTAGATCTTCAATGAACTCATCCATCATCGGGTTGTTGAGCTATGTTGATGATCTAAGTCAACGAAAAGGAAGACCACCTCTGAGAGTAGTTTTCAAATGGTTAAGATAATATAACCTCAAAATGAATCTGAAGTGTGTAGAGTAGCTTGAAATTTCTTGGTTTTATTTTTTTGACAGGAATAGAAATAGATCTAGAAAAGATCAAAGCTATCTAGAAATGTCACCTCTAAGAGTTTAACTCAACTCGATCATTTCAAGGATGGTATAGATGCTTTATCACCAACTTTCGAGAGAGATGCAAATATTTTTTACTTGCCAAAAGGATGCCAAGTTCAAGTGGGATGATAAGTGCTAGCATGCCTTTGAAGATATCAAGTTATGAAGCCATGGTTCTAGTAGCCCCTATCCGGGGATATCTCTACCACTCCATTGGACTCTTACTTTGCTTGTGATGAATGGAAGGAGAATGCTCTCTACTACCCTTAGTCATCATCCTTATTCTTGAAACAAACTATCCACTTATTGAAATAGTTACTTCTTTGATCTCTCAAAGCTACAACACTATATGCTTTCTCATAAGGTGAACTTGATCTCGAACAATCCACTGCATTAAGACAACAATGCTATTTGGATGTTTGGCATGATGGTGATTCTCTCATAGTTTGATATATCACATTCATACCTCTGCGAGGTAAAGGACAAACTAGTTTTCTTAGCGACACAACCACTTTCTCTGATTCTCAGTGATCTCGATGAACAAATCATGAACTTAGGGAGGTTGACAAGATGGAGATGTATTTTGATGGTGCAACTTCTTTTCATAAAGGGAAGCACCATGATCTACTCTTCGGAAAGAATAGTTCTCTAACTTCGATGTGATGAGATTCTCATACTATCTTTCCAACCCTTACCAACAGTATGAGGCTTTGATTACGAATGGAGTTAGCCATTTACAATGTTTGTCAAGACATCAACATCTTTGGGGATTCTTGGTTGGTCATCAATTATTGCGGTTTACAAGGTTTAAATCCCAAGCTTCACATTACCATGAGTATACCATGAAGCTGGCCCAAATCCTTGAAGTCACCATCGGTTCCCGAGAAGAGTGATGCTGGCCAAACTTTCCAAAGAATTGGCATGTCCAGAAGATGAGTCTATTTCAATAAGGGTCCAAAATAGACAAGTCATATCCCTTATTAATGTTAAACTCATCGAGAGACTTTCTCTTGAAGGGGAGGTTATCGTTGCCTATAAGGACAAGGTTGGATTTGGAGGCAACATTCATAGACTATTTGAACACTAGCAAACTACCTCAAGAAAAATTCACAAGCCCATGTGAAATAGCTCTCTCCCATGCTCTCATTGGACAAATGTCATCCTTTGAAAATGTGGTTATGTTGTTTAGACAAACATGAAGCCCATGAATTATGCGAGGTACATTGGTCTATGAGCACATGTCGGTCCAAAGATGAAGATGATAGAGAGATGTAGCCTGATTATTGCATGGATGTAGCTAGAGATGCCATCATGTCATAGTGTGGTCCTCCACCAACCACCAACATTCTACACCCTACATTGGCCTCATGGTCATTTGAGTGTTGGTACTCATTGTGTCGATCGATCCTCCTTCTTTTAAGGGTCATGATTCATCTTAGATAGACTACTTTTCCAGTGAGGCAATCCCACTCAGAGGTCATAGCGGCATGTGCTTGATTTTTAGAACCATATCGTATATAGGTTCAAGGTGCCTCAACAAATTATGTCCAATAATGGTACTGCATTCAAAAGAACCAAGATCAATAGCTTTGCTAGAAGACACGGTATAGATTAGAGATACTCCACCATCTTCTACCCCCAGAGCAAATGGCTTAGCAGAAGCATTCAACAAAACTCACATCCACATATTAAAGAAGACTCTTGATGATAATAAAAGGCAATAGAATGAGCAGTTGGTTGAAGCCTTGTGGGCCTACCGCACCACATACCGATAACTCAATCTACCCTATTTTTCTTAGTGTATGGGTTCAAAGATGTTCTACCTTTACAAGTTCAACTCCCATCACTAAGGATGGCATTGGGTAGCAAGATCACTATAGAGTAGAATGCAAAGTTGCAGTTAGAAGAGATCGATGGTTTGGAGGAGAGTCACATGGTGACCTTGGGTTGTACAACAAAATGATTCAAGCTCACAACAAATGGTCACCCTAGGTCTTTTCAGTGAGAACTTGTGTTAGTCCAGGAGACCAATATGTGCCATCAAAGATGGGAGGCAAGTTTGAGCCCACTTGGGAAGGCCCCTATGTCATAGAGAAGGCCTATCAAGGAAGATCTTATTAGCTTATTGATTATAAACAGGAACAGCCGATGCTTTCAATTAATGCGTTCAATTTGAAGAAATATTACCAATAAAAATCATGTTTGAAAATTATTCTATCAATATCAACAAAAATCTAATTCTATTTCATCAAAATCTTCTCTTCTTTCGAAGCATTGTTTGCTTGTCTTACGAATCCGCCATGACATGTCTAGGGTTGGTGTAAGAGTCTCCAAGTGGCATCCTATCCCTCTTTCACAACACAAATCAAATCATCTCTATTATTAGAATAGGTGTAAGAGAACCCAAGAGGCATCTATTTAGCATAACTAAGTTAGTGTGAAGAAACAAGCATCCTTTCTTAGTTTCCATCCATGGCACCATTTCATCAAAAATCCCCAAGCATGTTTAGGGTAGGTATGATAGGACTCGAGAGGCATCATATTCCATTTAACACATGCACAAAAATAAATACATATCTTTTGTCTCATCTTTGCTTTTTGTGTGTGGAAACATGGCACTCACTCATTAGCTGCTCTAGGTCGGGTCTACATGCTATTTGCTTGTATGTCACCCCAATGGTCACTTGTTTGGATGATATGAGTCCCCGCGCTTTCATCCAAGCTTGACCATTGCAAATCAATGAGCATCTTGTTAGTATGGTAGACTTCACTTTCCAACCAATAAGCTACCTCATGTTGATTTTATTTAAGAAGATGTGACTCCCCGAGCTTTCTTCTTGAACTAATCCTCATGATCTAACTAGGTAAAGTATATTTGAGATTTAGGATAACTCCCCCAGAGGCCCCTTCCCTCTTAACTATATTTGAGTCAACGTAAGTCCCCTAGTGACATTCACTCAGTAGTTGCCCTAGGTCGGATGGAACCTATCGAGCCGAAGATAAACTATCCCAGCAATCAGTTCTGCTATAAGAGGATGTGAGTCATCGAGCTTTCTTCCTAGGCTAATTGTTACAAATTTATGGGAACCTTAGGTTGGTTGATGTTTGCTAAGCTGACAGCGACTCACCCAGTGGATACACTACTCTTGGCAGATGTGAGTCCCAGCACTTTCTCCTTGAGTTGGGCACTGAATACCTATTTAATATATGACTAGCCATGCCATCTTCTCTAGGGTGTTGGATCAAGCCTTTAGTGGCCCATCCCCTATGAGCACTCTATTTGGATCACGTCCTTTATGACCCCATTTAGATACTACCCGAGTTATTCTTAGATTGAAAGTTCCCCTTTCCTAGTAACCACCCATGTGGTTGGAGAATTTGTTCAGTGGAAGCACAAATTCTCCCTTGGTCAAAAAATCTGGGATAGGTCTAGGCTGATATAAGCTCCTTCTTAGTATGATCCCTCACAAACTAATAGGGTCCACACTAAAATTAAATAAACAAACTACTTCACTTATGGATTAGGAATTCAACACCCTAAAGGGCCCATTTTCCCAAGCAGACATCCTATCTTTAGGGTAGTGTCGAAAACTCCTATAGGAATGCGACTACGAGTTGAGATAAATCCCGACTCACTGTAGTGGCCCTTAAGTTAGGTTCAATCTATTTTTCCACAAACAGGTTATCCTGATAATCATTCTGCTTTGGAAGATACAAGACTATGATGCATTCTTTTTATTCTTTAGCATGGCTGACATAAGCAGCCACAGGTCGATTTGTTTACAAAGCATGATCACCCGATGATCATTTGTAGCAGAAGATGTAAGTCCCCAAGCTTTCTTCCCTTGAATTGATCATTGTAAACTAAATGGCACTCCTTTGGTTGGATAGTTCTCCCATCGGCCGAGAAGCTACTCCCTTTAGTTCAATGAATCTGAGATAAGTCTAAGATGATATAAGCTCCTTCTCAGTGTGATCCATCACAAACCAACACAATCCATCAAAATAAATAAAATTAAAAAATGAAATTAATCTTTGACTATCCTTGAGCTGATTTAAGTCCTCCAGTGGCATTCACTCAATAATCAGCCTTAGGTCGGGTTCGATTTGTTGCCCGAACCAACCGATCACCCCAATGGTTCCTTAATTTGGAAGATGTGAGTCCTCGTGCTTTCTTTTTAAGACTTGACCATTGTAAACCAAAAGGCACCCCTTTGGTTGGATAGTCTTACCTTGTGATTGGTAGATTACTCCCTTTGGATTGGTAAATTTTAGTTAGGCCTAGGCCTCCATGGCCCTTACTCAGTGCAGTCCATCGCAAACCGATGGGATCCATCATAATCAAAATAAATCTAAAAATGAAATTAATCTTTGACTATCTTTGAGATGATCTATGTCCCCCAAGGGCATTCATTTAATAGTCAACTCTAGGTTGGGCTCAATATGTTTCCTTGCTAATAAATCACCCCAGCAACTAGTCCCTACTTTGGAGGATGTAAGTTTTCTATGCTATCTTCCTAGTACAGTTGTTGTACAATAAAAGGCATTCTATTTGGTTGGCTAGTCCTACTGTGTGTTCAGTAGACTACCCCTTTAGATTGGTAAATCTAAGTTTGGTCTAGGCCCCCATGGCTGCTACTTAGTGCGATCCACCGCAAACCAATAGGGTCAATCTTAAAATCTAAAAATCTGAAACAAATTCAATAAAACAAATCAAATGAAACAAAGAAACAAAATAATCAACCAAAATAAATCAAAATATTTTGCTTCTCCTCAGTGAGATGTAAAACTTTATGGTTCCTTTAGAGAACTCATAATTCTAATCCCTCAGTGGATTTGACAACCCCTCCCTAGTGGATGACTTGAACTTGCCTCCCTAGTGGAGAGTTCACTTATTTATCCCCGATGGAGTCAAAATAAACACAATTAAACAAACAACAAATTGGAACAGATTCAACCCTTTTCCCCAGTGGAACTTCATTAAATATATCAAATTTCTCCCCAGCGAGACTCAAACTAAATCAAACCTCTCATCCCTTTGTGGATGACTTGAACCTACTTCCTTAGTGGAAGGTTCACATACTCTATCCCTAGTGGATCCCTCCTTCCCTCTCATATGTCCTTGACATAAGTAGAGCCACATTACACTAAGTTCTAAATTCCTTCTACACCTGGGGATAGGAGTAGATCATCTTTATTAGTGCATAAGATCATTCAACATTGTTGATCATTTTGGTCAACACCAATACGTGCAGTGTTCCTTGTCAGTCACACCACACCTATTGGGCGCCCTTTGTTGACCTCATTTTTTGGATGAGCTCTGAACCTCTTCATCTTAGACATAGGACTCATCTTAGGCTTTAAGAGATCCTTAGTCCTAAGCCACATCTAGTGATTAGGTGGACACTCAACCAAGCCCTAGAGACTTAGAAGAGTTAGCCATATGAATAGGTCATGCCTTAGGGGTGTTAGGAAAATTTGGCTATCCTATAGCTTGAACCACATTCCTTACTTCCTTCCTTCAAGTCAAACTCCAAATCAAATCAACATCAAACATAAATCAATTCCAGCTTAATTGATTTCTCCTAAACTCAAATCAATGCCACATGATTGAAACATATGATGGAAGCCCATGATTGAAATTCCAAATGTTGCCTAAGTCCTTAATCCCCTCTTAATGACTTAGCTTAAGTCATATTCAAATCAATTCAAACTCATGAAATTTTCTCACAAATCATTTATATTCTCATTTATATTCACATATATAAATAAAATATAAATTCAAATCAATCAAATCAAATTCCAAGTTGAAATACCAAATTCTAAATATTTCTTAAGTCCTTTAATCCCCTCTTAAGGACTTAGCTTAAATCATGTTCAAATCAATTCAAACTCATGAAATTTTTTCACAACACATTTATATTCTCATTTATATTCACATATATAAATGAAATATAAATTCAAATCAATCAAATCAAATTCCAAATTCAAATTCAAATCACAAATCTTTCCTAAGTCACTTTGATTTCCTCTTAAGGACTTAGCCTAGATCATGTTCAAATCACTTCAAACTCATGAATTTTTCTCATAACCCATTTATATTCTCATTTATATTCACATATATAAATAAAATATATATTCAAACAACTAAAATTAACCCCAAAAATCAAACTCAAATTCAATCAAAATCAACCTAAGCCTTTTAAGTCGAAATCTTGAACTTAGCCAAATCAATTTCAAATTAAGCCAAACCCTTGATTTTTCTTCATAATTCAATTAATCCTTCAATCATGAATCCAAATATAAACATAAACTTCAATCACCAATCCAAAACTCAGTTCAAAAATCAAACCTAAGTCAAACCCATGTTCACTCTTTGAACTAAAATTGTCAAATGAATCAAAAGCCATTTGACTTCAAACCACTTGCAAATGGATTTATATTTCAACCATAATTCCATATGTGAGTTTAATAAAACTCAAATCAAGTTTTGACCAAGCCATTTGACCCACTTAGGCTCACTTGACCCAAACTGACCTAAAGTACCCTTATGAGCCAAATTTCAATCCTAACCAAATTGGATTGAACTAAGCCCATCTAAGCCTCTCATCATGATCAACAATCAACATGAGATGACCAATCACTCAAATTAGATCAAACCAAGTCAAACCTAAGGGTTGACCAAATTAACACTTAGCCAAAATAAAACCCAACATAGCTGAAATATACCATAGTCCAAATTGATTGAAACTAATGATCTAAGTTCATTCATGAACAATGTTTGAACTTGACCAAGTTAACATTTGAGCTTAACCTAACCCAATTGGCCACTTGACCCAAGTTGACCCAAGTTGACCCAAGTTGACCTAAAAGGTTAAAATGTGCAAAACTTGATCTAAGCCAAATTGATTGAACCCAATGGGTCAAGTTCATTCTAAATCACTTGTTGAACTTGACCAAAGCCTCAATTGGCTAACTAAACCTAACCTAGCTCAATTGACCTTGAACCCAACTTGACCTAAAGGGTCAATTTGAGCTAAATTCAAACTTAACCAAAATTGATTGGAAACAAAGATACCAATCCATTTTATATGACCAACCAAACATAAACCAACCCATGACCTAACCCAAATAAGTCAAATGGGTAAAATTGGTCAACTTGACCCATTTAACCTAAATGAACTAAATTGAACCAAATTCAAACCTAAACTAAATTGAATCAAACCAAAGCAACCAAAACATTTCAAATGGTCATATGAACTTGACCCAACCTTGGTCTAACCCAATATGACCAATTGGTCAACCTGACTCAAGTTGACCAATTTTTGACCTAAATGGGTCAACATGAGCCAAACCATATCAACCCAACTCCAAATTCAATGAAACTTGGCCAAACCTATTTTATCATCATACCAAACATTCCCAAACTAAAATCAAGGTCAAATGACCATTTTACCCCCAGGCTATAGGGTAACCCAAAATCAAAACTAGTTGGAATTTGGTCAATTCCTTTTCATGGACACTTGACATCCTCTTAGAGGACCAAATGGTCACTAATGGACCTAGTGCACATGACCCAATGGGTTTGGGTCAGCCAAACCCTACTCAAACCCAAAATAAACCATGTGCTTGAAAATGGCCACATCAAAATCATGCCTCCACTTATTTCAAGCACATGGAAACCTCCTCCACTCCTTCCCTGGCCAAAACTAAATGCAATGACTCATCTAACAGCCAAACAAACCCACTCAAGAAGCTCAATTGGATCAAAATGGAAAAGCTTTGCTTGGCCGTCCGATTTCCAAAGGGGGAGATATACTCCCCCTAATTTGGTTTCATTTTAACTGACCCTAATTTGATTGAACTGAGGGAAGTGAGAGAAGCCATTTGTCAACCTCCCCAAGCTCTCCCAAGTAAGAACCAATTTCCCATTTTTCAGTTTCTAAAATTGAAAATAGGAGAAGAAAACTAAATTCCAATCTCACTCCACACTTCAAACTAGCCCAATTCCCTTTGCAAGCTCCATCAGGGGAGCTCAATCATGCTTGCCAAAAGCTTCATACAAGTTATTGAAGAAAGGGAGGAGTGCACTAGACCAAAGATGAGCTCGAGTCAAGGATGAGTTGGCCCATAGGAGGATCTACTCCATCTCAACGCCTCCAAACTTCAGTAAAGCTTCGTCTATACTAGATGAAGCTTCTCCAAGGAATCGAGCGTCGACGATCACCTTCGATGAGGTTAGCCATTTTTTTGAGCTTCAATTCAATATGGTTTGGAGCTTTGTGAAAGGAATTTTAAGCCTATAGAATTCTAGCCATTAGATGTGCTTGCCATTGTGCCTAAATGGTGTGGGTTGAATTTCAATCAAATCCGAGCTCAATTGAGCTCGGATCATGCCCTAAAAGATGGACGATGTCCATTCTCCATAAGGAAATATAGGGATGAATCTCTGACCATCCTTCCACGCAATTTGGATGGACAATGGTGATTAAAACATGTAAATCCATCAGATTAATCCTTCAAAATAGCGACTTTAATCTCAGCCATCTGATCCTTGATCGGATGACTGAGGAGAAAGCGGATATCTTCTGACGCATGCTATGATGTGACAGTTAAAGATCTCCATCGAGCCGCGTGCAAAGTGCATCTGCGTGTCGATTGGTCCACATTAAGATTAAAATTTAATTAGGCTATTAAATGTTCTAATTAATTATGAAAACTTCCTAAATTCATATCTAAGCCTAGAAAAATTAAAAATATGAAATAAAATGCATTGGATAGATAATTGAATATAGAATATTCTAAAATTAATTTCAATGGATTTTAAATAGTGCTTTTCTCAGAATTTGGGTTTTATTGAGAATGTTATTTTATTAATTACCCTCTAATTACTCTACTGAGTAATCCCAAACTTCTTGTGCTTAATTATTGGGATGGCCCCTACCTTTCTTAATTTTCTTGGGTTATTGGTGGCTTAATTAGAGGAATTTCTAGTTCATTCCTTAATCACACCCTCGGTATAATTAGGCTTGATTTTGGGCATAATTAGTGGTTTAACCTCTCATTGAGTCAATTAAGTTTTTATTAAGTGAATATAAGGTTTAGGGAATTTTTTGGTAAACTTTCCTTAATATATTCCCTAAATTCCCTTTTCATCCTTAATTCATCCGTAATTAAGGGTTAATTCACTAATTACCCCCTTAAAGTGATTTCATAAAATTCTAAAAATTTCTAGAACTCAATTGATCTATCTTGGGTATATGCTTAGGTGTTCAAGAGCCTAAGTACATTAAAGAAATCAAAACTCAACTCATATGTGTCAGAGGTGTTATGAATGTACTTAAGTTAAACCCCTTAGCTTAATTAATCATTAATCATGAGCCAAATGCATTAGGCCCTTTTATTACTAGGTGCATTGTTGATTTAAATTCCTCATGTGATTTTATGTCATCTCATTGGCTCATAATTATTTTATTAAGTATGCTAAGGTGGTATAGGTAAGGGGTAATTAACACACTTAATTCATACCTTAACCTAACAAAAGCATAAAATTGATCTAATCATATAAAAATTAAACTAAAATAGCAAACATATGTGGAAATGAGTTATGAATAGCAAACTCACCTCACATTTTTCAAATTAAATCAAACTCAAAACAAAATCAAACTTTCATTAAAAATAATTTGATTTGCTTTAAGTTTTCTTATTTCATAAGATTATATTTAGGAATTAACTAGGGTTAATGTGTTTACATGCTTTCATCACTTTAGTTCTTTCCTAACATGCTAAATATGTATGTCATATGAATTTCATGCATTTATTCTTTCAAAAAATTAAATTCAAAATGAAATATTTTCTTTATGTCAAACTATATGTTTTGGCTAAAGTAAAATATGAATGGCAATTCACTATTAAATTCAAAACTATTTTTAAAATCTATAAATCAAATATCAAAAATTGAAAGTGTGCTACTTATGATTAGTTATGAGCTTACATGTGGATATAAGTATGAAGATATGCATAGTGTAGCCTTCCTTCTCTTTTCTTTTAGTATGAGTTTGAATAGGATTTGGCAAAGTGTATAGTTTATTTGAAAAGAACATAACATTTGCCTAATTCCTTTCCTATTCATTCTTATACTATTACTTAAAGAAAGAAATCTACATTTGAACGAATAAATTGCATAAACAAAACAAATCGACCAACACAAACTTTTTGTATCTTTTTTCCCCTTCATTTCTTTTGTACACATGCTTGTATTTAAGGAAAGTGGTAAATTAGTCTAGACAACCCTAGGGTTGCAAGGCTTTAAGTAGCTCTAAGTAGGTCTTGTACTTTACACCCCTGGTTAACAATGGTGCCGTACTAACTTATGCCTTTCATACATACATGTGTGCATGTTAAAAAATGGATAAGAAAACCTCTTTTCTACTTAATGAAAATCATGCATCATAAAGCATTCAAATTTTCTTAACTAACTCACTTAGCATTCATCATAAGGTATGATAAACATTTCCATTTTCATGTATAGATATGCTAAGGATTCATTCATATGCATGTTATACATGTTGGGAAAGAAAATGAGGCGATGTGTGTTTTGTGATCTTAATTCACTTTATTTAATCTTAAAATGCCTTTCTTGTTGAATGGGCATGTTTAAGAAAATTCTAAACTTAGGATTAATTAAAATATATAATAAAATATTCACTAAACAAAACTAAATATGAATCTACTTTAGAAATTACTTAGGATAGGGAAGGAAAGAAAAGTTCTCTTCTCTTTTCCCTCTCTTTATAATACTTAGTAATTAATAATAGGATTCATTCAAATGTAATAAAAACACAAAATAAAATCAACTAAATCAACTAAACAACTTGAATAAAAACACCCATCTAAGTTGAACATCTTCACACTTACAAAATCTAAATCTTAAAGCCATAACTAAGCATACCACAAAAACTTTTAAAGCACACACATTATGCTAAGCAACCACTTATAGTTTTAAGTTAGGGTGGTGCATGGCTGCTATTTTCTTTTATTTTATGATTTATTATTTCTAGTCTGGATGTTAGGGTGAATATGCGTAGAATAAATGGTAGGATGATTTAGTCTAATTATTGTTTTCTGCAGGGGATTGTGCTTAAGGGGTGTTGTGATAAAAATATATATATGATTTTGTCAGTGCTTATACCCCTAAGCATAATTCAATAAGCCAAGTGGACTTGGTTACCCATGTGTGAGGTGCTAAGTCCAATATACATGCATGGGATTTGTATGGTTTGTTTAGCTAATTTCTATTTTGCAGGTGTTAGTTAGATTTACTTTTTCTTTTTATGTATTTTTGTAATTAAGATTTTGGAATGGTTATTATAGGGGATTAGGATGAGCATTAGTCATAAGATTACATCTTATATATCATGTGAAGCCTTTGGAGCAACCACCTTCCAACCATCCAAAAGAAGGAACCAAAAGAAGAAAGAAGAAAGAAGAAATGAAGACCCCCATAACATGAATTTCCTTACCTTGTTGTAAATTAATTCATTTGTTATCTAGGTTGTATAAAGGTAGAGCTCGGCTACCCAATTTGCTTTCAAGTTTGTGCAGTGGTGCTCAACCATAAATGGTATTTTATTCTTTTGCATTAGCTTTATAAAATGTGTGATATTTTGTTTAGCTTCTGCATTAAGATGACATGTTTCTTAGTTTCTTCCTTGCTTGATGTATGGCCTGGATGATGATTAGGCTCTTAGGGAAAAAAATCTTCTATCAAATTAATCAACTCAAAATTAAAATAAATAACTCGTAACCTCATTTAAAGCCTAAGTTAAAATTAAGATAAAAGAATTAGCAACCCCTTAGATAGATGAGTATTTCTTTTATAACATCATGCATAAAAGCATATTATTACACTTTTGATTGGAGGGCTTCCACCTTTGCCAGAGAAACTTGGCTTGACTTTTGAGAGCCATGGTGGAAACACACCTCCTCCATTCTCGCTGATTTTGACTAATAATCTTACTTCTCATGCATTAGGCATATGAATTCTATAAGCCTGAGTCAAATGATTGTCCAAAAATGAAAATAACATGTAATATATTTTGCATTAGATCTAGGTCATTTCTCATGCCCTTACATGATTTAGTCTCTTAGAGAGTGAATTTAAGGACTTAATCTCTTTCTAAATAAATAACAGCCTAGCTATCTTGCATAAAGCATATGACTTGCCTACATGAATTTAAAATCGTAGGAGGAGTTAGTTGGCGACCATGCCCAGTGTTGTAAGTCCAAGCAAATGGATGATTTTCTCTTAGGAGGCAAACCAAATACCCATTTTCACCTTAGATTTAGGTTTGCTTTTGCCCATGCCAAAGCTCCCTAGATTTAGGTTCAAGAGTTTCTCCCTCTATGGGCCATAAGCATAAATCCTCATCTAGGCATTTTATAACCTTGTATTATGGAATTATAAGCCTAAACTTCTAATAAAAATTCAACTCAAATAAATAATTCAATTTCAAAATGTAAAGCTGGGATAGTTTGAGATGTTCGCTAGGTTTCCTAACATCATGAGCATCTCCTACATATCTTCCTTTGGCTTCGATAATAAATCTCTCTCTTTGATCAATCCCATTTTATCTTTCAAAATAAACTAATTGATTGATAGTCCTACCTATTGAAATTTTTGGAGACAACGATCATTTACCTTAATCGAGAGTATTCTTAAGGGATCTCATTACTTATGATGTAACCTGTAGGGAACTTAACGAACCCAGTTTAAAATAAACCCTACTTTACTTTTCCATGTAAATTAGGGGAAGAATCTTTAGTACACATGCAAACCCATTATCCTTAGGAGTCATTATTAAGGTGATTAGGTTCATTGTAGGGTGGTAACTTCTATCTTTTGAGATAGTATACCTCTTCTCAATGCCATACTTGATCACCGTCAATAAGAACATCTGTTGATCTATGTGGTGTTCAAAAATGCATAAACATAAGAATGTTTATTTTTATCTTCATTTTAACCTGCATAGAGTGAAGATGGAAGTATATATTATTCTTTTAGAAATCTTCATAAAATTTCACCACGTGGAGGTGGACCATTATGTCCACCTTTCGCTTAGATTTAGATCGTGCTTTGGCCCTCGCCGAAGCTCCCTAAATTTAGGATCTGAGGTTGTTGTTTCCCTTTGCAGGCTATAAGCATAAATCCTCACCTCTTAGGCATTTCCAAAATCTTATGTTGTTGAATTATAATCCCTAACAATCTAATAAAATATTAACTCAAATAATTAACAATCTTCAATTTCAAAAATATAAAGCCCAATTATAGGATAGATTGGAATGCTCACTAGGCTTTCTAGTATCATGAACATTTTCTACTTCTTTCTTTAGATTCCAAAAATAAGTCTTCTCCTAGATCTATCCAATTTGATTTTCTAAAATAGCTAATCCTTTGATAGTCTTAACCTTGAAATCTTTAAAGGCCCTAATTATCTACTTTAATTGAGAGTATTCTTAAGAAATTCTCATTCCTTAGGATGTAATTAATTATGGGAGTTTGCTTCCATAGGGAACTTAATGAACCTAGCTTAAAATAAATTCTACTTTACTTTTCCATGTAAAGTAGGGAAAAGATCTCTGGTATATTCGAAGACCCATCATGCCTTAGAAGTCCTTATTAGGTGATTAGGTCCATTATAAAGTGGTGATTTCTATCTTTTTGAGATAGTACATCATTCGTTAATGTCATACCCGATCACTTCAATAAGTATCCCCTAAGATCTATGTGGTGTCCCACATCCCAAAAATAAACACCATAGTAGTTAAGGAAGCCCCTAAGTTTTCCAGGGATGTCAAGCCGAAGAGATTCTTTTTGGGATCATCATCCTCAAGTCCTGAAGTTGATGTAGAACTTAAGGATGATTCATATAAAGAATTAATGGAATTACTTTTTGATTGGTACTCACCTTGTATTCTTAATCTTGAAAAGAAGGGTTTGATTCCTTATTTATGGTTTAAGCACAAGCTAGAGTACTTCGAAAAGCTATGTAACAACAGAGCAAGGGATGCAAAATCAAGATTAGGACTAGATAGTTGGTCTGATGATGATGATTACCGCTTATCACCAACCATCTGACGATAAGTTCTTTTCACACCAAATCAACTCTTATGAGGATGTGTGTTTAGAAACTTCAAATGATCTAGATGATCTCCAAATCAAAGATGCACCGCCAAAATTTGAAGAGGAGATCCATTCAACAATTGGCAAGCTTAAAGAAATCAGCCTTGGGATGGAAGAAAATCCTCGCCCGACATACATCAGTTCATTACGAAATGAAGAAGAAACTAATGACTTTAGGTTATTGACTGAGTTTAAAGACTACTTTACATGGAGTTATGAAGAAATGCCTGGATTATCTCTTGATGTAGCAGTCCACAAACTAGCAATATACCCTAGTGCTAACCCAATCAAATAAGCTCCTAGACACATGCGATTATAAATCAAACAATAGGTCATTTCTGAAGTTAAGAAACTGATCGATGTTAGTTTCATCAGGGAAGAAAATTACCCTACCTTGTTAGCCAGTGTCATCCCAATTAAGAAGAAGAATGGCCAAATTCGCATATGCATCGATTTTAGTGACTTAAACAAAGCATGTCCTAAGGATGAGTTTCCTCTTCTTATACCAGAACTAATGGTGGACATTGCCTCATCTCATGCAATTTTCTCCTTCATGGGTGGGTCATCTGGCTACAACCAAATCAAGATGGCCCCCGAAGATAAAAAAATACTACTTTTTGAACCCTGATCAGAATATATTGTTATAAGGTCATGCCTTTCAGCCTTAAAAATGCTAATGCTACATACCAATGGGCCATGACTTAGATCTTCAATGAACTCATCCATCATCAGGTTAAGTGCTATGTTGATGATTTAGTAGTCAAAAGTAGAAAAAAGGAAGACCATCTCTTTGACTTGAGAATAATTTTCGAATGGTTAAGTCATTATAACCTCAAAATGAATCCCCTGAAGTGTGCATTCGGAGTAGCTTCAGGGAAACTCCTTGGGTTTTTTGTCTGACACTGGGGAATAGAAATAGATCCAGAAAAGATCAAAGCTATCTTAGAAATCCCACCTTCTAAAAGTTTAACTCAACTCAGATCCTTCTCAGGATGGTTGGCATATCTGAGATGCTTTATCTCCAACCTATCGGGGAGATACAAGCCACTTTTAGCACTTGTTAAAAAGGATGCCAAGTTCAAGTGGGATGACATGTGTCAGTATGCCTTTGGAGATATCAAACAACATTTGGTGAAGCTGCCAATTCTAGCAGCCCCTATCTCGGGTAGGCCACTCATTCTCCACACTGCTACATTGGATAACTCCCTTGGTACTTTGTTGACCCAAGCCAATGACGAAGGCAAGGAGAGCACTCTCTACTACCTTAGCAATCGTCTGATCCCTGCTGAAGTAAACTACCCACCTATTAAGAAATATTGACTAGCTTTGATCTTTACATCCCAAAAGCTACGACATTATATGCTTTCTCATAAGGTGAACTTGATTTCCAGAACCAATCCACTATAGTATCTCAGGACACGGCCAACGCTATCCAGATGCTTGGCACATTAGTCTATGATTCTCTCACAGTTTGATATCACTTACATAGCCCTCTGTGCAGTGAAAGGACAAGCACTAGCAGATTTCTTAGCAGCACACCCACTTCCTGTTGATTCTCCGCTTAATAACGATATCCCTAACAAACAAATAATGAACTTATGGTAGATCGACAATCATCAATGGGAGATATATTTTGATGGTGCAGCTTCCATTCTTAAAATAGATGCACCACAATCTACTCTTCCGGGAAAGGCAAGGGTAGGAATAGTTCTCTTAACTCCAGATCATGATGTGATGAGATTCTCTTACTATCTCTCTAATCCCTGCATCAACAATGAAGCCGAGTATGAGGCTTTGATTACTAGTCTAGAGTTAGCCATTATAGTGTGTGTCAAGAGCATCAACATCTACGGGGATACTCAGTTGGTCATCAACCAGATTATCGGATCCTATAAGGTTCTCAAACCCAAGCTTCGTTATTACCATGAGTATATCATGAAGCTATTAGCCAAAATCTCTGAAGTTACCATCTACAAGGCTCCCCAAGTAAAAAATATCATAGCAGATGCTCTGACCAAACTTGCCAAAGAATTGGCACGTCTGGAAGATGAGTCCATTCAATAAGGGTTCAAAATAGACAAGTCCTATCCCTTATTGATGTTGAACTCATCGAGAGACTTTCTCTTGAAGGGGAGGGTGTCGTTGCTAATAAGGACAAGGAGTTGGATTGGAGGCAACCATTCATAGACTATTTTAACATTGGTAAACTATCTCAAGAAAAGTCATAAGCCCATCAGGTGAAATAGAGAGGTCTCTCATATGCTCTGGTTGATGGCACCTTGTACCGACAGTCTTTCAATCAAATGCAATTACGCTATTTGGACAAACACCAAGCTCATAGGATTGTGATCAAGGTACATTCAGGTCTATGTAGAGCACATCAATCCAGTCTAAAGATGAAGATGAAGATCAAGATACTAGGATACTACTAGCCTTCAAGATCACAGATTGCATGGATGTAGCTAGGAGATGCCATCAGTGTCAGGTTCACGATGTGGTCTTACACCAACCACCCAACATTCTACACCCTACATTGGCCTCATGGCCATTTGAGTGTTGGGGTATCAATTTTATGGGTCTGATCGATCCTCCTTCTTCCAATGGTCACCGGTTCATCTTAGCTTCCACCAACTACTTTTTCAAGTGGGCGGAAGAAATCCCACTCAGAGAGGTCACAGCTCAGCATGTGCTTTAGTTTTTTAGGAACCATATCGTATATAGATTCGGGGTGCCTCAATAAATTATATTCGATAATGGTACTACATTCAAAAGCACTAAGATCAAAAGCTTCATTAGAAGACATGGTAAATATTGGAGATACTCCACCATCTACTACCCCCGGGCAAATGGCTTAGCAGAAGTATTCAAAAAAAACTCTCATCCAGCTACTAAAGAAGACACTTGATGACAACAAGTGGCAGCAGAATGAGCAATTGGTTGATGCCTTGTGGGCATACCACACCACATACCCAACTCCAACTCAATCTACCCCATTTTCCTTAGTGTATGGGTCCAAAACCGTTCTACCTTTAGAAGTTCAACTCCCATCACTAAGGATAGCATTAGGTAGAAAAATCACTACATAACAAAATGCAAAGTTGCAATTAGAAGAGCTCAAAGGTTTGGAGGAGAAATGCCTACGGGTGTGCCAAAACCTCGAGTTGTACAAAGTAAAAATGATTCAAACTCACAACAAGTTTGTCTGCCCAAGGTCTTTCCAAGTAGGAAAACTTGTGTTAGTCCTAAAGAGACCAATTTTTGCTTATCGAAAGATGAGAGTCAAGTTTGAACCCACTTGGGAAGGCCCCTATGTCATAGAGAAGGCCTACCAAGGAGGGTCCTATCAGCACATTGATTGTAAAGGGGAACACCCGATGCTTCCAATTAATGGGCTCTATTTGAAGAAATATTACCTATAAAACATGTTTGAAAATAATTTTCAACAAAAGAACAAAAATTTGGTTCCATTTCATCAAAATCATCTCTTCTTTCGAAGCATTGTTTGCTTATCTTGCAAATCTGACGTGATGTGTCTAGGATAGGTGTAAGAGAACCCAAGAGAAATCTTATCCCTCTTTCACAACACAAACATAATCAAACACAATCTCTCAGTGCTATTAGAATAGGTGTGAGAGAACCCAAGAGGCATCCTATTTTGATTAGCACAACTGAGTTAGGTGTAAGATAACCCAAGCGGCTTCCTTTTTTAGTGGAAATTCTGGTTGCCATCTGTGTCACCATTTCATCCAAATCCCCAAGTGTGTTTAGGGTAGGTGTGAGATAACCCAACTGGCATCCTATTCCCTTTAACACAAGCAAAAAAAACACAAATCTTTCTTCTCATGCTATTTTGATATGGGAGCAAGCCCCCTGAGGCACTCACTCATTAGTTGCTCTAGCTCGGGTTTACATGCTACCTCACTAGTATGCCACCCAAGTGGTCACTTATTTGGAAGATGTAAGTCTCCTTGCTTTCTTACTAACTTGATCATTACAAACCAACGAGTGCCTTGTTAGTTTGGTATCTTTCACAGCCTAGCTAGTAAGCTACCTCATATCAATCCTGTTTAAGAAGATGTGAGTCCCCGTGCTTTCTTCTCAAACTAATCATCATGTACTTACTAGGTTGAGTATATTTGAGGTTTTAGGTTAAGTCCCCAGAGGCTCCTTTACTCTTGACTATATTTGACTTAATATAAGTCCTCCCACGAAGTCACTCTGAATAGCACCATCGAGTGATCATCCTAATCATTATAGGAGGATGTGAGTCCCCGAGCTTTCTTCCTAGGCTGATTGTCGCAAACCAACGGGCACCTTAGGTTAGTTGATGCTCACTATGCTGATAGTGACTCACCCGGTGGATACACCACTCTTGGCAGATGTGAGTCCCCGAGCTTTGTCCTTGAGTTGGCCAACGAATACCTATTTGATATATGACTAGCCATGTCATCTTCTCCAGGGTTTGGATCAATCCCTTAGCGGCCCTTCTCCCTGTGGGCACTCTATTTGGATCACATCCTTTATGATCTCATTTAGACACTACCCGAGTTACTTTTAGATTAGACAGTCCCCCTTTCCTGGTAGCCACCCCTGTGGCTGGAGAATTTATTTAGCGAAAGCGCAGATTCTCCTTTGGTTCAATAAATCTGAGATAGGTCTAGGCTGATATAGGGTCCTTCTCAATTTGATCCCTCACAAACCAATAGGGTCCACAATAAAACAAATAAAATATTCGCTTGTGCATTAGGAATACAAGCCCCCAAAGGGCCCCTTTTTCCAAGCAAGCATCCTATCTTTAGGGCAATGTCAGTAGAACTCCCTGTAAAAATTACCTGACTACCTGAATTAGGATAAGTTCCCAAATCAACACTCACTCCGTAGTCACCCTTAGGTCAGGTTCAATATGTTTTTCCACAAGCAAGTTACCCCGACAGTCATTCCATTTTGGAAGATGTAATACTACGATGCAGTCTTTCTAGCATGACTGTTGCAAACTGATGGGTAGCCTTAGGTCAGGTTTGATTTGTTGCCCAAAGCAACCGATCACCTTAGTGATTTTTTGTAGTGGAAGATGTGGGTCATCTTACTTTTTTCCCCTGAATTGATCATTGCAAACCAAAAGGCACTCCTTTGGTTGGATAGTTCTCTCTTCGTCTGGGAAGCTACTCCCTTTGGTTCAGTAAATCTGAATAGGTCTAGGCTGAAATAAACTCCTTTTTAGTGTGATCCATCGCAAACCAACATAATCGATCAAAATAAATAATTAAAAAATGAAATTAATCTTGACTATCTTTGAGCTAATTAAGTCCCCCAGCAGCATTCACTCAATAATTAGCTCTATGTAGGGTTCTATTTATTACCTTGCCAACCAATCACCCTAGTGATTCCTTGTTTCAGAAGATGTGAGTCCCTGCAGTTTCTTCTTAAACTTAACCATTGCAAACTGAAAGGCACCCCTTTGGTTGGATAGTCCTACTGTGTGGTTGGTAGACTACTCTCTTTGGATTGGTGAATCTGAGTTAGCTCAAGGCCCATGGCCCCTACTCAGTGCAGTCCATCGCAAATCAATGAGGTCCATAAAAATAATTAAAAATAAAATTAATCTTGACTATCTTTGAGTTGACCTAAGTCCCCCAGCGGCATTCACTCAATAGTCAGCCCTAGGTTGGGTTCAATATGTTGCCTTGTCAATAGATCACCCCAGCAACTGGTCCCAACTTTGGAGGATGTAAATCTACTATGCTTTCTTCTTAGTATAGCTGCTACACACCGAAAGGCATCCCTTTGGTTGGCTAGTCCAACTATGTGTTTGGTAGACTATCCCCTTTGAATTGGTAAATCTGAGTTAGGTCTAGGCCTCCATGGGTCCTACTCAATACGATCCATCGCAAACCAACAGGGTTCATCTCAAAATCAAAAATTTTAAATCTGAAATAAATTCAACCCTCCTCCCTTAATGGAGTCAAACAAATTAAACGAACAAAATAAATCCAATCAATTCTCCCCCAGTGGAGCCTAAACAACAAACAAAAGCAACAAATAGAAAAAACAATCAAAAACAACAAATTGAATAAATCAAATCAATTTCTCTCCCTAGTGAGACTCAAATCAAATCAAACCTCCCATCCCCTTGTAGATGGTTTGAACCTATTTCCCTGGTGGAAGGTTCATATACTCTATCTCTAGTGGATTCCCCCTTTACTCTCTCATGTCTTTGACATGAGCAAAGTCACATTGTACTAAGCTATGGATTCCTTCTATACCTTGAGTTGGGAGTAGATCATTTTTGTTAGTGCTTGTGATCGTTAGTTGTTGTTGATCATTTCGATCAACACCAATACGTACAATGTACCTTGTTAGTCACACCACACCTATTGGGTGCCCTTTGTTGACCTCATTTTTAGAATGAGTTCTCAACCCCTCCACTTTAAACATAGGACTTCTTTTAGACACTAAAAGTTTCTTTAGTCTTAAGACACTTCTAGTGATTAGGTGAACAATCAATCTAGCCCTAGAGACCTAAAAGAGTTAGCCGTAAGAATAGGTCATGCCTTAGGGGTGTTAGAAAAATTTTCCTACCCTATAGCTTGAACCAAATCCTCACTTCCTCCTTTCAAGTCAAACTCCAAATTAAATCAACATCAAACTCAAATTAATTCCAAATAATTGAAACCCATGATTGAATTCCAAGTTCTAAAAATCTTTCCTAAGTCACTTTGATTCTATCTTATGGACTTAGCCTAAATCAAATCCAAATCAATTCAAATTCCAAAAATTTTCTAATAACCCATTTATATTCTCATTTATATTCACAAATATAAATGAGATATAAATCCAAATATCCAAAACTAAACTCAAAAATCAAATCTAAATTCAACCAAAATTCAACCTAAGCGTTTTAAGTCAAATTCTTGAACTTAGCCAAATCAAATTCAAATCAAGCAAACCCTTGATTTTTCTTCATGATTCAATTAACCCTTCAATCATGAATCCAAATATAAACACAAACTTCAATCATCAAACAAAAACTAAACTCAAAAATCAAATCCAAATTCAACCAAAATTCAACCTAAGCATTTCAAGTCAAATTCTTGAACTTAGCCAAATCAAACTCAAATCAAGACAAACCCTTAAATTTTCTTCATGATTCATCTAATCCTTCAATCATGAATCCAAATATAAACACAAACTTCATTCATCAAACCAAAACTAAACTCAAAAAATCAAATCCAAATTCAACCAAAATTCAACCTAAGCCTTTCAAGTCAAATTCTTGAACTTAGCCAAATCAAACTCAAATCAAACCAAACCCTTGATTTTTCTTCATGATTAGATCAACCCTTCAATCATGAATCCAAATATAAACACAAACTTCAATTATCCAATCAAAACTAAATTCAAAAATCAAACCTAAATCAAACTCATGTTCACCCTTTGAGCTTGAAATTGTTAAATGAATCAAAACTCATTTAACTCCAAATCACTTGCAAATGGATTTATATTTCAATCATAAGTCCATATGTGAGTTTAAAAAAACTTGATTCAAGCCTTGATCAAGTCAATTGACCCACTTAGGCTCACTTCACCCAAAGTGACCTAAAGTACCCCTTATGAGCCGAATTCTAATCCTACACAAATTGGATTGAACTGAGCCCACCTAAGCCTCACATTGTGAGCAACAATCATCATAAGATGATCAATCACTCAAATTGGCTCAAACTAAGTCAAACCTAAGGGTTGACTAAGTCAACACTTAGCCAAAATGAAAGTTAATCTAGACAAAATCCACCATAGGCCAAATTGATTGAAACCATTGATAAAAACTCATTCACGATCAATGTTTAAACTTGACCTAGTCATCATTTGAGCCTAACTAATTGGCCACTTGACCCAAGCTGACCCAACTTGACCTAAAAAGTCAAAATGTGTCAAAAATTTATCTAAGCCAAATTAATTGAAACCAATGGGTCAAGTTCATTCTAAATCACTTGTTGAACTTGACCAAAGCCTCAATTGACCAACTAGACCCAACCTAGCCCAATTGACCATGAACCCAACTTGACCTAAAAGGTCAAATTGAGCCAAAATCAAATTAAACCAAAATTGATTGGAAATAAAGATACCAATACATTTCAAATGACTAATGAAACTTAAATCAACCCATGACCTAACCCAAAATAGGTCAAATGGGTCAAATTGGTTAACTTGAACTATTCGACCTAAATGAAATCAAATGAACAAAATCCAAATAGAAATCAAATTAAACCAAACCAATGATGCCAAAATATTTTAAATGGTCATATGAACTTGACCCAACCCTTGGTTTGACCCAACCAATTGGTCAACTTGACCCAAGTTGACCCATTTTGACCTAAATGGGTCAACATGAGCCAAATCATATCAAATCAATTCTAAATTCATTGAAACTTGGTCCAACCCATTTTTCAATCATATCAAAACATATTCAAACTTAAATCCAAGCCAAATGACCATTTTACCCTAGGTCAAAGGATAATTCTTGGCCAAATTCACTTAGAGTTTGGTCAAATCCTTTTCATGACCACTTGGCACCCTCTTAGTGGACCCCATGGACACTAATAAGAGTGGTGCACCTGACCTAATGGGTTTGGGTCAGCCAAACCTAACCCAAGGCCAAAACTAACCACTCCCTTCATTTCAAGCACATGGAAATCACTCCTCCACCCAAAATCAGCACATGGCACTTCTCCACCCCCCCCCCCTCCCCTGCAAAATGAACCATGTGCAACCCTTAACCAAAATAACCCATTGAAGGAGGTGAATTTGTTCAAAATGCAAAGCCTTGATCGGTCGTCCGATCCTTTAAGGGGGAGATATACTCCCCCTCATTTCACTTGAATTGCATAGAATCATACTCAATTGACTAAGAAAGACCTAAGGCAAGCTCCCTAGCTCCCTCCAAGCTCCTTTAAGAATTTCCCATTTCCCCATTCTTGATTTTTTCAAGCCAAAAATAGGATAGGTAGGAAGAAAAACCACTTTGCTCAATTCACCACCATAGCTCAATTCCTTCTTCAAGCATCTTCAGAGGACTCAATTGAGTTTTCCCAATGTGTTCCCCAAGTTCTCAAGCCATGGGAAGAGTGCTCTAGACCAAGGACACAAGCAATTGAAGCCCACCTTGGTCAATAGAAGGATCTACTCAATACCAAAGCTTGAAACCTTCAACAGGGCTTCATCTCCACTAGATGAATCTACCTCGATAGTTGGGAGCACTGGTGATAGCCTCTAGTGAGGTACTATTCAAAATTGTGCTTAGGGTAGATTTTCTTTATCCTTTTTGAAAGAAAGTTTTACCTCATGAGAATTTGACCATTAGATCATCATCCCCTTACTTTTTGATGGTGTGGGTTAAGTTTGAGCTCAATCCAAGCTCAATCAAGCTCGGATCTTGCGCTAAAGAGTGGACGGATGCCCTCTCCCACAGGCAAGCTCAGTGACGGATCATGGACCATCCATCCACGTATTTTGGATGGACGGTCCTGATCAAGCCGCGTAGGATCCTCTGATTTATCCTTTAAGAATCGTGGGCTTAATCCTGGCCGTCTGATCTTTGATCGGAAGGTCGAGGAGAAAGCACATAGCACCGTCGCTGACGTAGTATTGGAATGTGACAACTTAAGTGATGAATCCTGTCGTGCCACATGGAAAGTGCGTGCCGCATTAGTGGTCCACGTGGCGATGGGATTAGTCATATAATTAGGGATTTAATTACCTAATAAATATAGAAACTTCAAAATAACATAACTAAATATAGAAAAATAAAAAAATACAAAATAAAATGCATTGTGAAGATAATTCAGCGAGGAATTCACTAAAATTATTTCTAATAGATTTTGAATAGTGCATTTTCCTTAATTAGGATTTTAGTGAAAACTTAATAACTCTTATTACTCCTTAATTACTTCATTATTTTATTTCAAATTTCTTATATGCATTTAGTAAGATGACCTCTGTCTCCCTTAATTTTCTTGGGATTTATTGATGAGTTAATTAGGAAAATCAATTAATAAATCCTTAATCTCACTCTTTATGTAATTAAGGGTAATTAAGCATGTGAATAGTGGTTTAGTCCTTTTATTAAGTTAATTAAGCCTTGCTTAAGTGAAGAAGAGGTTTATGGAATGGGTTTGGGGAATTTTCCTAAAGCCCTTTCCTTCCTTAATCTAAACTTAATTAAGTGCTAATCCACTAATCATCTACTTAGTTAACTTGATAAAATTTTCAAAACATTCCAAAACTTAACCAATTCATCTTGGGTAGGTTCTTAGGTGTTCAATAATCTAAGTAGCTTATAGAAATCAAAATCCAACCCACATGTGTGGGAAGGGTTATAAAAGTACTTAAATTAAACCCTTTAGCTTAATTAATCACTAATTATGAGCCAATTGCATTAGGCCCTTTCTTTCCTAGGTCCATTTCTGATTTAAATTCTTTGTGTAGTTTTATGTCATACATTGGCTCATAATTATTAGATTAAATATGTTAAGGTGGTATAGGTAAGAGGTAATTAATGAACTTAATATACACCTTAACCTAAACAAAATATAAAATCAATCTAATGATTCTAAGATTAAACTAAAATAACATACACATGTGGGAAATGGGTTAGGACCTGCAAACCTCTTCATATTTCTTAAATTCAGATCGAACTCAAATAAAACTAAAAATCTCTTTAAAACAAATTTGATTTAGTTTAAATAATATTATTTCATAAGATTGTCTTTAAGAATTAATTAGGGTGAATAAATTTACATGCTTCCATCCCTTTATTTCTTTCCTAACATGCTAAATATGTATGTCATATGAAAGTCATGCATTCATGCCTTTTAAAAATCAAATTAAAAATGAAATATTTCCTTTATGTCAAATTGCATGTTTTGACTAAAATGAAAATATGAATGGCTATTATCACTATTAAATCCAAAATTATTTTCAAAACTTATAAATCAAATATCATAACTGAAAGTTATGCTACTTATAATTATTTATAGGCTTGCATGTGAGTATAAAGATAAAGAGCTGCATTGTGTGACTTTCCTTCTCTTCTCTTTTAGCTTAGTTTTGAATAGGATTTTGCAAAGTGTGTAGTTCATTTGAAAAGAACACAACACTTGCTTAAATCCATTCTTATTCATTCTTATGTTATCACTTAAGAAGGACATTCACACTTGCATATGTAAATTTTTTAAACAAATCAAACAAACAAACATAATCTTCTTTGCATGATTCTCTTTCCATGCATTTTATTTTGTACATGCACATGTATTATTTAAGAAAAGTGGTATATTAGTCTGGACAACCCTAGGGTTGCGAGGCTTTAAGTAGCCCTAAGTAGGTCTTGTACCTTACACCCCTAGTGTTACTAATGGCATTGTACTTACTTATGCCTTTTATACTTATAAATGTGCATATGAAAATTGGATAAAAGAATCACTCTTTTTCTTCTTAACAAAATCATGCATCATGAAGCATCCAAATTTTCTTAAGTAACTCTATTAGCATTCATCATTAAGGTGTGCTAAACACTTTTATTTGCATGTATAGATATGCTTAGGATTCATCCATGTGCATGTTACACATGTTGCAAAAGAAATGAAGTGTTCTATATTTTGTGATAGTATTTCACTTTATTTAATCTTAAAAAGCCTTTCTTTTTGAATAGGTTTGTTTAGGAAAAATATAAACTTAGGATTAATTAAAACACATAACAAAACATTCACTAAACAATAATCAAATATGAATCTAACTTAGAAATTACTTAAGGTGGGGAGGAAAGAGAAGTTCTCTTCTCTTTTCCTTTCTTTACAATATTTAGTAATTAATTGTAGGTTCATTCAAACCTAATCAAATCACAACATAAAAAATCAACTAAATTACTTAATGAAACCACCCTCTAAGTTGAACATTTTCATACTTATAAAACTTTAACCTTAAAGCCTAGCTAAGCGTACCACACAAACCTTAAATGAAACACACATTAAGCTAAGTCACCATTTCTAGATTTAGGTTAGGGCGGTGCATGGTTTGATGTTTGCTTTTATTTTATGATGTATTATTTTAGTCTGGATGTTAGGGTGTATGTGCATAGACTGAATGGTAGGGTGACCTTAGTCTAACCATTATCTTCTGCAAGGGATTATGCTTAAGGGGCACTGTAATAAAAATATAACTACTTTTATTGTGTAGGTGCTTATACCCCTAAGCATAATCCAAAATAGGTCAAGTAGACTTGGTTACCCATGTGTGGGGTGCTAAGTCCAATTTATATATATACATGCTTGGGATTATATGATTTATTTGGGTAATCTCTGTCTTGCAGGTTTTAGTTAGATTTCCTTTTTTTCCATTTTCATGTAATTTTGTAATTAGGATTTTGGAATGATTGTTATGGGGTATTAGGATGAACATTGGTTATAAGGCTATATCTTATGTACCATCTGAAGCCTTTGGAACAACCACATTCTAACCAACCAAAAGAAGAAAGAAAAAAAAAAGAAGAAAGAAGAAGGAAGAAGGAAGAAATGAAGAATAAAGATCCCCATTACAATGAATTCCTTCTTGATTATAATTTATTCATTTGTAATCCGAGTTGTATAAGGGTAGAGCTTGGCTACTCAATTTATTTTCAGGTTTGTGCGGTGGATCCCGACCACAAATGGTTTTTATCCTTTTGCGTTAGCTTTATAAATTGATTGATGTTTGTTTACTTTGTGTATTAAGATGGCATCTTTTTCTAGTTTCTTCCTTTCTTTGATGTATGGCTTGGATGATGATCTGGCTCTTAGGAAAATCAAATTTTCTATCCAATCAAAATAATGCAAAACTAAAAATAAAATAACTCATAACCTCACCCAAAGCCTAGGTTATAAATCAAGATAAAAGAATTAATAATCCCTTAGCTGGATGTTGTATTACTTTTCTCACATCATGCATAAAAAGTATATTATTTTACTCTTGAGTGGAGGGTTTCACCTTTTCCAGAGAACTTGGCTTGACCTTTGAGAGCCATGGTGGAAACACACCTCCTCACCTTATTAATTTTGGCCCATAATCTAATTTCTCATGCATTAAGCATATGAATCCTAAAGCCTATATCAAATTGATTGTCCAGAATGAAAATAAAATGTGAAAAATTTTTCATTAGATTTAAGTCATTAAATCATGTCTTACATGATCTAGTCTCTTAGGGAGTGTGTTTGAGGACTTTGTCTCTTTCTAAATAAATAATAGCCTAGCTATCTTGCAAAAGCATATGACTTACCTACATGTATTTAAAATCATTGGAGGAGTTAATTGGCGGTCACCCCCAGGTGGTTGTAAGTCTAACAGTCTGGTGGTTTATCTTTTCTTATGGAGGTAAACTAAATACACATTTTTGCCTTAGATTTAGGTCATGCTTTTGGCCCTCGCCAAAGCTCCTTAGATTTAGGTTCTGAGGTTGTTTCTCCCCTTTGCGGGCTACAAGCATAAATCTTCACCTCTTAGGCATTTTCATGATCTTGTATCATTAAATTGTAAGCCCTAACTTTCTAATAAAAATTTAACTCAAATAAATCAATTCAATTTCAAAAATATAAAGCTCAACCATATGATAATTTAGGATGCTTACTGAGTTTCCTGGTATCCTACGCAACCCTTAATTATCTTCATTTGGCTTCGATAAGAACTCCCTCCTCTTGATCGATCACACTTAATTTTCTAAAAATAAACTAATCGATTGATAGTCCTACCTTTCAAAATCTTTAGAGACAATGATCATTTACCTTAATCTAGAGTATTCCTAAGGAATCATATTCTTTAGAATGTAATTAACTATGGGGGCTTGCCCCTGTAGGGAACTTAATGAACCCAATTTAAAATAAACCCTGCTTTACTTTTCCATGTAAAGTAAGGGAAGAATCGTTGGTACATTTCAAAGACTCATAGTCCTTAGAAGTCCTTATTAAGGTGATTAGGTACATTGTATGGTGGTGACTTCAATCTTTCGAGATAGTACACCTTTCCTCAATGTCGTACCTGATCACCCTAATAAGAATATCTACAGATCTACGTGGTGTCCCAACAAGGTGTACATATATTTCTATTTTCATTTATCCTTTTTTCCAAACGGGGATAGATGAAAGCAGGAATATATATATATAAATTTTCACCATAATTATTTAATTCATAATTAACATAAAATTTTAAAATAGTTTGAGATTTACTAATGATAATAATCACACCATATAATAATGTTTATCCAACTCATGCAATTTAAACGCAATCATATTCTTTTAACTTTAAAACATGAATATATGAAGCACATGACCTGCACATTTATGATAATTGAAAAGATGTAATTGAGCATCACTACACAACATACTTGATTTCATTAAAATCTAAGGACATTCATGTTAAATAGGCATCCCTTAAATCTAATCATAGTTTCTTTAATGTTTAATTTTAATGTTCAAGTTGTTGAAACTTAAAGAGAAGAAATAATACTTAGAATTCACTCCATCCCATGTTGATTATTTAATATGTTAAAGGAAGAAAATTAAATATATTTTATGGATTAATTAAGTTTAATCTATTAGTTACATCAATTTAATCACCCATCCCAAGCTTCTTTAATTTAATTAATCACCTAAACATGAGCCTTCAATGATATGCTTTGGAAAAATAAAATTTGCAATGCACCTAAATATGTCTAATCCAATTAGGCTCATGCTTAAGAATTAATTAAATTAAAGAAAGAAACAATTTGAGATAAATACTCTTATGATTTTCCCATACCAATAGAAAATTATAATTTATTTAATGACTTTATGTTATTAAATGCATAAAGGGGTTAATAGATTGCACTTGAGTTACTTAAGTTGATTTCATTTACATTCCACTATTAATTTTCTCTAATTTATCCTTAATTACTAAACATATCAATTAAACCTTTTAAGAAGATACACTTGGAAGCAATTAGGAAAGGGCACTCCTAATTAATTCCCACGTTACCCCACCATTTACATTAATTATTTAATTTTATTATTCATTAATTTTAAAAATTATTAAATCATTTAAAGAGGGTAATTAGGATTGAAATTTTTGAATTTCCCAAACCACATGATAAATAATTCGAAAAAAAAATGGGAGGTAGAGGACATCCCCTAAAATTAATTAGCTAAGTAATTTATCCTTAATTAAGATAATTATCCTAAGCTTCAAATCTTAATTAAGCGCTATTTATTAAATATTAATTAGATTAGCTTGAATTAGTTTGAATTACATTGAGTTTGGTTAGCTTGAATTAGTTTGAATGGAGTTATAGGATTGAAGTGAGTTAACTTGGGTTAAGATTCAAGTTAATTTGTCTTGGAGCTTAGATTAAAAACCAAATTCAATCAAGATCAATTGAATTCAAATGAGTTTGGGTTTCAATCAAATGAGTTTAGGTTGATTTGGTTTCAATCAAATGAGTTTGGGTTTAAATGAGTTGATGGGTATGAGTGTCAGTTTAGGCCCTAAGATAGGTGAAGCCCATTTATCCTAAGGTAAGCTCTAGGCCTAGGGTCATGCCCTACAAGTCTCTAGGCCTAGGTTTAGTGTTCCCTTAGTTACGTGAAGTATCCTAGCACTAAGAAAACCTAAGTGTCTTGAAGAATCTTAGACCTAGGATGGGAGTGATCAATCCTCACTCTAAAAGTCAGGTCAACAAGGTGTTGCCTATTTACTTGATATGTTCATAGATATTTGCAAGTCAGGATAGAGATTTCTTTGGATTTGAAAGATAGTGTGGGCTAAGCTATATAGAGTATAAGCACCTCTTAAGTAGTTCATAAAATAAGCCAGGTTAAACAAAATCAATCATTTAACTTTGGAGACATGGGCAGTGCTTTACATATTGGATACTCAATTCCTTATACTGAGTGTAGAAAAAGATTCATAAATCATTAGAAATTTATATTAAGAAAATTTATTGGCACTATTTAATGATTTCATTAGAATATTTATAAAAATAAGTATTTTAAAGAGAACCAACAATTGCAGAGTTGCATATTAGAAAACACTAGCATTAGGTGGACCACTAGTGGGTTCACATCATGTCATAAAGAGTTAAAACATTTAGATTCAAATTACAATATAGTTGAAAATGTTTTATCTTTAAATAACATCATAGTATTTTGTAGGGTGAGTACAAGTGGTTGAAAGAGATGTAAAGTCAAAGTTCTACAGCAAGAAATTCAAGTGGACAATCTGAGGAGTGAAAGTTTGACATATATGGAGAAAAGCTACTAGAAGTAAGAAAAAGTGAAGAATATATGGCTTAGGTTTATAAGGTTTGTCATACAATGCACACCATTCTTTTTTTTTTTTGACTAAGCACTAATTCAATTACCAAGCTGGTTAGAAGGCATGTCAATATATTTGTTAAGGACATTGAGGCTTAGATGACTACTCAAATAGAATCTTTGGACTACCATGAAAGTAAGAATGACAAATATGTGAAAAGAGAGGTAGTGATAGAGGTGCATAAGTAGGAGGACAACAATAAGGAGACCAATAATGATTGGTTTTTTATTTTTATCATATTTTTATTTATGTAAAACTTTAGTTATTAAATATTATATGCAATATTAATATTTTTAAAAAAAGTAATTAAAATTTTTGATTGTAAGTTTATTTTTTGCCTTTTTATATGGTTGTTGTAATCCTATGTTAATAAATTATTAATCTGTGCAAAATATTAAATATATTTGTTGTCTAATGTAGTTTTAAGTGTAAAAGTCATAATATATGTGAAGCTTTTTTTCATTTATTTTATCTATGTATAAGTTTCTGACATATTTCTGATGATTTTTTCATCACTCATTTTGATATGAATCATCAAGACAAAAATGCCACTAGAAAATTTTATGACAAAATTACTATTAAAATATATATATCTTAGAAGATTACCTTCAAAATCTTTAACTTTGTATGATATTTACTAAAGAGTAGCCCTTAAAGATGCAATAATATCTTGTTTAGGGTTTAGATGCTTAGTTATAACCCAACCAAGCTCTTACATTACTATATTCTTAATGAAGAAGGATAAAATAAAGCTACCAATGACATTAGACATGCTTTGAGTGTTAGTTAAAAAGTAACTTTATGACTTTAACCCATGAATGAACAGAATAAGGAAAATCCACCAAAATGTGTTGACATACTCTAATTTTAACTAGTTGGCTTTGGTACATAGTGGAAGGTATCAAATTGTATCCCCATATGATCATTCAAACCTTGATTGAGAGGTTGCAGAAGTGCAAATTTTTTAAATCAACAGTAAAAAAATTTGTGTTAGCTCGTTATTTCTCTTTTGAGATTATGATTATAACTCTTTCTAAGCAGTAGAAGTCTGCTTGGGGACTTTTTAGATTGTGTAGAAAGCTACAAAGATGTGATTCTCTTAACCATAAAGAATCTTAGAAATAATAAAAATAATAATAATTTTAAAGATCTTATTTAATAATTACTTCTTAGACATTAACCATGAAAAGTATAGCTTAGGTGGGCTAGCTTTTAAGCAAATGACATGATGTAGTCAAGATGTTCGTCTGCTTTTATGTTCCAATTGAAGTAGAGTTACCTTGATGGGAGTGGGAGGGTATTCCTAGCTATAAACATGTCTAAAACATTAATTTGATCACTTTTTAAATGCTACAACAATGATTTTCCTTTCATTTCAAAAGCGGATTTTGAAGTCCTATAAAAATTTGCGAGGTTTAAGAGGAGATAAGGTACCCTTCTAAGAGATATCTTTCACGTCTATACAAAAGATGATTTTTAAATAAACCATTATTAATTATGAATAATTATTGAATTTATTTATAGATATTTTAGTAGTGTTAGTATCTTAAAGGTGCATTTATCATACCAAGTACATAGTGGGCTATGAAGTTATATGATGAGGATATATTGATTTAATGAGTTGTATAGTAGTGGTACAACAATTTGATAAAGAATGAGCATCATGTCTAGCTATAGAGAGGGCTATAAAATTTCTTGATTAGGAGAAAGGATCAAGATAATATATGGAGGTGGCAATAAAGTTTCTTAAGGAGTAGCAATTATTATGGCTGGCTATAAGAGTATGTGATTGCTGATAGAGAAAGTAACAAAACTACTTAAAATAAATAAAGCTACATTATGGATCATGTGGTGAAGTTAATTGGACAGGTGTGACCATCACGGTTGATAATGAAAAGGTGACTAAGCTTCTTGAAGTAGAGTAGGCAATATTACTAACATTAAAGTGGTAAAAAGTTGCTTAAAGAGAAGAGAATGTGGTAGTTAGCTATAAAGTGAGCGATAAGATCGCTTGAGGAATGTGATGGTCTATGGCAAAAGCATGGTAGTTTCAATTTTATCTTAAGGCAATAATAAACACATTACAATTCATATTGCAATGTTAAAATCAAAGAAGATGCTTGCATTGATTTATATGAGGAAGATTTTGAGGAGCATAGGCAACTCGTTGTTGGTAAGGAGTATAATATAATGTTGGATTAATGTCAATAGAAAATATATTATTTGTTGGGAGCATGTTTGGTGATTGTTAAAGGAGAGGGATTTTTGATACATTCAATGGAGTTAGATAGTCTCTATATGCTTTATTTGCTATTTTGCACTGCAATAATTCATGTGTTAATAATTATAAGATTCATTGGTTTTTTTTTTTCAATTATTCAGGCTCAAATTTATAATAAACAATCGAATGTTAAAAAAAATCATGTTCTGCTCATTTGTATTTAATTCAATATTCAATGATTTGAATGTCAACCTCTCACACTGTTTATTTAAACCCTTTTTTTCCGCGGGAATTGTTCTTTTCTTCAATATTTTAATGTTAATGGTTTTTGTTTTTTGTTTTTTGTTTTTTTTCCTAATAAGATAAGTAAAAATGTGCCTAAACGGCCATTCACTACGTTACGTGAAAAGAGAGATTTAATAAAAAATAGTTGGCATGTAACGTCTGAAAAAATATAGAAAAACATTATAGGTTAATTAATCACGTCGACTATTACCAAACAATGTCAAATAATGTTTACTCAGATTATTGTATAAAAAATAATGGTGAAGGACGGCTAATTATTGTAATTATAAAAACATTATAGGTTAATTAATCACGTCGACTATTACCAAACAATATCAAATAATGTTTACTCAGATTATTGCATAAAAAATAATGTTGAAGGATGGCTAATTATTATAATTATAATAATTAAAATAATTGTTTTTTTATTATCACAATCATTATTATTATTTAATTTGAAGAATAGAAAATTATGATAATTTATAATCTAAAAGTAATAATTAAAAGGACATCTTTTTTCAAACTAATTAGAAAACATAAAAGAGAGAGATTTAAATGCATAGTATAACAAAATATTAAAATTTATATATTCAACAGTTAAATTTTATTATTTATATATAGATATTCAGAATATCAAATTAAAATAAATAATAGCATCTCCCTTAAAATAACCTCACCCAGGCTATTTAATTAATGGGGGATTTGGGTGGATAGAACACAAAATATTAGAATTTAATGCAAGGCATAGTAGCTAAGTAGGTTGAGAGCTTTAGTTTTTAATCAAAAGTTTTAGGTTTAAATACTTATAAATGTATTATATGTATAAATTTAAGATTAAATTCACTCAAATATATCAAAAAATATATATATTAGAATTGTATATTTAACAGTTAAAAAATAACACCTCGTTAAAATACTCTCAGCTCATCACAGTGTTGTCTGCCCCGCCGCCAATCTGCGACACCTCCACCTCTGTCACAAGTCTCTTATCGCTCACATCCTCATATCAAGACGTCCGATCTCTAAACCTTGTAGTACTGTCTATACCGTCGACACTAGTCCTCAATCTCCATCACCTCCAATTCCGTCATTAGTCTCCACTCTTGATCCTGTTGATATCAACCCCTCTTCGATCTCCGCTACATCCATCTATGGCATCATCCAGGAAAAAAAAAATGTTTTAGGGTTTCTGCGACAAAGAGGGGGAGAGATGAATGAAAGAAAGAGGTAAGGGTTAGGTGAAGTCTCAGTCAAGGGATGTGAGCGCTTGAGTGGTGAGAGATCGGCGGTGCAGATGGAGCAGCGGAGATTGGCAGTGAACAACAATGGATTGTGATGGGACAAGTGTATTTTTTATTCTTTCATTATGAGAATAGAGTGTATAACATGGCAATGATAGCTGCACTATGGGGCAAGCAAATGACAAAGCTAAGCATTAGATGTAATTGTGGTTTTAAAAATCGGATCGAATCCATCAGTTCAACTTATTAATTTATGAATCCACCTTCCCATCAATTCAATCCAAGCTTAAAATTGTCTCTGCATAAAATCAGTCAGAATTGAGATTGAACGGGTGAATCGAATCGATTTTTGAAGAACAGGTCAATTTTAAAATTAATTAAATTTTAAATTTTTTTATTTATAGATGTATAAAATTAAGAAATTTATAGTATAAATAAATAAAATAAATGATTTATTCTAAAAATTTAATAAGTATATTCAAAATATTTAAAAATGAAAAGTCCTAAATTAGAATATTATATTTTTAATTGATACAAATATTATTATTATGTCAATATTGTATTATTTAACTTGTATTAAAATATTTTTTATATTTATTATATCATCTGGTTGATCTTTTGAATCTTAAACTTCTATTTCTTCTATTTCAATATTCAATCCGATTTTTACGTTGATATGGCACTTAAATCCTACTAGTCGAAGCACGAATCTTGATGTCAAAAGCAAGTAGATCCTCAGTTAAAACTAGTCGAGATCAGGCATTTAAAATATCATTAGAAACTTTGAGATATCAATTAAATCCCTAAATAGCTCTTAAACATGGAGTGTTTATAGTCAAATCGAGCGTCTTGACGAGTCGGATCTAACAAGCTTAAGATCTCTTAATTCCGACTTCATTTGAGCATTCAAATACACAAAATACATCAGATGATCAAGGGAATCATTTTGAGCCATCTCATGGAGGAGTGGTTCGGATTTTGCATGTATTTGCAGAAATATCACCCCTCTAATCTATTAATAGCCCCTCATTCTTCACATGAGGGGAGGTCAAGCTAAAGAGATGAGAGAGTTTTAAAGCTTGAAAATACTCCAAGCATAATCGTTACCACTCGGCGGTCGACCACCGTCGGCGCCGCCGTCGGCCGCCGGTCATTCACGGTCATCACCATCGCCGGTCACCGCCGGCGACCAATATCGGCATCTCCGCGGTCACCACCATCGTCGTCGGTCATCCCCGACTACGACTCGATCCCCTGATTGATTATCGTTCGATTCTGCTGCCGACCATCGCTAAGTATTGCCACCACCATCAATCCTCGTCTTTCGCATATTTGGTTATCTCGCCGCACGGTGCGTCGGTCACGTCTGACCTCGTCGCTGCTCGACCACCGTCGTCGTCACCGTTGCCGACAGTGCGTCGGTCTGCTAACCACTCGCGACCACGCTCAGCATTGTCGACGACCACGCGATCGCTGCCGACCATCGCCATCTCCGGCCGTCACCACCATCGATGAGTCATCGTGGTTATTTATTCATCATCATCTATTACCACTAACAACTGTTACACTCTAATCATGGTTATATAGCTGTTGTTGCCTGATTCTGAGATTATCATTATCAGCCATTCTCATATACAATTCTGTAATCTCATTATCGAGAAAATTTTGTACTCTGAAACAGATACATAGTACAAGATTTTTACTAGGCTAGGCCCCGTGGTTTTTTTCCCTCTTTTCGATATTTTTTCACGTAAAAATTCTGGAGTTTTATCATTAATTCTTCAAATATCTGTGTGTGTGCTTAAGGCGTAATCTTTTACTCTACTACAACTAGTTTTCTAGCACGTAACAGTTTGCCGCCGTCTATGAGAAACTGATTCTCATCATTTCACCTTGTATGACAACCAAGTTTCCTAACAAGATCAAAACCACCATCGAGGTGGAGCATTTCAAGCTTTTAAGGAGGCATGGCGAAGAATGAAGATTCATCAAACTTCGTTCTTTCAGATTTTGTCGAAAATTGGGGCAACTCTTAATCTCAGAAGATCGCTCATGTTAATATGTTAAGCATCTAATCGATTACCATCCCAAGAAATAAGTCAAAGTTGGAGGATATTTCAACATTGAGAAGAGATATAGCTTTGCAAATTATGATTTTTCAATCATACTCATGAAAAAATAAGACCAAGGTTAAGGAGCAACTTTGGCTACAACCACAAACAGATGTTTTGATTTGACCTCTTCCATACAAGTTAACGTCATCGAGTAACACTCTGACAAACAACCTCAGATAGGTCAAAAATTCTCAGCGGATTCAATTCGATCTCTTCCATACAGGTTAACGTCACCGAGCAAAGACTCTGACAAACAACATCAAATAGATCAAAACTTTGCACCTACTCCACACAGGTTAACGTCATCGAGCAAAGACTCTGACAAACAACCTCAGATAGTCAAAACTCGCACCTACTACACGTAAGAAGTCAAATAACACTTACACACTCTGGATAGTCAAAGGTCCTTGGTGGACTTTCCACGACCTCTTCCATACAGGTTAACGTCATCGAGTAACACTCTGACAAACAACCTCAGATATATCAAAAATCCTCAGCGGATCCAATTCGACCTCTTCCATATAAGTTAACGTCATCAAGTAACACTCTGACAAACAACCTCGGATAAGTCAAAAATCCTCAGCGGATTCAATTCGACCTCTTCCATACAGGTTAACATCATCAAGTAACACTCTGACAAACAACCTCGGATAGGTCAAAAATCCTCAGCGGATTCAATTCGACCTCTTCCATACAAATTAACGTCATCGAGTAACACTCTGACAAACAACCTCGGATAGGTCAAAAATCTTCAGTGGATTCAATTCGACCTCTTCCATATGTTAACGTCATCGGGTAACACTCTGACAAACAACCTCGGATGGGTCAAAAATCCTCAACGGATTCAATTCGACCTGTTCTGTGCAGGTTAATGTCATCAAGTAACACTTTGACAAATAACCTCGGATGGGTCAAAAATCCTCAACGGATTCGATTCTACCCCTCACATGCAAGTTAACGACATCAAGTAATATCATGGAGAATGATACTTTGAAATTATCTATCAGACTTGAATGACGGTTCCTAATTTACGCTTCTCCTCCATCTTGGCAGTTATCAACTGTTTAACCATCCATTGAAGTTTCAAGAAATCCAATTTCCTACAAGAAGAAGTAGAAACTATGGACCGTTATCGGTCATTACCGACGCCATCACTGCTAATCATTGTCGCCGCCATCCCTACCCCGACATCGACACGCTACCGCGACTATCATTACCATTTGCAGCAATCCACCCCTCTTCGCCGCCAACCACGCTGCCACCGCGACATTTTCCACTGGCCGGTTATTACTGCCGGTCATCATCCGACTACTGCTGCCGGTCACACCGCCATTGCTGCTACATCGTTGACCACCTCAGAAGCCGCCAACCACTACCGCATCAACGCCGCTACTACCGGCTATTATCTCGGCCATCACCATCACTGGCCACCGCTGCTGACTACTGCCGCCGGTCCGATCCGACCATCGTCGATCATCTCGCCGGTCACCACTTGACATTATTATTCATATCGCTATTGTCATCATCACGGTCATTGGGCTCACCATATGAATCGGGTTGATTGCCCAACCCGATCGGTCCGACGAGGATAGTTGACGCCTCTTTCGAGAGAAAACCGGAGCTACGACGTATGTATCACGGGTCTTGATCGCCTCCAAACTCGGTTGGTCCGATGAGGCTAGTTGACGCCTCTTTTGAGAAAAAACTGGAGCCATGACATATGTACCGCGGGCCTTAATCGCCTCCAAACCTGGTCGGTCCGACGAGGCTGACTGACGCCTCTTTCGATGGAAAATCGGAGCCACGACATATGTACCACGGGCCTTGATCACCTCCAAACACGGTCAATCTGACGAGGCCGATTGACGCCTCTTTCGAGGGAAAACTGGAGCCACGATGTATGTATCGCAGGCCTTGATCACCTCCAAACCCGATCGGTCCAACAAGGCCAGTTGACGCCTCTTTCGAGAAAAAATCGAAGCCACGACGTATGCACCGCGGTCCTTGATCATCTCCAAACCCGGTCGGTCCGACGAGGCCGGTTGACGCCTCTTTCTATGGAAAACCGGAGCCACTACGTATGTACCGCGGGCCTTGATCGCCTCTAAACACGGTCGGTCCGACGAGGCCAGTTGATGCCTTTCTTTAGGGAAAAATAGAACCACGCCGAACGACCTTCTCCTAAGAAGAAGAGGAACACCAGAGCATATGAGGTGTGTGTCATCTCTCTTTGCCCTAGAGGGTTTTTATAGACCCCCTATAGGAGCAAAAAGGTAAAAAATCAAGAAAAATTGCCCAAAACCGCTCAAAACTGCTCAAAATGAGCGAAAACGGGCCAAAACGGACGTTTGCGCCCGCGTGGCCCATCCTGCTCGCTTATGGCCCGCCATCCACCGCTATCCCGACACGCGTTCGCTGACACGACCGGCCGATAGTGTCGGCCTCGCACGACCCACGCGGACCGCTGGCCCCACGCGACCGCCGCTTTCAAGGATCCATCAGGGCCCATTGTCGCGCGACCACCATCATTCCGCTGGCACACGCAAGCTCGCCGCCATGGTTTTCCCATGCCGCCCAGAGCGTCAAGGCTAGGCACCCTGCACCGCAAGTGCCCGTAAATGTCCGGATGGGTCCATAACCCTGAAACCCTTGCACCCGTGCATGCCCGTACATATCCACGGCCCTGCACTCGCTTCCGTGATCATAATCTTGTGCTCTCATGAAGATCTGTTCTTTCAATATGTATGGTTAATGGACTCGCAAATTTCATTGAAGAATTTGGTATTTCAAGTATTTGACATATATATTTGGATGATTGAGATAATGTCATTCAAAATAGGGGGCAGCTGATATGACACTTAAATCCTACTAGTCGAAGCACAAATCTTTATGTCAAAAGTAAGTTGATTCTCAGTTGAAACTAGTTGAGATCAAGTACTTAAATATCATTGGAAACTTTGGGATATCAGTTAAATCACTAAATAGTTTTTAAACATGGAGTGATTATAGTCAAATCGAGCGTCTTGACGAGCCAGATCTAACAAGCCTAAGATCTTCTAATTCTGACTTCATTTGAGCATTCAAATACACAAAATACATCAGATTATCAAGGGAATCATTTATAGCCATCCCATGGAAGAGTGGTTCGAATTTTTCATGTATTAGCAGAAATGTCACTCCTCTAATCTATAAATAGCCCTCATTCTTCATATGAGGGGAGGCCAAGCTAAAGAGGGGAGAGAGTTCTAAAGCTTGAAAATCCTCCAAGCATAATCGTGCCACCACACAACGGTTGCCGACCACCCCCGTTAGCCGAAGCCGTCAGCCGCCACCGCCGGTCATTACCGCCGGTCACCACCGCCGACTACCGTCGCCGGTCACCGCAAGCCGACTACTGCCGCGCCATCGCTCAATTATCGCCGGTCATCTCCGTGTCACAAACCATCGCTGCCATCTCGCCACTACCGACATGCTGGCCACTATCATTTACTTACCGGCCGCTGACCACTACTAACCGCCGTTCGGCCACCACCATCAATCCTTGTATCGAACCATCGTGCCGTTATCTCGCTGATTATCGTGCCACTGCCGCCGACCATCACCGCCACCGGTTATCGCATTGCCGTCGATCACTATCGTCGATCATCGCCCCCAACTACCATCGCCAATCACCGTCGCCGACCATCGCCGGCCATCTCCGCCGGTCACCACCACGGATGACCGTCATCGTCGGTCGCTGACCCCCGCTGTTCACCATCATCTACTACCACTAGCAACTATTACACTCTAACCATGATTATATAGCTGTTGTAGCCTGATTCTGGGATTCCCATTATCAGCCATTCTCATATACAATTTTGTAATCCCGTTATCGGGAAAATTTTGTACTCTGACACAAATACATTGTGTAAGATTTTTACTGGGCTAGGCCTCATGATTTTTTTCTTCTTTTCGAGATTTTTCTATTTAAAAATTCTGGAGTTTTATCATTAATTCTTCAAACATCTGTGTGTATGCTGGACTCCGCAACAAAGCTAAGGCGTAAACTTTTACTCTACAGCAACTGATTTTCTAGCACGCAACATACGTCATTAAATGCAATTATTAAAATAGATAATGATAAATTTTAACGCAGATATAAATAGATATTTCCCTTTAATTATGTCTTCAGTTGTGAAAAATTATACAACTCCACCTAAATATTATGGTAGAGACTCGACCAACAGTTTTCAGATGCTGGCTTAAGGCATACATTTTGCTATTAAGCAGAAAATAGGGAGATGAAAATTCAAATATGGGATGCCGGATCACATTAAAAACTTATATTATGCTCTACCTTAGTTGTTGTTTCTTCTTTTCTTCTGTTCCGGTCTGCCCTTATGAATTTCAGACTCATCTATTTGCCGGGGTTCTCTTTTTCGTGAGCTATGATGAAATCCACTAAATATTAAGCTCAACCGACCATCTTCTATCTCCTGGAGCTTGTTGTCTTCTGTGTTATACATGCTATCTACTTCTAGTTTCCATTTTCATGAGTGCTATATATTTTCAGATTATCAAATGTATCAAACTTTCTGGATCTACATGACAATATCTTAAACTAACCTCCTTTCTTTCTGTAGGGTCAGCAAACTTCTGGATGTTACATTTAGATAGCTCCTGGACAGAGCTGTGCTTCTATGGAATTATTGTTGAATTACTGAGCTCACTTCTTTAAATTTGTTTTGAGCTTTTCCTCCTCGTTTCCTCTTCTGTATTTGTTTCTTTATCTTCGGTGTTTTTGGCTTAAGATATTTTGGCCGTAGCTTTTACAGGTTATTTTTTTTGGATTTCCCTTATAACCCCTTGATTATATTTTATAACTAATCCTTTTTAATGTAGTGCTGGGCGTGGCCCTCATTTTTCTCAAAAAAAAAAAAAAAACTTCACCTAAATAAATATCTGACATAAATTAAACAAAACATAAAAAATTATTTTTATTTGAGAGAGGGCATTAATAAATGCATTAAACAAGGAAAACTTTATAAGATTAAATCCTTAACACATAATCAGCTGAAAATAACATTACCGCATGGGCTCTCATTTTCAAGATAGTTCCCAATAAAGTCTATTTAAGAGATCGATTTTGAGCTTCTTATTAAGCTCAAGATTATTATTTAAATAAATTTTAAATAATTATTCTATATTAAAAAAACTCGACTCATATTTTATATCAAAATAGGAGAGTATTTTTAGCTTATAATACTATATCTTCTCGAATGATAACCAAGAAAGTAATTATCCTCTTGTAACCTTTAGTACAAGCTTATTTGCTTTGTAATTAATTTGCAATCATTTGTACCAAGATTACATTAAAATTTATAAAAATTAGTGATAGTTTTATTCACCACGAAAGAACTTGATCAATTTAAAACGTGGTATCATAGAGAAGTTGTTAGGCATTAGCTTAATGGTGATACCCTTAAACAATGATAAAAGTGAAAAGTACTTTTCTCCTCAGTCAAAAAAGGGTTTACTCCTCTAAAAGGAAGATAAGAGGACAAAAATTGTGATTCCTCAAGAAGTATGAAATTCAGCTACAATGAACGACAACCTACCACTGTCCCCTGGCAGGCCAGTGTCTAGTTGATATTTTATTTTATTTATTATTATTTTTTTTTAACACTTAAGTGAATCTAATCGTAAACTCACGCACACAATGATAAGGTCTTTTTCTGTTTATGCGTTTATTTTGAGTGGAATGAACCCGGTTGAGGGATGATCAAATGTTTGGTTCAGTGGTTGTCTCCTGAGCCATCGGATCGCGCAGTATTCCCTTTGCCGTTGGATCTAGCACTTGAAATTACCTGCTTAACCTCGATTGGGTGCCGTTTGATTGCCTTCTTCCGATAATGGCTTCCACGCGTGCCTTTCTGCGCGGTTCGATCTCTTGCCTTGATCTGTGCTCCTTGGAATGAATCTGAGCCTTCGAATTGGGCTTACCCGACTGTTTCTTGGCCGTGTGATGAAGCTTCTAGGGGAAGCTTGCTTTAACCTTTTCTTTTGTTTTGTTTCCTTCGACAGTTGGAGTCGTCGAATCACTCCCGAGAGAAAGAGAGGGAGCGGCTGGGAGCGGAGGAGAAACCCTAGGGTTTTGCCGAGGGAAGATGAGCGTTGGTTTCCGGCGAGGATAACCAGAGAAGAGCTTAGGAGAAGAAGGGGAAGAGATGATACAGAAGAGAAGGAAAGTTTGCTTTCAAAATATATTTTTTACCCTCTGTTTGTTCCTCTCAACTCTATTTATACTTTCTACCTTCTTTATTATCCTAGATCTAAGACTTCTTTACAATCTTCAAGAACTATCCTTCTGTTTGAGCTGTTATTTCTGTTACAGATGTCGATCTCTTTCTATTTTAGCCGGAAGTTGAGTGCTTTCTTGTTATTCAGTTATAACTGTTTAGTCTTCTGCTCTGTACTTGTCAAGATTTCTTTTTTCTTCTTGTTTTGAATTACCTGTTTGTTTCTTGTAACTGAACTGGCTCTGTGGAGAGTTAATATTGCTGTTTGTATTTGCATGGCTTCTGTCTCTGGATATTATTGTAGGATTTATTCTGGAAAGAGCACATCCTTCTGTTACAACTTTCTTGTAAACATTCTTCTTATTTCTTGTTTTCCCTTTATTTTATCTGATTGTCTTCTAACTGATCTCTGTCTTTGGTGTTGATGCAGGATTAGTTCTGGAATTCCTTTGCTTCTTATTATTTAGCTTCTATGATGTTATAATATTGTCTTCTGACTGATCTCTAGCTTCTATTATTATTAATTCTCCGTAGGGAACTTGTATTACTAGACTTGTATTTTAGCATGCAATTGAGTTGTATATAGTTTGTACTATAGTTCTTCTGTTGTAAATGATGGATGTATGTTATAAATTGGCAATTAGAGGATTTGGAGTCATATCATACAACATATATATAAGGACTTGAACTCAAAACCTTTTGGTTGAGAGCTAAAGCTCTGAACTAATAGGCTAAGATGTCGTGCACTTGATGATTTTATTTCAATTGTGTTCTCGTGTGATGTGACATTTTCATTTAAAAAATTTATGTACCTGCTTTTTTTTATATAATTTTTTGTATGTGTGTGTGTGATATTACAAATAATTAAGACAATTGAAATTGATCCTCTTAATTTAAGGCAAATTCTAACAATATGGTTTTGTTTTCAATATATATATATATGAATTTAAATTATATTTTAAATTAATAAAAAAACATCTTTAAAACACTATAAGCAAAAAATTCAATTGATTTTTAATTTATGTAATAGTGTTTTGCCAATTAGATTGCTATCATATAATCATTGAATAAGTATTAAATCACAAGTTTACATAGCATGATAAATAAACAATTATAAAGCTTAAAAGAAAATTCTGGATAATAGCACATGAAATTTTGCCGTAAATAATGCTTGTTTATGCAGCTTGGTTCGTAGTAAATAATCTAACCAATAACTCAATAAGACTAAAATTTTAATATCTTTAAACTTTAGTATTTATGATGGGTTAACTCCAAAAAAAAATTAAATTTTGAAATAATATCAAACAATACAAATGATATATCGCACTAAAATTTGTCAAATTAAACACAAATCACAAAACAATATGTTTATGCAATCTAATTGAATGACTCAACCAGATGAGATCGATGCCAAAAATAGTTTAATCCAAGTCTAAATGAGCTCAAATCAAGCTTAAAAAGTATACATAAAGATTTTGAGAAATTAATTAGATGGTAAAATGACCTTCAAATATGGCATGTTTATAGTCAAATCAAGCGGTTCGCCGAGATGAATCTAACAAACCCAAGATCACTCAAATCGGATGTTATTTGGATGGTCAAATCATTAAAATGGGATCTACAATCAAGAGAATTATTATGAACCGTCCGATGGTGTGCTTTAGGGTTTTGATTATAATTACCTAAATGTCTCTCTTAAAATTCTATAAATAATGCCATATTCTTGTCATGAGGGGATGAAGAAATTTGAAGATAATTTGGGATAAAACTAGGAGAGAACTAAAGGAGAAGCTAGAGGTTTGCAGTTCGTCATCACAAACATCGCTGACCATCGCCAATTATTATCGCCGACTGCCGCCGACTATAGTCGACAATCGTTGCAGCTCAACTACCATCGCATAGTTGTTGTACCTTGATTCTAAAACTCTCATCCTCTTGATTTCTCAAATACAGTTTTGTAATCTTGTTATCGAAAAAGTTGAAACTTTATTACTCAAAACACATATAAGGAGCATTTTAACTGGCTTAAACTCCGTGATTTTTTTCTCTCTTTATGAAATTTTTTCACATAAAAATTGTGATATCTTTTGTTCTATTTTTTATTATCTATGTGTGTTAAACTCTCGTGCGAAGCTAATGCATAAAATTCTACTTTAGCATTACAAAGTTTTTGGCTCACAACAGTTTGGAAAGTTAAAACTTTATAACTCAAAACACATATTGTGGAGCATCTTAATAGGCTAGACCCAACGCTTTTTCCCATTTTTTCTAGGATTTTTTTACATAAATATTGGTGTGTCTTTTGTTATGTTCTCTACTATCTATATGTGTGCTAGACTCTAATACAAAGCTAAGACGTAAAGTTCAACTCTATCATTATGAAGTTTTTGGCACGTATAACAATCATATAATTGCACACCAAATTGGGTCATGCATGCAAAATTTCTCATAATTATTAATCTCTCATGATAAAGATATACATCAAGTACAAGGGCGGATCTAGAAACTTATTTTAGTCGGGGCACAATAAAATAAAAAATAGTTCACTTTTATATAAAATTAAAAATAGAACATCTCATATAACAAAATAAAAATACAATAAAATTTCACAATGATATAAAATTTTTTCACATTACATACCATTTATAACTTCTCCCTCTGAGTCTTCATATTTTGAAATCATTGTACAATCAATTCTTTGTGAACACTCTTAAATATATCTTTTTCAATAAATATAACAAGACAATCATTCATCCAAGAATCTCTTATTCTATTGTGCAAATGATTCTTTATGATATTCTTTACAGAAAATGCTCATTCAACAGTTACTGTAGCGATTTATAATATCAAATAAAGCTTTATTAACAAATATATAGCACGATAAACATCATTTTTCTCTATCTCTATTAACTTTTGTGTAAGTTCTTCGATCTCTTTTAACTTCAAAAATACATCATTAGATTTCATGTCGATAATCTAATTCTTAAGTTGACTATTTAAAATAATAAGGCCAACTTTTGAGAAATTTGCAGGATAGAATTTTGTAAAATATATTATTTCTTTCTTATCAAAAGCTTGGAAAGAATCACATGGATTCAAACATGTCACACATAAAACTAACTCAATATTGACCTCATCAATATTATTATTAAGCTCATGAAGTTGTATATCAATAATAGAATAAAATAACTCAACTTGATAATAGTGTAAATTTGTGATTCATTGAGCATATCTTCTTAACCTCCCACATATAATAAATCTGTCACTCATATTTGGCACAATTATATTTTTTTTTTCACAAAATGCATGAACTTCTTCAAGTAAAATATTCCAACTAGTATCTCTCATATTTTGTAGTTTTTGTTTTGATACTTTAATTAAAGCCATGACATTTATAATATCTTGATCATTTTTTTTGTAAAAGTTGAGATAACTCATTTGTGATTCTTAATATAGATTTCATCAAGCGCATATTGAAAACAAACTCAAAATATTGAATTTAATCAAGTAGAGCATTTGCTTCACCTCTTTGTTCACTGTTCAAACTATCTTCTATAATTATATCAAGAACATCTATAATATATCTAAATAAAATAAGTATATTAATCAATGCAGCATAATGTGATCCCCAATGCATATCTCCAATTTATGGGAGAGTTATTTCTTGATTTAAATCTCTTTCATCTTGTAATTCTCCACTCATTATTTACTCAACAACTTTGTTTAATTATCTTTTAAATAAAATTTCTCTTATTTTGCAAGAACTTCCAACAATATTTATTAAATTAGATACCTTATTAAAATATGTAATAGTTTGAACATAATTTTTAGCCACAACAATTAATGCTAATTGTAATTCATAGGCAAAATAGTGAATATAGTAAGCTGAATTATTTGCTTTCAAGATTAAAGCTTTAAGTCCATGAAACTCATCACGCATGTTTCTTGCTTCATCATAACCTTGACTACATATTCGTGATATACTCAATCTATGTTTTGAGAAAAGTGCTTCAATAATGTATTTAAGTGTTGGAGTATTTGTTTTACCAACATGTATAATTTCAAGGAAACGCTCAACAATACAACCTCTCTTGTCAATATAACGAAGTGCAATAGCCACTTATTTTTTCATCAATACATCAGGAGACTTATCTAAAATAATTGCAAATAACTCTTCTAAAAGAATTGGAAATAACTCATTACCCAAATCATTGATAATATGTTTGAAGTCTCAATAACAGCTGCATGTGCAATATCCTTTTGAATTTCAAGAGCAATTAATTTATTATTTCTTAAAGCATTTTCAAGAACAACCGTCTTAATTCTTTCATTATGGTCAGCCAAAAAGTTCAAAAGTTTAAGAAAATTTTCTTGATTTTTAGAATCATCTGATTCATCGTGACAACGAAAAGCTAATCCTTGGTGTAAAAGAAAGCTTATACAATCAATCGTAGCACTTAATCGTGTTATGTATTCCCTTCGATTTTAATCTGAATACATTTCATAAGAAAATGCAATATCTTGATCTTGATTCATTAAATCTTCACACTTTCTTCGAGCAATATTATAAGCACTATTAATTTGACCAATATGAACTTTAAATTTATCTTCTTCTTTTTTCAATTTCTAAATTCCTTAGAATCAAAACTATCACCACTTGCATGTTCAACAATATCAGATCTATAAAGATAATAAAATAAATATATGATGCATCTTTTGTAATATTGTACTCTAACCAATATTTATATTCATCAAACCATTTTAGATTAAATCTACACAGTTTATTTTCGATCTATGTTTGAGAAAATTCATGATCACGAGGTTGGCATGACCCTTTTTGAATATATGCTCTTCAGACTCTATCATAATCATTAAGATGATACTTTGAAATTTTTTTTCTTAATCCATGATCTGCTAAAACATCGTCTAGCTTGAATTATGTGTTCATTTATTTATATTTTGTATTAGTACTTTCACCAATAATAATATATGAATAGCTGAACTTATCTTATTCAATCTTTCTTTTAAAATATCTCTCCATATCTAATTATAATAACTAATTAAAATACTAATGTAAAATCTTGAAGATTAATATGCATAAAAAAAATCAGAAGACATAGTTTCAATCATAATTCGAAAAAACTAAATAAAGGCAACTTTCAACCTTTTCTAAAAAAATAATAATTTCTCAAAATAAAAACACACAGTTAGAGGTGTTAATTATTTGGTTTTAACAAAAAATTAAATCGAACCAAAGTTTTTGAGTAATTTGGATTTTAGTTTTAATTAATGAAAACTTTAGTTTTTAGTTTTTGGATCGATTTGTTAAATAAAATTTTAGATGAAACCAAATAAATTGAATTTATTCATTACTTGGTAGATTTTTTTAGCCATTATAAAAATTTAAATATTTTTAATGCATGAAAGTAATTAATTGTTTTCTAATATATATATATATATATATATATATATATATATGTGTGTGTGTGTGTGTGTGTGTGTGTGTGTGTAGTTTTACTTATTACTTGTTTATTATACAAAAAATTACATAATGAATATAAATTTAACAAATAGTTTTTAAATATAGTAAACTTCAATTTATCCAAAACTAAATAAAAATAATCGAACCAAATTGCTATTTGATTTGTTTGATTTTGTATTCTGTTTGGTCGATTTGGTCCAATTTTTTGGGAATCCAAAACTAATTGGTTTTTAAAATTCATCATCCAAATCATTCAAACAAACTAAATGCACACCCCTACACACAGTTGGTCTGTACTAAAAAAATAAATAAATAATATTTCTTAATAAAGGCATCATCGGTCTTTATTAAGAAATAACAAATCAATATATTTTCAAAACAAGGCACACCTTCGACCTTTTTTAAATAAAAAAATATTCACATACCTTAATCAATTATAAAGACTGTTCCACTGAAAAATATTTCTGAATATTATGCTCCTCTAAGATTACATAATGTAAAACATATAATTAATGATTAAATACACCTAAAAAATTTAATAAGATTTCAGACAAAATAAATCTCAATAATACAGTACAAAAATAGGGATTATGAAAAGTATAATTTGTCAACTCTGAGATCATAAAAAATAAGGATCAAAGAACAAAATCTAAAAATATATATATATTAAGCATGCAAGATTATACCATGGTGTCACCTCTTATTGTATATTAATTATAAATAGTAGATCTTTATATTATATGTTAATTTTAAACATCAAATAACATCATGGTATTCAAGTCTACTTATTATCAACTTATATATTAGGGACATAATTATACATTTATTATTATTAGTTATTTGTCATTTTAAAAATAAATATATAAACATAACTTCTAATTCTAAAACTCTTTTGAGCAAAAAAAAACAAAAACCATTAATAAATAAATATCATTAATTTGATTAATGACCCCATTATCAATAATATTGAATTATTTTATAGAAATCTACATACATAGCTTTAAACTATTATATAAGTATATATTTAAAATCTAAATCTTGATATGTACTTACATATCTAATTTTATCTTTTAATCATATCAAAATATCACTAATATTAACTTATTTAAATAAATTCATATTTTTCTTATATAAATTTTATTGTGATATATTATAAGAAGATATACACAAATTTAAACATTAGGCATAATGTGTGTATAAATTCCCATAAATTATTTGTACCTCTAACTAAATGATAAAATCTACTAAATTTATCATTTCTTAAAATACATTTTGCATTTCCCAACTCAAAACTTGAAATAAGCATATTGGGTGATTTCAAAGGTAAATTATCTGATATGACTTCAAATTCTTAAATTCTTTTAAGCAAAATAATTCATTATGAACTACCAATAAAAAATTCAAGCAAAATACTAACAGATGTACATTTTGCTCAGTTAGTATCAAACAAAAATATTCAGCAACATTTTTCATCATCAAATAAAAGCATATTCACATTAATAAAAAGCTTTTACAAATAAAACTAGGCTTCAGCAACTAAAAAATATTTTAAAATGTTGCTTGCCTGCTTTTATTTAGATTTCTAATATTCAATAGCAAAGCTAAAGAAGCCATTTGATTTGAATGATGAAAAAAAAAAAAAAAATCAAATTTTGATAAAATTTTCCTTTTTTGCATAGTTAGTCTAAGAAGTAAGAAGTATTTGTGTAATCTGCTAAAGCTGCTTTTGCATGGTTAAATCCGGAATAGCTAAATCCAAACAGCCAGGACAAATTTATAGGATTCAGATAGGTAGAAGCATGCCAAGTAGAGTGACAGGAAAGACGAGTTATCTTCAGTTGTCAATCCTTCGTGACTCCGACAGCAATGGATGGATCCGTTTTGCAGTAGGTAGAAAGACGAGGGTTTCGAATCCCCCTATATGCCTAGGTAGATGGATTTAAGAGATTTAGACAAGCCGAAGCACGAGGAGGGTGAGAGTTTGGAGACTGGAGGAAAAACGAGAGTTACCTTTGCAGCTTCGCAAGCGAGGCTTGGAATGTGAGTCGTGACGGAGTTATGGGATTTAGACAAGTAGAAGCACGAAGAAGGCGGGATATGGGAGGAAAGACGAGGGTTACCTTTGCGAGTCAGTCTTTCGGTGATGAATTTATGGGATTTAGAGAAGCAGAAGCGCACGGAGGGTGGGAGGAAAGACCGAAGATGAGGGTTACCTTCGCGAGTCGATGGACTCACCGTATTTAGAGAAGAAAAAGTGCAGTGACGGTAGGAAAAAAGAGGAAGGTTTAGAATGAAATCCTTAATCCTAATTCCTAAATCGTGTATCACATGGGTGGGCTAGTGGGGGCACGTGCCCCTAGTGTCGCCACACTCTTTCTGCTCTGATCAAGTAAATGTTCCTTAGGTATTAGATGTATATTATATTTTTATGTGTAAAGAGAAAAAAAAACATTAATTATAAAGAACTAAGAGAAAAAAGGTTGGATGGAGATAACCACTTATACCCGGTAGGGACATAGCTGACAACATAGCAATGGCTCATGAAATTTGCTATGAAATGATTCAAAACAATAGTCAGAACAGCTTCTTAGCCAAGTTAGATCTCAGAAAGGCTTTTGACTTAATAAATAGAGATGCTTTAATTCACAGACTGAGTTCCAAAGGCTTTCCTCCACGATTTGTCAATTGGGTGAAAGCATGTATTCTTGATATTCCCTACTCCGTGGTGCTAAATGGAGAAATAGAAGGCTTCTTTTCTACAAAAATGGATTCGACAAGGATGCCCCTTTCTCCCTCTTTTCACTCTAGCTATTGATACTTTCTCATGTTTGATTGAAAAGAAGTTAATCTTTTCAAATATAACCCATTCACTTCGGTTCTTGCAAAATCTCCCATCGCTCTTCTGGCGACTTTTGGATTAGATCATACATCTTTGGATTCACTTAGACAAAGTTTGGAAAGCTTAAAGAATTACTTTGGATTAGAATTGAATTGTGACAAATCCCTTATTTATTTTTCCAAAGGAGTTCAAGGGGTGAATAATTTGAGCAGTTTCCTCAATATTAAGCAAAGCTCTTTTCCAATTAAATATCTTGGTATACCTTTAACCTTGGGACCTCCTAAACTTGTGCACTTTAACAGTTTGTTTGATAAACTTCATGGCCGCTTAGCTGGTTGGAAAAGTAAATTTCTTTCTTTAGGAGGAAGATTACATCTTATTAGATCTTCGGTGAACAATTTACTTTCATATTGGTTTAGATCAATGATCATTCCCAAAGGTGTAATTAAGCGGATTACCTCTCTTACTTCGAATTTCTTTTATCATAATGGGGAGTCTAAGAAGCTGTTCACTATCTCATGGGAAAAAACTACCCGTCCCAAAGATAAGGGGGGAACAGGTATTCTCTCTGCCACCTCCCTAAACTCTTTATGTAAAATTAAAACATTATGGAAGGCCTTGAAGAAGGATACTATCTTTGCCATTTGGTGTGAGCATAAATACGGGTCAGTATGGTGTAACTCAATTCATAAGGTCTCTCCTTTGTGGAAAGAATTGAAGCTTCATGCATTACGTTTTCGGGATAAACTGTTTTACCATATTGGGAATGGGAATACTTTCTCTCTATTGCAGGATCCTTGGTGTGAAGGGAAAAAAACACTTTCTGAACTTATGGGAACATCTGGATCTAATGTTCTTGGTTTCTCTAGTGATGCAAGGCTTAACTCCTTAATTACTATGGGGAAATGGTTGTTGCCTCAAAGTTTCTCTGCTGAATTTATATGGCTGCAGGTTCTTATAAACAGAATTCGCATAAACGGAGGTGAGGATTGGATTTCTTGGGACAGTAATCGTTTTCCCTCTAATCAGGATTTTAAAAAGGCTCTATTTGAACACCTTCCCACTGTTAGTTGGCATAAGGGAATTTGGTTTAAAGGCTGTGCAATTAATTATTCCATTTACTGCTGGTTGGCTTACTTAGGTGGGTTGAAAACATTAGATGTTCTCTCAAAACGTGGGCTTGGCATAACATCTCCTTGTTGTTTTTGCTTTAATGCATCCGAATCTCACCAACACCTCTTCTTTGAATGTTCCTTTTCGATGAACCTGATTAGGAAGTTTTTACCAAATGGCAATTTTTATTTGCTTCCCTCTTCTTTACAGCAGATCCTGAGTAATGAGGATTATTATGAGCATAAAATGATTAGAAGACTACATCATCTAATTACTATTGTTCTGGTTTATTGTATTTGGAGAGAGAGGAACAAACGCACTATCACTTCTTCTCCTTCTCCTCTTACTGTTTTTGTTGAGCAGATTAAAAATCGTATTGCATTCAAAGCTGCTAGATGGAGATTAAAAGAAACATGGCCAGAAAAGGTGTTACAAGTATTGCTGGAATGGAGGAAAATAGTTTTATTCTAGCTTTCTTCTCTCCTTCCTTACTTCTCTCTTGGACTTATAGTTTTCTCAGCTTTCTTTTGCTACTAGACGATGATGACAAGCAGTGTTTTGAAAAAATTTGGCTTAATTTTTGGGAATTAGGGCAGCCTGGATGTTCTTCACAGAAACCTTGGTTGAAGAGTCTATCCCCTTTCTCCAACTGGATGGCTGTGAAGGGAACCGCTGCAGTATGTGCTATGCGACGTAATTATGAAGTTACGACCTCATGCTATATTGAGTCTGAGTCCAGCTTATTTTGATATTTTAAATGATAATTTTGTGATTGGTGTTTCAAACTCTTTTCCAGGTTTGAGGATGTTATTTTGTCCATGGTTCTAGCTAGTTTTTCTGTTTAGTTTTCTTTTTTCCCTTACATGTAATCAGTGTTATACCATGTAACTTTGTAATTGATTACTTTTGGAATGAATTGGGCTATGCCCTCAAATTTTCTCCAAAAAAAAAAAACCACTTATACCCTTAAAAAAAAAGTACTTATACCCTTACATTACGATTTCGTTTGGCTAAGCTTTTAAAAATTAGTTTGAAATTAAAACACAGTTTAAAACACTATTCAAACGGATATCAAAATTAAAAATTCACGCTCTCAAAAACAAAACGCACTAAAAAAGTCCTCCCAAATGAAACCTGCATGTCTCTCTTCTTAACTAATAAAACAAAGTCTTATTTGCGCTCGCGCTCTATTTTCAAATTGGTCCTACACATTTAATGTAATTTTAATGAAGCATTTATCCGAGAATAATTAAGTGCATTTTGAGAAATGCAAGTCGACACAATGATCGCCAAATATGATTAATAATAAATTATATTTTATTCTTTTTTTTGTGTGAAATGATAGATACTCGTATTTATATTTATTTTGCTAATGTGCCAATTATTAGTATTTGTGTGCCTCGCTATCATGACACATCTTATTGTTTTGTTTGATTTGTTGTCCTTTCCTATTTGTATTAATTTACAATATTTATTGATTTTATTTTATTTAGTACATTCATGCTTTCTTTGAAAAAGAAAATAACAATATTTGTAAAATCTTTTAAAAAAAAACCACACAATATTCACAAAATAGAATTTATAATAATACAAGCTACAAACAAATGTGAAATCTCGAAAGCAACTTTCAAGATAATTATTAACTAGCAAATAAGTATCATCTAAATATTTTTAAAATGATATTATTGCTTGAGTAAATGCATAATCATTATTTTATTCATTTAATATTTAATCCCCAAACCACGAAGCACTCAATTGCCACAATGATTAATAACATTTTGAGGGATAGTCGTCTTGAAAGAGGAGGAGAATGATAATATCTTATAAAAAAAATTTCGATATAATAATCCTTCAAATTATTTAATATGATCATAAATATTATCTTCTAAATAAGGTTTTTTTTTCAAGTTGGCACAATGTGAACCTACTTATTGTCCATAAAATATATATTTTTTAACATTAAAGGAAAGAGATTATTTTTGCAATAGCTAATAAAAATAATTAATTGTTTTTCATCTCTTCATCTCGTCCTTAGCGCATAGTTCTCCAATTGGATATACAACTAATAAATATAACAATCAGAATTATATAATTTGTTTGTCGACAAGTTGTCCAATAAAACATAAATTAATAAAGCCAGATCCCAACCCTAGATTCGGTCCTCTCTACTCATTAATTTTTTATTCTCAGAAAAATAATAATAATAATATAAGAAGACCACCCACCTCATTATTAATTAGTTAGATGTTTCAACTATTGTTTCTTTTAATAATAAAATAAAACAAATGTACTTTTTAGATAATTATATATTGGGTGTTATCGAACAATATAGTAACAGTTGCACGCTCTAATATTTGAATAAAACATGTAAAACATATTATTTGGCTTTCATACTTCTTGAACATCTTAATTAAGACTTAATAATATCTTCTTAATTAAGATTTAATTTCTTGATTAACAGTGATTATATCCTGATTATATGCTACGCATATATTATGACTAATTATGTCAATATAGTAATGAGGGTAACCATTGTAGGATGAGGGTTACCATAATCTCATTCTTCTTTCTTTCCTTTATGGTTTTGGGTAGTAATGGTGTAGAAGGAGAAGAAATAGGTTTTAGAATGCCAAAATTTATTGAAGGGATGGATTTGGTAGGCTTTTGAGCGAAATTTCACTGGCTTTCATATTCATTTTATTATATTTTAATTTAGCTTGACTTAACACTTAATTAATTTAAGAAATTATTATTAGTTAAATAATTAATATATATTGTCTTATGTTAATTTTACTTAAGCTCTATTAACAATTTATTAATTTCATTAAAGTTAATTATAATTATAATTTGATTAATAATTGATTTTATTTAATTTAATAGTCAATATTTATTTATTTTACTTTATTTAACTTACTTTTACCTATCTTAATACTAATGATTATTTGATATGCTGTTCTAAATTAATTACAAAGTAATGTATATTATTATCGTTATTATAAATTTAATAGTTAATTATTTATAATTTGTTTTAATATACTTAATTCTTCAAATAATTTGCGAAACAACACATCAAGATTTACCAAATTCTAACCAAACATAATTTCGGGTTCAAGTTATTAGTTTATTTAAGTGCATCTTTCTTTGTAATTTTTTTTTTAAAAATCTTAACAGACTTAAATTCTCTTACAATATGTCAAATATCTCTTCACAATATGATATGATTTAACTATTATATATCAAATATTTTTCAGAATTTAATAGTTTAGAATTTACACAATTCAGTATTAAATCGTACTTAATTTAAATCCAATTCATTATCAACACCTCCTAAGAATTCTAGAGTATCCAAATCTTTATTTCTGTATATTATTCATATACTTAAATGTGTTCAGGTTTTATAATTAATATTTTATAAAATTAAATTATAATTCTCTTCATTATTTTAAAGAAAAACATTATGTATAGATATTTTGAATATTATTTTGATTAAAATGACTTAAAAATTATTAGATTTACTCTAAGATTAGAATTATATTTATAAAATTTACATTGGCATATTACACTCATCTCAAAATAAATTCAATGATTTTTAAATATAATTTAATTAAAATTATATTTAAATATTTAAATATTTTTATAAAAATATTAAAATTATTTAATTTAAAATTTGAAATTAATCTTCAAAATTTATTGAAGGGATTATATTTATCGAGCATTATTTATCACATAATAGTATTAATCTCTAAGATCATATATATTGAAACTCCTGCCTTACCAAGTTATAAGAAGAAAAATACAATTTTGATTTTTAAGCATTTTCGATATCTGTAATCCTCATATCTGCATTTTTTAATATTTACGCAACCCAGTCCATACACACACACACACCGCGCGCGCGCATAAAAAAAAACCCTTGGCACGTGCGGAAAACTACTCGAACCCTCGACTCTCTTTCAGTTGCCGCAAAAGCCAAAACACTACAGGAGTCCAAACAGCGATCCGATCCGGTAAGATACTCCTGCCGCAAAGCTTTCTTCTCTTGCTGCAAAGCTTTCTTATACCACAGCTCTGTCGTGTTAAATATATATACACTTCGACCGTCTTACGTCGCCTAAATCCATTTCCGTCGATCTATTCACTGCCGTCATCCCCTCCGACGCCGACCACAGTCTCGCCGCCTCCTGCCTGTTTTCCGCTGCCGGCGAAACCGAAGCCAGGTTGCAGTCAGAGAAGTATTTCCCGGTCACCCCAACCAACGCTGAGCTCGTCGCCACGTAGCAAGTCGTCGCCGCCGCCTGAGGAATCGTCTTCAGAAGTTTCGATGCCATGAAGAATGCGAGATCTGAAACGGGAAGAAAGAATCATTAACCACAAGCAAAATCAGAGGAAACCTTGAGAAAGATTGGCCGATCACCTGTGAGAAAACCCTCACGGTCACGGGTGAGACGTGTTCGTACGATGCCGGGATGAACACAATTCGCAGTCACATTCGCGCCCATTTCCTAACATCAGAAAAAATAATCTCGGATCAATCGGTCGATCGATGGGATCAGAAATCTAGAATTGAATCATTTAACTCTGTAATTAACTACCTCCAGCTTCGCTGCGAGCTTCATCGTGTGGTGGACGTTCGCAAGCTTGGAGAGCGCGTACGCGCCAGTGGCGTCGTAGGGTCTGCAGATCCGGACGAAACGAATCAGGATTTTTTACTGATTATTTTTTTTCCTCTAGATGGAAGGAAAGACGAATAATAAAAAATAATAATAATAAGCGGAATAGAAGAGGAAAAGCGCAAGGCTCACATTTTCCTGCAGATGACTTGATCGAGATAGCGGAGACTGTCGCCGGAAAACCAGGTATGGATGCCGGAAGACACGTTTATGATTCTGCCTTCAATACCCGTAATCCTTGCTGTCTCCACCATTTTCTCCATCAGAAGGTTCGTCAACAGGAAGTGGCCTAATCCAAAGACGATCAGTGCAATCATTAATCAGGAAGTGGCCTAATCCAAAGACGATCAGTGCAATCATTTAGTTGATTTTGCTGCTCAACGGATAAACTTCGACGCCGTAGATTCTTACCGAGATAATTCGTGGCAAAGGTCATTTCGATCCCGTCTTCAGAGAGCGCGTAATTATGCGAAAATTTTCCCGCGTTATTTCTGAATCCATTTAAAAAAAAAAAGAATCATCAGAAAGTGAACTCACTTATTCTTTCCAAACAGTTCGAAAGCAGGGAAGAAAATCAGGATGACCATTAGTTACATGAGGAGATTCAACGGAAGCTGAAGGGATAGGAATCTGGACACGAAAGATCGAACAGAGGAAAGCGAGCTGAGGTCAAGCGGAAGCACAATGATCTCAGATCCAGGGAATTCACGATTGATGCGAGCCTTGGTTTCCTGCGCCGCCTTAAGGCTCCTCGCCGGAATCAGCAGCCTCGCCCCACGCATCGCCAACACGCGGGCCGTCTCCGCCCCGATCCCCGACGTTGCTCCTGCTCAAAAAAAAAAAAAAAAAAAAAAAAGGTAATTAATCAAAATTTGAAACTCGATTCTTATACTTGGAACAGACAAGGTTAATAAAATTTACCGGTGATTATAGCAGTTATAGATCGGAGGTCTGACGCTTCTTCGGTGACCTCCTCCGCAGTTGACTTGGATCCGAAGCCGCTGCTCCCGGCCGAGCCGATAAGGTACCTTAACGTATCCAGCATTTCGCATCTGTTTCTTTCTAGATAGTGAGAAAAAAAAAAGTCTAGCATTTATAGATGGTTGGGCATTGAAAGGAAGAGAGGGAATAATTTTGTCCCGTAGGTTCCATGGCCACGTCCTTTTAACTTGGAGAGGGAAGAAGGAAACGAATGGCGAAGGCACAGTGGTAAAAAGATGCCTGGCCCAATCATTAAGAATTATTTCTCCGGTTCGAATTATATAAATCTTTTGTAATTTATTATTCAATATAAAAAAGCACTAATAATATCATTCTCCTCAAATGCTATGATGCAAATAAATAAATAAATAGTATTTTTTTACACAGTTATTGAAAAACTGGTAGTTTTACTTTTAGTAAAATTGATGGAAAGTTAAATAGTATTTAATAGAAATTTGAAGGATTAGATGAATAGATTAGGGTTTTACATACATTTGAAACTATATTTCTTTCATTCTAAATTTTATATTACTTGAATAGTAAAATACCACTTTTAGAATAAAAAAAATGAGTTCTGGATTTAGTATACAGGTAATAATAAAGTTTAGTGTGTTAAATAAGTAAAATAGATAGTTTCAAGTGTTATGTATGTAAAAACCCCTAAACATTAATAAAAATGAGTAATTACATGCATAACATCCAAATTTTATGTATTTATAAAATCAACATCAATTTTTTGAACTAATAAATTCATAGATCTCTGTGTGCTACGATCAAATTATTAAAAATTTGATAAAAATAGATATTTCTATTCTGGCTATTGATGATGTTATAGCTTTAAGTTGATTGTCATTTATTAAATTAATATATTCAATTTATGAGGGCCCTTCTAATTATATAAATAATGATCAATTATCTTATTTTTACTCTTTAACACTAAAGATTAGAAAGAAGAATAGTTTATTTTTGATGAACTCTGATTTATTATTAACATTTTTGATTTTTTAAAATTTGAATTATATTTGAACTATCGAATAAGATTTAAAAGATAAAATGATTGATTTTTTAAGGTAATTTTTATGTATCTGAAATATGCAATTCATAACTTAAGTTCATGAATGAACATAAATGAATTGAGATGCAGATAAGGAAATAGCACAATGGTTGAAATTTTTAATCTTTTTTGCCAACAATTTAACCTCTAATAGATTGATAATTAACAACTATTTTTTCTTAACGCTGACAATAAAAACAATAATACATAGGAAGCAGCTCCTGGAGCTAGGCCCGGGGAGACACCTCAGGCCGGAAAACTTGTACGCGGAAACGCTGTTCTATGAGAGACCACGAGGACTAGTTATGACGTAATTATGACAATTAAGAAACTTCTTAAATTGGTCAAAATAAAGGGGCACGTGAGAGTCGGCGTTTCGGGAACAATGTCATATCGATGCCTCGAATTTTGCTCCCGCAGGAAGCATTTCTTTTTAAAATCACTGTTTTTGGACCATATTTTAGGACCATATCATCTGATATCGGCTTGTTATGGTGCCACGTCAGCTTCGCCGGTTGTTGCAGAATTTCAAATCCAGTCACATGCCATTATCCACGGGGACACTTTTTTTCTCCCATTTATTTATTCATCAAATTTATTTATGATTAAATTGACAGAAATGCAAAAAAATATATATTAAATGATTGTATATTTCTCCACTTAAAGGTTTTTTTAGGGGGCGGGGGGGGTGGAACTCTTGAATTTGACAGAGACAACGTGTCTACATTTAACGCTTAGTTATTGGTGCATTAAGAAGGTGGTAATTAAAGAAGTAATTAGAGTTACCTTTGGGATCAGGAACTCATGTTGATGGCTGATGCAATGTCCTTCTTGGTGTTTTCTCCTAACTATTGTTGTTAAATTATCGATTTAATTTATTTAAACATGATACGAATGGATGATTTGTTTTTTCCATTAGTTTTTTTCCTTCAGCAGGAAAGCTTTGTTTATTTTACTTTTATTTATATTGGCCAGGTTCATATTTATCCTTTCTACGCATCTTCAGTTTTTGTTTTTGTTTTTAATCTTATCGATATATATTTGGCTACTGAACATCGTCAAGTTACTTACTTCATCAAAATTTCTTTCGTAACTTATAGTGTCAAGTATATTTCAAATAAATAATGAAAAAGTTATTTATAAAATAAAAGGATTACACACACAAAATATATAGATTTGGAGTACACAATTTGGGCACCTTTCTTAGTAGCCACCTCTTAGATTTGGATAGTCATTATGTCGCAGTTGATTCAATAGACTATCCCATTAGCTAGTATATCTTGGTTGGAGTATGCCGTTCTGGCTCTTTCCTAGTGTAGTCCTCACACACCAACAAATTCCCTTAGATTTGGGTAGCCTCTGGATAATAATTGATTCATTAGGCTATCCTTTTGTTTAATAAATCTAGGTGGAGTATGCCATTATGGCCCCTTCTTAATGTAGTCCTCGCATACCAATGGGTTCAAACAAATATTCTAGCATTCTATTTCGATTACATCCATGTGACCCCATTTAGTTATGACCAAGACTATTTAAGTTTGGAGCATGCCATTCTAGTCCCTTTCCTAGTAGTCGTCCCTTAAATTTGGATAGTCACTGTGCCACAACTGATTTAGTAGGCTATCCCTTTGGTTAGTAAATCTAAGCTAACGTCAAGCTATTTTATCCCCTCTTAGTTTATTCAACGCACACCGATAGGGTCTACACACATCTTCAAGTGTCCTAGGTTAGCTCCCATCCTAAGATGCCCTTCCTTTTACACTTGAACTTCATCATATCAATCCTTGAGAGTAGCAAGCCTAGGTAGGAACAAGTCATTCAGACATTTCCTCGCACAATTACTTATCAATCCAAAGCTCAAATCAATCATTAAGGAATCTCTCTCTATACCACTAGCTTATGCTCTAGCAGATTCAAGCTATGAATCTCTAGGCCTATAATTCATTTCTAAATCTAACATTTACTTTGATATCACTTGTGTTCAGAAGTGAATCTAAAACTTCCAAAATAAATTACAAACTGAACTTCTTCAAATCAAATTAATTTCAACCCATAAAATTAGTGCAAACATCCTTGTTTGTAGTTCTTTGGATCTTATTGGCTAGTTTAGTTAACATCAATATGTATGGTGTGCTCTGTCTGACTCACCACACCTATTGGAGATCCATTTGTTGACCTCACTTCTACTAAGATTGACATACACACTTCCTTAGTGATGTGGTACATCAAAGGAGGAATGACATGCCACTAGGTCCCAAACCAAAGCTTCAACTCAGAAAGATTTTAGTAGACTTCATGTATGCATTTATGTTTCATTTGTTGTATTATGTAGTCATATGTGTATTTAATCATGATAATTATTGTATTAGAATTGTGGTTGAAAATATGGGAGCCCATATGTTTAATTTATAAGTGTGGGCTTAGCGCTTCGACGTCATCTTTTCGGCGCCTCTGCATTGCACTTTATAGGTTTTAGTGCTTGGGAACTGAGAAGCTGGCGCCTTAGCATCGGGATATGGTGCCACGATCGACATTGGTTTGTGGTGTCATGGCTCTGAAAATAATTATTTTGACTTTTTTTTTTAATTTTTTGCTAGTTTCTTCCCAAAGGATGCATCCTTTGGAGTATTGTACTTATTTAAGCACCTATTCTGAGCTAATGAAGGACTTTTTTGGCTTTCTGTGTGACATTTGGAGTAAAAACTCTTTGGTTGGAGCTTGGTGGCCATCCGTCCGAGAGATTTGGTGATCTCTCGTCACCATTTTACTTGGGTGAGATTAATTTTATTCTTCTTCCACCCCGGTGAGTAGAAGATTTTCTTCTCTTCCACTTTGGTGAGTGGAAGAACATTTGAGTATCTCTTTCTCAACATCCTTACAACATCCATCTCTCCATGATCGTGCTTCATCATTGTTGATATTAATGCCCAAAGTTTGGTGGTGTGGAGAAAGTATTCTTTAGATTTTGTGTAATTTTTCTTATAGAATTAGTGATTTCGCTTGGAAACACATGTTAAATATATGTGGCAGGCAATTCTATGAATATTTGTGTTACTTCCAACTAGTTATCTTTACTTATAAAGCGTAGTTGTTCCCCCACTTAACTTTACCACAAGCTATCATACTTGAGTAAGGGAGAGTTCACTAAATAGCCTACTTAGATACTAACTTTACATAAAAATCAAAATCACATCCTTAAATAGTTTATGTTTATTTCTTTTCGAAGTGTGTTTCATATTTTGTAGTATCCACGTATTCCTTTGTGTTTATTGAAGGCTAGTCAATTTTAAAATTTGTAAATCTTATTTGTGTTAATTTTATTTCACCATTTTGTATATTTAAAATCATCATTTGGTGTTATATTGTATCCTTTTACTTACATCATGCCACCTAAATCTGTTAGTTTGGACTAATTAAAGGACTTAACTAAAAGATAAGATGAGATTTCCTTGAGAAGTAAAGAGAAATTCATTAGAGTAGAAGACCTTCTTATGAACCTCATTGCACAAATGCAAACCTTAAGTATATGCTTCAAACCCCATTAAATATACCTCATCTAGATGACTTAGAACCCATAAGAGGGGAAAATATTGAACTTCCTAGAGATGAATATCCTATGAGAAGGCCAAACCTAAGGAACGCCCTTAGAAAAGACCATCTTAGGATACATGAGGCATCACGAGAATCTATAAAATAAGTTAAAATAGAAGCCCGAACATATGACGATGTTTATGATCCCAATAAATTTTTAGATTGATTAACCATAATGGATGACTTCTTTGATTAGTATTATATGGATGATTACTAGTAAATAATAGTTGCTAAAATGAAACTGATAGGTCATGTGAAGATCTATTGGAATAACATTTTAGCTAAAGAAAAAAAGATAAATAGAAATCTCATGATATGGGTAGAAATGAAAGAAATCCCAAGGGCAATACTATTCTAGAAATCATTGTAAAAGACTCAATGAACAATTGGCTATACTTAAGTAAGGAACCATGTCAGTAGTGAAAAATATGAACACATTTAAGGACTTAATAGCTAGAACCAAATTATTGAACTCACTATTGGAGTGAAGTTGACTACCCTTATTCTAGACCTAGGATTCTTATAGACATTAAGACTTTCTTAGTGCTAAGACAGTTCTAGTGATTAAGGGGACACAAAACCCAAGCCTAGAGACTTATAGGATATAACTTTAAGGTTAGAGCTTGTCTTAGGGTAAGTGAAACCTCACCTACCCTAAGGCCCAACCAAATTTCATATCAAGACAATTAACCAAATTCGAACCAAATGATTGCAATCCAAGCTCCAAGCCAAATACTAGCTTGACCTAGGCTCAATTTGACATCTTAGTTGGACTTGGCTAAGTTGATCCAACTTAACCTATTTGGACTCAAGGTGATCAAACTCAAGATAAAATCAACATTATTAAAATCTAAACCCACCCAAACTCATTTGAACTCTAATTAGATATAATTGAGCCTCAAATTCAATTTAATTGAATCAAACTAAGTTGACTTACTTTATTTAACCCAAGTTGACCCATTTGAACTCTATAATGCTAAAACCCTATTTAACTTGATTCAAGCCAATCAAAGTTGATCCAAGCCTTATAATTATTCTAAAGACCCAATTGAATATCATAATCCATTCCAATTCATGCAACCAAGAAAATCAACCTAATTAACCTAAGTTGACCCATTTGACCTAAAGGGTTATAATGGCAAATTCAATTTAGCTCAAATCAATTGAATCAAGACCTTCAATCAACTCTAAGTTCATCCTTGAACACATTCCAACCTTCATATGACCCCAATTGAACCAAATCAATTCAATTGGGTTACTTGACCCAATTTGGCCAAAATGATAACATTGGATCAAACCCCAATCAAACCCCAATTGGGCTAAATCAATTCAGTCAATCCATGCTAAAGTGGTTGTTGATCAATATTGATCATCCAATTAGACCTATTCAAGTCAATTTGACCATCTTAACCTATTAGACCCAAATTGAACAAAAGGGCTGAATTGGGCCAAATCTCATTCTAATCCAAATTGATTACAACCAACGCCTTCAATCAAACAATAATTGAATATTGAACACAATCTAGCCACCAATTGAAGCCAACTTGGTTAAATGAACCCAAATTGACCTAAAGGGTCAAATTGAACCAAATCTCATTCTAATTCAAATTAATTCAAACCAACACCTACAATCACTCCTAAATGATCAATCAAACATAAATTAACCCCTCACTCAAGCTAATTTGACCAATTTGATCAAATTGGTCAACTTGACCCATTTGGCCTAAATGAACCTATTTGAGCCAAATTCAAATCCACTTCAAATTGGATCAAACTAATTGCACCAATGCATTCTAAATATCCAATTAAACATAATCCAATAGCCCTCTTGACCTAATTTGATCAATTGGTCAACTTAGCCCAAAAAAATCCAAATTGACCTGTATGAGTCAAGTTGAGCCAAACCTAACCAAACTAAGTTAAAACCCAACCAAACTTGGCATGAATCATCCTTAGGTCCCCATTGACCTATCCAAGTGAACCCAACCCATGGTAAACCCGATTTGGGTCAAATCAAGTAAACCAAGGGATCCAAATAAGATAAAATTCTAATTTGGAAGGCCTACCCAACTCTTCTGCCCATGACAACTAACTTTAGCCCTCTTTGGAAGAGTATATCTAAGTCATAAGAACTCTTGGTTTCTTCAACTGCAAGGAAACCCTTTGAGTGCAATTCCGCTAAATAGCCCAAAGAATAAATCATGACTATAATAAAATTTCCAATGTAATGTATAAAATGTTGACAAACACTAATGCCAAGCCATATTTTAAAACCATCAAACCTTCAACTTACTAAATGTTGAGTAGCGTGTTGCAGTAATGACATTTAATCACTCACAAAAACCCTAACTGTCATTTTTTTAGGAAATTGTGAAACCCACCACCTACCTGTGAAAGAGAGAAACAACAATGCCTAGAAATAATGGTCAACAAATTGTTGCTAGAATTTAGGTTTTAGAATTCCACTTTAGTTTCAAACATGGATTGCATAAGAAAGGAAGAAGAAGGTTAAGGTGGAGAATACCATCAAAAGGTAAAAACCCTCACAGACTTAAGAAAGGAGATTACCAATGCATCATTCACTTCTTCTCCTTTTCAACGATGTATTCGCATGAAATAAGTGAGAGAGAGAGGAGAAGAACACAACTGGCTCTCTCGCTTTCTCTATGATATTCTCTCTTGGTGACTTTTCCTTCCAGCGGGCTAGCCTTGCATGCATGGTGGGAATGAGAAGGGTGTGGTGGATGCTTGCTGGTCGTGGGACTGAAGCGAGAGAGTGGAATGTCCAATGGAGAGAGCAGTTTTGTATGTGATTGGAAGGCGGGAGTGTGAAGGTTGAAGTGCGAGAATGAGGAGTCGAGTTGTTGGAGAGTTCCGTGCTATGAAGTAGTAAAGAGATGAGAGGGAGAGATCTTACAGGAGAGGGGATAAGGGAAAATGTCAGCTCAGGGTTTGGGAGAAAAGGAAAAATTAGATTTAAGGTTTTAAAGGGGTATTTATAGGATATATATTTTATATTATTTTATTTGCCCTAATTAAGATTTTTGCTCTGACATCATCACATAGACAATATATATATATATATATATATATATATATATATATATATATATATATATATATATATATATATATATATATATTGTGTGTGTGTGTTGATTTCATGTTACTCTGATGTTTTGGATGCTACGACGTAGTCCGTTTCACGATTGGAGGCCTTTTAGTTCAAGTCGGCATCAAATTGGGGTCAATTTCAGTTCAAATTTGCAAGCCGTCACTTTCGCTCACTCGATATTCACACATACTCATCTAAATTGAGCACGAATAGTCTTATTTACTAGGTTTCAGTATTTTGACACTAACGGTGCAATCAATTTTATGAACAGAGGTCATTTGGGCATCGCCGTGACTTTCTGACCTCGATATGTGTGTTAACTCATCGGCGGTCCTGCTTCTTGATTGATCAATCATCGAATTATGCAAAATGCAGAAAACTTCAAAAATTCATAACTCCTTCAAAAAAAATAAAAAAAATAAAAGAAAAATTCTATGGATAGATAATTTTATTTAAAATATTTTTAAAATGGTTTTAATCAATTTTGAATTACCCTTTTCTCTAAATTTGGGTTTCTTTGGGAATTTTAATTAGCTAATCATTCTTTAATTAAGTCACCAATTAATATCAAATTTCTAGGGTTCATTTTAGGGGATGACCTCTACCTCCCCTAACTTTCTTGAGATTTATTGAGGCCTTAATTGGAGAAATTGCTATTTCATTCTCTAATTACCCCTTTCATATAATTAAGGGTAATTAAGGTATGATTAGTGGATTTATTCTATGATTAAGTTTGATTAAGGTTAGATCAATTGAGTAAGGGTTTTGAAATAATTTTGGGGCATTTCCCCTAAGCTATTCCCTAAACTCCCTCTGCTCTCCTTAATCCCCTCTTAATTAAGGGTTAACTAATTAATTATCCCATAAAAATTTTTCAAAAATTCTAAAAAGTTCCAGAACTTAATTAATCTACCTTGGGTAGATGCTTAGGTGTTTAATAGCCTAAGTTCAATTAAGGAAATTCAGACCCCTTTCATAAGTATGAAAAGGGTGTTTTTTTAAAAGTATTTAAGCTAAACCCCTTAGCTTAAAGAACTTTTAATTGTGAGCCAAATTGCATTAGGCCTTTTCATTATTAGCTGCATTGCAAATTTAAATACCTTGTGGGTTTTATGTCATCTTATTGGCTCATAATTACTTAGTTAATGTTTCTAAGGTGGTGTAGGTAAGGGTTAATTAAGCCACTTAATTTATTCCTTAACCTAATCAATACTTAAAAATGGATTTAATTATCAAAAAATTAAATAAAAATACAAAAAACATGTGAGAATGAGTTAGGAATAGTAAACTCATATACCTTTTCAAAATTAAATCAAACTTCAAACTAAACAAAAATCATTTTTGAAATTCACTTTGATTTATTCTAAATTTTTTTATTCCTACATAATGTCTTTATGATTTAAGTAAAGTGAGTTTGTTTACATGCTTTCATTGCTTTAGATCTTTCCCAACATGTTAAGTTATATGTCATGTGATTTATGCATTTATAATTTCATGTTTCAAATTTAAAAATGAAAATTATTTACTTTATGTCAAATGTGCATGTGTTGGCTAAAGTAAAATATGAGTGGCTATTACACTACTAAATCCAAAAATATTTTAAAACTAATAAATGAAATATCAAATCTAAAAGTGTGATATTCATATCTTAATTATGAGCTTGCATGTGATAGATTATAGAGTAATGTTTAGTGTAGCCTTTCATTCCTTTCTTATGTTAGCATAGTTTGAATAGGAGTTGGTAAGATGCAAGGTTCATTTGAAAAGAACTCAACTCTTACTTAATTCTATATCTTATTTATCCCTATGTCATCATCTAAGAAGGATTGCCTACACTTTCATGAATAAATTGCATAAACAAAAATGAAAGTATTAAACAACTTTTGCATCTTCCTTCTCCATTTCATTTCTTTTATATGCATGTTTATACGTAAGAAAAGTGGTATATTAGTCTGGACAACCCCGAGGTTATGAGGCTTTATGTAACCCTAAGTAGGGCTTCTACCTTACACCTCTGGTTAACAATGGTGCTATACTCACTTATGCCTTTCTTACTTTCATGTATGTATGTAAAATTTTGGATAAGGAAAACCTTTTTCTACTTAAGAAAAGTCATGCATATTCAACTTCTAAATTTTCTTAAATGGATTACTTAGCATGCATCATAAAGTGTGTTAACTATTCTCATTTTCATGTATAGATATGCGTAAGGTCCATCCATATGTATGTTATATATGTTGGGGAAATAAATGAAGTAATGTGTGTTAAGTGAACTTTGATTCATTTTATTTAATCTTAAAATGTCTTTATTTTTGAATAGGTTTGTTTAGAGTTTATCTAAACTTAGGATTAATTAAAAGATAAAATCAGAACATTCACCTGAATGAAACTAAGACATGAACCTACTTTAGAAAATTACTTAAGGTTAGGGAAGGAAAAAGAAGTTCTCTTCTCTTTCCCTCTCTTCATAATTTAGTAATTATTTGTAGGTTTCACTTAAACCAAATTAAAACATGAAGTAAAATCAACCCAAAATATTTAAACAACTTAAATGAAACCCTCCTTTAAGTTGAACATGTTCATCATACTTAGAAAACTTGAACCTAAAGTCCTAAGCTAAGCATACCACCCAAACCTTCAAAGCACACACATTAGTCTAAGTCACCACTTCTAGTTTTAGGTTAAGTCGGTGCATGGCTTGATGCATTGTTTTATTTTGTGATATATATTTTAGACTGGATGTTAGGGTGTATGCTCATAGATTGAATGGTAGACGTAAGTAGAACTATTCTTTACAGGATTGTGCTAAAGAGCTATCATAAATAAAAATATAAATGCTTCGCTTGCGATGCTTATACCTTTTGCATAATCTATAGGTGGACTTAGTCACCCATGTGTGGGGTGATAAGTCCAATATACATGCTTGGGATTTGTGTGGTGTGATTTAACTAACCTTTGTTTTGCAGGTGTTAGTTAGATTTTCCTTTTCCTTTTCATGTAAAAATTTATATAGTTAGGATTTTGGAATGATTTGTTATGGGAATTAGGATGAGCATTGGTCATAAGATCCTATCTTATGCACCATGTGAAGCCTTGGAGCATCCACCTTCCAACCATCCAAAAGAAAGGATCAAAAGAAGAAAGAAGAAAAGAAGAAGAAAGAGGAAAAGAAGAAGAAAGAGGAAAAGAAGAAAGAAGAAAGGAAGCTTGAAGACCTGCATAACAATGAATTCCTTTGCTTAATTATAATTTAATTCATTTATAATTCGGGTTGTATATGGGTAGAGCTTGGCTACTCACATTTGATATTTTTTGGATTTGTGCGGTGGTGCCCGACCACTACGGCCTTTTATTCTTTTTGCGCTTAGCTTTATAAATTATTTGTTGATTTGTTTAGCTTGTGCATTAAGTGGCATGCTTTTCCTAGTTTCGTCGTTGCTTTATGTATGGCTTGGATGAGGATTAGGCTCTTTAGGGAAAAATAAATCTTTTACCCTACCTAATAACTTAAATTAAAATTAAATAACTCATAATCTCACCTAAAGCTTAGGTTTAAAATTAAGATAAAATAATTATCAATCCCTTAGCTGGTTGAGCATTTCTTTATAATATCATGCACAAATGCATCTTATTTCACTCTTGATTGGAGGGCTTCCACCTTTGCCAAAGAAACTAGCTTGACCTGTGAGAGCTGTGGTGGAAACTCACCTCCTCCCTTCTCACTAATTTTGGCAAATAATCTACTTTCTCATGCATAAGGCATAAAAAATCCTATTAGCCTGAGTCAAAATAATTGTCCAAAAATGAAAAAAAATGAAATTTGAATTGCATTAGATTTAGGTCATTTGAAGTATGTCCCTTTACATGAACTAGTCTCTTTAAGGAGTAAGTTTAAGGACTTAGTCTCTTTCTAAATAAAAATAACCTAGCTATCTTGCATTAAGCATAAATCTGTACTTCGTTCAGTTACGTATTGCATGAGGGAGTTAGTTGGCCTTTCCAGTAGTTGTAAGTCTAAGCTATCAGGTGGTTTGTCCTCTCTTATGGAGGCAAACCAATTATCCATTTTTGCCTTAGATTTAGGTTGTGGTTCCGGCCCTCGCTGAAGCTCCCTAGATTTAGGTGCTGAGGTTTCTTGTCCCTTTTGTGGGCCATAAGCATAATTCCTCACCTCTTAGGCATTTTCTTAATCTTGTGTTAAGAAATTGTAAGCCCTAACATTCTAACAAAAATATAACTCAAACAAACTAAATCAATTTCAAAAATATAAAGCCCAACTATAGGATAGTTTGGGATGCTCGCTAGGTTTTCTAGCATCATGAGTATCTCCTACTCATTCCCATTTATCTTTGATAATAAATCTCTCTTTGATCAATCTCATTTTATCTTCAAAAATAAAATAATCGATTGATAGTCCTTCATATTGAAATCTTCAGAGACAGCGATCATTTTCCTTAATCGAGAGTTTTCCTAAGGAATCCCCATTCCTTAGGATGTAATTAACTATGGGGGCTTGCCCTTATAGGGAGCTTAATGAACCCGATTTAAAATAAACCTTGCTTTATTTTTCCATGTAAAGTAGGGGAAGAATCTCTGGTATATATGCATACCCATTATCCTTAGGAGTCTTTATTGAGGTGATTGGTTCCATTAAAGGGTAGTGACTTCTATCTTTTGAGATAGTACACAATACCTTGATGACGTATCTAATCACTTGAATAAGTATATCTACAGATCTGCATGGTGTCTTACTAAGATTAATTTTTACATATATAGTTTTTCCTCTCTTTTCACCACATATTTGAAGGTGACTCTATATCCATGTGGAAATTTTTCTTCATAGTTGACATCGAGCTTTATGCCGAGATCTCTGAATATATCTATAACTATTATTGTTAAAGTTGTAGGTCTTACAAGAACAAAAAGAATCTTCTTCAATGCACAAAAAGATAATCCTAAATGTCAAAAGTTTCCTTCCAAGATTCATCAAATGTCGAAGATCAAGTCAGAAGAACTCCTAATTTTGGAAGCTTCAATCAACTGAGTTGGAAAAAACATCAACCTCTATATCCTGAATTCTAAGATGTAGATGGGTTCTAAAGGTCAAACTCAACAAGCCAACAATGGCTGAGTTGTTGACGCTCTCCTCACTTAATAAGCCATAAGAAAAGGTCATAGTAAAAGAGCCCCTGTTCGTTAGTCTGATAACCAAATCACCAACCTTTCACAACTTAAATAAAAAAACTCGAGTAGGTTCTAATCGTTAGACTCAACAAGCCCACAAATGGCTGAGTTACTGACGCTCTCCTCAATCAACAAGCCGCAAGAAAAGGCTGTAGTGAAAGAGACCCTACTCATCAGTCTAATGATGATAGCTGTTCAATCTCAAACTAGATCCAGCTTAGTGACTACAAGCAACCAAAATCCAGGAGATCTTTTCACTCGATCAACGGACCAAGATAATTTATGAAAACTCTCAATTCAAAGGTGCCTCAAATCAATCTATATATTGCATGCAAGGTGATATTCCAATCTCTTTTCAAATGATCTAATAAAGCACAAAGCACAGATCAAAGCCAATTCCCTCATCAAGTCTGCAAAAAATAGAAAGCACAGGACCGAGGAAGTGATTCCATAGTTCACACAAAGGTAAAGGCTGAACTAAAGAATTTATGTGATTATTCAATCTGTTAAAGTATACTTTATTATATTGATAACTCAACATTGATCTAATATGAACCCGAAGGTTGGGTCAACTGTATATACCCTTCAACGAGTCTATCAAAGCCACAAGCATAGGATTTAGAGTGTGCATACACTTCCTGACAAGTCAGTATGGGAAAATCAGGATAATCCGTCAGGAAGTCCGTCAAGCTTAAATCTAGGACACAAGGAGTTTCAAATCTCAAAGCAAACAAACTAATTTCTCCATCTAACCTGATCAATAATGAAGCTAGGGTCGAAGGAAATTCAAGTTTACAACAACATAAGGGAAAGAGCTCTTCAACAAGCCCATTGAAGTAGAGAGTAGATGGAAAAGAGCTTTAATCCAGTCAATAAGTCAATCCTGATAAATTGGTTAATCTCTTCATCTAGCATGTACAAAATAAAGAATCATATTATTAACAAATCTTGTTAAAGCTCCATAAGCCACTGAAATCAAAGCTGAAGCAATCCAAGATCTATGACCAGCCCAAAGGGTCAACCAGTTATCAACAAACATGACTCGCTCCATGAGTGAATCATATTTTTTTGGGGCATTTCTTGACCTTCATGCATGTATCATAAGTCAAGTCGAGCTCACAAGGTGAATTTGATGAGTTTCAGCACATAAATCGAAGTTGAAATGCACTCGACGGTGCCAAAAATTAGTCAAAAAGACCTTTGATCAATGAACAGACTCTGTCATCACATTTAGAATGTCAAAATCAATTAGCATATGCATATTGCACAGTTCGATGGTTGATCGATCAAGAAGGGGGGTCGTCGAAGTGCTGAAACACATTTTGAGGTCAAGAAGCTACGATAATGCTCGAACAACCTCCATTTACAAAATTAATTATTTTGTTAGTGTTGAAACATCAAAACATATCAAATGAGATTGTTCACGCTCAATTCGGATGAGTATACGTGAATATCGAGCAATCGGATACAACAACATGTAAATCAGAGCTGAAATACACTCAACAACACCGAAAATTAGTTGAAATGACCTCCGATCGACAAACGAACTTTGCCATTGTGTTTGAATATAGATCTTCCATAATTCAACAATTGACTGATCAAGAAGGAGGGTCGTCGATGCATTGACATGCATATCGAGATCAGAAAGCTGCGATGATGCCCAAACAATCTTCATTCATGAAATTGATTGTGTCGTTAATATCTTAACACCAAAACCTATTAAATAAGATTGTTTGTGCTCAATTCAAACAAGTTTGCATGAATATCGAGCAATCGGATGGGATGACGTGCAAATTTGAACTAAACTTAACCCCGATTTAGTTGACTTGAACCAATCAGCCTCCAACCATAAAATGGACTACACCATTGCATTCGGAACATCAGAGTAACTAAAATTCGACATATATATTGTCTATGTGATGATGTCGGCACAAAAATTCAAATTAGGGCAAATAAAATAATATAAAATATATATCCTATAAATACCCCCTTTAAAATTCTAAACCTAATTTTTTCAATTCTCTCAAACCCTTAGCTGACATTTTCCCATCTCTCCTCTCCCATAAGATCTCACCCTCTCGTCTCTGCACTACTTCACAGCGTGGAACTCTCCGACAACCCGACTCCACATTCTTGCTTCAGCCTTCACACTTCGGCCTTCCAATCACATACGAAACTACTCTCTCCATTGGACATTCCACTCTCTTGCTTCAATCCACGCAACTAGCAAGCATCCACCACTCCCTTCTCATTCCCACCACGCAGGCAAGGCCAGCCCACTGGAGGGAAAAGTTGCCAAGTGAGAATATCTTAGAGGAAGTGAGAGATTCGGTCGCCTTCTTCTCCTCTCTCCTACTTATTTCATGTGAATACATCACTAAAAAGGAGCAGAAGTAAATGAAACATTGGTAATATCCTTTCTTAAGTGTGAGGGTTTTTACCTTTTGATGGCTGATGCCCTTCTCCGCCTTGACCTTCTTCTTCCTTTCCTGTGCAATCCATGTTTGAAACTGAAATGGAATTTTAAAACCCAAATTCAGGCAATGGTTTGTTGACCATTATTTTTGGGCATTGTTTTTCTCTCTTTCACGGGTAGGTGGTGGGTTTCATGATTTCTTGAAGAAATGATAATTAGAGTTTTTGTGAGTGATTAAATGTCATTCCTGCAACATGCTACTCAATATTTAGCAAGTTGAGGGTTTGATGGTTTTAAAATATGGCTTGGCATTAGTGTTTGTCAACATTTTGTACATTGCATTAGAAATTTTATTATAGTCATGATTTATTCTTTGGGATCTTCAGCGGAATTTCACTCAATGGGTTTCCTTGCAGTTGAAGAAACCATGAGTTCATGTGACTTAGATATACTCTTACACATATTATGTGCAGGAGAGGACTACTAATGTTTAATCTTTGCGGCATTATTGTGCTCATATATTTAGCTTTTCTTTGCTCGCATCATCCTAGAGTTTCTTAGCAAACTTTATGCTATGCTTCTTGTTGGAGTTGTGTGAAAATTGATTGACATTGATGGGCTTATATATGATATGACATTATATGGCCGTGTTCCTCCCTTGGAGTTTCTTAGTAGAATTTGATCCTATAGTTCTTACATAGTTAAGGGAGAATTATGTATAGCATAATACTTCTAATGTTGTTATTCACTTTATCTACCTCTTCCATGCTTGGCTACTATTGGTTATGCTAGAATATCTTTCAGCAAGTCCACTACTACCCTTACAATGAATTGATGATTTCTTTAACTAGAATACTAAGTAGAAGTAAATGTCTAGCTGCTTTCACTAGTTAGCATAAGCGGAAGCCACATGGCTTATGCTAGAAAAACTATTTGTCTTCATATACTATTTTGAAGAACTTGTGTTTACCAGATTGTGAGAAGTTCTTATGAGGATCTTGTGAAGATTCAATGAGGATCCCACATAGATGTTGACCTCTTTGCCCGCTTACACTCATTTCAGTTGCTTATTGACCATAAGTACTTGTACACACTGTTCTCAATATGGAAGGAAAATTTGTACTTACTTGCATGTGTATAAGTACCTGTACACGCCTTTCTTGGCGTGGTGGGGAAATTTGTTTCAGCAGGTACCTTAGAACCCCATACATACCTTTCTTGGCATGATGGGAAGGCTCATTCAGGCTATTGTTTATACCACCCATACATATTTTTCTTGGCATGGTGGGCAGTCCCAGCATACCCAAACTATCCCTCTATATGAGGATGACGCCAGGATGCTACCAAAATACTATCAAACTTCACACCGACAGGGGGACCTATATAGCTTGATAATAAACTATGTCGTAATATAAAATTGTTATTTGAACTAACATTACAGGTGTATAAGTACCCGTACATGCCTTTCTTGGAGTGTCAAGAAAATTTATTTCAGTAGGTACTTTAGAGCCTCATACATGCCTTTCTTGGCATGGTAGGATGGCGCATTCATGCCCGTGGTAAAAAATTTCTATAGAGTCACCTTTCGAATCTATTGGTAGAATGAGAGGCAAGACTATAAAAACTCATCTTTTTGGGATGTGATGTAGATTCATATATGTACTGATTAAGGTGATCGATTATGGCATTAAGGAGAGGTGTACTATCTTGAAAGATAGAAGTCACCACCCTACAAAATGGACTCACCTGACGTTAGGAAGTATAGGAGATTCTTCACCTACTTTACATGAAAAAGTAAAGTAGGGTTTATTTTAAATTGATTTCGTCAAGTTCTCTATAGAGGCAAGGCCTCATAGTTAATTGCATCCTAAGGAATGGGGATTCTTTAGAAAACTCTCAATTAAGGTAAATGATCGTTGTCTCTAAAGATTTCAATAGGAAAATTATTATCAATCAATTTGTTTATTTTTGAAGATCAAATGAGATTAATCAAAGAGAGATTTATTATCGAAGCCAAATGGGGACGAGTAGGAGATGCTCACGATGCTAGGAAATCTAGCGAGCATCTCAAACTATCCTATGATTAGGCATTATATTTTAAAATGATTTAGTTTGTTTGAGTTGAATTTTTATTAGAATGTTAGGGCTTATAATTCCATAATACAAGGTTATAGAAATGCCTAAGATGTGAGGATATATGCTTAGGGCCCACAAAAGGGGAGAAGCAACCTCAGAACCTAAATCTAGGGAGCTTTGGCAAGGGTCGAAAGCACAACCTAAATCTAAGGTGAAAATGAGTATTTGGTTCACCTCCACAAGAGAGGATAAACCACCTGACTACTTGGACTTACAACTACTTGGGGTGGCCACCAACTAACTCCTCCTATGATTTTAACTTCATGTAGGCAATCATAGCTAGGTTATTATTTATTTAGAAAGAGACTAAGTCCTTAAACTCACTCCCTAAAGAGACTAGATCATGTAAAGTGCATGCTTCAAATGATCTAAATCTAATACAACTCAAATTTCATTTTATTTTTATTTTTGGACAATCATTTTTGACTCAGGCTAATAGGATTCATATGTCTAATGCATGAGAAATGAGATTATTGGCCAAAATCAACGAGAAGGGAGGAGGTGTGTTTCCACCATGGCTCTCACAGGTCAAGCCAAGTTTCTCTGGCAAAGGTGGAAGCCCTCCAATCAAGAGTGAAATAAGATGCATTTGTGCATGATGTTATAAAAGATATACTCATCTAATTAAGGGGTTGCTAATTCTTTTATCTTGATTTTAAACCTAAGCTTTAGGTGAGGTTATGAGTTATTTATTTTTAGTTTTGAATTGTTAAGTTGAGTAAAAGATTTATTTTTCACTAAGAGCCTAATCATTATCCAGGCCATACATAAAGCAAGGAAGAAACAAGAAAAAGGATACCACTTAGTGAACAAGCTAAACAAATCATAAATCAATTTATAAAACTTAGCGTAAAAGAATAAGAGGCATCATGGTCGGGCACCACCGCAAAAACCTGAAAAACAAATTGGGTAGCTGAGCTCTACCCTTATACAACCCGAATTACAAATGAATTACATATAATTAAGTAAAGAACTCATTATTATGGGGGTCTTCAAGCTTCATTTCTTCATTCTTCTTTTCTTCTTTCTTCTTCTTTTCTTCTTTGGTTCTTTCTTTTGGATGGTTGGAAGGTGGATGCTCCAAGGATTCACATGGTGCATAAGATAGGATCTTATGACCAATGCTTATCCTAATCCCCATAACAATCATTCCAATCCTAATTTCAAAATTTACATGAAAAGAAAAGAATGGAAATCTAACTAACACCTACAAAATAGAGATTAGCTAAAACAATCCACATAAATCCCAAGCTTGTATATTGGACTTATCACCCCACACATGGGTGACTAAGTCCACCTGGCCTATTGGATTATGCTTAGGGGTATAAGCACTTGCAAGCAAAAGCATTTTTATATTTTATTTATGATAGTGCCCCTTAAGCACAATCCCCTACAAAACATAATGGTTAGACTAAGATCTCCCTACCATTCATTCTACGAGCATACACCCTAACATCCAGTCTAAAATATATATCATAAAATAAAATAAACATCAAACCATGCATCATCCTAACCTAAAGCTAGAAGTGGTGACTTAGCTTAATGTGTATGCTTTAAAGGTTTGTGTGGTATGCTTAGCTATGGCTTTATATTAGTGTTTTCTAAGTGTGAAAAAATGTTCAACATAGAGGAGGGTTTAATTTAAGTTGTTTAATTATTTTGGGTTGATTTTATTTCATATTTTAATTTGGTTCAAATGAATCCTACAATTAATTACTAAGTTATGAAGAGAGGGAAAGAGAAGAGAACTTCTTTTTCCTTCCCTAACCTAAGTAATTTCTAATGTGGATTCATATTTTTAGTTTTGATTAGTGAATATTTTATTATGTGTTTTGATTAATCTTAAGTTTAGATAAACTCTAAACAAACTTATCCAAAAGAAAGGCATTTTAAGATTAAGTAAAATGAACTAAATTCACAAAACACACATTACTTCACTTCTTCCCCAACATGTATAACATGCATACGAATGTATCCTAAGCATGTCTATACACACCAAATGGGAATATTTAGTACACTTTATGATGCATGCTGAGCAAGTTACTTAAGAAAATTTGAATGCTTATAATGCATGGTTTTCATTAAGTAGAAATGGGGCTTTCTTATCCAATTTTCACATACACACATGAAAGTAAGAAAGGCATATGTGAGTACAACGCCATTGTTAACCAGAGGTGTAAGGTATAAAATCTACTTAGGCTATTTAAAGCCTCACAATATCGTGATTGTCTAGACTAATATATCACTTTCCTTAAATATAAACATATGTATAAAAGAAATGAATGGAAAAGAAAGAATGCAAAAGTTTATTTTAGTTGATTTATTTTGCTTATGCAATTTATACGTGCAAGCATATATAACCTTCTCAAGTGATAACATAGTAATGAATATGATATGGAATTAGGCAAGTGTTGGGTTCTTTTCAAATGAACCATACAACTCACCAAATCTTATTCAAAACCATACTAAAAGAGAAGAGAAGGAAAACCTATACTAAGCACATCCTTATATCTTACTCACATGCAAGCTTATAATTAAAATATAAGTAGCACACTTTCAATTTTAGATATTTAATTTATATATTTTGAAAATAATTTGAATTTAGTAGTGCTAATAGCCACTCATATTTCTACTTTAGCCAACACATGTAAATTTAACATAAAGTAAATAATTTCATTTTTAAAATTGAATTTGAAAAACATGGATGCATAAAATCACATGACATGCAAATTTAACATGTTGGGGAAAGAATCAAAGAAATGAAAGCATGTAAACACATTCACTTCAATTAAATCCCAAAGACGATCTTAAGAAATAAGAAAGCTTAAAGTAAACCAAAGTTTGTTTAATGTGATTTTTGTTTGAGTTTGAGTTTGATTTAATTTTAAAATGTGAGTTGAGTTTGCTGTTCCTAACCATTCCCACATGTGTTTGATATTTTTGTTTAATTTTTAGATTATTATATTCATTTTAAATTTTTGGTTAGGTTAAGGTATGAATTAAGCAAGTTAATTAACCCTTACCTACAACACCTTAACATAGTTAACCAAGTAATTATGAGCTAATGAAATGACATAAAATCTAACAAGGAATTTTAATTTGCAATGCACCTAAGAAGAAATGGCCTAATGCAATTAGGCTCATGATTAATGGTTAATTAAGTTAAGGGGTTTAGCTTAAGTAATTTCAAAACACCCCTTCACACGTATGAATTGGGTTTTGATTTCCATAATTAAACTTAGGCTATTCGGCACCTAAGAATCTACCCAAAGTAGATTAATTAAGTTATGGAAGTTTTTAAAATTTTTAGAAAATAATTAAGGGAATAATTAATGAATTAACCCTTAATTAAGAGAGGATTAAAGAAAGAAAAGGGAGTTTAGGGAATAGCTTACAGGAAATACCCCAAAATTATTCCCTAAGCCTCCTATTCATTGGATCTAACCATAATCAACCTTAATAATGGATTAAAATACTGATCTAGCTTTAATTATCCTTAATTAGATTAAGGGAACAATTAGAAAACACATATGCAATTCCCCCAATTAAGCCTCAAATTTATCCTAAAAAAATTAAGGGAAGCAGAGATTATCCCCTAAAACATACCCAAGAAATTTTGGATTAATCAGAGGACTAATTAAGGGATAATTAGCAAAATAAAGTTTCCAATAAAACCTAAAATCAGAGAAAAGGATCATTCAAAATCCATTGAAATTATTTTTAAAATATTTTAGGTTGAATTATCTTTCCATAAAAATTTGTCATATTTTTCTGAATTTTATTGAGAGAGATATGAATTTTTGAAGATGAAGATTAATTAACATTAATTTTCTAACTAATCCCTCACATGACACGGCGGGTGGCCAAGACGCTTTACACTCATCGTGTAATGAGGGATTCACTTAAATGTCATGTCAGGGTGGTGGCGCGACGGCATGATGCGCTTTGATCCTTGTCGTTTGATTAAGGATCGAACGGTCAGGGATCACCCCGCAATTTCTAAAGAGATAAAAGAATTTCTAAACATGGGAATAATCATGGTCATCCATCCAAAACACTCGGATGGACGGCCAGGATCTCCCTAGTTCTTCCCTTAGGCTCAATAGAGGCTGTCCATGATCTATGGGAAGATTGGAGCTCAATTGAGCTCAGATTGGAACAAAATTGTTCCCACACCATCTAAAGCTACTAAGGAGCATATGCAATAGTGGATTTTACATGACTTAAAAATTCCTTTTACAAAAGACCAACACCCCCTAAGCTAAGTAGTCAAAAAATTTCATACCTTACCGGAGGTGATCACCGGCACTCGAGCTCAATGAGGTAGCTTCATTTAGTGGAGACGAAGCCCTGTTGAAAGTTTCAAGCTTTAGGGTTGAGTGGATCTTCCTATGGACCAACACCACTTGATCTCCCTTGCAACTTTGATCCAATTGAGGCTCTCCTTACTGTGGGAACTCAAATGGATTCTTGGGTGCACTTGAATTGATCCTCAGAGGAAGTGTGCAAGAGGAATTGGAGTAATTTTGAGTGAGGAAGAAGTTGAAGATTCAAATGAGCTCCTCTATTTTTCAATGGATAAAATAGAGAAGAAGTTATTTCAAATCCTCCTTAGAAAGCTTAGGATGGATCTCTGATCTCTCCTAACACTCTCTAGGCTTCAATCGAATGAGGTAATCATAATTTCAAATTGAATTAGGGGGAGTATATCTCCCCCTATGGAAATCAGATGGCCGACACCTCCCTTGACATTTTGATCCAATTGACCACATTGGAGGGGTTGTTTGATCTATTTTAAGTTGGCACATGGTCGGTTTGAGGCCTTGAGTGGATTGCCAACCTCCCTTGTGCTTCGAATCAAGTGGAAGGAGGATTTGGAATGAGGCAATTTGACCCATGGGGTTGAGTTTGTCCTTGGGTCCATTTGGGTTGACCCACACCGATTGGGTTGGGTGCACCACTCTTCACTAGGTCCACTTGAGCTATTAAGAAGGCATCAAGTTGATATGAAGAGGGTATGACCAAATTACCCATGGATTAGTACACAATTTGTTCCATGGCTTATGGGTAAAATAGTCATTTACTAATTTTTCAATTTGGATATGTTAAGTATGTGGAGAAACTAGGTTTGGCCAAGTTTCATTGGATTTGAAATTCATTTGATAAGGTTTGGCTCATGTTGACCCATTTAGGTTAAAATGGGTCAACTTGGGTCAAGTTCACCAATTGATCAAATTGGGTCAAACCAAGGGTTGGGTCAAGTTCATATGACCATTTGAAATGTTTTGGTGGCTTTGGTTTGATTCAATTTGGTTTAGTTTCAAATTTGGCTCATATGACTTCATTTAGGTCAAATGGGTCAAGTTGATTAATTGACCCATTTGACCTAGGTCAAGGGTATAGGTTTGGTTAGTCATATGGAGTGGATTTGTATCTTTGCTTCCAATCAATTTTGGTTATGTTCAAATTTGGCTCAACATGACCCCTTTAGTCAAGTTGAAGGTCAATTAGTTGTCTAGTCTAGTTGGTCAATTGAGGCTTTGGTCAAGTTCAGCAAGTGATTTGGAATGAACTTGTCTCATTGGTTTCAATTAATTTCACTTAGATCAAGTTTTGACCCATTTTGACTTTTTAGGTCAAGTTGGGTCAACTTTGGGTCAATGGTTAGGCTAGGCTCAAATGTTGACTTGGTCAAGTTCAAACATAGGTCATGAATGAACTTAGATCAATGGTTTCAATTAATTTGGCTTATTGTGGATTTTGGTTATGTTAGGTTTCATTTTTGGTTAAGTGTTGATATAGTCAACCCTTAGGTTTACTTGGTTTGACCCAATTTGATTGATTGATCATCCCATGATTATTGTTGATCATGATGAGAGGCAAAAATGAGTTTGGTTTAATCCAATTTGGTTAGGATTAGAATTTATCTCATAAGGGTACTTTAGGTCACTTTGGGTCAAGTGAGCCTAAGTGGGTCAAATGGCTTGGTCAAAGCTTGATCTGAGGTTGATTGAACTTGCATATGGACTTATGATTGAAATATAAATCCATTTGCAAGTGCTTTGAAGTCAAATGGGTTTTGATTCATTTGACAATTTCATATTCAAAGGAAGAATATGAAAGGATTTGGGGCATGATTTCTGAATTGATTTTTGATTTGGTGATTGAAGTTTGTATTTATATATGAATTCATGATTGTAGGGTTGATTGAATTGTGAAGAAAAATCAAGAGTTTGGCTTGATTTGAAGTTGATTAGCTAGGTTCAAGATTTTGGCTTTAAAGGCTTAGGTTGGATTTTGAGTGGATTTGAATTTAATTTTTGGAATTGGTTTTGATTGTTTGAATTTATATTTCATTTATATATGTGAATGTAAATGAGAATATAAATGAATCATTAGAAAATTTCAAGGATTTGAAGTGATTTGATCATGATTTAGGCTAAGTCCATTAAAAAGGATTTTAAAGGACTTAGGAAATTTTGGAGTAGGGATTTGAGTTTTTGAATTTAATTTGATTTATATTTATATTTTATTTATATATGTGAATATAAATGAGAATTTAAATAAGTTATGAGAAAATCCCATGAATTTGAATTAATTTGATCATAATTTAGGATAAGTCCTTTAAGGCAAATTTAAAGGACTTAGGAAATTTCATGAATTGCTTTTGAATTTTGAATTTAGTTTGGTTGGTTTGAATTTATATTTTATTTATATATGTAAATATAAATGAGAATATAAATTAGTTATGAGAAAATCTCAAGGATTTGAATTGGTTTAGATCATGATTTAGGCTAAGTCCTTAAGAGGGAAAACTTAAAGGACTTCAGAAACTTTTGGACTTAGGGATTTCATTCATGGGTTTCAATCATAGATTTCAATCATGGATTTTGATTATTGATTTCAATCACATGGAGTTGATTTGAGTTTGGAGAAAATCAAATAAGATTGATTTGGAGTTTTAGAAAATCAATTAGGATTGATTTAGAGTTTGACTTGAAAGAAGGAAGGTGAGGAATTGTTTAAGCTAAGGGAGGCAAATTTCCTAACACCCATAAGGCATGACCTATTCTTATGGCTAACCCTTCTAAGTCTCTAGGGCTAGGTTGAGCATCCACCTAATCACTAGATGTGTCTTAATACTAAGGAACTCTTAAAGTCTAAGTGGAATCCTATGTTTAAGAAAGAAGGGTTGAGAGCTCATTCTAAAAATGAGGTCAACAAGGTCGTGGTTCATACCACCCATACATGCCTTTCTTGGCATGGTAGGTAGGCCGGGATAATGCCAAAATGTTGACAAACTTTTACACTGACATGAGGCATAAACTGCTTAATAAAATTTCAACAATAAAGCTAAAATTAATATTTTAACTTGACATTGCAAATATATAAGTACCTGTACACGCCTTTCTTTGCGTGGTAGGGAAATATGCGCTTCATACAGGTACTTCAGAGACCCATACTTAGCTTTCTTGACATGGTCAGAGGATGCATTCAGCCGTAGTATTTACACCACCAATACATGCCTTTCTTGGCATGGTGGGCAGGCCCAACCCCCTATGTGGGGACGACGTCAGGAGGCTGCCGAAATACTGTCAAAATTTTATGTAAAATAATTTATACTTGCAATGAAATTTAGTTAAAATAAGTAATATTATATAAATCCCTTAAGTTTAAATTAATGTTGAATCAAATCCACCCTTATGGGCCTCAACACTACGCTGAATGCTTAAATTCAAGTGTTTAAGGATGCTGCGCGGGTTGCTTCCCGGTTGGGTCTTAGGGCCGGGTTCGGGTTAACAAAACCTAAAAATCTAATGATGTTATTATAATATCTTCAACCTAATAAAACATTTGAGAAGCTAATTTTATCATGTGATAGTAGATCTAATCCTCTATTATTAAATTAATAGAGTTGATAGGATCTGAAATAATGAAACAATAAACCACTCTGATGATGGCTAAGTTAAATAAAAATTTTAACCAGAGGGGATACTTCAATCAAAATATGATTATAATTTCAAAAAAAATTAGCTTAGATTGAATCTTAATCTAAATGCAGAATTTGAAATATCATTAAGCTATAAATGTCTAAGTGAAATTTAATATTAAAAACTTAAAGCTAAAAATCCAATTCACCTTTCGCAATTATTTGTCAGAGGTGACAAATTAAGAAAATCCTGGCTCACAAAGGAGCCAAAGTAAAATCAAGTACACAATTATGTTTACTCTCAAATAATCTCATGCTTGCAAGGATGTGGCCCATGTCCTCTAACTAGGTGCCTTGGCCAGTAAGCTCCACATGATGCAGTTATGACCAGAGTCCTCTGACTGGGTGATTGTCGCCAAATGACTCCACTATATCACGATCACGACTATAGCCCATATGTTCCCCAATGGCTCTACCCTTTGAGTTATGAACCATAGGGTATACTTTATAGGGCAAAAAACTCTCTGTTAGCTAAGGTAAACTTAAGCCTATCTCCTTAAACAAACACCACCCTAGGTCTACAAGGATGTCTTGGATGATGTAACCCATGTGTTGCTGATAAAGATCCTTCAGTCAAGTTAGGTCGACTACCTCCTCTAACTAAGTAGACTAGGGACCGCGATAGCCCGGGATGACAGAACCATGGGATATAGATCGGACGTAATATCGTTCCTCCAGCCATCCACTTTAAGTTAAATAATGATGAATTTCATAAATCTAAATTTCAAAACTCCACATGCTGCTATTATACGCTACACATTAAGCGATCTAACAACTAGCCTTAATCGAAAGTTCTCTCTCAACATCGAGAGGGGTAATTAACTATAGGTGTTTGCGCCTATAGGAAACCTGTAACTAGATTTAAAGTCCTCGCAAAATGAGGGTGAAAGCTTTGGGTAGTGTCTTATCTACTATTCCATCTACCTTCTGAAAATTACATCGACACTTTACATCACTCTCTTCATCAAGAGGTTGGTGGTGAATTTTTGGAGCCCACATACCAGAACTTTGACCACCATCAAAGACCCTCAAAGTCAAACATCTCTAACACTCTCTTCATTCCAATCTTATGAAACCCCAAATTAACACACCTCACTCCCTGCTTCTCTTTAGGAAAACTCAAATGAATTGAGTCCCTCTTCATTCAAGTTCAAAAAGGTAGATAAACACCAAACTCTGATGACTTGTGGTGGAGCTTTGGTCTAAAGAGCGACTAGTGAAATGGAAATTGGGGATCTTCATAATAGGGATTCATCTTTTCATGGTGAAGCTATCTCAATCAATAAAACCACTAGACATAACCTCTAGTGAGGTAATCATCCAAAATACTTAGAAAGTCCTAGGGTTCTCATAGTTTGTGAGGTGATCATGTGATTCATTAGTATCATTCTATAAAAATACCTTGCATTTCATTCTTTGATCATTTTGCAATCATTTGGGACAAAAATCTAAGCTTCGATTGCTCAAATTAGGATGTGGAAGGTAGATGATAGTCTTTACTCTCATCAAAGGTAGAAGATGAATCATGTACCATTCATTTCAGTTTATGAAAATGGATGGCTATGATCTTTTCACACAATACATCATGATTTAATACCTCAAGAATCATGATTTTAATCTAGGTCATTTGATTTTTAATAGAATTGCTCAGGTTAAAACCACGTCTGCCACCATCCATGTAGGTTCCATGCAAACCATGATTTATGATGAATCATAGCTCACTGCGTGTAAAGCATAAGCCAAGTCAACATCATGTGTGTAAATCATTAAATAAGATTTAAAATTTATTTTAAATGAGTAAAAGTTTGAAATATCTTAACTCATTAGAGAAAAGTTCTAAAAATGTCAATAAATACTCTTTGGAATTAATAGAATGAGTAGAATCTTTAAAAAAACAACCTTAATTTTCAATGGATAATGAAATTAGGGTTAAATAGCCTTTAATAACTAATTAAATCACTAAGATTTAGAAAATTCATTACTTATTACCCAAAACTCCAAAAAATATAAATACCCTTTGAGCTCAACTAATAAAGAGGAGTTCAGTGAAATTAAAAGCTCCAATTAGTATTCGGTATGAGAGTAATTGACTAATTAATATAATTAGCCATAAAATATAAACCCAAATGTTTTAAATTTTCTATGACAAACTTTACATTAGTTCTATGATTTGTTTTCAATTTTTTGCGATTATGTTTTATGATTTAATATATCATAAGGTTAATTCAAGAAATAACCTAATTAATCAATTTTAGCATCACAAAAATCATAAAATTGCATCTTAAGGCCATAAATTACTAAATAAATAAAAAAGAATCATAAGAAAATTGTTAAACACATTTGACCATCTTTAATAACACTAATCATCTTAATTAGGCCTAATTACATAGATTTAAATAATAAATAAATTAATCCCTTAAGTTAAGAATTTCATAAATGACATAACCTAAGTTCAAATGGTTTAATGGTCATAAAATTAACCTTAGGATTAGTGAAAACTTCTTAGAAGAATCTTCATGACATTTTAATGTAAAATAATATATTTTGAAATTATATTTATAAATAATTATTTAAATAACATCAAAAATTAATAAAATTATATAAAGTGTGAAAATTAACTTGTAAGACATTGTAAGTATTCCTCTTGATGTCATCAATCAGATGAAGTACTTTTATATATTCTTTAAATTAACTTAATATTATTCATGTTTACTATAAAAATAAATAATTAATAATTAAATATTAAATAATTACAAAAATTTTCAAATCTTTATGAAATACTCTTGAGGTCCCTCTTGGCCTTAGAAAATAATTCTATAATGTTTGGGGTTGATTAATTCAGTCAAACTTAATTTAGAATATATATATATATATATATATATATATATATATATATATATATGTATTTATTTTAATAATAATAATACATTGAATGCAATTAGACTTTGAAAATTCATAGTAAATAAAATAATGACATAAAAATTGATAATTTTTTTTGTAAACTTGTATCAATTGATAATATACAATAAAAATAAAATCCATTCATTTTAAGTGTTAACATATTCTCTAGTATTTGAATATTTAAATAAATAAATTAAATCAAAAAATCCAATTAAGCTTTAAATGGCATGAGATTTTTATAGGGGTGTTAGTACTATATTTCTAATACTTATATAAAGCTTCATAATTTAATGAACTATATTTTATTTTAAATATTTTCTATCTCATATAATCATATAATAATTAAAAAATTCAAATGGATTCAAATTAATCTCAAGTTTTTATGGGATGTTTCTTTGAAGTGTCCTAACTAGCAATTTGATATTGATTTGATATTTTTTCTTGTTTGAATTAATAAATAATATTAAGCTTCATACTTTAAAATCAATCAAAATTTCATGAAGATTTATAAGATATTTTTTTAATTTTAAATTATAGTCCAGAAGTTCATAAAATTATTTGGATTTAAATGAGTATTCACTTAGAACTTAGCTAAAATTCAATGTCATTAATTGAATTAATTAAAAATTTATAAAACTCATTTGGTCTAGAATCTATTAGATGTAATGTGTAATGAGAACTAGGTGCTACCTTAGGTGGAGCCTATTATTCCTCACACCCTTTAAAATATTAAATTCAATTCAAACATAAATTAAGTTAAATTTAAAATCTATCTTTAACTCAATAGTTATTTAAATTAGAATCACATAATGGTAACATATTGAACCTCATTCTTAAACTGCAACTTAAACATTAAGGTCTAACTTCATTAGCCTTTGCACACACATTACATTGATAGGCCACCCATCATAGACTTAGGTTAGGAAAATGCTTTGTTGTTGTGTATTTATTTTTTATTTTGTGTATACTAGTTTAGATTAAATGTTATGAATATATACTCATTGACTAAATGATGGGGCAATGTTTATTAAAATAATATTATTTTTTGCATGAGCTATACTTATAAAAAGGGGGCTTCCATTATAATTTAAAACTAATAAAGTTTACTTTTAGGTGCTATCATCTTAAGCCCTTAAGAATACCCCACTATGACAAGTGAGATTAATACCCACTAGTGTCCAACCCCATTGTATGAAATCTAATTACTTGTGTACATATGTGTTTAACTAATCTATATTTTATAGGTTTAGTTAGAATTTTATTTTAAAATTTTAAAATGTAATTTGTATTAAAATTAGTTTATAGTCATAGGTTTTAGGATGAGTAGTAGCTAGAAGGCATGGACTTATGAAGCCCTTTGAAGCTTAGAGTATTTGCCATGAAGATGAAGACATGAAGTCCCTATCAGTTATTTGCTTTACTTAATTGTAGGCTGGGTTATAGAAGGGCAGAGCTTGGTTTTCTATTTTCTTTCTTTTTTTGGGGGTGTATAACAAAACCCGACCACATTAGCCTTTCATTATATTATTTTGGTTATTTGATGATTGTTTACACTAGATTACACACTAAAAATATATGATTTTATAAGTTTCTTTCTGTATGATGTTTGTTATTTGACTGTCTAAACCTCTATTAAGTTCTTAAGAAAAATTAAATTTTTAATGAAACTTAATTAATCAACTACAATTAAAATAATACAACTCATAACCTCATCTAATAAAGCCTTAGGCGTATATGTTAAATGAAATTAAAAATTCTTAGAATTTATGAACAACAATGTATACTTTCTCATCCTCTTTGAATTAGACCCTTCTCCCATTGCACATAAGAAACATTTATCTAGTGGTGATAACCACAATCTTAAGAAAGTCTATCCTTTATTTTGATTTATCTTATAACTATTTTCTAATTATATGCATGTAGTCATAACTACATACCCAAGCCTTTAAATAACTTCAATGTCCAAAATATATCAAAATTATAAAAAACTATTGCATTAATTAGGAACATTTTCATACCATACATGACTTAGAGTTTAAGGAGTGAGTTTTGGCTCTTAATTCTTTTCTTAATAAATAACAACCTACCTATCTTACATTTCATAAGACCAGTCACTTGATTTTAAAGCAAAAGAGGTGTTTAGTTCATAGCTCATACATGCGGGCAATAACTATAGAAGAGTCAAGATAGGTTCACATTTCTTAATGAGAGTGAACCAAATCATCCCAAATTACCCTTATTACACTAGGTCAAGTTTGTAGCATACTCTAAAGCACCTTTGGTATTAAGGTCTAAGGCTACTTGTTTCTCCATACTATTGGTTTAAGTCCTTACCTTTAAGGCATTTTCATAGTTTTGTGTTTTTGGAATATAAGCCAAACATTCTAATGAAAAATTAACTCAAAATTAAATATAAATTTTAATTTCAAAATTATATATATATATATATATATATATATATAAAGACAACCATAAAATAAGTTGAAGTGCTTACTAGGCTTCTCAATATTTGGTGATTTGTACCATTTTTTTAAAATTCTAGAATATTTTGTGCTAATTACTTGTTAAACTTCCATAAAAATATGATATTATAGTTGATTTTATGTTGAAATAGGTAAATTTTAGAATTTAGATGGCGCAGCACCATATTACTTTATTTGGCTGAATTTGAGATCAAAAAGTAGAAAAGACAACGCTTAAGTGCTGCAACACCTGAGGATTAAGAACCAATAAATAGAGAAGCTAACACCTAGGCGCTGCAGATCAGCAGTAGAGTGCTAAAGACTTAGAAAAATTTTAGCTAAGTGACACCAAGAAGGATCCTATAGTGCTAAAGCATCATAATCCATGTTCCATAACACTATAAAATCACATAATCAAATTAGAAAATAAAGGAGCTAGTGATGCAGCGCTATGCATTAGCATAATGCTACATAGCCATGTTGATATGTTGATAAGAGTGCAACAAACCAAGGCAGTTTGAGCAATTTTGATATGAAGTTTGGGCAGTTTGCATATCATATTAAAGGGAGAAACCACCCAAACTCCACCTAGGCTATAAATATGTGTCTAATTTTTGCATAAGAGGATTTTGGTTGGTGTGGTTTTCAAGTGTGATTTAGTGAGTGAGTGAATGAGTGATTTCACTTGGAGAGTGACATTCCAAATGTAGTGTTGTGTACTATGTGAATGTTGTGTGAGTTTATATTGTGTTTTACTCAATGTTAAGTCTAAGTTCTTATGGAAGACATGATGAAGATGATCCCAGACAAAGTTTGCAAGCTGAAGTCATGTGATTCTCCACCAGGAAGTAGGGAGAAGGTAATACAGAGTAGATTTAAGGAAATTATTTGGTTCTCTCTAATTATTCCTAGTTTGGTCTATAAATTTTCTCACTTATACTGTAGTAGCTAAAGTAATTGTGCTCTAAATTTGTGAATATTTTGAATGTTATTTTGTATTAAACTATATTTGTGGAATGATATAAGAAAAGTGTTTGTGCTTTAATTGTAAATTGTATTTAGATTTTTCCTAGACATAATTTACTTATAATCTAACAAATTGTAATGTTAAAATTCAGGGACTTTGAAAGAGTATTAGAGAATAGAAGGGAGAAATAAATAGCTGTACTAAATAGGGGTCTGAGATACACTTATTTTTAAGATCTATAATCAATGGTAAATGCAATAAATAAACTTAACATTTAATCATTTTTTGGTTAGATTCATTATATATTGATTTATAAATATAACATATATATATTTGTGTCCTCACTTCATAATATCATTTTGTTCATAATGGGGTCACTAACTAATTGGCCTGAGACTTAGGACACTATAGGTGACTAGAGGTCTCAACAAAATTAAATTAAAGATAAATTCAAATTGATAAAAAAATTCAACAAACATCTAAATTAAATCCATTCTAATTGAAATATAAATTCAATTGAGTTTAGATCAAGGTAAATGAGATGTTTGACTCAATTAACCCATTTAAGCTCAAAATCACATGAATATAAAAAAATTCAAATAAAGTTGAAATAAATTAAAATTAAATAAAAAAAAGCATAAAGTCTCTACATAAACATAAATGAACCTAAAAAATAAATTTAAATGAGGTTCAAGATGGTTAACCATGCCATTTGACCTAGGTTTGACCTATATGGACCCCATTGAGTAAAAGGTCAATCCACCAAAAATTTGACCAAATTAAGTCATTCCAAGGACTTAGAATTATCAAATAAATATATTTAAACATGAATCTAAGTAAATATAAAGCCAATAAGGTCTTAAATGGGTTAATTGGATCACTTGATCCAAATGAACCTTATTGAATTTAAATTCAAATTAAATTGAAATCAATTCAAATTGAATGTTAAAATCATTTGGAAATTATAATTAAACATAATTCAACTAGTTATTGGGTTTAGGTTGACCAATTTGGTCATTTAACCACATTAAACTCATGTTGACCCATTAAGCACACTTTCGATCAAAGTGAATTTGAGTTCAAAATTAACTTCAACTAAAATGAATTTAATTTGCCTAAATCACCTTAAATACTTAACTAAACACAATTAAAACCCAAATACATTCTAATTATGTCAAATTATCCATTTGATCTAATTAAACTCAACTTGATCTATTTGGATTAAATGAATTAAACTAGCCTAAAGCCGCATTAATCTTAAACTTAAAATGAGTTAATCAATCCATAAATCATTCATTTGTTAATTCATTTGAAAAAAATAAAATGAAATCAAATAAATTAACCAAATTTAATCCAAAAAAATACAAAAATCATCAAATGGATCACACCTAAACAACTTAAACTAAATCCAACTCAATGAACTTGGGTTTGATCCATGATACACCTTAACTCTAACTTGGTAGTCAACCATCAATCCAAGTGTTGTTGAGGTGGTGCCATATAGCTAAGAGATTCCATGGAGGATGAGTTATAGCCATGGGAGTAAAGAAGACCAAGTCATATGCATAATAAGCCAAATTAACTCTCTTTTCCACCATATCCTTCCCATTCCTCATCTAATTAACTTGAACTTCATTCCTAATCAAGTAACCACCATTTTAAGGAGGAATCCAAGGGTGACAATCACCATGAAAAATTTCCATTTGAATTCTCCATGGATGGCTCTAGGCCATGTATGAAAAAAGAGGAAGGAGGCTTCCTCTCATAATTTTAACACCACCCAAACATTCTAAGGAGATAGAGAAGTAGAATTGACCCCTTCTCCCAATCTTCCACTGCCAGCAAGCCAAAATTCAACCAAACCTACCAGTAAAGAGGTGAAGCTCAGCCTCCATAGTGATTGTGAGGAGAAAACTCAAATGATTTTACCAAAGGTTTTTAGTGCCCAATGAATGTGCTCAAAGCATTTTCACAGTCGAGGATAGACATCAATGAGATATGCATCAAAATTGACCTCCCCTTAGCCTCAATTTGGTCCTTTGAGAAGAGAAATTGATCTTAAGTGAGTCAAACCATATAGATGTGTACTAATTGGAGTCTTGATTATTTTTCAATCAAAATTGCTTAAAAATTTTATCTGGATAGCCAGATTTTATTTCCTAAAGGCTGACGACCCACGATTCTCACCTATGAGAACATGGATGAAATCCAAGCCATCCATTCCTTTTATTTAGAATGGATGACTATGATTTAGCTGCATAATTTGATTTAAATTCTTTAACTATAGCAGGATTAAATAAGGACCATCCCATCCATGATCGGATGATCTGAATTAATCTTGCGTGTCTCGCAGCTTTTGAGCAGGATCCATGTGGATCCTATGTGACCTAATGGTAGACCAAATTGTGGAAAGCCAATCTTTGTTAGTGCTATGGGATAAATAGGAGAATCTAGATTTTTTGGATTTTAAAAATTAATTAAAACTTTCTGAAATTTTAAAAATTCATAAGAAATAAAATACTCAACCAAAAAAATATAAATAAAAGCTTTATGGATTCATCTTAATGAGAGAAATTTTTTTTATCATGAAATATATAAATTCTTTTGACACTTACAAAAGTACAAGTAATCCAAAAGTGAGAAAAGATCATCTAATGTTTACATGTTGATAGTTCTATTGTGTGGTAATTTGATATTGTCACCATCTACAAGAAATTTTAGATGTGTGTCCATGGAGTGAGAAATACAAAAATTATGTGTGGAAGATCCCCTCTTGGCTAGTAAATCCACTGGATGATTTCCTTCTCTAAATATGTGAGAGATATGTATTTTGAGCATCTTCATATCCTCTTTCAGTCTTTTAACTTCATTTATTAAAAACAAGGTATGTTGCTATCATTGCCATCTTCAATAATATGGATGAGATGTTTAGAATCAGTTTCCAACTAGTATTCAACGATGGGATAGATAGAAGCAATCTTGATAGCATATATGCAAGCAGCAACTTCAGCTTGAAGTGGAGAGTGTCATTCCATTACTATTGAGAAGTAGAGGATGTTCTTTGCCTTGCCCTGAAAATTCCACCAATTCCAACAAAACATGTTTTGTTATCAAAACTTCCATCTATGTTAATTTTGGTAATCCCTTTCTCTTATTGTTGCCATTGTATCAGGTCCATCTTCTTTTTAGTGCATTGATCATTCCCATCAAGAGTGGCCAAATTCAGTCTGCATCTAATTGACTGAGAGATTTTAATGGCCCCATTAATTGTGGCCTTCTTTAGAAAATATTTTGCTTTTTAATGATTGATTTTGGTGGTGTTTTATTGTTTTCATGCTTCACCTCATTCCTTACCATCCATATAAACCATATTATAGTAAATGAAGTCACCAAAGAGATGTTAATTTGCCATGGATCTGAAATCTGGAAGTTCTGAAGTAGTTCCAGAATATCAGATGGGTTGTAGATGATATCCCAATTGAGAGTTGCTGCAAATGCATCCCAAATTCCTTTGCTAAATCTGCAATGGATGAAACAATGGGCTACACTCTTCATCATTCCTGGAGAGGAAGAAAATTGAACGTAATTTTAAACTTTTGAGTCTTAAAATATCATCTATTGGGAGCAAGTTGTGCAATAGTCTCCAACAAAAAAAAAAGATATGGAAGGTTTAATAACAGCATTTTAGATCACATCACCCCATGGAAAGGTTCTTGCATTCAGCCACCATTGGCTATATATCATTTTGGAGGTTGATGCTAATTAGGTTTTACCTTTGATAACCAATTTGTCTTTTTTGGAGGCAACAATTGGTAAAGAGCATATTTTGTTGCAGATTTGTGTAGGAAGGTAATTTTGCAGCATTTTCTCATCACATTTAAAGTCTTTCTAGAAATCAACAACTTTTTGTGAGTTATAGATTTGATTATCAATTTTCCATTTAGAGAGTGCTTCATCACCTATCTAGTGATCAGTCCATAAATCAATCTCTCCTTCTCCTATATCCCAAAATATAAGGTCTTCAGCTTCTTTCTTGTGTTTCAGCAATGTCTTCCCTAAGGAGGAATCTGAATTTTTGGATTGCTGGCCATTGGGTGTGAATGTTGACAATATTTGTTAAACATGAAGTTTGCCCATAGAGTTTTCCTTTCTCTAAACATGATCCATAGTTTAATTGTGTTGCATCTGATGTTATCCTCAAGTGATTTGATTCCAAGATCCCCATTTCTAGTAGGCTTGCATACTTTCTTCCAGCTTGCCTAATGGATGGTATTATGTTTGGAACTCCATAGGAATTTGTTCAAAATTCTTTCAATCTTTGTTTGGCTATTCTTGGGAGTTTGTTGCACTTGAGTGGTGTATAGTGGAATTGAATTAAGAATGCTTTTAATCATTGTAATTCTCCCTCTAAATGATAGGAATGAGTTTCCCAAGATTGGATCCTCTTTTGAATTTTGTAAATGAGTGTGTAGAAAATGGATGAATTAAGTTTCCCTTTATATAATTGGATGCCAATATAGGAGAAGGGAAAGGAGGATTGTTGAAATTTTGTCTTTCGTTGATCAATCTAATTTTATTATTTTTAATTTTTTTCCTACAATAAAAAATGACTTGTTAGTATTAATCTCCATACCTGATTGTGTTAAGAAGTCTTTGATGATGTTCATATGAGTATTTATAGATTTTTTTATTTCCATTGCAGAATATTAGGAGGTCATCTACAAAAACCAAATGGTTTATATGCATATTCCCATTTGTAGAGTATCCAATTCCTCGTTTAGATTCCATTTTCTTATTCAATTCTCTTGAGAGGGTATCTAGAGCTAAAATGAAGAGAGAAGGGGGGGAGGGGATCTCCTTGTTTAACTCATCTATTAGCCTTGAAGAATCCATGTGGTTGTCCATTAGCACAATTTTGTAGTGATTATTGATGAAGAGTCTTTGGATAAGGATGGTAAAATCATTAGAGAAACCTTTATCCTTGAGAGATTTGAAAATGAAACTCTAATGTATTATGTCAAATGCTTTTTTAAGATATATTTTTATGATGATGTTGCCTCCTCTACATTTCTTGTCAATATCTTTACATAGTTCCTAGGCAAGTAATATGTTGTCTGTGACATTCCTTCCCTTCACAAATGCTAGTTGATTAGGGGAAATCAGGATAGGAAGTAGGTGTTGAATTCTATTGGCAATGATCTTGTTAATTATCTTGTTAATAATAATTATTAAACATATAGGTCTGAATGAATCCCATGTGCTTGCTTCTCTTTCTTTGGGTATCAATATAATGGCTGAAGTGGAGAAGAAATTGTGCATGTTTTGCCCTTTAAAGAGCTTTGGACTGCATTAGTGTTATCTGATATGCGATGATTTTTGATAGAACAGTGCACTAAACCCATTAGGACCAACAACTTTAAAACTATCCATGGAGTTAATAGCTTTTAAGATCTCTTCTTCTAAAAGAGCTACAATTAGCTCTTCATTGTTTATCTTTATGTTGTGTAGGTTGTGTGGATGCTGACTAGATTGAGGGGTTGAAGAAGTGCTAGGACTTTGATTAATTAAATTTGAGAAGTATTCCACACAATTTTGCATTATGTTTTTTTGATTGGGTAACCATCTTCCGTCATTGTTTCTTATGCTAGTGATCCACACTCCTCTTTTCTTCTTTATGCATGCATGGAAATATTTAGAGTTTCTATCTCCTTCTAGAAAGTTGTTGATAGATACTTTCTGTCTTAATAAATCTTCTTCTCTATCTATATAATATTGAAGTTTTATTTTCAAATGTCCAAGCTTCTGCTCCAGTTATTCTTCTTGATTATTTCTGATTGCAATCAATTTTTTTCTATGTTGATAATTTGTTCTTCAGTGGATTTAACTAAGTGGTGTATGTTGCCAAAAGTTTCTTTATTCCATTTTTTGAGTGCTTGAGAGGTAACTTTGTGTAAGATCCAAATTGTGATCCATTGATTGTTACTTTCCATTCCCCTCCTTGCTCTCTTGATGCAGTCATCATAATCTAGGCCTACTCCTGAAATTAATCAATAATGGGGACTAGTTGGATACAAATCTCACAAGGTGAGTCACTTCTAATTTGCATCAATGATTCAGTTAGTATAAAATGATTAGTATTCTATCTAGTCTTTCATATGTTCTCCCTCTTCTGCAAGTGAAAGGTGATCCATTAAAGCCAGCATCAAATAGATTAGCATCTTCAATAAAGCCATTAAATTCTGCAAGCACTGAGGGATTGGGTCTCTTTCCACCCTTGTTCTCCATTAGGCTGGTAATCATATTAAAATTCCTCATATTAAGCCAAGGACCATTAGTATTCATGCTGATGTATTTGATGTCTTGCCAAAGTTCCTTCCTTAGTTGTATAGAGAAAGCAACATAGATGAAGGTAGCAGTTGAGTTGATATTTGAATCTTGAATATGAATATGGATGAATTGGATTGAACCTAATAGGATTTTCAGCTCAAATCTGTGTTTCCAAAAGATCCAAATTTTATTGCTAGTGTTGGGGTGGATGGTGAATTGAGGGAAATGTATTCTAATCTTGGGGACGTTTTGAGTTGCTACTAAAGGTTCAAGTATTGCAAAGAAGTCTATTTTGTGGTGCTTCACAAGGCTTTTGAGTCTATTAGAGGCATTTTCCTTGTTGATGCCTCTAATATTTTAAATCATTATACTCAACATGAGAGTGGAGGGTTACTCCTTGAAGACCATTCACCAAAATTATCTTCCCTTTTTTAGCTCTTATTTGCAAGTAAGTTCTTTAATTCCCTGGTTTCTTTTTTATTTTGTTTTTTTATTTGAAAACTTATCATTCATTTGCTACAACATTTATTATGTCATCATAGCATTCCTCATCAGTTCTTTCTGCTGATGGTTATATTGAACTATCTTTTTGTGTTGTGTTTACTTAGGTAGTGACAGCTGCTAATGTGTTGTTATCCATGAAATTTGGGTTTGTTTCCTATGTTTGTGTAGGGATGTTGTTTGGTTTTTCCTATTATGTGTTCCTAATTTCCTTTCAAAATTTTTCTCTATACATTCTAGTCCATGAGAGGGTATTTCCTCTATAATTTGATTGGTTTTAGGTTGAGCAGTTTGTTCTTTTGGATAGTTGTTATTTTCTATATCTTCAAGGAAATCTGTTGTGGGTTTATCTGGAGGTCTATGTGGTGTGGACTTATCTGAGGATCTATGAGGAGGTGGTTGTGTAACTGATTTCCTTTTATCCACTCTAGATTCTTTAAGTTATGGATGTGCAATGAAACATTTTTCCAATGAGTGTCTAAACATTTTGCATTTGTTGCAGTAAAGTGGCTTTTCTTCAATCTCAATTCTTTGGAAGTATCCATTTGATTGGGTTCCAATCCAAATTTCTTCAACATAGCTTGCTGTTATATCCATCTCTATAAGTATTCTAGTACCTGAGGGTCTTGAGAGGTTAAAGGTTGGTGAATCAAGCTTCAAGGGTCTTCCAAATATGGCTGCAATAGAGTATAAGATTTTTTTTATTGAACAATTTCAAACCTGGAAGTTTAATCTAAATGGGTGTTATGAGGGGTTCTATGCTATAATCAAATGTAGGAGTCCATTTAATAAATTTGACAGCGATGTTATCTATATGGTAAGGCTTCTTGGAGAATAATTTGGCATAGTCTTCCTCTTTAGATAATTTTATCATAATGTGTCTACCATCTAAAAGCCCAATTTTCCATTCACCAACTAGTTTCAGATCTTCAAAATGCCTTCTAATGGAATTTTAGGGTGACTAGAAGTAAATTTTCCAACAAGAGTGAACTTGTATTATTTAGCAAGGTCCCAAATTTCAGATTCTGATAGAAAGATTACAGGTTTTCCCCCTTTTTCTAAATCCATCTCTGCTTCCTTCTAGTTATCGAACATGGTAGCATTATGGTAAAAGAAGAGCATTCAGGTCCATGGAACCCCCCAACAACCTTGGGATCCCTAACATTCACATATGGGAGGGGGACTGAGAGATCAAGGCTTATGACCTAACAACCACTGGAATAGTAACCATAGAGAGGAGACATATCTGAGAGCATTGAGCGAAGTTTATGTCTCAATAAATGCTATTCGTATTCAATCTCATTGAGAGGAAATTATTAAATCTAAAATATATAATTTTTATTAGGTCTTTTTGGGTAAATTTGAGTTTAATTAAAATATTCAAACTTAACTTAAACTCAAACCATTAATCCAATCATTTTAAAACATGAAGGAATTGAAATTAGGGTTGAAATACACCTTACATAAAAATTTGGGAATTTATTGGTAATTAAAATGGAAAATATAAAATTTTCAAGTCATAAGTCTTGATTTAATAAAATTAATTAATTTTAATACAATAAAATTAGGGGAAAATATGAAATCAATTCAAATCATTATAATGAACACCAATGAATCTAAAAACATCATTAGAACTTTTTAGTAGTTAATAAACCTCAAAATAACCTAATTAAGCAATTAAATTAATTAATTAATTCAATTAATTGATTTGATTCTAAAAAATATAATAAATCAACCAAAACTCTAAAAATTATAAATAAAACCTATAGGGATTCATCTTCTAAATGGGAAATAAAAAAATTAAAATTCCTAATTAATTTCTAATAATTTAGGTTTTATTGAGATAATTAAAACCTTAATTAGTCCTAAAATATATATCTTATTAAGATAAAACATTAGAAAAATTAAATTGGCAAGGAACCCTATTTGCCAAAATAATTTCAAAGACAAATAGAATTTCCAATCTCTAAGTTAATTTAAATCAAATAATAAATTAAAAAATTACTAAAATTATAAAATTTTATGAAATTAACTTAAAATGTTTTCATTAACATCATAACACCTCAGAAAAATTTTCTAATCCTATGAAGTTAAGGATTCTAATTAGTTATGCATTTAGGATTTATGAATATAAAATTAATCAAATCTTAAATTATTAAATTGATAAATTTATAATAAATTAATTAATCAGTTAAAAATCAAAACTTATCAACCTCTGAACTTCATACCGTAATAAGAATTTCACTAATATTAAAATTATTTTAAGTCCATTTAATATAAATGAATAATCTAATTCCAAATAAAAATAAAAAAATTAATCAAATCACCTAAATTTAATTAACCTAGAAGTTTAGAATGGTCTAGGTTTGGTTTAGTACCAAAGTAGCTCATTCCCTAAGTTTTGTAGGTTCTCATTGATAGGAAAAACGTTATATCATGAGATTCAATTAAAAAAAATAAAACTTTAACATATAATATTTCATTAAAATCAGCCTAAATGATGAATTAAAAAATGCATAAATTAATGAATCATCTTAAGTTATAAAATTAAATTATAATGGATTATTTAAATGATAAAATAAAAAAATTGTAAGCTAAATTTGAATTAAAATCAACTTAAATTAACTAAGCTAAATGATTCAAGTTTATAAATATAAACATTAATAAAACAAACAAATGAAATTAATTTAATTAAAATCAAATGGGTTAAATAATTAAAATATATGAAATTAAAGAAATATTTAATCAAATTATGTAAATCCTAAACAATATTAGTATCAATCAACGTAAAATAAAAAAAATCTAAATAGAAACACTTGAAACCAAATCAAATTATATAAATATTAAAGCAAACTTATCATGATAAATGATTAGACTTTTAAAGAAGAACTTTAAATTTTAATTAGAGGTCATAAATTAAATTAAGAAAGATTAATCAAACCCAAAGAAACAAATGAAGAATAAATCATAATCATATTTAAAATCAAATTTCAAAAGAAGAATTGAACATTAATCAAATTAAACCTAACTTAAATAAACCATTCAAACGAATTAAAAAAAAAGTTTATTAAGTTACTTAGGTTCTTAGTTTGACCTTTAGAATGAATTTTTATCCTAAGATGAAATTCTCATTCTACTAGGATTTAACATGTTGAATAGAATGAGTTTCACCCAAAGTAGAATTTATTCTATTTTTCATTCTTTAAAACTTAAATTTAACCTTAACATTAAAAAAGACCTAAAAGTAAAATAAAATCATAAATCATTTAAATTAAAGCCACCCAATGGTAAATTAAACAAGCATTGAAACCTAAATCAAAAATTAAACTTAAAAGAACTAGTGTATTCATACCACACAAGCACCTTCCTCACACACTAGATTATTTGACCACCGATTGTAGACTTAGGCTGATGATATGTGATGTGAAATGATGCTTATTTTAATGTAATATTTTACATTGGATGGCTAGGATTATTTGCTCATTAGTCTGGATGTTAGGGAATTCTTTTTATACTAATGCTATTTTCTACAAGGGGTTGTGCTTAAAGGAACCGCTATAATAAAAATAAAATAAATGTTGTTTTCTTGCAAATGCTATTTAAGTCCCTAAGCATAGCATAATAAGACAGATGGGGTTGGCAAATACTGATGATAATCTTGTATATTTGAAATATAAACTCCATGTGTGTTATATGTATTTTTTTAATGTCTATTTTGCAAAAATTAGAAATTTACTTTTACAATTTTAAAATGTAGTTTGAGGTTAAAATTATGTTAGGATCTATGGAGTCTAGGAATAGTAGGAGCTGACTTTACTAGGTGGTGGTGGCCTATGAAGACCGTGGACGTCCCTAAAGTAGTTGATGATCCTAGATGAAGACAGCCATAGATCGAGACTAGTAGTTCTAGCGTAAGCTATATAAGGACAAAGCTTGGCTATCATTTTTCTTTTCTTCCAGGGTATATAATGGTACCCGATCACATTGGCCTATTTTATTAATTTAATTTAGCTTGATTCATTTTGTGGTACGTAATAGAAATGAATGTGTTCTCTAAGTTTCTTTTTATGATGTACTTTGTGATATGTTGCCTGGAAATCTTAAGCTCTTTGGAAAAAAAATAAATTTTCTATCCCATTAAAATTAAATAATTCGAACATAAAATAAAAAATTCAACCTCACTTTAATTAAATGCTTTAAGAATAACTTACAAGCAACTAGAAATAATTAGCTTTTGTAAACCATGAGAACATATTATCCGCTCCTATTGAATTGGACACTTTACTCATTGCACATATGGGGGTATCTGACCTTTGAGGATGACCACCCTTCTTGGGGGAAGCATGTCTTCTTATTTTGATATGGCCTATGACCATTTTTAACTACATCTCATTATAGGCATGAATTGCATACCCAAAGCCTTAAAATAAATCATGATTCAAAATATATAGAAAATAAAATTTGTTGCATTAGTTAGGTGCATAACATGCCAAACATTATCTTAAGAATAGGGAGTTAGTTTAGGTTTCTAGTTTCCTTCTTAAATACAGTAGCCCAACCATGTTGCATACATACAACCAGAATCATGGTTTTAAAACTCACTTAGGTAGTGCTAGCTGGCAATCCTTCCAAGCTAGTAATAAGTCTAGAAGAATCAGGGATAGATTCATTCTTCTCAAGTGAGAAAAAGAATCAATAATTTTTTTAAAAAAAAATTACATTCGGTCAAGCTTTTGATTTTTATTAGAAGCATTTTAGAATTAGAATCTGAAGCATCTTATTAGAATAAGTCTTCAACCACTAGACATTAATGCAGTCATGTGCTGCTAGAATCTAAGTCTTAGATTTCTAATAAAATGCCAATTCAAAATTTAATTAAATTTAATCTCAAAACATAAAGTCTAATGATGTGATAGTTGAAATTCTTTCTAGGAATCCCAATATTTATAAGTATTTCCTACTCAATCCCGATTGACCTTTGAAAAGATCTCTTCCCTTTTAAAATTTCAAATTAAACAACCCTTTAAGACAAGCTTTGAAATCCATAGAAATAAAAGTTAATTTTTTATTCGAAAGTATTCTTAGGAAAAGATTTTTCATTCTTAGGATGTGATTAATTATAGGGGCCTGCCATTATAGAAACTACAAACTTGAAATAAAATAAACATTGTCCTAATTTCCCATGTAGTTCGAAGAAAAAGTCTCTGGATTATTTAAAGACTAATTAGCCTTTTGAGTCATTATTAAGTAATCAAATCCATTATAAGATAACATGATTACCTTTTGAGATAATATATTTATTCCTTAATGACGTATTTGGCTATCTAAATAAGAAATTCCTAAAATCTATGTCATGTCATAAATTTTTCCCTTAATCATTCATGAGCAAGAAATCGAGCCAACGCTTAAGCACCAAATCCACAGCACCACAGTGTTGCATCTGATAGTTTAGTCTAGATGAATGCCAAAATTGCATAAATTCCTATAGAAGACACTAATATGTATATAGCTAACTTTCCAAAAATATGTGCAACATTTAAATATAATGGGTTAGTAATTATGGTATTAAACTTAGGCTATTTCCTTTCTCATTATAAGATAAGGCTAAAATGTTGTTAAATTCATCACTATAGGAATCAATAACAACTTAGAATGATTTAGCTCAAAAACTTTTAGCTAAATATTTTGCACCATCTAAAATTACTAAGCTTAAGAATGTTATTATATTTTTTATTCAGTTAGATAATGACTTAATATATGTGACTTGAGAGAGATATAAAAATTTATCAAAAAACATATCCTCATCATTCATTATATAATTGGTTGATCATTGATCATTCTATAATGGCTTAATAAGCTCACTTAGAATTATTATTGATGTAGCAATATGAGGTAGTCTTATGTCTAAATCTTTTGATGAAGCTTATGCTTTAATTGAGGAAATGACTACTAATAATTTTCAATGGCCATCTAATAGATTGAACCTAAAGAAAGAAAGTAGTGTTTACAATACATATATGATTGTAATGTTATCCTCACAAGTAGCTTCCTTATCAAAGAAATTAAACTGCTTAGGGATTAATCATAATATGAACACTATAAATCAAATTAGAAATAGTAATGAGGTGATTGCTATTGAAGAGCAACATAATTAAGGAATTGAATTGCTAAATTATGTTACTAATAAACCTAATAACCTTTTCTCAAATTCATTTAAGATAAGTTGGAGGAATCACCCTAACATTTTATGGAATAATAATACAAATTATAATCAAAATAGAAATATGAGAAATTGGAATAATATAAATTATAACAATCAAAATCAAAATTATAAGCCTATAATTCCACTTGGTTATCCTCCTCAAAATTAACCAAAAGATAATAACCTACTTTAGATGAATTGGTGTTACAAATTGGGACTCAGTTACAAAGTCAAGTAGCTTCAATTAAAAACTTAGAAGTACAATTAGGGCAATTGACCAATAATCTTGCAAATAAATCTCAATGTAGTTTGCCTAGCAATACTGAAAAATCCTAAAGAAAAGAGAAAAGAATAATGAAAGACTAAAGATCTAAGAAGTGGAAAGAAATTACCTGAAATAGGATTAGAAGATAAAAATTTGAAAAATAAACAAAAGGTTGATGATAAGAAAGTTAAATGAAAAGAAAAAAGAAGCAGAGAGAGAGAGAGAGCAAGAGAGAGAGAGAGAGAGAGAGAGAGAGAGAGAGGGAGAGAGGGAGAGAGAGAGAGAGAGAGAGAGAGACCTTTAGAAAATTGAGAGAAAGACCACCACCTCCATTTCCATAAAGACTACAAAAATAAATTTTAGATAATTATTTTTTAAAATTTTTGAATTTTTTAAGAAATTATCCATAAATATACCATTTGTAGAAGCATTAGAGTTGATGCCTTCTTATGTGAAATTCATGAAAGATATACTATATAAAAGAAGGAAATTAAAAGAAAATAAAATAATAGCCTTAATTGAAGAGTATAGTGCCATCATTCAAAGGAAATTACCTAAAAATTTAATGAACTAGGAAGTTTTACAATACCCTCCTCTATAAGAAATAAACTCCTTAGTAAATCTTTATGTGATCTAGGAGCAAGTATAAATTTAATGCCTTTATCAATCATTAAGAAATTAGGCTTAGGAGAAGTGCAACTATCATAAATTTGTAGTTAACCAATAGATCCTTAACTTATCCTATGGATAATATTGACGATGTTCTAGTAAATATAAATAAAATCATATTCCCTACTGATTTTATTGTATTAAATAAGGAACAAGATAAGGAGACACCTGATAAGGAATAAATTTATAAAATTTCAAGTAATTATAATATGTTTATTATGTTTTTATATGTTAAAATGTGTTAATTTTTAGTATAATTTCTATTGTAATAAAAAAATTTCCAAAAATATGTCAAAGAAGAAATTTTGGCCCAGCACCTAGTCATTGCAAAAGTAGTGTCATAGCACTAAAAATGACCTAAAATAAAGTAAATTGACATCAAGGCCAGTGCCGCGGCGTTGGATCAGGCTCATTTTAGGTCATTTTGATAGCAATCTTAGCATCATGATGCTATACCAGAGACAAAAATATGAAGTGAAAGGCAACAATAATAACACTGCAGAGCCAGATTAATAGCGATGTAGCACCATGCATAACGTTGTAACGCTATGACCTAACAGAATGAATTGTGATGGTTCAACAATGATTTTGAAGCAATTTTTTAGGCTATTTTGATAGGAGCCTAGGGATAACCAAATGGGGCTACTTTTAGACTATAAATAGGAGATATTTCTTAATGTTAAGGCTTTCATAGAACTTTTAGCAAGTGAGTAAGAGAATTGTAAGTTTGTGTGAGTTTTTGTAAAGAACTTGGAGAATGACACTTCAACTACTTTAAGAGTGTTGTATAGATAGTGTGATAGTGTGTTCTTCTTAAACAAGTGGGGGAGGAGATCAAAAATCAAGAATTTAGTTGAGGATGCTGAATATTTTCATGAGAAACTAGTAGAGGGTCGCAAAGAGTGCACTTAAAAGACTTACTCGGTGTGCTATTTCCTTTCTTCTTTGGTTATCCTACATCTTATTTTACAATGGTTAATGACATTTCCCTCTTCTTTACCATGAAGCACTAATCTATAAGTGCTCTGAATTCATGTGAATTTTTGGATCATTATATTGTATTAAACTATACTTGGTGATTAATATAAACGAATTATTCATGCTTTTATAAAAATGGTATTTTACTTTTCTCTATGCTTTATTTACTTGCAATATAACCAATTACAAAGTTAAAATAAAGTGTAATATAAAGATATCGGTGGAGTCCTAGAAGAATAATTAAGAAAAAGGTAGATAAATGTACTAAATATGTAGTAATGTGCTAAATAGTCTTGAAGTGTTAGATAGCCATTAAACATATGTCTATTTTTATGATTTGGAATCATTTTAAGAGAAATCTAAGTAATAAAATCAATCAAAATTTACTTGCCACTAGCCGTAAAATTGGGTGAAGGGATTGATTTGGATATACTTGTATAAACATAGAGGGTATAACATCTCACTCATGATTGACAATATAAACTTCAAATTAATTTTACTAAGTTTAATATAATACATAATCCAAAAATTTTATAAATTAGGAGTACTATTCTTAAAATTAAGAACAACACTTATATTTGCTATAAAAATATAAAAATTAATTTGTAATAGAAATATTTGCAAAATAGTAGATAGTTTTTTTTAAAGGTAGAATTTTTCTATAAGATTAACTTGAGAGTACAAACATGCATGGAGGAAGGAAAATAAAGACCATTACAAACTTCTAATGTATGGGATATCGAGTAGCTCACATTTGAGAGTTGTAAGTATTTAAGGTAGACGATTGTATGATAAGATAGTCCTCTCCAATTGTGATCCCATTCTTTCCAAAATATTAGCTGGTTGGTTAGCGTCTCTATGAATGTGGCTAATTCAAAATTAGCAATGTTGTGCCAAGAAAATGATTCTTTTCATGATGTAAGTAAGATACCAAGGATGATGATCTTTCAAATCAATGAAATTGTAGAGATTTAAGGAATCTATTTCCATCCAAATATTTTGGAGATGGAGGGAGGTTACAGATCTTAAGGTTGTGAGGCATGCAATGGCTTCAGTATGAAGTGCATTCATTGCATAGAAATGGATGGACAAGTTGAAAATACATTGTCCATTGTGATTGTTGAAGACTCCTCTAGTACCAGCAATCATAGAGTCAGATTTGAAGGTGTCATCAATATTTACCTTAATGCACCCTTCCTCAGGTTTGTTCCATCTCACTAAAAAGATGTTTTGATGCCTTTTTGGCACCATATTCTATGGGGGAAATTCGAGTAGAATGCTGCTTTCAAGCTTGACAACATAATTCTGTATGTATGGCATAATATAATTCAGTCTAAGCTTTTGGTCTTCATGCTTGTTCATATTTTATGCCATCCAAATGAAGGATAACGCAATAAGTTGTATGACATAAGCAGGATCTTTCTATGAGATTTGAATTTACTTCATGCCTTCAAATAATCATGTAGGGACTCATCCTTTGGTTGATGTATTTGAAATGTGGAATCCATATTGGCCCAGATCTGTTACTAATTAGACAAGTGATGAAAAGGTGGTTGATATTCTCCACATCTCCTCTAATTGGAAAATAGAGGTAATTTTGAGGCCTTTGAGCTTTAGAATATCATCAGTAGGACTGAGACTATTCCATAATCTCCAGTAAAGGAAGGAGATTAAAGTCTTAATGGCTGCACTCTAGGAAATTGGTTGTCTATCAATGTTGCTATTAGAGTAGTGTAAAGTATTGGATAGGCTTTTGGAGAAAGAGGATTGACCATTGTTGCACTTCAGTAATAATTTATTAGCCTTTTTGTGGTAGAATGGGAATATTTCTTACTTCTTTGATAATGTCCTCATTAAGGTAATGCCTTAGTTTTGGGATATCCCATTTATAATCAGTCTAGAAACCATAGATAACAACCTGGTCATCAATAAAATGGTTAGTAAAGCCTGAAAGCAAGCCATCAGAAAACTAATGATCTCTGGAAAAGTTGATACCCTCTTCACCCAAATGCTAGAACATTTGATTCTCTACAACCTCTGTGTATTTCAGCAAAGTTCTCTTGATGTGAGTATGTAGTCCTTGGCTGTACCATAGAAGGATGTACTTATTGGTAGTATTTACTGATAAAAATACATGCCCATAAAGAATCATTTTGTCTAAGTTTGATCCAAAGTTTCATTTGGTTAATATGGATGACATCTGATATAGTTCTAAATCCTAGGCCTCTTTCATTTTTTTTTGGCTTGCACATCTTTTTCCAACTAACCCAGTGAATTGAGCTTTTGTGTCTACTCCATAAGAATCTATTAAAGATTCTCCCAATCATTTTCTGTGTCTACAATGGAATAGTCATTATTTGTATTGAGTATAGAGGAAGTGAACATAGGATACTTTGCAAATTATGTAATTCTACCATCGATTGAAGGAAGGTGTTTTTACATGAGTTAAGTTGAGCTTGGATAGAGTTTATAATTGCATCAAAGTAATGAATTATGTTCTTCCCTTTATAAATGTTAACCCCAAGATACTTGGTTGGAAGATGGGATTGAGAGAAACCAGTGTAATCTTAGATCCACTTCTGATCCATTTTGCAGAATTTTCTAGGTATAAATAGTCATTTTGCTTTGTTGAAAGTCAAACCAGAAATGGATTCAAATGAGTTTAAAATATGCATGATTCATTTGATAGAGCTCTTGGAACCATTACAAAAAAATGAGGAGATCATCAAAAAAAGCTAAATGAGAAATGTTGATCTTCCCTTTGGAGTGATACTTGATTGTCTTGCATGAAGCATGATTTGCATCTAACAATCTGGAAAAGAAATCAAAGGTTAGTATGAAAAGAGATGGAGATAGGGGGTCACCTTGTTTGATGACTCTCGAGGCTTTAAGAAAACCATGCACCTCTCCATTGATAAAGAGAGAGTAATATTTGTTTGAAAGACACCTATTAATAAGTGAGCAAAAATTTTCATTGAATCCCCTAACTTGGGAGTTTTCCATGACAAAATTCTCATTTATTATGTTAAATGCCTTGGTTATGTCTAATTTGATAATCAAGTTACCCCTAATACATTTCTTATCAAGATCCTAGATAAGTTCTTGGGACAAGAGAATATTTTCAGGTTTGGTTATACCCTTTACAAAAGCCATTTAGTTTTGTTGAATAAGTTGAGTGAGGAATGGTTGTAATATGTTGCAAATGATTTTGCTAATAATCTTGATGGAAACTTAAGAGAGGCTAATGGTCTGAAATCTTTCGAGTTATACTTATTATTTGACTTGGGAATGAGTGTGATGGTGGAGGTGCTGAAAAACTTATGAATATCCTTTTCTATGAAGAAGGCTTCAATAGCTATTATCATGTCTTGCTTAATCCATTACCATAAATGTTAATAAAAGTGGGCTGTGAACCCATTAGGTCCAATAGCTTTGGAGCCATTAAAGGAAATAAGGCAATCCCATATTTCATCTTATTTTGGGTATTATGCTAGGTTTAATTAAGTCGCATCCATCCTATTTGTAATAAGTAAACCTCTATTGAATAGGCTTAGATTCAAACTTTGTTCTTTGAATAAAGCCTCAAAGTAATTACTCTCATCCTCAATAATGTATTCCATAGTGTGCAGCCAAGATTGAGTAGTTTTGATCTTTGTTATAGCTTTATATCCTCTCCTATGTTTAATCCAGGCATGATAGTATCTAGTGTTCCTGTCTTCATATCTAAGATTAGTGACAATAGCTTTTTGTGCCAAAAAAATTTCTTCCATATCAATTAAGTGATTGAGAGTAATTCTAGCTTGTCTAAGCCCTTCATTAGCTTGGATTTATGAGTCTTCAATACACTTGCTTTCAAAAAGGAGGACTTTGTGCTCTTGCATCCCAATCTGATGATGAATACCTCCAAACACATTTCAATTCCAGTATTTTAGTGCTTTGATTAAATTTCTATGAAGAGTCCATAACCTGATCCATGGGTCAGTTGCATTTGATTTATAAGATTCCAGGAGGTAGTTAGTGAAGAGATCATGTTGGGTCCATATGTTACAAAATTTGAAGGCTTGTTTAGAGGGCTTAGGAATTTAGTGAATAGATAAAAGCTAAGGTGAATGATCAAAGCCTATTTTTTTAAGTGCCTCACATCAACATTCTAAAAGAGGGTGAACCAATGGGAGTTAAGTAAAATACGATCAAGTCGATCAAAGACCCTACCCCTATTCCATGTATAAGGAGTTTCGATGAAACCAGGGTCAATAAGCTAAGCATCTTCAATGTAATTAGCAAATTACCTCATCATTGATTCATTGTGTTTCCTCCCACCTTTTTTTTCAGTGCATTGGTGATTATGTTGAAATCTCCACCAACCAACTAGCTTTGATGATAGTTATGTCCAATGCTAATAATGTTACTCCATAGGTTCCTTCTTGATTCCCTAGTGCAGGCCAGATAAATAATAGTTTCTTGTATTGAATAATTGCTACAACTAATGTGTATATGTACAACTTGAGGGTCATCCATCAAGAGGTTCACTTGAAAAGTTTTTTTTTCCAAAATAGCATAATCTTATTTTTGTAGTTTTGTATGATGGTGAAAGTGTTGAATTTCCTTTTGAGTTTGTCATAGCTTTTGTATATATGAGTGGTTTTAGGATGGAAAAAATATGAAGTTGATGTGTCTTAATAAGGCTTTTGAGCCTATTAGAGGATGCAATATCTATAATTCCTCTAATGTTCCATATAAGAAAACTAGACATGTTTGGAGTACTTAGAGCCCCTAGAGGCTCTAGTAGTAATCATATCTAAACAGTCATCCCAATTGGCTAAGATTCCAACTGCAGAGTTACTTCCTAAAAAGGATGTAGCATTTGGTTTTATGCATTTAAGTTCTCTAATTCCTTTGTGTTTGCTCCTTTTGGATTTCTAGGCCACCCATTCCTCCTCCATACCTTGTATTATACTATCAAGTTCTTTATAATTGGTGGTATGTGGGTGAAATGCTGGAGAGAAAATATCAGTTGGTTTGAGTTTGGTTTGTGCAGCCTCAGACTTTCCTTCCCATTATATCATTAATGTAAATAGCCTGGTCTAGTGCCCCATTTAACTGATCTGATATTGCATCTGCAAATGGAATGAGTGGTTGAGTAGGAATTGGTATATTCTCCTTCATTATCAAGTTTTCCACTTGAGTTGTTTCCACTGCATTAACCCCAGTTTGCTCAGTATTTTGAATGTGGTCCTTCTGGTTAGTAGCCGCATCTATAGATCTGCTATTGAGACCTATTACATTTTCATCATTAGCTTCAATTAGCTTTAGATTTTTAACTCTATGTTCAGGGTTAGCTATGTAATAATTCTCAAGGAGGTGTCCAAACATCCTACATTTTGGGAAATAATGTAGTTTTTGCTCAATGGTAACTTGCTGCCAATAGCCATTGGTTGGGGTGCCAATCCAGATTTCATCAAAGTAGGTAGTTGCGATGTCCATTTCAAAAAGTACACGAGTAGTAAAGTCCTTGAAAGGTTGAAGGTAAGTAAGTCAAGCTTAAGAGGTTTTCCAAATGATGCAGCTATGGAGTAAAGGATTTATTTATTGAAAAGGTGAAGCTTTAGATTTGGAAACTTCAGCCAGATTGGTACAATTGGTGGCTCAATGTTATAATCAAAGGTAGGAGTCCATTTCAGAATCTTCATGGGGATTTTTTATCTATGTGGTAGAGTTTCTTGGAAAATATCCTTACATAATCCTCTTCCCTATTTAGTCAAATTGCAATGTGCCCGCCATCGAGGAGCCCTACATTCCAATCTCCAAGAAGCTTAAGTTCATCAAAATGTTTCCAAATGATGTCCATCTTTAGATTCCTATAAGTTAACTTGCCAACCAAGGTAAATTTGAGATGTTCAGCAAACTAAGTAGATTCAAAATCAAATAGGAAAGAGCCAATTTGCCATTTTTCCTACTAACTTTTTTAATAAAGCCTATCTCACTGCCTTCACAGAATTTGTCATGGTCAGATTGTGGGAAGATGAACTTAATGGAGGGATCAATAGATTCATTGGTGGGGAGATTATTGGAGAGGGCACCAACATATGAAGGGTCGTCCATAGGTAGCATGATATTGGAATAGTAAAAAAAGAAGAGAAACCTAACGAGGGAAGAGGCGTACCTGGGAAAGAATCGATGTCATTCTACCATGCAAAATAGTATATAGTTATTTGACTTAAGAACACTATACTTTGTTAGATAAAAATTAAGTTTTAAAAGAGTAGTACTTAACTTAATATAAAGTTAATATAAAATTATTATAAAATTTTGCTCTAATCCTCATGGGAATAATGCTCTACTTATTTTATATTATTTGATGTGACACATGCACTTGTGTATAAGGTAAGTTACCAATCAAGTTTTTGGCATCATTGTTAGAGATTAGAAGTAAAATAAAAAATTTTATTAAGTTAATAGTAGTCTTACTAATCTACTTTTAATTCAACATTTTTGTTATGTGTATGTGTGTTATGTATTAAGTGTCAAATATCTTTCATGTATACATCCTTATACTTATTTAGTGCACTATTGTTTTAGTTTTAAACCAAAAATGTAATTTTTAAACTCTGCATATGTAGAGACAAAACTATATAATTATTGTCATTGACCTTAGTAATCGAATGACACTGCAAGAAAGCTAGAAAAGAAAAGAGAAATAAAGTACACTTGCAATGGACATTCAACCAGCATAGAACCATCTAGACCTCTTAGGAGTATGCCAGACTAATAATAGATGGAATACATTAAAGTATTACTAGACCAACTATTCAAGCTAATAATATTGAACCAAAATCATCTATAATTCAAATGGTGCAAAAAAAATCCTAATATGCATATTACCAATTTCTTAAAAATTTATGCAACATTTAAATATAATGGGGTAAGTGATGATGCTATTAGATTAAAATTATTCCCTTTCTTACTAAGAGACAAGGCTAAAATGTTAAATTCATCGCCCTTAAGGATATATAACAACTTGGAACAATTTAGCTCAAAGTTTTATAGCAAAATATTTTTCACCATCTAAAACTACTAAACTAAGAAATCATATTATATCATTTATACAATTAAATAATGAATCTATATATGAGTCTTTAGAGAAGTAGAAGGAAATATTAAAGAAATGTCCACATCATTCATTACCTAATTGGCTTATTATTCAATCATTTTATAACAATTTAGTATGATCTCAAATGACTATCATAGATGCAATAGTAGGTGGAAGTCTCATGTCAAAACTTTTTAAGGAAGCTTATGCTTTAATAGAGAAAATGATAGCAAATAATTTTTAATTACTTTCTAATAAATTAAACCCTAAGAAAGTAGTTAGTATTAATAATAATGATATGATTGCAATATTGACCTCATAAGTAGCATTCCTATCTAAGAAATTATACAAATTAGGAATTAAGTGAAATATTAATAATATGAATCAAGTGGGAGAAAATGATAAAATATGTGTTTTTGAAGATCAAACTAATCAAGGATTGAAAATGCTTAACTATATCTCAAAGAAACAAAATGAATCTTATTTAATTACATTCAATCAGGGCTCGAGGAATCACCCAAATTTTTCCTGGAATAATAATGCAAATTTTTATCAAAATGAAAATATGGAAAGTTCAAATAATAGAAATTATAACCCTCAAAACTCTAACTTTAGACCTACCATTCCACCAAGATATCATCCACAAAATCAAATTAAGGAAAAGAAACCTACTTTAGAACAATTAAATGGAAACTCAATTATAAAGCCAAAGAGCTTCAATTAGAAAGTTAGAAATCCAATTTAAGCAATTATTTAATAACCTTGCAAATATTTCTCAAAGAAATTTACCTAATAGCACAAAAGATAAACATAAAGAATAGTGTAAACAAATGAATTAAAAAGTACAAGAAAATTAAAAGAATTAGGACTACAAGATAAAAATAAAGAAAATGAAATATTAGTTAAATAAAAAGAAAGGAAGAATTGAAAATAAAGAAATTGAAGAAAAGAAGCAGAAAGAGAAGGATTTAGGAAAATTAGAGAAAGACCACCATTCCATTTCCCCAAAGACTTCAAAAATAAAATGTGGATAATCAATTTAAAAATATTTTAGAAATATTTAAGAAAGTATCCATAAATATACCATTTGTTGAAGTCTTAAAACAAATGCATTCATATGCTAAATTTATGAAATACATTCTATATTAAAGAAGAAAATTAGAAGAAAATGAAATAGTATCCCTTACTAAAGAATGTAGTACAATAATTCAAAGAAACTTACCTCAAAATTTTAAAGATCTAGGGAGTTTTATTATTTCTTGCATTATAGGTGATAATTTTTTTTAGAAAAGTACTATGTGATTTAGGAGCTAGTATAAATTTAATGTCTTTATTAATTTTTAAGAAAATAGGATTTGGAGAAATACAACTTATAAGTGTGTCTCTATAAATATCCAATAGATTTTTGGCTTATCCTAAGGGTATAATTGAAGATGTTTTGGTTAAGATAGTTAAATTTATATTATTTATAAATTTTATAATATTAGATATGGAAGAAAATAAAGAAATACCTCTATTTTAGGGAGACATTTTTTAGCTACTGGAATAACTATGATAGATGTTTAAAAAGGGAAACTAACCATGAGAGTAAATGATCATAAAGTTAAATTTTATGTGTTCAACTATGTTAAATTTTTTATGATAGAAATGAAGAATGTTATAGGATTGGGTTAAGTGAATGTAAAATAGAAAAGGAATTGGATTCTTATATATCAAATGATTTTATAAAAATAAAAATGAAAAGTGGATGAAAGAATATGAAGATATTCAATTCCTAAGAGTTACATCTAATAAGTTTTAAAAAAAATTGAACTATTAGAAATGTCCATAGAAAGAATGAATCTTAAACCATATATAATAGATGACCCAGAACTAAAATTAAAACCATTACCAAGTCATTTGTAATATTCTTAAGAAAAGAATCAACATTACCAATCATTATCTCAGGAGATTTAGAAGAAAATGAAGAAGATAAATTAATTGAAATTCTAAAAGGATATATAAAAACATTTGGATGAATAATTACAAATATTAAAGAAATTAGTCCTTCAATATGTATGCATAGAACTTTAATGAAAGAAAATAGCACACCATTCATAGAAAGCAAAAGGAGATTGAATCATATCGTGAATAAAGTAGTAAAAAGAAATCTTAAAGTGGGTTGATGCAGGAATTATATATCCTATATTTTATGGTATATGGGTAAGTCCAATCTATTATGTGCTTAAGAAAGAAGGAATGACTATTATTGTTAATGCAAATAATGAAATCATTCCTACTTGAACAATCATAAGATGGAGGATTTTCATTAAACAAAGCCACTAAAAAGATTATTTTCTCTTACCTTACATTGATCAACTGTTAGATAAGTTAGTATGGAATTCATATTACTACTTCTTAGATGAGAATTCTAGATATAACCAATTATTCTAGCACCTAAGAATCAAGAGAAAATAATATTCACATGCCCTTATGGTACCTTTGCTTTTAGAAGAATGTCATTTAGGTTATGTAACACACTTGTTACTTTTTCAATGTTATATGATGGCTATATTTTTTATTTAATTAAAATTTGCATTAAATTATTTATGATAATTTTTATATTTTTGGTCTGACATTTGAACATTGCTTAAAAAGCCTAAAAATCATCCTTAGGAGATGTGAAGAGAAAAACTTAGCACTTAACTAAAAAAAGTCATTTTATGGTTGGAGAAGGAGTAGTGCTAGATCATAAAATTTCATAAAATGAAATAGAAGTGGATAGAGCAAAAGTACAAATAATAGAAAAAATCACAACTAACTAATGTTAATGGAGTTATAAGTTTTCTAAGACATGCTAAATTTTATAAGATATTTATCAAAGACTTTTTAAAATATCAAAACCACTATGTAATTTATTAAAGAAGGATAAACCCTTTTTTACAAAGGAATGTCAAAAAGCATTTGAACTATTGAAAGTTAAATTAAATTTATCACCAATTATTATCACATCAAATTATAACCTTCCTTTTGAATTAATCTGTGATGTAAGTGATTTTATAATAGGGGCAATCATAAAACAAAAAAAGACATTTTTATGCAATATACTATGTTAGTATAACTCTAAATGTAAATCAATTAAACTATTAAACAACTAAAAAATAATTACTAGTTGTTGTCTCTGTCTTTGATAATTTTAGATCCTATCTAGTTGGAACAAAAGTTATAATATATACTGATCATGCATCAATTAAATATCTATTAGAAAACAAAGATGTTAAACCTAGATTAATTAAATAAGTGTTATTATTGTAAGAGTTTGATTCAGAAATTTAGGATAAAAAAGGTTTTGAAAATTAAGTAATTGATCATTTATCTAGATTAATAGTTGAGGAAGAATTAAGAGTTAGTGGAGATATTAAGAAAAATTCCCAGATGAATAATTGTTTGCATTTAAACATAAAATTATTCCATGGTATGTAGATACTATAAATTACTTAATAAGTGAAATTATACCTGGAATCAATTATCATCAAAAGAGAGAATTTTTTCTATTTTTTGGATGAACCCTATCTCTATAAGAAGTGTCCATATCATATTCTAAGAAGATGCATACCTATTGATCTCACTTTTAGTGAGGTTGACAACCCTCCTCTTAGACCTAGGATTCGATCTAGGCATTAAAGTTATGTTAACCTCAAGGGAGGTTGGCAATCACCATAATTTTTGTAATTAGGATCTTTAATCTTAGATTAAGAGCTTCTTGATTAGATATTTAGGATACTATAATTAGTAACTAGGTGTACAACCCAAACTATGGTAGGAATGGAAATAATAAATCAGAGGGAAATTAAAATTATAATATAAAATTAAAACTAAATTAAACATAATAAGGTGAAGCCTAGGTTATCCTAGTAGACCCCACAAGCCTGACCTGACCAAATTGGATAAGGTGTGTCAAATTAAATCCAAATTCAATATAATTTAATAAAAAAACTTAAATTAAGAGTCCATTTGGGATGACTTTTGTTTTTTGTTTTTATTTTATATTTTTATTTTGTTTTATTTATGTTTTGCTTAAAAATAAAACTTGTTTGATTGTGCTTGTTGTTTTTAATAACACTCAAAACATCTTTTAGATGTTTTAAGTGTTTTAAAAACAACATTATTTATTTTTAAAAATAAAAAATAAAACCACATAAAAAACACTCAAAACAAACATGTTTCCAAAAATAACATAAAAAATAGAAAATAAAATTGATCCCAAATAACCCCCAAGTAAACCTAAATTAGAATCTAAATTCAATTGAGCCTACATTGAGATAATTGGCATGGTCGGTTGACCCTATTTAAGCTCAAAACCATCTAGGTCCATAAAAATTGAATAAATTAAAAAATATATATTAAATTAAACTAAAAGTACAAAATAAATGTATAAATATAAATAAACATAAAATTAAATTCAGACAAGATACAAAGTGGCTAGCTAGATCATTTGACCTAATTTGACTCATGTGGGCCCCATTAAGCGTATACAAAATTTAAATAGAATAAAATCAAAATGAACTTGCATAAAGGCTTAAAATCATTATATTTTCTCATTCAAAGTTAATCCAATCCCAATTTGAGCTTAAGTTGGCCTGATTTGGCCACTCGGGCTATTTGACCTAATTTGACTCATGTGGGACCCATTAAGCCCATACATAATTTAACTAAAATAAAATTAAAAAAACTTGTATAAAGGATTAAAATTATTATATTATCTCATTCAAAATTAATTTAATCCCAATTTGAGCCCAATTTGGACTCGATTTGGCCATTCAAGCTATTGGACCCAAATTGACCCATGTGGACTCCATTAGACCCAAACCAAATTTAATAAAAATCAAATCAAATTGAAATTTTCTAAAATCTTCGAATCCTTGAATTAACTCATTTTAAATTAATCTAATATTAATTTGACCATTAAACCTAATTGAACCCAAAATGACTAGTTGGGCCATTTAGCCCAATTTGACTTATTTAGGTCAAAATGAGTTAACTTAATCTTAAAATAATTAATCATAAGTATTATAAATAATTAATTTAATATAATTTATACTTAATCTTAAATTAATTGTGGAAATAAGACTCACTTGACTCAATGCAACTTAATTTGAGTTAAGTTGAGTTAACAAGTCTTAACCCAAAATGAGTTCACTCATCTCCCGATACACCAAATCCAATCAAAATTTTAGCTTCAAATAAAGAAAAAGTCATTCCAAATACAAGAGAATAGATAAAAAGGGAGGTGAGCATGAGGAGAAAAACATTAAAAAAAATGGGGGTTTTCTACACACCTCTTTTCTTTTTCTTCTTAACATACTAAAAAGATACACACAAATACCTTCTTCCTACCAAAAGAAAATCTATCTCCCCACCTCTTGTGCTTTCTAAGTTCAGAAGCCACCAATTTGTAGCAACGGATGGTGGTGCACAGCTCCTGGAGCATTCCGTAAGTAGGTAAAAGAAGAGATTAGAGAAGATCTTCTTACATCCATTCAACGTGAGCTTCGATGCTATAACTTTTCTATACTTTAAATCAACCATAGGTGTTTGTATTTTATGAAAATACACATGAATCTAGTATTTTTTTTTTCTTAGATCCCATTGCACATTCATTTTTTAAATTTTTCAATGCAAAATAAAGTGATTTCCAACTTAGATTGCCAGAAGATTGTGAGATCCATTAATGTTTGGGGTGTATCTCATTCATCTAACCCTTTTTTAGTCTACCTCCCATGAGGAAGACAACCTTCGAGCCATCCATCTTACTTGGATAGAATGGATTGTCACAATTAGATCTCATTTTTAAGTTATTCCATTAGATCTAACCCAAATGTTCAAAAACTCATAAAAAATATAATACTTAATCAAAATTGCAAATATGGGCTCTATAGATTTACCCTTTCAAGAGGAATCTAATGAACCCAAAACCCCCAATGAAACCTTTTTTAATTACTCTTAAAATACTAAACCAATTAAGATAAAATTTTCAAAAAAAGATAACTTAATTTTATTGCCTACCTATCATAAAAATTTCAAGTTACATAGCCTTCTAGTTTAAAAATTATTAATTTTTGAAGTTAATTGACTAATTTTAAATAATTAATTAATTAAAATCACAAAATTAAAAAATTCATCAAAATAATTCAAATCACTTTAACAAATATCAAAGATCTTAAAAAAAAGTAATTAGACCCTCTAGATCAAACTAAAACACAAAATTATTAAATCAGGGTTTAATTAAACATTAATTAATTACTTTAATTATGTGAAAACTTTTAAAAATCATACTAATTGTAGAAAACTTTAAAAAATATAAATAAACCCTCTATGAAAATCTTAGATAGAGGAGAATCTAAAAATAAATAAAAGCTCTAAATTTTATCATGTGTATATTGATTAATTAGGGTTTGAAGTTTTACTTAATTAACATAATTAAGATTTAATCACTAGCATGATTAGCTTGAAATTTAATGTGATTGTCTTATGGGAAGACATATGCCTCCCATAATTATTTCAAGTTAATTTGTTATGTGATGATATTTATTTGATTTACTTCATTCATTCATAAATTTGTCTTTCATATGTTTCATGCATTTATGTTTCAAAAATAAATAAAAAGATTCATTTAATTGCATGCTTTGAATTAAATAGTGTGGCTATTATCACTAGTAAACCTTAAATTATTATCTTAATTAATTGAAAAATATCTATTAATCCAGATGTAAATCAATATGAATAATTTAAATTTAAATTTAAATTTAAAATCTTATATGTATGAACTACAATTTAAAAGGTATATGGTATGGAAACTAGAGATCGAAGGGCTATTGATCCGAAGGTCTTAATACCTCATGCCTCTAGTATAACAACGACGTGTACCTTGAGATTTGAAGTGAATTACATCATATATATATATATATATATATATATATATATATGTTTATATATATATATATACTATATATATATATATATATATATATATATATATATATATATATATATATATATATATATATATATATTCTATAATAATATTTCATCTTAAAATTTCATCCTTATACCCACATATCTATGCATATGTATATGAATTAACAAGTATATAGTTTGGACATCCCAGAAGTATGAAAGTTTAAATAGTCTAACAGGGGTCTCTGATTATCTCAATTCCCTGATTCAACAATGGCACATACTTGTATAATTCAATATACTAATATGTATGTATATGTGTAAGGTATAATTAAATCATTTTCTTCTACAAAATTCAAGCATCATATCACATATATTAATTATTAGTAAAAATATAATTCATTCATGCATTATGTGAATTCATTTATATATATATATATATATATATATATATATATATATATATATATATATATAGTTATTCAATTAAGTATGTTATCTAATTAAATGAATATTATGGGAAGATGAAGCAAGGTCAAAAATATCATTAAATTAGTCATGATTTGATTTTTTTTTTTTAATGTTAAAATGTCTTTTATATTTAGATAAAATTTGTTAAGTCAAGTCCACACATATAGTTTAGTAAAAAAATTCATAACATGCCATTAAGATGATAAAAAATCATAAAATTCATCTCTTAGATTCAACCTAAGGTTAGGGGTTAAGGTGGATCTCATTCCTACTTGTTATCTTTAAAATTTTAATTCAAAAGTGAAATCCAAATAAGATCAAAAGTCTAAGTTTAAAACTCATCTAAAATCATTAATCAAATAAAGTGTAATCATCCTTAATAAGGAACTTAAACATTCATCATTAGATAATTTCAAATATCATAACTTAATTATGACATACCACACTAAGTCATAGCACAAATATTAGAACATTAAGTCAACGATCCTAGTCTTAAGTTAGACTAGTGTTTGTTGTAATGATGTGATGTTCTATTTTATGATGTAATATTTTAGAATATATGGTAGGATTGTTCGTGTGTACTCTAGATATTAGAAAGACATTAGACTAATGATATTTTTTGGAAAGGATTATGCTTAAGGGATCATTGCAATAATAAAAATTATAAATATCTTTACTTGTAGACGTTGCTTAAGTCTGTAAGCATAATCCATTAGGACATATGAGCTTGGTGACTCAAGGTAGAATGCTAAGCCCCAATGCATGAAATATGACTGCTTGGTGTGTATGTGTAAATCTAACCTTTATTTTGCAGGTGTAGTTAAATAAATTTTCATAAATCATAATTTTAATAATAGGCTAAAGATTAGAGCTATAGGGTTTAGGATGAGCAGTTACTAGAAGGCTTAGACTTGGGAGGCTTTGTGATGCCTGGAGTGCCCAATTCATGAAGTGAAGATGAAGATGAAGATTGAAGACCCCCATAGCACTATGTTTATTATAAATTAATTATAATCTAGGTTGTATAAGGGTAGAGCTCAGCTACCCATCTTTTTCTTTTTCAGAGTGTACAGGTACCAGACCACACCAGCCTCTTATTCTTTTAATCGATGACACTTGTTTGATTTGTTTACATTAATTATGCAATAAAAATGGTATATTTTTCATATATTTCTTAAAAGTTTATTGTTTATTGTATGGTTTAGATGTAGTAGGCTCTTTAGGAACTTATAATTTTCTACTCTATTTAATCAACTTTAATTAAAATTTAATAACTCATAACCTCACCTTAAAGCTTAGGAATTTAATCAGAGAAATAAAATATTTTGTAACCCCTTAGCTGTATGTTGTATGTTATAACACCATGAATTCATCTTTCTTTCTTTTTTATAAATAGGAGTATCCATTCCTGCATGATGAGGGACAGGGCTTGACTTATGAGAGCAGTTCCTTTTAGTGAAAAAAACCCATTATCTCTGATTTAGCTAATGACTCTGTTTCATCATGCATGTAAGCATAAGACCTTCTCAAGTTTGAGTCTGAAATGATGAGTCAAAATGGAATAAAAATCTATAAAATTTTATTAGTTTAAGGCATGATTTTTATATCAGTCATAATCTAGTCTTTTAAAGAGTGAGTTTAGGACTCTATATTCATTTTTAATAAATAATAGCCTAGCAATCCTGCATTTACATAAGAGCAGCCATATGTTTTTGAATCGTATCAGGTATTAGCTGCCAACCACTCTAAGCTATTGTAAGTTTAGAAGATTCAGAATCTGTTCACTCTCAATAGTGAAAGAGAACCAATATATCCCACTTCCTTGACTAAAATCAATTCGAGCTCTTAACTTATGCTAATGCACTTTAGATATAGACTTAGAGACTCCTTGTTTCTTATTTGCTACTAGTGTAAGTCCTCAACTCTTAGGCATTTCTGTATTCTTGTATTATTGGAATTTAAGTTCTAGTCTTCTAATAAAATGCCAAAACAAATAAATATAATTTTCTTCTTCAAAAATATAAAGCCTCACTAGAGGATATACTGAAGCACTCACTAGATTTTCTAGTATCATGAGTATAGCATACTTATGTTCCTTTGAAAAATTTTAAGAACTCTCTCCATTTGAGCTTTCCCACTTGATTTTCAACATTTACTAATCTTTTGATATCAAACTTTAAAATCCATAGAGACATTAGACAATCACTTTAATCGAGAGTATTCTTAAGAGATTCATGTGACATAAAATATAATTAACTATGGGGGTTTGCTCTTATAGGGAACTTAAGAGTTGACTTAAAATAAACTCTACTTTACTTTATTTATATGAAGTTGGAGAAAAATATTTGGTATACGTAGACCCATCAATTTTAAGAGTCCTTATTAGATGATTAAGTCCATTCTAGAGTAAAATATCTACTTCTCAAGATAGTATATCATTTCTTAATATTGTACTTGATCATTTTAATAAGTACACCTTGAGATTTGTGTGATTTCTCCCATCACATATTATTTTAAATACCATAATACCTGATAATGAAATTTTAGAAATTATAAGATCATGTCATGATTCTGAATAAGAGGATATTTTGGAGGTAATAAAAATACTTCTAAAAGATTACAGTGTGGATTTGATTGGCCAACCTTATTTAGAGATGTACATGAATATCTTAAAATTTATGATATATGCCAAAGAATAAGAAATATCTCTAAGTATCAAGAAATGCCCTTAAATTATAGTTAGAGGTAGTAATCTTTAATATGTGGAAAATAAACATTATGGGACCATTTATTTTTTTTTCCTATGGAAATGAATATATTTTGGTAGGTATTGATTATGTTTGAAAATAGATAGTATTATTGCTATACCGAAAAATGATTCTAAGGTAACTATAAAATTTCTAAAGATAAATGTTTTTACAAGATTTGGAACATCTAGAATCACTATTAGTGATGCAAGAACTCATTTTTATAATAAATATATGAAATAACTTTTAAGAAAATATGGAGTACAATATAGAATAACTATTTTCTATCATCTCCAAAATAGTGCGCAAGATAAACTTTCAAATAGAGAGATAAACAAAATTTAGAAAAAATATGTCAAATTAGATAATGTATTATGGGCTTATAGGATTGCATACAAAAAACCTATTAAAATGTCTCCTTATAGACAAGTATTTAGGCAGGCTTGTCACTTACCATTGGAATTAAAACACAAATCATTTCGAGTAATTAAGAAATTAAATTTTGATATGAAATCAAGTGTAGAAAAGTGACTCATAGTTTTGAATGTGTTAGAACAAATAATATTGAAAGTATATGAAAATTAAAGAACATATGAAGAACAAATTAAAAAAATGACATGATAGGAAGATCATTAAGAAGTTGTTTAAGCCTAGACACATGTATTATTATTTAATTTAAAATTAAAATTATTTATGGGAAAACTAAGATCAAGATGGTTAGGTCATTTCTTAGTTGTCAAAGTTAATGCACATGGTACTATTGATATTCAAGACCTAAAGACTAATGAGATTTTTAAAGGTGAAAAATATTATGAAAGAAATTGGACTCAATTTAAAGAGTTTAGTAATTTAGTTGAAGACTTTAAGATTTAGGAAACCTATGTCATGCTAAGAACGTTAAACTAAGCTTGTTGGGAGCAAATTAATATAAATGTCTAATACTTATTAAAAGACTAGGAGTTGAAGATCCATTAGAAAGATATTGCATTCCATATATATATATATATATATATATATATATATATGTGTGTGTGTGTGTGTGTGTGTGTGTGTTGTGTGTGTGTGTGTGTGTGTGTTATATTTTCTTGATGGTTAGTCAAATAACAAAAATGTTGTATTCTGGTACATCATTATGGATTGGATTAGTCTTTCTGGTAGCTATCCTAAATTCTCTCATCTGTTGAACTTGTTTGGTATTTCTCTGATCCAAAAATTACAATCCTTCTAAGAAATTCAAATTGTGAGACACACTCAGATTCCATCTGAGTTCTAAACAAAAATGAAATTTCATTGTTATGATTTGAATATAGATAATTAAGAATCTGATTTAAATTGGAATCTTAATCTACTTACTATACTGGCCCTGCAAAGTATGATCTAGATGCATATATGATATATCATATATGTCATATATGTGTGGACATATGCATATGTACTAGGAACGAAGAAAATGCGGATATGGTCGAATGGTAAAATTTCTCTTGCCAAGGAGAAGATGTGGGTTCTATTCACAACGTTGTAGTAAAAAAAGAAGAAAGTGGAAGTGGGTTGACTAATGCCTGGGCATTGCCAAAGTTGCATCGCAATGCTAATAAAAAAGATTGTTAAAAGTTGGCAAGTGGATAGACACATTTCACATAAAAAGGTGAAAAATATTACTAGTGTCACGGTGTTATTTCCCAGCGCCTAAGCGCTATGTAAATACCTAACAAAATTTATATACTCTCTCAATTACATGATAATGACCTTAATTTCACCTTTTGATGGTAATAGGAAATCGCCTTGTCTAGTTGACTAGCGCCTAGGTATTGTATGCAGAGCGTCATGGCATAATACCCCATAAGCTAAGATAGCATGGCCAGTGCCTAGGCATTGGATCTTGTCTATAAATAGGACCCTTGGGCAGTTAAAATTTTCATTCCAAGCCCTGTTCTTCAAGTTTAAAAATTATCTTGGTCTCTTTCTCTTAGCATTTTCCCACTCTCTAAAATCATAATGTTAGTCAAATTCATAAACAAGAATATGAAGAGAGCAACAACTAGTGACTCTTATCGATTTTTCAATGTCGAGGTGGAGAAAAGGTACCAACATGCTCTCATCTATAAACACCTCATTCTGAAGAGAGGACTCCACAATCTAAGTGATAGCGTAGAGAGAATTATCAATGAGTGAGATTGGGAACACTTCGCCTATGACAATTAAACATGTGTCATCCTTGTGATATGGGAATTCTTTGCTTACGTGAAAGAGCATAGGGAAGTTTTTGTGAAAAATAAGTATTATCATAGATCTCATTAAATTATAAAATTATCCAATATCTTTCCTACTATAATAGTCATGATGAAAATTCCTCAAAATGTCAAATGAAAATGAGATTATCAATTTTTTTTGCCATCAGGATGGCCATAGAGGCTAAAGCATGGAATTACTTTATTTCTATTATGTTGATACCCACTAGCAATATTAGTGAGGTGATTAAGGATGAGTCCATTTTGAATTATAAAATTCAAGAGAGATTTTCTATAGATATAGGGAAGGTAATTTATAATTTAATTTGTAATATGATAAAGGTAGTACTACAATAGATTTTGGTCACCCCTCTCTTATTTATGCTTTGTGTCTTTTGGCTGGGGAGCTTGATGAAAATGTTCTTATACAAAGAGCTCCCCTCATTAAAAGGTCAATTGAATGGTTGGGTTCTAAAATAGAAGCAGGTGAAAGTTCACGCACTCCTCAATCCAACTCTCTAATCTCCAAAATTTTAAATAAGCAACCCCAAGAAATTAGAGGGGAAGTATCTGACCTGTGAAAAAGGGTTGGTCAAAGTAGCAAGTAGTAACAAGAATTAGAAAGAAAATTTTATCGTCATATGGGTCAGAAGCAACAACCATTTTCATGTATGGCTGAGTATAACTCAATACTTGTTCTCATGTTGGAGAAATGTAACTTTAATGTTGGCTTAAACCAAATTCTCTTTTTTGTAGTGCCATAATATTGACCTTATGTCAGCCACCAATTAGAGCCAAAAGAAGAAGGAGAGGAGGAGGAGGATTGCAAGGAAATTTTTTTATATTTTTGTTTATTTTGTAATTTTAAGTTTGTGTATATTTCTTTATGTTAGTTCAATAAAATTAATGTTAAGTTTTTATTCCTTGCATATTTTTACTTAATGTGTTGTGTATGTAATGTTAGTTACTAATCCCAAATTTAAATTATAATAATTCTAGAGTTTGATATATTTGCATTTCAGACTTGATGTTAAAAACATAAGATACTATTGAAAGTTAAAACTATTTAAACAAAATTTTAACTCAAAAATAGCAATTTACATTTAAGGTTTATTTAATCATTGAATTTCTTTTAAACTAATAATAACCAAATATTTTAGAAAAAAAAAAACTAGTAGTAAGTTTTGTTATGTTACAAATTTTCTTTAGCATACACATCATAGATAGGAGTTTTGTAATGAATTTAGTGAATTAATATTTAAATAAATAGAAATACATATAATAAGAAATATTATAATTTAAACTATTATTAATTGGAACTTATAAAATATTTTTATGTAAATAAAGTCAATTTGAATTGAGTCAAGATTATAGCATATTTTTCATGGGCTATAAAGTCAATATAGTGTACTTCTAAATAAAGCATATATATAGCACATATGATAAAATAAATAAATAAAAATATTTTAGAAGGTGTCACCGAAGTTGAGTATCATGATTGAACTTTAAATCTATTGCAATCTAAATCAATTCAATGAAATTATGGAACAACAATAATCATAATTTCAATTGAGAAGGTGAAAATTATTCTTATTTTTATTACATGGAAAACTATTCATTAAAAGCCAATTTATTCATCCTCATAAGAACTAACAATGATAATATGCACTAAAGAATTTTTAACTTAAAACAAATTATTTTTTAATAATAAGAATTTGAGATAATATATTTGAAATGATGAAATGAAGAATAAACATTAAAATGTAAATTCTACTTTCAGTTAAAATTTTTATTTAATTATTTTAGACTTTCAAAATCTATATTATCAACTAACTCAAGTCGGCAATATATGGATAAATGTATCAAATTACTTGAGAACAAGAAATAGTTTGAGTTTGGGGGTATTTAAAAAGTGTTAAATTTGTGAAATTTCATGTAATTATAATACCATAACTATTTTTTATACATTAAAATTGTCGACTCCATGAGCCCCATCTCATTTGAGATTAATTTTGATGATAACAAACATATGTTCAAGTGTTACGAGTTGGTTTAATTCAAGTGATGCAAGTAATTTTTAAAACCCAAGTTTTTCACTCAAATTAGGATAGTTATGGCAATTGGACTTGAAATGGTTGAAAATTTTCTAGAACATACGATGTTAAGATAAAAAAAAAGAGCTCAATAATATAAAGCTAATGGCTTAATCATTTCAAAATATTTTATTTAAGTTTTTCCATATTTTTCTACAATTTAAAACTGCATTATTTCTAATTATTTCTTGAATTATCCTTTTCGGATAATATAAATTACTTGCATGAGTTTAATTTTCATATATTGTGGTTTCAAGAAAAATGAATTTATTTAATACTTCATTTAATTATTTTCATATTTAATTACATTAATTATCCACTTAGGTTTGCATGAAAATAAAACCATTCTAAAGTAAACCTTATTTTTTCTTTTTCTCTCTCCTATCTCTTTATTTTCTCTCTCATATCACTTTTATCATGTTGTTGATATTTTGGCGAAACTTTTTAAAGTTTTTGGAATGATAAATCATGTAAAAATTATCCAAATTATTTTCATAATTTTTTCATCATTTATTTATTTTTTTTTAAATTTCTTTAATTGAACTTTGAATTTAAATAGTTTTGAATATTAAATAAACCATCATTGCCATAATTATGCTAATTTGAATTGATTTCTTTATGTCATGGCTTGGCCAACCTTATCATGCCTTAATTAAGCTAATTTAAGTTTATTTGAATTAATTTAAATTAATTCAAATGACCATGTATTTATACACTTTTCTATTTTTATTTTCTTATTTATGGAAAGTACATGGCCAGCCCAATCAAATTGATTTTAAACAATTTTAAATTAGGATCATTATTCAAAATTAATCCCTCCTAATTTGAACTGATTGGTTGCATTGAATGAAGATTGTTTTTATTAAGGAAAGTCCCTTGGCAAAAATCCTTCATTATATTTACTCTATTTAATTTATTTGAATTAATTCATGTTGCTTCCTTTTTAATTCCTCTCTAATTAATTCATTAAATCTTTTATATATCATGCATTAGCTTTCATTGAATCCTTTTTGGAATGTTGTTTGGCCGACCACCTTGGTTTGATTCAAAATAATTCAAATTATTCCCTCTAAAATTCAATTACCTAAATGAACCTTGATTCTTATGTTATTATTATTTTGTTCCTCTCTATTTTCTCTTGGTCGGCCCTCATGCATAATAAACTTCATTCGTAGTCAATTTTAAACCATGTGTTAATTGAATCAAATTTTAAACTCATGCTAAAATTGTTTTTCCCTCTCTTTACTCTTAATTGGCTGAAAAATCTCAAATTGCATTTTCTTAATTTTATTTTGGCTTAATTTATATCATTCCTTCTCTCTCTCTCTCTCTCTCTCTCTCTCTCTCTCTCATTCTAAGTTTTTTGGGTAAAAATTTTAATATGAAATATGTGTTTATTTGATTGAGATTATCAATTCAAAATTAAATAACTTTCTTATTTAATTTCCCTCCAATTTCTCTCTTGCTTGGCAGAACTCCTCTCTTTCTCTGATCTATATAATGTGATTTATACTTAAGTTATTCTCGTTTAGAACTTCTCCATATTGGTCGAACCCTTGCAATTTGATTTCTTGGAGAACTACATGTAAAATTTCTCTCATTCTTCTCTTTATTTTTCTTGGCCGAAAGCTCTCTTGAATTTTTGTTTGGCCAAATAGCACTCAAATCAAGAAAAGTCCTCCAAGGTGATATATCTCTCTTTCTCTCACAAATCTTTTCTTGGTTGAAACTTGGTGTGGAGTTGAATTAAAGCCCGGTTGAAGATTGGTGTGAATCTCTCCTTATCTGAACTCCCTCCATAGGGATTACTTGAAGTTTGGTGATAGAAGTCCTCTCCTTCCTTGCAATCATCTTTAATCATTAAGTGGAAATCCTTCTCATCTTCTTTCAAGTTATTTTCAAGATATTACAAGTTTTGAATTCATTAATCATTCTTAATTCTCATACATCAAAGGTTTTGTAAAAAAAAAAAAAAAGGTTTTCAAATTGATTTCACAAATAGAAAATCAACATTAGTTTGTTTCTTTAAAGTATTTATTGCAAAATTTATTTTTTTTATACTTTCATGTAAATGTTTTAATCATCCATGAGATTTTATTTTATATAGCTTATTAAGTTCTTTTCATTTCAAGTTTTAATCTCTTTTAAAGCAAAACAATTTCTTTTATGACTTGTTTGCTTCAATTATTTCATATAAAGATCATATTATTATTTCAACTTTAAATCAATAAGAAATTTATTCACTTTGAGCTCTCTCTATTATTTATCTTAATATTATGTTAGTTGGGTTTTGAGTGCAAACTATTTTTAAATTGAGAGTTAGATATTTTGTATCTTTTCTTCTACTTTTCACTTGTATTTTATTGGAGTTGCACTTGCTAGTGTAGGAAAGCATGGTGTTGGATTATACTTACCCGTGAAGAAGAGTATGGGATATTTGTTGTAATCTCATCTTTGAATTAGTTGGCTTGGGTTGCTAGGCATGGACGTAGGCCAATTTTTGTGTTTGGCTGACCTACATAAAAATCTTTGTGTTCTCTACTTTACTTCTTGCACTTTACATTACTTTATTTTGTTGATTATAGCCTTGCTCTTTTATATTTAACTATTTATAATTAAGTTTTTTATAAAGTTTTAAAAACTAATTTTTAACTTGAAATTTTTAAACATGTTGATAGAAGAACGTTATAGGATTGGGTTAAGTGAAAATAAAATAGAAAAAAATTAAATTCATATATAATATATGAACTTTTAGAAAAAAAATAGAAAATGAGAATAGAATATTATGAAGATATTGAATTCTTTATTTTGACACCCAATCATTTTAAAGAAAATTTTGCACCCTTAGAGATAAATGTTGAAAGTAAGAGTCTTAAACCATCCATAGTAGAAGCGCTAGAGTTAGAACTGAAACCATTACCTAGTCATTTGAAGTATGCTTACATAGAAAAGTCGTCAACTTTACCAATAAAAACTTCATCAAAATTAGATGAAGATAAAGAGGATGTGTTGATTAAAGTACTAAAAGAACATACAAGTGCTTTTGGATGGATAACAGTAGATATTAGGGGACTTAGTCCCTTGAAATTCATGCATAAAATATTAACGAAAAATAGTAAACCTTTTATAGACAACCAAAAGATACTTAATCCTTTCATGAAAGAAGTAATGAAAAAGGAAATTTTAAAATGGTTAGATGCAAGAATTATATAACCTATATTAGATAGCATATGGATTAGTCCAACCCATTATGTAACTAAAAAGGGTGGGAGAACTATTGTAACTAATGAAATAATAAAATCATTCCCACTAGAAGAGTCACAAGTTGATGAAATTTATATTGACTACAGAAAATTAAATAAGCCCACAATAAAAGATCATTTTACATTATTTTTCTTTAATCAAATGCTAGATAGGTTAGCAGGCCATTCATATTATTTTATTTTAGATGGGTATTCTGGATACAACCAAATCACTATAGAAGTTGAGTATTAAGAGAAAATAATATTTAGTTGTCCTTATGGTACATTTACTTTTAGAAGAGCGTCCTTCAGTTTATGTAATGCACCTGCTACATTTAGACGTTGTATGATAGCTATATTTTCTGACTTGATCAAAAACTATATTGAAGTTTTTATGGATGATTTTTTTATTTGGTCTTACTTTTGAATAATTTTTAGAAAATATAAAGATTATTCTTAAAAGATACTAAGAGAAAAAATTTGTGCTTAATTGGGAAAAAATGTCATTTTATGGTTAAAGAATAAATGTACTAGGTCATAAAACTTTTAAAATGAGAATAAAAGTAAACAATGCTAAAGTTCATATTATAGAAAAACTTCCACCTATGGAGAAAATTTATGACTCCATATAAATGTTTAGGTACTTATTTATGTAATCAAATGTCATTAAAGGATAAATACATTATCTCGTATATCACCCTATAATAGATTTGATTATATAATAAGGACTTTAAAGCTAATAGGTCTTTGATATTCTAGAGATTTTTCCCTTGGACTGTATGAAAAAGTAGAACAAGTTTTATTTATTATAGGGTTCATAGTTTCCCTATAAGGGAAACCCCCTATAGTTAATTACATCTTAGAAGGAAGGGAATTCCTCTTAAGAATATGTTTGATTTAAGAAACTAATATTCATCTCAATGTATTTTAAAGCTTGCCTTAGAAGGATTGTTAAATTAGAAATTCAAAAGGGAACACTCCAAAGAGGAAGAATTTTTTTTGGAAGTCAATCGGGAATAAATAGAAAATGCTTGTAGATATTGGGATGCCCAGTAAGTATTTCAACTATCCTATCTTTGGGCTTTATATCTTTGAAATTAAATTTAGTAAATTATAAATTTGCATTTAGTTAGAAGTCTAGGACTTAGATTTTGACAACATAAGACTGTAGAAATGTCTACTGGTTAAAGACTTATTCCAATAGGATGCTTCAAAACTTGAGTCTACAAAAACTTCTGTCATAAATCAAAAGCTCAACCTAGTATAATTTCTAGGAATTATTAGCTCTTTTTCTCACTTAAGAAAATTAATCTATCCCTAACTCTTCTGGACTTACTACCTGCTCGGAAGGGTTTCCAGCTAACACAGCCTAAGTAATTTTAAATCCATGATTTTGGTCTTTTGTATGCAAAGATAGATGGGCTATTATATTTAAAAAAGAGGCTAAGAACCTAAACTCAATCCCTAAACCCAAAGATCATGCTTGGTTTATTATCAACCTAACTAATGCAATAATTTTTATGTTTTATGTACTTTGACTCACAATTTTATTATTAAGGCTTATGTATGCAATTTCATGCCTACAATGAGATGTAGTTAAAAAAAGATCATGTGTCAAATTAAAATAAGAAGGCACACTTCCCTAAGAAGAGTGGTCATCTTCATAGGTCAGATGCCCCTTATGTGCCATGGGTGAAGCGCCCAATTCAAGAATGACAAATAATATTCTTACATGGTTAACAAAGTTTAATTATTTATAGTTATGTTTAGGTTATGCCTAGGGCTTTATTTATGGTGAGGTTACGAATTTTTATTTTATGTTTGAGTTATTTAATTTTAATGAGGTGGAAAATTTAGTTTTCCTAAGAGTCTAACACATCTAGGCTTTTCATCATATAACACATCATAAAAAGAAATCAAGAAAAAGCATATGATTATATTGCACACCCCAAAATAAATAAATTTAGATTTAATTAATAAAATAAGCCAATATGGTCAGGTACCACTATGCACCCTAGGAGAAAAGAAAAAATGGGTATTTGAGCTCTGCCTCTTGGCCTACAACTAAAAGTCTTAATCTATGAGGATCTTCATCCAGAATCATCACCTTCTTTAAGGTCCTTAATGAACTTCACAAGGGACCATCAACTTGTAAAGTCAGCTCCTACTATTCCTAGACCCCATAGATCATAACCTAATCTCGGTACAAATCATATTTTAAAAATTAAAACAAATTCTTAAGTCCTATAAAACAAACATTATGAAATAAATACAGCATACCAGTAGTTTATATTTCAAACATACAGGCTTATCACCTATGGTTACTAAGCCCAACTATCTTATTAGGTTATTATAGTGTTTATGTTTGGATTACATTTGTGTGTTGTGTACAAGTGAGGGGACACCATGCAGATCTAAAGATGTACTCATTGATGTGATCGAGTACTACATTAATGAATAGTATACTATCTTGAGAGATATAAGTCACTACACTGTAATGGACCTAATCACCTAATAAGGACCCCTAAGGCTTGATGGGTCTTCGATTATACTAGAGATTTTTCTTCTATTTTACATGGAAAAGTAAAGCAGAATTTATTTAAATCAAGTTCATTAAGTTCCCTATGGAGGAAAGCCTTCATAGTTAATTACATCTTAAGGAAAGTGAAACCCTTAATAATACTCTCGATTAAAGTAGGTGATTATTGTCTCCAATGAATTCAAAGATAAAACTATCAAAGGATTAGTTGTATCTTAGAAAATCAAGTGGGAGGGAGTTATTATCAAAACTAAAGGAGATGAGTAGGGAGTGCTCATGATACTAGGAGACCTAGTGAGCCCTCCAATTTATCCTATGGTTGGCCTTTATGTATTTGAAATTAAGAAGATTTATTTATTTGAGTTGAAATTTTATTTAGAAATCTAGGACTTATAATTTTGTAATACAAGATTATGAAAATGTCCAAGAGGTGAAGATTTATGCTTGTAGCCCACAAAAAAAAATAGCAATCTCATATCTTAAATCTAGGGAGCTTTGCCAAGGGCTAAAAAATGACTTAAATCTAAGGCGAAAGTGGGTATATGGTTTACCTCCACAAGAGAGTGTAAACCACCCGACTAACTAACTCCTCCTACGCTTTAAATCTATGTAGGCAAGTCAGATGCTTTGCAAGATGGTTAAGCTATTATTTATTTAGAAGAGAAACTAAGTTCTTAAACCCTCTCCTTAAGAGACTACAGCATGGGGGGTATGAATAATGACTTAAATCTAATGCGAATTTTTATCACATTTTATTTAATCTAGGACTCTTTATTTTGACATAGCTATGGGATTTTGTATGCATAAATGCATGATAAATTGACTATGGGCCAAATCAAGAGGGAAAGAGGTGTTCTTCCATCATAGGCTCTTAAAGGTTAAGCCCATTTTATCTGGAAAAGATGGAAGCCCTCTCTTAGCAAGAGTGAAACAAGATGGTTATGCATGATGCTCAACATACAATCATCCAGCTAAGGGGTTGCTAAATTTTTTATTATCTTGATTTAATGCGCAAGACTTTTTATGTGAGGTTATGAATTATTTTAAAATTTTAATAATGAGTTGTTAGTGGGGTAAAAAATTTATTTATTTATCCTAAGATCCTAATCGCATCCAAGCCACATAACAATCACTAATCATAAAAAAACTATGAAAAGAAATGCTATTTCTAATGCACAAGCTAAACAGAATATCAAATAATTCTATAAAGCTATCACAAAAGAATAAGAGTTCGATGAGGTTGGGTATTGTCATACAACCCAGAAAAAAATGTGGGTAGCTGAGCTCTACCCTTATACATCCTCGCATAATGAAAGAATATTTATAATTATAAAATAATAAGTGTTATGGGGGTCTTCACTCTTCATATTTCATTTTTTCATTTTTATTTGCTCCATTTCTTCCTTTCTTTAGATTTGATTGGGATGTTGTTTGCTCCAAAGGTATCACATGGTGTATAAGACTTTGTCTTATAATCAATGCTCATCCTAATCCCCCATAATACTTATCCTAATCCTAATATAAAATTATATTAAAAGAGAAGAAAAGTAAATCTAACTACACCTACAAAATAAGTGTTAGCTAAACACACCATACAATCTAAGTAGTTATATAAATAATTTGGACATAGCACCCCACACATGGGTAATCAAGCCCACCTATCCTAACTTGGGCTATGTTTAGGGGCTAAGAAATCGGCACAGTAAAAACTATTTATATTTTTATTACAATGGCCCCTTAAGCAGGACCCCCTACATAACATCCAAACTACGCACATACACCCTAACATCCAATCTAAAATAATACATCACAAAACCAAACATACACCAAACCATGCATCATCCTAACATAAAGCTAGAAATGGTCACTTAATCTAATGTGTATGTGTTAAGGCTTGTGAAGTATGTCCTAACTAAGCTTTAGTGTTATGATTTTCTAAGTGTGAGGGATTTAATTTATAAAGGGTTGATTTCTCTTTAAGTGATTTAATTGATTTGAAGTATTTTTTTTGTTTCATATAGCCTACACTTAGCAACTAAGTGTTATAAAGAGAAGAAAGAGAGGGAATTTCTCTTTTATCCCTATCTTAAGCATTTCTAAGGCAAGTTAATTAACTTAATTCTCTTCAATGAATGGTCTATTATGTATTTTAATTAATCCTAAGTTTAGGTTCACATTAAATAACTCTATTCAATAAAAAAGGCATCTTAAGATTAATCAAAATGAATTACGATCACATAACACACATTTATTCATTTCTTTCCATCATGTATATATCATGCTTGTGAGTAAATCTTAAGCATACCTATACATGCAATTTGTATTTTTGGCATACTTGGATGATGAATGCAAAGAAGTGTATTTGGAATTTAAATATTTTATTTTTGGTTGAATTATGAATGCATGCCTTTTTACATAGAAAAGAGGGATTTTTCATCCATTAGCTAGATACACATTCACATGTATAAAAGTTTTAAGTGAGTGAGTACCACATTATTTTCTACAGGTATGCATTACAAGACCTACTTAGGTTACTTAAAGCCTTGTAGCCCGGGATGTCCAGACTAATATACCACTTTTTTTAGATACATGTAGATGTGTAAGCAACTATAAGGAGAGGAAAACCCATGCAAAATTTTTGTTTGATTTATGGTTCTTATTCATTGGCCACATCATACATACATATGTATAAGAGTTTTAAGTGAGTATGGCGCCATTATTTTCTGCACCAGGGGCATAAGGTACAAGACCTACTTAGGGCTACTTAAAGCCTCATAGCCCCGGGGTGTCCAGACTAATATACCTCTTTTCTCAAATACATATGAATGTATAAAAAGAACCACATGAATAAGGAATCATGCAAGTAGTCACATTTGATTTGGTCATATGATTTACATATGTGTTATGAAATTCTTCCTAAGTCTTAATATGGAGATGCATAGGAATAGATTTAGGCAAATGTTGTGTTCTTTTCAAATGAACTATACACTTGCAAATCCTATGTAAATCCATGTTAAGATAGGGAAAGAGAACTTCATATTGCACATCTTATACTATCATCACATGCAAGCTTATAGATATTTGTAATTAACATTACTTCATTTATAATAATTGATTTATAGGCTTTTGAAAATAGCTTTTGATTTAATAGTGATAATAGCCACACATATTTTAATTTAAATTAACACATGCAATTTTTCATAAAAGAAAATATTTTATTTAATTAATTTTTAAAAGAAATGAATACATGATTTCATATTTCAAGCAATATTTAGCATGATTGGAAAGAAATAAAGGAATGTAAGCACATGATTTCATTCACCCCAATTAATTCTTAAGGACAATCATATAAAATAAGGCTATTTAAAAAAAACCAAAAATTTTTAAAGACATTTTTTTAACTTTGGTTTGATTTTGGAAACATGAAAGAGGTTTGCTAATCCTAACCCAATTCCACATGTATGAATTAATTTGGTTTAATGAAGAATATTTAAGTTAATTTTATGTTTTAATTAAGTTAAGGTATGAATTAAGTGAATTAATTAATAGCTTTTCATTATCTCTCATTTGGGTTATTGAACACCCAAGGAGCTACCCAAGCTTAATTAAATGTTGCTTAGGTGTGGATGAATTGATTTTTTTTAATTTTAATTTCATTAAGCCTTTAATTAATTAATTAAACACTTTGGTTATGTTTTAATTTTAATGATGAAATTAACTTAGGGGAAAGGATCAAGGGCAGGGCCCCAATCCTTATCCCTAAATCATTTTAAACATTTAATTAGATTATAATTTCCCTATCTTAAAGATTAATCACTTAATTAATCAATTAATCAATTCATTAACCATTAATTAATTTGACTTTTAAAAGTAAGGAAAACTTAGGAAATGAATTAAGAAAAGCATCTCTAATCACATCTCCTAAGTTATTTTACTGTTCAAGAGAGATAATTAGGTTTAAATGATTAATCAAGTTACTATTCATTCATTAATTATGATTAATTAGATTAAGATAGTGATTAGTACTTAATCAAGTGTTTTTCCTAATTAAGCAGTCAATAAAATCCCAAAAAATTAGGGGAGGCAGAGGTCATCCCCCTAACCATCCATAAAAAATTTGAGATTAATTGAGTGTTTAATTAAGGTGTAATTAAGCTAATTAGATATTTGGTAAAATCTTAATTAAGCCAAAATTACTATTCAAAATCAATTAATAATAATTTTTCTAGATTTTACTCTGGAATATCTTCAAAATGAGCCAAAGTTTGTATATTTTTGAATTTTTCTACAATCAGTTATGATTTTAGGAAGTTCAGGATTAAAAACTAATTAATTAGCCCTAATTAAAGCCTTAATCCCATCAGGCCACACGACGGCTGATGTGGTGTGCTTTCCACATGGCATGACGGGATTGGCTATTTAAGTAATCACATCTGAAGGCTGACTCAGATGGCGGCAGATGTGCTTTCTTTGCAGACCATCTGATCTAAGATTGGATTGTCGCGATTTGATTCACAATTTTGGAAAGGAATCAGATATATCACAGGATATGATCAAAGCCATGCATTCCAGTCACGCAGGATGGATGGCTCATGATCTATCCCATTCACAAGCGACGAAAGATGGATGTCGATGTCTTCCCTCATTCGATCCGAACTCACCTGAGCTTAGATTATCTCCAAATTCTTCCCACACCTTTGGGGAAGGGAGACGCACACATCTAACGGTCTAATTTACATGGGATTCTAATTTCCTTCATAAAAGACCAATCCACGTTTCCATGTAAGGCTCGATTTGAGCAATTACCTCACCAGAGCTAATGTTTGGTGTTGTGATGCCAAAGGTAGCTTCACCTAGTTGAGACGAGGCCCTGTTGAAGAGCTTTGAGTTTAATTTGGGCCAGAGTGCTCGGTTGACCAATCCACGCACGCAAAGGGCTCGGCTCCGATCAAACTCACTCTTCATGTGCCTTGGAAGCTTGGGAATTGGTTTGATTGGCTTCGATAGAGTATGGGGATGGTGTGGGTGCAAGAAATTTGGATTGATTTGGTGGAGAGGGAGTATTGTTCGGGATTGGGATGCCCTATTTTGGCTTTGCTCGGGAATGGGCAATGCGATCTAGGAGGGCTTGGGGATCCTTGGAAACACTCTAAGGGGCTTCGGAATTATCTTAGGAAGGCTCACGATGTAAAATCTATTCTTTTTTGCTCAAATTGAGGGGGTATGCCCCTCAATTGCCCATGATGTATGGACTACAGCATGAGCACAATTTTCACTAGCTCGCCACTGTCCGGCCACCAGACTTGTCCCATTAAGTTAGGGTGGCACGCCATGGATGGGAGAAGTGATGGGAGGCTTCCATGGATCCATTGTGCAAGGGTGCTGGGGCTTGGATCCAATGGGTGCTCGATTTAGGTTGGAGGTGAGTTAACTCACCTCCCAAAGGTCCTTGGCCAACCTAGGGTGGGTTAGGTGGGCTAGGTGGGCTAGGTTAGGTTAGGAGAAAGTTCCATGAAGTGCTAAGGGGCTGCCATGGGGATGGGAGGGTTGACTTTGGCTTGGATCTATTGATTTTAAAGTTTAAATCCTATGGTTTGATGGCTAATCCCCTTGGTGGGGCTCACTTGGCTTTTAGGGAGCTCTTAGGCTAACCTAAGGTGAGTTTAAGCTGAGTTAGGTCAGCCCACAAGATCTCATAAGTTAGATTTGAGTGGTTTGGCTTGGATTGGTCAAATGGGTTCCCTTTGGGTTAGGTTGGGTTGGGTTGGGTTGACTAATTGGTCAAATTGGGTCAAACTAAGGCTTGGGTTAGATGCATATGATGATTTGGGATATTTTGGTTCAATTAATTTGGATTGGTTTGGCCTAGAATTGGATTTGACTCATTTGGATTCAAAAGGGTCAAATTGGTCAAGTTGACCAATTTGACCAAATTGGTTCGGTTAGGTGTTGAGTCAAGTTCAATTGGTTGATTGAAAATAATTTTAGGCTTTGGTTTGATTTATTTTGGAATTAATTTGAATTTTGGTCAATTTGACCTTTTAGGTCAATTTGGGCTAGGTTGGGTTGAGTTGACCAATTGGTCAACTTGGGCTCACGGCTTTGGTCAAGTTCAATAAGTGATTTGGGATGAACTTGAGCCATTGGTTACAATCAATTTTGGTTAAATAATGATTTGACCCATTTTGGCTTTTTTAGCCAATTTGGGTCAACTTAGGTCAAGTGGCCAATTACGCTTGGTTTGGCTCAATTGATGGTTTGGTCATGTTCAATCATTAATTATGAATGAGTTTGAGTCAATGATTTTAATCAATTTGGCATATGATGGATTTTGGCTAGTTTGGGTTTCATTTGGGCTAAATGTTGACTTGGTCAAATGCTAGATTTGACTTTGTTTGACCTAATTCAAGGTGGTTGATCACCCAATGATGATTATTGATCATGATGGAGGTTTAGATGGGCTTAGTTCATTCCAATTTGGGTTGGATTAGAACTTGGCTCAAAAAGGTCCTTTAGGTTACTTTGGGCAAGTGAGCCTAAATGGGTCAATTAGCTTGATTAAGGTTTGATTCAAGTTTAGTTGAACTCACATATTAGCCTAGGATTGAAATATAAATCCAATTACAATTGGTTTGGAGCCAAGTGGGTTTTGGTTCATATGGCAATTTCAAGCTAAAGGGGTTAACTTGGGCTTGATTTGGGTTGACTTGGATTTAGTTTGGTAATGGTGGTTTATATTTATATTTGGTTCAATGATTGAAGGAATGATTGAATCATGAAGGAATCCATGAGTTTTGAGTTCATTTAGATGTCATTTGGCCAAGTTCAAAAGTTTGGCTAAAAGGGCTAACAATAGGAATTTGATTTGATTTGAGTTTGGTTTTGGTCATTTGAATTTATATTTCATTTATATTTGTGAATATAAATGAAGATATAAATGGGTTATGAGAAAAATCACTTGAGTTTGGAGTGATTAGAAAGCAAATTTGATTTAGCTTAGGGCTACAGGTTCAAAGAGGCTAACTTAAATTTTGAATTGGTTTAATTTAGTTTTGGTCATTGGAGGGTGGGTTTGGGTTTCATTTATATTTATGAATATAAATGAAGTAATGATTGATTTATAAAGAAATCAATCATGTTTGGGTTGATTTGGATCAAGAATTGATTAGGTTTATGGAGGTGGGTCCATATGGCTTAAGAAGGGTCTTGATTTAGTTTAATTTATTTTGATTTGATTTGAATGATTTGAAATTGGATTTCATTTATATCTGTGAATATAAATGAAGGAATGATTGATTTATAAATAAATCAATCAAGTTTGAGTTGGTTTGAAGGAGTTTGGCTAAGCATATGAAGGTGATTCATATGACTTTTAAAGAGATTTTGGAATTTGGACTTAACCATGGGTTTCAATCATTTGGAGTTTGGAATTGATTTATGATTTGGGATTTGATTTTAGATTGAATTTAATAATTTAGAAAATCAATTGTATTGGGGTTGATTTGGATTTGGTTAAGGCTAAGTCCATAAAATAAAATCAAAGGGCTTAGGAAGGGATTCAAAGTTTGAAATTTGGTGATGGATTTCAATCATTAGATAATTGGATTTAATTTTGGAGTTTTGAATTTGAATTTGAGGTTTGGGTTTGAAAGAGGGAAGAAAGAATTGGGTTTGGGCTATAGGGTAGGCAAGTCTTCCTAAATCCCTAGGGCACAACCTATTCATATGGCTAACTCTTCTAAGTCTCTAGGGTAAAGTTAAGTGTTCACCTAATCACTAGAAGTGTCTTAAGACTAAAGAACTCTTAGTGTCTATGACAGTCATAGATCTATGATGAGGAAGTTGAGACCACACTCCAAAAGTGAGGTCAATAGTTATGATTAGGGATTTAAGCAGCACTTACAAGAAAATAAAATTTATTTTATATTTATTATGATAATTCTTTTAAACACAACCCCATGCAGAAAATAATGTTACCCTTAAAAGAACTCTCTAACATTTAGACTAGTGAGCAAATAATTCCTAGCCATCCTATCTAAAGTATTACACCACAAAATAAGAAAAATATTATTTCACATCATAGATTATTGGCCTAACTTAAATCTAGGGTCGGTGGCCTAACAATCAACTGTGTGAAAGAAATGTTTATGTGGTTGAGCTTTTTTTTCTTCTCGTATGTTGTGGACACCACGTAGATCTTAGGGGGTGCTTATTGCGATGATTGGGTATGATATTGAGGAATGATGTACTATCTCGAGAGACAAAAGTCTCCATCCTATAATAGACCTAATCACCTAGTAAGGACTCCTAAGGCCAATGGATCTTCGAATGTACTAGAGATCTTTCCCTTACTCTACATGGAAAAGTAAAGTTGTGTTTATTTTAAGGTGGGTTCGTTAAGTTCCCTATGGAGGCAAGCCCCTATAGTTAATTATATTCTAAGGAATGTGGTTCCTTATAATTACTCTCGATTAAGGTAAGTGATCATTATCTCCAAAGATTTTCAAAGATTGGGCTATCAATCAATTAGTTATTTTTAAAAAAATCAAGCGGGATTAACCAAAATGAGAGAGTTATTATTGAAACCAAATGGAGATGAGTAGGGGATGCTCATGATACTAGGAAACCTAGTAAGAATCCCAAACTATCCTTTGGTTGGGCTTTATATTTTTTTGAAATTGAGGAGAATTATATGTTTGAGTTGAATTTTTATTAGAAATATAGGGCTTACAATTTCACAATACAATATTGTATAAATGCCTAAGAGGTAGGATTTATGCTTGTAGCACATAAAGAGAAACAGTAACCTCAGATCCTAAATCTATGGAGCTTTGGTGAGGGCCAAAGCACAACCTAAATCTAAGACGAAAATGGGTATATGGTTTACCTCCATAAGAGAGAATAAATCACCCGACTGTTGGACTTACAACTGCCTCGGGTGGCCGCCAACTAACTCCTCATATGCTTTTAAATACATGTAAGCAAGTCTTATACTACAAGATGGCTAGGCTATTGTTTATTAATAAAGGAGACTAAGTCCTTAAACTCACTCCCTAAGAGACTAGTGCATGAAGGTCATGAATAATGACCTAAATCTAATGAAAATTTTATCAAGTTTTATTTTAACTTTTGGACATTTTTATTTAACACAGGATATGGGATTTTATATACCTAATGCATGAGAAAATCATTTATGGGCCAAAATCAAAAAGAAGGAGGTGTGTTTCCATCATGGCTCTCAAAGGTCAAGCCATTTTCTTTGATAAAGGTGGAAGCCCTCCATTGGCAAGAGTGAGATAATATGATTTATGCATGATATGATACATATAACATCCAGCTAAGGGGTTGTTAAATCTTTTATTATCATGATTTATGTCCTAGGCTTTAGGCGAGGTTATGAATTGTTTAGTTTAATTTTTAATTGATTAATTTGATAGAAAATTTATTTTTTTTCCTACGAGCCTAATTGCATCCAGACCATTCAACAATCATCAAACAATTAAAAAAACTAAGAAAATCATGTCATCCTAATTGCACAATCATAAACATAACATCAATCAATTTATAATATTAGCGTAAAAGAATAAGAGGTTGATGTGGTCAGGTTCCACCGCACAACTCAAAAAAAGAAATGGGTAGCTAAGCTCTACCCTAATATAATCTAGATTATAAATGAATAATTACAATTGAAAGAATTCATGTTATGGGGGAGGTCTTCATTTCTTTAAGCTTTCTTTCCTCCATTTTCTTCTTTAATTTGGTTCACTCCGAAGAATGACATGGTATAAAAAGAACCTGACCTCTTTAACCAATGTTCATCTTAATTCCCCATAGCATTCATTCCAAATCCTAATTATAAAATTTACATCAAAATGGGAAAGGTAAATCTAACTAAACCTACAAAACAAATGTTAGCTAAACATACCACACAACCCAAGCAGCTATATCAATAATTTGGACTTAGTACCCCACATATGGGTAACCAAGTCCACCTATCCTAATTTGGACTATGCTTAGGGGCTAAGAAACCTGCACAGCAAGAACATTTATATTCTTTTTATTCTTATTACTGCAGCCCCTTAAGTATAATCACATGTAGAAGACATGATTAAAAGATATCTATCACTCACATATATACCTAACATCCAATATAAAATATTACACTATAAAATAAAATCATGCATCAAACCATGCACCACCCTAACATAGACCTAGAAGTAGTGACTTAGCCTAATGTGTGTGTCATTTAAGGCTTGTGTGGCATATCTTAGCTAGGCTTTAAGATTGAAAATTTTTTTAAGTGCGATATATTTAATTTAGATGGTGGTTTCATTTTAAGTGATTTAGTTGACTTGCTAATTTTAGTTGGTGATTTGATTTGGTTTGAATGAACCTACACTTAGTGACTAAATGTTGTGAAGATAAGAAAAGAGAAGAGAGCTCTCTTTCATCCCTACGCAAGGCATTTCTAAGGTAGATTCAATAATTAATTTCCTTTAGTGAATGATTTATTATGGGTTTTAATTAACCCTAAGTTTAGATTCGCTTTAAATAGCCATATTCAATAAGAAAGGCATCTTAGGATTAGTTAGAGTGGATTACTATGACATAGCACACACCCATTCATTTCTTTCCACTATGTATATCATGCATATGAATAATCCTGACCATACTTATACATGCAAAGCAAATCTTAGCACACTTTGATGATGAATGCAAAGAGATGTGATTTTAAAATTTGGATAATCCATTTGTTAATTGGATCATTAATGCATGTCTTTGTTATGTAGAAAAGATGGATTTTTCATCCATTAGCTAAGTGCAAGTGAGTATGGCGCCATTATTTTCTACACCAGGGGCGTAAGGTACAAGACCTACTTATACCTACTTAAATCCTCATAGCCCCGGGATGTATAGACTGATATACCACTTTTCTTAGATGCATGTAGATGTATAAAAAGAACTAAATGGATAAAGAATCATGCAAGAGATTATGTTTGATTTGATTATATGATTTACATATATAATATGAAGGTCCTTCCTAAGTCTTAATATAGAGATGCATAGGAATAGATTTAGGCAAGTGTTGTGTTCTTTTCAAATGAACTATACACTTGCAAATCCTATGTGAATCCATGTTAAGAGAAGGAAAGAGAACTTCATAATACACATCTTATGCTATCATCACATGAAAGCTTATAAATATTTATAACTAGTATCACTTCATTTATAATCTTTGATTTATAAGTTTTAGAAATAATTTTTGGTTTAATAGTGATAATAGCCACTCATATTCTTAATTTTAGCCAACACATGTAATTTGACATAAAAGGAAACATTTTATTTAATTAATTTTTAAAATAAATGAATGCATGATTTCATATGGTAAATAATATTTAGCATGATTGGAAAAAAATAAAGGAATGTAAGCACATGACTTCATTCTAATTAATTCCTAAGGACAATCATATAAAATAAGATCATTTAAAATGAATCAAAATTCTTTAAGAAGATTTTTTTATCTTTGAATTTGATTTGACTTAGGAAATATGATAAGGGTTTGCTAGTCCTAACCCATTCCCCACATGTGTGAATTGGTTTAGTTTAATTTAAAATAATTAGGTTGATTTTATGTTTTGATTTGGTTAAGGTATGAATTAAATCTATTAATTACCCCTTACCTAAACTACTTTAACATAATTATCCAAGTAATTATGAGCCAGCATATGACATGTAACCATATGGAAATTAAATCAGTAATGCACCTAAGAAATGAAGGGAGCCTAATGCAATTGACTCGCAATTATTGGTTAAATAAGCTAAAGGGTTTGATTAAGTACTTTTATAACCCTCCTACACATGTAGTTTGATTATAATTTTCAGAATTCTCTTAAACACCCAAGAATCTACCCAAGAATTGAATGATTGAGTTCTAGAATGATTTGGTTTGAATTTGATTAATTAAACTATTTAATGAAGTGATTAAGCCATTAATTAGTTGCAAATTAATTAAGTGTTATTCAAATGAAATAACCTTAGGGGAAAGGATTAGAAAAGAGGTCTTAATCTCATTCTTATATCCATTCATTATTTCATAATGATTAGCCAACTTAATTAATGAATTCATCTCTATTTAACATGTTAATTAATCGTTTAATTAATTAAGGGAGTGATTAAGAATAAAATAAACCATTCTCCTAATTAATTAAGCAATAAATTTCAAGAAAATCATGGGAGGTAGAGGTCATCCCACTAATAAATCTCAAAAAGTTTAGAGTTAATTGCTGGAGTAATTAGAGAGTAATTAGCTTAATTATATTTTTAATAAAACATAAATTGAGTTAAAATCACTATTCAAAATTAATTGATTTTAATTTTTTATTATTCTCCTCTGAATTATCTTTAAAATGAGTATTTATTTATATTTTTTGAATTTTTTATAATTAGTTATGAATTTTGGGCATTTTACCATTAAAATCAGATTAATTAAGCCTAATTAGACTCTGAATCTCATCGGGCCACATGGAGGCTGACGCAGCGCACTTTCCACATTGTGTGACGGGATTGGTTATTTAAGTTTTCACATATGTCGGCTGAGTCAGCTAGCGGCGGATGCATTTTCCCTATGGGCCATCTGATCTAAGATCGGATGGCCGAGATTAATCCCACAGTTTAAGAGGAAATCAAAGAGATCTAAAGTGTGATTTGATCAAGATCGTTTGATCCAATAAGGTAGAACTGCGTGATGCCTCTCTCCGAAGCGAGATGGATGTCGACATCGATCCCTCGAGCTCTCACTTGAGCTCGAATGGAGCTCAAATTCATTCCACTTTTTTGAGGAAGCACAAGCAACACATCTAACGGTGGAGATCGCATGACATAATGATTTCTTTCACAAAAGACCAAGCAAATTTTACTCTAAGGTTAGTTTCAATGGCATACCTCACCGGAGCTTGTGACCGACAGTTCCGACGATTGAGAAATCTTCATTTGAATTAAATGAAACCCTATTGAGCCACACAAGCTTTGATTCGATGTAGTTAGCTCAGAAGACCAATCCATAGCATGTAGGTGATCGGCTTCAATCGAACTCCTAGCTTTGATCGGTGGGAAGCTCGGGATTCGATTCGCTTCAACTCGCCTTGGTCCAAGGACGGTGTGTGCAAAATTAATTGCACTTTGGTTGAGGATCAAGTGAATTGGATTTGAAAATCATCTCCCCTATTTTGGCTTTGAATAAAATTGAGAAACGGGAAGTAAGGGTGCTCGGAAGTGGATGGGGAAAGCTCTAGGATGCTTGGCTTCGACTCCTAGAGCTTTGAGGAATGAATCTCATCTATTTGAGTGAGAATGAGGGGGTATATCTCCCCCTCCATGGATCGGATGGTGGTTGGCCAATTTGTCATTTTAGCTCAATGGCTTGGATTGGCTGATTGATTTGAGTTGGAAAACATCCCACATGGGTCATTTTGGGTGAAAGAGTGAGGGAGAGTGGCTACCCATGTGATTGGTGAGTGAATTTGGTGAGCCAAGTCTCCAAGCGTGATTGGGGAGGTTGGTTTGGCCTCCCCTTGGATCATGCCGACCCAAGCTCATTGGGTCATGTTCACCACCCTCTTTGGTGCCCATGTGGACTAATAGATGGGTGTCAAGTGGACTTGGGAAAGAATAGGCCAAATTCCAAGTGGATATGTTCATGGGATACCCTTTGACCCAAGGGAAAAGTGGTCATTTGGCTATGAGTTTGATTTGGACAGATTTAAAATGATTTAAAAATGGGTTGGGCCAAATTTCAAGTGATTTGGAGTTCATTTGATTTGATTTGGCTCAATTTGACCCATTTAGGTCAAGTTGGGTCAAATTGGATTAGGTTGACCAATTGGTCAAATTGGGTCATGGGCTAAGTAAAGTTCAAATGATCATTTGGAGCTTATGGGTATCATTGGTTTGGTTTAATTTGGTTTAGATTTAGTTTTGGTTCATTTAGGTTCATTTGGGTGGTTGACAATTTGACCCATTTGACCCAAGTCATGGGTTGGTTTTGGCTTGGTTGATCATTTGAAATGTATTGCAATCTTTGGTTTCAATCAATTCTGATTTAGTTTGATTTAAAGTTGATTTGACCTTTTGGGTCAAGTTAGGTTCATGATCAATTGGGCTAGGTTGGGTTCAATTGGTCAATTGAAGCTTTGGTCAAGTTCAATAATCAATTTAGAATGAATTTGACCCATTGGTTGCAATCAGTTTGGCTTAGATCAAGATTTGACTCATTTTGGCTTTTTAGGTTAATTTGGGTCAACTTGGGCTAGGAAGGCCAATTGGGTTCGGTCTAGCTCAAGTGAGGGCTTGGTCATGTTTAATAATTGATTATGGATTGGTTTAGATCAATGGTTTCAATCAATTTATCTCATAGTGAATTTTGGCTTGTTTAGGTCTCATTTGGGCTAAGTGTTGACTTGGTCAAAAGCTAGGTTTGACCCAATTTGAGTGATTGGTCATTCTAGGATGATTGTTGATCACAATGTGAGGCTTGGGTGGCCTTGGTTCAACCTAATTCAGGTTGGATTAGAACTTGGTTCAAAAAAGGGTCTATAAGCTACTTTGGGTCAAGTGGACCTAAAAGAGTGAATTAGCTTGATCATGGCTTTATTCAAGTTTGGTTGAACTCACATATGGACTTATGATGGAAATATAAATCCAATTGCAAGTGGTTTGGAGTCAAATGGGTTTTGGTTTATTTGATAATTTCAAGTCAAAAGGATGAACATGGGTTTGACTTGGGTTAGTTTGATTCTAGCATGGTGATTGTAGTTTATGCTTATATTTGAGCATGTGATTGAAGGAGTGATTGTTTGAAGATAAAATCCAAGGGCTTGGATTGATTTGAGAATGATTTGGCTAAATCCAAGAAATTAGCTTAAAGGATATAAATTTGGTTTAGATTTGAGTTTTGAATTTATATTGATTTGATTTTGGCCATTTGAATTTATATTTCATTTATATTTGTAAAGATAAATGAGAATATAAATGATCCATGAGAGAATCATGTGAATTCGGAGTGATTCAATTATGAATTTGGCTAAGGTAGGTCAAAAAGTTTTTTAAAAAAGGGGTTTTGATTTGGTTTGATTTATATTCATTTGATTTGGATGATTTGGATGCTAATTTCATTTATAGTTATGAATACGAATAATGGAATAAGTGATTTATAAAGGAATCACTTGGCATTAGGTTGACTTGAAGGGTTTGGCTAAGCTTATGGATGTGATTCATACAGCTTAGGAAGGTTTTGGATTTGGAATTAATCATGGGTTTCAATCATCTAAAATTGGAGTTGGATTTGGAATTGATTTTGGATTTGAATCATTTGGGATTGGAATTGAATTTGGAGTTGATTTTGGATTTGAGAAACTCAATTGATTGGGATTGATTTTAGATTTGAGAAAATAAATTGAGTTAGAATTGATTTGAAGGAGTGCACATAGGCTGGATTTGAGCTATAGGATAAGTGGTTGCCTTAAATCCCTAATGCATAGCATAATTCTATGATAAACCCTTCTAAGTCTCTAGGGTTAGGTTAATTGTTCACCTAATCACTAGAAGTGTCTCTAGACTAAGGAACTCTTAGTGTCTAGAGGAGTCCTATGTTTAAGATGGAGAAGTTGAGAGCTCACTCCAAAAGTGAGGTCAACAATGATATGACTACACTAGGTCATTTAAGTTTAAATTTTAATTTAAGTTTCAAGTTCATTCAATTTTACCCTTAGATGATTTTAATTCAAATGATTTAATAGATTTTAGATTTGGTCTCAATTTGAGATTTATTTTGTATTAAGGTAAATTTAAGTTAAAAAGAATGAAGAATGAAATAAATTCTGCTTTGGGCAAAACTCATTCCATTCAACATCCTAATTCAAGTAGAATAAAATTTTCATCTTAAGATAAAAATCTATGCAGTGGGTCAAACTTAGAACCTAAGTATCTTAATTTATCCTTTTTTTTATTTATTTAAATTATTTTTTAAGTTGGATTTTATTTGATTAATGTATAATTTCTTCTTTAAAGTTAAAGTTTATATTATTTAATTAATTTTAAATGTTGTTGGGATTTAATGTTTTTATTCTTCTTTCATTTAAATTTCATTTGATTTGATTAATGTATCTTAGTTTAACTAATTCGTAACTTTTATTTAGAATTTAAAATGGTCCTTCAAATTTTAATTGAAAGATTAATCATTTGGTTGATTAATTTTAGTTTAATGATTATTTATTTATTTTAATTTGGTTTCAAGTAGCTTAATTTGTTTAGATTTCATGTTGATCATTTCAGATGTATATTATTGGATGTAATTTCTTAATATAAGTTTATATCCAATTTTATATTTCTTTGATATGATTAAGGTTTAAGATATAAATGATTATTTAGTTTCACATGTTTTGGTTTAGTTCATTTGATTTTGATTAATTAACTTTATTCACTAATGTTAGTGTTTACTAACTTAAATGATCTATGTTGTTTTAACTTAGTTTGATTTAAATTAATTTTAAATTTAATTTTGCTTTCAAGGCATTAATTCCATTATTCAAATGGTTCATTTCATTTAAACTTCATGACTTAGATTTTTTTTAACTCTTTGTTTAGATTAATTTTAAGGGATATCTTATGTTAAAGGGTTAATTAGTTAATTAAATCTCTTATGATGAAAATTTATTGAATTATTGACTATAACCTAAGAAACCTAAAGGAATGAACTACTTAGGTCTCAAACCTAATTTAGGCCATCCTAATTTTTAGGTTATTTAAGTTAGATGATTTAATTTAATATTCTTTTTTATTTATAATCAATATCTCTCATTTGATGTTAAGTGAATTTAAGATGACTTCAATGCTAATGAATTTTCATCTAAACATTGAATTTAGATATTGATCAATTTTAATTTTCAACTAAGTGTTTATTTTATTCCAAATTTATTAATTTAATAATCTAAGGTTTAATTAGCTTATCTTTCTTAATTGATTCCATAAACCTTATATGTAGAATTGATTAAATTCCTTAATTTCAAAGGGCTAGGAAATTTTCCTAAGGTCCTCTAATGTTGTTTAAAATGTTCTAAGTTGATTTCATTCATTTCAATAATTTTTATAATTTTTTTATTTATTATTTCATTTAAATTAACCTAAGACTTGAAAATTTTATAACTTCTAATCTAGAAGTCATTTTCTATAAAATCTTTATGACAAGTTAGGTTCCTTCCAAATTTCATTTTCCTCAAATTTCATCGTAATCAAATGGGTAATATATGATTAATTAAAGTTTTAATGATTTCAATAAAACTTAAATTAAGCTTAAATTATTAGGAATTATTTAAGGGTGTTAATTTTCCTTAATTCCTCTCTAGAAGATTAATCTAGAGATGGCTTATTTAAAAATTTGTAGATTATTGGTTGACTTTCTACGATTTTTTAAAGTCAAATTAATTAAATGAATTAATTAATTCATTTAATCACCTAATTAGGTCATTTTGATGATTAATAGGTTTCAATGAGGTTTAATACTTTTCTTTGGTACATTAATATGTATTATGATATTTTAAATTGATTCCATGATTTTCTTTAATTTTTTTAATTTGTTATTAATTTATTCCATTAAATTAGGATTTGAAGATTGAAAATTTTGCATATTATGATTTCATCTCCAATAAATCCTAAGAATATTATCTAATATGTGTTTTGACTTCAATTTTACTTCTACAAAGTCTTAGGTTAATTGGAATGATAAATTTTTCTTAATTAAAATTTAATTGATTTTAATTAGACCTAAATTAACCTATAATTATCTAATAAAAATTCGGGATTTTAGTTTTAGTGGATTCCACTCATTGAGACAAATCCATAGAGTTCTTTTTTTACATTTTTTTTTTGGTTGGATATTTTATTTTTTATAAGTTTTTAAAGTTTTTGATATTTTTTTGCAATTTTTAAATTAGAAAAATTAGACCTTTTCTACTTAAACTAGTCAACGCCACATGGCGCTAATGCGATGTTGCTTTATACATGGCACCACACAGTTGGGCCACGTGGGATCCACATGGATCCGACTTTAAATTGGCGGCAAGGATGCAATTTTATTAGGACCATCCAATCAAAGATCGGACCGCTTAGGATCAACCTGTAGTTTTCTTATGGGAATCAATCGATTGGTTCGACTAAATCATAGTTGTTCATTCCAAATAAAAGGAACGGACAACTATGATTCCATCTCCTTTATCTACGGCGGTGATCAAACACCATCAGATTTTTGAGGATAATCACCAGTGATCTACATAACAAAATTACACTTTTTGCATGACATCAATTATGAAATTAATTATCATAAATGTCATAAATAGGCCTTTTTGATCGACACAGTGATCATTTTGGTACACTGACCAACACCTTGGAGCTACATATTCAGCACCACAGTGTAGGTCCCATGTCTTAGAAATTGAGAGAGTCGCACCTCGGTACTGATAAAATAGCATCCCAACACTAGGGCTAGTCTATAAAGAGGACTCCTAAGCTGCTCATTTTTCATTCTGAATCTTTGGTTCCTTTTTGGAAATCTTTGCTCTATTACTCTCTTAGCTTGCATTTTTCCTTAGGAAAGCCATCGTGCCAGTAAAATACCTTAGTAAGGGCAAGTAGAGGGCAGCCGTTGACGACACTAATAAATTCGTTAGTGTAGAGGTAGAGGAGAGATACCACCATACGTTTCTACACAAACATCTCACTCAAAGAGGAGTTCCTTTAATCTGGCTGAGAGGGTGGAGAGAATCAACAACCAGCAAGGCTGGGAAAAGCTGGCCTACTTCAATGTATTTAGCATCATCCCTATGGTGCGATAGTTCTTTGCCAATGCGAAGGAGCACAAGAATAATATAGTTTTCGTCCAGGGAAGACTAGTACGTTTTGATAGTAGTACTATCAACCCATATTACAGTTTATAGGATGTAGTATATGATAAATATTTCTTCTATTATAATAATCATCCTAATTTCAATTAAATTCTTAATTTTTCCACTGTTAGAAATTCAAATATCTAGTGGAAAAGGTGGGAGGATAAAATTATTAATTTTTTTATCATCGACCTCACTATTGAGGCCAAAGCTTGCATTATTTCATTTCTACCATATTAATGCCCACTGACAATATCAATGAAGTGATTAAGGATAGAGTTGTTTTGAATTTTATGATTCAAAAGGGCTTTACTACGGATGTAGAGAGGATTATTTATAATTCTATTTGTAATATTCTTAAGAGTAGTAATGTCGTAGGGTACAATCATCCTTCTTTAATTTCTTCTTTGTGTGTTGCGGCAAGTGTTCAGGGGGAGTCAGATGAAGAAATCTTTATACAAACAGGCTCCCATGACTAAGAGAGTAAATGAAGAATTTGACTTGGGAGAAAGTTCACATGCCCCTCAATGCACACCCAAATCCTCCAAGTCCTTAGACAAGTAACTCCAAAAAATTGGAGGCGAAGTATCAGATTTAAGGAAATTGGTTGATGAAACCAGTCGGCAGCAGTAGGAGCAAGGGAAAAAATTTGACCACAATATAGTTCAACAGCAGCAACAGTTTTCATACATGGTTAAGTTTAACTTAGAACTTGTTCATATGTTTGAAAACTAACACTTTCATGTGGGCTCGGGCCAAGCTTCTTCTCCTGTGGCTCCTCAATATCCTCGAGCCAAAAGAAGAAGAAGAGGAGGATGATGACGACTACAATTATTAATTTTCTCATTTTTCTCTTTGTTTGTATTTCTTTCTCTTTTACATTGTAAAACTTTTGTAATAAAATTTGTTATTAATAAAGATATTTTCATTTCAATGCTCTATATTTATTTCTATTGTGTGGAATGCTCGAGGATTTAAAAGTTTAATAATAAATTTTTTGTTCAAAATGAATAATAATAGGTGCTCAAGACCTCGGCATTGCCAAACTAGTGCCTTGGTGTCATTAAGCTGAAAGATATAAGATCAAAACCTGAGAGCTCAATGCCTCGATACTACATTGGTAGCATTGTGGAGCTGTAGGTGTGACATCAGCTTAATGTTAGAGAGATCAGCACATCGACACTATAATATGAGTGCCTTGGCACTATCAATTAGGTGCCTAAGGTATAATTTCTCGAGAGCGCAATGCCTCAACACTACGATATCAATGCCATGGCGCTATCAAATGAGTATTAGAGTCTAATTTTCCCAATATCCCAATGCCTCGGTGCTAAGATATCAGCGTCATCGCGCTGCAGATGAGAATCAGAGTTTAATTTTCTCAAGAGCGCAGTGCCTCAGCACTGAACATTAGAACCTCGGCACTATGGAATGCACTCCTAAACTAATTTTCTCGAGAGCTCAGCATCGTGACGTTATTTCATCAATTCCTAATTTTAAAAAAATTTAAAATTTTGGCAGCATAGCACCTTAGCAATGCTAAAATCCATGATTTTTAGTGCATTAACACCTTTCTCTCTTGCCTCGGATCTAAAATCAATGGAGGGATGATTTTATTTTACACTGAAACCAAGTTTGATATTGGAATAGATTCCAGGATGTAACGCCTTGGTGCTAGAAAAATAGCGTTGCATCGCTACTTTAAAGAGATGAAACTCAAGAGCGTAGCACTGCGGTGCTGAAATGCAACATTGTGGTGCTAAAAAATGAGATACCAAGCCGAGAGCTTAGCACCTCGGCGCCAGATATTTGGCATCTCGGCGGTGTAGGATAGAGTTTCAAATATTTTATTCCCGAGAGCTCATTGCCTCAGCACTCGACCATGGTGCTACGTCGTCGCAAAGCGGGAACTTTACTTTTTGAACCAGATTCTTGAAAGTTTTGATAATTTTTATGAAAATTTGGCGACATAACATTTTAGCAGTGCTAGATTTTTATTTTTTTTAGTACAAAAGTACTTTTATCTCTTGTTTGAGGTCCAAGATCAATGAAGAGAGGGTTTTTATTCTCATGTTGGAACCAAGTTCAACAGCAGAAGTCTTCAAATTTCAAGAATCTAGGATTTTGATCTTGGGGGCATTCTTTTTTACTACAAATCCAAGATCAATAGAGAAAAGCCTCTTTATTTCTCACCAAATCTAAGATCGATGATAAAAATCTTTTAAATTTTCTTTTTAGAGAGAAACTTACATAAAAAATGCATTTCTAAAATTTATTACCTAGAGTTAACTATAGTAGGCTTCAATTTTGCAAGAATAGGTCAAGTGGGATAGAGGGAGAGTGAGGAATAAAGAAGAAGGTAGAGGTAGTTCCCCTTCTTTTATAGTGATTTTTGGACAACCGTTCCCACAATTAGGGTGATTTTTTGCTCCATAATTATTCCCCCCACTCCCCCATAGGCAGTTATCATTATTGGGGCGGGAAGGATTAGTTTTCTTACTTTTAAAACTAAAATCCATCACGACAACACCTAGGAACTAGGATCACAGCTTCACGATGCTGTGTTATTTAAGTAAGCAACCATCAGGGACAATTTGAGTTTCTATATTCTATAAGGTGGCGATAACACCACGGCACCCCTAGTCGGAATGTTCAACTTATTTCATTTTTCAAATGTAAACAAACATATAAATTCTTAACTTATATTATAAATTAAAATGTCAGTCGTAAGGAAAATAGCAGGCTAGCGCCATAGTGTTGCGTATGTCTGACCAAGGATAGTTTAGTCTAGATAAATGCCAAAACTGTATAAATTCATAGTACTATTTTTAATCATAAGAACATCACCTTTATTTTATGTAAAATTTATAAAAAATCCTTTTTAAAAAATCAAAAAATATTTTGTTTCTTAAAACTTTATTTAGTTGGATAAAAGTGAAATTAGTACGAACTAGTAATTAACTCGTTCAATCCTTGTGAGAATGATAATCTATTCATTACTAATTACTTAATGTGACACGTACACTTGCATATACCTTCCTACTTCTCCTCCTTTGAAATTTATTAAGAGTTGTTTCTCATTGAGTTACTCCTTATTTTCAAATTTTAGTAATTCTTAATTCAAACTTTAAAATCTATAGAGATAATAACTGATTACTTTAATCAAGATTTTTTTTATAAATTTCACATCTTGTAGGATGTAATTAATTATAAGGGATTGTCCTTATAGGGAACTTGCAACCCTGAAAAGATAAGCATTGTCTTACTTCATCCATGTAAAGCATGGGGAAAATATTTGAAACACATAAACCCATCAACTTTAAAAAAAGCAATTGAATCCATCATATGGTAATATTTCTATCTCTTTGGGGTAGTATATTATTTATTGATGCCATGTTCGATGACCTAAATAAGTACTCCTAATATCTATATGATATCCTCACACATTTCAATCACCATTAATACAATAAAAATCTCAAAAGACTATAAGCTTAAGAAGGTATAGGTGTGCCAAAAATCTTAGAAAACTAAAAAGTCTCAAAAGGCATATATATATATATATATATATATATATATATATATATATATATATATATAATACTATGGAGCAAAAGCCTTATGGTAACACAGGAGGGAATGATGCGTTATTTTTTCGTCAGTTTGTCAATAGCCTTATCTCAGCCGCTTTCGAGTGGTATGCAAAATTGTCAAATGATTCGGTTAAAACTTTTGCTGAATTAGAGGCAATATTCGTAAAGAGGTTCGCCGGTGCAACCGAAAAAATAACAATCGCTAACCTTACCTTGCTGAAAAGGAGAAAAGACAAGTCAATGAAAAAAATTTTAAATCGTTGGTATAACCTAAGCATGAAATGTGAGCAACAAATGGAAAAGAATATGCGATCCAATTGCTAATGGGCAATATGGATAATAAAATGGCACTATTTCTATGTATGGCGTCGATTGTAACATTTCAGGACTTACTCGATAGGGTGGCTAAATTCGAAAAGTTAAATCGTCCTAAGTCTGAAATCTATGCAGATAAAGCAAAGAGAAACAAACCTTCATACTCAAGAAGAAATGAAATTCATGCCACTTCCTATAGCTCAAATGGCGAAAAGTGAGCGATATATAATGTAGATAAAGGAAAACAGACGATATACAATGATGATAAGAAATTCATACTTTCATCCAAAAATAATTCTTCTACTCTTAAGGAAGGGGAGTCTTAACTGATATAAAAAGATTCTCTCAAATGAAGAGCACTAGCACCTAAAAGTACAATACACATCACCTATCTAAAACAATATTAAATCTCTTATGAAGAATATTTGAGCGGAGGAAGGGAGAATTATGCACCACCTATATAAGACAATGGAGGATGTCACTAAAAAAGAATCGTAACTTACAAAAAGGAAGATTAAGAAGAAAGAAGTGAACTTCTCTCCCTCCTTGAAGGGATATTTATACTCTGAGAAGGGCTTAAAATTTTAGAAAAATTTTAAATTTTCTTTTAATTTTAAAATATTTAAAAGTTTTTTAGTAATTTTTAAGAATTTTATAAAATTTAATTTTTAATATATAATAAAAAAATTTGAAAAAAAAAATTAAAGACGTTCAAAAATATTTAGTGAAAAATTTTGAAATTTTTTAGAAATCATTACATAATTTTTTAAAATAATGTACTTAAAAAATAAATAAATAAAAATAAATAAAATAATTAATAATAATATTTTTAAAGGAGCACAACGCCTCCGTCACTCTCTTCTAGAAAGGCTCTGGTTCTCGCGTCTTGAGGGGGAATAAGACCTTATTAAAAGTATAATATAATATAATAAATAAATGATATATATAATAAATAAAAATAAAAACTAAAAAATTATGAAAATCAAACAATACTAATATTATACACACACATACAATAAAATAAATAAATTAGTAAATGTATAAGTTATAATTTTATGCAAATTTATATATTTTTGAATGACAAATGTAGCGCCCAAAAATAGGGAAAAAGTAATATATCCTATAAAATTTTAATATATTGTGATAAATCTTAGAAAGATATATATGTTGAAATCTTTTAAAATTAAATTTGAGATTATCTGAATATCAATTTTAATAAATTTATAGTTAAATTTAATGTCTTAAAGAGGCAAACACATCGATACCAGAAGTGGACTGATTTGATTCCAAATGAACTCAAATTAAGCCTCAAAAGTATAATCAAAAATTTTAAAGTATTATTTTAAAGACCAAATCGTCTCCAAATCTAATATGCTTATAGTCATATCGAATGGCTCAATGAGAGGAATCCAAAGACGTTAAGATCACTCTATTCCAAGATCATTATAACATTAAATGCTAAAAGAAAAATTTGTGATAAATGGAATCAATACAAACTATCCGATAAAGTGTTTTGTGCTTTAAGCTAGAATTATCAAAAATGATTCTTCAAAAAATATTATAAATAGGCCCTCAATTACAGCTTAAGAGGAGGAGATTCAGCTAAGAATTTTATTTAAATTTGTAAAGAAAGTTTGAAGCCAATGACCACCGGCAACCATCGCCAACCACCGATGAAGGCTATTGTGACTATTTATTTTCTAAATATTGTTGTTACCTAAATTCTCTAGCTCATTATCCCACCCTCCCCAACAAAAAAGAAGAGCAAAACATTGTAATTTTAATTATATACTATATTATTTTGATTGAGCAAGTTAACCGCTTAGTAGAACTAAAGCATCTGAGTCTCACCATTGTTCTTATAAACAATCTAAAAGAAAGAATCTACTGGCCCCTCCATTCCTAAAATATTAAAAGCATCTGCCACTACCTTAACCTAATCATCCAAATTAACCTGCACTTAATGGTGCAAAGCTTGTAATGATTGCTTGACTAGCTTTTTCTTCTCTCTCTTTATATATATTTGTCAAATCTAATCATTTCCCATTCATTGCATGAGAAAGTCATCAATCATTTGTTTGGAGAAAAAGAAAAGTCAGTACTCACCTTTGTCTGATAAGTAGTTACCCTCTGTCATCTTTTTTTTTGCCTTCTAGACAAAAGACTTTTTAGTTGTTATAAGCTCAATGGATGGTACTTTTTCTTCCTTTCAATCTTTCTCATAAAGACGCTTTCGAATTTTAGATAGCTATTTATGATCAGATGACCTCTTATCTTACCTCACTCCCCCAATACCATGAAGACCTTTTGTATCCTTAATCTCTCTCTCTCTCTCTCTCTCTCTCTCTCTCTCTCTTGTAATCTGATATCTTGTTCACAATAAGAAGAAAGAACCCTAATAATTTTTTAAGCATTATGTACTTGATTGAATTTGCTTTCTTAGTCCTACATGCTGTGTGTGCATAAGTGCCAAAAATGGTGAGAAGATTCCAATCAATGGTTTGTGATCGGAAAGAACTCCTCTGCAGGGTTAATGAAACAAAAACAATACTATGACAAGCTGTACAAACAAAGATAGATTCGTTCTAATTGAAGCAAATGGGAGAATTTTCTTTGAGAAAACTTAAATGAATTTTAAGAAAGTGGATCATCATAATATTAGGATTTTTTTAGACTTTTTTTTATTAATTTTATTAAAAAAACTTAATATATTTGTTTAAGGATCGTTTGAGATCACTTTCATTTTTATTTTTTATTTTATATTTTTATTTTATTTTGTTTCAAAGTAAAAATTATTTAGTAGTAATTATTATTTTAAAAAACACTCAAAATATTTAAAACCTATTTAGAGTATTTTTTTTTTAAATTATCAATATGACTTGTTATATGCACTTGTGTTGTTTGAATTTGTCTCAATTTTACTACTCAAAATGTGTCACTCTCACCTTAAATTTTTATTTCAAAACACAAAACACATTCTTCGTTATACTCATTTGGCAAACTAAGCATATATGAGACACTCCTAATACTTTTTTTCTTCGCTATAGATCATAGAATAAGCATAATCAAGTACAACAAATTTTATTCATAGATTCATAACTATACTAAAAGCCATGAGAAAATTGAATTCACATAAGTATTTATCAAAATTCTTTTGTCTTTGTATTCATCCTTATTCAATTTTTTCATGAACTTAAAATTATCCTCATCTTCTTCTTCATCACCTTGACTACTCTAATCATCATTTTCATCATCATTCTCACTAGTAAGATTTTTATTGTCCATCTAAATAAAGCAAATCTTGATCAGCAATACCTGTAAATTTAACATCATTCGCATCACTTATATTATTTTTTGCATTTGTTAGGGTTGGTAGGTGTTGCGTGCTAGAAAACCAGTCGCGGCAGAGTGAAAGTTTACGCCTTAGCCTTGTCGATTAGTCCAGCACATACACAGGTAATTAAAGAGCAAACATGAGACACTCCAGAATTTTTAATGTGGAAAACCTCGAAAAGAGGGGAAAAACCACGAGGCCTAGTAAAAGCTTCCACTATGTATGCTTTTGAGTACAAAGTCTTCCTAATAACGGGATTACGATATGAGAGGAATAACAATAACAATGATCGTTGTAATTAGCGATGGTGGAGATCTTTGGGTAACGTGGGAATCGTACAATTAGTGACGACGGTGGCGGTGGTGGTGGTTGATGGTCAGTCGGCGAGTCGATCTTTGGTGCGATCTTGTTTGGAGGACCTTCAAGCTTGAGCTCTCTCTTCCTCCTCACAGGCTTTTCCTCTTCTTCCTTGCTGCTCTTCTTCTTCACTTGCTTTCTCTTCTTCTTCACTTTCTTCTTCTTCACTTAGCCCCTCTCATGTGAGGAATGAAGGCCTATTATAGATGGGAAGGGCATTCTTGTAAATTCATGTAAAGCCCCACTCCCTCGATCGGACGGCTGATGATTCCTTCGATCATTTGATGTATTTTGAGCATTTGGATGCCCAAATGAAGTCGAATTATGAGATCTTAGGCTCGTTAGATCCTGAGCTTCGATTGACTATAAACACTCCATATTTGAGAGCTGTTTTGGGATTTAATTGATCTTAAAGATTCCGATGATATTTCAAGTGCTTGATCTCGACGGTTTTTACTCAAAATCATATCAACATCAAGATTTATGCTTTGACTAGTGGTATTTTGAGAGCTATCGGTTCTATTTTTGGATGACATTAGCATAATCATCCAAAATATATCAAATGCTCGAAAATAACGAATTCTTCAACGAAACGTGCGGGCCCATGAATCATACATTTTGAGAGAAGAAATCATCATAAAAATACAAAATTATGATTATGGAAGTAGATGTGTAGCCGTTGGCATGAGATTTTGAGGTTACGGATCTATTTGGATACTCACGGAAGTTTTCAGGCGTTTTCGGGGACCCGTGGCGCCGGCCGCGCGCCGTCGACGCCCGTTAGCATCTGGCCTTGAGCGTCGCCCATAGCCTGTCTGGCGAGCTCTTACAGATGGCCCATGGTGCCTCGGGTCGATCTGAGGCGAGCATGATTGCTGGCGGGCGGTCGGTGGCGGAGCGGGCGGTCATGGCCGTCGGCAGCGACAGTCGGGCCGTAGCAGAGGGAGTTCTACATGGCCATGACAGGTCGAGCCTCGAGGCGTCTTCATGGCGTCCAGGGCAGTTAGTCTGACGTTCATGAAACACAGGCGAATATGGATTTTGAGGGGTTTCGAGCCATTTTTCGAGAGTTTCGAGCCATTTCGAGGAGTTTGAGCCATTTTTGAAGGATTTATACCCTTTGCCTGGTGGCTATAAATACCCCCCTAGGGTGAGAGGGAGAGGCACACCTTTCCCCTCTCCCTTTCTTCTCGAGTGAGGGTCCTTTGGAGGCAATCAAGAAGGCGATCAAGAGGCGTTCAGGAGGCGATCAAGGAGGCGATCAAGGAGGTGATCAAGGCCCACCTGCACATACGCCATGGTTCGGGTTGCCGGACCGTCCGTTGGGGAGGCATCAAGGCCCACCTGCATATACCGCGACCGGTTCGCCTCGTCGGACCCGTTAGAGGCGATCGCGCCCACGGCATATACCGCCGTGTTCGGCACCTCCGTCGGACCGTCCGTTAGAGGCGATCAAGGCCACGACATACGCCGTGGTTCCGGCGCATCGGCCTCGTCGGACCTTCCGTTAGAGGCATCGCGCCCACGGTACATACGCCGTTCCGGCTACCGCCCCGCTGACCATCCGGGTTAGAGGCGATCAAGGCCCACTGCATACGCCGTGGTTCCGGCGACCCTCCGACCGCCGTCGCTGGGAGGCATCAAGGCCCATGCACGGAGACGAGGGTTCACGGCGATGTCCGACGAGAATGGCCAGCGATGGAGAAGACCACGATGGTGGCGCAGGTCCGGTGATCGATGGTGGTGACCGCAAGATTACCGCATGATGATAGTGGTGACCGGCGAAGATTGCCGGCGACGATAGTCAGCGATGGTGGCGACTGGCATTGATAGTCGGCGGCGGTGACCGACGATTATGGTTGGCGCCCGACGGGTGGCGGCAAGCGCAATCGACGACGGTAGTCGGACGTCGTAATCGGAGTGACCGCAACTATGGTGGTGACCGATTGGGGTGATGGTTCAACAGCTTGATTGATGTTGTTAACTTGCACGTTATGGTTATAATTGAATCCGCTGAGGATTTTTGACCCATCCGAAGTTGTTTGTCAGGGTGTTACCCAATGACATTAACCTGTGTGGAGTGGGTATAAAGTTTTGACCTTTCCTAGGTTGCTGGTCAGGATATTATTCATCGATGCTAACCTGTATGGAAGAGGCCGTGAGAAGTCCACCAAGAACCTTTTGACCTTTCCTGGGTTGTTTGTCAGAGTTTTTGCTCGATGACATTAACCCGTATGGAAGAGGCCGTGGGAAGTCCACCAAGGACGTTTTGACCTATCCCGGGTTATTTGTCAGAGTTTTTGCTCGATGACATTAACCCATATGGAAGAGGTTCGATCAAGTCCCCTTGGGATTGATTATGTCCAAATTGAGATGTAACATGAGTTGTATATTTCTCAAGTGGGAGGAAAAGTAAAGAAAAAGTAAATCTTGTTAGAACAAAGCTGTGAATTCACTAGTTCAATGATATAATCATAAGACACGGGTATGGGCTTTAAGAGAAAATGACAACAACAACTGCAACAACAATAACGACGACAATAACAACAATAACAACAACAAGCTTTAATCCCACTAGGTTGGGTCAGTTATACGAGGATGAAATGAAAGACGAGATAAAAGTCGCAATAATTATGCAGTAAGAGTTACTGATAATATTTTCGAAGATTCTTAGTATTCCAAGTTCGAGGTAGAGTTTTTCCTTCTGGGTCCTTGAGCTTGAACGTTCCTGGCTTGACCATAACTATGACACATACGGACCATCCTGAGAGGTGAGAGTTTATTATTGCGGGGCCTTTTATGCGACCTCGAGACTTGAGGACCAAGTCAAGCGGATATGGCGAGGTTTCATACATTGAAGTGGCGAGCTACCCGTTGGTGATAGGAAGCGATAAGTAGGGGCCATATCCGAGTTTGGGGAGTAGATCAGGTCTTTGCAGGAGTTTTCTTCATTACTTACCATGATGGCGGACTCTTGGACTTGGAACGATATCCACGGTATGATAACTTACGTACCAAAACACAAGTTATACGGTGTCTCACGGTTGGGGTGTGGCGTGGTGCGGTAGGCCCAGAAGAGAATATTGGGAAGCTCATCAACCCATTGCCCCGACCTTCTCGAGGCGTGTTTTTAGTCCTTTGGTATGGTCTATTGGTAACCGGTTTGCCCATTGGTTTGAGGATGTCTTCTGTGCGTGAATTGAAGATCTTTGCAAAAGGGCGTAAAGACTTTTCGATAAATTGAGTTCCATTGTCAATGATCTTTGGGAAGACCAATCGACATATTATATTTTCGGACAAATTATTTAGCATTTGTCTCTGATTTTAGCTGGTTGCCTCTACCCATTTGGTGAAGTAGTGACTAGAATGATGAACTTTCGTTGCCCGATCTGTGAAAAGGTCCCATGATATCAATCCCCAGCAAAGGGCCACGGGCTTTGAATGGATGAGAGTTCGCATGCGGCATGTGAGGAAGGTTAGAATGCAATTGACAACTTCGCATTTTTTGTGAACTCCAAAGGCGTCTTGTTTCATTGTAGGCCAATAAAACCCTTGCCTCATGATTTTAAGGGCCAATGCTCTTCCACCAAGGTGTTCTCCACATATTCACAGTGAACCTCTCTTAGCATGTCGGCTTACGAAGGTGGAAGGCATTTGAGATATGGAGAGAAAGCTTCGCTTGTATAGTTCACCTCCAATAATAGCAAAGTTTGAAGCTTGTCTTGGGAGGCAGTTAGGAAGTTGGATCTTCGGAAGGGTTCCTTCTTGTAGAAAAGATAGATAGACTATCCACGAACGTTCATTTTCCTCATCAATAGTTTGAATTACCCATGACCCTTGGATACTAGGAAAATGTATTTCTTCAACATGCTTTCTCTTAAATAGATCTCAGTGGTAGAGGTAGCAAGCTTAGCAAGGCGTCGGAGTATTCTTCTCTCGTAGTATGTGGATGATTTGATGTGTCTTGAAATGAGTAAGAAGGATTTTACCAAGTGGAGATATTGCCGGTTGAGGATTATGAGTATTAAAATCTCCTCCAACTTAGGAGGCGACAAGGCGGGAGTCGGTGTGAATTACTAAGTTTTGGGCTTATCGATGGCGAGTCTCAACCACTGATGAGAGCCTCCATGTTATTAGTTATGCGGGGAATTTTAAGCGAAGTCCATACTCTAGGGTATTTTCTTTGGGGAAACAAGTAGGATTCCCTTCGCACCGATACTTCTGAAGCTCCATCAACATAGAGTCCATTGAGGAGATGAAAGGCACGTGGCGATAACTCTTCTAGAGTTGGGTTGGTGCATTCCACTATAAAGTCCCAAGTATTTGAGACTTTATGGCGGAGGTAGAAAATTTATATCAAATTCTCCAGTTTCTGAACCATTTGATTAACCTCCCAGATGCTTCTGGTTTCTGTAAGATGGCCCTTAATGGTAAATTAGTGTAAATGTCGATGGTGTGAGCTTGAAAATATGGACGTAATTTTCGCGTTGAGAAAACTAACTTGAGCCACTTTATCGCAAATGGATAACGACTTTATATATCGAGAGAATTTTCTTGGCGTAATAAATTGGTTGTTGTGCCCCATCTTCTTCTCGCACTAAAGCGAGCTTATTGGGAAGAAAGCGCAAGATATAAGTATAACGTTTCTCCTTGAATAAGTTTGGATAGCGGAGATGCTAGATATTATTTTAGTTGCTCAAAAGTATCACGACATTCATTATTGAAAATTATTATTTTTAGCTCCTTCAATATTTTAAGAACGGCAAGTATTTGTCCCGAGCAGGCTAAGCGGGATAATCGACAATTGACCATTCAAATGTTAGGCGTCTTTGATATTAGGAATCATATCTTGAAGAGCTTTGATTTTTTTTGGTTAGCCTCTATCCGGTGAGTTACCATAAATCCAAGAAATTTTCCGGCGTAACCCCAAAAGCACACTTGGTGGGTTAAGTCGTATGTTATAGTGTCAAGAAAGGTCAAAACATGTTTCTAAGTTCGAAATATGTTGTGACTTTTCTAAGCTTTTCACTAACATGTCATCCACATACACCTCCATTGTGTGGCTTAGTAGGTCTTTAAAACCTTATTCATAAGGCGTTGATAGTAGCACCGTTTTTTAATCAAATGACATGACTTGGTAACAATATAAACCTTTATATGTTTGAAAACGTAGCCTCTTCATCTGTTGGGTTCATCTTTATTTGATTGTAACCAGAATAAGCATCCAAAAAACTGAGCATTTGATGTCCGGACGTAGCGTCCACCAATTGATCGATTCGAGGAAGAGAAAAACTATCCTTTAGGCGGGGCTTTATTAAGGTCGTGTAATCATATCCTCCATGTTCCATTTGTTTTTTAACCATGACAACATTTGTTAGCCATATTGGGTAATGCACTTCTCATTATGAACCGCTTCATGAGCTTGTTAACTTCTTGTTCAATAGCGAAGATGATCGAGCAAAACTCCTTCTTTTGGATGAATTGGTTTGAATGTTGGATTAATTTTGAGGAGTCTTGATTACATTGTCGACTGCATATCGCCGGACTCCAAGCAAATATGTCTTGATTGCAAGAAATCAGTATACTTTCCCTTGTTCTTCGAGTAAAGATCCCACTTGCACCGCTCGTAATGGTTGGTCATCCGATAATGAGTAAATCTTCTACGTGGGAAGCTTTTGAGGTACTCTTTCATCTCGAAAGTTAAAATCTTCGATGTGAAGGTGATGGAAGGGCTGAGCTTGTCCGAGATAACATGATTGCCGCCTGCTGATTTCCACAAACCACCCCAACTCCACCGGGGTAGGAAATTTTATCTTCGATCAAGTGATAAGCGAAAATTGATTGGAGGGCCTCAAGATTGCATTATATGCACTGACTTGACCACCATGAATTATATTAAATGAGTCACTTGTCGAGGGAATTCTCCGAAGGTAACAGGAAGAGTGATTGTCCCTTCTGTGATTATCAAACCAAATGTTAAGAAAAGTTGAGTAAAATAAGACATCGACAGAACTCCCATTGTCGATCAAAATTATTTTAACGTTATAACAAAGATCACCGATCCCGTACAAGTGGATCTTGATGGGATATGGACTCCTTCTAAGTCATTGAAAGTGATGGAATGATCAATGAGACTTCTTCATCTCTACTCTTTGGCGAACGAGAACTTGATTAGGTAGTATCGGTCCTCCTGCGATTGTTTCAATTTCTCCAATTATTTGATGATTATTTGGTTGTTCCTGTGATGATTGTCCTGGTTGCCCCCCAAACGGAGGTGTGTTTGTTTGAGGTGGTCGATTCTTCACAAACCGACGTAGATATCCTTGTTGAATGAGTCTCTCAATTTCTTCCTTGAGTTGTATGCATGCTTCAGTAGTATGTCCACGGCTTCGATGAAAGTGACAATATTGCTCCTGATTTCCTGAATTCGGTTTCAATGGATGCGGCCACTTGATATTTTCTTCATTGGGAATAGCCATCGAGGAGGTTAACAATGTGTTCGGTGTGTATGTCTTTTCCGGTCAAGATTCACGTTGTTGATATGGGGGTCGTGGAGGGAGATCACGACTACCTTGTCGCTTCTTTTGATGGGCATGTTGGTCCGCATTTCCTGGGGTGCTTTTGCGTTTCCCTGCATATTGTTCAAATTGTTTGCGATGGGCATTAATAGCTTCATCGGCGGAGATTTGTGCTTCTATGAACTGATATGCGTGTCCCGCATTAATGACGAATAAAGGCTGACGAGTCCTCCAAGGAAAACTCCTCTTAATAGTTCTACACCCTGTGTATTTACAGCTTCTAAGGAGAACCTCTGAAAGTATTCTTTAAGTGATTCACCCTCGTTCTGTCGAATACCGGAAAGATGGGAGGAATCTTTAATGATTCTCCGGTTTGCAATGAACTATTCCACAAAGAACCTGGCTAGTTCGTTAAAGGTATGGATGGATCCCTTGGAAGAGAGAACTGCGCGAAGCTTGCTTTGAGGGTAACGGAAAGACGACAAAGCAAAGGTGTCGAGCTCGCTGGATATGCATGATACCCAGAATGGTCGATGTGTTCGTGGGTCGGTTGCCCCATCATAGGAATCAATGCTGAAGCTTGAAACCTACGGAATTGGATGTTGAAGAATGGCTTCAAAGGTGAGGACTCATAACCGCTGGGTGAAGATGATTTCTGCCTTGAAGGTGAAATTCATCTTGTATTAAGCCGTCTACGAATGTCATGACGAGCGGATTAACAAGATGAGCATGTGAAGCTATCAACAACGATCGGGATTAGTAACCGCTGAGTCGCGATGGATGAGTGGAACTAAGTTGAGACAAGCATTTGCCATGCGGAGGAACCTGCTGGGATTAGCTTTGACCTCCTCCCGCAACCCTCTTGGGGAGATATGTTTGCCGTAGTGGCGTTGTAGTCCTTGTAAAAGCATCATCTTATTTTGAGACTCTCCATTTGACTGACACGATCTTCCAAAGAGATTCCTTCACCGACATGATCACGCCTATCGTGGGAAGTGAGGCGAAAGTTAGGCCCTTGGTTCAAGGATTGGTTTCAGAGTGACGGAGTTGGAGCGGAGGCTCTACAGTTACCTATTGGCCATGACGCGGTTTTCACAAAATTATGATTGAGGGTTCTCTTCCCACGACGGTGCCAAACCGCTGCGGTTAGAAAATCGTGGTAGAGTGAAAGTTTACTTAGCCTTGTCGATTAGTCCAAAGACACAATGTAATTAAAGAGCAGAGACACCCGAATTTTAATGTGGAAAATCTCGAAAAGAGGGGAAAAATCACAGGGCCTGGCCCAGTAAAAAGCTTCCACTATGTATCTGTTTCAGAGTACAAAGTCTTCCTGATAATGGGATTACAGAATTGCATATGAGAGAGAATAACCTGTAACAATGATCGTTATAATTACTCGATGGTGGAGATGGTAACTTCGGTGAAAATATGGGTACAATTAGTGACACTGGTAGGTGGCTGGTGATGAGTGAGGATCTGCTTGGGGCGATCTTGTTTGGAGGACCTTCAAGCTTGAGCCTCTCTTCCTCCTCACTTGGCTTTTCCTCTTCTTCCTTTCTGCTCCTTCTCTCTTTACTCTTCACTTTTCAGCTCCTCTTCTTCTTCACTCCTCTTCTTCTTCACTTGTCAGCCCTCTTCTTCACTGCTTCATTCCTCTTCTTCACTTGGCCCTCTCATGTGAGGAATGAAGCTATTTATAGATGGGAGGGGCATTCTTGTAAATTCATGTAAAGCAACCACTCGACCCAGATGATTCCTTGATCATTTGATGTATTTTGAGCATTTGGATGCCCAAATGAAGTCGAATTATGAGATCTTAGCCTCGTTAGATCCGCGTCGAGACGCCGATTTGACTATAAACACTTCATATTTGAGAGTTGTTTTGGGATTTAATTGATGTCCCAAAGATTCCAACGATATTTCAAGTCATCTTTCGATTTTGACTCAAAATCATATCGCTTTCGACATCAAGATTTATTCTTTGACTAGTGGTATTTTGAGAGCCATATCAGTAGAATAAATAAATAAAGATAATAAAGTTAGAAAAAGTAGATTTTTTTTTTTAATTTAAGAATATTTACATGCATACCACACAATTTCCTGTGCATTTACATATATAATACTTAAAATTTGATATTTATATTTCTAATATTTCATCTATGTATTAAAAGATATATTTATTTAAAAAAAATGTAATAATAATATTATTTTTGATGTAATATTAAAAATTTGAACTTGTTTGATAATGATTAAAAAGTAATAGTTTAAGAAAGAAAGAAAATTGTGTCATCATATTCTAACACAATGTTACTTTGAAATTAATATTGAATATGAGAGATTGAATTGTATTAATCTCATCGCAGATCCAACAATTTATAAATCAACCTTAATATAATTTAAGCTAAGATATTCTGATAATTTTTATTTAAAAAAAGATGTCAGAGTGGTTGCCACAAAATACTTATTGAGTGCAGTGTTCAGCAGATATTATTGACTAGAAAAATAGAGGAAAAAAAAATACTTCAATCGAATGAAGAAAACGCATTTGATCAATTAAAACAAAGGTACAAATTTGCTCAATGTTGAACACAAATCTCACTCTTACAAGCTTAATGATTTCAAATGAAGCAAACAAAATGCAAATCATAAATTTAAAAATGATAAAAGAGAAAAGAAGATGAACAAGCTTTGATTCTGTTAATGTGAAGCTATTTTGGTATGGATCCAACGCAAGTAGAGCCAATGATGCTCCTGATTTGCAGCATTGACCTTATTCGAAACGTGGGATTTCACCAACTGCATTTAATTTCTCTGTCATAGGGCCAACCAAATTCTTCCAAGAGAGCCAGCAGGACGCCATTCGACCAACCGAAGCCAGTCTGCAGCATCAAAAAAAACCGATAACCAGTTTCGATTAGAACAAATCGGTCCACAACAGAAGACTAAGTCTGTGATTATAATGATGAAAATATGGCAATGCAAGCAGACAAATTATACAAAATGTAAATAGAGGGAAGATGAAGTTGAAGGCATCTTCTATTTGAAACTAGTCTGGGGTTTGAATCTCATTTAAATCATATCTAACGTTGTGAATATGAACAACTATAATAATACCTGAGGTTTATATTCACCGCCACCTCCAACCTTTCCACAGCCAACTACATCATATTTCTCATGCATTGCACCAGTGGTGTTATAAGCAGCATAATTTGTTCTGATCCATCTTACAGCAATATCCTCAGCCAATGCCCAGGCCCTGCTGAACCAGAATTAGACAATCCTTCAATGATCAAGTGTTGCAAAGGAGCCCAACCATTGGGGAAATCCCTGTTCAAACAAAACATCAATGATTATATGTTCGATGAGAGACAGCATGGAATCCAGCTTGAGCACGATAACTTACCACTGTTGCCCAGTGTTTGATACTGAAGTTGCAATTCCAGCAGGTCGAATAAGACCAGAGTTCTGGAAGCTCTCAAGAATTCTTTCCACCATAGTGCTGTCTTCACCTAAACCTGATATAATTCTTTCTTTGATCAAGAACAAGTATTTATAGATGGAAAATTTGTGGAACTGTTTCAAAGATGATTTTGTTTTTTTAATAATCAAAATGCTAACTTCATAAGAGGTTCAAATTACTGGCATCACTGCATTTATCGTTATGCGAAAAGATTATTCATAAAACTCTCAAAGAAATGGATTGATGGACGTCCATACTTAAATATACTATGCTTACGAAAGATCTAGTTGTATACGGGGGACAATGGTAAGAATATCCACATCAATTAAAAAATTGCCCAAACTTTGATGCTTGCTCTGCCTGTACAAAGTACTCTTGTAGAATAGGACTGCTTTGAAGCTCTAAGGGATGGCTCCATTTGATGGTAGAGAAGGTTAATTCAAGCAGTTATGTACCAGGAAAGTGGTGCATTGGAAGTCAACGATCAGCAGGTAATACCTCATATATGGGAATTGCTTTTCTGGTTGTGCATTTCATTCCAAGGTTGTAGAAACAAATCTAAACTCAAAATAGTTTGAAAAGTGCACAGAATTGAAGTCAAGTTCAAATCAATTCAATTCAATTTCTGAGTTGATGTTGAGCTCAAACCCAGATTCAAAATTGATTTCAAGTTTTCCCAGACTCACTTGAATTTGATTCGGATTTTTGAATATAGTTCAAGTTGATATGTAGGTATGTAGATAAGTATGTACAACTAATTATCATCATATGTATGTATCTCAGAACTTTGACCGGGACAATGAACCCTTTCAAACGACTACACAAAAGATCCACGAAATAACAATTGCTGCTGTCCTAAAGTTTGCAATGTAAAATCTGAAAAACCTTTAGTATTTAACCTTGCAGAATAGATTAATGCAAGATCATTTAAATGCAGCAAAATATTGTAGAAAAACTGCACTTATACCATCTCAATGAACTCCAAAATTAAAAGCATTTAAAATTTCTTTTTTATCCCATCAAACGAATTCACGGCCATATGGAGAAGACATGGAATGTCAAACCTGAGTTATGCCTCCAATTCCACACGGGTATGAAGTTTGATGCAAATATCCTATTATTTTGATTCCTAGCTTCGAATTGATGAACAACCTGACCATTAGAATAATCGCAATTACTATCTATTACATATCTAAAGCATAATTCTAAATCTGAAAAACCAGGTTTGATAGAGCACCTCACAATCGCTAGATCTAAGCCAGTAGTCAAGCCACTGGTTCGTATCTGCATCCCAGAAGATCGATCTCATTGCAAACTGCCGTGCTTTCGAAGCCCTCAAAAATTTTTCAGAGGTTCGGATATCCCCAAGTTGTTGCGCAAAGAATGTTATGTCAAGCTCCACCTGTTGCAGAAAGTTGCAGTACATAATCAAATACACTGACCTGATGTTGTGCATAATAATTGTTGATATCTTTTCCTAGAATTTTAGCATGGTGTCATTAGCCAAACTACTAACATCAGATTATATCCTTTCCAAAATATTTTGCAATCAGAATAATGATCAATACTGAAGGTGTATGTACAAAATTTTATAGCCTAGAGGTTGGCCTTCATCAATGACTCAATGGTTAAGTTGGCCTAGATAACTAACAGTTAAAAGGAGGAACACTTTACGTTGTAATTTATACAAAGAGGTATGAAAAGTAGTTAATGGTGGTTATTCCTAGAAATCGTATTTCAAAAGTTTTTTATTTCAGATCAGATTGTTCGTCACTTACCATCACAATAAATTAAAATTAGAACAATGATAGCAAAATTACAGAAATAATTGATAATCAGATATCCAAGGAGTTTTCTGGACAATACCTTATACAAGTAAGTGTTCAAGTCAACAGGGAGGATCGATGTTGTTGATAAAGTGCTAAAGTTAAATATGTCGCTGCAACAAAAATATATTGAGGTTACAAAAGAAAATATGCACCAAGTTAGGCGTGAAATTTTAAAGTAACTTTTTCAAAAGGACTGTAATACAACGTGTTATTTGACATATAATATATCAATTTGTACACATGGGCATATGTAGATGCATTTATGCACATTTTTGAAAGTGACACTGACAAATATTCTTGTTTTCACAATGACATCTTCAATTTGTAATGTAATGGACACAATCAGCTCAAACATGTAAAATCGTCTAGCCTGTAGGAGAGCTTGATAGTCTTTACGCAAAATTATTTGTCAACTCAAGCAAAACATGATAAGTGAAATAACATGTAAGACAATAATGCATTCTTTCTGAGAAAACAAAATCAGAAGTTAAGAAGTGAAACCTCATCCAACGAGAGCTGAAGTCCCATCCAGTCTCTGCAGTTGAAGCAACTTGTCGATAGAAAGCTTCTTTATCCGACTCATTCAGAAGCTCGGAAGCAGACTCCATATCCTGCATTAAAAATATCATTTTAAGAATCACTCAGAACAGGTAGAGAGACTCTGTTGTATTTTAGTTGTGATTAATAGAGTAGAGAGTCATATCATACAATCGTTGCGCTTTCTGGTCTGGGTTTATTCCACATAGCATAATAGCGGCTCAAAGAATGTTCATTTCCTTGAAGATCTAGGATCATCACCTTATGAAATCCTAAAATATCACATTTTAAACATCTCAAGGTTTCTTATGGCTAAGTACAGAACACAAATTTCTGAGAATGGACATAATGACAAGCCATCAAGTGAAAAATATTCTGGAAGGAACTACAATAATAAAAATTCATTGTGATACCTGAATTCCAAAAGTTATACTCTTTTATTAGAGAAGGAAGGGACTTCTTAACAAATTCCAAATCACCAGTCCTACTGTATATTTCCATTACCATTGAACTCAATAGTGGAGGTTGGCTGCAAAAGATAATGATACATAAACATCAGTTATAATATCTAAAACATTATTATTGTATGCTAATTATTTTATTTAATGGCTGTTCAAATGATAAAATATTTGAATTTAAATATATTTGCTCGATATTTAATCACTTTAATTCACGTCTGGGTATTTATAGAACAAATAATAATTTAACCTTTTTTTTTTATCATCCTTTGCTATATAACAAAATTGGAAAGTATTTAATTAATGTACATGCGTACTATTTCTGACATGTGACAACAGGAATTAAATGATATGTTTTAAATTGAAATTTTGATTAATAATATCTTAAATAATGAATCAACATTATTCAATACTGCAACATGCCACGTGTCACCAACATTTATTAGATAATAAATTTGTAATTTAAATTTTCTTTAATGGTAGTTTAAGTATAAATAAATGAAAGCTAAAAAAAGAAATATTTATAATGAAAAATATATATATTATAATACTAATAACTAATATAACATTTATTAAAGTAAAAATTAACAACTACACAATCATCTTACTTTACCCCCAAAAGACTGTGCATAGACATTCAAAAAAATTGCTTAACACTGTAAAGCATCATTCAAAGAAACGTGAAGAAAAATGAAACATAAGCTAGGATCCATTCTCAGTACTCCACCTGCGATTAGCATAGTATGTCCTTGCACCATTTAGCACGTGACCATAAGAATCTACTATCCATATAAGGTTGTTGACAATTGCTTTTGCTGTGTCATACATTTTGCTTACCAGCAATCCCCTGTTTTGCATCAAAAGAGCTATTAGAAATTCTGTATGCTCCGAAGGCTTGCCTGGATTTAACCAACCTTATTCCATATTAATTTCAATGAAGAAGAACCAAACCTGATAATCCAATAAGAATCCCAATAATACACCTCCCTGAACCTCGACCCTGGAATGATTACCGTATCCGGTAACGGAAGCAGAGTGTGCCTGTCCGGATGGTACTTAACATCATCGGAAACTCTCCTGCTCAGATTCTTCCATAATGAATGCACTTCGAGAGCCCAAGCCCTAACTTCAGGATTCACCACTTTGGGCAAAAACCCCTCCGGCACAGGAACGAAGTCCTCGGGCTCCGTGTACAACAAGTCGTCGCCAGCGTCCCCGAAAAAGGCTTCCAAGAACATATGAAGGAAGTTTGCAGGGATGATTCCGTTAACCCTAGGGAGTTTCAAGAAGGCGGCCTCCGTCAAGCCGAGGCCTTTCTTGAGTGGGAGGTCAACGTAGAGCTTGGGGTCGAAGGATTTGGGGCCTAGGGTTTTGAGGGCTTCGGATTGGAGGCGTTGGAGGAAGGAGACGAGAGGGGTGGAAGAATACGTTGGACCGCTGTCGGTGCAGCCGGTGGCGGTGGTTTTGCAGGTGGAGATTGACATGATGATGAGAGAAGTGAAGAGAAACGTGGGGAAATGGAACGAAAGACTCGAGTGAGAGGGCATTTTAGGAAGATGATGTTTTGTAACGACCATCGGCTTTACCGGCTTGGAGTATAAGATTTGATGTTCGCTTTATTGGTGCTTCGTGTATATATATATATATAGATAGAGAAGTTTGTGGTCTGGCGGGAAAGCTGGATTCTAGTGACCGGCCCGCAGGATTTGACCTAATAAACCTTCAAAACTTTTGGTTGAATATGAAAGGTTCTTTTTAAAATTTTAACTTTTTTGTAAATGACTGACCAAGCTCGATAATAAAATAAAGGGGTTTTTACATACATACCACTCAAAACAATCTATTTTACTCATTTAACATGTGAAACTTTATTATTACTTATATACCACAAAAAATAAAGGTAATCTTTTTAAAATTTTAACTTTTATTCAAGTAATGTCTCGATAATAAAAAATAAAATAAATAAAATAAAAAGTAAAGCCTAAATTCATCTCTTAATAAATTAATTTATAAAATATTTGATTAAGTTCCTTTGAGATAAGAGCGACTCTGAAAAAGATATTTTAAGGAGAATCTTAAAAAAAATATTCGATATAAACTTTTGATATTATATATCTTTTATTAGACTTCATGTAGTTCAAATAGTTAGTAAATGTAAAAGAATATGAGCACCTTAAATAATACAAAGATACCAGAGTCTTATTTCAATGAGAATTGCATGACAATTATTAAAATTAAGCTGGTTTACTATGATTTAGATGATAATATTAGTGTGTCCAGCCAAAACTAAGATGTACTTTTAAATTTATTGAGAAAATTAGCTAACTAATTAAGTTAGAAATTTTTGTGAGAGGTCTCCATATGAATAAACCTAGGGATCAGAATTCACGATTATTATTTTTATGGATATTGATTTAAATTAAGTAAAGAGTGGATTTAATTTAAATCCAATCGAAGTGGTGTCACCTTTTTCTCAAGTGAATACGTACTTTGTTTTTCTCACACAACCTACCTACATCTCGTTGATAAATTCAGTGCCAAAAATTGATTAGGGTGTGGATTTCGGCATGAAATACAAGACATTGTTACAGTTATCTCTAACTTATGACCCATCATCATAGTATTTATCCACAAATGTGTCTATTGCCCATCTCTCAGTTTTGAATAGACACCCTAAACTATTGATAGTGGCTAGTCAACCAAAAGGTGAGAAGCTCAAAGTAAAATATGTGGTATAAAGAGAAAATAAAATTCTAAACTTCGATTATATTAAAATCAACATAGTTATAACCTAATCCTTAGAAGGGGAGTTTAGATCCTGAAGAAATAAAAAAAAATTTCATGAAAATTTGTATATGAGCATTGATATAATAAATGAAAATGGAAGAGAAGGAACTCAAGCAAAAGTGTAGAGAAATGACTTATTTATTTCCAAGGCTCCTTACTATTGAAATCTCTTATATTGGCTTTTCCAAAGAACTTGAAGAAGCCTGTACAATTTTTCTCTTAAGACCCTCCGAAAACTTGAGAAAAAAGCTAATGGATGGTTGGAGAAGTCCCAAAATTAGTTCTCGTTTTTTTTCTTATATAAGGATTCATTATAAGCTCTTAAATATATTAGAAATCTTTGGGAATTTAAGAAAAATCATACTAGGCACCAGGATCGAGAGCGTAAGTGTCAAGCTCTCTATCTATGCACAATTTTTTGCTTTTTAGTTTGACACTTTCAAAATTGGGTGCCTAGGTACCAATCTCTATGTCTTGCACTCCTGTTGAAATTGAGTCTAACACATAGGTATAGATTTCTCTACTTGGTTTTTACAGATGGGCGCCTAGTGATGATGCTTATGTATCAACCTAAGTGCTTAAGCGCCAAGCACAAATTTAGCCTTGGATTGCAAGGTTTGCTACTAATTTTGCTATACATAATTCTCTACATTATTTTTGCGCATTAATAACTAGATTTTGCATTAACCATGCAAATCTACAAAATTCAGTATTAAAATCATGAGTACTATGAAATTCTTAAATTCATGCAACATGTTTATCAAATGCATATTCAAATGTAAGAAAAATTTCATAACTTAACGACTATCAGAACTCATCCCTAGTTAGTCCCCAACTGACATTTCATTGGTCACCTTTGTTGATGGCACTACTTGTCTCTATTTGATATGTCTAATCTCCCAATGGCTAGACTTCTATAGAGTTCTTATTTAGGATAGCATGTTGATCACATTTCTTATTTAAATGATCAAATATATCATTAAGGAATAATATATCATCTCAAGAGATGAAAATATCATTTTAAAATAGATCTAATTACTTGATAAAGACTTATAAAACTAATGGATCTACATGTACTGGAGATTCTTACCCTGAACTATATAAATAAAGTAGAATAGAATTTATTTCATATAAAGTTCTCAGTTCCCTATAATGCTAAGCCCCTATAGTTAATTATAATTAGAGAGAGTGAAACTGTCTTAAGAAGACTCTCGATTAATAAAATTAGCTCTTTATCTTTATAGTTTTCAAGTTTAATTTCAAAATAGTTGAATATGGAAATCAAATGAGATAGATCAAAGAGAACAATTCTTTTTTGAATGCCAAACTAGAATAAGTAGAAAATGCTTTAAAACTTGAAACCTAGTAGGTACTTCAACGTATTATATGATTGAGCTTTATAAATTTGAAAGAGAAATTTATTTTTGTTATGATTTAATATTTTATTATAATGCTAGTGCTTACATTCTAATAACACAAGATTATAGAAAAGTCTAAGATGAGAAGACTTATTCTCATAGAAAAAGTGAATTAAGTTGTTTTAATTTTATATCTAAAGGTGCCTATGATATAAACCAAAAGCTTGACCTAGATTAAAAGAGGAGAATTGGAACGTATTGCTTCTTTTTCACCTAATAATGTTAACATATCCCAACTCTTCTAGACTTATAACTCATTGGTAGGGTTGCCAACTAACATCTCCTACGTTTTAAAATTATAAGTTCAGTCTTATGAAATATAAGATGATTTTGGTTGTTATTAATTAAGAAATAGACTAAAAATCTAAACTCACTCCCTAAACTTAGAATCATAAATTGTATAGTATGTTTGTGACTAGTGCAATCTTTTTAGATTTTTATATATTTTTAGACACTTGATTTTACTTTAAAGCTTTGGGTATGCAAATCAAGCCTATAGTAAGATATAATTAGAAAATGGTTATGAAATAAATTAAAAGATAAGGCAAACTTTTCCATGAAGAGTGGCAATCATCAAAGGTCGGATGTCCCCTTATATACAATGGGAGAAAGACCAATTTTAAGAAGTATTGAAGAAATATGCAATTATGATTTACAAATTGTAAGAGTTTATAGTTATTTTTATTGTTCATTCCTAAGATTTTAATTATGTGAGGTTATGAGTTATTTATTTTTATGTGTGAGTTGCTTAATTAAGTTGGGTAGAAAAATAATTGTACTCTAAGAGTTTAATGTATAAACCAAGCTTTTATATCACATCTCAAAGTCATAGAAAGAAATCTATAAATAGTACACACCCAAGATAAATACAAAAAGCAAATCAAATTAATATAAAGAATGGCTAATGCAGCCCGATTTCGTTATACGCTCCAAAAGAAAGAGAAAAATGGGCAGTCAAGCTCTACCCTTATACAGCCAGGCCTAGAACTCAAAGTTTTGATTTATGGGATTCTTCATTCAATTTCTTTTTTAGGATCATCGCCTTCTTTCGGGGCCTCTTTAGGCTTCACAGAAGACCATTGTCTTATACAGTTCACTCCAAGTAATCTTAATCCCCAAAGACCCTAACTTAATTCTAGTATTAAATTATATTTTTAAAATTCAAATAAATCTAACTATAACTTGCAAAATAGAGATCAGTAAAACATGAATACACCCAAGCAAATTATATTTCAAACATACGGGCATGACACCATTGGTATCAAGCCCACCCATTATAATAGGCTATGCTTGGGGACTTAAGCAAATAACACCTATAAATATTAATTTTAATTTCATTGCAACAATCGTTTTATAAAGCACAACCCCTTGCATAAAATAATAATAGTCAAATAAATAATGCCCTATCATCTAATCTACGATCAAACAATCCTAGCATATAATCTAAACTAATAAACCATAAAATAATGAATTAATACATCACAATTAAATCACCACTCTAACCTAAATTTAGAGTTAGTGACTTATAAGTCTAATGTGTGTAATAAGGCTAGTATGGTGAAACTGCACCAAGTGTTTAAAGTTTAAGTCTTGATTCAATTTAGAATTTAATTTGATTTACCATTGGGTGGTTTTAATTTAATTATTTAAATGATTTTAAAATGAATGTTAAGTTTAATTAATAATAATTGAGTTTAATTATATGTGATCATGTAATTAATCATCTCTATTTAAGTTCAAATAGTTTAATGACTCATATTTAAAGCTATTTTATTTATTAGATGGTTTCAATGTGATTCACTATTTTTCTAATTCTTTTATTACTTAAGGATTGATTATTAATTTTTAATTTTCATTTACTCTTAAGCTCTAATTATTAACCACAAGTTAGTATGAATTATTTAAGGAAAAGACCATTAGAATTGAATGATACCCCTAATAGTGCTTCTTGAAAGTTTCATCATGGTTAAACTTATATTTTGTGATTAATTTTATTAATTAAAGTTACTAATTCCTTAATAAGTATCTAATCCTTTTATAAACTTTAGAGTTTCTATTCTTACAATGTTTTCCTTTTAAAATTGAATCCAAAATAAGATTTAATTATAATTCATGGTTGAATATTTAATTTATTGGATTTATTTGAATGTTTTCAAATTTTCTTTAATGAAATTAATTAATTTAGATTAATTTAAGTTTAGATTTAAGGATTTCATATTATAATTAAGATCAATGAGTTTAGTTAGTTTATTTTAAGTGATCCTCTATTAATATGGATATTTTAAATCAATTTATGTTATTTTAATGATTTCTTTATTTAAAATTAATTTTTTACATTAAATCTTGGAAGGATTGAAAATTGATAACTCTTAATCCAATTACCCAAATGCCTTGAAAATTTTATGAGACGTGAACATTAATGTAGCGAACCTACTATAAAATTTTCAAGTTAAATAAGAATATTTTATTTTTAATGAAAGATAAATTACTTTTAAAATATAGAATAAAATCTAAACTTTTAAGTTTGTTGAATTCTTCTCTAGATGTTAAAATCTAGAGAAATGTCATTTATATTTGTTTGACCAAGTGGTTAGTTTCCAATGAATTTTTTAAGTTCTAACTTAATTAATCAAATTAATTAAAATGTAATCTTTCATTAGATCTTAAGTTGAGTGATTTTATGATTTAGTCAAATATAGATGGAGTAATTAATTTTTCCAATGCCTATGATGTTAATAATGATGGTTTGAATCATTTGGTGCATTTTTATAGTTTACATAATTTTATACTAATTACTTGTTTAAATTGCCTATTATGTTCTAAAAATCACAATTCTTAATACAAAGCTTTGATTGAATTGAAACTTTCATGATAGTAGTTATTGGCACTAAGTTTTTATTCTACAAATTTCAACTAATTTGACTTTGTATTTTAGAAGTAATTAAAAATAATTTTTAAAATAAAATTCAAATTAATTCTAAATGGATTGGTAAAATTTAAGGCTTTTAGGCTATTAGATTACTCTATAAAATATGCATATAGGTAAGAGTTATTTGTATTTTTGATTTAATGATTGATTTCCTTTGTTTGAATTTTAGCTTAATTTAGATAATTAATTATGATTTAATTAAATTCTAAGTTAATAATTTTATTTGTTTGGGTGATCCATAAGGTTTAATAAACATTCTTAAATTTCTTGTTAATTATTAAAATAGTTTGAGTCATTCAGATGAGTTTTAATAGTTTGTATAATTGTTAATTAATTAATTACTCAAAATTACTCAAGATTCTTCAAAATTTAATAATTTTTAGTACAATTATCCTTTTGAGTTATAATTTCTATGGTAGGTAGAGAATAACTCTAAGTTTGAACCTTAAAAAATTTAACCTGATTAATCTAATATTTTGGAAGAAATTAAAAATTTTGATTTTCCATCAAACTCAATTTTTTTTCAAAAATACCTAACAAAAATTGAGGCTTTTTGGTTCATTGGATTATTCTTTGAATGTTGAATTCATATAGTGGTTAATAATATTTTCGTCTTAGCATTTTATTTTTTATAATTTTATGAAAAATTGTACATTTTTTATAATTTTTTAACCCCCAAAATTCTTATTTTCTTATTTAACTCAGTCAGCACTAACAATGCAGTCCTTTCCATATTTTGCAAAGAGATTGAGCATCATCACTCTCATGTGGAATAGCAGCAAAGAAGTGGCTTTAACTAGGACCATCTGATCAAAGATCGAATAGCCTAGATTAACTATGAGTTAAAAGTATTAAACCTAGCTTCTATTGTCCAACCAAATCATAGTTTTTCGTTCCAAATAAAAGAAACTTACAATCAAAATTTTGTCTCTCCCTTCTCTGACGAGGACCGAGAGCTATCCATGCTTAGGGGGAAAAATTTGGTGATCTATGCAACGATTACAAAATGATCAATAAATAAAATGTAAGGCATCTATACAGCTAGATCCAAGCAAGGTGCACACTCATTTCATAAATCATGAAATCCTAGAGGTTCAGCTAAGTGTTTAGAATTTATCTAACCAAAGTCAATTTTCAGTGGCATCGACACATTGACAAACTTCTCTGAGTTGGTTTGAACCTCTAATGAAGAAAGCTCGAGTGGCTTCCTCACCAATTGCCTTGGATACTTCTTTGTCACTGCTTGCCACTATGTTGGGTAAATTTCTAGCTTGCCAGAGTCAAGGCATTCGGGTAAGAGCTCGATTTCACTCCTCTTCTCACCTAAAACATGTTAGCAATGCAAAACCTCACTAAAGTGGTTATTTTTTATCATTTTGTATTGTGGTGTTTTATTTTAGATGTCGAGTGGATATCACCCAGATTTTAGGGGAGTACTTATTGAAGTGATCAAGTACAATATTAAGGTATGATGTACTATCTCAAAAAATGAAAACATCACACTACAATGGACCTAATCACCTAATAAAGACTCTAAGGTAGATGGGTCTTCATATGTACCAGAGATCTTTCTCTTACTTTACATGAAAAAGTAAAATAAGATTTATTTTATGATGGGTTCTTTAGTTCCCTATGAAAGCAAGCTTCCATAGTTAATTACATCCTAAGAAGTTGGATTTCTTAAGAAAACTCTCGATTAAAGTAGTAAAATCATATGTCCAAAGATTTCAAGGTTAGACTATCAACAAATTGATATTTTTGGAAAATCAAGTGAGAAAGTTCAAGTGGAAATACTTATTTTGGAATCCAAAGGAAGATGAGGAGGGAGCACTCATGATACTAGGAAGCCTAGTGAGCACTCTCATCTATCCTATGGTGAGGCTTTATATGTTTGAAAGAGAAGATTTATTTAATTTAGAATAGAATTTTATTAGAATGCTTGGGCTAACAATCCATCAACACGAGATTGTGAAAATGCTTAAGAGGTTGGGATTTATGCTTGTAGCCCAAAGGGAACAAGCAACCTTAGATCCTGAATCCAATGAGCTTTAGCACAAGCTAGAAGCACAACCAAAATCTAAGCAGAAGGGGGACATAAAGGTTTAGCTCCATAAAAGAGGATAAATCGACCAACTCTTCTGGACTTACAACCACCAGCTAACACTTCCTACGATTCAAAACTATGTATGATGGTCTTATGTAATTGCAAGATAGCTAGGCTTGTTATTTAATTTGTAAATGAAACTAGAGTTTTAAACTCACTCCCTAACATACTAAACCATGACTGGCATGAGTATATGACATAGTCTAAATACAAAATTTTATAAATTTTTAAATCATTTTGACACATTATTTTGGACAAAGACTTTGAGACAATTATACCTAAATGCATGATGAAATTGAGTTATTGTTCAAATCAGAGAGAGAGAGAAAAAAAAAATGAATACTCCACCATGAGGGGATAATCTCACAGGTCAAGCATTCCCTAAAGTGTAAGAATGGAGACCCTCCATATTCAAGAGTGGCATAAAATGATATGCATGATATTAGACATTCAACATTCAGCTAAGGAGTTGCTAAATCTTTTAATTATCTTGATTATATTCCAAAATTTAGAATGATGTTGAAAGTTATTTTAATTTTTTAATTATGAGTTATTAATTGAGATAAAAAATTAATTTTATCCTAAGAGCCTACTGCATCCAGGCAACACATTCAAACATCAAATTTAAGAAATTATAAAAAAGATGTAATTTCTATTACGCAATCTAAACATAATAATCAAACATTTAGATTATCATAAGAGAATAAGAGGTCGATGCAACCGGGTACCGCCATACACCCTGGAAAAGAAAAAATTAAGTAGCTGAGCTCTACCCTTATATAATCCAGATTACAAAAGAATATTATAATTTAGAATTAAATTAGATGCTATGAGAGTCTTTATTTTTCTTCTTTTATTTCTTCATTCTTCTTTTGATTTGATTGCGCTCTAAGGCTTCACAGGGCCTCTAAGACTATGCCTTCTAGCCACTACTCTTCCTAAACCCCATAGCACTAATCCTAATTCCTATTGCAAAAATTACATGTTTATGAAAAAAAGTAAAATTTAACTACACTTGCAAAACAGATGTTAGCTAAACATACATACATTCCCAAGTAGTTATATTTCATAATTTGGACTTAGCACCCTGTACATAGGTAACCAAACCCACCTGTCCTAATCATGGATTATGATAAAGGGCGTGAGCAACCTGCGAGCAAAAGCATTTATATTTATTTTAATAGCACATTAGTATAATCCTCTATAGGAAATATCATTAGGATAATAACAGCCTAACATCCAGTCTACGAATCAAATCCTAGCATCCAGTCTAAAATATTATGTCATAAAATAAAACATAATATCATTATATACACCGTCCTAACTTAAAGCTAGAAGTGGTGACTTAGCATTCTAATATGTGTGCTTAGGCTTAATGTGGTATGTCTTAGCTAGGCTTTGGAATTTCAATTAGCTAAGATTTAGAATTATTTAAGTTATACATTTAGGGTAGTTTCATTTCAAGTTATTTAGAGGATTGGTGGATTTTAGTTTGAATTTATGTTTTATTACATTTGATGTTTACTTAGCATCTATTCATTGTAAAGAAAAGAAAAAGGCTTAACCTCTTTTATCCTTATCTTAAGTTATTTTCTAAAAGCATATTATTATAACTTGATTTCTTTTAGTGAATGGTTTATTAAGTGTTTTTATTATTCCTAAGTTTGGGTTTATCTTAAAGAATCATATTCAAAGTGAAAGACATCTTAAGATTAATGAAATTGAATTGACATCACATAGACGATGTTGCACCATTCCTTTTCACCATCAATAATCATGCATATGATTTAAGACTTAACGTGCATATACATGCAATTTATTTTTAGTACACTTAAATGATTATGAATGCATATATTTTAGTAGAAAAGAGGAATTTTCATTCTTTACTTAAATACACACACACATACATTAAAGATATGAGCAAGTATATGTCGTTGTTTAAACTAGGGAAGTGAGATAATCTAAGACCTCTTTGGGGCTACTTAAAGCCTCATATTCCCGGGATGTCCAGACTATATACTAGTTATTCTAAATATATATGAATGTACACACAACCATAGGAATGAAAACCATACAAAAATATTATATTTTAGTGAATCATTTACACATGTAAAGTAAAGTTATATCCAAATTCTAGTATAAGTACACATAGGAATGAAATTAAATAAGTATGTGCCCTTGTTAACTAGGAAGGTGAGGTAATCTAAGACCTCCTTGGGGCTACTTAAAACCTCATATTTCCGGGATGTCCAGACTATATACTTATTATCATTCAAACTCATTTAAACCCATACATGAATCTTAAAGATAAAATAATACTTTAACATGTTTAAGCTATAAGCACATGTAAATCCTACATAATATTCTTAACTAATTTCAATTTAACTCTTCATTTATAATTTGGAAAATAACTTTTAAATTTAGTGGTGATAATAGCCACATATATAATAGGATTAATCTAACACATGCAACTTTACATAAGTATATTCATTTGATTATTTAATTTGGAAGCATGAATGTATGATATCAAATGACATACAACATTTATGATGATTAAAAAGGAATAATTAAATAATTTCACATAATTCATTCAACTATATTAATTCCTAAGGACAATCAAGTTGAATAAAATCACTTAAGAAAAACTAAAGCTTCTTATGAACTTTGATTTTGGACTTGAATTATAAAACTCAAAGAGGAGAAATAATAAATTTGTTGTTTTTACCCCATCCCATGTTGATGATTTAATATGTTTAAGGAGAAATAATTAAGTTGATTTTATGAATTAGTTAAGTTGGAATCAATAAGCAATCTATTTAATTATCCTTTCTCATGCCTCTTTAACTTAATTAATCATTTAATTAAGAGCTTCCAATGATATGCAAATGAGAAATTATAATTGCAATGCACTTAGAGACCTAATTTAATGATTCTCATAATTAAGTATTAATTAAATTAAAGAATCTAATTAAGTACTTATATGATTTTTTTCAAACCCATGGGTTAATCATAATTTCCTTAATGGTCTTTATATTATTAAATACATAAAGAGGAACCCTCAAATTCAATTTAAGTTTTTTGAAGCAATTATCATTTTAATTTGATTTAATCCCATCATTAATTACTTAATTAATTCCTTAATTTAGTCATAATTTTAAGTAAACCTCTCATGGAAAGAGGCTTAAGCAAATGATCAAGAAAGAGGCCTTAATCATTCACCCTTCTCATCCCCACAATTAACCATGATTAATAATCATTAATAATTTAAAATTTACTATTTAATAATTTTAATAATCATTAAATTAATTAGGGAGGGTAATTAACATTAAAATTTTAAATTCTCCTAATTATCTAGCCAATAAATCTCAAAAAAAATATGGGAGGCAGAGGACATCCCATAGAATCAATACATTTAATTTAAGACTCATTAGCCAAGTAAATAGGGCTTAATTAAACTAATTAAGAAAAAAATCAAACTCTAATTAAGCTCTATTCACTATTCAAACAATAGGAAAATTATTTTTATTAAAATCTCCTTTGTTTATCCTTTACAAAATGGATTTATTCATATTTTAAAGATTTTTTTGCAATTAGTTATGAATTTTTAAAATTTAGAGTGATTTAAACATATTTTAAAGTCTAATTAATACCAAATCCTATAGGCGCCACGAGAGCTGACGTGGCGATGCTTTCCACATGGCGCAGTGAGATTAGTCACTTAAACCATCTGACGTGGCATGCTGAGTCAACGGCGGCTGACGCGCTTTCATCGCAGCCATCTGATCTCAAATCATACGGTGGAGATTAATCATGTGGTTCTCAATGGATTAAACCAAATAAAATGAGTAGATTAATTATGGTCATTCGCACTAATCATAAGGAACGGACAGCAGGTGATCATTCGTCCCCCGAGCGACGGAAGATGGACATTGTCCGCCCTCCTTTGCTCAATCCATGCTCACTAGAGCTCATGTGGCATTAAGATCGACTCCAAAACCTTCAAGGGATAGATCTAAGGAGATCCTACGATGGAAATCACATGAAATCAAGATTTCTTTCACAAAAAGACCAACAACCTAAGAGGATTTCTATGATTTTACTAGAATTTACCTCGCAAAATTCAAGACTGGCTATTTAATGATTGAGGTAGCTTCATCTTGAAGAGATAAAACTCTATTGAGAAGCTCACGAGTTGCCTCCCTGATGGTGGCTCTGTGGACCAAACGCCACTGAAAATATCACCGGAGTTGGTCTAAGTGTGGTCTCCGGAGCTCGAATCGATCGAGAATCAATTCATTTTGCCTCGCTAGAGCTTGGGGAAGGTGTGGGTGAAGTTAATTTGGACTTTGTAGAGTTTAAGTGGAGTTGGATGGAGTGGAGGCTTGATTTCACTCGGGTTCGATCTCGCCGGTGATAGGAAGCTTAGGGGAACTTGGGAAGGCTCTAAGGAAGTTCATCTCGACTCACTAAAGCTTTGTCTGTGGTTTGAATGAGATGGGGAGGAGTATACTCTTCTCCCCAATTGATCGAATGGTCCAAATCGATTCATCCTTTAGAGGGGCCTGCCACAGGCCTGAGATAAAGAGAGTGCGAGGTGGTATGCCTTGAGTGGCTAAGCGAGTAATGACAAAGGCTAAGGTGGAGTGTACCACCCCCTCCAAGAGTTCCAATGGGGGTGTCTTTAGGTTAGGTGAGCCATTCATGTCCAATTTTAGCTTAGGGTGGCTACTAAGGGTAGGAGAGTGAGTTTGAGCATCCAAATGGGGATTTTATCTCATTCGGAGGGCTTAACCCAATAGGCTCTAGGCTAAATTGGTTTTTAAATGGGTTGGATTTGATTAGGACTATCCCATGGTGACCCAAGGATGGATCATGCCAAGTTTGGTTGGGTTTGGAGTTGGTTTGGTTGGGTTTAGCTTAATTTGACCCATGTATGTTAAATTGGGTTCAATTGGTCTAGGTTGACTATTGGGTCAAATTGGGTCAAACCAAGAGCTGGGTCACGTTCAAATGATAATTTGAGATATTTAGGTTCAATTAGTTTGATTCAATCTAAAGTGGATTTGAATTTGGCTCATATGGATTTATGTGGTCAAATGATTTAAGTTGACCAATTTTGTCAATTTGACCAAATTGACTTGGGTTAGGGGTTATTTTAGGTTCAATTTATGATTTGAAGATGATTGTAGGTGTTGATTTCAATTAATTTGGATTTGAGAATGATTTAGATTAATTTGACCCTTTAGGTTAATTTGGGCTAAATGTGTCAATTAGGTTGACTTGGTCAAATTGGGTCTAACTAATGGATGAAAAATCCCTCTTTCTATGTAATAATGCATGCATTTATAATTCAATCAAAAATAAAATATTTAAATTCCAAATACACTTCTTTGCATTCATCATTCAAGTATGTTAACAATACTAATTGCATGTATAGGTATGCTTAAGATTCACTCATATGCATGATATACATGATGGAAAGAAATGAATGAATGTTTGTTATGTAATTGTAAATCCATTCTAATTAATCTTAAGATGCCTTTCTTATTGAATGAGTGTATTTAATATAAACCTAAACTTAGGATTAATTAAAACACATAATAAGCCATTCACTAAGGAGAAAAAGCTACTTAACTTACCTTAGAAATGACTTAAGGTAGGGATAAAAGAGAGATTCCCTCTCTTTCTTTTCTTTATAACACTTAGTTTCTAAGTGTAGGCTATATGAAACAAAAGAAAATACTAAATAAAATCTTCAAATCAATTAAATCATTTAAAGAGAAATCAACCCTTTATAAATTAAATCCCTCACACTTAGCAAATCATAACTCTAAAGCCTAGTTAGGACATACCACACAAGCCTTAACATATACACATTAGATTAAGTCATAATTTTTAGGTTTCTATTAGGATGGTGCATGGTTTGGTGTATATTTTGTTTTGTGATGTATTATTTTAGACTGAATGTTAGGGTATATGTGTGTAGTCTGGATGTTACACTGATATTAACCTAATCATATTTTTTGCAGGGGGTCGTGCTTAAGGGGCCGCTATAATAAAAATATAAATACTTTTATTGTGCAGGTTGCTTATACCTCTAAGCATGGCCCAAGTTTGATAGCTGGGCTTGGTTATCCAAGTGTGGGGTGCTAAGTCCAAATCATTCATATAACTGCTTGGGTTTTATGACATGTTTAGCTAACATTTATTTTGCAGGTGTAGCCAGATTTTCTTTCCTTATTTTTAATGTTATTTTGCATTAGGATTAGGATAAGTGATATGGGGGATTAGGATGAGCATTGGTTATAAGACCAAGTCTTATCCACCATGTGAAACCTTTGGAGCAAGCTACATCCCAATCAAGCTAAAAGGGAGAAAAAAATGGAGCAAATTAAAATGAAGAAATGAAAGGTGAAGAGTGAAGAATGGAGGATGAAGAATGAAGACCCCCATAACACTTATCATTTTATGATTATAATTATTCTTTCATTATATTGAGATGCATAAGGGTAGAGCTCGGCTACCCACATTTCTTTTTGGGTTATATGGCGGTACCTGACCGCATCGACCTCTTATTCTTTTGTGATAGCTTTATAGAATTGTTTGATGTTCTGTTTATTTTGTGCATTAGAAATAGCATATTTTTTCATAATTTCTTTATGATTAGTGATTGTTATGTGGCCTGGATGCGTTTAAGCTTTTAGGATAATAATAAATTTTATATCCCACTAACAACTCATAACTAAAATTTTAAAATAATTCATAACCTCATATGAAAGCCTAGGCATTAAATCAAGATAATAAAATATTTAGCAACCCCTTAGCTGGATGATTGTATGTTGAACATCATGCATAACCATCTTATTTCACTCTTGTTAAGAGAGGACTTCCATCTTTGCCAGATAAAATGGGCTTAACCTTTTAGAGCCTATGTGAAAGAACACCTTTTTCCCTCTTGATTTGGCCCATAATCAATTTCTTATGTATTTAGGCATACAAAATCCTATAGGTGTCAAAATAAAGAGTCCCAAATTAATAAAACTTGATAAAAATTTATATTAGATTAAGTCATTATCCATACCCCTCATGTTCTAGTCTCTTAGGGAGTAAGTTTAAGGACTTAGTTTATGTTCTAAATAAATAATAGCTTAACCATCTTGCAAAGCATATGACTTGACCACATGAATTTAAAGCGTAGGAGGAGTTAGCTAGCTGCCACTCCAGGCGATAATAAGTCTAGCAGTCTGGTGTTTTACTCTCTCTTGTGGAGGTAAACTATATACCCACTCTCGCCTTAGATTTAGATCGTGCTTTAGCACTCGCCAAAGCTCCCTAGATTTAGGATCTGAGGTTGCTATTTTCCTCTGCGGTCTGCAAGCATAAATCCTCACCTCTAGGTATTTTCACAATCTTATATTGTGGAATTATTAGTCCTAGATTTCTAATAAAATTTTAACTCAAATAAATAAATTTCTTCAATTTCAAATACATAAAGCCCAACCATAGAATAAATTGCAGTGCTCACTAGGTCTCATAATATCATGAGCACTCCCTACTCATCTCCTTTTGATTTCGATAATAACTCTCCCCTTTTGATCTATCCCACTTGATTTTTCTAAAATATAACTAATTTGTTGATAGTCCTATCTTTGAATTCTTTGGAGACAACAATCATCTACTTTAATCGAGAGTATTCTTAAAGAATTTACTTTTCTTAAGATGTAATTAACAATGGAGGCTTGCCTCTAAAGAAAACTTAATGAACTTGATTTAAATAAACTCTGCTTTACTTTTCCATGTAAAGTAGAGAAAAAATGTATGGTATATTCGAAGACCCATCATGCCTTAAGCCTTATTATGTGATTAGGTCTATTATAGGGTAGTGACTTCTATCTCTAGAAAGTATACTATTTCTCAATGTAGTACCCGATCACCTCAATAAGTACATCCTCAGATCTATGTGGTCTTCCCTCATATATACACACACAAACACATGAACCAAAAAAATAAACACCATAGATTTTTTTGGTGACTCCGCTTGGGATGGTTCCTCTCTCCATCTCTAATAGACGATTGTTATCTCCAAGCAATGATAGTGGACTTACTTTTTTATGTGAGTCTGAGACTATCTTTCCTTTCATTGGCACTTTGCTTATTTCATTCTTAAGCAAAGTTAGCCAACATCCTTTAGGTTTAAAGACCTTACTCCGTGTAGGTCTTGAAACCCCTATTGGGTTCCCCAATAGGTGAGAATAAAATTTATCAATGAAGGGAGAGATAATAAAAATTTAGAACCTCCTCACCACTAGCTTGGTGAGGCAAGGTTCATCATAAAATTTAAAGAAAATACCTTTCATAAAATGACACTTTCCAAAAGCACTTCTTTTTGAAAATAGCCATCTTCATTCTACATACTCAAATTTTTTGAATGAAGATTCTACTTTCAAATCATAAAATGAAATCAAAGATCCACTCAACATATTTCACATATGTTAGAGTTGATGCTTCCCTCTTTTCAAGAGCAAATTATGTCATATTTGATTCCCACTTAACATATCCAAACTTATTAAGTGAGAATCTCTTCTTAAATCAAACATGAATTTGACTTTCACTTAACAATTTTAATTTGTTAAGTGGGGGTCTCATTTTTGAAACATGAATTTGACTTTCATTTAACAATTTCAAATTGTTAAGTAGGGGTTTCATTTCCAAAATACAAATTTGACCTTCACTTAACATATTCAATTTATTAAGTGGGGGTCTCATTCCAAAATATAAATTTGACTTTCACTTAATAATTTTAATTTGTTAAGTGGGGGTCTCATTTCTAAAATATAAATTTGACTTTCACTTAACAATTTTAATTTGTTAGGTGGGGGTCTCATTTCCAAAACATAAATTTTACCTTCACTTAACATATTCAATTTGTTAAGTGGAGTCACATTTTAAAAAAAAATAATATGAATTTGACTTTCACTTAACTATTTCAATTTGTTAAGTGGGGGTCTCATTTTCAAGATATAAATTTGACTTTTACTTAATGATTTCAATTTGTTAAGTGGGGGTCTCATTTCTAAAACATAAAATTTGACTTTCGCTTAACATATTCAGTTTGTTAAGTGAGGGTCTCATTTTTAAAACACACATTTAGGCTTTCACTTAGCATATCCTAAGAGTCTCACTTTCAAAGCATATATTTTGTTCTACTTAACACATCAGATTTGTTAAGAAAGAATCATATAATTATGTCATATTAGATTCTCACTTAACATATCAAATTGGTTAAGTAAGAATCCCATTCTCAGGTCATATCGCACTTTGATTTCCACTTAACGCACCAAATTATTAAGTGGGAATCCCATTTTCAAATATATATCAAACACATTTGGGCTTTCACTTAACATATCAAATTTGTTAAGTGAGGGTCTCTTTTCAACACACATTTGATCTATATTTGACATACCAAATTTGTTAAGTAAGGTTCCAATTTTTCATATCAACCACACTTGAACTTTTACTTAACACACCAAATTTGTTAAATGAGAGTCTCATTTTCAAAGAAAAATAAACATATCTCAAACACATTTGGGACTTTCAATTAACATACCAAATTTGTTAAGTGGGACTCCCATCTTCAAAGAAAAGTAAATCTATCTCACAATCACATTTGGCTTTCACTTAACATAATAAATTTGTTAAGTGAAAGTCTCATCTTCAAGCACAAATCAAGCACATGTGGCCTCTACTTAACATACCAAATTTGTTAAGTAAGGAGCCCCATTTTTCAAATTAAAATATCACACAATCAAATTTTCACAAGAAAATATATTTCAAACACGCAATCACAACCTCTTCTTAGCATATCCAAATTTGCCAAGTAGAGATTCTTTCAAACTATCCATATTTTCAAACAAGAAACATAAAAAAGAAAATAATCTCCACAAAAAAAAATCTCTCCTCAAATTTTTGAACCCCACCCAACTACTTAAATTGGTTGAGTATAGGTTCTAAAATTGAAAATCAAATGGCAAAAGACTCTCCTCCAAACATCCAAAACTCTCCAATGAACTCCACTTGACATAATTAAATTATTAAGTGTGGGTTCAAAACTCCAAACCTCTGTTACTTTCTTGAAATAAATATCAAGATAGAAATCTGATACAAGTTATTATGGTGAAAATTTTCTATATAGTCGCCTTCAAATCTGTTGGTTAGAAGAGAGGCAAGAATATAGAAATTCATCTTTTTAGGATGCCACAGCCATTGGATGTTCTTATTTGGGTGATGAATTAGTCATTGGGGTGATGTACTATCTCGACATGAGTCATTCCCTTTAATGGACATAATCACCTCAATAAGGACTCCTGGGACATGGCTACATAGTAGATTCTTCCCCCTTTACATGGAAAAGTAAAGCATGGTTTATTTTAAACCAAGTTCATTAAGTTCCCTACAGGGGAAAGCCCCCATAGTTAATTACATCCTAAGAATGGGGATTCTTTAAGAAAACTCTCGATTAAGGTAAATGATCATTGTCTTCAAAGATTTCAACAAAGAAGGACTATCAATCGATTAGTTCACTTTTGAAAGTTCAACTGTGATTTATCAAAGAGAGAGTTATTATCAAAGCCAAAAGAAAGATAAGTAGGAGATGCCCACGATGCTAGGAAACCTAGTGAGCATCTCAAACTATCCTATAATTGAGCTTTACATTTTTGAAATTGAATTAGTTTATTTGAGTTGTGCTTTTCATTAGAAATTTAGGACTTATGATTCCTTAACACAAGATTAAGGAAATGCCTTAGAGGTGAGGAATTATGCTTATGGCCCACAAAGGGGAGAAGCAACCTCAGAACCTAAATCTAGGGAGGTTTGGCGAGGGCCAAAAGCATAACCTAAATCTAAGGAGAAAATGGATAATTGGTTTTCCTCTATAAGAGAGGACAAACCACTCAATAGCTTGGACTTACAACCTCCTAGGGATGGCCGTCAACTAACTCCTACAATTTTAAATACATGTAGGCAAGTCATTATTCTTATGCAAGATAACTAGGTTATTCTTTATTTAGAAAGAGACTAAGTCCTTAAACTCACTCACTAAAGAGTCTAAATCATGTAAGGACATGCTTCAAATGACCTAAATCTAATGCAATTCAAATTTCATTTTATTTTCATTTTTAGATAATTATTTTGACTCACCCAATGGATTCATATGCCTAATGTATGAGAAATAAAGTTATTGGCCAAAATGTGAGAAGGGAGGTGTTTCCACCATGGCTCTCAAGGTCAAGTCAAGTTTCTCGAGGTAGAAGCCCCATGAAGAGTGAAATAAGATGTATTTGTGCATGATATTGTAAAAGAAATACTCATCTAGCTAAGGGGTTGCTAATTCTTTTATCTTGATTTTAAACCTAAGTTTTAGGTGAGGTTATGAACTCTTTATTTTTAATTTTGAGTTGTTAAGTTTGGTAAGATTTATTTTCTCTAAAGAGTTAATCCACATCCAGATACATAAAGCAAGGAAGAAACTAAGAAAAATATGTCACTTAATGTACAAGCTAAACAAATCATCAATCAATTTATAAAGTTAATCACAAAAGAATAAGAGGCCGTTGTGGTACATCACTGTACAAACTCAAAAATAATAAATTGGGTACCCAAGCTCTATCCTTATACAACCCAGATTACAAATGAATTAAATTACAATTAAACAAAAAATTTATTATTATGGGGGTCTTCAAGCTTCATTTATTCTTTCTTCTTCTTTTCTTCTTTCTTCTTTGATTCTTTCTTTTGGATGGTTGGAATGTAGATGCTCCAAGGCTTCACATGGTACATAAGATAGGATCTTATGACCAATGCTCATCCATCCCCATAACAATCATTTTAAAATCCTAATTGCACAAATTTATATGAAAAGGAAAAGAATGGAAATTTAACTAACACCTACAAAATAGAGATTAGCTACAATAAACCACACAAATATCAAGCATGTATATTGGAATTATGGTGGTAAGTCCAGCCTATTGGTTATGCTGGTGGCTCAAAAATTTATTTTTATTTATGATACCGCAAAGCACAATCTGAAATAATGGTTAGACTAAAATACCATTCATTCTAGAATACATCCTAACATCTAGTCTAAAATATATATCACAAAATAAAATAAACATCAAACATGCACAATATAAAGCTAGTGACAACTTTAATATTGTGGCTTTGAGGTTTGTGTGGTATCATTTAGATGGCTTTAAGTTAGAATTTTCTAAATGAGCATGTTCAACTTGGAGGTTCTTTAAGTGATTTAGTTAATTTGGGTTGATTTTATTTCATGTTTTTCTTAGGTTCAAGTGAATGCTATAATTAATTATTAAGTTATAAATAGAGGGAAACAGAAGAGAACTTCTCTTTCCTTCCCTATCCTAAGTAATTTCTAAAGTAGATTCATGTTTTGGTTTTGTTTAATGAATGTTTGATTAAGTATTTTAATTAATCTTAAATTTAGATAAACTCTAAATAAACCTATTCAAAAAGAAAGGCATTTCAAGTTTAAATAAAATGAACCAAATTCTCAAAAAATACATCACTTCATTTCTTTCCCAACATATATGACATGCATATGAATGAGTCCTAAGCATATATATACATACAAATGAGAATGTTTAACACACTTTATGATGCATGCTAAGCAATTCATTTAAGTAAATTTGAATGTTTATGATGCATGATTTTCATTAAGTAGAAAAAGATTTTCTTATCCAATTTTCACATGCACACATGAAACTAAGAAGGCATAAGTGAACATTGTTACGAGGTGTAGGTACAAGATCTACTTAGGGCTACTTAAAGCCTCACAACCTCAAGGTTGTCCAGACTAATATACCACTTTTCTTAAATGCAAACATATGTACAAAAGAAATGAATGGAAAAGACAGAATGCAAAAATTTATATTAATTGATTCATTTTGTTTATGTAATTTATATAAGCAAGCATAGGTATCCTTCTTAAGTGATAGTATAGGAATGAATATGATATGGAATTAGGCAAGTGTTAGGTTCTTTTCAAATGGACCATACATCTTATCAATTACTGTTGAAAACTATACTAAAAGAGAAGAGTAGAAAAACCTATAATAAGCACATCCTTATATCTTACTCACATGCAAGCTTATAATTAGAATATAAGTAATACACTTTCAATTTTGATAATTGATTCATATATTTTGAAAATAATTTGAATTTAATAGTGATAATAGCCACTCATATTTCTACTTTAGCCAACACATGCAAATTTGACATAAAGCAAATATTTCCATTTTAAATTTGAATTTTGAAAAGTATGAATGCATGAAATCACATGACACACATATTTAGCATGTTGGGGAAAGAATTAAAGTAATGAAAGCATGTAAACACATTCACTTTAATTAAATCCTAAAGACAATCTTATGAAATAAGAAAGTTTAAAATAAACCAAAGTTTATTTAATATTATTTTTATTTGATCCTGAGTTTGATTAAATTTTGAAAATGTGAGTTCTGTTTGTTGTTCCTAACCCATTCCCACATGTGTTTGACATTTTTGTTTAATTTTTAGATGATTAGATTCATTTTATATTTTAATGAGGTTAAGGTATGAATTAAGCATGTTAATTAACCCTTACCTACACCACCTTAACATAGTTAACCAAGTAATTATGAGCCAATGAGCTGACATAAAATTTCACAAGAAATTTAAATTTGCAATGCACCTAGAAAGAAAAGGGCTTAATGCAATTTGGCTCATGATTAATGGTTAATTAGGCTAAGGGGTTTAACTTAAGTAATTTCAAAACACCCCTCACACATATGAGTTGGGTTTTCATTTTCTTAATTGAACTTAGGCTCTTAAACAACTAAGAATCTACCCAAAGTAGATTAATTAAGTTATGGATGGTTTTAGAATTTTCAGAAATTAATTAAGAGGGTACTTAATGAATTAGCCCTTAATTAAGAGAGGATTAAGGAAAGAAAAGGGGGTTTATGGAATAGCTTAGGGGAAATACCCCAAAATTATTCCCTGAGCCTCCTATTCACTGGATCTAACCTTAATCAACTATAATAAAAGATTAAAACACTAACCAAACTCTTAATTATTCTTAATTACATATGGTGGGTAATTAGGAAATGCATTTGCAATTCCCTCAATTAAGCCTTCAATAAATCCCAAGAAAATTAAGGGAGGTAGAGGTCATCCCCTAAAACATACCCAAGAAAATTGGGATTAATTAAGGAGTAATTAGTAAATTAATATTTCCAATAAAAGGCAAAATCAGAGAAAGATACAATTCAAAATTCATTAAAACTAATTTTAGAATATTCTAGATTGAATTATCTTTCATTAAAAATTTACCTCATATTTTTCTGATTTTATTTAGGGATATATGAATTTTTAGAACTTAGAAGATTAATTAGAATTAATTAAAACCTAATTAAACCCCATAGCCCATAGCTCAACACGTGGTGGCGGGGAAGTTTGAGCGTCGTATCACTTAAACATCCACATCACCATGGCAGATGGGATGCGGTTTGATTCATCATTCAATCAAGGATCGACGCCGGGATCACCCCATGGTTTTAAAGGATAAGATTATAAAACATGCGGTTAATCTCAAACCATCCAAAAATATGTGGATGGATGGGAGATCCATGTTCTTCCAGGTCAATGGAGACCATTCATGATCTAAGGAAGATCAGAGCTCGATTGAATCAATTAGAATAAGATTTTGCACACACCATCAAAGCATGAGATCACATTAGCGGTGGAATTTCTCATGCCATGACACTTTCTTTCACAAAATACCAACACCTCTCTAATGGCGAGGAAAATGGCATACCCCTGAGGTGATTAACGTAGATTCCCTTGGAGGAGCTTCGTCTGGTTGAGATGAAGTTGTGGTGGAAGAATGAGCTCTTGAGGTTATGTAGATTGCTCTATGGACCAACTCCCCTTGCTCCCCTTTGCAACTTTGATCAAATTTAACTCCTCCTTGCTTTGGGAACTAGATTGAGAGCTTAGGAAAGCTCAATTTGGTCCCATGAGGGAGTGTACAAAGAGAATTACAGTTGATTGTAGTATGGAAAAAGTTAGGAAATGAGAGGAGCTCCCCTATTTACTACTGAAGAAAATTGAGAAATGTCTGATTCAAATCCCTCTTAGAAAGCTAAGGATTGCTCTCTGATGGCTCTTAACACTCTCTAGTACTTAATCGACAATGAGGATGTTGAATTCAAATGGAATTAGATGGACTATATCTTTCCTATGGCAATCAGACGATCGAAGCTATGGTTGTTATTTTGATCCAATTGTCCATATGGAAAGGGTTTTTTGGGCTATTTAAAGTTGTCACATGGTCGGTTTGAGCCAAGGAGTGGATTAGTAACCTCTCATGTGCATTAAATCAAGTGGAGGGAGGTTTTCAAATTGGCCATTTGAGTTGGGGGTCAATTTTAGCCTTAACCATTTCTGACCCAAACCCATTGGGTTGGGGTGCACCATCCATAGGGTTCACTTGACCTTAGGAAGGTATCAAGTTGATATGAGAGGGCTTGACCAAATTCCCCATGGATTTGAAAAAATTTGTTCTATGGCCTAGGGTAGAATGGTCATTTGGAATTTTGAATTTAAATATGTTGGGTATGTGGAGAAAATATTTGACCAAGTTTTATTGGATTTGAGTTCATTTGATATGGTTTGGCTCATGTTGACATTAGGTCAAAATGGGTCAAAGTCAGATGACCAATTGGTGAAATTGGGTCAAACCAAGGGTTAAATGATTTATATGATCATTTGAAATATTTTGGTGGCTTTGGTTAGATTCAATTTGGTTTAGTTTTGAATTTGGCTCATATGACTTCATTTAGGTCAAATGGGTTAAGTTGAATTTGACCCATTTGACTTTTTGAGCTAGGTCATGGGTAGGTTTAGGTTTTTATTAGTCATATGAAGTGGATTGGGATCTTTTGTTTCCAAATAATTTTGGTTAAGTGTTGACATTGTCCCCAGTCAAGTTGGGTTCAAGATATTATTATCTAGTTGGCATTGCTTTGGTCAGTTCAACAAGTGATTTGGAATGAAATTAACTCATTGGTTTTCAAAGATCAAGTTTTACATATTTTGACTTTAGGTCAAGTTGTCAACTTGTCAAGTATTGCTAGGTAAATAAAATGACTTGGCCAAGTTCAAACATGTCATGAATAAACTTAGATCAATGGTTTCAATCAATTTAGCCTATGGTGGAATTTGGCTATGTTAGGTTTGTTTTAAGTGTTGACATCTCAACCTTTGGTTTGACTTGGTTTGACCTAATTTGGTTGATTGATCATCTTATGATGATTGTTGATCATGATGAGAGGCATAGGTGAGTTTGATTCAATCCAATTTGGTTAGAATTAGAATTTGGCTCATGAGGGTACTTTAGGTCACTTTGGTCCCTAGTCAAATGCTTGGTCAAAGCTTGATTTGAGTTTGATTGAACTTGTATATGGACTTATGATTGAAATATAAATCCATTTACAAGTGGTTTGAAGTCAAATGGGTTTTGATTCATTTGCCAATTTCATATTCAAAGGAAGAATTTGAATGGATTTGGGGTTTGATTATTGAATTGGATTTTGATTAAGTGATTGAAGTTTGTATTTATATTTGGATTCATGATTGTAGGGTTGATTGAATCATGAAGAAAAAATCAAGAGTTTGGCTTGATTTGAAATTGATATGGCTAAGTTCAAGATTTTGACTTGAAAGGCTTAGGTTGGATTTTGATTATTTGAATTTATATTTCATTAATATATGTGAATATAAATGAGAATATAAATGGATCATGAGAAAATTTCAAGAATTTGAACTGATTTGATCATGAATTAGGCTAAGTCCATTAAAGGGAATTAAAAGGACTTAGGAAATTTTTAGAGTTTGAAGCTTGAATTTTTGAATTTGATTTGATTGATTTATATTTATATTTCATTTATATATGTGAATATAAATGAGAATATAGATGAGTTATGAGAAAATCTCATGAATTTGAATTGATTTGATCATGATTTAGGCCAAGTCCATTAAAAGGGAATTTAAAAGACTTAGAAAATTTTGAAGTAGGGATTTGAATTTTTGAATTTGGTTTGATTGATTTATATTTATATTTCATTTATATATGTGAATACAAATGAGTTATGAGAAAATTCGATGAATTTGGAATGATTTGATCATGATTTTAGCTAAGTCTATGAAGGAAAACTTAAAGGACTTAGGAAATTTTATTGATTGATTTTGAATTTTGAGTTTAGTTTGATTGGTTTGAATTTGTATTTCATTTATATATGTGAATATAAATGAGAATATAAATGAGTTATGAGAAATTTTCATGAGTTTGAATTGGTTTAAATCATGATTTTAGGCTAAGTCCTCAAAAGAAGGTTAAGGACTTAAGAATGATTTGGATTTCAGAATTTCATTCATGGGTTTCAATCATGGATTTCAATCATATGGAGTTGATTGGGTTTGGGCATCAAAGATGATTTGGAGACTTGAAAGGAAGGTGGTGGTTCAAGCTGTAGGCATCCCCACCATAGGCATGACCTATTCCTATGGCTAACTCTTCTAGTCTCTAGGGTTGGAGTGTCCACCTAATCTCACTAGATGTGTCTTGACTAAGAAACTCTTAATGTCAAGAAGTGTATGTCTAAGATGGAGGTTGAGGTAAAATGAGGTCAATAATTACATTCAAGAGCAATAAGATCAACAATTTTTCCCAGAGATGCAACATAGATTAAAGATACTCCACCATCTATTACCCAAGGGCAAACATTCTAGCAGATGCATTCAATAAAACTCTCATTCAAATACTGAAGAAGACACTTGATTGCAAGTAGCGGTGGGTTAGTTGAAGCTTGTGGGCCTACCACACCACATAGAACTCCAACTCAATCTGCATTCTCCTTAGTGTATGGGTCAGCCATTCTACTATTAAGTCCAACTCCCAGAATAGGCTGTGGGTTACTATAAAGTAGAGCGTTGTGGTTGGAAGAGCTCCAAGGTTTGGAGAGACACCTCAGAAACCCTCGAGTTGTATAAAGCCAAAATGGTTCAAGCTCACAACAAGTTGGTGGATCAGAGCTTTTCAAGTAGAGCTTGTTTTAGTTTAAAGATCATTATTTCCCTTGTGAAAACTTGGGAAGGCTTTTTTCATAGAAACTACCAAGGAGGATCTTAACAACTTATAAGCTGAAATACATGCTTCAATACACTAAAATATCCATAAAATCTTTAAAATTCATCACCAAATTCATCTCATTTCCATCCTGTGTAAGAGAACCCATCTTATCCTAAAACACAAACTACATTCGATCCTCCAGTGCTATTAAGATAGGTGTAAGAGAATCCAAGTGGAATTCTATTCCTTCTTTCACATCACAAAAAAACACATATCTTTTGTCTAGAGCTACTTTGATGTGGGAGCAAGCCCCCGTGGCACTCACTCATTAGCTGCTCCAGGTCGAGCTGATATACTAACTTGCTAATGTGTCACCCTAGTGGTTTCTCGTCTAGAAGATGTGAGTCCCTGTGCTTTCTTTCTGACTTGATCACTGTAAACCAATGAGCACCTTGTTAGTTTATTAGGCCTGCAGGTAAGCTACCATGTTGACCTTTTAAGATGTAAACATTTTCTTCTTCTTGGCCATCATGCACTACCTAGGTCAAGTATATTTCAGGTTTAGGATAAGTTCTCCAGTGGCTCCTTTCCTTTTGACTACTTCAAGCTTGGGTTTAGTCTCTACATAGGACTCCTAAGCAGTTGCCCTAGGTCGGCCTGTCGAGAAAGATAGACTATCCCTAATCCATTCTCGCTTTAAAGATGTAAGCTCTAATTCTCTTTCTAGAGATTATAAACCGATGGCACCTTAGGTTGGTTGGTTATCGTCATGCTGACCACCTGGTGGATACACCACTCTTGACAGATGTGAGTCCATGCACTTTCTTCTTGAGTTGACCACCGAATACCTACAGGCTTTCTTTTACAAGGTTTGGGATAACACCCCCAGTGGCACTACCCCTATGGGCACTCTATTTGGATCACATCCTTAACAACCCCATTTAAACACTACTGATTACTCTTGGATTCGACAGTCCCCCATTCCTAGTAGCCACCCTTGTGGTTGGAGAATTTATTCAGCAGATGCACAGATTCTCCCTTGGTCTAGTAAGTTTGAGATAGGACTAGGCTGATATAAGCTCTTTCTCAGTGTGGTACCTCACAAACCAACAAGGTCTACACAAATATAAAACAAGTGAAATATACCTTCGCTTGTGGATTAGGAATTCAAGCCCCTAGTGGCCACTTTCCCAAGCAGACATCCTATCTTTTGGGCAGTGTCAGTAAAACTCCCTATAAAAATTGCCTAACTACTTTAAGTTGAGATAAGTCCTCAGGTTGGCACTCTCTCAGTAGTCTCCCTTTGGTCAGGTTTGACTTGTTGTGCCACCAACGAGTCGCCCCGATGGTCGTCTTTGCTTTGAAAGATATAAGTCTATTACGCATTCTTTCCAACATGAAATTCGCAAACCAATGGGCAACCTTAAGTCGGGTTTGATTTGTTATGCAAGCAATCGATCGCCCCAATGGTTCCTTGTGTAGGAGGATGTGATTCCCTACACTTTCTTCCTAACTTGACCATTGCACACCAAAAGGCACCCCCTGGGTTGGTTAGTTCTACCTCACGGCTGGTAGACTATCCCTTTGGATTTGTAAATTTAAGATAGGTCTAGACTGATTTTAGCCCCTTCTTAGTGGATCCACCGTACACCGAGGGGATCCATCAAATTAAAATAAATGAAAGTAAAAAAAATGTGATTCAATAAAATGACATTATCTTGACTACTTCCGAGTTGATGTAAGTCCCTAGAGGCATTCATTCAGTAGTCACCCTAGGTTGGGTGCGATTTGTTGTATCTAACAGATCACCTCAGGTTGTCCCTTACTTTTGGAGATGTAAGTCTGCTACACTTTCTCCCTAGCATAATTATTGTACACCAAAAGGCAACCCCTTAGGTCGGATAGTTCTACCATGTGGCTTGTAGACTACCCCTTTGGATTGGTAAATCTAAGATAGCCTGTCGACATAGTCCATCTCAAACACAAACCCACAAATCTTTAATAAATAAACAAATACTCCAAGACACCCCACCCAATAAACTCTTCAAGAAATCCATCAAATATTTATTCATGTTATAATCCTCTTTAGTGGATACATAAATCTATGCATTATCATCCACCAAATCCCTTATCCAAATAACCAAGCTTTGTGGAATGCCATGTTTGGATTATTCTTCCTCCTTGCTCAAGATGAGGGAGTTGTATACTAAGATCTTGATTCCTTACATCTTGAAGAGTAGATCATTTTATGCGTGTTTATGATCCTTCAGACATTGTTGAACATCTTGGTCAACACTTATATGTGCAGTGTGCCTTGTCAGTCACACCACACCTATTGGGCGGCCTTTGTTGACCTCACTTTTGGAGTGAACTCTCAGCTTCCTCATCATAGATCTAGGACTCTTATAGATACTAAGAGTTCCTTAGTCTTAAGACACTTCAAGAGATTAGGTGAACACTTAACATAACCCTAGAGACTTAGAAAAGTTAGTCATAGAAATAGGTTGTGCCTTAGGGATTTAGGAGGACTTGCCTAACCTATAGCCCAAACCCAACCTTGCTTTCTTTTTTCAAACCCAAACCTCAAATTCAAATTCAAACCCAAAAATAAAATCCAACTATCCAATGATTGAAATCCATCACTAAATTCAAACTCTTAATTCCTTCCTAAGCCCTTTGATTTTATCTTATGGACTTAACCTTAACCAAATCCAAATCAACCCCAATCCAATTGATTTTCTCAATTATCAAATTCAATCTCAAATCAAATCCCAAATCATAAATCAATTACAAACCCTAAATGATTAAAACCCATGGTTAAGTTTAAATTCCAAAATCTCTTTCTAAGTCATATGAATCACCTTCATATGCTTAGCCAAAACTCCTTCAAACCAACTCAAACTTGGTTGATTTATTTATAAATCAATCATTCCTTCATTTATATTCATAAATATAAATGAAATCAAAATTCAAAATATTCAAATCAAATCAAACCAAATCAAGACCCTCCTTAAGCCATATGGACCCACCTCCGTAAGCCTAATCAAATCTTGATCCAAATCAACCAAAACATGATTGATTTTCTTATAAATCAATCATTCCTTCATTTATATTTATAAATATAAATGAAACCCACCCTCCAATACCAAAAATAAACCAAGCCAAATCAAAACCCAAGTTAGCCCTTTATTCAAGGTTAAATAGATTGATTTATAAGAAGTGATTTTCTCACAACTCCTAAGCTTATTCAAATTTGCTTCCAAATCACTCCAAACTCAAGTGATTTTCTCACAACCTATTTATATCTTTATTTATATTCACAACTATAAATGAAATATAAATTCAAATGGTCTAAACCAAATCCAAATCAAATCAAATTCACAATTTTAGCCCTTTTATCCAAACTTTTGAGCTTGGCTAAATGACATCTAAATCAACTCAAAACTCGAGAATTTCTTCATGATTCAAATTTTCGTTCAATCATTGATCCAAATATAAACATAAACCACCATTATAAAATGAAATCCAAGTCAACCCAAATCAAGTCCAAATTAACCCCTTTGGCTTGAAATTTTCATATGAACCAAAACCCACTTGGCTCCAAACCAATTATAATTAGATTTATATTTCAATCCTAGCTCATACGTGAGTTCAGCTAAACTTGAATCAAACCTTGATCAAGCCAATTGACCCATTTAGGCTCACTTGATCTAAAGTGACCTAAAAGTCCTTTTTGAGCCAAGTTCTAATCCAACCCAAATTGGATTGAACTAAGCCCATCTAAACCTCAATAATGATCAACAATCATCATGGGGTGATCAACCACCTTGAATTGGGTCAAACTAAGTCAAACCTAGCCTTTGACTAAGTCAACATTTAACCCAAATGAAACTCAAACTAGCCAAAATCTACTATATGCCAAATTGATTGAAACCATTGACTCAAACACATTCATAATCAATGATTGAACATAATAAAACCCTTACTTGAGCCAAACCAAGCTTAATTGACCATTTGACCTAAGTTGACCTAAATTGGCCTAAAAAGCCAAAATAGGTCAAATCATGATTTAATCCAAATTGATTGCAACCAATGGCTCAAGTTCATCCTAAATCATTTATTGAACTTGACCAAAGCCATGATTGAGCCCAAGTTGACCAATTGGTCAACTTGACCTAACCTAGCCCAAATTGACCTAAAGAGTCAAAATGGCCAAAATTTAAATTAATTCTAAATAAACTAAACCAAAGCCTACAATCATTTTTAATCAACCAATTGAACTTGACTCAACACCGAACCCAACCCAATTTGGTCAAATTGGTCAAATTGGTCAACTTGACTAATTTGACCATTTTGAATCCAAATGAGTCAAATCCAAACCTAGGCCAAACCAATCCAAATTAATTGAACCAAAATATCCCAAATCATCATATGAACCTAATCCAAGCCTTGGTTTGACTCAATTTGACCAATTGGTCAACCCAACCCAACCTAGCCTAAATAGAACCCATTTGACCAATCCAAGCCAAACCACTCAAATCCAACTTATGAAATCTAGTGGGCTGACCTAACTCAGCTTAAATCACCCTAAGTCAGCCTAAGACTCCCCAAAAGCCAAGTGGGCCCCACCAAAGGGATTAACCATCAAACCATGGGATTTAAACTCTAAAACCAATAGATCAAATCCAAGTCAACTCTCTCATCCCCGTGGCATCCCCTTTAGCACTCCATAGAACCTTATCCTGACCCACCTAGCCAACCTAACCTACCCTAGGTCGACCAAGAACCTTTGGGAGCTGAATTGACTCACCTCTAACCCAAATAGAGCACCCATTGGATCCAAGCCCTTACACCCTTGCATAATGGATCCATGGCAGCCTCCCATCACTCCTCTCATCCTCGGCGTACCCACTTGATGGAGATAGATGATGATGGGTAGTAAATTGTGTGCATGCTGTCGTTCATCCATCATGGATAACTGAGAGGTATACCCCCTCAATTGAGTGAAAAAGAACTTGAATTACATCATGAGCCTTCCTAAGCCAATTTTGAAGCCCCTCGGAGTGATCCCAAGCATCCTCAAGCCCTCCTCGATCATCATTGCCCATTCTCAAGCAAAGCTGAAATAAAGCATCCTAATCTCAAGCAATACTCCTTCATTTCTAAATCAAATCCAAATTGCTTGCACCCACACCATCCCCATACTCTATCGAAGCCAACCAAATCATTCTCAAGGCTTCACAAGCACCGTAGATAGGAGTTCAATCAGAGCCGAGCCCCTTACATGCATGGATTGGTCAACTGAGCACTCTAGCCTAAACCAAGCTCAAATCTCTTCAACAGGGCCTCGCCTCAACTAGGTGAAGCTACCTCTGGCGTTACACCATCAGACATTAGCTCTAGTGAAGTAATTTCACAAATTGAGCCTTGTATGAAAAAGTGGGTTGGTCTTTTGTGAAGGAAATTCGAATCTCATGTGAATTTGATTGTTGGATGTGTGCATATCCCTTCCCCAAAGGTGTGGGAAGAATTTGGAGACAATCCGAGCTCGAGTGAGCTCGGATCAAATGAGGGAAGACGGACAGCATTCATCTTTCTCGCTCTCGAACAGGTTAGATCATGAGCTGTCCAGCCCGCATGATTGGAATGAATGGCTCTAATCAAATCCCATGGTAGATCCTTTGATTCATTTCCTAAATCGAGGATCGAATCATGGCCGACTGATCTTAGATCAGACGATCCATGGAGAATCCTCCACTGGTTGAGTCAGCGCACGGATGTGACTACTTAAATAGACAATCCCATCGCGCCACATGAAAAGCACGGCGTCGCCACGTGGCCCGATGGGATTAAGGTTTTAATTAGGGCTAATTAATTGATTTTTAATTTTAAAACTTCTTTAAATCATATCTAATTATAGAAAAATCCAAAAAAAACCAAACTTATGCTCATTTTGAAGATATTTCAGAATGGAATCTAGGAAACTTATTATTAATTAATTTTGAACAATGATTTTGACTTATTAAGATATTATCAATAATCTAATTAGCATAATAAACCTTAATTAAACACTCAATTAATCCCAAATTTTTTGTGGATGCTTAGGGGGTGACATCTGCCTCCCCTATTTTTTGATATTTTATTGATTGCTTAAATTAGGAAATCACTTGATTAAGCTCTAATCACTCTCTTAATCAAAATAATCATAATTAATGAATGATCAATAACTTGATTAATCATTTAAACCTAATTACCTCTCTTGAACAATAAGATAGCTTAGGGGATGTGGTTGGGAATACTTTTCCTTATTCATTTCCTAAGTGTTCTTTACCTTTAAAAATCAAATTAATTAATGGTTAATGAAATGCTTAATTGATTAATTAAGTGATTAATCTTCAAGATTGGGATATCAAAATTTAATTGAATTATTAAAATGGTTTAGGGATTAGGATTAGTGCCTTGCCATTGATCCTCTCCCCTAAGTTAATTTCATCATTCAAATTAAAACATAACCAAAGTGTTTAATCATTTAATTAAATGCTTAATAAAATTATAATTTAAAATCAATTCATCAACACCTAAGCAACCCTTAATTGATCTTGGGTAGCTCCTTGGGTATTCAATAACCCAAAGTGAGAGATAATGAAATCATGGTTGGCTCACATGTGTGAGAAAATCATAAAAGTAATTAAGTGGGATCCCTTAAGCTTAATTAACTATTAATCATAAGCCAATTGCATTAGGCCCCTTTCATTTCTTAGGAGCATTACAAATTTACTTTTCATATGGTCGCATATCATATTGGCTTATTATTAATTAGTTAATTAACTTAAGGTGATATAGGTAAGGGTTAATTAATTCACTAAATTCATACCTTAACCTAATTAAAATATAAAATAAACTTAAATATTCTTCATTAAACCAAATTAATTCACACATGGGGAATTAGGTTAGGATTAGCAAACCTCTTTCATATTTCCTAAATCAAATCAAACTAAATGTTAAAAATGTCTTTAAAGAATTTTAGTTTATTTTAAATAGCATTATTTAATGTGATTGTCCTTAGTAATTAATTGGGATGAATGAAATCATGTGATTACATTCATTTATTTATTTCCAATCATGCTAAATATTGCTTGTCATATGAAATCATGCATTCATTTCTTTTAAAGTTAGTTAAATAAAATATTTTCTTTTATGTGAAATTGCTTGCATTGACTTAAATTAAAATATGTGTAGCAATTATCACTATTTAATCAAAAGCTATTTTCAAAAGCCCATAAATCAATTATAATAATATGAAGTAATGTTAATTATAAGTATCTATAAGTTTGCATGTGATGAAAATATAAGATGTGCAATATGAAGTTCTCTTTCATTATCTTAACATGGATCCACATAGGGTTTGCAAGGGTATAGTTCATCTGAAAAGAACACAACATTTGCTTACATCCACTCTTATGCATCTTCATGTTAAAACTTAGGAAGAATTCCATATCACATATGTAAATCATACAATCAAATCTAATGTGACTTCTTACATGATTCCTTATTCATGTGGTTATTTTTGTACATTCATATGTATCTGAGAAAAGTGGTATATTAGTCTGGACACCTCGGGGCTGTGAGGCTTTAAGTAGCCCTAAGTAGGTCTTGTACCTTACGCCCCTGGTGCAAAAATAATGGCATCGTACTCACTTAAAACTCTTATATATATGTATGTATGATGTCTCCAATGAATAAGAGTCATAAATCAAATAAATCTAACATAACTTTTGCATGGGTTTTCCCTATTCTTATAGTTGCTTATACATCTACATATATTTAAAAAAAGTGGTATATTAGTCTGGACACCCTTGGGCTATGAGGCTTTAAATAGCCCTAAGTAGGTCTTGTACCTTACACTCCTGTTGTAGAAAATAATGGTGACGTACTCACTTAAAGCTTTTATACATGTGAATGTCTATCCAGCTAATTGATGAAAAATCTCTCTTTTCTATGTAATAAGGCATGGATTCATAATTCAATCAAAAATAAAATACTTAAATTTCAAATACACTTCTCTTCATTCATCATTCAAGTATGCTAAACATACCAATTGCATGTATAGTATGCTTAAGATTCACTCACATGCATAATATACATGATGGAAAGAAATGAATGAATGTGTGTTATGTGATAGTAAATCCATTCTAATTAATCTTAAGATACCTTTCTTATTGAATAAGTGTATTTAATGTAAACCTAATAATAAGCCATTCACTAAAGAGAACTAAGCTAATTAACTTATCGTAGAAATGACTTAAGGTAGGGATAAAAGAGAGATTCCCTCTCTTTCTTCTCTTTATAACACTAACTTGTTAAGTGTAGGCTATATGAAACAAAATAAAACACTAAATAAAATCTTCAAACCAATTAAATCATTTAAAGAGAAATCAACCCTTTATAAATTAAATCTCTCACACTTAGCAAATCATAACTCTAAAGCTTAGTTAGGACATACCACACAAGCCTTAACACATACACATTAGATTAAGTCACCATTTCTAGCTTTATATTAGGACGGTGCATGGTTTGGGATATGTTTGATTTTATGATGTATTATTTTAGACTGAATGTTAGGGTGTATGTGCGTAGTCTGGATGTTAAGCTGATATTAACCTAATCATGTTTTCTGTAGAGGGTCATGCTTAAGGGGTCACTGTGATAAAAAATATAAATGCTTTTGTTGTGCAGGTTGCTTATACCCCTAAGCATAGGCCAAGTTAGGATAGATTGGCTTGGTTACCCTGTGGGGTGCTAACTCCAAATTATTCATATAACTGCTTGGGTTGTATGTCGTGTTTAGCTAATATTTATTTTGTAGGTGTAGCTAGATTGACTTTCCTTCTTTTTAATGTAACTTTGCATTAGGATTAGGATAAGTGCTATGGGGGGATTAGGATGAGTATTGGTTATAAAACTGAGTCTTATACACTATGTGATGCCTTTGGAGCAAGCTACATCCCAATCAAGCAAAAAGGGAGAAAAAATGGACCAAATCAAAATGAAGAAATGAAAGGTGAAGAGTGAAGAATGGAGGATGAAGAATGAAGACCCCATAACACTTATCATTTTATAATTGTAATTATTTTTTCATTATAGCAAGATGTATAAGGGTAGAGCTCAGCTACCCATATTACTTTTTGGGTTGTACGGTGGTACCCGACCGCATCGACCTCTTATTCTTTTGCGATAGCTTTATAGAATTTTTTAATATTCTGCTTAGCTTATGCAAATAGCATGTCTTTTCATAATTTCTTTATGATTTGTGATTGCTGTGTGACCTAAATGTGTTTAAGCTCTTAGGATAAAAATAAATTTTCTATCCCACTAACAACTCATAACTAAAATTTTAAAATAATTCATAACCTCATATGAAAGCCTAAGAATTTAATCAAGATAATAAAATATTTAATAATCCATTAGCTGGATGATTGTATGTTGAACATCATGCATAACCATCTTGTATCACTCTTATTAAGAGAGGGCTTCCATCTTTGCCAGATAAAATGGTCTTAACCTTTAAAATCTTATGATGGAAGAACACCTATTTCCCTCTTGATTTGGCCCATAATCAATTTCTCATGCATTTAGGCATACAAAATCCTATAGCTTGTGTCAAAATAAAGAGTCCCAAATTAAATAAAACTTGATACAAATTTGCATTATATTAAGTCATTATCAATACTTCTCATGCTCTAGTCTCTTATGGAGTGGGTTTAAGGACTTAATTTCTCTTCTAAATAATAGCAGCTTAACTAACTTGCAAAGCATATGACTTGACCACATGGATTTAAAGCATATGAGGAGTTAGTCTACCACCCGTGCATTAATTCCAAGAATGTGCAATTTACTCTCTTATAGAGGTAAACCATATACCCACTCTTGCCTTAGATTTAGGTTATGCTTTGGCCCTCACCAAAGCTCCCTAGATTTAGGATCTGAGGTTGTTGTTTCCCTTTATAGGCTACAAGCATAAACCCTCACCTCTTAAGTATTTCCATAATCTTATATTATGGAATTATAAGTCCTAGAATTCTAATAAAATTTTAACTCAAATAAATAAATCTCATCAATTTCAAATACATAAAGGCCAATCATAGGATAGATTGGAGTGCTCACTAAGTCTCCTAGTATCATGAACAGTCCCTACTCATCTTATTTGGTTTCAATGATAACTCTCCCCTTTTGATCTATCCCACTTGATTTTTCTAAAATATATCCAATTTGTTGATAGTCTTATCTTTGAATTCTTTGGAGACAACAATCGCCTACTTTAATCGAGAGTATTCTTAAGGGATTCACTTTCAATAAAGATGTAATTAACTATGGAGGCTTGCCTCTATAGGGAACTTAATGAACCCAGTTTAAATAAACCCTGCTTTACTTTTTCATCCATTATAGAGTAGTGACTTCTATCTCTCGAGATAGTATACTATTCCTCAATATTGTACCCAAACATCTCAATAAGTACATCCTTGGATCTGCTTGCTATTCTCTCACATATACACACACACAACACTTGAACCAAAAAAATAAACACCACAATGGAACATTTAAGGTAACTTAATACAAGTTATTGTAAGAAGCTCCAAGGTGGTGGTGGTGACAAGTCCAGAAAGGAGATGATTGTAATGAACCAATGAGTATTAAGTGTAGTAAGCTCAAATGCAATTTCATAATTGGTTTAAAGATGCTGATATTAATAACAAATCAATTAGGATAACAATAAACTTGAAAGATGATGATAATTAACTCATAATTTATGGCATTGATAAAGCCAATGAAGGCAATGATATGTGATTAATCAATGGTTATAATTAGCAATAATGATAAGCACTTTGACAAACTTATGAAAATGCTAATAAATGATAAGTGAAGTTGGAGATTGTGAAGTATAAGTTTAGGAACCAATAATTAACAAATACAATAACATTTATGTGGTTATAATAGTTATGATTGTTAATTACAACTCTAAAGATGATGGTTAATACTTATGTATATGAGAATATTTGATTTATTCTCACATTGAATAATCATAAATAAATTAATATATAAAAATTAAATGATTAAATCTCTCACATAAGTTTAAATTTTTTGGTGAAATTGAGTATAACTAACATTGTATCAAGCATAACTTTGATCTCACTTTAGTGTTCACTCCTTAACAAAAAAAAAAAAACATGTAGGTAGCTTAGGTAACAAACATGATGGTACTTAATTAACAATTATGCATGGACTATAACATACTTAAAATATATCCTAGTCTTTTTCTAAAGTATAAAATATTATTCTAATGAACCAAATTAAAGATCTAATTATCCTTGACATGATTAATTCAAGAACATTTGATTTATAGTTTGATGGTTATTTAAAATAGTGTCGAGAACATCACCATCATATAATTTAAATAAACACAAATTAGGATTACATAAAGCATTTTTAAAAACTAGCAAGGCCATGCAATTGATAAAGTCGGGTGTGGTGTTTTAATTTTGGAGTCCTAGGGACACCACCTAAATTTTAGTACTTATTGAAGTGATCGAGTATAACATTAAGGTGTGATGTACCATCTCAAAAGATGAAACATCACTCTATAATAGACCTAATCATCGAATAAGGACTCATAAGGCAGATGGGTTTGCATATATACCATAGATCTTTCCCCTACTTTACCTAGAGAAGTAGAGCATGGTTTATTTTATATTGGGTTATTTGGTTCCCTATGGAAGCAAGCTTCCATAGTTAATTACAAATTATGAAATAGGAGTTTCCTAAAAATACTCTCGATTAAAGTAGTCAATAAAAATCTCCAAAGATTTCAAAGTTAGATTATCAAAGGATTAGGTATTTATAGAAATCAGATGGGAGAGTTCAAATAGGAAGACTTATTTATGGATTCTAAAGAAAGATAAGTAGGGAGCACCCATGATACTAAGAAACCTAGTGAATGCTCCAATCTACCCTATAGTGAGGCTTTACATATTTGAAAGAGAGAATTTACTTTTTGTTTAAGTTGAAATCTTACTAGAATGTTAAGTCTTAGAGTCCATCAACATAAAATTATGAAAATGCCTAAGAGGTGAGGACTTATACTCATAGCCCAAAGAAAATAAGTAGCCTCAAAACCAAAATCTAAGATGCTTTAGAACAAGCTAAATGCACGACCTAAGTCTAAGATGAGAAAGATTAATCCTCACTGTAAAAGTGAGGTCAATAAAAGGACCCCCAATATGTGTCGTGTAACTAGCAAGGCACACCGCATGTATTGTTATTGATTGAGATGATCGACAGCATTCAAGCAAGTCATGAACACTAATGACGGCTATCCATACCTAAGTGGAGAAGTAAAAGGAACCACAGTCCTAGTGCAATTTGGTTTGCTTCATGCCAAGGGCATGGGAGAGGGATTATCTGCATTTGGTTTTGTTTCCTTACGATTTGGTTTTATGTCAAGAACACGAAGAGGGATTTGCTAGGGATTGCACATGGATCAAGTTGGACCATAGACTGATTCATGCCAAGGGCATGAGTGAGGGCCTTGTTAAAGGAAAATGAGATTTGGAGTATAGTTGATTTGGTTCGATTGATTTAGCTAGTTAATGAACTTTTGTTTGTTTAACTTTGGTGATTCGTGTTTATTTTGATTTTAAATTAATTGAATGAGTGCGGACCCTATCAATTTGTGATGGACTGCACTAAGGAGGGGCCATGTGAGCCTGGACCTGCCTTAGATTTACAAGCCAAAAGGAGTAGCCCGCTTATCCGTAGAATGATGCCCAACCTAAAGAGGTAACTACTAGGAGATGGGCTGTAACGGCTTGATCCATCCTAAGATAATCACTAAGGAAAAGGGCCACGAGGGCATGATCCTAACCCTAAATATATGCAAATGGACTAGTTGGTGTGCAATGAATCACACTAAGGAAGGGCTATGAAAGCCAGAACTTACCATAGATTTACTGATTCAAAGGAATAGTCAATCAGTCGTACAGTAGAGACTATCTAACCTAAGGGTTGCCTGTCAGTTTGCGTTGGTTGAACTAGGAAGAAAGCTCAAGGACTCATATCTTCCAAAACAAAATCAACCATCAGGGTAACCTTCTGATTGTGTAGCAAGCAGAACCTGACCTAGGATGATTACTAAGTGAGAGCCACTTGAGATCTTACCTCAACTTGAAGTAGTCAAGGAGATTCCTATAGGGAGTTTTGTTGACACTATTCAAGAATATAGGATGCACCATTTAGGAAGAGGCGTCGCTAGGGGTCTTATCCTAATCCACCAAAAATTTTAATTTGTCTATTTGTTTATTTATTTAGTTTAGTGTGGACCCTGCTGGTTTGTGATGGGCCACACTAAGAAGGCTCTGGCCTATCTCAGATTCACTGGCCCAAGGGATAGTCTGTACATCTGCAGTACAGAGCTTTTAACCACAAGAGTGGCTACTAAGAAAAGATAACTTTCCAATCTGATAGTAACTTGGGTCATGTCTAGATGGGGTCATGAAGATGTAATCTAAATATAATGCCTATAGGGAAGGTGCCTCTTGGGGTTCTTATCTTAATCCTAGATATATAAATCTTGTAGGCGTATGATGGTCGACTTAGGGAGAAATCACGGGGACTCACATCTACTTAAGTGGTGTTATCCACCGGTTGGGTTTCTGTAAGCAAAGTGAACACTGGTCAACCTAAGATGCCCATCGATTTGCGATGATCAATCTAGAAAGAAAGCATCGAAAACTTGCATTCTCCTAAGAGGAAATGATCATTGGGACAGTTTATCATCGGCTAGATAGCTACTATCCGACCTAGGGTGACTACCAAGTGGTGGAGTCACAAAGGAGAACTGAACCCAAGCTTTAAGTAGTCAAGAGGAAGAGGAGCCACTGGGGGGGCTTACCCTAATCCTCAGATACATAGATTCAGACCTAGTTAATGCACGATGGCTAGTTCAAGAAGAAAGCTCGAGGACTCACATCTTCTTAAGTGAAGCCAATCATCGAGGTAACTTATTGGTCATGAAATAAAAAGTACTGAACTAACAAGGTACTCATTAGTTTGCAGTGGTTAAGTTAGGAAGAAAGCACGAGGTCTCAGATACTCCTAAGCAGAAATGATCACTTAGGAGACACACTAACTAAGTTGTAAATTGAACCTGACCTAGGCTTAGAGTAGCCCGAAGTGATTGGATTTGTGTACGACTTAGTTATGTTTATGTGCAATTTTGTGTTTGTGTTGTGCCAATAAGATATAGGATGTCGCTCGGGTTCTCTTGCACCTACCCTAAACACATCAAGAATTTGGTAATTGGAAATATTTTGACTTGGAGAAAAGTTTGATCAAAATAAAATTTTTATTGATGAAAAATCATTTGGGGCATTGTTCTTGAATAATACTTCTTTAGATAGAGCTTGTTAATAGGGAGCATCGGGTGTTTGCCTTTATGATCGATAACTTGATAAGATCCACCTTGATAAGCCATTTATATGGTGAAAGGGCCTTCCTAAGTAGATTCAAACTTGCTCCCATCTTACGACGGGCTATAATTGGTCTCTTTAAAACTAAGATGAGCTCTCCAACTCAAAAAGCTCTAGGGCAGACTAACTTGTTATTAGCTTGAACCATTTTTGCATTGTGCAACTCAAGGTTCTAACATGCTCGTAAACATCTCTCCTTCAAACAATCAAGTTCTTCTAACCACAGTTTAGCGTTACTACACATAGCTATCTGTAGCGATGGGAGCTAGACCTCTAATGGTAGAACAGCTTCAGACCCATACACTAAAGAGAATGAGATAGATCGTGTTGGAGTCCTATAGGCAATACGGTAAGCCAATAAAGTTTCAACTAGCTACTCATGACACTATCGCTTGATGTCATCAAGCATCTTCTTGAGTATTTGGATGAGAGTTTTATTGACAGCTTTCACTAAACCGTTCGGTCGCGGGTAGTATATAGTAGAATACCTTCAATCTATATTTTCTCTTCGAGCAAAGTTGTTAATATTGGTACTCTTGAAGGTATTACCATTATTGAATATGATTTGATGGGACACTCCAAATATATACGATATGGTACCTATGGAATTGGAGCATGTACTGAGCTTTGACTTCCCTGAGCAGAATTGCCTCCGCTCACTTGGAGAACTAGTCCAAAGCTGCTAGAATGAATCGATGACCCTTGGATGAGGGAGTATTGATCAGACCCACAATGTCGGTACCCCAACACTCAAATGGTCATGAAGCTAAAGTTAGGTGTAGAATGTCAAACGGTTAGTGCAGAACCACCCCATATACTTGGCATTGGTGATAACACTTCACATTATCCATGCAATCTGTGATCATCATTGGCCGATAGTATCCAAGTCTCTTGATTTTGGCTTTCATTTTGGGACCAGATCGGTGAGCTCTGCATAACCCTGAGTGGACCTCGATCATGATCTTACAGGCTTCATGTTTGTCTAAATAGCGTAACCACATATGATCAAAAGACCATCGATATATGACACCATCCATGAGGGTGTAGTAGAGCACCCTCCGCTTTACTTGACAGGCTTGAGATTTCTCTAGAAGTAGTTTTCCTTTATTTAGATAATCAATGAAGGGTTGCCTCCAATCCAGTTCTTAATCCTTTTCAAAAATAACAACCACCCCTTCAAGAGTGTGTTTATTGATGAATTCAACATCAATGAGAGGCGAGACTTATTTATTATGAAGTTTTATTGATATAAACTCAACTTCTGGACATGCCAACTCTTTAGCAAGCTTGGCCAAGGCATCTGCTATAGTATTTTCTCCTCGGGGAATCTTATAGATTTGATTTTTAGAATTTAGGCTAGAAACTCAATATTGTACTTATGGTAGAGATGGAGTTTGAGCTTTAAGAGCTTATAGGACCTAGCAAGCTAGTTGATAGCTAGATGTGAATCCCCAAAAATATTGATACTTTGAATACTGCTACCGATGATCGAGCCTTCTGACTTCGTTAGTGGTGCAAAGCTTAGATAAATGATATGAAAATCTCATCATATCATGGTCTAGCATCAAGAGGACTATCCCTACCTCTACCTTGCTTAGGAGAGTGGAATGTGGTTCTTCTCCTCTTTGAGAGGAAGTCAAACCATCAAAGAACATCTCCCAATGGTAGGTATCTGCATCCCCTAAGTTCACAATTTGTTCATCGGGGAGATCATCACTAAGCGGAGAATCTACAAGAAGTGGGTGCGCTGCTAGGAAGTCTATAAGTACTTATCCTTTCACTGCACTGAGGGTATGAATGTGATGTTAAACTGTGATAAAATCACGGACCATCGTGCCAACCATCTGGATAGCATTGGCTATGTCATGAGGTATTACAGTGGGTTGACTCTAGAAATTAAGTTCACTTTATGAGAGAGCATATAGTATCGTAGCTTCTATGGTGTCAAGATTAAAGCTAGGCAATGCATTTCAATGAGTGGATAGTTCACCTCAGCAGGTATCAGATGATAACTGAGATAGTAAAGTGCATTTTCTTTCCCCTCATCATTGGCTTAGGCCAACAAAGTGCCGGGAGTCATCTAACACAGTAGTGTAAAGTATAACAAGTTTGCCCGAGGGCGGCTAGGACTTTAGGTGTCATAAGATTTTTCTTGATGCTTTTAAATGCATGTTGGCATTTATCATCCCACTTGAATTTGGTGTCTTTCTTGACTAGTGCTAAGAATGGCTGATATTTGTCTGATAAGTTGGATATAAAAGCATCTTAGATATGCCAACCTCCCTTGCAATGATATGAGTTGGATTAGACTTTTAGGGGGTGACATTTCCAATATTGCTTTAATCTTCTCCAGATTAATTTCAATCATGCGGTGTTGAACAACAAACCCTAGAAACTTCCCTGAAGTCACTCCGAATGTGCACTTTAGAGGATTCATTTTAAGGTTGTAATGTCTCAACTACTCAAAAAATACTCTCATGTCAAAGAGATGGTCTTCTTTTCTTTAATCTTGAACACGAGATCATTGTAGCATTCAACTTGGTGGTGAATGAGTTCATCAAAAATTTGAGTCATGGCCTACTGGTATGTAGCACCAGAATTTTTGAGGCCGAAAGGTATGACCTTATAATAATATATTCTGATCTGGGTTCTGAAAGTAGTGTTCCTTTCATCTTCTAGTATCATTCTTATTTGGTTATATTCAGATGAACCATCCATGAAGAGAATACAGCATGAGATGAGGCATTATCCACCATCAATTTCAGTATTAGTAATAGAAATTTATCTTTTGGACTTGCCTTATTAAGATCCCTAAATTCAACGTATATGCGAATTTAATCATTCTTCTTCTTAACTAAAATGACAGCCAACCAGGTTGGCTATTTTTATTCTTGGATGAAACCATCCTCAATTAGTTTTTTTTATTTTGGGCCTGTTGTTCAATGTCCAATGGCATGTGTCTAGGAGCTTGCTTGATGGGGTTAGCATTAGGCTGTATCGCTAGTTTATCAACTACTACTTCAAAAGCTAATCCGAACATTTCTTCATAACTTCATGCAAAGAAGTCCTTAAACTCAGTAAGTAGCCTAACTAAGTCATTGATTTTAGATTCATTCAACAAGGAACTAATGTATGTTGGGCGTGGATCGTTCTTAGTCCCCAAGTTGATTTCTTTAAGTTTGTTGATGGTTGATTTGATTTCTTCTTCAAATTTTAGGGGTCCATCATTAACTTGAAGATCATCTGGATCATCTGAAGTTTTTAAATACATCTCCTCATATGAATTAATGTAGTTTGACAAGAACCTATCAGATTCCAAATGATTAGTGATGACCATGTAGTAATCATCATCATCCCCTGGGCCTACTATACCAAATCCTAGTCTGGGTTTTGACTGAGACTTCTTGCACTTATTGTCCCATAATTTTCCAAAATACTTTGACCTGTGTTTAGACCATGTGTGTGGGATTAAACCTTTCTTTGTCAGATTAAGAACACAAGGTGAGTATCAATCAGACAATAATTTTATTAGCTCTTTGAATGATTCATCCTCAAGTTCTACATCAATTTCTCAACTTAACGATATTGCTCCTGGGTAAAATAATTGGGTTTTAGCATTCACATATATTTTGGGAGATTCCTTAACTACCAAACCCTTAAGTTTTTATGATGAAAGTGGGTTAGAGTTGTAGCACATATATGCTGCCTAACAGTTTCACATGAGAGATTTGGACACATTTATGCTTTGCTTGGGGACCTAATCTTCATCACTATCATACTCTAGTGTCTCCACCAACGGGATCTTCTAACAAAAAGAGCTAGCTGGTGCACTCACTTCATAGGACTAATCCTCTAAACTAGATTATAGGTTCATATAGATGGCAGGTGTAGTTCTGGATGTTGGGATGAACCACTTGGTAGGTGGTAGGTATGGGGTTCTCCCACCCCTGAAGCTCCCTCTAGACTTGCCTCTTCTATGTCCTAGTGGATGTCAGGTCATCCTCCCCACTTGTTCAAATGAAGTAATGAACTATGGATGGAATCTTATCTCAGGCTCCATTTCCACCCTAATGTCTTCTTCTCACTCCCTTTTCTTTTCTTTTTCTTTTTCTTTTTTTTTTTTTTTCTTTCTTTTTCTATATTTTCTTTTTTTTCTTTTCATTTTGATTAAGTTCATGAGAGAAGACATTTCTTTCTTAGAGAGATAATAGGTTGCATCCTCATAAATCCTGACCTCATGTACTACAAATGGATTGAGATCTCCTTTAACATAATATTCAATCCCATCTTTGATGAACTTGATGGACTAATGTAGGTAAGATGGAATCATGTTATTCTCATGAATCCAAGGTCGCCCTACCAAAGCATTGAAAGATGTACCAGAATCTATTATGTGAAACTTTCCTTTTATCTTCCAATCATCTATCTCCAAAGGCAATATTATGAAGCCTAAGGCCCTCTCACCTTGATCATTGAATCCTTTCAATATCATCTTCTCCGATTGAAGTTTAGAGATGTTAATCCTAAAGTAAGCAAGGATTAGACTCATAATGTTCACTGATGCACCTGGATCAACCAATACTCTGGATAGCCTGAACTTGCCAACATCCACAGTGATGGAGATTGTTGTGTGTCTGTGGTAAAGTGTGTGAGCATGACTCCTAGGATTTCCTTCGAAAAACATGCCTCTTCTCTATTGACCATAATTTTAGGATGAGCTCTCAACCCCTCCATCTTAGGCATAGGATTTCTCTTAGACTTTAAGAGTTCCTTAGTTTTAAGACAGATCTAGTGATTAGGTGGACACTCAACCTAGCCCTAGAAGACTTAGAAGAGTTAGCCATAGGAATAGGTCATGCCTTATGGGTGCTAAGAAAACTTGCCTACCCTTAGCTTGAACCATTCCTCAGTTTCCTTCATTCAAGTCAAACCCCAAATCAATCTCATTTGATTTTCTCCAAATCCAAATCAACACCATATGATCAAAATCCATAAATGAAATCCATATTTGAAACCCATGAATGAAATTCCTAAGTCCTTAATCTTCTCTTAAGGACTTGGCCAAAATCATGATCAAAACTAAATCAAATCTTTGAGATTTTATCATAATTCATTTATATTCTCATTTATATTCACATATATAAATGAAATATAAATTTAAACCAATCAAACTAAACTCAAAATTCTAAATTAATTCATGAAATTTTCTAAGTTCTTTAAATTTCATAAAGGACTTATCCAAAACCATGATCGAAATCAATTCAAATTCATTATATTTTCTCATAAATAATTTATATTCTCATTTATATTCACATATATAAATTAAATATAAATATAAATAAATCAAATCAAACCCTCAAACCAAATTCCAAACCTAAAATTTTCCTAAGTCCTTTAAATTTATTGTAAAGCACTTAGCCTAAATCATGATAAAATCAATTCAAACTCATGGGATTTTCTCATAACTAATTTATATTATCATTTATATTCACATATATAAATGAAATATAAATATAAATGAATCAAACCAAAATAAAAAATTCAAGCTCCAAACTCCAAAATTTTCTCAAGTCCTTTAAATCCCTCTTAATGGACTTAGCCAAAATCATGATTAAACCACTTCAAATCATTAAAATTTTCTCATGATCCAATAATATTCTCATTTATATTCACATATATAAATGAAATATAAATTCAAACAATCAAAACCAATTCCAAAAATCAAACTGAAATCCACTCAAAATCCAATCTAAGCCTTTCAAGTCAAAATCTTAAACTTAGCCAAATCAACTTCAAATCAAGCTAAACTCTTGATTTTCCTTCATGATTCAATCAACCCTACAATCATAAATTCAAATATAAACACAAACTCCAATCACTAAATCAAAATTGAATTCAAAAATCAAACCCTAAATCCTTTCATATTCTTCCTTTGAATATGAAATTGTCAAATGGATCAAAACTTATTTGACTTCAAATCACTTGTAAATGAATTCATATTTCAATCATGTCCATATACAAGATAAATCAAACTCAAATCAAGCTTTGACCAAGCCATTTGACCCACTTAGGCTCACTTGACCCAAAGTGACCTAAAGTACCCTTATGAGCCAAATTCTAATCCTAACCAAATTGGATTGAATCAAACTCACCTATGCCTCTCATCATGATCAACAATCATCATGGGATGATCAATCAACCAAATTGGGTCAAACCAAGTTAAACCTAAGGGTTGACCAAGTCAACACTTGGCCCAAAATGAAACCTAACATATCAAAATTCCACCATAGTCCAAATTGATTGAAACCATTGATCTAAGTTCATTCATGACCTATGTTTGAACTTGACCAAGCCAAAATTTGAGCCTAACCTAGCCCAATTGACCACTTGACCCAAGTTGACCCAACTTGGCCTAAAAAGTCAAAATGTGTCAAAACTTGATCTAAGCTAAATTGATTGAAACCGATGGGTCAAGTTCATTCCAAATCACCCTTAGACCCAACTTGACATAAAGGGGTCATGTTAAGCCAAATTTGAACTTAACCAAAATTGATTGGAAACAGAAATCAATCCACTCCATAAGACTAACCTAACCTAAACCTACCCTTGACCTACCTCAAATAGGTCAAATGGGTCAAATAGTCAACTTGACCTATTTGACCTAAATGAAGTTATATGAGCCAAATTCAAAACTAATCTAAATTGAATCAAACTAAAGACACCAAAACATTTCAAATGGTCATATTAACTTGACACAATACTTGGTTTGACCCAATTGACCAATTGTTCAACTTGACCCAAGTTGACCCATTTTGACTTAAGTGGGTCATCATGAGTCAAACCATATCAAATGAATTCCAAATCTCATGAAACTTGGCCAAACCTAGTTTCTCCACATACCCAACATATCCAAATTAAAAAATTAGCAAAATAACCATTCTGTCCCCAGGCCACAGAATAAATTTTGGCCTAATACATGAATAATTTGGTCATGCCCTCTTCATATCCACTTGATACCTTCCTAATAGATTAAGGGGACCTAATGAAGAGTGGTGAACCCAACCCAATGGGTTTGGGTTAGCCCAAATGGACCCAAGGCCAAACTCGACCCCATGGGTCAAATTGGCTTATTCCAAATCCCTCCTCCACCCAATTTGATGCACATGGGAGGTGCCGATCCACTTTCCAGGCCTCAAACCAACCATGTGCACACTCTAAATAGATCAAAAACCTCCATTTGATTGGATCAAAATGGCAAGGAGGTGTGGTCATCCATCCTTCAAGGGGAGATATACTCCCCTAATTCAATTCAAAATCATCATTCCTCATTGATCAAGCCTAGAGAGTGTTAGGAAGAGATCGAGCCTTCTAAGCATTTAAAATGGATTTGAAATTTTCTCCATTAAAAAATAAGGGAGCTCACTTGAACTTCCAACTTTCTCCACACTCAAAATCACTGCAATTCCTCTTGCACACTTTCTCTTTAGACCAATTTGAGTGCACCCAACCATCCATTTGAGTTCCCCAAAGAAAGAAGGTATTGGATCAAATCCTCAAAGGAAATGAAGTGGTGTTGGTCTATAGAACAATTCACTCAACCTCAAGCCCTAAGAATTTCAACAGGGATTTATCTCCACTAGACGAAGCTACCTCATCGATCTCAAGCACCAGTGATCACCTCCGGTAAGGCATGAAATTTTTTGACCACCTAGCATAGGAGGTGTTGGTCTTTTTTGAAAAGAATTTTCAAGTCATGCAAATTCCACTGTTGAATGTGTTCCTTATTGGCTTTAGATGGTGTGGGTAAAGTTTTTTGTTCAATCAAACTTATGAGCTCGGATCTTCCTATCATGGATGGTCTCATTGATCTAGGAAGAAGCGGGAGATCTTGGTCATCCATCCGTGCATTTTGGATGGACGGAGATTATTCATGTTTAAAATTTTTATCCTTTTAAAACTATGGGGATCCATCCATCTTTGAACTAATGGCGATCAAATGCGCTTGCTACCACTTTTAATGTGATGTTTAAGTGACTCGCGATGCGTGTGCATGCAGCACATGCGCTGTGATGACTGAGATTAGTTAGGGATTTTTAATGTCTTGATCTTCTAAAATATATCTCTCAATAAAATTCAAAATAATAAAATCTATGGAAAGATAATTCAACCTAAAATATTTTAAAATAATTTCAATGGATTTTGAATTATACTTTCTCGATTTTGGGTTTTATTAGAAATTTTTTTTACTAATTACCTCTTAATTAAACCTATAATTAATCCCAAACTTCTTGGGTATGTTTTAGGGGATGACTTACCTAATTTTCTTGGGATTTATTGAAGGCTTAATTGGGGGAATTGCAAATATGTTTCTAATTACCCTCCTTTTAAGGATAATTAAGTGATTAGTGGTTTTAATCCATTATTAGTTGATTAAGGTTAGATCCAATAGATAGGAGGTTTAGGAATAATTTTGGGGCATTTCCTAGCTATTCCTAAACCCTCTTTTAATCTTCTCTTTAATTAAGGGTTAATTCATTAATTATCCCTTAATTAATTTCTAAAAATTCTAAAAATTTTTAGAACTTAATTAATCTACTTTGGGTAGATGCTTAGGTGTTTAATAACATAAGTTCAATTAAGAAATCAAAACCCAATTCATATGTGTGAAAGGGTGTTTTGAAATTACTTAAGTTAAACCCCCTTAATTAACCATTAATTATGAGCCAAATTGCATTAGGCCTTTTCTTATTAGGTGCATTGCAAATTTAAATTCCTTGTGAGTTTTTATGTCATCTCATTGGCTCATAATTAATTATGTTAAGGTGGTGTAGGTAAGGGTTAATTAACTTGCTTAATTCATACCTTAACCTAATTAATACATAAAATGAATCTAATCATCTAAAAATTAAACAAAAATATCAAACACATGTGGAATGGGTTAGGAATAGCAAACTCAACTCACCTTTTCAAAATTAAATCAAACTTAAAACTAAATAAAATCACATTGAATACTTTGATTTATTTTAAACTTTCTTATTCCATAAGAATGTCTTTAGGATTTAATTAAAGTGAATGTGTTTACATGCTTTCATTGCTTTGATTCTTTCCCCAACATGTTAAATTTGTATGTCATGTGGTTTCATGCATTCATATTTTTCAAATTCAAATTTAAAATGAAATTGTTATTTACTTTATGTCAAATTTGCATGTGTTGGCTAAAGTAGAAATATGAATGGCTATTATCACTACTAAATTCAAATTATTTTCAAAACATATAAATCAATTATCAAATCTAAAGTATGCTACTTATATTTTAATTATAAGCTTGCATGTGAAGAATATATATGCTTAGCATAGGTTCCTTCTCTTTTTTATGTTAGTTTTGAATAGAGTTGGTAAGATGTATGGTTCATTTGAAAAGAACCTAACACTTACCTAATTTCCATATCCTATTCATTCTATGCTATCACTTAAGAAGGGTTACCTATACTTACATACATAAATTGCATAAATAAAATGAATCAATTAATATAACTTTTGCATTCTTCTTTTCCATTTCATTTGTATTTAAGGAAAGTGGTATATTAGTCTGGACAACCAAGGTTGGAGGCTTTAAGTAGTAAGTCTTGTACCTTAACACCTCGTTAACAATGGCATTGTACTCACTTATGCCTTTCTTACTTTCATATGTGTATGTGAAAAATTGGATAAAACCTTTTTCTACTTAAAGAAAATCATGCATATTAAACTTCAAATTTCTTAAATGGATTACTTAGCATGCATCATAAAGTGTGTTAAATATTCTCATTTGTATGTATGCTTAGGATTCATTCATATGCATGTTATACATGTTGGGAAAAAAATGAAATGTGTGTTTTATGAATTTATTCATTTTATTTAATCTTAAAATGCCTTTCTTTTTTGAATAGGTTTGTTTAGAGTTCATCTAAACTTAGGATTAATTAAATATTTAATCAAAACATTCACTAAATAAAAAAATGTGAATCTACTTTAGAAATTACTTAGGTTAGGGAAGGAAAGAGAAGTTCTCTTCTCTTTCCTCTCTTCATAACTTAGTAATTAATTTGATTCATGAACCAAATCAAAATGAAATAAAATCAACCCAAAATAATTAAACAACTTAAATGAAACCCTCCTCTAAGTTGAACATGTTTTCGCACTTAGAAAATTTGAACCTAAAGCCATAGCTAAGCATACCACACAAACCTTCAAAGCACACATTAGCCTAAGTCACCACTTCTAGCTTTAGGTTAGGATGGTGCATGGTTTGATATTTTGTTTTATTTTGTGATATATTTTAGACTGGATGTTAGGGTGTATATAGAATGAATGGTAGGGCTCTTAGTCTAATCATTATTTTTTTGTAGATTGTGCTTAAGATCATAAATAAAATATAAATGCTTTTGCTTGCAGGTGCTTTATACCCCTAAGCATAATCCAATAGGCCAGGTGGACTTAGTCACCCATGTGTGGGGTGATAAGTCCAATATACATGCTTGGGATTTGTGTGGTTTGTTTTAGCTAACCTTTATTTTGCATGTGTTAGTTAGATTTCCATTCTTTTCCTTTTCATGTAAATTTGTGCAATTAGGATTTTGGAATGATTGTTATGGGGATTAGGATGAGCATTGGTCATAAGATCTATCTTATGCACCATGTGAAGCCTTGGAGCATCTACCTTCCAACCATCAAAGGAACCAAAGAAGAAAGAAGAAAGAAGAAAAGAAAGAAGAAGAAGAATGAAGCTTGAAGACCCCATAACAATGAATTCCTTGCTTGTAATTTAATTCATCTGTAATTAGGGTTGTATAAGGGTAGAGCTCAACTACCCAATTTATTTTTTGAGTTTGTGTGATGGTGCTCGACCACAATGGCCTTTATTCTTTTTCCGACTAGCTTTATAAATTGATTCATGATTTATTTAGCTTGTGCATTAAGTGGCATTTTCTAGTTTCTTCCTTGCTTTATGTATGGCCTGGATGTGGATTAGGCTCTTTAGGAAAAATAAATCTTTTACCAACTTAACTCAAAATTAAAATAAAGAACTCATAACCTCACCTAAAAAGGTTTAAAATCAAGATAATTAGCAACCCTTAGCGATGAGTATTTTTATAATATCATGCACAAATGCATCTTATTTCACTCTTGATTGGAGGGCTTCCACCTTTGGAGAAACTTGGCTTGACCTTTGAGAGCCATGGTGGAAACACACCTCCTCCCCTTTTTGGCCAATAACTTTATTTCTCATTAGGCATATGAATCCTATTAGCTGAGTCAAAATAATATCCAAAATGAAAATAAAATGAAATTTGAATTGCATTAGATTTAGGTCATTTGAAGCATGCCCACATGATCTAGTCTCTTTAGAGTGAGTTTAAGGACTTAGTCTCTTTTAAATAAATAACTAACTATCTTGCATAAGCATAAGACTTGCCTACATGTATTTAAAAATAGGAGTTAGTTGGTGCCACCCAGGCGTTGTAAGTCCAAGTCAGTGGTTTATCCTCTCTTGTGGAGGCAAACCAATTACCCATTTTGCCTTAGATTTAGGTTGTGCTTTTGGCCCCTCCTAAATTTAGATTTGAGGTTGCTTCTCCCTTTTGGCCATAAGCTTAAATTCCTCACCTCTTAGGCATTTCTTAATCTTGTGTTAAGGAATCATAAGTCTAAATTTCTAATGAAAATTTAACTCAAACAATTAAAATATAAAAAACTATAAGATAGTTTGAGATGCTCATTAGGTTTCCTAGCATCATGGGCATCTCCTACTTATCTTCCATTTTGGCTTCATAATAACTCTCTCTTTGATCAATCCCATTTGATCTTCAAAATAATCGATTGATAGTCCTTTCTGAAATCTTTGAAGACAATGATCATTTACCTTAATCGAGTTTTTAAGGATCCCATTCCTTAGGATGTAATTAACTATGGGCTTGCCAGAGAACTTAATGAACCGATTTAAAATAAATCTTGCTTTACTTTTCATGTAAAGTAGGGAAGAATCTCAGTACATATGACCCATCATCCTTAGGTGTCCTTATTGAGGTGATTAAGTCCATTAAAGGGTAGTGACTTATATCTTTCGAGATAGTACACTATTTTCTTGATGACGTACTCGATCACTTGAATAAATACATTTACGGATCTATGTGGCATCCTAAAAAGATTAATTTCTATAGACTTACCTCTTTCTTTTCTCCCCAATAGATTTGAAAGGTGACCCCTCTATAGAAATTTTTCATCACAGATTTTTTCGGTGACTCCGCAGGGGATGGTTCCTCTCTCCATCTTTGGTAAATGATCATTGTCTTTGAGTATCGATAGTGGGTTTGTACCTTGGTATGAATCTGAGACTATCTTTCTTTCTGTTGCCACTTAGCTTATTTCATTCTTAAGTTGAGTTAGCCAACATCTTTAGGTTTTAGGACCTCTTGTTGGTCTTAAAACCCATTGGTTCTCAATGGGTAAAAATAAAAATCTAAATAAAAAGAACATTTTAAAGACTTCCTCCTTATCATTTTATGATAAGGAAAGGTTCATTCAAATAATAAAGATAAAATAAATTTTCCATAAAACTTTGCTTTTCAAAAAAGCACCTTTCAAAATACACTTAATAAAATATTTTCCACAAAATTTTATCACCCTCATTTAACAATTCTCATAATTGTTACATGTAAAAAAAATAAAACTAACAATCATTTTCAAAAGCACAAGTGAACATCTTCTTTCAATTCATTTTGATGAAGATTTCATTTTCAAAATAAAATGAACAATCATCTTCCCAAAAATCACAATCAAAAATAAAGTTTTCAAAAAAAAAGCATAAATGAATCTTTCCATTCAATATACTCACATTGAATTCATTTCAAATAAATCAAAAAAAAGCACAAATGAACATCTTCTTTCAATTCATGATGAAGATTTCATTCAAAATAAATGACAATCATCTTTCAATCACAAAAATAAATTAGATTTTCAAAAAAAAGCACACATGAACCTTTCCATTCAATACACTCATAAATATTGAATGGAAGTTTCATCTTCAAAATAAAATTAAATTTCAAAGCACATATGAACATCTTCATTTAATATACAAATTTATTAAATGAATATTTCATTCAAAAAAAATACATCATTTTCATTGATTAATGGAATTCCCCTCTTTCAAAAAGCAATAATCACACACAAAACAAAATTTTTACATTTCAAAATAAGATTGATTCTCATTTACATACCCAAATTTGTTGAATGAATCCTCTTTCAAATCAAAATTAAATAATCATACTTTCAAAATTTTAAACACATTTGGAACTTCATTTAACATACCCAAATTTGTTAAGTTAAGTCTCCAAATTCAAAATTTCCAAACACATTTTGGAAATTCATTTAACATTCCCAAATTTGTTAAGTAGAATCTCCAAATCCAAAATCAAAATTTTCAAACACATTTGGAACTTCATTTAGCATATCAAATTTGCTAAGTGAAGTTTCCAAATCAAATCAAAATCAAAAAATTTTCAAAATTTTGAACACATTTCATTTAACATACCCAAATTTGTTAAAAAGTCTCCAAATTCAAAATCAAAATTTTTCAAAACACATTTGGAACTTCATTTAACATACCAAATTTGTTAAGTGAAGTCTCCAAATCAATCAAAAAAAAAAATATTTACATTTGGAACTTCATTTAACATACCCAAATTTGTTAAGTGTCTCAAAACCAAAATCAAAAAAATTTCAAAACATTTGGAACTTAACATACCCAAATTTGTTAAGTGAAGTCTCAAATCAAAATCAAATTTTTCAAAATACATTTGGAACTTCATTTTATACCCAAATTTGTTAAGTGAAGTCTCAAATCAAAATCAAAAATTTTTTAAACACATTTGGAATTTCATTTAGCATACCCAAATTTGTTAAGTGAAGTCTCAAATCAAAATCAAAAAAATTTCAAAACCATTTGGAACTTCATTTAACATACCCAAATTTGTTAAGTGAAGTCTCCAAATTCAATCAAAATTTTCAAACACATGGAACTTCTTTAGCATATTTAAATTTTAAAAAATCAAAAACAAAACAAAATTTCAAACTCCTTGGAACTTCATTAGCATACCAAATTTGCTAAGGAGAAGTTTCCATTTTCAAAACAAAACAAATAAAAAAATTTTGAACACATCTTTGGAATTTCATTTAGCATACTCAAATTTGCTAAGTGAAATTTCCATTTCAAAAAAACTGGGACTTCATCTTTAGCATACCAAATTTTCGTTAAGTCTCCACTTTCAAAACAAATCAAAACAAAATGAACACTTAGGTTCTTAGCATACCTAAATTTGCTAAGGATCAAAAATCAAAACATCAAAATAAAAATGAAACATTTAATTTCTTAGCATACCTAAATTTGCTAAGAATCATATTTTCAAAATCAAACAAAAACACACTTTTCTTCACTTAGCATACTAAATTTGCTAAATGAATTTCAAATTTCAAAATCAAACAAATTCACAAAAACAATCTTTCTCACTTAACATACTAAATTTGCTAAGTGAAATCAAAACCAATCAAACAAAAATAAAATTAAAATTGACTCTTACTTTAACATACCCTAATTTGTTAAAGGAAAGGGTCCTCAAATAAAATAAAATAAAATTCAAATTCAAACAAACATGAATCTATGGAAGCATCCTTATCATCATATTTCAACATACCTAAATTTGGATTCATATTCAAAACTCTTTCAATCAATCTTTTGAACCACTTAACACTTCCAAGTTGGATGTGGGTTCAAATTTTCAAATTCAAATTCAAAATCTATAAGAGAAATCTAATACAAACTCATTTCTCATTCGATTCTTGGTCGATGTAGTTCAATTTTTAGCTTTCTAGTTGTGAAATGGCGGTTCATAGTTCATTTTTACCTTCCCCATGGTATGGATGGGTTTGGATCAAAACTTCCCGGCGGACCATACGCTCGATTCACTTTGGTTGGGATTGAGGGAGATTACTTGTAGGGCATCCTCCCTACATAGTAGATGGGGTGGAAGCGGTCCGAGGATCTTACCCTCGACTTAATGTATTCGAGGAAAGTGGTGGTAGTCCCAACTTCTTATTATTGCAGTCACAGTGCAGTACACCAGTTTCTCATGTTACCCCTGAAATCTCATCTCCCTCAAGGGTAAGGCTCCCCTGTCTCGGGGTTGCCTCCCCACATTTGAGTATGGGTCTAGCTCACACTCCCTCCCATCCCGGACATAGTGTGAATAAGAAGCCCATGGATTACGATTGTGAGATGGAGGGCAAGTTTATTATGAGTTCCCATTATTACTTCACCCTTTGAAAGTTCCATCCTCTCTGGGTCAGAGAGAGGATGTTGAGGATCCCTCATCACCTCCTGGTGCATCGGCCGGTTACCAGCGAGGAGGTCATGCGGCCTCGATATCTTACTAGGTAGGAGCTATGCAGAGTCAACTAGTTTGATCTGATCCATTATCCCCCAAGCGTGGGAAGTATATATTGAGAGGCCCATACAACACATATTAGGGAGGAGAGCGAGGTTCCGTCGTCGGTAGCATCACTCATTGATTTTTTCGGCTAGCCATGACCATCGCGACTATCCTTCTTCAGGACTAGTCATCAGGAGGATAGCTCTTTATAGAGAGTTAGTGGTGTCTCCACCCCACCTCATCCCCATCACCATTCAAGTTAGCATCTCTACATTCCAGAGGCCATGAAGGCCATATCAGAAGCGCACCGTTGGTGATCGGCTATGGCAGGATCCTACCCTCCTATTGTGTGGGCTCTCTCGACCTTCTAGTGGTGTGGAAGGTGGTGACCATCGTGGTCATCCCTTCACCAACTTACCTGCATAGGATGTGGAGATGGTGACAGTTATTTTAGATATGGCATATGATAGTCCAATTTGTACGGTGATGGGAACATCTAGGATTGTTACCCTCTCATAGCTGCGGTCGAGTGTCATTCATCCATGAGTATCCACATTGACTCTCCATGGCGAGTGGGTCTCGATGCTGATAGTGATCACCAGTCTGAATTTTGCTGATGGATCATTGATGAGATAGTTGCACATTATTTCATGGACAAGAAAGAGATCTTGGGGTATGATTTGTCAGATGAAGAAAGTTAGCTTCGATCCCAATGAAAATGACTTGTTGGGAGATTCAGTTGGAGTCTAAATGGTTGACACTAGAGGATCTCTTCTTAAGGAACAATAAGCCATGGAAGGTGATGAGGTTGATCAAGAAGACACCGACATCAACACCTCGACATCATTAAGGCAAGGATGAGCATATTGATAGATGGCACATGATTAGAGGACTTGTTAGCGGCAATTTTTGCTTGAAAATAAGCCCCTTTAGTTCATCCTACTGGTCGACATCGTCGGTGAGTTAGTGCATGTCTTGGACCAAGACTCTACCTCCATTGAGCAAGGTAGCACTAGCCTATAGGTGGTGGAAAGTACCTCCATACAAGAAAAGACATAAAATCCATGGTTGAGCAGTGAAGGAAGCTTTGGCTCGCTCGGGGAGGATCATCGGTTCCAAAGGGTAGACCTACAGGAAGAATTCAATATCCAAGGGTTTCTCTTCCTTCAAAAGCTTTGATGGCGGTGAAACCCATAGCACATAGCATTTGAGTGTTGCAACATGTGAGCTTTACTTTTTTCGTTAGTAACCTAAGGGTATTGCTTTTGATTGGTATGTTGCCAATGGTTCGGTAAAGACATTTCTTGAGTTAGAGCAACTCTTCATCAAGAGATTTCTTTGCTCAAGACATTTATTGTAGGTGATCTTGTTGTATACAATGACACACTGAGTCCATATTATATTCTCGATGGCATAACTTGTATGAAAGTGAACCTGAGTATCTGAATAGCATGCCATTGAGATTCTCTTGAAGAATATCCATGGCCGGTCTCATGCTTAAGGGTTCACTATCAAGATATTTGAGAAGCTAATCAATAAGGCTACTGTCAAGGAGGCCAAGCAGTTGCCTTTTCAAGATTAGTTTCTAAGCGAAGCCAGAAGGTCTATGAGAAGAAGCGAGCGGTAGAGTTATGAGGAAAGCATCCTAGAGATCGTCAGAGACCATGACCTCCACCTCCTTTGCCACCAGAGGCGTACAGCCTCCACCAGCCTCCATGGCCCCACCCTGACCATACCACCACCCATGCATGCATACTACATATAGTAGCTATAGTCCACTACTCTTTTAGATAAGTTAAACAAACCTTATTCTTTTAAGAGGAGGTAATCAAAAATCTTTAAGAATCTCTTAAAGAAACTAATTTTTACTAGCCTAGGAGGCGGAGGAAGTAGGTAAAAGTCATGATCCAAACTTTTTCCCTTACCACCGTATGCTAGGCCACATTTTGGAGGATTTCTTCACATTCAAGGAGTAGCTTGAACACAATTTCAAGACCAACGTTGTAGTTATCCCAAAGGAATACCTTGTGGAACAACCTTCCAATTCCATAAGGGTAATCCTTGGGGATACATGTGATCCTACCAAAACTAAAGAAGGTTGGGATATTTCTTATCAAAACCTCTAAGAAGATCATCAAAAGATCAAGAAGCTTTCCTTGTTGTGCGGTCGCTCAAACCTCCAACACCAAGGAAGGTTTGCAAGTTGCCAACTCTAGGAAAGGGGAGCTTAGCGGTAGTAGTAGCGACATGTGTCGACTGGGATAGCCCTTTAGCACACCATCGACATGTCGACCTCGACCATTGTAGCTTCCAGTGACTTCTTCCATTTTAGCTAGCTCTTATGTTTCTTCTACTAGTAGAACTCTTGTATCAGTGGATAAGGGCATCAAATCCCTTACTCCACTCACTTTACTTGATTTCTACTTTGTACCTCCAAATAATTCCAAGAAATTGAAGAATAAAGCTAGTTTGAATTACATCTGTCACTTTCCTGATGGGTTGTCTTCTTCTATTCCTAATGATAACTCTTCAAGTCTAAATAACTATAACAATTTTGATCTTCTTCGATTGAGTTGGACTTTCCAACTCAATACTATGGGTTCTCTTGAGATAGACTTGGAATCATCGATTAGGTCCCATAGGAGAAAAGTAGGTGAGCCGATGTGTGTAGAACCTTCCATTACCTTGCCATAAGAGATCAGAAGTCAACCTCCGTGGCAGGTTCTACCTCCTAGGGCACCTCAAGATAGAAGGAAATAAGTCATTGACGAAGATCGAGAAACCCTTCCACAAGATGCTCCACCTTGGATATGCTTGTGGAAGACCAAGGTGGACTACAACATCCTTTCTCATCTAAGAAAGTTCCATCTAAGCTAAATATGATGCCCTTCTTGTATCCAAAGAGATGAGGGAATCACTAATCAAGGCCCTCCTTGATCACGGCTCTTAGCTCAGCTATAGGTGAGGAAGCACATTATGCAAAAGAAGCCCAAGGGATCACCTTCATAGATGAAGACCTTCTTAGGGACTTGGACAATCCCCTCACATCACTTGACATGGGGTTTGACTCGAGTTCTCATGGATTGGTGCATCGATGAACATTATGAGTCTAAAGACCCTTGCCTATTTGAGATCGACATCTCACACTCAGGAGATGGATGATGTTGAGAGGATTCAATGATCAAGGTGAGCGGGCTTTAGGTTCTATAGTGTTACCTTTGGAGATAGGTGATTGAAAGATTGAAGCCAAGTTCTACATCATTGAATACTTCATTCACTTTTACTTTGCTTATTAGGCCTTGGATACATCAGAATAAGATTATTCCATCCTCAATTCATGCATCAAGTTTAGAAAAAGATGGAATTTACCATGTCAGGAGATGAAAACCATTTTTTAGTTAGAGAGGTTGAGATTTATCAGGATGTGACCTACTATCTTTCTCAAAATACTTTTTCTTGTGAACTTGGACAAAATTCAAATGCAACATCAAAAGAAGAAGAAAATGAAGCAAAAGAAAGATAAAAGAAAATGAAAAGAAAAATAAAAGTTCAAGTGAATAAGAAAGGAGAATTGAAGAAGAAATAGAATTGCATATCACATTCCATTCACAGTTCATTCCATCATATGGATATGTGGATAGGATGGCTCAACCTCCACCAGGTAGAGGTAGAGAAATAGAGGCGGTTCAGGTGGAGACCCCTAGTTGGCCTTCAATAGAGGTCATGTTCAGTTCATAGGAGTACCCTACTATTCACATATAGACTTGGAATCCAGAGGATGAGTCTAATGTGATTAGTATACCAGCCAAACCCTCTCAGTGGGTTCCATTGGAGGTGACTTTTGATCTAGACAGAGACGAAGACTAGGCCTCTAAGCAAAGCAAAGTATTTGAATCTAGTTTATGTGAAACTATTAGGTAGTAGTTGGGAACCTTAGCTCTTACCTCACTTACATCTTAGAAAGTTGAAGGTTTAGTAGTTAAGGAAGTCCCTAAGTCTTCCAGTGACATGAAGTAGAAGAAGTTCTTTTTGGGATCATCATCCTCAAGCCTTGAAGTTGATGTAGAGCTTGAGGAGGATACTTTTAAAGAATTAATGGAATTACCTTTTGACTTTTACTCACCTTGTGTTCAAAATCTTATACATAAAGGTTTAGTTCCTCACACATGGTCCAAGCACAGGTCAGAGTACTTCAAAAAGCTATGGAACAATGCAGGCAAGGAAGCACAATCAAGAGCAGGACTAGGATTTGATATAGTGGGTTCGGTCGATGATAAAAACTATTGCTTAATTGTTACCAATCATTTGGAGTCTGATAGTTTCTACTCAAACAACCCCAACTCTTATGAGAATGTGTGTTTAGAAACCTCAGATGATCCAGATGACCTCCAAGTTAAAGAGGCACCACCAAAATTTGTAGAGGAGATTCATTCAACAATCGACAAGCTTAAAGAAATCAACCTCGGGACAAAGAAAATCTACACCCAACATACATTAGTTTGTTGTTGAATGAAGAACAATGAAACTTAGGCTATTGCGAGTTTAAAGACTATGCATGGAGTTATGAAGAAATGCGATTATCTCCTAACATGTAGTCCACAAGCTAGCAATAGATCCTAATGCTATTATTAAGCAAGCTCCTAGAGCATGTGATTAGAAATTGAACAAGGTCATTTAAAGTCAAATTGATCGATACTAGTTTCATCAGGAAAGAAAAATATCCTACCTGGTTAGCTTGTGTCATCCCAATTAAGAAGAAGAATGGCCAAATAAGGCATGTTCTAAAGATGAGTTTCTTCTTCTTATACCAGAATTAATGGTGGACATCGTCTTATCTCATGCAGTCTTTTCTTTCATGGATGGGTCATCTGGCTATAACCAAATCAAGATGTCTTTTAAAGATGAAAAAAAACACTGCTTTTTGAACCTCGATCAAAATTTTATGTTATAGGGTCAAGCCTTTTGGCCTTAAAAATACTGGTGCTACATACCAACGGGCCATGACTCAGATCTTCAATGAACTAATCCATCATCAGGTTGAGTGCTATGTTGATGATCTAGTAGTAGAAAAGGAAGACCACCTCTTTGACTTGAGAGTAGTTTTGAATGGTTAAAATATAACCTCAAAATGAATCCCAAGTGTGCATTTAGTAGCTTTAGAAATTCCTTGGGTTTGTTCTTTTGGGGGGAATAGAAATAGATCTAAAAGATTCAAAGCTATCTTAGAAATGCCACCTCATAAGAGTTTAACTCAACTTAGATCCTTTCAAGGATGGGCGTATCTAAGATGCTTTATCTCAAACCTATCGGGGAGATGCAAAACATTCTTGACACTTGCCAAAAAGGATGCCAAGTTCAAGTGGAATGATAAGTGTCAGCATGCTTTCAAAGACATCAAAGAGTACTTGGTGAAGTCACCCAGCCTATCTTGCGAGCCTCATCCTCTACACTCATTGGATGACTCTCGGTGCTCTGTTGGCCCAAACCAATGAATGAGGAAGGAAAGCACTCTACTACCTCGCCATCGTCGATTCTGAAAAAATACCCACCTATTAAGAAACATTGCCTACCTTTGATATTTGCCTCCCAAAAGCTATGGCATTACATGCTTTCTCATAAGGTGAACTTGATCTCCCAAACAAATCCACTGTAGTATCTCATGACATGACCAATGCTATTCAAATGTTTGGCTCATTGGTCCATGATTCTCTCGCAGTTTGATATCACATTTGTACCCCTCCATGCGATAAAAGGATAGGCACTAAAAGATTTCTTAGTAGCACACCCACTTCCTGTTGATTCTTCGCTTAGTGACGATCTCCCCAATGAACAAATCATGAACTTAGGGGAGGTCGGTAACCACTGATGGGAGATGTATTTTGATGGTGCTGCTTCTTTTCTTAAAGTGGAAGCACCATGATCTATTCTCCCAAGAAAAGCAGGGGTAGGAATAGTTCTTCTAATCCCAAACCGTGATGTGATGAGATTCTCATACTATCTTTCCAACCCCAACCAATGAAGGCGAGTATGAGGCTTTGATTGTTGGTGAGTTAGCCATCACTATCGAGTGTCAACATCAACATCTTTGGGGATTCTCGTTGGTCATCAGTTGATTGGTCCTACAGTTCTCAAACCCAAGCTTCATCATTACTAGTATACCATGAAGTGTTGGCCAATTCCAGTCACCATCTACAAGGTTCCCAGGAGAACAGGATGCTTTGGCCAAACTTGCCAAAGTATATCGAAGATGAGTCCATTTCAATAAGGGTCCAAAATAGACAAGTCTATCCCATTGATGCGCTCATCGAGACTTTCTCTTGAAGGGGAGGTTGTCATTGCCAAAATGGACAAGGAGGATTGGAGGCAACCGTTCATATTATTTAAACTGAAACTACCTCAAGAAAAGTCACAAGCCCATCGTGAAACAAAGAGCTCTCTCTATTCTCTTGTTGATGGCACCCATGTAGATCCTTTGAAAATGGTTACATTATTTAGATAAACATGAATCTGTGGTATTATAAGCGAGGTACATTTAGGTCTATGCAGCATCAATCCAGTCCGAAGATGAAGATGAAGATCAAGACTAGAATACTAATGGCCTTCGATGATTACGGTGCATGGATGTAGCTAGGAGATGCCATCGTGTGTCGGTGTGGTCACCAACCACCCAACATTCTACACCCTACATTGGCCTCATGGCCATTTGAGTGTTTACCAACATTGTGGGTCCATCGATCCTCCTTTCTCCAAGGGGCATCGATCCATCTTTAGCCAATCAATTATTTTCCAAGTGTGAAAGCCATCCCACTCGAGAGGTCACAAAGATGTGCTTCTGCTTTTTTTAGGAACCATATCGTATATAGGTTGCCTCGATGAATTATATATCGATGTGGTAATGCATTCAAAGCACAAGATCAACGACTTTGCCGAAGACATGGTATAGATTGGAGATACTCCACCATCTACTACCTAGAGCAAATGGCTTAGCAGAAGCATTCAACAAAACTCTCATCCAGATATTGAAGAAGACTCTTGATGAACAATGATAGTGGCAGTTGGTTGAAGCCTTATGGGCTGCACATCTGAACTCCAACTCGGTCTACCCCATTTTCTTAGTGTATGGGTTTGAAGCATTCTACCTTTAGAAGTTCAACTCCCATCACTAAGGATAGCATTGGTAGTAAGATCACTATCAGAGTAGAATGCAAAGTTGCGGTTAGAAGAGCTCGAAGGTTTGGAGGAGAGTCACTGGCGTGCAGAACCTCAGTTGTACAAAGCCAAAATGATTCAAGCTCACATAATGGTCCACCCTAGGTCTTTCCAAGTAGGAGAACTTGTGTTAGTCTAAGGAGACCAATTGTTGCTCAAAGATGGGAGGCAAGTTTGAACCCACTTGGGAAGGCCCTATATGTCATAGAAGGCCTACCAAGGAGGATCTTATCAGCTTATCGATTGTAAAGGGGAACACCCGATGCTTCCAATTAATGGGCTCTACCTAAAGAAATATTACCATGAAATAAATCATGTTTGAAAACAATCATTAATGAAAAAGAACAAAATTTGATTCCATTCATCAAATCTTCTCTTCTTTTGAAGCATTATTTGCTTGTCTTGTGAATCTATCGTGATGTGTTTAGGGTAGGTGTAAGAGTACCCTAGTGGCATCCTATTTATCTTTCACAACACAAACGTAATCTCTTTGTGCTTCTAGAATAGGTGTAAGAGAACTTGAGAGGCATCCTATTTCAATTAGCATAACTAAGATAGGTGTGAGAAAACCCAAGCAACATCCTTTCTTAGTGGGAATCCTTTTGCCATCCGTGGCACCATTTCATCAAACCCCTAGTGTGTTTAAGGTAGGTGTAAGAGTCCCCGAGAGGCATCCTATTCCTTTTAACACATGCACAACAACAAACACAAATATTTTATCTCGAGCTATTTGATGTGGGAGCAAGCCCCCTGTGGCACTCACTCATTAGCTGCTCTAGGTGCCCACATGCTACCTGCCAGTAGTGTCACCCTGGTCACTTGTTAGAGGATGTGAGTCTCCGTGCTTTCTTCCTAACTTGACCATTGCAAACTAATGAGCGCCTTGCTAGTATGGTAGTCTTCACTACCCATCCAGTAAGCTACCTCATGTTGACTTTGTTTAACAAGATGTGAGTCCCTGTGCCTTCTTCTTAAACTAGCCATCATGCTCTAATAAGGTCGAGCATATTTGAGGTTTAGGATAAGTCCCCCAGAGGCTCCTTTCCTCTTGACTACTTTTAAGTTGATATAAGTCCCCAAGTGGCATTCACTCAGTAGTCGCCCTAGGTCGGATAGCACTTGTCAAGCTAAAGATAGACTATCTCAATCGCCTCATAGAGGATGTGAGTCCCAGCTTTCTTCTAGTCTGATTGTTGCAAACTGACGGGCACCTTAGGTTGGTTGATGTTCGCTATGTCGACGTGACTCACCGGATATACCACTCTTGCGATATGAGTCCCTCGTGCTTTCTCCTTGAGTTGGACACTAATACCTATTGGATATATGACTAGCCATGTCATGTTCTCCAAGGTGTTGGATTAAGCATTTACTAACCCCATCCCCTACAGGCACTCTATTTAGATCAAGTCCTTTGTGACCCCACTTAAACAATACTCGGGTTACTACTGGATTAGATAGTCTCCCTTTCCTAGTAGCCACCCCTGTGGTTGGAGAATTTGTTCAGCAGATGCACAGATTCTCCCTTGATTCAGTAAATCTGAGATAGGTCTAAGCTGATATAAGCTCCTTCTCAGTTTGATACATCACAAACTAACAGGGTCCATAATAAAATAAACTAAATAAACAAATAAAATAGAAATTAATTTTCTTGTGGATTAGGAATTCAAGCCCCCAATGGGCCCCTTTTTCCAAGCAGGCATCCTATTTTTAGGGTAGTGTCAGCAAAACTCCCTATAGGAATTGCCTAACTAACTAAGTTGAGATAAATCCCCAGGTCAGTACTCACTCCGTAGTCGCCCTTAGGTCGGGTTCAATCTATTTTGCCACAAGTAGGTTATCCCGGTAATCATTCAACTTTGAAAGATATAAGACTATGACACATTCTTTCTAACATGATTGTCGCAAATCGACAGCCTAGGTCAGGTTCAATTTATTGCCCAAAGCAACCGATCACCCCAGTGGGCTTTTCTAGTGGAAGATGTGAGTCCTTGAGCTTTCTTCCCTTCAATTGATCATTGTAAAGTGAAAGGCACTCCTTTGGTCTGATAGCTCTTCCATCGGCCAGGAAGCTACTCTCTTTGGTTCAGTAAATCTAAGATAGGTCTAGGCTTCTATAAGCTCCTTCTTAGTTTGATCCATCACAAACCAACAGAATCCATCAAAATAAATAAAACTAAAAAATGAAAATCAATCTTTGACTACCCTTAAGCTAATTTAAGTCCCCCAGCGGCATTCACTCAATAGTCAGCCTCAGGTCAGGTTCAATTCATTGCCCAAAGCAACCAATCACCCCAATGGTTTCTTATTTCTAGAAGATGTGAGTCCCCACACTTTCTTCTTAAGACTTGACCATTGTATACCAAAAAGGCATTTCTCCTTTATTTGGATAGTCCTATCTCGTGGTTGGTAGAATATTCCCTTTAGATTGGTAAATCTGAGTTAGGTCTAGGCCTCAATGGCTCTATTCAGTGCAGTTCATCACAACCCTATGGGATCGATCATAATCAAAACAAAAAAATATTGAAAATGAAATTAATCTTCTATCTTTGAGTTGATCTAAGTCCCTCCAGCGGCATTCACTTAATAGTCAGCCCTAGGTTAGGTTCAATCTGTTGTCTTGCTAATAGATTATCCCAGCAACTGGTCTTTACTTTGGAGGATGTAAGTCTGTTACACTTTCTTCCTAGTACGGTTGCTGCATACCAAAAGGCATCCCTTTGGTTGATTAGTCCTACTATGCATTTAGTAGACTACCCCTTTGGATTAGTAAATTTGAGTAAGGTCTTGGCCCCATGGCCCCTACTTAGTACAGTCCATCGCAAACCAACATGATTCCTCTCAAAAATTCAAATCTAAAAAAATTGAAACAAATTCAACCCTCTTCCCCAATGGAACTTAAACAAATCTTTTTCTCCTCGGTGAGACTCAAATCAAATCAAACCCTCATCCCCTTGTGGATGATTTGAACCTACTTTCTTAGTGGAAGGTTCACATTCTATCCCTTAGTGGATTTCTCCCCTCCCTTATGTCTTGGACATAAGTAGAACCACATTGCACTAAACTCTAGATTCTTTCTATGCCTTGGGTTAAGGGTAGATTATTTCTGTTAGTGCTTGTGATCTCTCAGTGTTGTTGATCATTTTGGTCAACACTAATATGTGCGGTGTTTCTTGTCATTCACACCACACCTATTGGACCCCCTTTGTTGACCTCATTTTTAGGATGAGCTCTCAACCCCTCCATCTTAGTCATAGGATTCCACTTAGACTTTAAGAGTTTCTTAGTCTTAAGACACATCTAGTGATTAGGTGGACACTCAACCTAGCCCTAGAAGACTTAGAAGAGTTAGCCATGGAATATCATGCCTGTTAGGAAAATTGCCTACCCTTAGCTTGAACCATTCCTCACTTTCCTTCATTCAAGTCAAACTCAAAATCAATCTCATTTGATTTTCTCCAAATCCAAATCAACTCCATATGATCAAAATCCATGATTGAAATCCATATTTGAAACCCATGAATGAAATTCCTAAGTCCAAATTTTCCTAAGTCCTTAATCTTCTCTTATGACTTGGCCAAAATCATGATCAAAACCAAATCAAATTTTGAGATTTTCTCATAATTTATTTATATTCTCATTTATATTCACATAAATAAATGAAATATAAATTCAAACCAATCAAACTAAACTCAAAATTCTAAATCAATTCATGAAATTTTCCTAAGACCTTTAAATTTTCCTTAAAGGACTTATCTAAAACTATGATCTAAATCAATTCAAATTCATGAGATTTTCTCATAACTCATTTATATTCTCATTTATATTCACGTATATAAATGAAATATAAATATAAATAAATCAAATCAAACCCTTAAACCAAATTCCAAACCTAAAATTTTCCTAAGTCCTTTAAATTTCTTTTAAAGGACTTAGCCTAAATCATGATAAATCAATTCAAACTCATGGGATTTTCTCATAACTCATTTACATTCTCATTTATATTCATATATATATATATATATATATATATATATATATATATATATATATATATATATATATATGAAATATAAATATAAATCAATCAAACCAAAATCAAAAATTCAAGCTCCAAACTCCAAAATTTTACTAAGTCCTTTAAATGCCTCTTAATGGACTTAGCCCAAATCATGATTAAACCACTTCAAATCCTTGAAATTTTCTCATGATCCATTTATATTCTCATTTATATTCACATATATAAATGAAATATAAATTCAAATAATCAAAACCAATTCCAAAAAATCAAACTCAAATCCACTCAAAATCCAATCTAAGCCTTTCAAGTCAAAATCTTGAACTTAGCCAAATCAACTTCAAATCAAGCCAAACTCTTGATTTTCCTTCATGATTCAATCAACCCTACAATATTGAATTCAAATATAAACACAAACTCCAATCACTAAATCAAAATCCAATTCAAAAATCTAACCCTAATTCCTTTCATATTCTTCCTTTCAATATGAAATTATCAAATGGATCAAAACCCATTTGACTTCAAATCACTTGTAAATGGATTTATATTTCAATCATAAGTCCATATACAAGATCAATCAAACTCAAATCAAGATTTGACCAAGCCATTTGACCCACTTAGGCTCACTTGACCCAAAGTGACCTAAAGTACCCTTATGAGCCAAATTCTAATCCTAACCAAATCGGATTGAATCAAACTCACCTATGCCTCTCATCATGATCAACAATTATCATAAGATGATCAATCAACCAAATTAGGTCAAACCAAGTCAAACCTAAGGGTTGACCAAGTCAACACTTAGCCCAAAATGAAACCTAACATAGCCAAATTCCACCATAGGCTAAATTGATTGAAACCATTTATCTAAGTTTATTCATAATCTATGTTTGAACTTGACCAAGCCAACATTTGAGCCTAACCTAGCCCGATTAGCCACTTAACCAAGTTGACCCAACTTGACCTAAAAAGTCAAAATGTGTCAAAACTTGATCTAAGTTATATTGATTGAAACCAATGGATCAAATTCATTCTAAATCACTTGTTGAACTTGATCAAAGCCTCAATTGGCCAACTACACCTAACCTAGCCCAATTGACCTTAGACCCAACTTGACATAAAGGGGTCATATTGAGCCAAATTTAAACTTAACCAAAATTATTTGGAAACAAAGATACCAATCCACTCCATATGACTAACATAATCTAAACCTACCCTTGACCTACCTCAAATAGGTCAAATGGGTCAAATAAGTCAGCTTGACCCATTTGACCTAAATGAAGTCATATGGGCCAAATTCAAAATTAATCCAATATCAATCAAACCAAAGCCACAAAAATATTTCAAATGGTCATATCAACTTGACCCAACCCTTGGTTTGACCCAATTTGACCAATTGGTCAACTTGACCCAAGTTGACCCATTTTGACCTAAATGGGTCAACATGAGCCAAACCTTATCAAATAAATTCCAAATCTCATGAAATTTGGCCAAACCTAATTTCTCCACATACCCAACATATCCAAATTGAAAAATTAGCAAAATGATCATTCTACCCCTAGGTCGTAGAATAAATTTTGGCCTAATCCATGGGTAATTTGGTCATGTCCTCTTCATATCCACTTGATACTTTCCTAATAGCTCAAGGGGACCTAAAGAAGAGTGGTGCACCCAACCCAATGAGTTTGGGTCAGCCCAAATGGGCCCAAGGCTAAATCTGACCCAATAGGTCAAATTGGCTTATTCCAAATCCCTCCTCCACCCAATTTGATGCACATGCGAGGTTGGCAATGTCACACCCCCGATGACCCCCTACCTTTATTAATGGATATTACAGGCAATCTACTCAAGGCCTCAAACCGACCATGTTCCAACTCTAAATAAATCAAACAACCTCTCTAATTTGAGCAATTGGATCAAAATGGCAACGGAGGTGTCACTCGTCCAATTACAATAGGGGGAGATATAGTCCCCCTAATTCAATTTGAAATCATCATTCCTCGATTTGATCAAGCCTTAGAGAGTGTTAGGAAAGATCAGAGAGCCTTCTTAAGCATTCTAAAAAGGGATTTGAAAAGTGATCTTAGTTTTCTCCATTGAAAAATAGGGGAGCTCACTTGAACTTTCAACTTTCTCCACACTCACAATTACAGCAATTCCTCTTGCACACTTTCTTTGAGGACCAATTTGAGTGCCCCCAAGCATCCATTTGAGTTCCCACAACAAGGAGAGAAGGAATTAGATCAAAGCCGCAAAGGAAATGAAGTGGTGTTGGTCTATAGAACAATCCACTCAACCCCAAGGCCTAAGAATTTCAACAGGGCTTCGTCTCCACTAGACAAAGCTACCTCATCAATCTCGAGCATCGGTGATCACCTCTAACGAGGTATGGAATTTTTTGATCACCTAACATAGGAGGTGTTGGTCATTTGTGAAAATAATTTTCAAGTCATGCAAATTCCACCGTTGGATGTGTTCTTTATTGGCTTTATATGGTGTGGGTAAAGTTTTGTTCCAATTTGAGCTCAATCAAGCTTGGATCTTCCCCTAGATCATGGAAGGTCTTTGTTGATCCTAAGGGAAGAACTGGGAGATCCTAGCCATCCATCCGCGAATTTTGGATGGACGATTGAGATTATTCCCATGTTTAGAAATTCATTTATCCTTTTATAATCGCGGGTTGGTCCCTGGTCATTCGATCTTTAATCAACGGGATCAAAGCATCCCCGCAGCCACGATGTGATATTTAATTAGCTCTCACGACGCGCGCCTAACCACCGCTACGCGTGAGTGAGGATTAGTTAGGAAATTTATTTAATGTTAATTAGTCTCTTGATCTTCTAAAAATCATATCTCCTTCAATAAAATTCAAAAAAATATGAGGTAAATCCTATGGAAAGATAATTCAACCTAAAATATTTTAAAAATAATTTCAATGGATTTTAAGTTATGCTTTCCTCTGATTTTAGGTTTTATTGGAAATCGTATTTTTCTAATTACCTCTTAATTAAATCATTGATTAATCCTAAAATTCTTGGGTATGTTTTAGGGGATGACCTCTGCCTCCCTTAATTTTTTTGGGATTTATTGAAGCCTTGATTGGGGGAATTGCAAATATGATTCCTAATTACCCTCCTTATGTAATTAAGAATAATTAAGGTGTGATTAGTGGTTTTAATCTATTATTAGAAATGATTAAGGTCAGATCCAGTAGATAGGAAGTTTAAAGAATAATTTTGGGGCATTTCCTCTAAGCTATTCCCTAAACCCCCTTTTCTTTTCTTAATCTTCTCCTAATTAAGGGTTAATTCATTAATTATCCCATTAATTAATTTCTAAAAATTCTAAAAAATTTTAGAACTTAATTAATCTACTTTGGGTAGATGCTTAGGTGTTTAAGAGCCTAAGTTCAATTAATAAAATCAAAACTCAATTCATATGTGTGAAAGGGTGTTTCGAAATTACTTAAGTTAAACTCTTTAATTTAATTAACCATTAATTATGAGCCAAATTGCATTAAGCCTTTTTCTTACTAGGTGCATTATAAATTTAAATTATTTGTTAGTTTTTATGTTATCTCATTGGCTCATAAGTACTTGGTTAACTATGTTAAGGTGGTGTAGGTAAGGGTTAATTAACTTATTTAATTCATACCTTAACTTAATTAATACATAAAATGAATTTAATCATTTAAGAATTAAATAAAAATATTAAACACCTGTGGGAATGGATTAGGAATAACAAACTCAACTCACCTTTTCAAAATTAAATCAAACTTAAGACCAAACAAAAATTATCTTAAATGAACTTTGATTTTCTTTAAACTTTCTTATTCCATAAGAATGCTTTTATGATTTAATTAAAGTGAGTGTGTTTACATGCTTTCATTGCTTTGATTCTTTCCCCCAACATGTTAAATTTGTATGTCATGTGGTTTCATGCATTCATATTTTTCAAATTCAAATTTAAAAATGAAATTGTTTACTTTATGTCAAATTTGCATGTGTTGGCTAAAGTAGAAATATGAGTGGCTATTATCACTACTAAATTCAAATTATCTTCAAAATATATAAATCAATTATTAAATTTGAAAGTATGCTACTTATATTTTAATTATAAATTTGCATGTGAAAGAATATAAAGGTATGCTTAGCATAGGTTTCCCTTCTCTTTTATGTTAACATAGTTTTGAATAGGAGTTGGTAAGATGTATGGTTCATTTGAAAAGAACCTAACACTTACCTAATTTCATATCATATTCATCCCTATGCTATCACCTAAGAAGGGTTACCTATACTAGCATACATAAATTGCATAAACAAAATAAATCAATTAATACAACCTTTGCATTCTCTCTTTTTCATTCATTTCTTCTATACACATGTTTGTATTTAAGGAAAGTGGTATATTAGTCTGGACAACCTTAAGATTGCGGGGCTTTAAGTAGCCCTAAGTAGGTCTTGTACTTTACACCTCGATTAAAATTGTTTACTTATGACTTTCTTACTTGCATGTGTATGGGGATAAGAAATACTTTTTCTACTTAAAGAAAATCATGCATGTTAAACGTCCAAATTTCCTTAAATGGTTTACTTAGCATGCATCATAAAGTGTGTTAAATATTCTCATTTGTATGTATAAATATGCTTAAGATTCATTCATCTGCATGTTATACATGTTGGGAAAGAAATGAAGTAATGTGTGTTTTATGAATTTAGTTCATTTTATTTAATCATAAAATACATTTCTTTTTGAATTGGTTTATTTATAGTTCATCTACACTTAGGATTAATTAAATGATCTAATCAAAACATTCACTAAACAAAAGAAATATAAACCTACTTTAGAAATTACTTAGGTTATGAAAGAAAAAGAGAAGTTTTGTTCTCTTTCCCTCTCTTCATAACTTACTAATTAATTGTAAAATTCACGTGAACCAAATCACAATATGAAATAAAATCAATCCAAATCAATTAAATAACTTAAATGAAACCCTCTTCTAAGTTGAACATGTTTTCACACTTAGAAAATTTGAACCTAAAGCCATAGCTAAGCATACCACATAAACCTTCAAAGCACACACATTAACCTAAGTCACCACTTCTAACTTTAGGTTAGAACGGTGCATAGTTTGATATTTTATTTTATTTTGTGATATATGTTTTAGTCTAGATGTTATGGTGTATGCTCGTAGAATGAATGATAGGATACTCTTAGCCTAATCATTATTTTCTGTAGGGGATTGTGCTTAAGGGGCGCTATCATAAATAAAAATATAAATGCTTTTGCTTGCAGGTGCTTTATACCCCTAAGCATAATCCAATAGGCCGGGTGGACTTAGCACCCATGTGTGGGGTGATAAGTCCAATATACTTACTTGGGATTTGTGTAGTTTGTTTTAGCTAACCTTTATTTTGCAGGTGTTAGTTAGATTTTCATTCTTTTCATTTTCATGTAAATTTGTGTAATTAGAATTTTGGAATGATTGTTATGGAGATTAGGATGAGCATTGGCCATAAGATCCTATCTTATGCATCATGTGAAGCCTTGGAGCATCTACCTTCCAACCATCCAAAAGAAGGGACCAAAGAAAAAAAAAGATGAAGAAGAAAGAAGAAAGAAGAATGAAGCTTGAAGACCCCCATAACAATGAATTACTTGCTTAATTGTAATTTGATTCATTTTTAATCCAGGTTGTATAAGGGTAGAGCTCGGCTGCCCAATTTATTATTTTTGGGTTTGTGCTATGGTACGACCATAATGGCCTTTTATTCTTTTTGTGATTAGCTTTATAAATTGATTGATGATTTATTTAGCTTTTGCATTAAGTGGCATATTTTTCTAGTTTCTTCCTTACTTTATGTATGGCCTAGATGTGGATTAGGCTCCTTAGGGAAAAATAAATCTTTTACCCAACTTAACAACTCAAAATTAAAAATAAAGAACTCATAATCTCACCTAAAGCTTAAGTTTAAAATAAAGATAAAAGAATTAGCAACCCCGTAACTAGATGAGTATTTCTTTTATAATATCATGCACAAATGAATCTTATTTCACTCTTGATTGGAGGACTTCCACCTTTGCCAGAGAAACTTGGCTTGACCTTTGAGAGCCATGGTGGAAACACACCTCTTCCCTTCTCGCTAATTTTGGCCAATAACTTTATTTTTCATGCATTAGGCATATGAATCCTATTATCCTGAGTCAAAATAATTGTCCAAAAATGAAAATAAAATGAAATTTGAATTGCATTAGATTTAGGTCATTTGAAGCATGCCCTTTCATGATCTAGTCTCTTTAGGGAGTGAGTTTAAGTACATAGTCTCTTTCTAAATAAATAACAGTCTAGCTATCTTCCATAAGCATAATGACTTGCCTATATATATTTAAAATCATAGGAGTTAGTTGGCGACCACCCCCAGGCGGTTGTAAGTCCAAGCTGTCGGATGTTTTATCCTCTCTTATGGAGGCAAACAAATTACCCATTTTCACCTTAGATTTAGGTTATGCTTTCAGCCCTTGCCAAAGTTTCCTAGATTTAAGTTTGGAGGTTACTTCTTCCCTTTATGGGTCATAAGCATAAATCCTCACCTCTTAGGCATTTCTTTAATCTTGTGTTAAGGAATCATAAGTCCTAAATTTCTAATGAAAATTCAACTCAAACATATTAAATCAATTTCAAAAATATAAAGCTCAACTATATGATAGTTTGAAATGCTCGCTAAGTTTCCTAGCATCGTGGGCATCTCCTACTTATCTTCCATTTTATCTTCAATAGTAACTCCCTCTCTTTGATCAATCCTATTTTGATCTTCAAAAATAAACCAATCGATTGATAGTCCTTTTCTATTGAAATCTTTGAAGACAACGATCATTTACTTTAATCAAGAGTTTTCCTAAGGAATCCCCATTCCTTAGGATGTAATTAACCATGGGGGTTGCCCCTATAAGGAACTTAACGAACCCAATTTAAAATAAACACTACTTTACTTTTTCACGTAAAGTAGGGGAAGAATCTCTAGTACATATGCAGACCCATCATCCTTAGGAGTCCTTATTGAAGTGATTAGGTCCATTAAAGGATAGTGACTTCTATCTTTTAAGATAGTACACTAATTTCTTGATGACGTACTCAATCACTTGAATAAGTACATCTGCGGATCTGCGTGGCGTCCTAAAAAGATGAATTTCTATAGTCTTGCCTCTTTCTTTTCTCCCCAATAGATTTGAAAGGTGACCCCTCTATAGAAATTTTTCACCACACTCTCCAGCTGGATTAGTAGCAGCCAACTAAGCTAAGCATACTTCAGGGTCAAGCAATGCTTTGATTAATGACTCTCTCATCTCTTTGGATAAAATAAGGGCATCATCTATGCTTAACTTAGTTAAAAACTTTATAAGGTGTGTCGGGACATTGTAATCAACTTTAGGTTGGTCCTCCACAAGCATATCCATGGGTGGAGCATCTTGTGGAGGGGCTATCTTCTCATTGAAACCAATGACTTGTTTACCCTTATCTTGAGGTACTATCCTAGGAGGTAGAACTTTAGAAAGGTTAACTTCATGACTGATGATGAGTTTTTTTTATAGCTATAGCTTCTCCTAAAGGATCATTAGAGTTGAATGACTCCAAATCAATCTCAAGTGGTGAACCTTAAAGATTCAAAAAAGGGCAATATATTTATGAATTAGAATGAAATTGATTGGAATTATTTAGATTGTTATTATTATGACTTGGAGAGCTATTTATGGGAATTAAATCACTAAGATATTCAAAAGTAGATAGAATGTAAGTGGAAATATTCTTCTTCATTGATTTCTTCAACTTTTGAGGAACATGATAAAAGTCAAGTAAAGGGAGCGATATGAGTGGCTTGGTGCCCTCATCCACAGATACAACGCTCTTGCTGGTGGTGGCGGAGCTAGACGATGTGGTAGCTTCAATGGTGGGAGGAAGAATATTGGACTTAGACAGTGGTGGTGCTATGGAACTATCCTGGGCATATGATGGTTGTTGTTACTACTGGGCTTCCACCCTCCCTGAGTTATCCCTCACAACTAGCAGACATTCCTTACTGCTAGAGGTTTGAGCTGAGTTAGGAACCCACAAGAAAGTTTTTTATTATAAAAATAATCTTTTTAGAGGTACATGATAGAGAAATATCCCAACCTTCTTTTATCTTAAGAGGATTGGATGTATCCCTAAAGATTACTTTAATGGAACCAGAAGATTGTTCTACTAAGTATTCTTTGGGGATAATTATGGTTCCTGACTTATAGCTACGCTCAAGCTAATCCTTTAATGTAAAACAATTCTCTAAGACATGGCCTAGCATGTGATGGTATGGGCAGTAGTTAGGATCATCAGTCCTACCCTCTTTTGCCAGCTTTCTAGGCTCAGGTAGCTAGAAATCATGCTTTTTAAAAAGGTTCTTGAAAATTATCTTAACTACCTCCCTCATAAATGAGTATGGTTTGTTGAGCTTATCGGCAAGAGTAGGTGGATAGTAGTTACCCAATAGTGGATATTACTATATGAGGTGGGTGGCCTTTATGGTGAAGTAGTGACAGGAGAAGTGGAGGCTCAACTCTAGGCCTTTCAAATTGAGCTCTCACTAGCTGCTTCCCCTTATCCACTACTACTACTATCCCTAGCTTATTATCAAACACTTTTTGAGGCTTAGGCTTAGATGACTGATCTGAGAAGGGTAACTGTTTGGCATCCTCTTATAGGTTAATCGTCTTGCTGATTAGTTTCTTAAATGTCTTTATGGTAAAACCCTTAAGCATTAAGGTGACTGGGCCATGAATATTCTTGAGAAGAATTTTAATGACATGTTGCTCTTGCAGGTGTGGTTCACATTTCATACTTAATGACATGTTGCTCTTCTCAAACACTCATTGGATTTTTATTTATCTACAACGAGGTCCCCTATAGTCACTATGTGTTGAGCTCCTATGAATCTCTTAATAAAAAGCTGCTCTAATTTTGCAAAATACTTCACCGAACCATTGGATAGTTTAACGTACCAATCAAAGGCTATTCCAAAAAAGACTACTGATAAGTTTCCAAAAGAGTAGGGTGTCACTACAACAACTGGCCTTGAAATGTGCAATATGTTGCCTAGGGCTCCCACTACCATTGAATACCTTAAAGGATGGTGGCACAAAACCTTTAGGGTATTGAACTACATCGAATTCCTTTGGGTAGGGTCTACCCTTTAGAATTGATGAGCTCCCTTAGGCTTGCGCCAAAACTTTTTTTACTTGTTATTCTACCATCTGTTTGATGCCTTTTTCATGCATGGAGGTACTATCAACTGTCTTCCTATGTAGGCTACTGGTATCCTCATCCATTGGGGTAGTTCTTTTGGGATGATCTAAGATATGCACTAACTCAGGTCTATCAGCCTCCATAGAAGTGGGTTGTGAGACAGGTGCTTGACCACTGCCACCAACTCCTCTACTCTCCTCTCCATCCTATTGATCTGAACATCCTTGAGCTTGATTTGTTGGAGAAGGCATTGAGTTGAGTATGATGCCTCACCTTCCTCAACTATAATGCCTAGAGCTTCTTGGCTCTACTGCTCTTTATGCAAGATTCTCGAGTATCAACCATATGGACTTCAGTAGTATCATCCAAAAGGTCATCCTCATTAGCATTTAAGTCTACCATACCCTCCTCTTGACCAAAATGATCATCTCCACTATCTGTCTTGCTGCAGTACGATAGTTCTCTAATATCTCTTTTAATGATCAGTCATCCACTCTACCCAGAACTACTAGGACTTCTGTTGGGTGGTGACTCACTGTACTATGTCCTAAAGAGGTGATGCATTGTATGTTTTGAATATGGGGGGTTCTATCTCTGACCGGCTCAGCAATCATGGGAGCTAACCTGGTATTTCCCACTTCCTTCTCCTCAGGTTGCGGTGGTGGAAGCGATTATGATGCTCTTGGGCTGCCACTCCTTCTCTATTGGGGTGGAGCTCGGCCTCACCTCAACTTGTGGAGTAGATGGAGTGTGGTTCTTGTGATGTAATCATATCACCAAGGGGGATGTCTTTCCTCTGGATGCTGATTTATGATATTTGGTGAGCACCTCAGAAGATGGGACATGAACAGTGATGGTGGTCGGTGAGTAGAGCGGTGTGGTGGTGGTGACACTAGCTATCTCTCTGTCGAAGGTCTCCTCTTATGGTTGGAACCAGTGAGAACTATCCTATCAGAATGATCAGCTCGTCGATCGAGATGGTCAATCAATGCTGAGGCCATCGACTATCTAGAAAACCTCCTCCTATCTATCTTGCCCGCTTAAGTAGCAATCTTGGCCTTCATGGCCTTCTCTTTATAAATCTGATCCCTTACACTCCTAGGGGTCACTTATCTCAAATCATGGATAGTGGTGGACTCAAAATGTCCATAGACTCTCCCTACTCTCCTGAGCACAGACCTCATACCAGCATATGGCTTCCTCCTCTCCCTATCTAGTGTCTCATAATCTATGGGTCATGGGGGTGATGATGCTATCCTCCTAACATAACCTATCCCTCTGTAGCTAAGAGAAGGTGAAACCTACTGCCACCAAAAATGAGAGAGGTCTCATAGATGGACCCATCTTCAGCTACATGGGAGGCTTCCTCAACCTCCTTAGTCATGCGCTAATAGCACATGTTGATCTTCACATTCTTTTTGTGGTGTTGAGTCTTGGTGAAGGGTGCATGGTGGAAGCTAGTACCGACCTCGAAGGTAAGGGAAACAATATCAGAAGCGAGAATCAACTTCCCCTTAAGAATTGGGGCTACGGTGGAGGCAGTACTAGTCCTAGCAGAAATTATGGCAGGTAAAAATGGTACTCATGGTGTGGGAACCTCTAAGGCATTCCTCTTTAAGGATGGGAACTCAGTATCTGATTGGAGATCAAACTAAAGAAGTGACTTTCTATCGGCCTCCTCCTACTCATTATGCTAAGGGTAGGACCATCACAAGTGACTTTGAAGTGCTCGAACCCTAGACCAAACTTAATGATTGGGGATGAGATGAGTATGGCCTGATCCATGGCCAAATCCACACCTGAAGCAAACAAGAAGATGAGCTTACCATAAGACATTGTAATTGACTGCTTGAAAGAAATAGAAACGAGGTTTCCTTTTTGCTGTTGGAAAAGAAGAGCATAAAATTAGACCTTGCTTTGATTGGTGTTCTTTTGTCTTGACTTTAAATTGAAACCCTCATTTAATAAATTTGGTTATGCTAGATGGGGTTCATTTATATATTGGATAGACTTGTAATCTTGAAGAGGAATGTTTTATTTTTCTTGAACTTCACAAAAAGAAGAAAAGTGAGTTCAACTAAATCTTGAAGATGTTGGATGAACCTTACTTTGTCATACTAGTGATAAGATGTTCTTGATTATATTTAATTTATTTTAGGTGATTTCTTTGATTAATTTTTCTTACCTATTGGAGGTTCAATAGGGGTTTTAAGACCCACTGGAGTGACGTTCTAAAACCTAAAGGATGTTGGCCACCCTTGCTTTAGAATGAAATAAGTAAGGTGCCCAATAGAAAGAATGATAGTCTTGAACTACATAAAAGAAACATAACTCCACTATCGATGTTTGGAGATAATTATTGACTACTAAAGATGGAGAGAGGAACACTACCTAGTAGAGTCGTCAGACATATCTATGATATTTTAATTTGGAGTCATAGGGATACCACACAGATCTGAGGGAGTACTTATTGAAGTGATCGAGTATGATATTAAGGTATGATGTACTATCTCAAAAGATGAAAACATCACCCTACAATGAACCTAATCACCTAATAAGGACTCCTTAGGCAGATGAGTCTACATATATACCAAAGATCTTTCTCCTACTTTACATGGAGAAGTAGAGCAGGGTTTATTTTATGACGGATTATTTAGTTCCCTATGAAAGTAAACTTCTATTATTAATTACATTTTAGGAAATAAGAATTTTCTAAAAACACTCTCGATTAAAGTAGTCAATAAGTATCTCCAAAAATTTCAAAGTTAAACTATCAAAGGATTGAGTATTTATGGAAATCAGATGGGAGAGTTCAAATAGGAGGACTTATTTGTGAATTCTAAAGGAGGATAAGTAGGGAGTACCCATGATACTAGGAAACCTAGTGAGTGCTCCAATCTACCCTATATTGAGGCTTTACATATTTGAAAAAGAGAATTTTTTTTTTTAAGTTGAAATCTTATTAGAATGTTCAGTCTTATAATTTATCAACACAAGATTGTGAAAATGCCAAAGAAGTGAGGACTTATACTCGTAGCCCGAAGAAAATAAGTAACCTTGGAACTTAAATCTAAAATGCTTTAGCATAAGCTAAAAGCATGACCTAAGTCTAAGATGAGAAAGATTAATCCTCACTCCAAAAGTGAGGTCAACGTCGAGTGAATGCCAACCTTGCCTTTGATCATGATTGGAAAGATGCATGATTATGGCTATTAGTTTTATTGTAAACACAGTAATCGTTAAAATTTTTATCTATTTAAAATTAAAATTTATTATGTATGCTCATGAATTAATTGCTCAAAAGCAATTTAAGTCAACTCAATCCTGAATTGATGTATGATAGTTAATGAACTATTTTTCATTTTGAGGGATTTATTTTGAAAAACAATGACTTACAATGAGATGGGTGTAATGATCAGAATGATTTAAAATGATTCAAAATTCTCGTAATTATTTTAATCATATAATATCAAACAAAGCATGAAGGGTTTATCAATCATTAACATTCCCATAACCTTAAACCCTAAGAGGTCTATAGATTGGCTCTCGTACATTTGAATACCTATGCAAGAAAGAAAAACCCACCTTAAATTAGGATAATATAGTCCAAGTCATATCACATCAAGAATAGCATAAGCTTTCTAGGTCTAAATATGTTTGTTCTAGCATGATCATTATTGTGTGATAGAAAACCGCGAGAGTAAAAGTTTACGCTTGTTGTGAAATCACAATATTATTTAAATAGTGAATAAGAAAACTCCAAAAATTTTCACATGGAAAATCTTGAAAAGAGGGGAAAAAAACCACGAGGCCTAGCCCAGTAAAAAGCTTCCACTATGTATCTATTTCAGAGTACAAAATCTTCCCGATAACGGGATTACAGAATTGTATATGAGAAAGGAACAATGACTATATAGTCACGTTCAGGTGATAACAATTGCTAGTGGTAGCAGATGATGGAGAACAACAAGGAACAGCGACTAACGATGAAGGTCGTCATGATGGAGACCGGAAGAGGTTGATGATGGTGAGGATCGCCACGACGGTGGCGCGGTGGTGGTTGCCGAGGCCGAGTGGCACGATTGTGCTTGGAGGATCTTCAAGCTTTAGGGATCTCTCCTCTCTCTTGCTTGGGCTCCCCTCATATGAGGAATGAGGGGTTATTTATAGATTGGAGGAGTGGTGTCTCTGTAAATACATGCAAAACTCGTATCACTCTACTTCATTGGACGGCTCAAAATGATCCCTTTGATCATTTAATGTAGTTTAAATATTTGAATGCTCAAATGAAGTCAGAATTTTGAGATTTTGGGCTTATTAGATCAGATGCTCAATTTGACTATAAACACTCCATATTTGAGAGCTTTTTAGGGGTTTAACTGATATCCTAAAATTTCCAATGATATTTTAAATTCTTGATTTCGACCAGTTTCAACTTTGGATCAGTTTGCTTTTAACGTCAAGGTCTGGCTTCGACTAGTAGAATTCTTGGTGTCATATCAGTTGCCCCCTTATTTTTGGATGATTGAGATAATGTCGATCTCCTTAACAATGAAGTTCCTCCACTTCCTGACCGTGATGCTGATCTCCTTGACACTGCTAGTTCTACTCATCCATCATGTGCAGTTCAACCGACTGCTAAAATACCAATTATTCCTGGTAGCTTGACACATTCTCATCCTGTTGACCCCACTCATCATGTTATATGTGCAGAATTATGACACTTAATGTAAGATGAATTTCACCTTCAAGACATAAATCATCTTCCCACCCACCGCGGCTATGAGAAATCCTCACCTTTAGTTGAAGTTATTCTTCAACATCCTATTCCCATGGTTTCAAGCTTCCAAGCATTGATTTCTACGATGGGGCGACTGACCCATATGAGCACATCGACCATTACAGGACTATCATGCATATCCAATGAGCTCCTGACACACTGCTTTATCAGGTCTTTCCCGTTATCCTCAAGGGGCAAGCTCGCACTTGGTTCTACTCCCTTCCAAGGGGATCCATCCGTACCTTTGATGAACTCACCAAGATTTTTGTGGAATAGTTCATTGCAAATAGAAGGATCATTAAAAATTCCTCCCATCTCTGCGACATCCATCAGAATGAGGGTGAATAACTTAAGGAATACTTCCAGAGGTTCTCCTTAGAAGGTCGCCAAATACCTGGAGTAGACCCTGAACTATTAAGAGGAGTTTTCCTTGGAGGACTCCCAGGCCTTTTACTCATCACTAATGAGACACGCCATATGCCGACTTGTTCATCGTGTGAAAGCACAAATCTCTCCGATGAGGCTATTACCATCGCAAACAATTTGAGCAATCTACGTGAAAATATAAAAGCACCCTGTGGAATGCGACCGATCAAAAGAAGCAAGCGCGCTTATCCCTCCACGGCCCCCATATCTACGACGTGAACCATGACCCGAAAAGGAATACACACCGCTGAACCCATCTCATGTTAACCTCCTAATGGCTATTCTAGATAAAGAAAATATCAAGTGGCCGCATCCACTGAAACCAAATTCAGGAAATCAGGAGCAATATTGTCACTTACATTGAAGTCATGGACATACTACAGAGGCATGCAAACAACTCAAAGAAGAAATTGAGAGGCTCATTCAGCAAGGATATCTATGTCGATTTGTGAAGAATCAATCGACTCAAACAAACATACCTCCAACCGGGGCAACGTGACAATCATCAAATAATAAAACAATCATCAAATAGTTAGAGAAATTGAAACAATCACAAGAGGACCAATACTATCTAATCAAGTTCTCATTATCATCTCTGAAGAGTCGAAATTAAAGAAGTCTCGTACTGATCATTCCATCACTTTTAATGACTCAGACTTAGAAGGAGTACATGTTCCTCATCAAGATCCACTTGTCATCAGTGCAGGGATCGGTGACCCATGCTATAATGTTAAGAGAATTTTAATTGACAATGGGAGTTCTGTTGATGTCTTATTTTACTCCACATTTCTTAGCATGGGTCTGGTTAGGGAAAAACTCCAACCCACTGCAGGACCATTGTACGGGTTTGATAATCGCCCTGTGCGAGTAGAGCAGACAATCACCCTTCCTGTTATCCTTGGTGAATTTTTTCGACAAGTGGCTCATTTAATCCAATTCATGGTGGTCAAGTCAGATTCAGCATATAACGCTATCTTTGGAAGGCTCCTCTAATCAATTTTTGGTGTAGTCACTTCAGTATCTCATCTTAAGATAAAATTTCCAACCCTCGTTGGAGTTAGAGTGATCTGTGAAAATCAACGAATAACACAATCATGTTATCTTAGACAAGCTCAGCCACTTCCTTCTGTGACCTTCAGCATCGAAGATTTTAATTTTTGAGATGAAGAAGTACCCTAGAAAGCTTCGCCTGTAGAAGACTTGCTCTTTGTTGCATTATCAGATGACCAACCACTACGAATAGTGCAAGTGGGATCTTTGCTCTCAGATGAACAAAGGAAAAAATACACAGACTTCTTGCGCATAAATCAAGACATCTTTGTTTGGAGTCCGACAGATATGCCGGGGGTCGACCCCAATGTAATCATGCACTCCCTCAAGATTGATCCAACATTCAAACCAATCATCCAAAAGAAATGGAGTTTTGCACCTGATCATCTCCAAGCTATTGAACAAGAAGTTAACAAGCTCAAGGTGGATTCATACGAGAGAGGTTACCCTACATACAAGAAAATATTGTCATGGTTCAAAAAACAAATGAAACATGGAGAATGTGTATTGATTACACTGACCTTAATAAGGCTTGCCCGAAAGATAGTTTTCCTCTTCCTCGAATTGATCAATTGGTTGATGCTACGTCTGGACATCAAATGCTCAGTTTTTTGGAAGCTTACTCTGGTTACAACTAAATAAAAATGAACCAAATAGATAAAGAAGCTACAATATTTTAAATATATAAAGGTTTATACTATTACCAAGTTATGCCATTTAGATTAAAAAATATTGATGCTACCTATCAACGCCTTATGAATAAGGTTTTTAAAGACATATTAGGCTGCACAATGGAGGTATATATGGATGACATGTTAGCTAAAAGTTTAGAAGAATCACAGCATATTTCTGACTTAGAAATATGCTTTAATCTTCTTCGACGTTACAACATGTGACTTAACCTAACCAAGTGTGCTTTTGGGGTTACGTCAGAAAAATTTCTTGGATTCATGGTAACCCACCGTCGGATAGAGGCCAACCCCGAGAAAATCAAAGCTCTCAAAGATATGACTCCTCTGAAGAATATCAAAGAAGTTCAATATTTGAATGGACAAATTATTGTGTTATTCCACTTCCTAGCCCGTTCTGGGGATAAATACCCATCATTCTTTAAAATATTAAAGGGAGCTAAAAATAATAATTTTCAATGGACTGAAGAATGTCAGTCTGCTTTTGAGAAACTAAGAGAGTATTTAGCATCTCCACCCCTACTATCCAAGCCTATTCAAGGAGAGATGTTATACTTATATCTCGCTTCTCTCACTGATAAGCTCGCTTTTAGGCGAAGAAAGTGGGATACAATGACCAATTTATTATATCAGCAAAATTCTCTCTGATATAGAAAGTCGTTATCCACTTACCGATAAGGTGGCTCTAGCTTTAGTTTTCTCAGCACAAAAATTACGTCCATACTTCCAAGCTCATACTATCGGCGTTTACACTCATTTACCATTAAGGGCCATCCTACAGAAACCAGAAGCATCTGGGAGGTTAATCAAGTGGTCTGTGATAATTGGGAGAGTTTGATATAAATTTTCTACCTCGCCCTACTATAAAGTCTCAAGTACTCAAATTTATCCCCCCAACCCGCGCTGTTTCAGCGGATCTCTGGCGTGGCTTATGGAAAATCCCCCAGAAAATTTACCAATATGGACTTACCTAACTGGCTAATAATATATGAACAGGAGGAGACTGAATTTGAAGCTCAAGACTTGGTGATCTCACGACCAACCTCATAAAAGCCATACTCAAACCCCTATAATACTTTTACTTGGTGAAAGACACATTAAATCATTCACATATGAGAGAAGAATACTGACACTCGCTATGTGAAATATATTTTCCTTCATGGGTAATTCAAGCAATTAATGAGATAAAGGAACATTTCCATCACCCAAGAAGGAACCCTGAAGACCCAACTTTCAAAGACAAGCTTCAAACTTTACTATTATCGGAGGTGAACTATACAAACGAGCTTTCTCTGGACCGTACCTCAAATGCCTCTCACCTTTAGAAGCCAATTACGCATTAAGAGAGGTTCACTCAGGGATATATGGAGAACACTTAGGAGGAAGGGTGTTAGCCCTTAAAATTATAAGGCAAGGATTCTATTAGCCTACGATAAAACAATATGCCCTGGAGTTCACAAAAAAATGTGCAAGTTGTCAGTTGCACTCTAACCTCTCTCACACGCCGCATACAGAGCTCTCATCCCTTCAAAGCCCGTAGCCTTTTGCTCAGTGGGGACTTGATATCATGGGACATTTTCCGATAGCATCAGGGCAACAAAAGTTTATTATTTTAGCCGTTGACTACTTCACTAAATGGGTGGAGGTCAAACCACTCACTAAAATCACGGAGGCAAATGCTAAATAATTTGTTTAGAAAAATATAGTATGTTGATTCGGTCTTCCTGCAAAGATCATCACTGACAACGGAACTCAATTTACTGGAAAAGTCTTTACGTCCTTTTGCAAAGATCTTCACATTCAACCGCGATTGCAAAGACATCCTCAAACTAAGCAGCGAGTTACCAACAGACTATACTCAAAGGACTAAAACATGTCTTGAAAGGCCGGGGCAATGGGTTGATGAGCTTAATGTTCTTGGGCTTACCGACTACATCGCGCCAACCGGGTGAGACACCATATAACTTGTGTTTGTAAAGCTATTATAAGTAGATTTCAAATCCATGAGTTTAATTATTCAATCATGATGGTAATGAAGAAAAACTCAAACAATCATACTTCATTTAATTTTTAGAATTTGTTTGAAGATTAATCAAGATGATTAGAGCATACTCGGCTATTATTTTAAATCGACAAGACAAACTTATCTCGAGTGAGGCTTGTTCCGCTGCACGTTGGGCCAACACAAAATCCCAATCGTGCAAGTTTACATTTGCCACAAAATTGAATTATTCTCAGCAATTTTTTTTTATATTAAATATCAATATTTTAAGAGATTAGGACATAAGGTGGGTATTTTATCTTTCATTAAATGGAGAGAATTTCCATGAATTTTATTATTTTGCAAATAAACTATTATTGTAATGCAACTCTATGAATAATAAAATAAATTTAAAATTACAAAATTTATAACCTAACTCTAAAATTTATAAATTATTTAAGCCGATCTATGATATATATATATATATATATACATTCAGCTAACATTTTGTAAGTTTAATAATTTAATTTAATTTAAGTCATATCATTAGGCTGCAAACTCCAAATTATCTTTTAATACACAGCTTAATAAATTTAATGCACATATAACTATTGCTTAACAGCTCGATTTTTGGATTAGGTCCCAATATGCTTCAAACATCTAATTACCTCTAAAATATGACAATTTTTTGATTCGGTATAAATTAATAAAATATGACAAAAATATTTCCATTATCTGATTACCTGTAACATCAAAACCTTGACACAATGACTAACTTTCAGCCCAACAATACTATTCGTCCTTCCTCAAAATAATTATGCAATGTTAACCTTATTTACTCAAACACGCAAATTCTTTTAGAGAAAAGAACTTGCTGGAATTAAAACTGTCCCTTCATACCAATCTTGAATGCACATGTCGTCAACGATTAATACAAAATAAATAAAAAACATACAAAAAGAGATTTACGTATGATGAAACTTGAGGACTCTAAATCATGAGTTGGTTAAGTATAGCATCCTCATCTACTATTGGGAGACTTAATTGGAAAACACAACTAGAAAATACAAAAGGCTTAATTTTTAAATTAGGCCTAATTAATAAATTAATTAGCTAATTAGGTCATAAAAAAAATTTAAAATAGCCGCCACATCGGGCGACCGCCATAAATTATTTAAAAAAAAATTAAGTAGACAGCCCCCATTTTTTGATCATATTAGGCTCATCAGGTGTCGGATTTCGGCGTGCTTAGTATCGTTGGAAAGGTAATGAAAAACTAAACATCTTTTATGTTGATAACTTTCACCTAATCTTTAGCAGCTTATGAATGTATAAATTTAAAGTCTGAAAAGTTAAAGTTATACCCATTTTTTTGTCATAATACAAAGATTGTTGAATATATATGATTAGTTGGTAATGTCAAATACTCTCAATATATTCTATATATAAATTGAGTTTTAATGAGTTTACTCATTCTTAAAAAATAATTAGCTCTTTTCTTATATTTGACAATATTATCTAACACTTGCTAACATTTACTTCTCCAAAACACATTAAAACTAATAATGTGAATTTTGACTCGAGATATACCTCCATTTGACTCTTTACCATAATAAATACATATATGACAAAAAGTTCTTAAATCAGATTTGAACTATATGTAATTCCACAGTGAATCTTCCCTCCTCGCATGTGAATTAACCAAAATAAATAAATAGTAAACAACACTAGGATTATACAATGAGTAACTGAATGAGTAAACATAACAAACATAAAAACAATCACAAGTACATACTTTCAACTGTATAAAAAAGATAATACATCTATCGTCGTCGATGCTTGCGTGGTGGAATCGCATCGCTACCAGGAGTGTAATAGGATGGTGGTCGCCGCGGCCGATCACATAGATGATGTTGTCGATGGTCCTCCTTCTCTGCCACCTACTCTACGGGGTGTTGTGAACATCCTAAGTCTGTAACATGAGGTATATCGGCCAGCTCGAGTAGCAAATCTAATACCCGGTAATTCATGGTGTCATATGGAATGACGAATATATGCCTACGGACAACGCGGGTCATGGGTGCATCTGAGACCTCATTGCTTCTTGATATGAATACTAAGTGATTGTGTAAATGTATAAGTAGACTGTCACACCACTGGCGTAGAGGATGGCCCCACATCCATCGATGGAACATCTACCTGCGTTGATGCAGAAGTGCCTGGAATGTCAATATTTATGTATCTACTGTCGGAGATATGCATATTTCACCTCAGGTTCACGCACAATTCCTCATATTCATCGAAAGATTTATGACATTCCATATCAGCACCTCTGCCGAAATAGCGTCGGAATATGTCCTCAGTATTCAAGATGTGCTCACGCTACAAATATAGAAATTTATATCAGTATTTCGTTGTTACAAGGAAAAGAAAAATTGTAATACTTTGCATATAGACTAACCATCAAGCATTCTCAGTGCTCGCAGATGTGTCGAGGAAGTGTCTTCAACATGTGAAGTGAAGTCCAAGAAAGATACCATCTCATGTATCAGTTGATCACTGCCTCTCGATCATGCTGTGATGAATCCACCACGACAACCGACTCACATCTGCGCTCCCACTGTGCAATGTAAAAGTGGTGGTAATCGACCCAATTAACATTAGCTTTTCCTCGGCCATCGACGAAACGATGGATCTTCGAGCAACATCAATCGGAGGATGCCGAATGCGAGTAATGATGTATTACCACTCTACCCTCTTCCAACATATGATACTCTAGCCATATTTTCTCTCCCCGTAAACATATGTCCGTGACACACAAGCGGATCTGATGTCCATATGGCTCCCAAATGACCTGCACATATAGCATAAGTTATTCTTTCAGCTAAAAGCCTATAATGAGTAAGCCAATAAACATTGCATCAATTCAGCATACCTGATTCTACAGAAGTCCATCCAACTCATCTCTATAAACTCTGAGATTGGATGCTGGCATTTCCCGAACATACCCTTCATTCCACCAAAAACCTACGCTAAGTCTGTCAATGTCTGTAGGATATGGAACACGTAACATAGGTCTTCCCACATGAATGTGCTCTCAGGCCCATACTTGTAATAAATGAACACATCGCCCATGTATTTGATTTGTTGCTTTGTAATTATTCAGACGAGCACAGGAACCAAAGACAACTCCCAAAATATGTCAATATTCTCAAGTAATGGCGAATCGCGATGAACCTCGAACGCGGTCCGCAAAGAAAAGATTCAATGGAAAATAATATATATGCTCTGACATGCATAGTAAACTCGAGCTCTGGTAGATCTAAATATGAATCGCAGTAGTATGTCCAACGCAGCCATCGTAAGTGTAAACAAGTACGTGCATGAGTCTGTCTCATTCAGAACTCTAATGTGATATGTGGATGGACCGGATCACGGTACACGATGTCTAGCTCTGGATGCGCTCCAATCAGCTCATCGCAACAATCTGGTCACGTAACCCACCATTTCCCGCCACGAACAACAACACTGCTAATCACAAGTAGGTCATCTATCCGAATGCCTAGAAGCATCGCAACATCCTATAATTTAATCGTCATCTCACCAGCAACCAAATGGAAGGTATTCGTCTGCGAACACCATCGCTCCATACGGCAGTTCCTCAACTTCGACATAAACCACAATAGGTTGCACACATGCTGCATTAAGCATTGCTTCACTAACTTCTTTATCATTAATGGGACTTGCAATAAATCCAACACCAATAGGAAAATGACCCACCATATTAACAAAGAACTTTGTTGGATCTAGCTTCAATGATCTAATTATTCGTTTCTATAATTCCTCGAATCTAATCCGCTGTGGGATTTGGATTGGACAATTTTTCCCATCAACATATGTTGGAATGAAATCGTCACTTACTCTGAGTTCACCGCAATAATAAAGAACTATACGCAGATATGAACTCATACTAACTAGTAATAGTAACACAGAATCTCTCTGCCTCACCCGATCAATGATAATTTAATTCGGAGAAATACGGAGGACTAAATGAACTGCTACCTATTAGGCATAAAAATGATTGGATTAATAGATGATATAGAAGACTGAAAAATATATTGAGATTTTATATCCAAAATATTATACTCTAATTTATCTTATATCCTAACATGTCATATATGAAATTGTCAAATATAATATAAATTAAATATAACTAATGATGAAAGTGCAAGAAATGCATTAAGATGACCTAGGCATCTAATTTCCCTAAAAAAATAAGATAAAAACGCATGTAGACCCATGCAACTTAACCCAAAATTCATGATTTTGTTCACAATAATAACATTTATGTTAAAAATTTAGATATTTTTATCCATATATGAACATTTCAATATTTTTAAAGACCCAATTTAAATTGTCTAATTACAACTTCAAAATAAGAAGCTCAAATAAGAGGAATGAAAAATAAATAGTCCTTCAAATCTTCAAGAACTCGTTAAAATCATACTAAACTCATTAAAAGATAAATAACTTGCTATGTTTATTTTAAATTTTGTCGAGCCGTGAAGAACTTGTCAGAATCACATTTAAGTCGTCAAAATCAATCGATGTTGTCGAGATTATATTGAACTCGTCACAATATTGTAAACTCCCACAATCTCAAAAGTTACTTACCAACCAATTTAAAGTCAATTTCACCCAAGCCTTAATTTCAAACAATTATCAGCATATTCAAATGTGATTTCAATAAATCAAGAATATATATTCCAATATATACTTTTCTAACCTTAATTTTTTTTTCATTTATAATTTGATGAAATGGCAGTTTAACACTTTAAATATTTTCTCTTTCTCTCTACTTTAGTGCATTATCAATAATTAAAAAATTCTCAAACTCATGAAGCTAAATTATCTGTCTTATTTTAATTTCATTATCATTTAACCAACATTAAAAATGAATTTCTCCAAACATAGCCTTCAAATATCTGTCTTGATTATCTATGCATATATGTAACAAAAAATATGCGCACAAATTAACTTTTCCTAAAAAAATAACAACCACATACAAAATGAGATCTAACACAAATTTATTATGAAAATCAAACTAAATAGCTTAAACATACCAACTATACTCATAAAAATAAAAATCTAACAAATTTTTTATTTTTTATTTAGAGTTAAAAATACCTAAATCGGCAAAAAAAAACCAACAAAAATCCTTCCTAGCTTCTCCTTCAACGGCGAAGCTTTGTCATGAACTTCAGGGCGATGCGATACACGGCAAGCAATGATCTAGACGGGACAAAGAACGAATTAAAACCGAGAGCGAGCTTTTAGTTCGCCCTAAATTAGGAATTCAACAAAACTATTTTAAATATTTTTTTCGGCATAATTAGCTAATTAATTTATTAATCAGGAAAATTAAGTCAATGAAAATTATTGTAATTATCACTGTATTATATTGAAGATTGTATAGGGTAGGTCCCAGTTTACCATTTTGGTCTTCTCTGACCGAGCATGAGAAAGCTGCCATCTGACTGCTGATGCAAACAACAGTTATAAGTTCCAAGAAAGTAGCTGATCATATTCAGCAATTTAATTTATTTTTTCTTTAAATGGATGGCAGATATATCATAAAAGAGTCGTACGTATTTTGTATCTGCATGCATGGGTCATTATTCCAATTAATAAACAACGGGGTCTATTCTTGCGGATTGTATTTTCTTATTGATTTCAAAGAAAAATATAGGCATTTGACTCTGTTCAACTGTTGTATTTGTCAGATTGATTCAACTTGAATGCCCTCATTGGTTCCAGTCAAGCAAATAGAGCCATTGTGAGAGCCTAAATTAGCTTTCAACGGGTTGGTGATTGTGAACATGATGGAACCTCTTGAGATTTGGAACTTTCAAAGCAGCCTAATGCCTCATATCGTCTTAAACATTGTCATTAGTTGAATCAGCTCTTCTCTTAATCGAGACTAAATACTGAGTTTATTGAAACTAGTATTCTCTAATATTAAAATAGAGGCATCGTTCTTTGATATATTCAAGACAAAAAATAGATAGATTTTTTAGTATTTTAAGAAAATATTGCAAAAAGATTAATATAATATTTAGAGAGGATTTGAATATAATAGCAAGGAAATTTTCAATGGTTATTTTACATACTTTCTTAGAGATCTTTCCCCTAACTAATTTTGATATGATAATTGATAGGGTTTATTTTACTTTGGAATATAGATTCTTAATAAAGACAAGCTCTTATAGCTAATAACAACTTGAGAGGCACTCTTATTAAAACTCTCAGTGAAAGTAGACTTGAATATTTTCATGATTTCTAAAGTTTAGTTTCCAAAATTGAATTTTGTGAATTTTAGAAGGCATTGACTCGATTTTTTAGAAAATTATTTTTGTAGGCAGAAAGAGAAAATATGGGTCATTGGATACTTAGAAGCTTAAAAGTGCTTCAACTATCCTATGATTAGGCATTAACATTTTATAAGTTTGAATGCATTTTATTTAACATATTCATTTTCATTAGAAACTTCAGACTTATATCTCATCAGTACAAAATTGAGAAAGTGCTCATATAAATGAGGACTATGATATAGTTGAGGAGAAATGATCAGCCTAAGCTCTTATAGTAAGGTGAGAATCACTATCAAATAGTAACAAAGACTTAAGTCTAGTGATATGCAAAAGGCTTGATAGTTGTTAACTCCATCTAGAGTTGGAACGAATGGCTTGATTAAACTTATAATTCTATTTGAAAAGGACAATCAGTTTAACCAACCTAAGTACTTTAAAATCATGAGGTTCAACCCAAGATAAATAAGATTATTACTTACTGAGAAAGAAGAATGAGGGCTTCTATTTAACCTCTAAAGTCAAACAACTCAACAAAGAGTAGTATATAAAGCACCTAATTACTGTATTATTTAATTTTTTATTTGTATTTGAATAAATATAATTCTAATAATAAATACCAAGATTGAAAAATAATTACATAAAAAGAAAAAAGAGTCAAGATCCAATGGTTCGTCCGAAGACTAACCAGATGGCATAATAAATATTTAAATTATTAAAAATAATCTAAATTATGAAATAATATAAATATATGATAAACATAAAATAAAATAAATAATATATAAATAATATTTTTGATAATTATAAATTTAAAAATCAAAGTAAATTTTATTAATATATAATTATACATCTATTATATATCTAAATATGTGTATATTAAATATATCTAAAAATTAAAAATAAGTTTTATATAGATTTATAAATATTAATATAATTTATAATAAAAATATAAAGATTTAATGTAAAAAAATTTATTTTATATTTTATAAAATAAAAATAATAAAATAATATATAATATGTAAAATATTTATAATATATTATTATAAAGTTTATATTTCTAAAATAATTTATTTATATTATAAAAAATTTAGAATAAAAGTATAAAGTTAAATTTTAAAATATTATTTTTTATTTTTAGATTTAAAAGCCCATTTAATATTTTAAAATCTCAATTCTTTAGTTTAATTCTTTATTCCTATAATTCAAGTCAAATTTCAACATATTTCTAAAACTTTTTATCCCACATCATAAAAGAAGCTAGTATTATACTCTTTATACAAAAGAAAAGAGCTTTTCAAATAAAAGTTCTCGACCCACCTAAGTGGTGTCTTGATATGATAATTTGATATTTATATTATAAATTAATTTTGCTAAATTTATATTATTAATTAATTTTGCTAAATTTATATTAATAATAATAAAGTTTTTAAGATGTGTTAAATTTATTTTAAAAGCATTTGATTAAAATATTATGCTTAATTATTAGTTAAAAAATTTAGTCATTTCTTGAACAAATTAAAAGAAATTAAATGGGATTCATTTGAACTATTAGAATATATTTACAAAAGTTTTATAGTTAAATCGTATGGCGGTATATTGAATCTAAGTCCAATTTTAAACCAGTGATAAATACACATATTTGAATTTTAAAATTATTTAATCATAAATCCACTATATGCCTATCTCTTTAAAAGTAGCAATCATCCTTATAGGTTGGATCCGTCCTTAATTGCATAATAGGAATAAAGTATAAAAATAAGAAGCAGATTCAATATAAATACAAATGGTGAAATGCCCTTAGGGTTCTACTTCATTTTGGGGCTGTTTAGTTGGCTAAAAAAGAAATGCATTGTAAAAAGAATTTAGTATAAAAGAATTACTTTATAGTTGTTTGGTTGAGAGTTTTACAAATTCATGACTTTGCTTTTTTCTGTTTGGTTAAAAAATATAATAGTATTAGGTTTGAACCGGATGATGTGATCATGAGGACTACGTTACAATACTTTATTAGGCCGATGATTTGGTAAATAAAATACACCAAAATGGCCTTTGTAGGTTGTTTGTTAAAAACGAATGCATCAGAAAAGAAATAAAAAGGATTAATTTTGTCTAAGTTTTACAAATTCATAACTTTGCTTTTTTTATGTTTGATTGAAAAAATATAATGTAAAATATTTTGAAGGTTTTGACGCCAGCGATGATGATAACCGTATCGGCTAAAGCGGTGACAAAGAAAGTAAACGGCGACAAAGAAATTTGACAAGAAATGCGGCAGACGAGCATTATGGCAAATTCAAACAAATAACGACTAAAATTAATGAGATTTGAATTAAATGTGAATTCCAAATACAAAATCCTGTAATGTATTTGATACATTACATTACATTGAAAATTTATTTTACATCAAATCAAACACCAAAGTTAAAATCGATTGCTTTTACATTGCATTCCAAATCAAGAACCAAACAAACAGAATGTATTTTAATATATTACACTGCATTGAAAATTTAATTTACTTCAAACCAAATACCAAAAAAGTTAAAATCCCTATATTTGCTTTACATTGTATTCCAAATGCAGGCAACCAAATAGCTCCTGTATCTTTATGTCTTTTTTAAAGTTTTAGTTTAAGTAAAAAAGATTTTCTTCTTAGTAGACTACCTCACATAAATATACATACCACACCCATAGATGAGCAAGTGAAGAAATCTACAAAAAGCATTAGAGCTTAATGGAAAATCGAAGTAAACATAAACAAATCAAATGACCAATAAAATATTCACATATATTTTCTTAACCTTAGATCATTGATTTTGAATCTAATTTCACATTTGATTTTATGAATTTTTTTTGCACTAATTATTTAAATTTAAATTTTATAGATGATCGTTGATTTAAGTGAAATTCATGAAGAAATGTCCAATCTCAAGTGATTGAAGTCATACGAATGGTTTTTGAAGATAACAATGTGTTTCAATGCAATTTGGAATTCTTATGGTATAAGAGTAGTAATGTAAGAGCAGCACCACTAAGTTTTAATTTTCCTTTATGTGATTGTTTTAGATTCATTTTGAGAATTTTGTATTGTATTATTTTTCTTTTATTTAGTATGAACTAAGTCTCTCAATCTTGATATTGGATGTAGTCATGATATTGTAGTTAGATTTTATCTATAATAAAAGTTTTTGGGAGTTCTATTTAATTTAGTTTATATTGCTAGGATCAAGCTTTTGTTCTTAAATATTACAAGCACACTTATGGAGATTAGGGGTGTCAAAAATTGACCAGACATGATAATCAGATTTGAACTTGACTCAAAAAAATTGGAGTTCGACTGATTGGATTAATTTCCAGTAAGGTTCAAGTTAAAGGAATTGATGGTTTAATATTCAAGTCGGATTCGGGTTAACCCATCAACCCGATTTTGACCCACTAACTCGATTTTGACTGAATTTTGGCCTCCAAACTCAAAATTGACCTGATTATTATTCATGAACCTAAACTTAATTCGATTTTGACCAGATTTTAACCTAGAATACATGTATGGATTAGTCATTCGAGTCATGTTCAGATCAATTTGGTTGAAGTGGTTCGAGTTCGGGTTGAGGTTTTAAACTCAATTAATAAACAAGATGGGTTTGAGTCAAACTTATTCGAATTGGTTCAATTTTGGGTTAAACTTGAATCCAACGGATCAACCCGAATTAACACTCCAAATGGAGATCAAGTTTGTATTTGTTATATATATAATTTATATTTATTTATTTAAAAATACTTATTATTATCATTATGTGTTGAAATATTTATGATATTAAAATGTAAATTTATTATTTTAATATTAAATAAAAAATTTATGCTCGTACACTTAAAATGAGAGCAGTTAAAAAAACATTAAATTTGTTAAATTAAAAAATTCCAAGGAAATAAAAAAAAAGTGAAACCTAGATTGGTTGAAATGATTCATCTATTGGAAGTTATGTATTACAGCAGATGCACTTAATATAACTAGAAAGGAATTAATAAATTTAGAAGTGTGGAATATGACTATCATGATGAAAGTAGGAAAGGGCTTTAAATGTCATAAATGCTAACATAATTGGTGATTCTTCTTATAGGAAGAGTCATAGACATTCAGTAAGGTAGGCATGGACCATGGCAACGATGAAGGACAAAAGCACTCATCGCCCTTAGTTTAGTTGGCATGGAAGAGTACGGTTGAGAACTTCTCAGCCTACATTCGATTCCTCATCAGAGCGGAGTGTACATGTGGAAAAAGAAATGAGGGCCCGTAACGTGTGGGTAAGTTGCTGCTAGATCCTCCGGAAATTATTCATACTGGAAGCAACACTTTGTGGCGTGTTGCTTCCAACCTGCGTTCGATTCCTCATCAAAGCAGGGTGTACCCGAGGAAAAGAAGTGAGGGCCCGGAGCGTGTGGGTAAGTTGATGCTAGGTCCTCCGGGGATTATTCATATTGAAAGTAACATGTCACAAAGTGGGTGAAGCTCTGGGTGCCCGTTATTAAAAAAAAAAAGAGAGGATAAAAGCCTTGATGGCCTAAGCTTTGTTAGCAAGAGCACCACCAAAATACTATAAAATATTACAATAAAAATTATGTCTGATCTTCCATATGGTTCCACTATTGCCTAAAGAGACTAAACTAATCAACACCAAAAAATTGAAGCATCACTCTCTTGAAGTAAAGCAAGTTGATTATTTTCTGTTAATTGGTGCTAAAATTATAATGGGTTTTTACGAAGATAGAGGGCTTAGTGGATGCTTTTGGGATACTTTAGAGTTCAACAAAACGCACACTAAGGCCCTAAAGTTTCCAAATAAGTGTTAAAAATAATATAATACTCATGTCCCACATTTTAACTGGCTATTAATATTTAAAATTGTTCAATTCTTGGACTTGATTTGGTTATAAATGATAGATTATGTGACATATTTTAATACCAAAAATCAATATTACTAAAGATCCATTATAGTTTATAGAGATCAATGAAATACTTTATGGAGATCCATAAAAATTAATAGAGGCCAATGATAATTAATTTTTTAAGATACAAAAATTAAATTCTTGATTAAAAATTTCTAATCCAAATGAAATGAAATTTAAATTGGAATTTTTTAAATAATTTGAATATTTTAGATTTTCTATGCAAGTTAGATAAATTTTAAGGAAACTGTTAAAATCAAAGATTTTAAATATTTCAAAATATTCAAAATCTCTCAAAATAAAAATTTTATGTTTTAAAGTTAATATTAACGGGTTTAAAAGTTTAAATTTAAGAAATTAATCCTAAAAAAATATGTTTAAATTCAAAGTCAATGATGAAATCTTATTTTTCTTAGTTATTAAATTAATAAAAATATTATATTTTAACTAGGAACATTTAAAAAATTAATCAAGCTTCAATCAAATGGGCAATTAATATGCCAAGTATTCTTAATCAAATTAAAAAAAAAAGTAAATACTTAAAAATTTATTGAGGATTATTTTGTTTTTCCTATAATTAAAACAAAATTTATGAAATTATAAAGTATATCAAAATTGGTTATCAAGTCAAGAATAGTAACATTAGTTTTATAATAATTAAAATTAAGCATTTTAATATTAAAAATTGTAGTACCTCCAACTTCACTCATCTATTGCTCTTAAAATTTAGACTAAACACTCACATGCATGCCAAGATAACTTTAAAATAAATTAAATTTTTTTCTTATTTTAATAATCAAACTAATTACTATTTTAATTATAAAAATAGGAATAAACCTTAATAATTTCAAAAAATAATAATATTATAAGGGTAGCAATGTATTTTATGAACCCATAATATCAATAAAGTCACATGGGCATAGCCATGCCGTGCATTAAAATTAAGTTTCAAATCATAATTATTTTATATTTTATAAAATGTGTTTGATGGTAATTATTATTTTTAAAAATACTCAAAATATTCAAAAACTATGTTGAGTATTTTTAAAAATAAAAACATTTATTTTTGAAAACAAAAAATAAAAATTCTTAAAAAGATGCACTAAATAAATATGTTTTTAAAATAGCATAAAAATAAAAAATATAAAATAATACTTATCGCAAACAACCCCTTAGTTTATGATATAGAAAAAAGTGCATGAAAATAACAATTTTGTCCATCATACTCTTATATATATATATATATATATATATATATATATATATATATATATATATATTGATATCTCAAAATACCACTACCAAAGACAAATCTCGACGAAAAGTGAGCATGATTTTGAGTAAAACCGATCGAGATCAAGACTTAAAATATCATTGGAATCTTTGGGACATCAATTAAATCCCAAAACTCAAATATGGAGTGTTTATAGTAAATCGAGCGCCTCGACGATGGATCTACCGAGTCTAAGATCTCATAATCGACTTCATTTGGGCATCCAAATGCTCAAAATACATCAAATGATCAATCATCCCGAGTCCGATCGAGGGAGTGACGGCTTACATGAATAAGAACCTCCTCCCATCTATAAATTTCTCCTTCATTCTCACATGAAGGGGAGGCCAAGTGAAGAAGAAGAGGAGTCAAACAAGTAAGAAACAGGAAATGAAGAAGAGGAGTCAAACAAAGAAAGAGAGAAGAAGAATAAACAAGTAAAAGAGAGGTGTCTGAAAGCAAGGAAGAAGAGGAAGAGTCCAAGCAAGGAAGAAGAGGAAGAGCCCGAAAGCAAGGAAGAAGAGGAAGAGTCCCAACAAGGAAGAGGAAGAGTCCAAGGAAGGTAGAAGAGGAAGAGTCCGAAAGCAAGAAGAAGAAAGAGTCCAAGCAAGGAAGAAGAGGAAGAGGAAAAGAAGAAAAGGAAGAGTGGGAGTGAGAAGAGAAAAGCAAGTCAAGGAAGAGAGAGCTCGAAGATCCTCCAAGCAAGATCACACCTCAAGCAAGATCAAGACTCTGCTCGGGCATCAACCACCGCCACCACCACCGCTGCCACTAATTGTACTCAGATTCCCACAAGTTACCATCTCCACCATCAAGAATAAGCAACCCTCATCATACATGTTGTTATTCCTCTCTCATGCAATTTTGTAATCCCGCATCGAAGACTTTGTACTCAAAAGCATAATATAGTGGAAGTTTTTCGCTAGCCCTGATTTTTCCCCTCTTTCGAGGTTTTCACGTTAAAAATTCGAGTGTCCCTGCTCGCTTCTTTAATTACCCGGTGCGGACTAATCGACATGGCTTGGGCCAGAACTTTCACTCTACCTGGTTTTCTAAGATTTAACATATATATATATATATATATATATAACCAAACAATATAATATCTTTCAATAGAAATGAATAGTGAGCATTCTCAAACATGGCAAAATAATACAAATGATTTAGTTCTATATAAGATAGTGAGAGAAAAATGAAATATTTCAAATCATGATTGCATAATATTTGACCAATATTTGAATCATAGTTAAACCTCATTCAAACTTAACTTAAATCTTTGAACCATTTAAAAAAAACATTTTAGCTAAACTCAAATCATGTTGACCTTACATAAAAAGTTAAAAAAAGTTTATAATAACATATAATATAATATCTAATATCATTATAAGTAGTGTATAAATTTAGTTTTCAATAGGGTTGCAAATGAACCGAGTGTTTGACAAGCAACTGAGCTCTCAGATTAGAGCTTGTTCATGTTCGTTTGATTAACTAATCAAACGAGCCTGAATATTTTTTAAATTTTTTAAAATACTCGATTGCTAAATGAACAAGCTTGAACAGCTTGTCGTTTGGTTTATTTATGTTCATGAGTATTATCATTTAAAGTTTGTGAATAAACTCTCTAAAAAGCTCGATTATGGCTCGATTATGGCTTGTTTGTGAACAATATTGTTCAAATTATTATTATTTTAGGCTTAATAAGCTTTATTTGATACAACTCATATATATTTATCAACAAGCTGCTCTTAAATAAGCTCGATTAAGGCTTGAATAAAACTCATTTATTTTATTAAACGAGCTTCCTTAACAAGCTCGATAATCCAATTTGAATCGAGCTCGTTAACAAACTCGAATCAAGCTCGAGCTCAATAATGATAAACAAGCTCAAGCTTGAACACTATTCTTAAAAGCTCGAATCGAGCTCGAACTCATAATATTAAATAAACTCAAGTCTGAACACATACATGCTCAATTCATTTGTAGCCCTAGTTTTTAATCTAAGTTATCAAAAAGTATAAAATTATGAATTTTGAGTAGATAATGATTGAATAGTCAATAATACTGATGTAAAATTTTATTATTGATTGATCATGTCAGTGTTAAGATCATTAGAAATAAAAATCTTGTGGAGACAAACATTAGAGTGACACCTTTGTTCAAAAGTTCACTTTAGAGTTTTAAGCCTGTTCTACTTCTAAATTTCAGACATAATTTAGCTCAACATAATATTTATAGTTTATTTAAAAATAAATAAATAATAAATATATTTATCAAGGAATTTTACAAATCAACCCCCTAATTTTATGAATTATCGGAAACAATATATGTTAGTAGTTACTCGTTTCTTTTAACCGATTCGTTGAAAAATATCTGAAGCCGGATAACTATCATAATTGTCGCTCTTCTTTGCTTCAACACTTCACGAGGACCAACCTGTAATAACCGGAAAAAAAAAAACAAAATAACCGCCGTTAGCCGAAGGAAAGAAAAGAATACGAGGGGAGTCGCTTTTCCCAAAACACGCAAGAGAAGGAGAAAGGGGAGACTCTACCCGCGTGCCCTGACGAGTGAGACTGCAGGCCGACGTACGTCCGACCGAGGGAGAGAAGGAGAAGCGACCCGACCCTAGACGTGTTCTGGCCCAGGGAACGCAGAAAGAGAAGAGCTTTACGGTTGCGCCGATGATCAAGGAAAGTGGTCGAGGAGGAAAGGAGAGTCGAGCCTCCATGGCGTGCGAAGTGAAGAAGTGAACGGTGTGTGTCTTAGAAAACCGAGAGGTATATAAATATATATATAGATATATTAATATAGTTAATTTAATTGAATTGTTAATTGTTATGTTATTTTTATTATTTTATGTCATTTCAAGTTAACTTAGGTTTATAATTCTAACTTAGGGTTTATAGATTTCAAGAACTTTAAATTAGAAAGGTAGCATAAATTAAAATTTAGTTTAAGAATCATTTTAAGATCATTTCAAGAATAAATTTAAGAAAAATAAGGAAAGGGGAGTATTAGATTTTAGGAGCACATATAAAAGAAATGTATTTATATTATCGTTAATTAGATTAATCATTTGATGTATATGATAATCAATTAATGTTATATATTAAGAAATTTAACACTTAATATTTTATGTTATGAATTGCAATTAAGGAAGGAATCATTAAAAAGGAGGTTCAAGATAAACTGTTAAAAGTGGGTAATTATGTTCTTACATTTATGGTAAAAATGTCTTTACTTTCCGTGATGAATGCATGTTTAGATTTTGACTTTTCCCGACCGCCACCGTGATGATTTTCCCGCTTTTATATAAAATAGTTTATCGCTTCTTCATGTTGATAATAACGAATGCTAGATCATATCGCCACGCTTTCATTTGATAAAACTCACCGATGATCGCTATATAAATTAATGTCATAGTTATAGATCAGTGTTATGAATGTATGTTGAAGCTTGAAGTTCACCCCTTATACCGGGACGAACGCGCATTACGCATATGAAAAGCCAATGAAATTGGCAAATGGTAAGGTTATGGATACTTATCCTTTGATGAGATATGACGCTAGGTGATAAAAGTAAAGGTAAAAGTAAAAAGTTCATATGCTACTGCTAAATGTTTATGAATACAACCCCCATATGCTACTGCTAAATGTTTATGTATATCAACCCTCATATGCTACTGCTAAATGTTTATGCATACTTACCTCACATATGATTGATTGTTTGAGTGATTATTTTCTTTTATGTACCATGTACTGCGATGAAAAACTGCATGCATACTGTTTTCTTGTTTACTATATATAAAGATAATTGACCCAATCAATTATATTCATTTGTTAGTTGTTTAATCTTTTCGTGTAATAACCCTAATTAAATGACCGATAAGGGAAAGTCGGTTTACCACCGCAGGAACCGCAGGAGATGGGGTATTTATGTCGAAGAATTATGTTGAGTTATGTTAAAGTGTATTTTTTCTCAATCAGATAACATTTATGTATGGACAGATTTTTAAATCATTGTGGATTGTAGTGGCTCTTTTATGATTGAAGATTGAATACAAATTTTATTTATGATTGAAAATGTTAAGAAATGTTTTATTTTATCCGTCCGACCGTCTGTTCCCGCCTTGGTATTCCAAGCTCCCGGGCCGGGTCGTGACAAGAGTGGTATCAGAGCTAGATTTTAGATTTAGGGATATAAGTATGATCATAATCAAAGAGCCATTAGGAAGATGATAAATTTTATAAAGAGATTTGCATATGATTATATTGAATGTGTAATGATTATAATTAATTTGTGCTTATCGAACTATGGAATCAATTCAGAAGATGTTATGAGTGAAAATAGAGAGAGACAAATCAAGCACTAGAATTTGGTGCAACCACTTCACTATGATACATTTACACAAATGATGGAAACAATGACTCAAATGATAAGAAATCAGTATACACAAGTTAGTGGAAGTGGTGAGGTTCCTATTGACAAATAAAATTATATGAGGCCATCTCTCTTTTCTCGTGGATTACAAATTATGAAAATGTTTGTAATACTTTCAGAAGAATGCCAAATGGGTCTCAAATTAATGCTAAAATGTTTGTAGGTGAACTTGAATATCTGGAAAGACGCTTGGATGCAGATTTAATAACCGTTATATGAATTTGATGTAATTTAGAATGGATTTTAGCTAAATATCATGCTACTATAGATTGTTCTAAAAGATAATCAAATTCAATATTCCTAAAAGAAGAATTCATTCATGTATAAGGAGTATTAACTATGATGGTGTCTTGAAAGTTCAAAAGATGCTAAAGAAAAGGCTGAAAGTTTTCTTGCTCAAATTATCGATGTTACTAAAGAGGTAAAGAAGATGGAGGATATACCAAGAGAAGAGTATCCGTAAGTTTTTTCGATTTTACACGTTTACCTCGAGAGATAGATTTCTGAGTTAATTCAAGGTGCAAAACCCAGAAGAAAGTACCATATATATAGAATGGCTATCAAAGAATTACAAGAGTTGAAGAACTACAAGAATTATTAGAGAAGGGATTTATCGTGCCTAAGACATCTCCTCGGGGAGCTCATTATTTGTGAAGAAGAAAGATGGGAGCTTAAGGCTACGACATTATGAGAACTTAACAAACTCACCTTGAAGAATAAATATCCCTTACCAAGAATTGATGATCTTTTGACCAACTGCGATATTTTCAAAGATTGATTTAAGATCGTTATCGCTTGAGAATTAAAGAAGAAGATATACCAAAGACCGTGATTCAAGCATAGGTATGCACTATGAGTTTATGGATGCCTTTTGGCTTAACAAATGCTCCAAATGTATTTATGGATCTCATGAATGTATTTAAACCCTTTTAGATTCATTTGTGATCAGATTCATGATGATATTCTAATTTATTCTAGATGAGCTCATGAAAACCACCTTCACATTATTTTGCAAGCTTTGAAAGGAAATGAATTATATGCAAAATTTTCTAAGTGTGAATTTTGGTTAAATAAGATCATATATTCTTGGGGCACATGATTAGTGAAGGGATTTCAGTGGATCGGTAAAGTCGAGCAATACCGAATGGCCTACCTACCACGCCGTAAGTCGTTTCTGTGATATTATAGGAGATTTGTTGAAGGGTTTTCACAGATTGCCATGCCACTATCGAGATTAACTCAGAAAGCAATCAAGTTTGAATGGTCAGATCAGTGTGAAAAGGCTTTTCAAAAATTGAAGAATTATTTAATGACTGCACCAGTATTAACTATTCCATCAGGGACAGAAGGATTTCAAATTTATATGCATCATTAAGAGGCTACTTATCTACGTAATAAGAGTGATTGCTTATGCTTCAAGGCAATTGAAAAATCATGAAAAGAACTATCCCCCATGATCCGGAGCTAAAGTGGTATTTGCATTAAAAATTTGGAGACATTATTTATATGGAGAGGTGTGAAGTTTTCACCGATCATCAAAGCTTGAAATATATCTTTACTAAGGAGCTAAATTTAAGGCAAAGAAGATGGTTGGAACTCATTAAAGATTATGATTTAGATATTCAATATCATCCGTGGAAGGCAAATGTATTGATGCTTTGAGTAAAAAATATCGTGTGCTTATTGGTTGATCTCATCGAAGAGTTGATTAAAGATTTAGAAAAATTGGAAATTTCAATTATCAAATCTAGATGATCTTTTATCATAAATCGATGGCTATAAAATCAAATTTGAAAGACAAAATACGGATGCTTTACCTCAAGATGACTATCAAAAAAAATTTTAGATTTGGTAAAGGTAGTCATACGTAAGATTTTGAAATCAATGAAGAGGATTATTGAAATATCATATAGAATTTGCATTCCAAATAGAGATTTGAGAAAAGACATATTACACATCATTCTAATTATACAATTCATCCGAAAGAAGAAATGTATCAAGATCTTAAGAAAATATTTTGGTGGCGTGAATGAAAAGAAGTGTATTGAATTTGTCTCTAAATGTCAATCATGTCGATGATTAAGGTCGAACATCGAAGCCAAGTGGACTTTATTACCGACTGGAAATGGGACGATATATGCTATGAATTTTGTGGTTGGCTTGATCCGTAAGAGCGGATGTCTTTGGGTTATTATTGATAGGTTGACTAAATCGCACACTTTATACCTATCAAACAACTGACGTCTGAAAACTAGAAGAAAATATGTTGATGAAATCGCGGAAGTTACATGGTGTGCCAAAATCTATGTCCGACGGATGGCCGATTTACATCTAGACAGGGAAAAAAAAAATTCAAGAAGCTTTAGTATTACTTTCAAGATCGATTCCATCCTCATGGCCGAAAAGAATAATTCAAACACCGGAAGATTTGTTGAGACTTGTTCTTGATTTCGAGGAAATTGGGAAGTTCATTTGCCTTTGATTGAAGCTTATAATAATTTTCAAGCAAGTATTGGCTCCTATGAAGCATTGTATGGAAGAAAATGCATAACACCGCTTTGTTGGGTGGAGACAGGTGAAAGAAGAATCATTGGTGCAGATGTAGTAGATGAAGCCACTGAAAAGATCCGATTGATCCGTGATAGATTAAAAAAAAATTGTTCAAGATAGGCAGAGGAAATACTATGATGCTAAACATCGGCCAGTAGAGTTTGAAGTGGGAGAATTTGTATTTCTTAAAGTCAACCCCATGAAAGGTATAAAACGATTTGGCAAAGGAAAAGTTAAGCCCACGCTTATATCCATATGAAATCTTGGAAAAAAAAAATTGGGAAAACTTATGATTGGCTTTACCTTCACATCAAGCAAGGAGTGCACAATGTGTTTCATATTTCTCTCATAAAATATGTTACCGATGAAACAAGATTATTACGATCCTATATTCAAATGATCTCATGGAGGAGCCGAAAAGAATTATAGATTATGATATCAAGCATCTCGTGAATAGAGAAATTCCATTTGTTCGTGGAAACATGGATCGAGATCGAGACTACGTGGGAGAAGGAATAAATGCAAGAACTATAATTATTTAAGTAAATGTATGTGTATTTATTTATGTCATTTAATTTCGAGGACTAAATTTTAAGAAGAGAGATTGTAATAACCGGAAAAAAAAACAAAATGTAACCGCCATAAATGAAGGAAAGAAAAGAACCAAAACACGCAAGAGAAGGAGAAAGGGGAGACTCACATGCGTCTCTGATGAGGCCGACGTCGACGTGACGTCGAATAATCGGGGAGAAGAAGGAGAAGCCCCTAGCCCGTCAGTCTCTGCGGCGCCAACGTGCCGTCGGAAGGAGAAGAGAGAAGAGAAGGCGAGTCGAGGTCGCGAGGAAAGGAGAGGAAGTGCGCGTAAGGCGCGTGAGTGAAGAAGAGCCGTAACGCGTGTCTTGGAGCAAACCGAGAGGTATATAAATATATATATATTAATATTATTAATTTAATTGAATTAATTGTTATGTTATTTATGATTATTTTATGTCATTTCAAGTTAACTTAGGTTTATAATTCTAACTTGGTTATAGATTTCAAAGAACTTTAAATTAATTAAAGATAAATTAAAATTTAGTTTAAGAATCATTTTAAGATCATTTCAAGAATAAATTTAAGAAAAATAAGAAAAGGGGAGTATTAGATTTTAGGAGCACATATAAAAGAAATGTATTTATATTATCGCATTAGATTAGAATCATTGATGGTATGATAATCAATTAATGTTATATATTAAGTAAATTTAACACTTAATATTTTATGTTATAGAATTGCACAAGGAAGGAATCATTGAAAGGAGGTTCAAGAGGAACCGCAAGTTAAAAGTGTAATTATGTTCTTACATTTATGTCTTTACTTTCCCGTGATGAAATGCATGTTTATGATTTTGACTTTTCCCGACCGCCCGCGATGATGATTTTCCGCTTTTATATAAATAAATGAATACATCGCTTCATGTTGATAATACGAACGCTGATCATATCGCCACGCTTCATTTTATAAAACTCACCGATGCATCAAGCTATAAATTAATGTCATAGAGATGACATGCTATGAATGTAGTTGAGTTCACTTTACAGACGGACGACGCAATTCGCGCATAAAGGAGCAAATGAAATTGGCGTAAAGGTTATGGATACTTATCCTTTGGATGAGTATGACTGACTCAAGATAAAAGTAAAGGTAAAAGTAAAAAAAGTTCATACGCGCTAAATGTTTATGAATACGACCCCATACGCTCGCTAAATGTTTATGTATATCAACCCCATACGCTATCGCTAAATGTTTACGATACTTACCTCACATACGATTGAAAGATTATTTTCTTTTATGCACTATGCGTGACAAAGCAAACGCATATATTGCTTTCTTTTTCTTACTATAAGAATAAAGATAATCAATCTAATCGAATTATATTCATTTGTTAGTTTAATCTTTTCGAGTAATAACCCCTAATTAAATGACCGACAAGGAAAGTCGGTTTACCACCGCAGAACCGCAGGAGAGTATTTATGTCGAAGAAATTTGTGTTATGTTAAAGTGTATTTTTTCTCAATCAGATAACATTTATAATGATTTTAAATCATCATTAGAAAGCTTTTATGACAAGACAATACAAATTTTATTTATGATTGAAAATGTTAAGAAATGTTTTATTTTATCCGTCCAGTCTGCTCGCCTCGCAAATTCTCCTACCGTGACAACCAGAGAGAGAAAGTCCAGTAAATCCCCAAAACCCAGATCTCTTCCTCTTTGCTGATCAATCTAATACTGCAGACCACATTGCATCGATCTCTTTCAGCCACAATGGGATCAGAAGCGCGTTTTCAAAGCATCCTCGTCACCGGTGGCGCGGGTTTCATTGGTACACACACCGTCCTTCAGCTCCTCAAAGAAGGGTTTAGGGTTTCCATCATTGATAACCTCGACAATTCCGTGGAAGAGGCGGTGGACCGCGTGAGGGATCTCGCCGGTCCCGATCTGTCACGCAATCTTCGATTCCATCTGGTAATGCTCGGCCTTCCAATTCTTGCCTTTTTTTTGCTATAATTTGGGATTTTAATGGCTGATTTTGATGGCAGGGAGATCTACGGAGCAATGAGGATTTGGAGAGAGTGTTTTCCGAGACAAGGTCGGAATTTTTTATTTTTTATTTTTGGTTGAGATCTTTGTGTTTCGTTATTGCAAATTTTTTTATTTGGAGTGAAAAGGATCAAAATTTGACACGCATTTCTTGATTTGGGTGTTGTGAGAGATGGATGCAAGTAAATGTGTGATGTTTCACGTGGTTTTAAACTCTGTATGAATCAATATTTTTGAGATGTCAATATTAATAAATGTTGTATTATATATCAAATACAATGCGTTTGATTTAGTGTTATCATGCCAATATTTATCAATGCTATCTGTATTAAAACACAATAATATAATTCTTCAAAATTTGATATCTAATGTCTATGAAAATATGAAATGATTGCCATTGTGAAATATCATTTTAAAATTATTGTAAACCAAATAGTTGGCATCTTTAAATAATCAAAGATGATGTTGCACGTACCATTGAATGAAATTATTGACATTTGTTTTGTTTCTTATAACCAAAGGCCTTTATAAATTTGCTTAGCTTTTTTGGGTTGTGACTGTTTATTTACTAGTGTGTTAGGCTTTTAGCTTTCCAATGTCCCACTCTTGACAAGAAGCATAAGATAAAATGTTCAGACTAGGATTCAGCGTGTTATGCAACTTATGTCTCTCATGGGTATGGTGACTTCTCCAATGGTTGAGCAATGCTCAAGAGCAGGCTATAGCCATGTAGGTTCTATGCGATTATGTGATGTTTTTACACATGGCACTTCTTAAATTGTTTATATTATTGATGTGGATGACTCTTATGTGACGGAGTGAATGGTGAAACTCACATTGCAAGTGGAGCAGAGTTGAAATTTTAATCTATAACTAGTGTGCCTTGCTCATTAGTTTAAGCTTTTAGGTTGATGGGTGCCGTGTTTATTATTGTAATGGCCTCAACTTGAGCCCCTATATGTGTGATTCTCTAAGAAGGATTGATTGAATTAGGGCTATTTGTAAATTATAATTTTTTTTCATTTTGTTTCATTTTGAATTTAATAGGTTTGATGCTGTTATCCACTTTGCTGGACTGAAGGCTGTTGGGGAGAGTGTTGCTAAACCTCTTTTGTATTACAGCAATAATTTGATTGGGACATTAAATTTATATGAATTTATGACAAAATATGGATGTAAGAAGGTATGTCATTGGGATATTTCTCATATTTTGCGCCCATTTTTTGGCTGTTGGTTTTCTAGTTGATTTTTACTGATTGAATCTCTTAGGGATAGATTTTATGTTGTTAATCTGATCTAATGATGGAAACAAAGGCACGTTTTCTTTATTTGAATATCAGTTTCTAGAGAACTTTCGTTGTTGTTCTTTGTTTTTCCTTGATCTCTGTTGTTTCTTTTGAGTTCTTCATACTTTTATCCATATATAAGGATTATTTTTGGCTTACGTTATAGATTTCACTGGAAGTTTGTTGTTCCATGACTATTATGGTTATGAATTAGCATCATTGCCTATCATTCTATTGCCTTTGTTTTTTCTTCTTTTCTTGCATCTAATCTCTTCAATTGATTCATGCGCATGATCTTCTTATTGTAAAGTAGATGGTCTTCTCCTCGTCTACTACAGTTTATGGTCAACCTGAGAAAATTCCATGTGCTGAAGATTTTGAGTTAAAGGCAATGAACCCTTATGGTCGGACCAAGGTATGTCAATGGATTCCTTTTTTATTCCTTTCTGAATTTAATTCAGTTATATGTTTAAGAGCTCTACCGTAATCATACTGTAACATAATTTTTTGGCATTAGCTCTTTGTTGAAGAAATTGCTCGTGATATTCACAAGGCTGATCCAGAATGGAGAATTATACTGTTAAGATACTTCAACCCTGTTGGCGCTCATGAAAGTGGCCTGATTGGTGAAGATCCTAAGGGCATTCCTAATAATCTTATGCCTTTCATTCAACGTGTTGCTGTGGGAAGATTGCCTGAGCTGAATGTGTATGGCAATGACTATCCAACAAAGGATGGGACTGCGGTAAATTTACTTCAACCTTTAATGTTGTAAATATCTAATTGCTTATTGGATGCTGCTCATTATTCAAACTTTCTATTTGATCCTTAGTTCCTTGTTCATTTTGGCTTTTAAAAAAAAATTCTCTCAAAGAAAGGGTGAGATCATTTTAGTTATTTTTTGAGTTTTGTTGTTTTTTGTGATTGTGCTTGTACTTGAATTTTGTTTGCGTATGATTTTGGTGCTTTCATTTATTGCTTTATCATTCATTTGGATTCTTGAATGAATACTTATATTGCTATGTCCCTTAATCTAAATGGTTGTCATAGTGGATTGTTCACCGGCAAGTGCTAATTGACTTGTGATAGCATAAGCTAATATCTCTCTTCAATGCATTTTAAAATTTTGATATCAGCAGTAACACATGTTTAAATAGAACTAGCACAAAACTTGCAGCAGATTATTAGGAAAATCCTTAGATGAGGAAGAAACAACAAATTGAGAATGGAAGAGAGGAAATTGATAAAGGATTAGGAGAAGTGTAGGTTAAAGTCTAGGAGAATGAAGGAAAGGAAGACAGAGGATCAACTGATCATTGTTTTATTCGTTATTCAAATTTAGGAAGGATAAGTTAAGATTGGTTATAGTAGAGAAAATTTTGGAATGACGTCTATTAAAGATTTGGTAATTCAAAATAGATTTAGGTGGCTTGGATAGCACAATGAAAGGTAAAAAATATGCCTTTTGGATGAGTAGATAAAATTAGTATTAGAGGATTTAAAATTAAGGTTACATAGATGAAAGTTGTGTAAATGTTTCACAAAGAATTATGCTTTCTCAGATATACTCAGGTGGAACAATGAAAAATGATGATTAACTAGATCCTAAATAGTTGGCATAGAACTAAAAATGATGTGAAAGGTTTCCTAAAACAACCCTTAGGAGATTATATTAAAAATATACCTTTTAGGTGACAATTATATAAAATCCATACGAAACATAAATGGCATCTAAGTCTTATTAGTCATAGAAAGCACTAATATATTATTAGATAGTATCTTATTTATAAGTAGTGATTATACTTATTTCATTGTTTTTCTAACATTTTATTTGATCACTTTATTATAAATAGGGGATCTTTTATTGAATAATATGCAGAGAAATTTTTTTCTCTTGATGTAGTATCAGATTGTGATTAGTCCTAACTCTAGTTGCAGCCTTTCCCATGTTCTTCCTACCCTATTACTTCCATCATGTACGTGCTTGCATAACTGCCCTCCCTTACACAATACCCTCGCTTTCACCCAATTAATGTCTTGACCACAATCTTATATAACCACACTCAATCAGCACTATGACCGCCCACACATGATCTTGATACCACCAGCCTTGCTACCATCTTGATTGTGCTCACCTTTACTTGATCCTGCTTTTAAGTTAGAGTTAGCATTTGATTCATATCTGATCTAATGCCAATGCTCAATCTCGCCCTAGTCCTACTCTCTCATGGCCTCATCCTACATGTTACTTCATTTACAAGCTCTGCTTTTGCACCACTACTAGATGTACCTCTAGCCTACACCTATGCACTATCACACCATTGCCTGCATCTTGCTATGTGATTACCTAAATCTTTCCCTTAATCCTCTTTTTATTTAGTGTAATTGATCAAAGGCTTCATCTACTACTTGGGAATCAAAATTCTCTTCCACTATTAGTACATCTTTCAAATTCAATGGTACAAAATATCTTCTCTGATTTTTTGTTTTTAGTTTCATCATGAGATCTCATAAGAAAACTGGTCATCTCAACTCTTACTTCTCCAATGAATAGATACTTTCAAATCAAATGGAAAAATTAAAACTATCATATTCTTACCTAGATGCTCAAAAAAGTCTCAAGCCTTTATTGTCTCCACTGTCATGTTTCATGAGATAACCAAGCCGATGAGGGATTTTCTTCGCTTTATCTACTCCTAGATAATTAATATTTTTAGAGTTATATTCTTTAGTTGACCTGCATTCTTTCCTATAAAATTATTATACAACAATATTGTGGGATTGTTTTGTCAGAAGATTTCATGTGGAATTAATTATAATTTAGCTTAAATCATGCCAAATAGTTTTCATGATCTATAAATCCTACAGTTTGTGTAATCCCAATTTCTCTTTTGCTTTCACTAGCCTTATTATTTTTGACAAGTATTGAGATTCCATCTTAGTCAAGTATGCTTCATCAAACCCAATTATTTTGACCGTTTATATTGATGATATTTTACTTATGGAGTGATAAAAAAGGGTTACAAACTAAAAGAATTATCTCCATAAGTGTTTTATAACTAAAGATTATGGTTATCCCAAATTCTTCCTGGGAATATAATTTGCCAACAAAAAAAAAGTTTTCTTATCTCAAAGAAACTATATCACCAACTTTCTTGAGGAAACTAGTTTTTTAGGTTACAACCCTGTTGACGTTTCATTAGCATTGAAAATGTTACTAATAAATATGATCTTCTTATAATGCCTCTCGTCATTGCTTATTGGTTGATAAAGTGACTTTACTTCCAAACAATTCTCCTTTGTCATAGGAGTTGCGAGTCAATGCATGCAAACTCCCAAACAAAAATAGATAAAAATTATATTGCATTTACTTAAATATATTAAGAAATCACTAATAAGGAACTACTGTAAACTATGAATTGGCCACTTGATATTGGAGGTTTTTTTTTATTTTAATGTTGATTATGCTACATCAGCTGCTAACAAAAATTATATGAGTATTACATATATATGGGATGTAACTTGTCTCACGAAGAGTAGAGGCGGAATTAACACTTTTTTTAGGGTGGGCAAAATTATCATGTAAATAAAATAATATTAAAATATTTTAAAAAATATAATATAAAATTCAAATCAAAGTCTTCCATTATAATATGATCAATACATTAAATATTAATTACAAGCTTTGTCATCTATTTTGCATTTTTTTAATAATGTTGTATAATAATATCATTCTGAATCAAATCAAATACCTATTTTTCAATATAAGGCACTAGACAATCATTAAGCCAATCATCTCTCATTTTACTACATAGTCAATGCTTGATAATCCTCATTGCGGAAAATGTACTTTCCACTGTAGCAGTAGTAATTGGTAAAATTAATGCTAAAGTAATAATCTGTAGATCAAATGATACACATCATTCTTCTTCATTTTAGCCAATGCTTTTGCAAAATCAGTAATCCCATTTAAAAAAGAAAATTCATCACTGGTACGCATACAATAATGTAAGTAGATAACTGATACTCAAGAGCCACATGATCTATTATAGAGAAATTGCTTGGATATAATTTTGCTAGGTGAATTAATTTTCTCTTATGAAATACAGAGAAAGAGTCACTTGAATTTAAGCATGCCACACGAAGAAGTAATTATGTACTAGCTTCAGATAAACGATTATTAAGCTCTTAAAGTTTCATATAATTATTGTGTAAAATAACTCAACTTGCTAATAATGTAAGTTTGTGATTTCTTCAGCTCTTCTTGTAGATCGTCGACGAGATTTATGCACATCATTCATATTTGATATAATATTATCAAAAACACCACAAAAATGTGACGCTTCTAATAAAGAACTTCATCCATTATCTCTCATCATTTATAATTGTTGCTTTGATATTTGCTTCAATCTCATCGCATTCTCAATGTCTTGATCTTTCCTTTGTAATGATTGTGATTATTCATTTGTAGACAACAAACAACAACAACAAGCCTTTATCCCACTAAGTGGGGCATACATTTGTAAACTTTAAAATATTAATCATTAAATACATAAAAAAAATGAAATTAAAAGATTCTATTGCATCTATTAATATAGCCGCTTCAACTGATTGTTGATCATGTATCCGATCCTCTTTAACAATCTTAAGAACTTCAATTGCAAAAACATACATTTTCATGAGGCTAATTAATGTATAAAAATGTAAAATCTAATGTCATTTCTCTTACAAGATGCTCCAACAATATTTATAATTCTTGTAGTAATTTCAAACAAATATTTAACTTGCTACAAGCTACTAAACATAATTGAAGTTGATGAACAAAACAATGAACATAAAATACTTGAGAATTATTTCTTAAAATGAGTGTCTTCAATCAATTGAACTCTCCACGTATTTTTGATTCTCTATCATAGCCCTGACCACGTATTTTATATAAACTTAATGAATATTTGACAATAATAGCTTGCTACTGCAGTTCTAGAAGAAATATATTTAATCCCAATAAATTTCTCAATAATTTGTCATTTTTTGTCGACATATCTCAATGCAACAGCCAATTACTCTTTACTTGAGACATCACGAGACTCATCTATAATTATAGAAAAATATGAATCACTAATATCGGTTATGATAAAATGTAAGGTCTCAGTTACAGCTGCACAACAAATTTTCTTTTGAACATTATGTGAAATTAACTTCAACTTTGCATTTGCATTTTCAAATATAACTTTTTTTATTTCTTCATTATGATTAGCTAGAAAATGAAATAACTTTTAAGTAATTTCCTTGGTTAGTTGATTTAGAAGACTCGTCAGGACCATGAAATGATAGCCTTTGTCGTAGAAGGAATCGAATACAATCAACAGATGCACACAACATGATACGACAATCCTTTTTATTTTTCTCTCCTTACTCAAAAATATAACATGAAGATTTTGTTCATGAGGTTTCATTAAATCCTCGCATTTTTGTCTTGCCTTATTATGAACACTATTGTGATCTCCGACATGAGCTAGAAGCTTATCTTTTCTCTTCAAATTTCTAAACCATTCAACAATGAATGAGTCTACACTATCTTGGCTTATGCTAATTTGCTCTTGTGGCTTAAAAAGATAACAATAAAGATAAAATGTAGCATCTTTTTTGAACACTATACTCCAACCAATTTGGATATTCTTCAAACCATTTAGGGTTAAATCTACGTGCAACATTTCCTATTATTGTTTGAGGAAAATTAAAATTTTTAGGTTGTTGAGATCCTTTCACCAAATAGCTTTTCATACTTGTTCCCTGTCATTAACATCATAACTCTAAATTGAATGTCGAAGACCAGGATCAGCTAGAAGACTGTCAATATCTAACTCTGTTCGTTGTTTCTACTTAAAAAAATGATCCATTTACCCTAAAAAATGAGGAAAGATGTATTGTTGTATATAAGTAACATTTTATATTTTCGTTACTTGATGTCAACTAAAAATATATACAAATTAATATTAAAAATGAGTGTAAAATATAGTATAAACTATTATAAATAATTTCTGAAGCATGTGAAAAGATGTATTTACCATTATAACAAAGATGCACTTTCGACCATTTTTTAAAACAAAAATATAGTATAAATTATTTCTAAAATCAAAGGCACACTATCGGCCTTTTAAAACAAAATAGAAAATAATAAATTTTAAAAAACAAAGGCACACATTCAACCATTTTTTAAAACTAAAATATAGTATAAATTATTTCTAAAATAAAGATACACTATCGACCTTTTTAAACAATATAAATTAATAAGTTTTTAAAAACAAAGACACACATTCGATCATTTTTAAAACAAAAATATAATATAAACTATTTCTAAAATAAAGGCACATCGTCGACATTTGTTTAAAATAAAAAAAAAGTAATCACATTATCACATACCTGTATTGATTGTCAAGAAGACTAATCACCATCGGTCTTTGTTTAAAATTTTTTGACTACTCCAATTCTCAGAAATCACCTCTCAGCAAAGAACATCTAATACATAAAAAATTAAAGTAGGTTAATATTATTTATAGTACAAGTGAAGAGTAAGCAAACAATGAAATATCAATGAATTTAAATTGTGCAATAAGAAGTGGTGCTTCTTTTAAAAGTATAAATATCACAAAATTGATAATTAATATGTATTCTGCTTTGGAGTTTTGAGTAATCGTTATCATAGAATGATTTTGCTATTTGTTAAAACACCTTCATAAAAGATATGGATCATCACCTTCACAAGAGCTCATAAATCTAACAATTAAGATATGCTAAGTTACTTTCTCATAGAATCACATGTTTGTCAAGCACATTTAAATCTTAAAAATGAAATATGAAAAATATAAGAATTATATGATAAGCATACAAATCTTTCAAATTTATTAGAAAATTAATAAGCACATTATTATATTATTATGTAACCAAGCCATGTCAAAAGAGAAAAGGAACTCCTAATTACCAATTAATATGTTCTTAAGTTTAGATAGATTAGTCCTTGAAAATAATGTAGGCCGGCTTCTAAAATGAATTTATAATTGAGAATGAACATTATTATCTAAAGAACATTCTCATAAACTTTAGAACTAAAAAATAATATATTTTTTCTAAAAAAAATAAAATACCTAAAATGGATTGCTTATAAATTTTATCTCTTTCATAATGCAAATTATTGTAATAATAGTAAATCCCTTATGTGTAATAGCTAAATTATTAGATATTCTCATATTCACAAATCACAAGCAAATACCTAACTCACTAACTCAGTTGCTCAAGAGGAATAAAATAAAAAAGATCTCATTTTGAAATGCTTCAATCTTATATCAATGAATAACAAAAAATAATTAATAATTTTTATCATCTATCCTATTCACATTTATAAAAGCAGGTGTTGTGTCTTAAAACCAGCCATGAGTAAAGTTTAGCTTAAATGAAATCCAACACACAGTATTTAAAGAGTGAACAAGAAACTCAATTTTACGTGGAAAATCTCGAAAAGAGGGAAAATCAATGGCACTTAAGAAAAGCTTCCACTATGTATGCTTTGAGTACAAGATCTTGACACGGATTACAGAATTGTATATGAGATAGAACAATGTTATGTGACAACGATCGGGTTGGTTGTTGCTGATGAGTGAACTGCGTGAGAATCACCAACGCGAACAATTATCGCAACGAGGAACAATCAGTTTCATGAGAGGCGATGAGATTGATGACGGAGGATCAGCGTGGCCGACGGCGGCTGGCGGCTGGCGCATGGCCGGCGGTTGGCAACCGCCGAGTGGCGACGATTGTGCTTGGAGGATCTTTAGAGCTCTCTCCTCTCTCTTGGGCCCCTCATATGAGTAATGAGGTATTTATAGATGGGAGGTGGCGTCTATAAATACAAAACCCGCACACTCCACTTCATCGGACGGCTCAAAATGATCCCCTGATCATATGTATGTATTTTGTATTTAAATGCTCAAATGATGTCTAATTATGATATCTTGGCTTGTTAGATTCGGCCAAGACGCCGATTTGACTTAAACACTCTATGTTTAAGAGTGATTGATAATAAACGTTGATCTCTGTCTTGATTCATCGATTGCTTTCTACGCCAACATTCGTCTGACTAGTGAAATTTTCGGTCATATCAATCTTATTTTTAGATGATATTATCTCAATCATTCAAAATATATATGAATATTTGAAAATAGATTCTTTGATAAAATTTGTCCGTTAACCATACATTTTGAGAGAACATATCTTCACGGGAGCATAAGATTATGACCATGAAGCGAGTGCAGGGCCGCGGATGTATACGGGTACGCGTGGGCGTAAGATTTTGGGGTTATGGACCCATGCGGACATTTACGGGCGCTTGCAGGCGCAAGGTTTCGGGTTGGATTACAGAATCCGGCAAAGAAGAAATTGAGTGGTCGCAGCTCATGGAAGAAAGTCGTAGCCTCATGGGTCGGTCGACCGATCGGCCGTGGGAAAAGACGGATCTGCCGGCGCTTTCGACAATTGAACGTCGCGAGGATCTGGAAGGGAATTGAACGCAGTCGCTCGTGGGCACGTGATCGAGCGAGCTGGTCATGGTCGCGGAGGAGGCGGGTAACGCAGGCCTACGGTCACGGGTCGCGGCTGGCTGACGTTGAGCTGGTTATCAGATGGGCTGCTGCTGAGTCGGCTATGCCTGAGTCTATCGAGCTAAGCCCAAACGGCGGTTTTGAAAGTTTGGTGGTTTTGGGTTTTGGTTTTAACGATTTTTACCATTTTACCCTGGTGTATAAACCCCAGGGCGGAGAAAGACACTTCTTCAATGCTCTTTCTTTCTTCGAGTGAGTCATTGAGTCGATCAGCGCAGACTACGTATTGTTCGGTTTTCTCTCGAAAGAGACGCCAACCTCGTCGACCGTCCGGGTTTGGGCGATCGCGCCGCGGCATATACGTCGTTGTTCGGTTTCCCTCGTGGCGTAATCGGCCTCCGAACCGTCCGGGTTTGGAGCGATCTGCGGTACTACGTCGTTGTTCGGTTCCCTCGAAGAGGCGTCCGGCCTTGTCGAGGTCCGTTTGAGGCGATCAGGCGGTACATCGTCGTTGTTACGGTTTTCCTTCGAAAGAGCGTCATCGTCGTTTGGAGGCGATCGGGCGCCGCTGTACATACGCCGTTCTGCTTTCTCGAAGAGGCAAATCAGCCATCGGACCGTCCTGGAAGCGATCAAAGAGACGATAACGATAATCGGCGAGATGGTGGCGGCACGTGGTCTGGCGGACTCGACCTGGTCGGCGAGGATAACCGATGATTGAGTAATCGGAGATTGCCAGATGGTCTGAGTGGATCGGCGATGGTAAGCAGTGGATGCGGTAATGGCGCATTGATCCGGCACCAGAAGTCAGCGGCGACCGGCGACGGTATGATGCACGGGACAGTAATGACGGGTGGTCTGAAGCAATCAGAAATCAGCGATAGGGCGTGAGTCCTGGGATGACCGACGACGATGGTGGTGATCGCAAAATCACGATGGTCTGGTGATCGCAACAAGTAGTGGCGACGGCGGCTACCGGTGGTCAGGCAATGGAACCTGTAATCATGGGCGATAGCGCCAGAGTCTACGGATGATGGCGACGATGGTGGTGATCAGCGAAGATGCCGGTGATAAGTGACCGCAAGAATCTGTGAAATAATGATGGTGGTGGGTCGAGTGAATTAACGCAACGGAGCCTGAATGACGGCAATCGACGCCGCAGCCGGAATCCATACAATGGCGGTACCGCGAAAATTGCCGGCAATAGTCAAGTGACCGCATGACGCAGAATACTCGCAGCGTACGAATGGCTAGCGACCGGGCATTTGATGAGGATTTTGATATATCGGGGGCGAGAGTGAATTCGACATTAACCTCATGGAAGAGGAATTAAGGGATTTTGACCCATCAGGTGGTTTATCGAGTGTTCCGATGGACGTTAACTGCGGTGGAAGAGGCGCGGTGAAGTCCACCAAGGACCTTTTGACCTATCCAGTTGCTCACGTAGTCTGCTCGATGACATTAACATGGAAGATGTTGAATTGAATCCACCGGGATTTTGACCTATCCAGTTGTTTGTCGCGGTGTTACCCATGGCGTTAACTATGGAAGAGGTCGAATTGAATGGCGATTTTGACCTATCCGGTATTGTCGGTGCACCACGATGTTAACTGTAGGGAAGAGGTCGGGAAGTCCACGCGACCTTTTGACCTATCAGTTGTTTGTCGAGTGTTTATGCGTTAATATGGAAGGTCAATTAAAATATCTATTTGTAGCCAAAGTTGCTTAACTCGGTCTCGTTTTCCATGAGTGGAAAACATAATTTGCAAAGTATTCTTCTCAATGTTGAAATATCCTCCAACTTTGACTTGTTTCTTGGGATGGTAATCAATTGATGCTTAACATGGTGATCTGAGATTAAGAGTTGTCCCCGCCTCGGCAGACGGAACCAAAGTTTGATGAATCTTCATTTTCGCGGCCCTTTTAAATGCTCCACCGATGGTGGTTTTGATCTTATTGGAAAACTTGGGTCATACAAGATGAAATAATGAGAATCAACTTAATGACGCCAAACCGCTATGCGTCTAGAAAATGGAGAGAGTAAAAGTTTTCGCTTAAATTTCATGAAATCCAACAATACAGTGTATTTAAAGACAAAGAAAACTCAATTTTACATGAAAAACCTCAAAAGAGGGAAAAATCACGGCGCTTCAAGAAAGCTTCCATCAGACTGTTTGAGTACAAGATCTTCCGACACGGATTATAATCAGATATGAAAGGAACAACATGTAATACAACGATCGACAGTAATGAGTATTATGAAATGGGGCGAGCAATCACCGTGAAAATGCGAACAATTACCTGCGAGCAGCAATCCGGTGGTTACCGTGATGGAGACACAGATTGATGAGCAAGTGATCAATGGCGCAAATACGGCGATGGTTGACGAAGCCGAGTGATCACGCGGCTGAAAACCAGCCAGTAGAGTAAAAGTTTTCGCGCTTCGTTGTGAAATCCAACACACATATGTATTTAAAGATCAAGAAAACCCGCAATTTACGTAAAACCCTTAAAGAGGAAAAATCAGGTAGCGAAAAGCTTCCACTATGTTTTTGAGTACAAGATCTTCCGATCTGGATTATAGAATCAGTATACGAGAAAAGCAGCGTAACCATCGTTAAATGCAGAATATGATTGAATTATGCGAGCAATCAGTGAAATGCGGAAACAATTACCGCGAAATGCGCGAACAATCAGGTAAGTCATCATGATGAGACCGAGATTGATGACAAAGGATCAATGGCGGTACGGCCGCTGTTTTGGTTGACGAGTCGAGGATTGTGCTTGGAGGATCTTTAGAGCTCTCTCCTCTCTCTTGAGCCCCTACGCGAATGAGGCTATTTATATGGCGGAGACGTTCAGAATACATACAAAACCCGTACCACTCCACTTCATGACGGCTCAAAATGATCCCCTTGATCATATGATGTATTTTGTGTATTTGAATGCCCAAATGATATAATTATGATATCTGGGCTTGTTAGACAGCCTCAAGACGCCGATTTGACTATAAACACCCATGTTTAAGAGATCGATAATAAACGCCGATCTCTGTCTTAGATCGACGCTTTCACAAGATTCGTGCTTCGACTAGTAGAATTTTCAGGGTCATATCAAGGAGATAATCTACATAAGACTAGGCATGATGATTAAAAGAGATAGATTCAATCAACAATCATTTGGAGAAATAAATATTTTAGAATATCAAAAAATAAAATTAACATTAATGAAGATGTTATGTGATCATTTCCACTAAATGCATTTAGTAATTCAGTCAATATGAATAATAAATAATAAATCGAGAGTTTTAGTTAGCTTTTACCTTGCAACACTAACACATAAGCAGTCATAAATTATAAAGACATTCCAACCATTTCAACCAAAATAACTTGACTAAGTAGGTTAGAGCCTAAGTGCCTAACAAGAGTTCAAAACTCTTTAAACACTCCCAACCTAAGCCGCCTCCTACCATCTCCTTTCATGGAGTCATGAATAATGTTGACCTCAATGGTCAGAACGAAGAACAAAGTTCAATGGGTAATAAAAAAGGCTTCTCTAACATGAGAATCAACAATGGACGATTCTGCAGTTGCCAAGGTTTAACTTAAGGACCCTTAGTCAAGTTTTTTCTAGTACCTTGAGACTCAACCACTAGAAAAAAAAAATCAATTAATTACTTATAACTTGGGAATAGTTTCTCAATCTTAGTAGAGAGAGAGAGAGAGAGAGAGAGAGAGAGAGAGAGAGAGAGATGAGTTGGATGAATAAGAAAAACAAGAAAAAAAATAACATAATCCAATGCTTTCCACATTTAAAAAAAACAATTTGCATTAAGTTTGGATGCTTTGAATGAAAAGAAAATTAACAAAAATGAAAAAATTCGAAGTGTTTCCTTCATTTTCCTTCAATCGCAACAAAGCCTTTAAGTAAAGTAAGAATTGGCATACTGGCGGTTGGTGGCACAAAGATTGCGTGACTTGAAGCGTTTATGTGTTGGATTTTGGAAGTGTTGAGATAGTCGAGGCCGCAGGGGCTGAACCGATGTGGCAACGGTCACAGTGGACTGGAAGCGACGTTGGCGGCACCTCCAGGCATCATCAAGGGTGAGCGTAGGCAAAGCGTCGAATGCGGCTTGGAATGGGCGAATATTGAACGTGAGAGAAGAGGTTGGAGCTGCCGGCTAGGTCTCAAATGCCGAATGGAGGAGATTGGACAACTAGGTATATCCCATTTCTGTTTTTATGTAAAATTACCTAAATACCCTTGCTTAATATTTATTTTTCAGGGCGGGCAATTGCCCACCCTGAGCTACCTGTGGATCAGCGCCTGGCAAAGAGTAAGAAAGAAACTATGGTGGCTAGATTAAGCATTGAAGTAAAATACAAAGGTATGGCATACTTTGCATGTTATAATGTAGATAAGTCTTTTTTGGGTTTTGGCTTTTTTTTAAGCACCAATGGTCCTAAATTATGACAATTATGTTGATAGTAATAGCGTGTTCCATACAAAAATCAAATATGTTTAAGTTGAATATCACTTCATTCAAGATGCAATGTTATCAAAGATCATTACTTTAATATTTTTTGTTTCAATAGGCAGATATATTTACCAATGCTTGGGATTCACTTGAAATTTCTGAACTATGGAACACGCTGGAGCTTATTAGTATATATGTTCCAGATTGAGGGAGAGTATTAGCACTAGTATATTATTGAAAAGCTGCCCATTTTTTGTTGGTATACTATGTTTATTTTATTGTTTCTTTGCATTATATTCAACATCTTTATTACAAATAAGGGGCTCTTCTACTAAATAAGATTAAAAAATTTCCTTTCCTTCATTAGGCATGTTAACTACTAACAGATTACATAACGACAACTAAAGACTTGTCACATGGCTTGCGCCATTTGCCAGATTGACATCTTTTTTTTAATTTAGTTCTCATGAATTACCAATTATAGCTAAAAGAAAGCTTTATGCTATCAATTTTCATAATATGTTCATCATTTTATCAGGTTCGTGACTACATTCATGTCATGGATTTGGCTGATGGCCATATAGCAGCTCTTCAGAAGCTTTTCCTTAGAGATGACATTGGTAATGGTTCTCTGTTCTTTTTCTCATATGTTCTCTTTTCAATTTCTGCAACTGCTTTATCCCTGAAACTCATGATTTGGTTTTGCAGGTTGTGTTGCCTACAATTTAGGAACTGGACGTGGCAGATCCGTCCTTGAGATGGTTGCTGCTTTTGATTTTAAATTTATGTTGTGACCCCTCATGATTTCTCATTTGCCACAGCCGGCCACTGTGGCCTGCTCCCACTCACCCTCTCCTCTTTGTCATTGCATTTCAATGCATTTGATTTGCATCCAATCAAACAACTCATATATTTCTAAAATGCATGCTTTTAATTACACATTTTAAAAATTTATAAGACCTCCTTATTGAATTTTCGCTTGATGGATACAATACTTCAATGTGAGAGGGTGAATGCCGAAAAAGAAATGTGTTACTTGCATTCTCTCTACATCATTGCAATCATAAGGAACAAATACTAACATGTTGGTTTTGTGGCCAAACAGATTGTGCCAATGCGAGTCCATCATTTTTGTTGTGTTTCCACTTACCTTTATCAGTTTTAGCATCAATTTAAGTGATTGGTCCCCATAAGATGGGGAAAAAGCCATGCCCTATTCATAAAAATACTGCAAGGTTTAAATTCTTGAGCATAGAATATCATAGGCGGTTTCTCTTTCCCGCTGCAAAACTAGCTTGAAATTGTCTTTTCTTGGCATTCAATTTCTCATACCTTTCAAGAATGTCATGATGTCATTCTCCTCTTTAGGTTTCTGAATAATGTCTCATGGATTTAAAATTGTTTTAAGTGTTTTATTGGTACAACAATAATAATAATAACAACAAGCCTATATACCACCACAGGGGGTTGGCTATATGAATCTTTTTTCTATAACTTGTTAAAATAAAGTCATTTTTAGACTTTCTAATCATATCATTTTAGGTCTACCTCTATCTCTCTTAACGTAGGTTGAATCAAATACATTTGTTCTCCTATTTGGGTCATTAGATATTTTATATGATCTTATCATCTAAGGCGACTCTCTCTTATCTTATATCACTGGAGCCAATCTAACCTTTTCATGAATATATTTGTTTCTTATTTGGTCTCTAAGTGTAAACACTCATCCACCCAAACATCCTCATCTCGGCGATACTTAATTTTATGCTTCTCTTTTACTATCTAACATTCAACGCCATAAAGCATTGCAAGTCTCACCACCCATCTTATAATGTTTTTCTTTTAAGTCTAAGATGTACTTTTCTATCACACAACAGGCCTGATGAATTCCTCCATTTCAGCCATTCAATTGAATTCTACTAATATCAGCCCCATCTATTTCACTATCACTTTAAACAATACACCTAATATCTAAAACATTCACTCTTTTCAATGAATTAATTAGCCATTGTCAAAACTGAGCCACTAGATCTTCTACAACTAAAATTACACTCCATATATATACTCAAATGAAATTCTTTTAGACTCTAAGGTTGACCTCTATAGTTCAAGCTTTTTTTGAACTTTCTCTCTAATCTTGTCAACAAGAAGAATATCATCAGAACAAAGCGTACACTAATAAAAGTCTAGTAAGAACATCCATAGCTAAAGCAAAAATATATGGTCTTAAAGTCAATCCTTGATGTAATCCAATTGAGATAGTAAAATACTTGGTCAAATGTAATCCAATTGAAATAGTAAAATACTTGGTCAATCCTTCTTATGTTTAAACACAAAGTAATAGCTCCAATATACATATCTTTAATGACTTGAATATAAGTAATATTAACTCCTATCTTTTCTAGAACTCTCTAAAGTATTCTTGAAACTTTATCATGTGTAGATCCTTCTTACTCTCTCCATGTTTTATCAAATCTCTCAACAAATATATGGCATCTATAGTAGACCTACTCCGTATAAATCTTAATTGATTTTACGAAACTCTTGTTTCATATCGTAACTTATGTTTAATTACTCATAATTTTAATGTATGACATTAATTTAATTCTTCTATAATTTGCACACTCTTGTACATCACCGTTAGTTTTAAAAATAGGAACCAACAAACTCTATCTATTAATCAGGCATCTTTTTAATATTTAAAATATTATTATAAAGATTAATAAGCTAAAATCTTTTCATCTCTCAAACATTTTTACAATTCTATTGGAATATCATCAGATCATATTGCATCTTCACACTTTATTTTCTTTAAAATCTCTTCAACTTCAATTTTACTAATACAACGATAAAAATAAAAATCTTTATTTTTCATAGAAATGATAAACTATAATTTATAAAGCGCACTAATAAAACACTTTTTATGGCCTATTTCATCGTTTTACGTTAGAAGCAAATTGTTAGTAATATAATTTTGTATGCTTTTTATCTCTCGCAGAGCAAAATATGGGATAGAAGAAATGTGCAGAGACCAATGGAACTGGGCAAGCAAGAACCCATATGGTTATAATAAACCCCAAGGTACTTAAAAATATGATTAAGAAGAGTCCACACAATTTTAAGAGGAACCACGTGATTTGTTTGTATATTTCATGCCCTTCAGTCATTAAAACTAAGCTTTTATTCAATTTTTAATTCAAGAAGAACCACTAATTGTGTTGTGTAAATAAATTGTCATGTATCTTCTTCCCTCTATTTCATTATTAATTTTTTTTAAAAAAAAGAAAATAATACTAGGAGTTTTTTTTTTAATATGAGAGTTCAAAGTTTATTTAATAATGACCTCTTTAATTGCATTAAAAGCTCTCTAATAATCTTATCTTGATGTTCTCCTGAGAGTTCAAAGGCTTCCCCTAATAAATGAACTCTCACCGTATCATAACAGAAGTCACTACTGGTGGACATTAACAAATATAACATTTTACAAAGCTAACATTTAAAATTTGAAATTAACAAATATAACATTTTTTTCTATGCATGAAATGATATATTGCACTTTAAAAACTAATAATGATATTATTTTTTTTGGTAATATTATAAATTTGAATGTTTTTTATGTAAATATGAAAGTTTAGATATTTGATATGTAAATATATATGAATTGTGTGCAATGCCTCATTTTTTAATTTTTTTAGTTGTTTAGAAAATAATGCATTTTTTTAAATTCAGCAACATAAATAGTCTACATTATTTTTTTTTTTTAAAAAAAAAAACTCAAATCTAGCCCCCTGATAGTCATCCCGCCTATTTTGTGTTGCAATTATCACAAATTAGATCACAAGTGAAGTTCTTATCCTTATATCTCACACTTGTTGCACAGTTCTTTTTCATATTATTTAAAAGATAACATCAAGTAAAATAATTTAAATTCCAACCTTGGTCCTTTCGCAACATAGATTTTTTTCTTAATTATGTTGGATTAATTTGAATGGATTTTATCTTGATCTACATCTGAAATGTATTCCCTTCTTGATTCTCTTTTTTTTTTTTTTTTTAAATCAGGCGCAGTATTCCCTTTGTCTTTTTTATATTACGCTTCAAGTAAATGGTAATGGTGATATTCTTCTCAGATCACTTTCATGGATACTAATCTATCTAAATGAAGATGCTCCTATTTTGTATTGACTTAAAATATGAGCAACTGGTTTGCTGCTTAGTTGATAAAGCTTTTCCTTCGATATGTGGTAGCCTCTAGCAAATGATGAATAGCTGCAAGATGCTTTCTTATTTAGCTCTTCAATTTTGGCTGTTTTTTTAGATATTTGAGTCAATTTAGTGACAAATTTACACACACAATACATCTTAGATCCCTTAGTTGACAACAAAGTTTTCAATTAATATATATATATATATATATATATATATATATAGAGAGAGAGAGAGAGAGAGAGAGAGAGAGAGAGAGAGAGAGAGAGAGAGATTAAACATACTTAAAAAATAAAATAAAATTTAAATTTTAGCTATTTTTTAATTATGTTCAAAATATTTTTGTGCATGTGTACTATTGTTCAAAGTGCTCAAAATATTTTTAAATTAATATATATATACACACAATATAAGTACATATTAATATACAGAAAAATTCGGACATATTCGAATGACATGTAATAATTTCTCCTTGCATTAAAAGGCTGGCCCTTGAATGCGTTGGAGAAGATTTGACAAGAGAACCTGTAGAAATTTAGCGCTCTTTATTTTTGAAAAGTTTTTTTTATTATGTGCTATTTTATTTTAAATTTTTATAATTGTTCATATATCTGTTTCAAGGCACAAACTTTTAGTAAAAACGTATAGAAAAAGTCCATTATTACAGGTTTTCTAAATAGCGCAATAAAAATCGCCGTTTGTGTGCCTGATACGCTCGCCGTCGAGATATACGCTCGCCGTTTATATATATATATAATATTATATTATCAAGTAAAAAAGTTCTATTTACCATATAATATTTCAAGATCATAATTTTGTTCAATTAAATTTCATATGAAAAATTAAAATTTTCAAATCATGAGGATTGTTATAAAAAAATATTATGATCAATAAAAAAAAAGTTCCTAAGACTTTGGTTTCCTTTCTTAAAATTTCAAGTAAAAATTTTATTACTTATTTAAGCAGTGATTTTTCACATTTATCTATAATTGAAGATGTTCAAATTAATATCTCTACCCTCTCAAAATTTAGAACACACAACACACATGTGGGTTATTCTTTAATTAAACTAAGCAAAAAAAAAAAAAAAATTTGTAGTCAAACCCAAAAGTACACTATTCATCATATGCGAAATCAACGAAATTGCCGTCAAACGAGCGTTGCCCTCGCTTCTAGAAACCGCATTTCCAGTATCTTCTAGAAACCTTTTCCACTTTTCAGCAAAACGCACATGCGCTATCATTAAGCGCTATAATTAAGTTAATTTAATACCCTAACCTAGATTTTTACGTCAACCAACTCCGGTTAAATACTACGCCATCCTTTCACGTGGTCGTCACGTGCCATCCCCCTTGGCGATCCAGCGGTTCCGTCTTCCCGGCGATCGCCGGGGCTGACCAGCGCTCACCATCTTCCTCATCTTCTCTTATCCTCTTCAATCCGATTGCCACCCCGAAGATCTTCGTGCACTTCTCCTCCGTCTCCGGCGTGAGCGATCTTTTCGCCGCCGACATCAGATCCGGCTCCGGCAATGCTTCACCCGCCTGCCATCTCCCGGCGCCGAAGCCAATATCTCCAGTAGCGTACTTGGACATGAGGTGGGTTATGTTCTTACAGAGGTTCTTGATCTCCGCGAGATCTTGCGATAGCTGTGCGTTCTCACGCCGCAGGCGTTCGTTCTCCCCCATCAGATCTGTAGCTCTGCTGCACGGCGGAGCTGATGGGAATGAACTAGAAGAAACCACTTGTTCATCGCCGGAGCTTACCGGCGACGCCGCCCTGCAATCCGGAATAACCGCCGCCGGGAGCGCACTGTGAGGAACAACACGGGGCAAAATTTTAAGCATGCAACCCGATAAATAGAAGGGTTAATTACAAATAAGTCCTAATGTAGTATTTGAAGGAAAAGTATATATATATATATAATCAGATGTATTTTTAAAATATACATATAACTAATAAGATATTTAACATATATACATAATCTTCATGCATGAAAATATATACATATCCCACACATATGAGATAATGTGTATATTTCGAAATTATATGGCCATGCATTTGCTTCAACATAGATCTTTCTATAGCCTGTATACTCTGATTAACAAAGAATAAATTTTTATTGTGTACTAAAATATTTTTAGCAATAAAAATAATAAATAAATTTATAAGGCTTTATCTAATTAAAATAATTTCACTATATCTTCAATTAAAATTTCAGAGATTATCTAATATGATGATGGTAAAAAATATTAGTGTACAATGATATCGATGAGTAAATAGCAGGTAACATCAAATGTCGATGCTAATCAAAAGCACGGGGCGGCAAAATCAAAAAATGAAGGACAATGAGAATCAATGATTAGGTGATGATGATTGTCTTAGGTCAGAATAGGAAAGTACGTTGGGACAATTGTTGGAGAACAGATAATGATTATTGTCAGCATTAATCAAAGACGTGCAATAATAAACATTAAATATCAACCAAAGAATAAGCGAAAAAAGATTGTCTACGCTAATCAATGATAAGCGACGACATATAAAAGACATGAATCATCAAAGCACAAATGAAGATGATTGTTTGAGCTAATCAATTGCAAGCAACGATCGATCGATCGTCGAGTGGTAGGTGACAACGATAATAGATACCAAAATTAAAAGTTAGGTGCTAAAAGATGAACAAGAGAACGATCCATTTAAATGTAAGAAAAGATCATGTAACAAGAAAATGTGAAAACAATTTGGATAGGCAAAAATTCAATTGAGGGAAGTTATATTCTTAAATTTAATTGATTATGATACAAACAGGTAAAACCATCCATCAATTCTATTATTATTTATTTAGAAAGAATGGAAATCAAAAGCTCAAATTAAATTCAATAAAGTCGTAGATGCTAAAATTAGGAACTTCAACACAAAATTCAATCCCTTTATCGAACCATAGACTAATATATGGAATCACTAAGTAATTCCTTAGTCATCTAATTTTCAGCATCACATCAATACATAATAAATAAATAAATATATCCCAATAGATTTTAAATGATGCAATTTTAATTAGTTATATACAGATCTACTATTTAAAATTTGAGCGAGATAATTTTTTATTTTTTATTTACTTTCAAGGTGCATGTATCTGAATAAATTTTACCTAATCACAGGAGTCGCTTCTGGTGCTGCCGCCGCCGACACCACCGGCGCTGCCATCTTCCGTCGGTGAATCTCACAGAGTAGCCACTTCTTTCCTCTCTTGAACGACTCATTCGCGAACTCCCATCGATCCGGTACAATCTTCTTAAACCCCTAAATTCCAAGGGAAAAAAAAATAAAAAACAATTCACTCATCTTCTCGTTTTCATAAAACTAAATCTACAAGAGGAGGAATCCCGAATCAATCAACTCACATAGGTGTTCAGCTGTCGAACGAAACTCGAGAAGTTATTGTGCTTAAAGTATTTGGGCAGCAGGTCGCGTGCAAACTCAACCGGCCTCCACACAACGAACGTGGATCCATCATCGTTCCACGAGATCACATCATCGATCATCGGATCCTCGACGAGCTGATACGTCTTCGTCAAGAACGGCGTCGGCATCGATCTCTGTCTTTGCTCCGTCGCCAGAGATTCTATCGCGGACGGCGGAGCGACCATCGAGTTGTCGGGGCCGGGAGAGAAGTGAAAATGCCTTGAAGAGTTTGAGGAGGGAAGAATGCGCGAGCAGCTGCCTTTTCTTTCGAGAAGGTTCCACGATGAAAAGCTGCGTTTTAAAGCACATGGCGGATTGCAAGATGAGATATTACGGAGTGCCACTATTGTTTGTGCGGATCACGGATCAACCGTTGATTTTAAAATGGACAGAAAATTTATGGAAAAATTTTGTGATCGCCAATGGTTAAAATTTAATTTAAAGATTAGTAATTATTTTATAATAAATATAGTATTAATTTATATATTATGCGTATGTTAAAATAAACCTAATAATTTTAAATCTTTTCAAGAATATAATTTTGAGTAGAATATGTTAAGATAATTTTTTTAAGAATATTTAAATATATATCATATAATTTTTATATATCTAATATCTTGATTTTAATATTTATATAATAATATCTAAATTTTTAATATCATATCAAAATATTATCATATGAATTTTTATGAATTTTTTTTATTTAGAGTGTAGTTGAGAGAGTGTTGGTGTTAAGAGAAAGCGAGCAACATATGTGTGTAAAGTTTCATAATTTAATAGTTAGAAGAAAAAAAATATTTTTATTTAAAATTAAGAATTGATCAACATATTTTATAATTTATCATAATATTTTAAAAATAGAAACATAAAATATATTTATTAAGTGTATTTTTTCATTTTTTCATTTTTATTTTAAAATAGCTCGAATTATTTTAAAAATCACTCAGAATAATTTTTGTATATTTTGAGAATTTTGAAAAATAATTATTGTCATTGAATAAATTATATTTTAAATCAAAATATAAATAAAAATAAATAAAAAAGAAAAAAAGAAAAATAATCCTAATGGCTGTTTACAGAAAAAAAAAGGTATGTGGTAGTTTGGAGCGTTAGTTTGCATTCATTTTATTTTAATTAAAAAGGCACTCAATATAAAAAAAATGTCTCAAATGTACTTCCATCTATATGTAAATATTTATATTTAAATATTAGATATATAAATATATTAGAATTATATGCTATGTATATAAATACCCTTTTTATATAACAATTGTGTATTAAAGAATTCTAGTGATGTATATATAAGTTAACCAAGTAAAAAAAATAAGATAACTAAAAATTTAATTCAAGTGAAGTATATCAAAGATAAATTAAAAAAATATTTTTTGAGTATATTCAAAATAAGTAAATGAGATATTTTAATAAATTTTTTAATAAAAGTTTTAAGATATAATTGACTTTAGTGACTTTATTATCTTAAATAAAAACTAATAGAACCTGATGATATTCCAATAGAAGTTTGAAATTACTTAGAAGATCAAGAAATTTCTTGGCTCACTATTCTTTTTAATAGTATTTAAAAACTTAAAAGATACCTAATGAGTGGAGAGAGTTTGTTGGTTCTTATATTTAAGAATAGATGTGATGCACAAGAGTGTGCAAATTATAGAGAAATCAAGTTAATGTGTCATACATTAATATTATGGGAGTGAATAATTGAGCATAAAATACACATAAAAAGTTTTTGTATTTGAATTCGTAATTTGGGAGAATTTCAAATCTGTAGATGTAAGTGTTATGGTTCTTCAAATTACATTGCTTTGATTACATCACCGCTCATAAAATCCAAAATCTTTACATTTACATTTATTTTATCAAAAAAAAAAAAACTAAATGCATTCTTTCTTATATTTCTTTTTTAACCAAAACTCTAGAGATAAAATATGAAATGAATATATATGCCAAAAAATTATAGTAGCCCAAGTGCCCAATAAGATTAAAGAGAGTCTTTTGATATTTTGATTACATAAAATGTCGGCCATTCTATGACCAAATTAAGAGTATAGATGTACTATATTTGGCTTATATTAAAAAAGATTAAGGTAGACTAAAAGGACTAATTAGAAAGCATAAAAAATGATATTCTTTTATTAAATTAAATAATAATTTAACAGTTAATAAGATACAAAGAAAAAAAAAAAATCTAATCAACCTCATTTGATGGGATAAAGTTTATTATTTTATTATGATAGTAGTATTAAAGATTAGAGTATTTCAGCTGATGCTTAGACCATGCTCGTAAGTGTTAAGTTTAACAAAGATATACTTCTAGAAGGTCAGGTTTCACGTGCCATCAGAAGACAAATTGTGGATGATCCAAATGGAACAGATAGGTCACCATCGTTAATTTATGAAAACTGTTTTACATTTAAAAAATTATATAATTATTAATGAATTAATAAAAAAATAATATAATATATAAATTTTTATTTGAAGGCTTTTTTTATTGATTCATCTAGTCAAAAAGCTAATGCAATTTGAGTTCTCTTCGTTAGTATTATTAATGCACATGCATGTGAGAGTAGAGCTGTATAATGCATACGCAAAGATGCTCCCTACATTTGTTGATAAATATATATATATATATATTACATAAAATTTTCTTAATTATATTAAGGGGCTATTTTATTGCCTGAATTTTGGATATAAAGTAAAGTAAATACATGAGTTTTAACTTTTTGGTATTTGACATGGTGCAAAGTAAAATTTTTAAGATAATATAATGTATTTAGAATATATTACAAATTTAATTTTTTTTGTGTATTTAAAATTTGCTCGATTTGGATGAATTCCAAATACACCGGTCAGCATAAAGTGTTATGGTGTTCACCACACCACATACCTCATTTCGTCGGTCACCTTGCCTGCTTGCCCACTCGTAACCCAAATACTTTATATTATATTTATTTTATAAAAAAAAAACAAACTCAGATTTATAGAATTTTCAACCAAACAACCCTAAAGTAATCTAAATATATTATATTCTTTTTATATTATATTTCTTTTTCAGACAACCAAATAACCTCTAAGTATCATGTAAATAATTTTACTAGTAAATCTATTTTTTAATAAAAATAAAAAAGAGTAATTATAATTTTGAGTATTAATATTATAAATAAAAATAGTTGTGATAACAATATACCACATAAAATTATACTTATTTTTATTAAAAAGTGATTTATTCAACCCTTTTCCAAATTATATTAATAGTCATTCACTTAATTTAATTACTCCACAGTCAAAAATAAAGATATCTTGACTAAAATGAAATTAAAAAAATTTTAGAAAATAAAATACTAGACATATTTCTTCAATTCTATGACATTAAAAGTCAAATTCTTTGCTCAGAAATTATATGAATCGAAGATATTTTAGAAATTTTACATACGATTTTTTTATGTGAGAGAATAATTATATTTATGAGCTAATAAAGAGACCGACAACCTTGATTATTTTATGACTACATATTTAATAAAGTTAAATAATATCTGTTGAAAATCTCTGCAGAAAACAAAGTTATTCGTAAATATTAAGGGACTAAACTTGGAAAATGTAAAGTACCTGCCTCCTTGACTGCTTGCTGCATTCTATTTGCATTTTAGTTGAATTTTAAGACATTTATGATGAGAAAACTACTATTTAAATTTTATGAAATAAAAAAAAAAATTATATACCCATAACTTTTAAAATAATCACTTATATTTTTCATATAACTATAATTATCTCAAATAATTATGCCTTCTTTAAAGAAAAAATTGAAAAAATAAAAATAAAAATCTAAAGTTAGCAGTGTTTGAATATCTGAAAATTTTTTCCAAAAAAAAAAAAAAAAAAATCTGAAACTTTATTGAGAAGAAATGAAAAGCTGAACTTGCCTTCCATTGCACGCTTGGTTTCGTTTTAAATAAATTTTCTCTGATTAGATATTTTAGTTGAACTATTTTTTTACCAGAAAATTTATGTATATATCATATAATTTTTATATATTTATATATCAAATATTAAAATTTTAATTTAAATATTTTAACACTCCAATCATCAAAAATATATCAAAAATATCATCAGCATTCACTTTTTAAAATTAAAATATACCTTTTTAAATATAAAAATATTAGATAAATAAATATCTAATTTTATGAATTAAATATGTAAATACATAAGAATTGTGTGATATGTATGTAAACCTTCCGTTTTTATCTCATTAGAAAGGTGGTTATAAACTTATAATTAGAGAATGAAATTATTTTTACTCTTTTTTAACATTATTTTTTAAGCTATATATCTGTTATAATCTTTATTTAAGCCATGCATTTTATTCCATTAACAAGTCAGGTAAGAAATTTTTTTTAAATATATTGAATTTATAAATTTGAGAAGCATATTATCAAACAAAATTAATTTGATAAATTAAACTTTTAGATATTTTATAAAAAAAAAAGATAAATCTTAATTTCATTCTTAAGATAAATAAAACTGATTCATAAAAATTCCAACTAGTTTTATTTTTATTTCCACCGACTTGTTTGGTTGTTAAAGAAAAAGAAAAAAATATTTACGTACATATCACATAAATTTACACATTTATATATTTAATTCTTAAATTAATTAATTATTTATATCATAATATTTTAGAGTCTCAATCACATTAAAAAAATAATATTAATGATATTTTTTATATAAGTTAAAGATCTAAATGTTAAAAAATAAATATTAAAGATTTGATATTAGATATGAAAAAAATATATAAAAAATATATAATTTGTATGTAAATTAATCCTCTAAAGAATATATGTTATATTGACAAAGCACTTAATCTTTCTTTGACCACTTAATTTTTTTTTTCTTTTTCACTCTTTTAAGTTTCTTGGAAAATGTTTTCGCTTTATAATTCTTACCATTGAATTATAAATATTTTTATTACAGGTGAAAGAAGGAAATTTATGTCTGCAGCGACTTATTATTTTTCATAGTCTCAATCTCTACCTAAAAAGATCAAGAATGAAAAATAAATAATTATAAATTTTAAAAAATCACGTGCTTTCAATAATAAATAATTAGGCTAATTGACGGTTCAATGCGCAGTTACGCACGAATTTTAAGAAATTTTCTAAGGTCCTCAAAGTAGAAGACAAGTTCGGATTAACTAAGTTTTTTTTCTTTGACTTTTCCCAACAGCATCATCAATATTAGTAATAATGAATATTTATTATTATTTTTATTACTATAAAAAAGGACACCAATTCCATAAGTAAAAAAGTTTTAATGTCAATGTTTTCTTTAATTAATGTTAGAATGGTGCGCCGAGTTCCATGCTTTAGAGTTTGGTCAAGCTCAAAGGTTGAATTTTAAGTCCTCATCAAAATCAATTTGTTGGGTTTATCATTCAACGATTTATAACTGAATAAAAATTGAATCATAATTATTATGTGTTAGAAAATTTTCAATAATAGAGAAAAATAAAGAACTAACTCATAGAAATATTCAACACACACAAAGATAGAGACAATAAAATTTTTTGTAAGAAAAAAAACCATGAGATCGTTTAGCTGAGACAACAACAGTCTAGAGAAAATAGATTATAATAGTCTTTAGTGGAGGTCTGTGATAAATGTCATTGATCGTCGACTTCAAGCTTTATAACTTTAAATTAAGCTCTCAACTTGATCTCTCTTCCCCTAATGCAAGAATGAAGCCCTATTTATAGAGTTTTGGAAGGGGTATTTTGGTATTATTCGCCAAAATTTCAAAATACTCTATCAAATTCCCTTGATCATGAATGGTCTATTGAGGATTTAAGTATCTTATCATCTTCAGCTTGGAGTGATGGGTTTATTAGATTCATTTTGTCAAACCATTTGATTTGACTAAAATATCATCATATTTTAAACATTATTTTACAATTCAATCAATGTCTCGAAGTCTTTAACTATACCTGTAAGCTTAATGTGAGCTAATTTGGACTCGAATTGACTCATTCTTTTTTGTCTATTGGTCCATCTTATTAAGAAGTTCAATTCAACTATAAGTATATTAAAATAAGAGTTTTGATGACTTGAATTTAATTTTGAAAGATTCAGTTGTATATTATCTCGAGATTTATGTCTGATTTATCAATTTTGCATTATATATCATTTGCCTCCTGTTTGGACTTCATGTTTATGTATTTAAAATTATATATATATATATACACACACATGTATATATGTTAAGGGTGAATCCTCATTTTATTATTATTATTATTATTTTGCTCATTGTAGCTCATGAAAATAGGGGATATATATATATATATATATATATATATATATATATATATATATATATATATATATATATATATATATATATATATAGGGGAGCATTTTATTCCTCTTCGTGTAAGTTGAGATTCTCTCTTCATGAGTTTCCCCATTGTCCTATGTGAGCAGTGTGTGATTCTCCCTTTAGAGGCCCTGGTACTCTTCGAAAGAGATTTAATACTATCTCGAATAGGCATGTATTCCTTTTTGAGGCTCCAGCGCTTCTCATTTAAGAGAAATATTTCATGACTTTTAATTCTTTTGCTCCTCAATGGGAAGATTATATATATATATATATATATATATATATATATATATATATATATATATATATATATATATATATATATATTGAGGCTTATGCCTTCAGAAGATTTTTATATTCATGTACTAATGAGGTTTTTGCCTTTCGAACTTTTTGATATATATGTACCTTTTGAGGCATTTAGTTTTTTAAGATTTGTTGACGTACCTATATCTTTTGAGACTTTTAGCTTTCTAAGGGTTTTAATGTAGTTGTATCTTTTAAAGATTTTAACCTATTTAAATTTTTTGTTGACATGTACCTTCAGAGGCTTTTAGCCTTCTAAAGTTTTTGATATACATATAATTCTCAGTATTAAAGTCTTCTAGGAATTTTATTGTATCTGTATCTTCTAAAATTTATAGCCTTCTAAGATTTTTATTATACATGTAAGGCTTATAACCTTATAAGATTTTTAGTGTACTTATATATTTTAAGATTTGTGATGACTAGAGACTATATTTATCACTTACTCTCTTAGAATTTTTCTAGTGAGGACTCTATACATTACTAGCTTCCATCAAGGCTTCCTCAAGGGTGTGCCTTCCACGCAGTCTTTCTAGTGAAAATTTTATCCACTACTAGCTTCACATTGAGGCTATCTCATAAGTGTATCATCTAAAGATTTTTGTATAAAAAAGATATAATATAATTTAAGAAGATAACTTCATTGATAAGATATAGTTTTACCTTTGTGAAACTAAATACATATGGGTTACTTCAACATTAGTCGATGATTCCAACAAATTCTTTATCATGATTTTTTTGAACTCCTCCATTTTTAAGGTTAATAATTTGTATGCTACTCTAGCAAATAACGACCAAGATATCCTTGACAAACCAAACATTCAATTTTTTCTTTCAAAAGAAAACATTTTTCTATTGAATGTCTCCTTAGATGATTAAAGTGGTAATATTGAGAATGGTCTCCTCCATTTTTGATTTCTTTAATAGTTTTGGCCACTTGAGATATTCAAAATTTTGAATCTCCATTATAATATTAATTCTAAATTTGTATAATGAAGTATAATTAGATGTTTTAGGTTGAATTTTATAGGGTGGATATTGTTGATCTCTCAAATTTCAATTTATTTTTAGTTGGGATATTACTATAACACTTTTTGTGTGCATCCTTATTTATTATAAGTGTGTTCAAACTTCTTTAATGTGCTGCTGACCTCATTTTTAGAATGAGCTCTCAACTCCTCCATCTAGACATAAGACTTCTCTTAGACCTTAAGAGTTCCTTAGTCTTAAGACATATCTAGTAATTAGGTGGACACTTAAACCTAGCCCTAAAGACTTAGAAGAGTTAGACATAGGAATAGGTCATGCTTTAGGGGTGTTAGGAAAATTTCTTACCATTAGCTTAAACCATTCTTCACTTTCCTTCTTTCAAGTCAAACTTCAAATCAATCTTAATTAATTTTCTCCAAATTCAAATCAACTCCATGATTCAAATCCATGATTAAAATTTATGATTGAAACCCATGATCAAAATCCATCAAAATTTCCTAAGTCCAAATTTTGCCTAAGTCCTTAATCTTTCCTTAAGGGCTTAACCAAAATTATGATCTAAACTAATTCAAATCTTTGAGATTTTCTCATAAGTCATTTATGTTCTCATTTATATTCATATATATATAAATGAAATATAAATTCAAACCCAACAAATCAAACTCAAAATTCCAAATCAATTCATGAAATTTTCCTAAGTCATATAATTTTTCATTAATGGACTTAGCTTAAACCTTGATCAAATCAATTCAAACTCATGAGACTTTCTCAAAACTTATTTATATTCTCATTTATGTTCACATATATAAATGAAATATAAATATAAATCAATCAAATCAAAGGCAAAAATTAAATTCCAAATTTAAAATCCTTGAAATTTTCCTTAAGTCCCTTAATTTTTCATTAATGGACTTAGCCTAAACTTTGATCAAATCAATTCAAATTCATGGGATTTTCTCAAAACTTATTTATATTCTCATTTATATTCACATATATAAATGAAATATAAATATAAACAATCAAATCAAACCCTCAAATTAAATCCTCAATTTAAAATCTCCTTCATTAATTTTTTATTAATGAACTTGGCCTAAATCTTAATCAAACCATATCAAATTCATGAGATTTTCTCATAAATCTTTTATATTTTCATTTATATTCACATATATAAATGAAATATAAATATAAATAAATAAAAAAAATTCAAAAAAATTCAAACTCTAAACTCCAAAATTTTCCTAAGTCCCTTAAATCCTTCTTAATGGACTTAGCCTAAATCATGATTAAACCACTTCAAATCCTTGAAATTTTCTCATGATCAATTTATATTCTCATTTATATTCACATATATAAATGAAATATAAATTCAAACAATCAAAACCAATTCCAAAAATTAAACTCATATAAACTCAAAATCCAATTTAAGCCTTTCAAGTCAAAATCTTGAACTTAGCCAAATCAATTTCAAATCAAGCCAAAATCTTGATTCTCTCTCATGATTCAATCAAACCTACAATCATGAGTCCATATATAAATACAAACCTCAATCACTTAACCAAAACCCCATTCAAAAGTCAAACCCTAAACCCCTTCATGTTCTTCCTTTGAATATGAAATTTTCAAATGGATCAAAACCCATTTGACTTCAAACCACTTGTAAATGGATTTATATTTAAATCGTAAGTCCATATAAGATCAACCAACTTCAAATCAAGCTTTGACCAAGCCATTTGATCCACTTAGACTCACTTGACCCAAAGTGACCTAAAGTACCCTTATGAGCCAAATTTTGATCCTAACCAAATTGGATTGAACCAAACTCATATATCCCTCTCATCATGACCAACAATCATCATGGGATGATCAATCAATCAAATTGGGTCAAACCAAGTCAAACCTAAGGGTTCACCAAGTCAACACTTAACCCAAAATGAAACCTAACATAGCCAAATTCTACCATAGGCTAAATTGATTGAAACCATTGATCTAAGTTCACTCATGACTTATGTTTGAACTTGACTAAGCCAACATTTGAGCCTAACCTAGCCCAATTGGCCACTTGGCCCAAGTTGACCCATTTTGACCTAAAAAGTCAAAAATGTGTCAAGACTTGATCTAAGCCAAATTGATTGAAACCAATGGGTCAAGTCCACTCCAAATCACTTGTGAAACTTGAACAAAGCCTCAATTGGCCAACTAGACCTAACCTAGCCCAATTGACCTTAGACCCAACATGACCTAAAGGGGTTGAGCCAAAATTGAACTTAACCAAAATTGATTTGAAACAAAGATACCAATCCACACTATATGACTAACCTAACCTAAACCTATCCTTCACCTACCTCAAATAGGTCAAATGGGTCAAATAGGTCAACTTGACCCATTTGACCTAAATGAAGTCATATGAGCCAAATCCAAAACTAATCCAAATTGAATCAAACCAAAGCCACCAAAACATTTCAAATGGTCATATGAATTTAACCCAACCTTTGGTTTGACCCAATTTGACCTATTGGTCAACTTGACCTATTAGTCAACTTGACCTATTGGTCAACTTGACCAAAGTTGACCCATTTTGACCTAAATAGGTCAACATGAGCCAAACCATATCAAATGAATTCCAAATCTCATGAAACTTGGCAAAACCTAGTTTCTCCACATACCCAACATGTCCAAAGTGGGAAAATAGCAAAATGACCATCCTACCCCTAGGCCATATAACACTTTTTGGCTTAACCCATGGGTAATTTGGTCATACCCTCTTCACATTCACTTGAGGCATTCCTAAAAGCTCAAGGGGACTTAGGGGAGAGTGGTGCACCCAACCCAATGGGTTTGGGTCAGCCCATTTGGTCCTTAGACCAAACCCGACCCTATGGTCAAAAATTGAAAATTCAAACTCCCTCTTAAGCTCAAATTCAAGGACATGGGAGGTTGGCAATCCACTCCTTGGCTCAAACCGACCATGTGCACACTCCTAATTGATCAAACAACCCTCAGCCTAAGCTCAATTGGATCAAAATAGCATGTGCATTGTCGGCCATTCGATCCTTCAAGGGTGAGATATACTCCCCCTAAATAAACTCAATTGCATCATTCCTGAATTCGATTGAGTGCTAGAGACCTCAGAGCCATTAGAGAGTGATAGCAAGCATCCTAGAGCTCTTACCAATTTCCCATTCTCGGTTTTCAAACAGTGAAAATAGGGGAGCTCAATCCTTAATCCAAATTATTCCACACTATAATCCACTGCAATTCCTTTTGCAAGCACAGTTAGGTGACCAAGTCAAGCTCACCTAAGTTCATTCCCAAGTTCTAAAAGCAAGGGAGGATTGAATTGAATCAAAGCTGAGCTCAAGCTATGGAGGAGGTGACCCATAGGAGGATCCACTCAACCTCAAGTGCTCAAAACTTCAACAAGGTTTTGTCTCAACTAGACGAAGCTTCTCCAAGGGGATCAAGCACCGGTGATCACCTCTCGCTAGGTATGAGATTTTTTGACCATTAAACTCAATGTGGTGTGGAGATTTGTGAAAGAAATTTTCTCCCCATCAATTTTTGACCGTTGGATTTGCCGCTCTCTGTATTTAGATGGTGTGGGTTGAGTTTGATTGAAATCCATGCTAGATCGAGCTTAGATCTTCCCCTTGATCATGAACGGTCTCTATTGATCAAGGGGAAGAACTTAGATGATCTCAGTCATCCATCCATGCATTTTAGATGGACGACTGACATAATTCAGCACATTTAGATCTCTGTTACTCATTTTAAAATCATGGGAGATCCATGGCCATCCGATCTTTGATCGGACGATAGGAATCAAAGCCGCGTGCGCCGCCAGCTGCCACACGAGATGTGACAACTTAAGTAATCCCCTCATAGCATGACGTGTGTAAAGCATGCTGACCGCCACCGCCATGCATCGTGCCGTGAGCCAGGGATTAGTTAGGATTACTTAAAATTCTTAATTAATTTCAAATTAACTCACAAATCTTCCAAAATTCATAACTCCTTCTAAAGATTTTAGAAAATTATGAAATAAAATTCTATGGAAAGGTAATTAAACCTAGAACATTTTAAAATTAATTTCATTGGATTTTGAATTATGGTTTTCTCTGAATTTAAGTTTTATTAGAAATTTTATTTTGTAATTACTTTTAAATTAAGCCTCTGATTAATCCTAAATTTTTTGGGTAAGTTTTAAGGGGTGACTTCTGCCTCCCCTAATTTTCTTAGGATTTGTTGAAGGCTTGATTAGAAGAATTGCATATGGTTTTCTTAATTACCCTCTTTATATAATTAAGCATAATTAGGGTATGATTAGTGATTCTAACTTATGATTAGGGTTGATTAAGGTCAGATCCAATAAGTAGGAGGTTTATGGAATATTTTTGGGGCATTTCCCCTAAGCTATTCCCTAAACCCCCCCTCTTCTCCTTAATCTCCTCTTAATTAAGGGTTAATTCATTTATTATCCCCTTAATCAATTTCTAAAAATTCTAAAAAGTTTCAAAACTTAATTAATCTACTTTGGGTAGATGCTTAGGTATTTAATAGCCTGAGTTCAATTAAGAAAATTAAAACCCAATTCATAAGTGTGAAAGGGTGTTTTGAAATTACTTAATCTAAACCCCCTTAGCTTAATTAACTTTTAATTGTGAGCCAAATTGCATTAGGACTTTTCCTTATTAGGTATATTGCAAATTTAAATTATTTGTGGGTTTTATGTCATCTCATTGGCTCATAATTATTTGGTTAATCCTTCTAAGATGGTGTAGGTAAGGGTTAATTAAGTTACTTAATTCATACCTTAACCTAATCAATGCTTAAAAATGGATCTAATTCTCTAAAAATTAAACAAAAATATCAAACACATGTAGGAATGGGTTAGGAATAGCAAACTCATCTCACCTTTTCAAAATTAAATCAAACTTCAAACTAAACAAAAATCACTTTGAAATTCACTTTGATTTATTTTAAACTTTCTTATTCTATAAGAATGTCTTTAGGATTTATGTGAAGAGAGTTTTTTTACATGATTTCATTACTTTGGATCTTTTCTCAACATTTTAAATTGTGTGTCATGTGATTTCATGCATTCATTATTTTGAAATTCAAATTTTAAAGTGAAATTGTTTACTTTATGTCAAATTTGCATGTGTTGGCTAAAGTAGAAATATGAATGGCTATTATCACTACTAAATCCAAATTATTTTCAAGACATATAAATCAAATACCAAATATGAAAGTTTGCTACTTATATTTTAGTTGTAAGCTTGCATGTGAAGGAATATAAAGGTATACTTAGTATAGGTTTCCTTTCTTTCTTATGTTGGCATAGTTTTGAATAGGAGTTGGTAAGATGTAGGGTTCATTTGAAAAGAACCCAACACTTGCTTAATTCTATACCCTATTCATCCCTATGCTATCACCTAAGAAGGGTTACCTATTCTTGCATACATAAATTGCATAAAATAAAAATGAATCTATTAAACAACTTTTGCATTCTCCTTTTCTATTTCATTTCTTTTATACATATGTTTGTATTTAAGAAAGTTGTATATTAGTCTGAACAACCCCAAGGTTGCGAGGCTTTAAGTAGCCCTAAGTAGGTCTTATACTTTACACCTCTAGTTAATAATGACGCTGTACTCACTTATGCATTTCTTACTTTCATGTGTGTATGTGAAAATTTGGATAAGGAAAACTCTTTTTACTTAAGAAAAATCATGCATATTCAACTTCTAAATTTCCTTAAATGGATTACTTAGCATGCATCATAAAGTGTGTTAAATACTCTCATTTGTATGTATAGATATGCTTAGGGTCCATCCATATGCATGTTATATATGTTAGGAAAGAAATGAAGTAATGTGTGTTATGTGAATTTTGATTCATTTTATTTAATCTGAAAATACTTTTCTTTTTGAATAGGTTTGTTTAGAGTTTATCTAAACTTAGAATTAATTAAAAGATTTAATTAAAACATTCACCTAAATAAAACTAAAATGTGAATCTACTTTAGAAATTACTTAAGTTAGGGAAGGAAACAGAAGTTCTCTTCTCTTTCTCTCTCTTCATAACTTAGTAATTAATTGTAGGATTCACTTAAACCAAATCAAAACATGAAATAAAATCAACCCAAAATACTTAAATAATTTAAATGAAACCCCCCTCTAAGTTGAACTTGTTCTTCACACTTAGAAAATCTGAACCTAAAGCCCTAGCTAAGCATACCACACAAGCCTTTAAAGCACACACATTACCCTAAGTCACCACTTCTAGCCTTAGGTTAATGGTATATGGTTTGTTGTTTTTTATGATATATGTTTTATACTAGATGTTAGGGTGTATGCTAGTAGAATGAATGGTAAGACGTTCTGAGTCTAACTGTTCTTTTCTGTAGGGGATTATGCTTAACGGGTGCTATCATAAATAAAAATATAAATGCTTTTGGTTGTAGGTGCTTTATACCCCTAAGTATAATCCATAGGCCAAGTAGACTTAGTCACCCATGTGTGGGGTGATAAGTCCAATATACATGCTTGGGATTTGTGTGGTTTGTTTTAACTAACCTTTGTTTTGCAAGTGTTAGTTAGATTTCCATTCCTTTTCCTTTTCATGTAAATTGTACAATTAGGATTTTAGAATGATTATTATGGGGATTAGGATGAATGTTGGTCATAAGATCCTATCTTATGGACCATGTGAAGCCTTGGGGCATCCACCTTCCAACCATCAAAAAGAAGGAACCAAAGAAGAAAAGAAGAAGAAAGAAAGAAGAAAGAAGAAAGAAGAAATGAAGCTTGAAGACCCCCATAATAATGAATTCCTTGCTTAATTATAATTTATTTCATTTGTAATCTGGGTTGTATAAGGGTAGAGCTCGGCTACCCACATTTGATATTTTTTGGATTTGTGTAGTGGTGCCGGACCACAATGGCCTTTTATTCTTTTTGCGATTAGCTTTATAAACTGGTTGATGATTTATTTAGCTTTTGCATTAAGTGGCATGATTTTCCTAGTTTCTTTCTTGCTTTATGTATGACCTGGATGTGAATTAGGCTCTTTAGGAAAAAATAAATATTTTACCCAACCTAATAAATCAAATTAAAATTAAACAACTCATAACATCACCTAAAGCTTAGGTTTGAAATCAAGATAAAAGAATTAACAACCCCTTAGCTGGATGAGAATTTCTTTTGTAATATCATGCATAAATGCATCTTATTTCACTCTTGATTGGAGGGCTTCCACCTTTGTCAGAGTAATTTGGCTTGACCTTTGAGAGCCATGGTGGAAACTCACCTCCTCCCTTATCGCTAATTTTGGCCAATAATATTCTTTCTCATGCATTAGTCATATGAATCCTATTAGCCTGAGTCAAAATAATTATCCAAAATAAAAATAAAATAAAATTTGAATTGCATTAGATTTAAGTAATTTGAAGCATGCCCTTTACATGATCTAGTATGTTTAGGGAGTGAGTTTAAGGACTTAGTCTCTTTTTAAATAAATAATAGCCTAGCTATCTTGCATAAGCATAAAGACTTGCCTACATGTATTTAAAATTGTAGGAGGAGTTAGTTGGCCACCCTGCTTGTAAGTCCAAGTCGGATTTGTCCTCTCTTGTGGAGATGAACCAATTACCCATTTTTTGCCTTAGATTTAGGTTATGCTTTCGACCCTCGTCGAAGCTCCCTAGATTTAGGTTCTGAGGTTGCTTCTCTCCTTTGCAGGCCATAAGCATAATTCCTCACCTCTTAGGCATTTCCTTAATCTTGTGTTAAGGAATCTTAAGTTCTAAAATTTTAATGAAAAATGCAACTCAAATAAACTAAATCAATTTCAAAAATGTAAAGCCCAACTAAAGGATAGTCTGGAATGCTCGCTAGGTTTCCTAGCATCGTGGGCATCTCCTACTTATCTTTCAGTTTGGCTTTGATAATAACTCCCTCTTTTGATCAATCCCATTTGATCTTTCAAAAATAAACCAATCGATTGATAGTCCTTCTTATTGAAATCTTCAAAGACAAAGATCATTTACCTTAATTTAGAGTTTTCCTATGGAATTCCCATTCCTTAGGATGTAATTAACTATGGGGGCTTGCCCCTGTAGGGAACTTAACAAACTCGATTTAAAATAAACCCTGCTTTATTTTTTCTTGTAAAGTAGGGGAAGAATCTTTGGTACATATACAGACCCATCATTCTTAGGAGTCCTTATTGAGGTGATTAGGTCCATTAAAGGATAGTAACTTCTATCTTTCGAGATAGTACACTATTTTCTTGATGACGCATCAATCACCGTAAATTTTTTTATCTAATGCATGGCATCCTAAAAAGATGAATTTTTATAGGTCTTGCCTTTCTTTCTCTGCACAAATTTGAAGGTGAGTATTATGAAAATTTTTAAACCAACAAATTTTTTGGCGACTCTGCTGGGGATGGTTCCTCTCTCCATCTTTGGTAAATGATCATTGTCTTTGAGTATCGATAGTGGTTTGTACTTTGGTATGAATTCAAGACTATCCTTCTTTCCGTTGGCACTTAGCTCATTTCATTCTTGAGTTGAGTTAGCCAATATCTTTAGGTTTTAGGATCACATTCCTTATTGGTCTTAAAACCTCCGTTGGGTTCTCCAATGGGTAAAATGAAAAGATAAAAAATAAAGAGAAAACAACTTAAAGACTTCCTCCTTATCATTTTCATGATAAGGAAAGGTTCATTCTAAAATAATAAAGATAAAATAAATCTTCCATAAAGACTTGCTTTTCAAAAAGCACCCTTTTCAAAAAGTGCACTTAATAAAATATTTTTCACAAAATTTTGTCACCCTCATTTAACAATTCCCATAATTGTTATATGTAGGTATTTTCAAAAATAAAACTAATAATATTTTCCAAAAGCACAAATGAACATCTTCTTTCAATTCACTTTGATGAAGATTTCATTTTCAAAATAAAGTGAACAATCATCTTTTCCAAAAATCAAAATCATAATCATAAAATTTTCAAAAAGCACACATGGATTTTTCTATTCAATACACTCGCACTTATTGAATAAAAATTTCATTTATAAATAAAATTAAACTCAAAAAGCACACATAAACATCTTTATTTAATATACTCAAGTTTATTAAATGAATATTTCATTCCCAACTAAAAATAAATATCATTTAGGAATTCCCACTTGAACATATCTCACATATGTTTTAAGTTGGATTTCTTCTCCTTCAAAAAAACAACAATCACACACAAAACAAAAATTTCATATTTCAAAAATAAAATTGATCTCCATTCTACATACCTAAATTTATTGAATAGAAGTCTCCTTTTCAAAAAATTAAAACTTCAACAATCATATTTCAAAATTTTTAAACACATCTGGAACTTCATTTAACATACCCAAATTTGTTAAGTGAACTATCCAAATCCAAAAATTCAAAATTTTCAAACACATTTGGAACCTCACTTAACATACCCAAATTTGTTAAGTGAAGTCTCCAAATTCAAAATCGAACAAAAATTTTTCAAATACACATTTGGAACTTTATTTAGCATAATCAAATTTGCTAAGTGAAGTTTCCAAATCTAAAAACACCAAAAAAAAAAAAAAATCAACAATCATATTTTAAAATTTTCAAACATACATTAGGAACTTCATTTAACATACCCAAATTTGTTAAGCGAAGTCTCCAAATTTAAAATCCAAAAATTTTCTAAACACATTTGGAACTTCATTTAACATAGCCAAATTTGTTAAGTGAAGTCTCCAAATCCAAAATTAAAAAATTTTAAAGCACATTTAGAACTTCATTTAACATACCCAAATTTGTTAAGTGAAATCTCTAAATCCAAAATCCAACAAAATTTTTTCAAACATACATTTGGAACTTCATCTAGCATACTCAAATTTGCTAAGTGAAGTTTCCAAATCTAAAATCAAAATCAACAATCATATTTCAAAATTTTCTAAACACATTTGAAACTTCCCTTAACATACCCAAATTTGTTAAGTAGAGTCTCCAAATCCAAAAAATCAAAATTTTTTCAAACAACTTTTTAAAACTTCATTTAGCATACTCAAATTTGCTAAGTGAAGTTTCCAAATCCAAAATCAAACATTTTTCAAAACATATTTTTGGAACTTAACCTAGCATACTCAAATTTGCTAAGTGAAGTTTCCAAAGTCAAAACCAAAATTTTCAAGCACCCATTGGAACTTCTTTCCTTAGCATACCAAATTTGCAAAGGAGAAGTTTCCATTTTCAAAACAAAAATGAAATAAAAAATTTTGACCACACCAATTTGGAATTTCATTTAGCATACCCAAATTTGCTAAGTGAAATTTCTATTTCATAAAACCAAGTGGGACTTCATCTTTAGCATACCAAATTTGCTAAAGTTGAATCTCCACTTTCAATCACATCAAAACAACAAAAATGAAACACTTAAGAATTTTATTAGCATACTAATTTGCTAAGAATCCTATTTTCAAAAATAAAACAAAACACACTTGAATTCTTTACTTAGCATACCTAAATTTGCTAAGTAAGAATTTCAAGTTTTAAAAAAAAAACAAAATTCATAAAAGAAAAAATCACTTTTTATACCTAAATTTGCTAAGTAAGTGAAATTCGAAAATAATCAAACAAAAACAAAATCATTTGACCCTTAGTTTAACATACCTAAATTTGTTAAAAGAAATGGTCCTCAAAATCAAAACAAAAAAATGAATCTATGGAAGCATCCTTATCAAAATTTTGAATCCATATTTCAACATACCAAAATTTGTTGAAGTTTGGATTCATATTCAAACTTCTCTTTCAATCAATCTCTTCAAATCCATTTGAACCCCACTTAACACTTCCAAGTTGTTGGATGTGGGTTCAAATTTTTAAAATTCAAAATTCAAAATCTATGGAGATAGAAATCTGATACAAGTCCATTTCTTATTGCAGATTCTTTATAGTCAGTATAGTACAGTTCAGTTTCAGTCTACTATAGTTTTGAAAATGGTCTGTTCCTAGAAATTTATCTTCACCTTCCCCCACGGTATGGATATAGCTTTAGATCAGGCTGACTTCCCCCGTTTGGACCATACCCACTTGATTCACTTTGGCCGGGGATTTGAGGGGGCCAGGATCACTTATGAGGGCAATCCTCTCACTACAATCAGCAGGACCAAGGTGACTGGGTAGAAGCCGGTCATCAGGATAGACTTACTTTCTGATTCTGATGACTCCTCACTGAAGAGGAAAGCTGTGGCATTATCATAAACTTTAGTTGTTATAGTGCTAGCGATCCAGTGCAGCTCAAGTTGTAGTTCATCCCAGTGCTCATGTTGCCCGCTGGCCAATACCTACCATCTCCCTCGGGTAAGGTTTCCCTGGTCTCAGGGCTAGCCTCCCCTACATTTGAGTATGGGTCTAGCTCACACTCCTCCCATCCTACCTGTACCTAGCATAGGAATAAGAACCGTATGATCAAACGATTCCACACTCGAATAGCTAGGGAGCTAGAGGCAACAGCTCAATCAGCCATGGATGAGTCTCCCATCATCACTTCACCACTGGTTACAGAAAACTAGTTTCATCCTCTCTTTGGATCAGACAGAGAGGATGCTAGGAGAATCCGTTCATCACCTCCTCTAGTGGTGCAGTTCCAACCCACAATTTTTAGGAGTAGGAGGTCGTACGCCGACCTTTGATCTGTTCTATGCTAGGTAGGTGGAGCATACAGGCGCTCAGAGTCTGGGACACAGTTTGACCTTCAATTTATTATCCCCTACAATGTAGGGAGGTAGATTCATCAGGAGAGGGCCTGTGAGGCCCATTCATCAGATGTTACTAGCAGATAGTGACGGAGGTTCAATTGTCAGTCGGCCACTTCTGCTTTGATTGATTTTCCAGCTTGGTGTGCTACCCGCACTGACCATACTGATAGTATTCTTCTCACCAAGACCTGCCACCACAGGAGGGCAATTCCTGTACATAGAGAGTCGGTGGTGTCTCCACCCCACCACTTTACCCCTCATCCGCCATCGCCAGTATAGGTTACAGCATCTCCCATTCCATCTAAGGCCATGAAGGTTGCATCTTGGGAAAAGCACACCCTGTTGGTGATCTGACTATGACCAAGGGATCCTACCCCTCCTACACCACCCATTATGGTAGGGTCAAGCTCTCTTGCTCGACCTTCTGTCCCAATGGTGGTGCAGAAGGAGTGGCAACCCTGAAGCATCGTGGTTGTTCCTTCATCAACACTGGCTATACATCCGGATATGGAAATGGTGATAGTTGTTACAGATATTCCAGATGACAATTCAGCTGCAGCAGTGGTAGAGGAACATCCAAGGGTTATTACCCCTCTTATAGCCAATAGCAGTCAAGAGTATCATTCCTAGTAAGTACATTATGCATAGGATTGACTCCCCAATGATAGGCGAGGTCTAGTGCCTCTCAGTGCATGATAGTGATCATACCGATTAGCCTAAACTATTTGTACCTGCTGAGTTAGATAATTCTTTAGATGAGATAGTTGCACACTATTTCATGGAGAAGAAGGAGATCTTAGGGTATAGGTAGTCTGATGAAGAGAGAGTCATCTTCGATCCCAAAGATGACTTGATGGGGGGATTCAACTGGAGTATGCATGGTTAACACCAAGGGATCTCTTCTTAAGGAGCAACAGGCCATGGAAGGTAATGAGGTTGATCAAGAGGATACTACAGAATCAGCCCAGCACCTCCGACATCAGTTGAGGCAGAAAGATGAGCAGATTGATAGGATGGCATGTCAGTTACAGGACTTGTTAGCAGCAATATCAGTGTTTCAAAAACAAGCCCCTCTAGTTCATCATATTACAGTCAATGTCAGTCAGCCTGAGTTAGTGCATGTCTTGGACCCAGTCAAGACTTTACCTCTCGTTGAGCAAGGTAGCACTAGCTATAGGAAGGTAGTGGAAAGTACCTCCATACAAGAAAAAGATTTAAAATCCATGATTGAGCAACAGGTGAAGGAGGCTTTGGCACAAGCCCGGGAGGATCATTGAATGCAAAGGGTAAACCCTACCAAGAGAAATTCAATGCTATCCAATATCCCAAGGGTTTCATGCCTCCTTCCTTCAAAAGTTTTGATGGCAGTGGAAACCCGAGGCAACACATAGCTCACTTTAGGGCCAATTATTGCAATGCAGGTAGCAGCGATGCTTTACTCTTTAGACTCTTTGTCAGTAGCCTAGTGGGTATTGCTTTCGATTGGTATGCTAAACTTCCCAACGATTCAATATAGATATTTGCTGAGTTGGAGCAACTCTTTATCAAGAGGTTTGCTGGAGCTCAACAAAGGGTTACTGTAGGTGATCTCATTATAGCACAACAACACTTCGGTGAGTCACTTATTGATTATATTCTTTGATGGCATAACCTGAGTATGATGTGTGAACCACACTTGTCTGAACAACATGCCATTGAGATTCTCTTGAAGAATATCCATGGCCCGGTCGCCTTCATGCTTAAGGGCTTCACTATCAAGATATTTGAGAAGCTAATCAGCAAAACAGCTAGTCTACAAGGAGAGGCCAAATAGTTGCCTTTTTAAGATCTGTTACTGAAGTAGAAATCCCAAAAGGTCTATGAGAAGAAACCTAGAGCAATAGTAGTAGTTAACAAGGGAAGTAGCCAGTTAGAGATCAGTATGAGAGACCATGACCTCAGCAGCCTCCACCTCCTTTGCCACCACCGAGGCAGCCATACCAACCTCCACCACAGCCTCCACGGCCAGCACAACCATTGCCATACCACCAGCAGTAGTGACATGCATATCCGCCACCAGGTAGCTATGGTCCACCCACTCTTTTAGATAAGTTAAACAAACCTTATTATTTTAAGAGGGATGTAATCAAGAAAATCTTTAAGAATCTCTTAAAGAAACTTGATTTTAGCTACTCGAGCCTAGGAGACCGGAGGAAGTAGGCAAAAAGTTATGATCCAAACTTCTGCCCTTACCACTGTATGCTAGGCCTCATTTTGGAGGATTGCTTCACATTCAAGGACTGGCTTGAATACAGTTTCAAGAGCGATGCTGTAGTTATCCCAAAGGAATACTTTGTGGAACAACCTTCCATTTCCATTTGGGTAATCCTTGGAGATACAAGTGATCCTACCAAAACTAAAGAAGGTTGGCACATTTCTTTGTCTAAAACATCTAAGAAAATAATTCAGAAGATCAATAAGCTTTCCTTACAGGTGCCTGAGTCAGCTCAAACCTCCAACACCAAGGAAGGTTTGCAAGTTGCCAGTGCCAACTCTAGGAAAGTGGGAGCTCAGCAACAACATCATGTGTTAGCCTAGGATAGCCCTTTAGCTCAGCCACCGACCATGTCCAGCCTCCAGCCTTCAGTTGCAGCTTCCACACTAGTGACTTCTTCCATTTCAGCTAGCTCTTCTATTTCTTTTGCTAGTAGAACTCTTGTATAAGTAGATAAGGGCATCAAATCCCTTACCCACTCACTTTACTTAATTTCTACTTTGTACCTCCAAATAATTCCAAGTAAAATAAAGAATAAAGCTAGTTTGAATTACATCTGTGACACTTCTAATGGGTTATCTTCTTCTATTCTTAATGATAACTCTTCAAATCAAAATAACTATTCCAATTTTGATCTTCCTCTTTTTGATTTAGAGTTGGACTTTCCTACTCTAAATACTATGGGTTCACCTCTTGAGATAGACTTGGAATCATCCAAGTTCAAGAGTCCCATGGGAGAAGCTGTAGGTGAGCCTGAAGTGCAGGTAGAACCTTCCACCACCTTGCCTCAAGAGATTACTGAAGTCAACCTCCGTAGTGGAAAGATTCTACCTCTTAGGGTAACACAATAGAGGGAAACAAGTCATTGATACTAAAGATCGAAAAGCCCTTCTACAGGATGCTCCACCCTTGGATATGCTTGTGGAAGACCAATCGAAGGTGGACTACAATGCCCTTTCTCATCTAAGAAAGTTGTTGTTGGTGTTTTCTATGGAATAGAGAAAAGAAATGATACCATATAGAGTTTAGGAATATTTTATTTAGATGACCAAATATTGCATTAAGGAATAAACATATTATCTCAAAAGATAAACATGCTCTCCTATAATGGATTCAATCATTTCAATAAAAGACTCATAAGGCTAATGGGTCTTTCGTATACCAGCGTATTTTCTCCTAAACTACATGAAAAAGTAGAACAGGGTCTATTTTATCCTGGGATCATGGTTCCCTATAAAGGCAAGCCTCTATAGTTAATTACATCTTAGGAAGGGTCTCTTACAAAGAATACTCTTGATTTAAGAAATAAGCGATTATTCCTAAAGGCTACCAAGGTAGCCTTCAAAGGATTGATTTTTTTGAAATTCAATTGGGAGAGGTCCAAATTGGAGAAAGTTATTTTTAAGAGTCAAATGGAAAAGAGTAGGAAATGCCTATTGATAATGAGATGCCCAGTATACATTTCATCTATCCTATGATTAGGTTTCAAATTTGGGATTTAATTTTAGATTTCAAGTTAACATTTTCTTAGAAATTTAGGGCTTAAATTCTAGCAGCACAACACTGCAGAAATGCCTAGGGTTGAAGACTTATTCATAAAAGAATGCTTCAGAACCTAGTCTATAGGTGCTTTTGACACACGTCAGATACTCGACCTAGTTCTATCCTTGGGAATCATTGGTCATTCTCTTCACTTGAGAGAACTAACCTATCCCTGACTCTTCTGGACTTACAACCTACTTGGAAAAGGCTTCCAGCTAACACCACCTAAGCGCATTTTAAAACCATGAGGCTAAGTGATATGAATGCAAGATGGCTGGGCTATTACAATTTTAGGAAAGAAATCCATGAACCTAGACTTACTCCCTAACCCCTAAGATTATGTAGGGTATGAAGATGTACCTAACTAATACATATTTTTAAGATTTTTATAATTTTTAACTCAGGATTCATTTAGGTCATTGGAATGCAATTTATGCATAATGCATGTAATTAGAAAAAGATTATGGGCCAAATCATATTAGAAGAAGGTGTACTTCTATCATAGGCTCTCAAAGATCAAGCCCAGGTTCTCTGGCAAGGATGGAAGTCCTTCATTACTCAAGAGTGAAATAATATGATTATGCATGATATTAAAATATCCAGTTAAAGGGGTTGCTACATATTTTATCTTGCTTTAATGGCCTAGTCTTTTATATGAAGATTATGAGTTGTATTTATTTTTATGTTTCAATTGATTTAGTTGGGTAGAAAATTTAGTTTATCCTCTGAGCCTACATCTAGACATACATCACAGCACAAATTTAGCATAAAAAGAAACCTAAGAAAAGCATGCTGCTTCTATTGCACACCCAAAATAAATCAAGCGAAATTAAATTATATAAGGAAAAGGCCAATAGGGTCTCATAAAAAGAAAGAAAATGGGAAGGAGTTCGCCCTTATACAACTTGGCCTAGAACTACAAGTTAGATCTATGGGTCATCTTTCCGGAAAGTCTCCTTCTTGGGACATCCATCTGCCCACAAGAGACCAGCACCATCTCTGGTTGGGTCACTTGCTAATCCTAGACCCCATAGATCCTAACCTAATTCTAAGCTCAAATTTACATTTAAAATTTAAAAGAAATCCTAAGCCCTGTAAAAGAGATGTTATGAAATACACATAGCACACAAAGTAGTTTATATTTTACAAACATATGAGCTTAGCATTAGTTGCTTGCCAAGACTGTTAATGGATTTTACCCAAGCAAACAATTTTATGATTTATTTATTACAGCGATCCCTATAACACAGTCTCCTGCAGAAAATAATGTCAAATCTAGAAAGAATGCCCTAACATCTAGTCTAACGAACAAATAAGCCTAGGCATCCAGTCTAAAATAATACACCACACAGACATGTGAAGCACAACACAATATATCACATGAGATTAAAAGAAAATCACAGAATGATCTAACCTAGATATAGAGTCCGTGACCTAAGTAATCTAGTATGTGTAGAAGTGTGGTTTGTGTGGTTAGTCTTTGCTAGGCTTTTAAGTTTAAGTTTGAAGTTTGAAGTTTGAATTGGTTTAATTTTTACCATTGGTTAGTTTCAATTCAAATGGTTTAATGATTTAATTTCTATTTTTATTCCATTTTATTTGGTTAAAGTAATATTTGAGTTTCAAGAATGAGAATTAGAATGAGTTTCATTTTTAGGTGAAACAAACTTTATTCCACATCCTAAATCCTAATGAAGTTTCAAAAGTCTAACTAAAATCCTCAAGTATTTTAATTAATCCTTTTGATTTTATTTATGTTTGGATTTGATTTATGTTATTTCATTTATTTGAATTTATTTGTTTGATTTAATTCATTTAATTTATTTCATTTTGAATTAAATTATATGGATTTCATTTGATTTGGCTTATGTTAATTTAAGGAGTTTGATTTAAGTTTGATTTCATTCAATTTAACTTAAGATATTAAATCATGGATTTGTAAGCTTAGTGTTTAAATTCATTAATATAAATTAATATCTTAGGTTTGTTCATCAATTATTCTTAATCTGATTTAATTAACCTAGGTTTTAAATTCATTATTTAAATTCATTTAGGATGAGTGGTTTCATTAAACTTAACTTAAGTTGTTTAATTATGTTTGAATTTCATTAAGTATTGATTTTCTTAAAATTTTGATATTTGATTAAATTCTTTGACTTAAAAAGTTTTGATGAATTATCCTAAGTATTTCTGATGTTTATTTCAGATTAGTTCAATTTATTTGTTGATTCAATGAATTAATGATTCTTCTTAATTGTTATTTAGTTTATATTGACCAAGAAATTTGGAAAATCAAGAATTCCAAATTTATAGACCAATTGAGTTTGAGATAATTATGGCAAGTGGGGTTACATGCCAATTTTATGTTTCTAAAGTTTCAACTTAATTAAATATGTAATTAGGGTGTAATTAAAGTTTTAATTATTTCATTAAAACTTAAATTAAGCCTAATTTTTTAAGATTCATTAAGAGATTTTATTTTTCACTAAAATAGCTTTCCAATGAGGGTTTATTTATAATTTTTGGTTAATTGGTTGATTTATTATGATTTAATTAATTTCAAGTCATTTAATTAAATTATTTAATTCTTTTAATTACCTAATTGAGTTAATTAGTGATCTATCAAGTTCATATAGGTTTTATTAGGTTTAATTAGTATTCTGATATTCATTAATGTTTATTATGTTGATTTAAAGTTATTAGATTAAAGTTTTCTAATTATTTCATTAAAGGGTAATTAATTTAATTAATTTAAAAGTTAAGCACATGAATTTACAATTTCCCTTGAATTGAGAGAATTAAATCCCTAAAAATTTTCTTAAGATATTTTTAAGCTTAATTTCATTTCCCTAAAGTTTCAAATTAATTGGATTATTAATTTGAGAGTAAATAGGGTTTAATATTTTTCAATTAAACCCAAATTAAGGGAAATTTATGCAATAAAAATTAAGGATTTTAATTTCTATAGATTTCTCTCATCAAGACGAATCCATAGAAGTTTTATTTGTAATTTTCTAATTTTTCTTTGATTTTATATGATTTTTTGAATTTTTCAGGATTTTCTTTAATTAATTAAACCGTTAAATAACTAACGTTAACAATTTTAAGTGGGGTCATTTACAGACCATCGATTAAAGATTGAACGGTCCATACTGATCCCGTAGTTTCGCATGGTAGACTGTGTGTCACGTGGTGCGGTGGACCGCGTGTCTCACATGGGACAGTCCGCATGATACGCATGGGTTGAAAATGCCGGCGATCTTGGACCGTCCGATCTTGGATCGGACGGTCTGAATCATCCCCCGCGGTCCTTAAGGAATTTAAATCAAATCGTGCGCCTAGCTCTGGACCGTCTGATCCAAATAGAAGGATCGGACTGTCCGGAGATCGTCTTCTTCATTTTCTATGGGAGCCGAGAATCGTCCAACTTGTTTTGCTAATATCTTTTGATATAGATAATGTAATCATGCGATTTCAAGTGCTACACGATCGTGGAAAGAAATCCTATGATTTTATATGGTTGGATCAACTTGAAGATCACATTTCCTTTGAAAATGATCAAAACCGAATTGCTTAAGAGAGATGAAGGTTGTGCTAATGGCATACCTTGATCCGTTGCTCGATTGGCTTCAGAATTGATTCCTATAGCTTCAATTCTTTGAAAGATGATTATGCGCCAAAGGAATTGAGTCAATTCCTTGTCTTTTGATCTCTCCACCAAGCTACTTCTCTGGACAATGGCTTTTGTGGTTTGCACTATTTCCAATGGCTTGGTAAGTGGGAAAAGCTTCGATTGAGTTCAGTTTTGAGTGGTGAAGGTGTTGTATAAGTCAATTTGGCTTGAGGTTGTGTACATGTTCTTCCTTTACTTTGGCCTAGCACTATTCACCTTATTTCCTCTCCCCTTTTCTTCTTTATTCTCTTTTTTTCTTTTAGAGTGATGTCAAGCTCTTTTTAAGCTTTCTTGATTGCCTTAATTGCCTTGAAGGTAGCCACCCTTGTTAAGGGGTGGAGTTTGGCTTAATGTGGGAAGAGGGGAAATTTAATTTCTCTTCTTCCCTCTTTTCTTCATTTCTTTAATTATATTTTTTATTTTATTTTATTTGTTGATTTGTTTATTGATTTAATGGTGAATTGCATTTCCCATTTCATTTTCATTTTTTTAAAATTGAATGTGAATTGCATTTCATATTAACCCATTTAACATAAATAAATTAAATTTGGTTTCAATTAAAGTCAAATGACCAATTTGACTTAGTTGGAATAGATTTGAACTCCAGTCATGCTTGATCATGTTCATGGGATGAATTGGAGTGGCTATTTTTATTTGATTTCAATTATATTTTGATGTAAACCCATTTGACCCAAAGTGGGGTTAATGAGTTATGTTTGATTTCAATTGGGTCCAATAACCCAGTTGGCCTAATCATATCCAATGGTGAATTAAATTATGTTTGATTGTTATCCCCAAATGATTTTAAATGATTAATTTGAGTTTATTTCAATTTAATTGAGGTTTAAATCCAATAAGACCCATTTAGGCTATTTTAAACAAAGTGGTCTAATTCACCCATTTTAGTACTAAGTGAATTCAAATCTTTTTATATTTATGATCAAACATATTTATTTAATCATGTGAAATGTTTGGAATAACTTAATTTGGCCACATTTTTTGGTTGGTTGACTTTTAACCAAGTGGGTCCCCACTTGAGTCAAACCTAGGTTGACCAGATTTGACTTTAGATTTAATTTTGACTTTCCATTTTATTTTGTTGATTTATTTGAATTGATTCATATTGGATGCTTGAGTTGATCCTACCTGAGCCAAACAAGATAGATCCAACCCAAGGTGAATTCCCTAGGTCACTAAGCATTGAATTAGGAAAATCCTATTTGAGATTAGGATCTTCTAATTGCTAAATTAACCTCATCCAAAAATGAGGTCAACAAATGGACCCCCAATATGTGTAGTGGATCAGCCAGAATACACTGCACATATTGGTGTTGACTAGATTGATCAACATACAAGCATAAACTTGGTGCTCCAATTTAGAATTTTGATTTTTGATTTAAAATTTGGTTTTGATTTTGATTATGAAAGATAGGTATATGTATACCTATCTTTTCTTTGGAGTGCAATTCATGTGATTAGCTAATAAGATGGGGCTGTTAAGGGAATGATCCATCCTAGTTAGCTAAAAAGAGGAGAGGGGTCTTTAAAGACATGATCCAATGCTCAAAAGCTATGCTAGGGAGAAGAGGCTTGAAATGCTTGATCCTAATCCATAGCACTTAGACTACTAAACATGGGTCACATGGACTTAATCTTATTTAAGCAGTTCAAAGAAATGGGGCCTTTAATGGCTTGATTTTATTCCTTAGAAGTTTGAATAGGATGCCAACTAAGACTTACTCTTGTGATTAGAAAGGATGCCGACTAGGGACTTACTTCTTTCTGATTAGCTAATAAGATGGGACCGTTAAGGGCATGATCTATCCTAATTAGCTGAAAAGAGGAGAGGGGTTCTTAAAGACATGATCCAATCCTCAAAATAGGATGCCAACTGAGGACTTACTCCTATGTGATTAGCTAATAAGATGGGGCCGTTAAGGGCATGATCCATCCTAATTAGCTGAAAAGAGGAAAGGGATCCTTAAAGACATAATCCAATCCTCAAAATAGGATGCCAACTGGGAACTTACTCTTATGTGATTAGCTAATAAGATGGGGTTGTTAAGGGCATGATCCATATTAATTAGCTGAAAAGAAAGGGGTCCTTCATCCAATCCTCAAAATAGGATGCCAACTGGGGACTTACACCTATGTGATTTGCTCATAAGATGGGGTCGTTAAGGGGATGATCCATCCTACAACAACAATAAGCCTTAATCCCACTAGGTGGGGTCGGCTACATGAATCCTTCATCTCCATTGTGTCCTATTATGTGTCAAATTCTCATTTAATTCAAGTATACTAAGATCATTTTTTATACATCTTAACCAAGTCTTTTAGGTATACCTCTACCTTTCTTAACATAAGGCAAATCTAATGCATCTACTCCTAATTAGGTCATCGACCGACTTTTATGTGGCCAAACCATCTAAAGAGACTCTCCCTAATCTTATCTACCACCTGAGCTACTCCAACTTTTTCCCAAACATACTCATTTTGCATTCTATCTCTAAGGGTAAAGCCACTCATCCACCGAGCATCCTCATCTCACGTAACACTTAACTTAGTCTTATGTTTCTCTTTTATTGGCCAACATTTTGCACCATAAGTCATTGCAGGTCTTACCACCATCTTATAAAATTTTCCCTTAAGTTTAAGTGGAACTTTTCTATCACATAATAGGCCAGATGCATTCCTCCACTTCAACCATCCAACTTGAATTCTACTAATAACATCTCCATCTATTTCACCATCATTTTGAACAATAGAGCCTAAATATCTGAATCGCTCACTCTTATAAATGACTTGATCACCTAAAGTCACAGCACTACCACTAAAACTTCTACAACTAAAATTACACTCCATATATTCAGTTTTATATCTACTTAAACGAAAACCTTTAGACTCTAAAGTTGACCTCCATAATTCAAGTTTCGTTGGACTCCTCTCTAGTCTTATCAACAAGAAGAATATCATCGAAAAAAAGCATACACCAAGGTACATCTTCTTGTAAATGCCTCGTAAGAACATCCATAACTAAAGTAAAAAAGATAAGGGCTTAATGTTGATCCTTGATGTAATCCAACTAAAATAGGAAAATATTTTGTCAATCCTCCTTGTGTTTGGACACAAGTAACAAACTCTAGTATACATATCCTTAATGACTTGAATATAACCAATATTAACTTCTTTCCGTTCTAGAACTCTCCAAAGAACATCTCTTGAGACTTTATCATAAGCTTTCTCTAAATCAATAAATATCATATGTAGATCCTTCTTATTTTTCTCTATGATTCTCCATCAAACCTCTTAACAAATGTATAGCATCCATAGTAGATCTACGGCATGAAACCAAACTAATTATGAGAAACTTATCACATCGTAACCTATGCTCAATTACTCTCCCATAATTTTAATGTATGGCACATTAACTTAATTCCTCTATAATTTGCACACTCTTGTGCATCACCTTTATTCTTAAATATAGGAACCAACAAACTCTTTTTCCACTCATCTCATCTTTTAGTCTTTAAAATAACATTAAAAGATTTCTAAGCCAAGAAATTCCTTGATCTCCTAAACATTTCCACACTTCTATTGGAATATTATCCGGTCCTATCGCTTTTCACATTTCTATTTTCTTTAAAGCTTCACTAACTTGATTTGATTAATAATGACGATAAAATGAAATTCTCTATTTTTGTTTAGGGTATTAAGGTTGCTAAAATCAATCGTACTTTCAGATCCTTCATTGAAAAGTTTATTAAAATACCTCATCCACCTATTTTTAATATCTTTTTCTAAGAAAAGTACTTTATTATTTTCATCCTTAATACCCCTCACTTGAACTATGTCTTTACTTCTCCTATCTCTTTGGTTAGCTAACTTATACATACATCTTTCACCTTCTTTGGTATCTAATCTATTGTATAAATCACTAAAAGCTAAATTTTTTGCATCATATATTGCTTTCTTAGAATCTCTACTGGCCATTTTATATCCTTCCCAATTCAAGTTTTACATCTAAACCAAGTTTTATAACAATGTTTTATTTCTTATCTTTTCTTGCACACTCTGACTCCACCACCAACTATTCTTATTAAAAGAAGCTTTTCCTTTTGATTCGTCAAGCACATCTTTAGCAACTTGCTTAATTTCACTTGATATTTTTTCCCACATAACGTTAGCTTCCTTATGAACATCCCAAACTCTAATTTCTTGTAGCTTGCTCTTAAAAATATTTTTATTTGTGTTCTTTAAGTGTCCCCATCTAATCCTAGGACAATAATTTAGTTTATTTTTCTCTTACAACCTTTCATCTTAAAATCTAAAACTAATAGTCTGTTGGGTACTTAAAATTTCACTTGGAATTACCTTACAATCTTTACAATCTAAACGATCTATTTTTCTTATCAAAAAATCAATCGTGTTTTACTAGATCCATTTTATATAAGTAATAATATGTTCATCTCTTTTCTTAAATAAAGTATTAGCAACTACAAAATCATAAGCTAAGGAAAAATCTAATATAGTCCTACCTTCTTCATTACTCACTCCAAATCCATAACCATCATGAATACTTTTAAAATCTTCTACCACTCTACCAACATATCCATTTAAATCTCCCCAATAAATACTTTTCTTCTTCAAGAGGTATCTTTTGTATTAATCCTCTAATTCATTCCAAAATTTTTCTTTTGAGCTTACCTCTAAACCTACTTGAGGAGCATAGACACTTATAACATTGATAATCTTAGTATCAACAATGATCTTTAAAGCTATAATTCTATCTCCACATCTATTAATACTTATGACATTATCCTTCAAATTTTTATCTATAATCACACCTACACCATTTCTTGTTCGACTTTTACCGGAATACCAAAGTTTAAAACCTAAACTATCAATCTCCATGGCCTTCTCACCAACCCATTTAGTTTCTTGAACACATAAAATATTTATCTTTCTATGAACCATAATATCTATTAATTCCATTAATTTACCTGTAAGAGTACCTATATTCTAAGATCCTAACCTAATTCTAATTTCATGGACTAACTTCTTTGCCCACATCCGTCCATAATGTGGGAACCCTTGTTTATTTAACATCGCACTGATGGAGCTCAGCACATTTTTTTTTGTATTCAAGCCATACAAGCCAGGGGATGCCTAGCATTAATATTTTAAAGGATTCATGTCATGATTATTTTGACAAATTTTATGCTGGCTGTCGAGTACCTAATGCAACCCTCCACTTTTTGCATTCGGACTTGGGACCGGCAATGGTAGTGTTGATGATCCATCCTAATTAGCTAAAAAGAGGAAATGGGTCCTTAAAGACATGATCCAATCCTCAGAATAGGATGCCAACTAGGGACTTACTCCTATATGATTAGCTACTAGGATGGGGTCGTTAAGGGCATGATCCATATTAATTAGCTGAAAAGAAGAAAGGGGTCCTTAAAGACATAATCCAATCCTTAAAATAGGATTCCAATTAGGGACTTACTTCTATGTGATTAGCTAATAAGATTAGACTGTTAAGGGCATGATCCATCCTAATTAGCTGAAAAGAGGAGAGGGTCCTTAAAGACATGATCCAATCCTCAAAATAGGATGCCAACTGGGGACTTACTCCTATATGATTAGAAAGAATGCTGACTAAGGGACTTATATCTTTCTGGCTATTTGAAAGGGGTCATAAAGACTTGATCCAATCTAACTCTCTTGTGTAATATGAATGGGGCCTTGATGGCTTGATCCAATCATGTACACAAAAGTAGGATGCCGACTGGGGACTTACTCCAAGATGATTAGAAAGAATGCCAGTTGGGGACTTATATCTTTTTGGCTATTAGAAAGGGATCATAAAGACTTAATCCAATTTAACTCGCCTATGTAACATGAAATGGGCCTTGATGGCTTGATCCAATCATGTACACAAAAGTAGGATGCTGATTGGGGACTTAATCCTAGATGATTAGGAAGAATAATTATATTGATTAGATTTTATGACTCAACATATTGAAATGTTTGAATAAAAAAGCACAAAAGGCTTTCTCCAAACTACAAAGGTAGTTTTCATGGAATGAGAAAGGCATAGAGGTGCCAAGGGCTTGCTCCCAAGTTATTAAGAGAAAGGTGCCACAAAGGGCTTGCTCCCAACCTATAGGTGATATGGATGAGGAAAAGGGGTCAAAGTGACGTATTCCTAATCCCCAAAAGTTTTGACTAATAAACAAGAGTCTCATGGAAGTAATCCTTACTTGATTACTCTAACTTGATGAAAGGGTGATGGAAGGTTTGCTTCTATTTCTAAGTACATTTATAAATGAGTTTCCAACATTTCAGATAAATGATACAGGTTGAATCAAAAGCAATAAAGAGAAATAAGTTTTTATTTTATTGATGTTTATTTGGCAATAAGTTACAAGTTACATATGATATTTCTTTAGGTAACATCCATTAATAGGTGGTATTGGACATTCACCATCATATGTAATAAGTTGGTAAGAACCTCCTTCATAAGCTTTTTCCACTACAAATGGTCCTTCCCATGTTGGCTCAAATTTGTTGCCGATTCTTTGATGAGCTAGGATTGGTCGTTTAAGAACTAAGACCAAATCTCCTACTTAGAAAGTTCTAGGATGAACCAATCTATCATGTGCCTGAACCATACGTGATTGGTACACTTCAAGGTATTATTGAGCTTTCAATCATTTTCCTTCAAGATTATCTAGTTCTTCCAAGCGAATCTTATGATTTTGATCTACTGTAACATTATTATTAATAGCTATTCTTAATGAAGGCAATTGCACTTCTAATGGAAGAACGCTCCCCAAAAACTAAAGCATATGGTGAAGACCGAGTTGGTGTCCTATATGTGGTCCTATAGGCCCCATAAGACTTCAATAACTTTTCATGCCATTAGCTTATTTTCATCAAGTATCTTTTTTAGAATTCTTACCAATGTTTTATTAAATACCTCAGCCAATCCATTCGCCCTAGGGTAATAGATGGTCGAGTATCTCCAATCAATTTTATGTGTAGCCACAAAGTGATTTATTTTTGTGGACTTAAAGGACAGACCATTATCATATATGATTTGATGAGGAATACAAAATTGAATATGACATTTTCCTGAAAGACTTTCAACACATGATATGCTTTAACCTCTTTCAGTGAAACCGCTTCAGACCATTTGGAAAAATAATCTATTGCAGCTAAAATAAAATGATGTCCTTTTGAAGAAGGAGGATCAATATGATACATAACTCTCAAATGGCCAGGAGGCAACTGTAGGGTGCAATACATTGGGTAGTTGATGTAATATCACACCATGTACTTGGCATTGATGACAATGACGTGCAACCTCCATGCAGTCATTTAGTATTGATGGCCAATAATACCCAATTCTCTTGATTTTTAATTTCATTTTGGGCCCAGATTGGTGTGCTCCACACAATCCAAAGTGTATCTCAATCACAATCTTATGGGCTTCCAATTTGTCTAAACAACAGAGCCACATTTGGTTGAATGACCTATGATATAAAGAATTATTAATTAATGCATAAGATAAAGCACGTTTCTTTATTTGATTTGCTAATGATTTATTTTCAGGAAGCCTTCCTTTACTAAAATAGTCAATAAATGGTTGCCTCCAATCACATTCTATTTGACCTTCTATAAGAGTGGCTATCCTTTGCATTTCTTCTTGCCTATTAATGTAGTCTAAATCTATAGGAGATAAAACCTACTGATTTTGAACTTTTATAGAAATTGATTATTTTTCTAGGCATATGATTGCTTTAGCTAATTTAGCCAAAGCATCTGCTATTGTATTCTCTTGGTTAGATATTCTACACAACATTACATATGAAATCTTTTCAAGTAATTTCATTATATATTGATGATAATTGAAGACCTTTAGATGCAAAACCTTATAGATTCCACTTACTTGGTTTATAACTAGTTGGGAATCCCCAAAATTTTTTATATTTTTAATTTCTATAAGGATTTTCTAAACCAATAATAAGAGCTTCATATTCAGCTTCATTGTTTGTACAAGGCTTAGCCAAATGATATGAATATCTCATCATTCCTTTTTTTGGGGTTATAAAGATTAACCCAATTCTTGCCTTCCCTGGGATAGATGAACTTGATTCTTTATGTCTTCTTGATGATGATGCACCATCAAAGTATAATTCCTAGGTGGCACTAGGTTCACCTTCTAATGTTATGATCTATTCATCTGGGAGATCATCACTTAAAGGAGACCCTTCATGCATAGGGTGTGTTGCTAGGAAATCTGCCACTATTTATCTTTTTACAACATGAAGAGGAATATAAGTGATCTCAAATTGTAATAAAATTATTGACCATCATGCTAGACACCCAAACAGCATCAGACGGGTCATGAGATATTGCAAAGGATTCACCCTTGAAATCAGGTTGACCTTATGAGAAAGCATATAATGCCTTAGTTTCTAAGTGGCAAAGACTAAGGCTAAATAATGTTTCTCAATAGGAGGATAATTCTTTTCTGTTGGGCTAAGCCTGTGACTTAGATAAGAAAGGGCATTTTCCTACCCTTCTTCATTTGCTTGGGCTAATAAAGCCCCAAGAGATTCATCCATAACCGCGATATAGAGGATTAATGGCTTTCATGGAATCATGGAAGCTAAAACAGGAGGATTCATTAAATATTACTTTAGATTTTCAAAGGCATCCTGACATTTTTCATTCCAAATAAATTTGTAATCTTTTTTCAATAATACTGCAAAGGGTTGACACCTTCCAGATAAATTTGATATGAATCTTCTTAGGTATGCAAGCCTTCCCTGGAAGGATCTTAGCTGTGTAAGACTTCTAGGTAGCGGAATTTCTATAATAGCTTTTATCTTTCTGGGTCAATTTCTATCACACGATGCCGCACTATGAACCCTAAGAATTTCTCTAAAGTCACTCCAAAGGCACACTTCAGAGGATTCAACTTTAAGTTATAGTCGCGCAATCGCTGAAAAAAGACTTGTAAATCATAAAAATGTTCATGTTTTATTTTTGTTTTAATGACTAAATCATCGATATAACATTCAACTTGATTATGAATCAAGTCATCAAATATTCTAGTCATAGCTCTTTGATAAGTAGCTAGCATTTTTGAGACCAAATGGCATGACTGTGTAACATAAAATCCCTATTGGAGTTCTGAACGCCATATGATTTTAATCTTTTACGGACATCTTAATTTGATTATAACGAGATGATCCATCCATAAATGAAAAGATCTCATGTGAGGAAGCTATGTCGACCATGAGTTCAGGTATAGGCAGAGGGAACTCATCTTTGGGAAAGGCTTTATTTAAGTCTCTAAAGTCAATACAGATGCGTATTTGACCATTATTCTTCTTTATTGGAACTATCGTGATATTGTTCTTCTATATCTTCAATTAGTTTCTTTATTTCAATGATCACTTGTTGTTGTACTTCTAGGCGCATCTGCCTAGAAGCTTGCTTCACTGGGATGACATCAGGTTTAATTCCTAGTTTATGTACATCCACATCCTGGGATAAACCTAGCATTTCATCATAACTCCAGGAAAAACAATCTTTATACTCAAAGAGTAAAGTGATTAACTCTTCAGAATCTTCTGGACCCGGCAAAGAGCTAATAAAAGTCAATTTTGGGTTCTCAGGAGTTCCTAGGTTAACCTCCTTTAATTCATCTATAATAGATTTTATCTCTTCCTTATATTCAGAAGGTGCATTCTAAAGTGAATCATCTTTGGATTCCTCCATAGTTTTTGTGAATGAGTCACCTAGAAGAGTAGAAGAGACTTCAAAGAGTTGATCTATTTGACAATTACTAATCATTAAATAATGCTCTGTATCGTTAAATGATTCAACAGTACCCAACCCAATGTTAGATTTAGAGTGGAAATTTCTATGTTTTTGATTCCATAAGCTCTCCATGCATTGGGCTTTATCTTTGGGCCAAATATTTGTGACAAAACCATGTTTAACAAAATTCTTTACACAAGTCAAATACCAGTAAAATGGAAATTCTATTATTTCATTGAAAGATGGTACTTCAAGCTTTACATCTCCTTCTGAGCTTGAAGGACCGGGTATAGAATAAAATTTTGCTGACCTCCCCACTTCTCCTGACAAGTTAGGGGCTACTTTGACCTCTAATTGACATATTTTATTTTGATTTAGAGGAGTCAAAGTTAAAGTATCCACATAATTTTTCAATTTTTTATATGTGGATAGTTCAGCCTCTTCCTTTAATGCTTTGATTTCTTCTCATCAGTGTCTGATTCTAAGGAAATCTCAAACTTTATTGAAACATTTCTATGATGGGATTCTTCATCTGAGCTAGATTCCAAATCAATATGAATTATTGGAGGTTCTTTTTCTTTTTCTTTTTCCTCCTTTCTTTCTTTTCATCTTTCTTAATTATTGTACTTTGTGCTTCAACATTGATGGATTTCATGGAATCAAATCTAGGTTTCTTGAGCATGTAGTAAATAACATCTTCATAAAGCTCAATCTCATGAATAGCGAATGGTTATATATCTCATTTTATAATATATTCCACTCCATCTCTAGTGTACTTAATACACTGGTGGAGTGAAGATGGAACCATTCTATACTCATGGATCCAAGGTCTGCCTAAGAGAGCATTAAAGGAAGTTTCTGAATCTATATGTGAAATTTAGCTTCAATTTTCAATCCTTCTATTTCTAATAATAGAGTGATTAAACCTAAAGCTATTTCACCTGTTTCATTAAAGCTCCTTAACAACATCTTATCAGAATTAAGCCTTCTACTATCAATTTTTAAGAATGCCAATATTTTATAGTTCATGATGTTAACAGATGCACCAGGATCTACTAGAACTCTTGATAATCTTGTATTTTCAATTTTTACAGCAATATAGAGAGGACCGTTATGGTCACTGGATCCTAAAAGTAGATCCTCATCGGAGAAAGTAACCCATGGGATCTCCTTAAAGTAATAAGCCTTTCTGAGGAAGTAGCTACTAGTTGAGTCAGGAATATCTCTGGATCAAGTAATGCTTGTACTAGTAACTCTCTCATTTCTTTTGAAAGAATGAGAGCATCATAAATGCTTAATCTAGTAGGGAGCTTCCTAAGATGGGCTAGAACATTATAATCTACTTTGTGAACCTTTATTTCAGCCAGTATCTCTTTAAGTAAAGAATATGAACTAGTTCTTTCATCCATGATTTGCTTCCTTTTTCTTGAGGAGTAGGAGGTAAGCGAGGCGGTAAGACTCTTCCACTACGGAGATTTATTTCGATAATATCTCTAGAGTTTGAATCAACTTGTTCCTCATTTTGACCATCCTTTTCTGATGAATGATCAGAATCTGACACTTCTATATCTATGATAAGTGGGTCACCATGCAAATCTTCCATGTACGTTTCTGACCCTGAGTCATGTGAAACATCATGAGATTCTTCTTTTTTGATATTTAATTTTTCAATATTTTTATTCTCATTTCCATCAGAAATAGCATGAATGTAAGAAATGTCATTAGAGATAGATTTTTTATTCATTCTTTTGAGATAAGTACATTATGGATGGTCCCAAGTCCGGATGTGAAAAGTGGAGGGTTGCGTTAGGTAGTCGACAACCATAAAACTTGTCGAAATAATCATGACATGTGCCTTACCTCCTTACCCTGTGCCTAAGTATCTGGGTGATATCCTCATCCTGTGCACTCACTTACATGGCATAGAGATCAATCTACTAGATCAGAAAATGATAGGACTTATGCTAAGAAAAAGAATAAAAGAGTTTATATTAGGAAAGTCCCTTTTACCTCTGAGCATAAGATTCCTTCACCACCCTTACCTTCTTCACCTTTAAAGAGATCTTTTGTTAGACCCAGTTCAGGTGAGCCTTTATTCTTATCATCAGTGCCTCAAGCTAAAGTACATTCTTTAGATGTTCCTAGTAAGGGAATGGATTCTTCTTATCCATCTCCTTATGTCAGGGAAACTACTGATGACAATCACTTAGGCCTGAGAGCCTTCATTGAGAGTATCCCTACATTCTAGGGGAATATGAATGAATCATCTGAATTAAGGCCAATGGAAATTGGTGAACCAACATATGTCATCTTAGATAGTAATGGTGCTCCACTCTCTTTGTCCAAAGAGGATATAGAAAACATCATTAAAGAAGATGAAGAAAATGATCATTTGAAAATAAGTTTTGAATATTTTGATCATGAACAAGATGATATGTTGGATGATGATTTAAGGTTGCCAGTAGCACATATCTACATGATTGACACTAGATCATCTAAAAAAGAGCAGGAAGAGACACAAGAAGACCCTACTTTAACTACAAACCAACAACTTATCCTTCAGCTTCAAAAGAAGGATGAGCATATTGATTCTATGAGTAAGAAGATGGAGGAGATGATTGCTACCATACAATCACTCCAAAGTATGATTCCATCACCTTCTTGACTCCATCAGATTGAGCCTTAAGATTCATTGCATCCCACCGATGATTTGAAGTTCAGTTTAGAAGAGTACTGACAGGAATCAAAACCTGTAGTTGTAGTACCTTCCAACACTGAACTAAAAATATTGGTACAATAATAGGTGAAGGAAGCATTTGCATAAACTTGGGGCACAACCCTGATTCCAAAGGGTAGGCTATACCCTAGGGAGTTTGATTCCATTCCTTATCCAAAGGGGTTTGTGTCCCTATCTTTTAAAGTATTTGATGGGACTGGAAATCCCAAGCAGCATTTGGCTCACTTTTGTGCAAGCTGTTGTAATGACAGAGGGAGCAATGCTCTTTTATTTAGATAGTTCATTAGCAACTTAAGCGGAGTTGCTTTCGACTGGTATGCATATTTACCAAATGATTTAGTGCGCACTTTCTCCGAATTGGAAGAGATGTTTATGAAGAGATTCACAGGTGTTTAGCGTTATGTTACCGTAGGAGACCTAGTGGTAGCACATCAGAAGCCTAGAGAATCTCTGGTAGATTATATCTTAAGATGGAGAATCCTCAGCTTAAAATGTGAGCCTCAACTACAAGAGCAGCATGCTATAGAGATCCTCCTTAGGAACATACATGGTCATATAACCTTCCTTCTCAAAGGCTTTACCATTAAAACCTTTGGGAAACTTTTAAATAAAGCCTTTAGTTTACAAGAGGAAGCTCCTAGGATGTCATTCTTAAAAGACCAATCTGAATCATCCAAGCCTAGAAAACCATTAGAAAAAAGAGCAGGTAATGTCTCTACAGTGGGTAGAGGGAAAGCTCCTATGCAAGTACAGCCAGAGCGAGCTTCATCTTATGAACCACCATAGTAATAGAAGTCATCATTTCTTAAGAATTTTCCAACTAGCTCTTTCTCAGAAAGGATGAACCAGACTTATTCCTTTAAGAAAGAGGCGGTGAGAAAAATTTTCAAAAATATGATAAAAAAGCCAGGCTTTAAACTCCCTGACCCAAGAAAGCCAGATGAGGTGGGAAAGGTAAATGATCCCAATTTTTTCCCATATCATCAAATGTTGGGGCATACCATTGAGGATTTCTTTTCTTTCAAAGAATGGCTTGAAAGAAATTTTAAGAAGGGATTGGTGACTATTCCAAAGGAAATGATGGACCCACAGGCAGGGTCCATTAAGATTATAATAGGTAGTTCTTCTTCCAGTTCTTCATTTCAAAATGAATGAGATATAGCTTTATCCCATTCTACAAAGAAACATATGATGAAAAATTTGAAACTTGCCATGCAGGATTAGAGTCAGACCTGGGAGGCGATCACCCAGGTTGATCCAATGGAGTCTAGAGTACGAGTTCCACCTCAGCCCAATTCAACATTTTCAACTACACAGAAGATCAAAAAGTGTGGTGAGAGAGGGACATCTGTATCTAGTGATAGAACTCTGTATGATAAAGATGAAAAGGCGGTACCATATAAGCCTTTATCTTTATGTACTTATCTCAAAACAACAACAACAACAACAACAACAAGCCTTAATCCCACTAGGTGGGGTTGGCTACATGAATCCTTCATCTCCATTGTGTCCTATTATGTGTCAAATTCTCATTTAAATCAAGTATACTAAGATCATTTTTTATACATCTTAACCAAGTCTTTTTAGGTCTACCTCTACCTTTCTTAACATAAGGAAAATCTAATACATCTACTCTCCTAATTTGGTCATGGATGGCCAGGCACATGTGGCCAAACCATCTAAGGCAACTCTCTAATCTATCTACCAAGACTCTCCTTTTTCCCAAACATACTCATTTCACATTTTATCTCTAAGAGTAAAGACACTCATCCACTTGAGCATCCTCATCTCTGTAACACTTAACTTAGTCTTATGTTTCTCTTTTATTGGCCAACATTCTGCACCATAAGTCATTGCAGGTCTTACCACCATCTTATAAAATTTTCCCTTAAGTTTAAGTGGAAATTTTCTATAACACAACATGCTAGATGCATTCCTCCACTTCAACCATCCAACTTGAATTCTACTAATAACATCTCCATCTATTTCACCATCATTTTGAACAATAGAGCCTAAATATCTCAGATCTCACTCTTATAAATGACTTGATCACCTAAAGTCACCACTACCACTAAAACTTCTACAACTAAAATTACACTCCATATATTCAGTTTTATATCTACTTAAATGAAAACCTTTAGACTCTAAAGTTGACCTCCATAATTCAAGTTTCTGTTGGACTCCTCTCTAGTCTTATCAACAAGAAGAATGTCATCACAAAAAGCCTACACCCGGGTACATCTTCTTGTAAATGCCTAGTAAGAACATCCATAACTAAAGCAAAAGATAAGGGCTTAAAGGCGATCCTTGATGTAATCCAATTGAAATGGGAAAATATTTTATCAATCCTCCTCGTGTTTGGACACAAGTAATAGCTCTAGTATACATATCCTTAATGAGTTGAATATAACCAATATTAACTCATTTATGTTCTAGAACTCTACAAAGAACATCTCTTGAAACTTTATCATAAGCTTTCTCTAAATCAATAAATATCATATGTAAATCCTCCTTACTTTCTCATCACTAAGTGGGAAAATTATTATCATAACTATAAGGGATTTTGCTTATGAGGACCCAAAACGAGATCATAAAGTCATCACAAATTAAGGTTAAAATATTTGGTTAAAATCATCTATATAATTCAATACACTTGCTAAAATTTGACTTTCTAAGATGAGTCAAGCATGAATTTTGAGAGCCTAAATGGAGTTGTTAGAATTTGAGAGAATGAATTAATGTAGCACATCAAAAGAGAAAATGACCTATCACAAGCCCACAAACCAACCATTGAACACAGGAGACCTTTTAGTAGATTTTATCTATTGTGAATTTATGTTTCATATGTTATATTATGTTGTCATGGTTGTATTTAATCATGTGTAAGTGTTGTATTATAGTTATGGTTAAAAATAGGTCTAGCACCTCGGCACTGCACTCTACAGGTTTTAGTGTTTGGGGCCCGAGAAGTTGGCTTCTTGGCACTGGCATATGGCACCTCAATGCTAGACTGTGGCACCACAAAATGACTGTTCTGACATATTTTTAATTTTTTGATAATTTTCTTCCCAAGGGATGCATCACTTGGAATATTATACTTATTTAACACCATATTTAACATAATAAAGGACTTTTGGATTTTTTGTGTGAAAATTATGTAAAATCTCTTGGTTGGAGCTTGATGGCTGGCTGTCTAAAAGATTTCATAATATCTCTCTATAGTTCTACTTTGGTGAGTAGAACCTCTTCGTATCTCTTCCACTTTGGTGAGTGGAAGATAGATGGAGCATCTCTTTCTACACCATCCGCTGTGACATCCTACTCTCCACAATCCAACCCCATTAATTTTGATATTAGGGCATAATCCTTCTAATTTTTTGTATCAGAGCGTGATTCTTCACCAATTTTTGGTATCAAATTCCATGATTTGGAGGTGTGGAGAAAGTGCTCGTAGATAATCCATATCAAATTCAAGCAAGGTTAGTTTTGTATTTTAGATTTTGTGTAATTTGTTTTTTAAAAAAGTGATTTCACTTGGGAACACATGCTAAATACATATGGTAGGCAATTCTAGAAATGTTTGTATTACAACCAACTAGTTGTATCCACTTATAAAGCCTAGCCTTTCCCTAATTATATTTAGGCCATTATACTTGAGCGATAACTTAATTAAGGGAGAGTTCACTAAATAGCCTACCCTAGATACAAACCTTACATAAAAATCAAAAATCATATCCTTAAAAATCTTATGCTTATTTTTTTGTTTAGTTTGCTTAATATTTTGTAGAATCCAGAAATTATTTTGTGTTTATTGAAGGCTAAACATTTAAAAAAAAAATTTGTGCATCTCATTAGTATTAATTTTAGTTCACCCACCGCATAGTGAAAATTCTCATTTATAGTGTGATAAACTGCATCTTTGTGTTTACATCATGCCACCCAATTCTACTAGTTTGGACCAATTAAAGGACTTAACTAGAAGAGTAGATAAGATTTCCATGAGAAGTGAAGAGAAATTCACTAGGGTAGAAGACCTACTCATGAACCTTACCCCATAAATTCAAATCTTGAGTACTAAGCTTCAACCCCACCAACTATACCAAGTCCAAATGACTTAGAACTTGTAGAAGGCAAAAATATTGAACTTCCAAGAGATGAATATCCTATGAGAAGACTAAATCTAAGGAATACTCTTAAACAAGAACTTCTTAGGATTCATGAAACATCACAAAAACCTAAAAAATAAGTTAAAATAGAAGTCCCAACATATGACAATGTTCATGAACTCAATAAATTTTTAGATTGATTAACTAAAATGGATGACTTATTTGATTAGTATCATATGAGTGATTATCAATGGACAATTTTTTCCAAAATAAAACTAGTAGGTCATGCTAAAATATATTGGAATAACATTCTAGCTAAAGAAAAGAGATATGGTAGAAACCTCATGACATGGGTATAAATAAAAGAAATCTTAAGGACTAAGTATTATCTTAAAAGTTAAGATAAAAGGCTCCATAAATAATTGACTATTCTTAAACAAGGGACTATGTCAGTAGTGGAATATATGAACACATTTGAGGATTTAATTGCTAGAACTCAATGCATTGATTAAGAGTGGCAAATAGCTAATAAATTTGTCATTGGTTTAAGAGGAGCTATTAGAAATGAAGTAGAGCTTCATGATCCTAGACTTTAAAGAATGCCTTTCATTATGCTTTTCTTTTAGAAAAGCATAAAAAAGTTGCATCCACATCTAAAATGAAGGCTCAAATATCTTTTAATTATCTACTTACATCACAATCTTAAAAGCATATCATTAGAACTAATCCTTCTACATCCAACAACCAATCTAATATAAACCCATATGAAACTACTTCAAAAAAAAAGTGAATGAGATAGTTTTCTTTAAATGTAATAAAAAGGATCATATGAAAAATCAATATAGAGAAAAAATCATGTTCCTAGATGAATTGGATGACTTAGAAAGAAAATGATGATATTGAAGAGATACATGATGATACACTCCTATCTGATGAAGAAGTGGATCCAAATATAGATAATCAAATATCAATTATAAGGTGCATGACTGCTTTTAGGAAAGAAGAAGACTGGAGAAGGAATATTTTTTTCTATGTATATCTTCTGCAAAGAAAGAACTGCAAGCTAATAATCGATAGAGGTAGTGCTATGAATGTTATCAACCCATATTATTACTAGTACAACTAAACCTCACCCAAAACATTCCAAATCATTTGGGTAAATTTCACATCCCTACCTATCACTAAATGATTTTATACCAATAAAAATAGGTAGCTATAATGATCAAATTTGGTGTGATGTTCTTCCAATGAAAATAACTCATATCCTATTAGGAAGATCATGGTTTTATGACTTAAATGTAATCCATTATGGGCATGAAAATACTTACATATTCAAACATAATGAGAAAACAATCAAGTTAGTCCTTGTAAATCCTACCAAAAATAGATCAATTACATGCTCTCATAGAATTCTTCCTACACCTCATAAACCTAATTTTGAACTAGCCAATCAGGAGAGGAATGCACAACTCTAGTTAATAGTGACCTTACCATCCATTTATAAGAATGATACTTCTGATATACATTCTAATGCATGCAAATCTCCTAGACTTTAAATTATAACTTTAGATTTTAGATGCTTAGTTAGAGAGTTCAACCTACTTTCTTATTTATCTTGCACCTTCAAGAAATCTTCATTTATACTAATGATTATCACATACCTACTATAGTCTTAGATATACTATCTGAATCTACTAATTCAATCCCTGATGACTTAATAAACTACCATCATTAGGGATATACAACATGATATGTATCTAATTCCTGATTCATAAATACATAATTTACCACATATAAGATGAATCTAATAGAGCATGTAGAGTTAAAATGTAAAGTAGATCAACTCTTAAAGACATGCTTTATCCAAAAAGTCTTAGTCATTATGTTGTACTTGCTCTTTTAACTCTTAAGAAAGATGAAACATAGAGGATGTGTATTGATTGTAGAGCTGTAAATAAGATTATAATAAAATATAGATTTTTTATATCAAAGTTGGATGATATGTTAGATCTTATTTCAGGTTCACCTTTATTCTCAAAAATTGATTTGAGAAGTGGATACCATCAGATAAGAACAAGACCAGGTGATGAATGGAAAACAACATTTAAAACTCCTGATGGTCTTTATGAATGGTCATATCATTTAGTCTTTTAAATACATATAGTACATTCATGAGACTAATTAACACTATATTGAAACTTTTTATTAGCCAATTCCTTATAGTCTATTTTGATGATGTCCTTATCTATAGCCCACATGAGAAGTCACATCTACATCACTTAAAAATGGTCTTAGAGAAATTAAGGTCAGCAAAATTATATGTAAACCTTAAGAAATATTTTTTTCCTGTCAATGTGAAATCATTTTCTTAGGGTTCATTATATATGTTGATGGATTAAAGACTGAGCCCTCAAAAATTAACTCTATTTTAGATTGGCCAACCTCAAAGTCTATTACAGATGCTATAAGTTTTCATGGATTAACAAATTTCTATAGGAGGTCTATAAAAAACTTTAGCGCTTTTGTAGCCCCTATCATAACATTAAAAAGAAAGATAAATTCATGTGGACCATAGAAGCTGAAAGAGCCATGCAATGAATTAAAACTATTTTGACTTTGTCACCCATCTTAAGACTTCCTGACTTGAATCAATAAAGTCTTTGAAGTAACTTCTGATGCATCAAGTATTAAAATAGGTGGAATATTAAGCCAATAAAATCATCATATTGCTTTCTTCGATGAGAAATTAAATGATGCTAAGCAAAAATATTCCAAATGTGATTAAAAGTTTTATGCTATTATTCAAACTCTTAAGCATTGGAGGCATTATCTATTGCATAAAGAGTTTGTTCTGAATACTCATCATCAAGCTTTAAAGTTTATTAACTCTCAAAATAAAAGGCATGCTAAGTGGGTCAAATTTCTTCAAGATTTTTCTTTTGTGCTTAGACATAAACTTGGGATAGAAAATAAACTAATAGACGCTCTATCTAGAGTATCTTTAATGGTTTCTTCCTTTGAATTTTAAATCTCTAAATTTAAAACTATAAAAGAAGATTATAAAATTTTCCCAAATTTTCATATGATATACTTAGAACTCGAATCTAATCCCTTGAGTTTTGATAGCTCCTTTTCATTCTAGATAGATATATTTACAAAGGTAATAATTATGTATTCCTAAAATATCTCTCAAAAAAGTTTTTATCTCTAAAATATATGTTGGAGGTATATCAAGACATTTCAGTAAATTAATGACTTAAACATTAGTTGAGCAAAGATTTTATTAGCCATCCTTATGAAAAGATGTTGAGCATATATGTGGTATTTTTATTTGGATGTTACATCACATAGATCTTAGGGGGTGCTTATTGAAATGATCGAGTACGACATCATGGAATGATGTACTACCCTGAAAGATAGAAGCATCAACATAAAATGGACCCAATCATCTAATAAGGGCTCCTAAAATAGATGGGCCTACATATAATAAAGATCTTTTTTCTACTTTATATGGATGAAGTAAAGCAGGATTTATTTTAAGCTAGGTTCCCTATGGAGGCATAACCCCCATAGTTACTTACATCCTAGAAAATGATAATTTCTTAAGAGTATTCTTGATTAAAGTAATCAACTAATATTTCCAAAGATTTTAAAGTTTTAATATCAAAGGGTTGATAATTATTAAAAAATCAAGTGGGAGAGTTCAAATGGAGGGAGTTCTTAACAAATTCCAAAAGAGGATGAGTAAGAAGCGTTCATGATATGAGGAAGCCTAGTGAGTGGTTCAATCTATCCTATAATGAGGCTTCATATTTTTGAAAGTAAAAAAAAATTATTTTTATTTGAGCTGATATTTCATTAGAATATTATGACTTCAATTCCAACAATACAAGATTATAGAAATGCCTAAGAGGTGAGGACTTATACCCATAGCAATGGAGAAACAAGTAGCCTCTAAACCTATCTAAAGTGATCAACATAAGCTAAGAGCTTGACCTAAATCTACTTGAGAAAGGTGGGATGTATTGGTTCACCTCCACTAGAGAGAATGAACTAATCCGACTCTTCTAAACTTACAACTGCTTGGAGTGGCAGTTAGCTAACACTTCTTACAATTCAAAATCATGCAGCTGATCTTATATAAATTTAAGATAGTTAGACTGTTATTTATTAAAAAAAAATCTAAAGTCCTAAACTCACTCCCTAAGAAACTAGATCATAATTAGTATGCAAATTATGACTTAAACTAATATAGTAAAATTTATACATTTTTATTTAATCTTGGACTCAAGCTTGAGAGAGTTTAAGCCTAAATGGATGATGAAATTAGGTTATAGGCTAAATTAGTTGGAAGAGGTGTTCTCTACTATAAAGGAATGATCTCAGAAGTTAAGCCTTATCCTTATTGTATATGAGTGGAGATCCGCTATTTGTAAGGAAGAAAAGTGATATTCATTGATGTTGTTAAAGCATACAATCATACAGTTAAGGGGTTGCTAAATTTTTTATTTTTCTTAATTAAAATTCTAGGCTTTAGAGTGAGGTTAAGAGTTTATTAAAATTTAATTAAAATTGATTAATTGGAATATAAAATTTAAGGTTTCTAAATAGCCTATCACATCTAGGCCTCATATCAAACAGTCAAATTTTAAGAAATATATGAAGAAACCTGCAATATTTATTATGCAATCAAAGTAAATAAATAAACAATAATTATTGATTGAAAGAATAAAAGGCTAGCGCGATTGGGTATTATCATACACCCCAAAAAAGAAAAAGATCGGGTAACTGAGCTCTACCCTTATACACCCTAGATTATAATTAATTTACAAGTAAAAATAAAGCTATGTGGGTCTTCAATTCATCATCTTCATCTTCACTTCTTGGATTTGAGCACACTGGACATCATAGGGCCTCCCAGGTCTAAAACTTCTAGCTCCTGCTCATCTTAAATTCCATAGCTCATATCCTAATCATATTACAAAAATTATATTTTTTTATGAAAATGTAAATCTAACTACACTTGCAAAATTGAAAATAGCTTAACACACATTCATACTAAGCAGTTATATCATATATCTGAGCTTAACACCCTATCTTGGGTCACCAAATTGACTTGTCCTAATGGATTATGCTTAGGGACTTGAGCGATGCTTACAAGAATGAAGAATTTATAATTTTATTATTATCACAGTGGTCCCTTAAGCACAATCCCCTGAGAAAAATATCATTAGTCTAATATCATCTTAGCATCTACATCACGCACAATCAATACTAACATCTAGTTTAAAAAAATACATCATAAAATAAAATATCACATCATCACAACAAACATCACCCTAACCATAGACTAAGATTGGTGACTTAGTATTCTAGTGTGTATGCTAGGTTTGATGTGTTATGGCATGATTGGGCTTTAGTGTATGAAGTTTTCTAATGATGAATATTTAAATATTTTATTAGGGGAGATTACACTTTACATGATTAATATTTAAGATAAATTTTCTTAGACTTAGACTTCTAATTTTATTTCTTTTTTTTTTTGTCGGTTTTGACTGGGCTTAGAATTACAAAGAGAGATAGGAGGGGTAGAACCCACCTTAATCCCTAACCTTAGGTTGGACATCAGAAATGAATTTTTTTGACTTTTAATCCTCCTAATGAAGTGTTATAAATTTTTTTAATTAAAATCTATTTATTGGCTTTGGCTTAAAAGAAATATCTTAAATATAAAAAACATATTTAGATTAATAACTTCATAATATTTTCTTAAATTTACTTCATTATTCTTTACTATATATATATATATATATATATATTATTGATCTCACTTTTGGAGTGAGCTTTAAACTTCTTCATCGTAGGCATAAGGACTCCTCTAAACACTTAGAGTTCCTTAGTCTTAAGACACTTCTAGTGATTAGGTGAACACTTAACCTAACCTTAGAGACTTAGAAGAGTTAGCCATTGGAATAGGTTATGATTTAAGGGTATTAAGAAAACTTGCTTACTCTATAGCTTGAACCAAATCCTTACTTCCTTCTTTCAAATCAACTTCAAATTCAAACTAACTTCAAATTCAAATCAACTTTAAATTCAAATCAACTTCAAACTCAAATCAATTCCAACTCAATTGATTTTCTCAAATATTAAATCAAATCCAAAATATTTCCTAAGCCATTTTGATTTCATCTTATGGACTTATCTAAATCAAATTCAAATCACTTCAAACTCAAAATATTTTCCCATAACCCATTTATATTCTCATTTATATTCACAAATATAAATGAAATATAAATTAAAATAACCAAAACTAAATTTAAAACTCAAATTCAAAATCTAGAATCTTTCCTAAGCGATTTTGATTTCATCTTATGGACTTAGCTCAAATCAAATCCAAATCACTTCAAAATCAAAAGATTTTCTCATAACCCATTTATATATTCATTTATATTCACAAATATAAATAAAATATAAATTCAAATAATCAAAACCAAAGTCAAAACTCAAACCCAAATCCAACTTAAATCCAACTTATACTCTTTCAAGTCAAATCCTTGAACTTAACCAAATAAAATCCAAATCACTCCAAACTCAAAAGATTTTCTCATAACCCATTTATATCTTCATTTATATCCTCAATTATAAATGAAATATAAATTCAAATAATCAAAACCAAATTCAAAACTCAAACCCAAATCCAACTTAAATCCATCCTATCCCTTTTCAAGTCAAATCCTTGAACTTAACCAAACCAAATTCAAATCACTCCAAATTTAAAAGATTTTCTCATAACCCATTTACGTTCTCATTTATATTCACAAATATAATGAAATATAAATGAAATATAAATTCAAATGACCAAAACTAAATTCAAAACTCAAGCCCAAATCTAACCTAAATCCAACCTATACCCTTTCAAGTCAAGTTCTTGAACTCAACCAAATCATTCTCAAATCAATTAAAACCTTTGGATTTTCTCTCCAAACAATCATTACATCAATCAAAAACCAAATATAAACATAAACTACAATCACCAAATTAAAATCAAACTAACCCAAGTCAAACCCATATTCACCCTCTTGGCTTGAAATTGTCAAATGAATCAAAACCCATTTAACTCCAAATCACTTGCAATTGGATTTATATTTCAATCATAAGTCCATATGTCAGTTCAACCAAACTTGAATCAAGCCTTGATCAAGGCAATTGACCCAAAGTGACCTAAAGAACCTTTTTGAGCTAAATTTTAATCCAACCCAAATTGGATTGAACTAAGCTCATCTAAGCCTCACATTGTGAGTAACAATCATTATAGGATGATCAATCTCTCAAATTGGGTCAAACCAAGTCAAACCTAGCCTTTAACCAAGTCAATACTTAGCCCAAATGAAACCCAAACTAGCCGAAATCCACTATAGGCCAAATTGATTGAAACCATTGATCTAAACCAATCCAAAATCAATGATTGAACTTGATCAAGCCATCAATTGAGCCAAACCAAGCCAAATTGGTCACTTGACCCAAGTTGACCCAAGTTGACCTAAAAAGTCAAAATGGTCAAATCTTGATCCGAGCCAAATTGATTGCTACCAATGGGTCAAATTCATTCTTAATTACTTGTTGAACTTGACCAAAGCTTCAATTGGCCAACTAGACCCAACCTAGCCCAATTGACCATGAGCCCAACTTGTCCTAAAAGGTCAAATAAACTTGAAATCAAATCAAACCAAAATTGATTAAAACCAAAGATTGCAATACATTTCAAATGATCAACCAAGCCTAAACCAACCAATGACCTAACCTAATTGGGTCAAATGGGTCAAATGGTCAACTTGACTCATTTGACTTAAATGAACCTAAATGAACCAAAACTAAATATTAATCAAATTGAACCAAACCAATGATACCCATAAGCTCCAAATGATCATTTGAACTTGTCCTAACCCATGGTTTGACCCAATTTGACCAATTAGTCAACCTAACTGAAATTGACCCAACTTGACCTAAATGAGTCAAATTGAACCAATTCAAACCAAATGAGCTCAAAATCACTCGAAATTTGGCCCAACCCATTTTTGAATCATTTCAAATCTGCCCACATCAAAATCAAAGAAAAATGACCATATTGACCTTAGGTCAAGGGTAACCTATGGCCAAATCCACTTGGAATTTGGCTAATTCCTTCTTATGGCCACTTGTCATCCTCTTGGACCCACTAAGGAGGGTGGTAAACATGATCCAATGGGTTTGGGTCAGCCATGACCCAACCCAAGGCCAAACCGACCCCTCAAATGGTAATTCTCTACTTGGCTCCCTCTATACACTCACCTAGCACATGTGCACTTCCTCACCTCCACACCTCTGCCAAAAATGAGCCACGTGGAGTCCCTAATAGTCTAAACGAACCAATCAATCCAAGTAATTGATCAAAAATGAAAGAGCTAGTCTCGACCATCTAATCTAAGGAGGGGGAGATATATTCCCCCTCATTCCCACTCAAACCATGGAGATTGCATTCGATTGAGCTCTAAGGATTAAAAGCAAGCTCCTCTAAACTTCCCAAAGCCATTTCCAAGAATCTTGAATTTCTCCTTCTCGATTTTCTTCAAAACTAAAATAGGGGAGGTAATTCCAAACACCAATTCATCTAATTCTCTACTAAACCCAAATTCACTTTGCAAACACCATCAAGGGAGCTAGTCAAGCTCACCCAAAGTGTATCCCAAGTCTCCAAGCCACGGGAAGGGTGATTTTCATCAAAGCCACAAGCCGTTGAAGGGGAGATTGATTAATTAAGTAATTCACTTCAATTAAAGCTTGATACCTTTAATAGGGCTTCATCTCTACTAGACGTAGCTACCTCCTCCGTTGGAAGCACTGGTGAAAGCCTTTGGTGAGGTATTACTCAAAATTGATCCTCCCTTAAAAAATGCTTGGTCCTTTATGAAGGGATTGTAATCCCATTAGATTATAGCCATTGGATGTTCTTCCCTACACCTCTTGATGGTGTGGGGTAAATCCTAGCCTAATTTGAGCTTAGTTGAGCTTGGATCAAGCGGTGGAGGACAGACGGCCTCCGTCTCCCACAGCTTAGGCAGGGATGAATCATGAGACCTCCATCCCGCATGTTTTGGATGGATAACCCTAATTAAATTGATTAGATCCACTGATTTAAGCCCTTTAGAACTATGAGATTAATTCTGGCTGCCCTAGGAAAAGCATGTCCCATCACTAGCTGATGCGACATGCGATGTGATAATTTAAATAACCAATCCCATCACACCAGGTGAAAAGCGCATCGCGTCAGTACTCCACGTGGCGTCGACAGGATTAGTTAATTAATTAGGTTATTTTAATTATCCATTAATCACATAAACTTTATAAAATCATAATTAAATGTAGAAATATCTACAAAAATATAAATAATGGCTCATTTTAAAGGTATTTTAGAGGGGAATCAAATAAAATGATTTTTGATTGATTTTGAATAGTGATTTTTCTTTAATTAGGGTTTAATTAAAAATTGAATTATTATAATTACTCCCTAATTACTCCATTAATTAATTCCACATTTCTCAGACATGTTTAATGGGATGACTTCTAACTCCCTTAATTTTCTTGGGATTTATTAATGAGTTAATTAGGGAAATTAATTAATGAACCCCTAATCACCTCCTTAATGTAATTAAGAGTAATTAAGCATATGGACAATGATTTAATCCCTTAATTGAGATAATTAAACATTATTTAAGTAAGGGGAGGTTTATGGAATGGGTTTGGAATATTTTCTCTAAGTTATTCCCTAAACCCTCTTTCTTTCTTAATCCAAACATAATTAAGGGTTAATCCATTAATGATCTACTTAATTAGTCTAATTAAACTTTCAAAATCAATCTGAACTTAATCATCTTAATCTTGGGTAATTACTTAGGTATTCAATAACCTAAGAGGCTTCAAAGAAAATTATATCCAACTGACATGTGTGGGAATGTTATGAAAGTACTTAATGGAAACCCTTTAGCTTAATTAATCAATAATTAAGAGCCAATTGTATTAGGCCCCTTTATTTCTTAGGTGCATTGCTGATTTAAATTTCATGTGGTTGCATATCATATGTTTGCTCATAATTACTTATTTAATTATGTTAAAGTGGTGTAGGTAAGGGGTAATTAATGGATTTAATTCACACCTTAACCTAAATGAAACACAAAATCAATCTAATTGTTCTAAAATTAAACTAAACCAATTCACACATGGGGGAAATGGGTTAGGACCAGCAAACTCTTTTCACATTTTCTAAGTCAAATCAAATTAAAAAAATCTCTTTAAATAATTTTGATTCACTTTGAATAATCTTATCTTATAGGATTGTCCTTAAGAATTAATTAGGGTGAATGAAGTCATATGCTTACATCACTTTATTTCTTTCCAAGCATGCTAAATGTTGTTTGCCATATAAAATCATGCATTCATTTCTTTTAAAAAATCAATTAAATAAAATACTTCCTTTATGTCAAATTGCATGTTTTGGCTAAAATAAGAATATGAGTGGCTATTATCACTATTAAATCAAAAATTATTTTCAAAACCTATAAATCCAAGATTATAAATGAAGGTGTGCTACTTATAAGTACTTATAAGCTTGCATGTGATTATAGCATAAGATGTGTCATATGATTTCCTTCTCTTATCTTAACATGGACTTGTGTAGGATTTGCAAAGTGTATAGTTCATTTGAAAAGAACATAATAATTGCCTAAATCTATTCCTATACACTCCCATGTTATGGATTAAGAAGGATTCTCATATTACACATGTAAATTATACAACCAAATCAAACAAAAATCTTTTGCATGATTCTTCATCCATTTACTTCTTTTTGTACATGCACATGTATTTAAAAAAAGTGGTATATTAGTCTGGACATCTCGGGATTGCGAGGCTTAAAGTAGCCCCAAGTAGGTCTTGTATCTTACATCCCTGGTGTAGAAAATAATGGTGTCATACTCACTTATGTCTTTTAAACAAGTAGATGTGCATTTGATTAATGGATAAAATGGTCCCTCTTTTTTACTTAATAAAAATATGCATTCATGGAATATCCAATTTTCTTAAACAACATCTCTTTGCATTCATCATTATGGTGTGCTAAGATTTGCATTGCATGTATAGATATGGATTATTCATATGCATGGTATACATGGTGGAAAGAAATAAATGATTGTGTGTTATGTGATAAAAATTTACCTTAACTAATCCTAAGATGCCATTCTTATTGAATGGGTTTATCTAGAGCAAATATAAATTTAGGGTTAATTAAAACACATAATAAAACATTCACTAAAAAAAATCATTAATGAATCTACCTTAGAAATTACTTAAGGACGGGAGGAAAGAGAAGTTCTCTTTCTTTTCCTCTATTTACAACATTTAGTAACTAAATGTAGGTTCATTCAAACCAAATCAAATCATTAAATAAAATTGACAAATCAACTAAATCACTTTAAAGGAAACCGCCCTCTAAGTTGAATCCTTCACACTTTAAAAATTCCAACCTTTAAGCCTAGCTAAGACATACCACACAAGCTTAAATGACACACACATTAGGCTAAGTCACCATTTCTAGCTCTATATTAGGGCGGTGCATTGTTTGATGCATGATTTTGTTTTATGATGTAATGTTTTTAGACTAGATGTTAGAGTGCATTTGCGTAGATTGGATGATAAGATGATCTTAGGTTAATCATGTCTTTTGCAGGGGATTGTGCTTAAGGGGTGCTGTAATAAAAATATAAATGCTTTTGCTATGCAGGTTGCTTATACCCCTAAACATGATCTAAATTAGAATATGTGGACTTGGTTACCCATGTGTGGGGTGCTAAGTTTAAATTATTTCTATAAATGCTTGGGTTGTGTGGTATGTTTAACTAATCACTATATTACAGGTTTAGTTAGATTTATCTTTCCCATTTTGATGTAATTTTTACAATTAAGATTTAGAGTGAATGTTATGGGGAATTAGGATGAATATTGGTTATAAGACCATGTATTATATATCATGTGAAGCCTTTGAGCAAACCATATCCCAATGATCCAAAAGATGGAAAGAAATGAAGAAAGAAAGAAATGAAAAAAAATGAAGAAATGAAGAATGAAGAATGAAGACCCCCATAACATGAATTCCCCTTGAATTATAATTATTCATTTGAAATATAGGTTGTATAAGGGTATATCTCGGCTACCCATTTTCTTTTGGGTTTGTGTGGTGGAGTCCGACCACATCGGACTCTTATTCTTTTGTGCTATCTTTATAAAACTATCTGATGTTTGTTTAGCTTGTGCATTAGAAATGACATGATTTTTCTAATTTCTTCATTGATTGATGAATGGCCTGAATGCGATTAGGCTCTTAGATAAAAATTAATTTTCTATCTAATTAAACAAGACAAAATTAAATTAAATAACTCATAACCTCACCTAAAGCCTAGGACATAAATCAAGATAATAAAAGATTTAGCAACCCCTTAGCTGGATGTAATATGTATTACATCATGCATAAAAATCATCTTGGTCCACTCTTGCTAATGGAGGGCTTCCACCTTTGCCAGAGAAAATGGCATGTCCTTTGAGATCCATGGTGGAAGCACACCTCCTTCTTTCTGATTTTGGCCCATAACCAATTTCTTATGCATTAGGCATATGAATCCCATAGTTTGTGTCAAATAAATTGTCCAAAAATCAAAATAAAACTTTATAAATTTGTATTAGATTAAGTCATTATTCATGTACTTCATGATCTAGTCTCTTAGGGAGTGTGTTTAAGGACTTAGTCTCATTTCTAAATAAACAATAGCCTAGCTATCTTGTAATGCATAAGACTTATCTACATGTATTTAAAATCATAAGAGGAGTTAGTTGGCGGCCACCCCCAAGCAGTTGTAAGTCCAACAGTCGGGTGATTTATCCTCACTTGTGGAGCTAAATCTATACCCATTTTCACCTTAGATTTAGGTTGTACCTTGGCACTCACCAAAGCTCCCTAGATTCAGGATCTAGGGTCATTATTTTCCTTTGCGGGCTACAAGCATAAATCCTCACCTCTTAGGTATCTCCATGATCTTGTATCATGGAATCATAAGCCCTAAATTTCTAATAAAAATTCAACTCAAACATATAATTATCTTTAAATTTCAAAAATATAAAGCCCAACCATAGGATTGTTTGGGATGTTTACTAGGCTCCCTAGTATCATGAGCATCTCCTACTCATCTCCTTTTGATTTCGATAATAACTCCCTTTTTTATCAATCCCACTTGATTTTCTAAAAATAACCAATTTGTTGATAGTCCTATCTTTGAAATCTTTGGAGATAATGATCATTTATCTTGATCGAGAGTATTCTTAAGGAATCTCATTCATTAAGATATAATTAACTATGGGGGCTTGCCTCCATAGGAAACTTAACAAACTCAGTTTCAAATAAACCCTATTTTACTTTTCCATGTAAAGTAGGGGAAAGATCTCCGGTACATTCGAAGACTCATTATCTTTAGGAGTCCTTAGTAGGTGATTAGGTCCATTATAGATGGTGACTTCTGTCTCTCGAGATAGAACATTATTCTTAAATGTCATACCAAATCACCCTAATAAGTATGTCTGTGGATCTACGTGGTGTCCCATATACACAACATAAATTTTTATTTTTCAAATTCCCCCAAGTATTTGAGAAGTAAACACCACACACACACACACACACACACACACACACACACACACACACACACACACACACACACACACATTATATATATATATATATATATATATATATATATATATATATATATATATATATATATATGTATATATATATGTGTGTTATATATGTATATCATTTAATTATTTCACATTTGATGCGTGAATGAATTAGTATGCTTCCAATTGTTAATATTTTGCATAAGGAATGGTTATATGATGCATTCATTTTTATAGAAAAGGTTAATTTAATTTTATGTATATACATACACATATGCATATTAAATTTGTACAAGTACATGCCATTATTTAATGAGGGAAGTGAGGTAATCAGAGACCTCATTGAGAGTAAAAGTATCATGTTTCTTGGATGTGCATACTATATATTTGTTAATTCATATACATATGCACACATATATAGACATAAGATGGAATTATAAAATTTTAATAAATTTAATTATAAAATAGTATATCTTTAACATGTAATTTAATATAAATCTCAAGGTACTTGTCATTATTATACTAGAAGTATGAGGTATCAACACCTCTTTAGGACTAGTAGCCCTGCGTCCTCGAGTTTCCAAACAATGTACCTTTCAAATCATAGCTCATACATGTAGAAATTAAAATTAAGTTTTAATTATTTACTTTTAATAGCTATTAATTAAGAAATTAATTTAAAGTTTACTAATGATAATAACCACACTATTTAATTCAAATGCATGTGATTAATGTTATCTTTCTTTTTATTTTTGGAACATGGATGCGTGAACATACAACAACAACAAGCCTTTATCCCACTAAGTGGGGTCGGCTACATGAATCCTTCATCACCAATGTGACCTATTATTTGTCAAATTCTCATTTAATTCTAGTATACTAAGGTCATTTTTAATACATCTTAACCAAGTATTTTTAGGTCTACCTCTACCTTCCTTAACTTAAAGGCAAATCTAATGACTTTACTCTCCTAACCGGGTCATCGAATGACCAATGCTTCATGTGGCCAAGCCATCTAAGGCAACTCTTATCTACCACTGGAGCTACTCCAATTTTTTTTCGAACATATTCATTTCACATTTTATCTCTAAGAGTAAAGCCACTCATCCACCTGAGCACCCTCATCTCTGTAACACTTAACTTAGTCTTATGCTTCTCTTTTATTATCCAACATTATGCACCATAAATCATTGCAAGTCTTACCTTCATCTTATAAAATTTTCCCGTAAGTTTAAGCGGTACTTTTATATCACACAACAGGCTAGATGCATTCCTCCAATCCAACCATCCAAGTTGAATTCTACTAATAACATCTCCATCTATTTCACCATCATTTTGAATAATAGAGCCTAAATATCTGAATCACTCACTCTTTTTAATGACTTGTTCACCTAATGTCACAACACTACCACTAGAACTTCTACAAATAAAATTACATTTCATATATTTAGTTTTAGATCTACTTAAATCAAAACCTTTCGACTCTAAGGTTGACCTCCATAATTCAAGTTTCTCTTGGACTCCCTCTTTAGTCTTATCAACCAGATGAATGTGATCAACAAAAATCATACACCAAGGTACATCTTCCTATACATGCCTAGTAAGAACATCCATAACTAAAGAAAAAAAAAAGATAAGGGCTTATTTTGGCCCTATAGAGTTCAAATGAGTCAACTTGGGTTGAGGGCCAACTTGGCTTGATTTGATTCAATTGGATTTTAATCAAGGTATAAATAAGATATATTAAATTTTAAATGAGTTTGGCTGACTTCAATTTTAATTGGATCAAATTAAATTGGGTTTAGCCCTATTAAGCCCAAATGGGTTGAGTTAGGCGAACTTAGCAACTAAGCCAAATTGATTTATAATGGGTCAAGTTGGGTTTAGAATTAAATTATGTTGGTTAAAGTTGAGTTTATAACCAATTGGTTTGGATTTAAAAAGCTGGTTTGGCATATGGTTAATTGGACTTAGGTTAAGTGGGTCTTACCTTTCCTAGGTCAGGGTCTAACCCTATGGTTGAACCCTATAAGTCTTCTAGGCTTAGTGTTAGTATTCTCCTAACCACTAGAAGTGTCCTAGTCCAAAAAAAACTTAGTACCTAGGTAGATCCTAGTTCTAAGATGGGGTTGATCAACCTCACTCCAAAAATGATGTCAATAGTATAATAGTCCAATGTTACACTTATTATCAAGCTAAAATCGTCAAATAAAGGCTTGGTCATTCCACTTCATTACCTCTTCATTCTAGACCATTGGAAGATATATCCATAAATTTCACAATAGGTTTATCTAGAGCACCTTGTGGGTATGATAGTATCTTCGTCGCAAAATATCTTTTAAGATGGCACATTTCATACCCTGTTCAAAATCAAATGATGCATCTCACATAACAAGATTCTTCTTTAGCCAGGCCAAATTAAATTTTAATGGGTCAAGTTGGGTTTAGAATTAAATTGTGTTGGTTAAGGTTGAGTTTATAACCAATTAGTTTGGATTTGAGGAGCTGGTTTGGCATATGGATAATTGGGCTTAGGGTAGTGGGTTTGACTTATCCTAGGTTATGGTCTAACCCTATGGTTAAACCTTATAAGTCTTTTAAGCTTAGGGTTACTATTTTCCTAACCACTAGAAGTGTCCTAGTCCTAAAAAACCCTTAGTACCTAAATAGATCCTAGGTTTAAAAAGAGGATGATCGACCTCACTCCAAATGTGAGGTCAATAGTATAATAGTCCAATGTTACACTTATTGTCAAGCTAAAACTTTCAAACAAAGGAAGCTAAAACTATCAAACAAAGGGAGGGTCGTTCCACTTCATTACCTCTTCTAAACCATGGGAAGATATATCCATAATTTTCACATTAGGTTTATCTAGAATATCTTGTGGGAATGATAGTATCTTCATCATAATAGATTGATTTTCTAAGATGGCATATTTCATACCCTATTCAAAATCAAATGATGCATCTCACATAGCAAGATTTTTCCTTAAAGAAATTGTCATGTTGCATGGAGTACCATCCACTATAGTTTTCCATAGAGGTGTTAAATTTATATCTTATTTTTGAAAAATCTTATGAAAATTAATGGAAACATAATTAAAATTATCCTCTGCATTTCATCCTTATACAGATGGAAAGAAAAAATAGTCAATAGGACATTAGGAAATCTACTAAAGTATTTAGTTGAAAAAAATTTAGAAAACTAGGACTTAATATTACCAACATCTGAATTTATATATAATAGTTTTGTTTCTAGAAAACCCATAATCATCTTTCCATATTGTTTTTGGATACAATCCTAAAATGCCTATTAACCTAGCTAATACAAAATACTAAGTATACTGAACAAAAAAAAAGAAGATAAAATTTTTAAGGAATATGAGGTAGGTGATTATGTATTAGTTTGTATCCATCATAAGAGATTTTCTTCTACTAAATATAAAAAGGTATAAGTGAGAGCATATAGACCATTCAAAATTATTTGAAAACTTGGAACTAATGCTTATGTTCTCGAATTACCCTCTCACATGTTTATCAGCTATGTTTTCAATGTGGAAGATCTAATATCTTTTAAACAAGTTACCCAACCTCTAAATTTACAAGATGATATTTTTTAGGAGGAGATAAAAATTATTTGCACGTATCTATCCAACCAATATTCATTGAGGTGGAGATCACAGATAGTAGTACTAATCAAAGATTCTTAGTAGGGTGGAAAGACAAGACACCAAGTAAGGATACAAGGATGACTTTAGTGGAACTACAAAGCTTTGCCCCTAAACTTCGTAAAGATTTTTTGAATCTTAACTCTTCAAAAAAGAGTTCTTTGAGACTCGAGGGAGTCGATGCAACAAATCAAAAGAGAAAAGGACCTGTCATAATGTCTCAAATCAAAGCTTGAACTTAAGAGAACTTTTAATAAATTTATGTGTTGTGGATTTATATTTCATATGTTGAATTATATAGTCATGGTTATATTTAATAATGTGTAAGTGTTGTATTAGAGTTGTGGTTGAAAACCTGTGAGTTTATGTGTTCAATTTCATAGGTGTGGGTCTAGTGCCTTAGCGCTATCTTTATGGCACCATGGCACTACACTCTGTATGTTTTAGTGTTTGGTGACTGAGAAGCTAGCACCTTGGTGCTAGGATATGGCATCTCGACACTGTACTGTGGCTCCACAGTGCTAATTCGTGGCACCATGATGCTAAAAAATGATTATTCTGATTTTTTTTCTTTAATTTTTTGATAGTTTTCTCCCCAAGGGATGCATCACTTAGAGTTTTGTACTTATTTAAGCACCATTTTTGACCTAATGAAGGACTTTTAGCTTTTGTGTGCAAAGATTGAGTGAAAACTCTAAGTTGGAGTTTGGTGGCTGGCTGTCTGAGGGATTCAATGATCTCTCGCTACAATTCTACTTGGTGAGTAAAACCTCTTCGTATCTCTTCCACTTTTGTGAGTGAAAGATCAATGGAGCTTATCTTTCTCCACCATCCGCTATGACATCTTACTCTCTGTAACCTATCCTCATCACTTTTGTATCAAAGCATAATGCTCACCAAAGGTAGAGAATAAGTATAGTTTCCCTTTAGTGGACCTATAAATCAAGTACTAAACCTCATGATATTTGGCTAGTTAGGATGCTAAGTGATTAAGATAAGCTAGGCAGATGGCTTGATCATTTTTGAGATAATGATTACAAGTTAAGACAGTTCTTAGAATTAGCTTAATCATATTTAACTTGCCTTCTCATCTATTAATCCTCCTTAACTATTAATTAATGGCAACGAATTAGGCTTAGCTACTATGGAGTTTATTTTATGGCTTTAAGCACTTAATTGCATTGAATTTGGTTAACCAATTTGAAATGGAATTGAGTTTAGGTCCATGAATAACTAAATTAGTATATTTGATCTAAGGTGAGTTAATTATTTTAATGGGGTCAAAATAATGAGTCAAGTGATTCAATTAACACGTGGTTGACGATTGAGATCAATTAAAGAGATTATTTTGTCTAATTAAGGAAATTCATTCAAATTAGCTTAATTAAGTCAAAGGGGTCACGTATGGGTTCACCTTATATTAATTGGGTCAATTGAGCCAATTATATCAAATGAATGATTAACTAGCCTGAACTAATCTGCAATGAATTCATATAAAAAGTTCAGTTAAATGAATTTGATTAAATTGAGGGTTTAAACAGAACTGGTCTATGTGGGTTCCTTAATAATTTTAATTGGGCTAAGTGGAGTTGATTGAGTTTAATGAACTAAACTAATGAAAATTAAATATGCATTTGAAACTCACCTAAGTTAAATAGAAGTTTTGATTTAATATAATGTAATTAATTTGGTCAATTTGGATTAAAAGGTAAAATTGGGTTCAAATAAACTAATTAATAAAATTATGAGCAATCAAAAGTCAATTTAGATAAATTCAACTATAATTAATCAATTAAAATGAGATTCAAAGGTTTCTTGGCTCAATTTCATCAAATTGATGAAAATATCTTAAAGGGTTTAAATGGGTCAACTAAACCTCTTAATTAAATCAAAAGCTAGCGAGACATAATTTATATATGGTTAACCTATTAAAATTAGTTCATGACCTTAAATTCATTCAATTTAGATAATTAAGAGTTTAGATTATATTAAAAGATGTAAGTTAATTTGAGCTTAATTGGATCAAAGATTCAATAAGGCTACACTAACAATTCATTGGACTTAATTAGAATAGATTTAATCTTTGGGACTTATTAGAATAGATAGCCAAAATTGATGCTCCTAAATCATGGTTTAGATTTTATTTACATATTTTGGTTTAATTAGGATAAACTAAGGTTAAAGAGGATCTTAGATTAATCCATTACTTAATTAGGATTACTGTACTCGTTAATTAATATGAAAAGTTTATAGAAAAGGTTTGAGTAAGTAGTTAGATTAATTAGTTTAAAACCATCGATCAGGTCTAATAGTTTAGGAGATTTATGGCCTCTATTGACCAATTGTCAATGTAGAATCATAGTCCAAATTGAAGAATCTAATGATTAATTATAATCAACACCAATATATTTGAATTGGTTTGAAAGGTAATGAAATTCTTTTATCACTATGTGGGCCTAAGTAAAGTTATAGCAAAATTTGGCTAACCTAGAATTGGCTCTAGCTAATACTAGTCAAAGAAAGATTTGAATAAACTAGGGTCGCAACTTTCTAGTATTTCCAAGTGTGGTGAAAAATTATTCTATACATCTCTGCCTTCATCTATCTCCCTTTTCTTTTTAGGGGAAAGAAAGATAAAAGAAAATAGAAATATATCAAATACATCTTATTAGGATGCCACGCAAATCTGCAGATGTTCTTATTAGGGTGATCAGGTATGACATTGAGGAGAGGTGTACTATCTTGAAAGATAGAAATCACCACCCTACAATGGACCTAATCACCTTAATAAGGACTCCTAAGGACTATGGGTCTTCATAATGTACCAGAGATTCTTCCCCAACTTTACATAAAAAAAATAAAGTAGGGTTTATTTTAAATCGGGTTCGTTATATTCCCTATAGGGGCAAGCCCCCATAGTTAATTACATCCTAAGGAATGAGATTTCTTAAGAATACTCTCGATTAAGTTAAATGATCATTATCTCCAAAGATTTCAAAAAGATAGGACTATCAATCGATTGGTTTAGTTTTAGAAAGCCAAGTGGGATCTATCATGAAGAGGGAGTTCTTATCGAAGTCAAATGAAAATAAGTAGGGGATGTTTAAGATACTAGGAAGCCTAGTAAGCACCCCCAGACTATCCTATGATTGTGCTTTATATTTTTGAAATTGAATTAATGTGTTTGAGTTGAATTTTTATTATAATTTTAGAGCTTATGATTCCATGACACAAGATCATGGAATTGCATAAGAGGTAAGGATTTATGCTTATAGCCTGCAAAAGGGAAGTAGTAACCTCTAAACCTAAATCTAGGGAGCTTTGGTGAGGGACAAAAGCATGACTTAAATCTAAGGAAAAAATAGGTATTTGATTTACCTCCATAAGAGATGATAAATCACCAGACTATTAGACTTACAACCGCCTGAGAATGCCGCCAACTAACTCCTACGATTTTAAAATATATAGGCAAGTCTTATGCTTTATGCAAGATAGCTAAGTTGTTGTTTATTTAGAAAGAGACTAAGTCCTTAAACACACTCCTTAAAGAGACTGGATCATGTAAGGCATGAATTCATGACTTAAATCTAATGCAAAATTTTCATATATTTTATTTTCATTTTGGACAATCATTTGACTAAGGCTACAGGATTCTTTATGCTTAATGCATGAGAAATTAGATTATGGGCCAAAATCAACAAGATAAGGAGCTGTGTTTCCACCATGGCTCTCACAGGTCAAGCCAAGTTCTCTGGCAAAGGTGAAAGCCCTCTAGTCAAGAGTGAAGTAATATGCTTTTATGCATGATGTTGGAAAAGAAAGTACACATCCAGCTAAGGGGTTCTTAATTCTTTTATCTTGATTTTTAGCCTAAGCATTAGGTAAGGTTATGAGTTATTTATTTTTAATTTTGAGTTGATTAATTTGGTAACATATTTACTTTTGCCTAAGAGCCTAATCGTCATCTAGGCCATACATCAAGCAAAGAAGGAAACTTAGAAAACATGTCATTTTCAATGCACAAGCTAAACAAAATATTAAACATTTTTATGAAACTAACATAAAAGAATAAATGGTCATTTCTGGTTGGGCACCACCTCACAAACCCAAAAACAAATTGGGTAGCTGAGCTTTACCCTTATACAACGGATCACAAATGAATTAATTATAATTAAGCAAGGAATTCATGTTGTTGTGGTCTTTATCCTCCACTTCTTCTTTCTTCTTTTCCTCTTTTCTTCTTTTCTTCTTTCTTCTTCCTTCTTTTGGTTCCTTCTCCTGGATGGTTGGAATATGGTTGCTCCAAAGGCTTCACATGGTACATAAGATGAGATCTTATGGCCAATGTTCATCCAAATCCCCATAACAATCATTCTAAAAATCTAATTGGAAAATTATGTGAATAGGAAAAGTAAATCTAACTAACACCTATAAAATAGAGATTAGCTAAACAAACCATACAAATCCCAAGCATGTATAATGAACTTAGCACCCCACACATGGGTAACCAAGTCCACCTGGCCTACTGGATTATGCTTAAGGGTATAAGCACCTGCACAACAAAAGCATTCATATTTTTATTTATTACAATGTCCCTTAAGCACAATCCCCTACAGAAGATAATGATAGACTAAATCATCCTATCATTCAGTCTACGCACATACACCCTAACATCTATACTATAAATAATACATCACAAAATAAAAGCAAGTATCAAACCATGCACCACCCTAACCTAAAGCTAGAAGTCGTGACTTAGCCTAATGTCTGTGTCATTTAAAGTTTGAGTGGTATGCTTAGCTATGGGTTTAAAGTTTAGATTTTCTAAGTATGAAAATTTTCAACTTAGAGGATGGTTTTAATTTAAGTTGTTTAGTTGTTTTGGGTTAATTTTATTTTATATTTTTGATTTGGTTTAGGTAAATCCTATAATTAATTACTACATTATAAAGAGAGGGAAAGAGAAGAGAACTTCTCTTTCCTTCCCTTCCCTAAGTAATTTCTAAAGTAGATTCATGTTTGATTTTATTTAGTGAATGTTTTCTTATGTGTTTTAGTTAATCCTAAGTTTAGAATAACTCTAAACAAACCTATTCAAAATGAAAGACATTTTAAGATTAAGTAAAGTGAAATAATATCATAAAACATATGAAAGGCATAAGAATAACTCTAAATTTGGATGCTTTATGATGCATAATTTTCATTAAGTAGAAAAGGGGGGGGGTATTCTTTTATCCTTTATTCATATGCACATGTGTATGTATGAAAGGCATAAGTGAGTACGACGCTATTGTTAGCACCAGGGGTGTAAGGTACAAGACCTACTTAGGGCTACTTAAAGCCTCGCAACCCCGGGGTTATCCAGATTAATACACCACTTTCTTTAAATACATATGCATGTACAAAAGAAATAAATGAAAAGAAAGATGCAAAAGTTTACATTTATTTGAGTTTTGATTTGGTTGTTTAATTTATATGTGTGATGTGAAATTCCTTCTTAAGTCATGACATAGAAGTGTATAGGAATGGATTTGAGCAAGTGTTATGTCCTTCTCAAATGGACTATACACTTTGCCAATCCTATATAATTCTATGTTAAAAAAAGAGAGGGAGAATTAAAGACACATAATACATATCTTTATATTTCTCATATGCAGGCTAATAAATAATTATAAGTAGCATACCTTTCAGTTTTAATGTTTGATTTATAAATTTTGAAAATAATTTTGAATTTAATGGTGATACTAGCCATTCATATTCTTACTTTAGCCAAAACATGCAATTTGACATAAAGGAAACATTTCATTTAAATTTTGATTTTTAAAAGGAATGAATGCATGACTTTCATATTACATACACATTTAGCATGCTAGGAAAGAAATAAAGTGATGAAAGCAATGCAAATTCATTCACCCTAATTAATTTCTAAAGACAATCCTATGGAATAGAATCATTTAAAGCAAATCAAAGTTGTTTTAAAGAGAGTGTGAATTTTATTTGAGTTTGATTTCAATTTGAGAAATGTCAAAGGTTTGCTGGTCCTAACCCATTCCCACATGTGTATGACATTTTAGTTTAATTTTTAGATGATTAGATGATTTTTATACTTTGATTAGGTTAAGGTGTGCATTAAGTGTATTAATTACCCCTTACCTATTCCACCTTAGCATACTTAACCAAATAATTATGAGCCAATGATATGACATACAAGGAATTTAAATCAGTAAGGCACCTAGGAAGAAAAGGGCCTAATGCATTTGGCTCACAATTAATGATTAATTAAGCTAAAGGTTTTAAGTTAAGTATTTTCATAACCCTTCCCACACATGTAGGTTGGATTTTGATTTCCTTAAATCACTTAGGTTATTAAACACCTAAGCATCTACCCAAGATAGTTTGATTAAGTTTTGAAATGTTTTGAAAATTTTATCAAATTAATTAAGTGAGTAGGGATTAGCCCTTAATTAAGTTTTGATTAAGGAGGGAAAGTGGTTTAGCAAATGGCTTAGGAAAAAATCCCCAAATCCATTCCATAAACCTCTTATCTACTTAAGCAAGGCTTAATTAACTTAATAAAAGGATTAAACCAGTGTTCACATGCTTAATTACCCTTAATTATATTAAGAGAGTGATTACGGGTTCAACAATTGGTCTCCCAAATTAAATGAATAAATCCCAAGAAAATTAAGGTAGGCAGAAGTCATCCCCCTAAATGCACATGAGAAGTTTGAGATTAATCAGTGGGATAATTAAGGAGTAATTAGGGTTATTAGGTTTTTATTAAAACCCTAATTAAGGAAAATATATTATCAAAATCTAGTGAAATTAATTTTAGACTATTCTCCTTTGAATTATCTTTTATATATTTTTTACTTTTTATTTTTAAGATTTTTCTAGAATTAGTTATGCAATTATGAATTTTCCATGATTAAGGATAATTAAATAAATCCCCTAATTAAATAGCTAATCTCATTGGTGCCGTGGAGGCGTGGCTTTCTACACATGTAGAGGCTATTTAAGTTGTCATCATAGTCACTCATAATGCTATGTGCTTTCTCTCCGTCCGTCCGATCAAGGATCAGACAGCTGAGATTAAGCCCACTATATTAAAGGATTAAATTGAATATCCTATGCATATTGATGATGGTCATCCATCCAAAATGCACGGATGGATGGCCCATGATCTAACCCTTATCTTTCTTGCAGGAGATAGCCACCGTCCATCTTCTAGGAGAAGATTCAAGCTCGATTGAGCTCGGATTGAAACCAAATTCAACCCACACCATCTAAGAGTAAAGGGAAACACATTCAATGGCTAACTTTGCTTGGGGTGAAACTTTCCTTCATAAAGGACCAAGAGGAGATGAAATTATGCTCGGTTTAATGTCATACCTCACTGGAGGCTATCACCAATGCAGAATCCATTGAAGTGGCTTTGTCTAGTGGAGATGAAGCCTTATTGAAGGTTTGAGGTGTTAAGATTAGATGGATCTTCCTATGGGCCAATTTCACCTTCCAATGGGCTCAATCTTAATGAAGAACACTTCTGCCTTGCTTGGAGAACTTGTGTGAAGGCTTGGGTGAGCTCGATTGAGTTCCCTCAAGGTGCTTGCAACATGAATTAGACTAGCTTGGAGTATTGAGTGAGATTGAATTTCCCTTAAGCTCCCCTCTTATCAATTTGAAGAAATCCGAAAATGGGGAAATGGAAAATGCCTAAAAAACCTTGGGGGAGCTTGGAATCACTTCCTCTAAGTTCCTATGCTTCAATCAAAAAAGAGAGCATTGAATTTAAATGAAATTAGGGGGAATATATCTCCCCCTTGAAGGATCAGATGGTCGCAAGATTCCTTGCCATTTTGATCCAGTTGGCCTACTTTAGTGGGTTTGTTAGGCTGTTAGAGGTGGCATGACATTTGGTTTGGTCAGAGGAGTGGAGTGGTGAAGCTTTCCATGTGCTTAATTGAGTGGAGGAAGGATTTCCATGTGCTTAATTTGAAGGAAGTGGTCAATTTTGACCTTGGGTTGGGTTTTCCTAACCCTAACCTAATGGGTCATGTGCACAATGTCCATTAGTGACCATTTGGTACACGAAGAGGATGCCTATTGTCCATGAAAAGGAATTGACCAAATTCCAAGTGGTTTTGATTTTAGGTTACCCTATGGCCAAGGGGTAAAATGGTCATTTGACCTTGATTTCAGTTTGAATATATTTGGTATGATTAAAAATGGGTTAGACCAAGTTTCATTGAATTTGGAGTTGGTTTGATGTGATTTGGCTCATGTTGACCCATTTAGGTCAAAATGGGTCAATTTGAGTCAAGTTGACCAATTCAAATTGGTCCAAACCAAATAGTCAAGTTCATATGACCATTTGAAATATGTTGGCATCATTAGTTTGGTTCAATTTGATTCATATTTGAATTTGGTTCATTTAATTTCATTTAGGTCAAATGGGTCAAGTTTACCAATTTGACCCATTTGACCTATTTGGGTTAGGTCATGGGTTGGTTTATGTTTGGTTAGTCATTTGAAATAGATTGATATCTTTGTTTCTAAGAAATTTGGTTTATATTTGGATTTGGCTCAATTTGACCATTTGGGTCAAGTTAGGTTCAAGGTCAATTGGGCTAAGTTAGGTCTAGTTGACCAATTAGGACTTTGGTCAAGTTCAACAAGTGATGTGGAATGAACTTGATCCATTAGTTTCAATCAATTTGGCTTAGATCATGTTTTGACATATTTTGACTTTTTAGGTCAAGTTGGGTCAAGTTGGTTCAAGTTGGGTCAAGTTGGGTCAAGTGGCCAATTGAGAAAGATTAGGCTCAAATGATGACTTGGTCAAGTTCAAACATTGAATGAGTTTTAATCAATGGTTTCAATCAATTTGGCCTATGGTGAATTTTGGCTAGTTTAGGTTTCATTTTGGCTAGGTGATGACTTAGTCAACCCTTAGGTTAGACTTGGTTTGACCCAATTTGAGTGATTGATCATCTCATGATGATTGTTGCTCATAATGTGAGGCTTAGGTGGGCTTAGTTCAATCCAATTTGGTTTGGATTAGAGTTTGGCTCATAAGAGTAATTTAGGTCACTTTGGGTCAAGTGATCCTAAGTGGGTCAAATGGCTTGGTTAAAGCTTGATTTGAGTTTATAGAACTCATATATGGACTTATGATTGAAATATAAATCCATTTGCAAGTGGTTTGAAGTCATATGGGTTTTGACCCACTTGACAATTTCAAGTTCAAAGGGGTGAACATGAGTTTAACTTGGGTTTGATTTTTGAATTTAGTTTTGGTTTGATGATTGAAGTTTGTGTTTATATTTGGATTCATGATTGAAGGGTTGATTGAATCATGAAGAAAAATCAAGGGTTTGGCTTGATTTCAATTTGATTTTGCTAAATTCAAGCATTTGACTTAAAAGGCTTAGGTTGAATTTTGGTTGAATTTGGATTTGATTTTTGAATCTAGTTTTGGATATTTGAATGTATACTTCATTTATATTTGTGAATATAAATGGGTTATGAGAAAATTCCTTGAATTTAAATTGATTTATATTTGATTTAGGTTAAGTCAATAAGATAGAATCAATGTGACTTAAGAAAGAATTTTTTATTTGGATTTGAATTTTGAATTTGGCTTGGTTGATTTGAATTTATATTACATGGGTTGTGAGAAAATTCCTTGAATTTTAATTGGTTTAGATTTGATTTAGGCTAAGTCCATGAGAGGGAATCAAAGGACTTCGGAAATATTTTGGAATTTGGAATCCAATTATGGGCTTCAATCATAGGTTTCAATTATTTGGATTTAATTCATGATTTGAGAAAATCCATTGAATTGGTTCAAGATTTGAGTTAGAGTTGGAGTTGATATGAGTTTGGAGTTTTGACTTGGAAGAAGGAAGTGAGGATTTGGTTCAAGCTATAGGGTAGACAAATTTTCCTAACACCCCTAAGGCATGAACTATTCCTATGGATAACTCTTCTAGGTCTTTAGGGTTAGGTTGAGTGTCCACCTAATCACTAGATGTGTCTTAAGACTAAGGAACTCTTAAAGCCTAAGAGAAGTCCTATGTTTAAGATGGAGGGGTTGAGAGCTCATCCTAAAAATAAGGTCAAGAAAGGGCACCCAATAGGTGTGGTGTAATTGACAAAGAATACTACATGTATTGGTGTTGACCGAAATGAACAACAACACCAAACGATCACAAGCACTAATAAAAATGGTCTACTCCTAACCCAAGGTGTAGAATTAATGCAGAGCTTAGTGCAATGTGACTCTACTTATGCCAAGGACTTAAGAGAGGGAAGGAGGAATCCACTAGGGATAGAGTATGTTAACCTTCCACTAGGGAAGCATGTTCAAATCATCCACAAGGGGATGAGAGGTTTCATTTGAGTCTCACTAAGGATAAATTGATTTGATTTATTTAATTATTTAATTATTTTTATTTGATTGACTCCACTGGGGGAGGTTGATTGGATTTATTTTGTTGAATTTATTTTGTTTGTTGTTTGACTCCACTCAGGGAGGAGGGTGGAATTCATTTCATATTTTAGATTTTGGATTTTGAGATGGGCCTCATTGGTTTGCGACGGATCGTACTAAGTAGGAGCCATGGAGGCTTAGACCTAACTCAGATTTACCAATCCAAAGGGGTAGTCTACCAAACACATAGTAGGACTATCCAACCAAAGGGTTGGTGTGCAGCAGCTGTACTAGGAAGAAAGCTTAGTAGATTTGCATCCTCCAAAGTAGGGACTGTTATTGGGGTGATCTATTGGCAAGGCAACAGATTCAACCCAACCTAGGGATGACTATTGAGTGAATGCCTCTAGGGGATTTAAATCAGCTCAAAGATAATCAAAATTAATTTCATTTTTTTAGTTTATTTTGATGGGTCCCAGTGATTTGCATTAGACTGTACTGAGTAGGGGCCGTGGTGGCCATGGGCTAACTCAGATTTACCAATCCAAAGGGAATAGTCTACCAACCATAAGGTAGGACTAACCAACTAGAGGGATGCCTTTTAGTGTGCAATGGTCAAGTTAGGAAGATAGCATGGGACTCACATCTTCCAAAATAAGAAACCACTGGGGTGGTCGGTTGGAAAGGCAATAGATCAAACCCAACCTAAGGTTGACTATTGAGTGAATGCCGTTGGGGGACTTAAATCAGTTCAAAGATTGTCAAAAATTAATTTCATTTTTTAATTTATTTTGATGGATTCCATTGGTTTGCGATGGATCATACTGAGAAGGAGCTTATATTAGCCTAGACCTATCTTGGATTTACTGATCCAAAGGGAGTAGCTTTCCGACCATTAGGAGAACTATCCAACCAAAGAAGTACCTAATGATTTCCAATGATCAATTCAAGGGAAGAAGGCCCGAGGACTCACATCTTCCACAACAAAAGATCATTGGGGTGATCGGTTGCTTTGGGCAATAAATTGATCAACTTAGGGCTGCCCATCGATTTGCGATAGTCATGCATGAAAGAATGCATCATAATCTTACACCTTCCAAAGCAGAATGATTATTGGGATAACCTGCTTGTGGGAAAACAAATTGAACCTAACCTAAGGGTGACTACAGAGTGAGTATCGACTCAGGGATTTATCTCAACTCTCGTAGTCAAAAAATTCCTATAGGGAGTTCTGCTGACACTACCCTAAAGATAGGATGCCTGCTTGAGAAATGGGCCCTTTGGGGGGTTTGAATTCCTAATCCACAAGCGAAATAATCTATTTTTTATTTATTTTATTTTAACATGGACCCTATTAGTTTGCGAGGGATCAAACTGAGAAGGAGCTTATATCAGCCTAGATCTATCTCAAATTTATTGAACCAAGGGAGAATCTGTGCATCCGCTAAATAAATTCTCCAAACACAGGGGTGGCTACTAGAAAAAAAGGGGACTATCTAATCCAAGAGTAACCCAGGTAGTGTATAAATGAGGTTGCAAAGGACATGATCCAAATAGAATGCCCCCAGGGAGAGGGGCCGCTAAGGGCTTAATCCAAAACCCTGGAGAAAATGATATGGCTAGTCATATATCAAATAGGTATTCAGTGACCAACACAAGAAGAAAGCGTGGGGACTTACATATGCCAAGAGTGGTGTATCCACCGGGTGAGTCACTGTCAGCATAACGAACATCAACCATCCTAAGGTACCCATTAGTTTGCAATAATCAGCCATGAAGAATGCTCGGGGACCCATATCCTCTAAAAGAATTCTTTGGGATAGTCTATCTTGACGGCGTGTTATCCGACCTAGACTAAGTGAATGCAGCTAAAGGACTTATATCAACTCAAATTTAGTCAAGAGGAAAGGAACCTCTGGGAGACTTATCCTAAACTTCAAATATACTCAACCTAGTCAGTTCATGATGATTAGTTTATAAAGAAAGCTCAGGAACTCACATCTTGTTAAACAAAATTGACATGAGGTAGCTTACTGGCTGGGCAGTGATGTCTACCAAACTAACAAGGTGCTCGTTGGTTTGCAATGGTCAAGTTAGGAAGAAAATGGGGACTCACATCTTCCAAATAAAGGACCACTGGGGTGATATACTAGTGAGGTAGCATGTAGACCTGACCTAGAGCTGAGTGAGTGCCACAAGGGGCTTGCTCCCACATCAAAATAGTCCGAGACAAAAGATATGTGTTTATTTTTGTACTTGTGCTAAAAGGGAATAAGACGTCGCTCAAGTTTTCTTACACCTACCTTAAACACGCTAGGGAATTTGATGAAATGGTGCCATGAATGGCAGCTGGGATTCCCACCAAGAAAGGATATCGCCTGGGTTCTCTTACACCTAACTTAATTGTGATAAAAGAAATATGTCTCTTAGGTTCTCTCACACCTATTCTAGTAGCATTGGGGAATTGTGTTTGATTGTGTTTGTGTTTGTGAAAGAGGGATAGGATGCCGTTGGGGTTCTCTCATACCTACCCTAAATACATCAGGATGGATTCACAAGATAACCAAATAATGCTTCGAAAGAAGAGAAGATTTTGATGAAATAGAATCAAATTTTTGTTCTTTTATTGATAATTATTTTCAAACATGATTTATGGGTAATATTTATTCAAATGGAGCCCATTAATTCAAAGTATCGAGTGTTCTCCTTTACAATTAATGAGCTGATAAGATCCTCTTTGGTAGGCCTTCTCTATGGCATAGGGGCCTTCCCAAGTGGGATCAAACTTGCCTCCCATCTTTTGATGGGCAACAATTGGTCTCCTTAAGACTAACACAAGTTCTCCTACTTAGAAAGACCTAAGGCAGACTAGCTTGTTGTGAGCTTGAATCATTTTGGCCTTATAAAACTCGAGGTTCTGGCACGACCATAGGATACTCACCTCCAAACCTTCGAGCTCTTCTAACTGCAACTTTGCATTCTACTCTATAGTGATCTTGCTACCCAATGCTATCCTTAGTGACGGGAGTTGAACATCTAAAGGTAAAATAGACCCATACACTAAGAAAATAGGGTAGATTGAGTTGGAGTTTTGTATATGGTGCGGTAGGCCCACAAGGCTTCAACAAACTACTCAATCCACTTTTGCTTATTATCATCAAGACTTTCCTTTAGTATTTGGATGAGAATTTTGTTGAATGCTTCTGCTAAGCAATTTTTTGGGATAGTAGATGGTGGACTATCTCCAATCTATACCATGTCTTTCATGAAGCTGTTGATTTTGGTACTTTTGAATGCAGAACCTTTATCGGATATAATTCATCGAGGCACCCTAAACATATATACGATATGGTTCCCAAAAAATTGAAGCATGTGCTGAGCTATGACCTCTCTGAGTGGGATTGCTTCCACCCACATAGAAAAGTAGTCGGTGGCGGCTAAGATGAACCGATGATCCTTCGAAGAAGAAGGATTGATCGGACCCACAATGTCGGTATCCCAACACTCGAATGGCCATAAGGCTAATGTAGGGTGTTTGATGTAGGACCACACTGTGTACCTAACATTGATGGCATCTCCCCTACATGCGGTTGTAATTCACCAAAGGTAGTATCCTAGTCTCTTGATCTTCATCTTCATCTTCGGGTCAGATTTATGTGCTCCGCATAGACCTGAATGTACCTCAGTTATAATTCCACAGGCTTCATGTTTATTTAAACAATGTAACCATATTTGATTAAAGGAAAGTTGGCACATGGTGCCATCAATGAGAGCATAGGAGAGAGCTCTTTGTTTAACCTGATGGGCTTGTGACTTTTCTTGAGGTAGTTTGCCAGTGTTCAAATAACCTATGAACAATTTCGTCCAATCCAGCTCCTTGTCCTTATAGGAAACGATAACCTCCCATTCAAGAGAAAGTCTCTCGATGAGTTCAACATCAATAAGAGATAAGACTTGTCTATTTTGGACCCTTATTAGAATAGACTCATCTTCCGGACATGCTAATTCTTTCTGGCCAAAGCATACTTGTAGAATTGTTATACAACTTCATGGTATACTCATGGTAATGATGAACCTTGAGAACCGGGGCGCGAGAATCTCAAAATGTTGATGCTTTTGACACGCGATAACTATGCTGGCGACAATCAAAGCATCATACTCGGCTTCATTTTTGGTGCAGTGGTTGAAAAGATAGTATGAGAATCTCATCACATCACGGTCTGGAGTTAGGAAAACTATTCCTACCCCTGCCTTTCCTAGAAGAGTAGATCGTGGTGCTTCCCCTTTATGAAAAGAAGTTTCACCATCAAAATACATCTCCCATCGGCGGTTATCAACCTCCCCTAAGTTCATGATTTGTTCATTAGGGAGATCATCACTAAGCAGAGAATCAACAGGAAGTGGGTGTGCTGCTAAAAAATCTGCTAGTTCTCTTCCTTTTACCGCACAGAGGGGTACGAATGTGATATCAAACTGATAGAATCATGGATCATCATGCCAAATGTCCAGATAGCATTGGTCTTGTCATGAGATACTATAGTGGATTGGTTCTTGAAATCAATTTCATCTTATAAGAAAGCATATAGTGCCATAGCTTCTGAGATGCAAAGATCAAAGCTAGGCAATGTTTCTCAATAGGTGGATATTTTGCTTCAGTAAGAATCAGATGACAACTAAGGTAGTAGATAGCACTTTCATTCCTTTCATCATTGGCTTAGGCCAACAGAGCACTGAGAGAGTCATTTAATGTAACAGTGTAATGATGAGTGGCCTACCCGGGATAGGGGTTGCTAGAACTAGAAGCTTCACCAAATCTTATTGATATCTTCAAAGGCATGGTGGCACTTGTCATCCCACTTGAACTTGGCATCCTTTTTAATAACTGAGAATGGCTTGCATCTCCCCGATAGGTTAGAAATAAATCATCTTTGATATGTTAACCATCCTTAAAAAGATCTGAGTTGTGTTAAACTCTTAGGAGGTGGAATTTCTAAGATAGTTTTGATCTTATGGATCTATTTCTATTCCCTAGTGTTGGACAACAAACTGAAAGAATTTTCCTAAAGCTACTCTGAATGCACACTTCAGGGGATTCATTTTAAGGTTATATTATCTTAACTGTTTGAAAAGACAAAGAGATGGTCTTCCTTTTCTCTACTCTTGACTACTAGATCATCAACATAGCACTCAACCAGATGATGGATGAGTTCATTGAAGATCTGAGTCATGGCCCTTTGGTATATAGCACCAGCATTTTTAAGGCCAAAAGGCATGACATATAATAATAGATTCTGATCTAGGTTCAAAAGGTATTGTTTCTTTCATACTCGGGAGCCATCTTGATTTGGTTGTAGCCAGATGACCCATCCATGAAGGAGAAGATTGCATGAGATGAGGCGATGTCCACCATTAATTCTGGTATAGGAAGAGGGAAACTCATCCTTAGGACATGCCTTGCTTAAATCCCTAAAATTGATGCATATGTGAATTTAGCCATTCTTCTTCTTAACTGGGATGACATTGGCTAACCATGTAGGGTATTTTTCCCTGACGAAACCAACATCAATCAGTTTCTTGACTTCAGAAATGACCTATTGTTCAATTTATAATCACATGTGTATAGGAGCTTGCTTGATAGGGTTAGCACTATGATCTATTGCTAGTTTGTGGATCGCTATGCCTTGAGATAATCCGGGCATCTCTTCATAACTCTATGCAAAGCAGTCCCTAAACTCAGTCAATAGCCTAATTAAGTCATTAGTTTCTTCTTCATTCAATAATGAACTGATGTATGTCGAGCGTGGATTTTCTTCTGTCTCGAGGTTAATTTTTTTAAGCTTGTAAATTATTAAATGGATCTCCTCTTCAAATTATGGTGATGCATCTTTGATTTGGAGAATATCTGGATCATCTGAGGTTTCTAAACACACATTCTCATAAAAGTTAGTGTTGTGTGAAAAGAACCTATCAGACTCCAAATGATTGGTAACAACTAAGCAGTAATCATCGTCATCGACTGGACCCACTGTACCGAATCCTAGTCCTGCTCTTAATTGTGCTTCCATGCCCGTATTATTCCATAGCTTTTCGAAGTACTCTGACCTATGCTTAGACCATGAATAAGGAATCAAACCCTTCTTTTCAATATTAAGAACACAAGGTGAGTACCAATCAAAAGGTAAATCCATTAATTCTTTATATGAATTCTCCTCAAGTTTTACATCAACTTTAGGACTTTAGGAGGATGATCCCAAAAAGAATCTCTTTGGCTTCATATCACTTGAAGACTTAGGGGCTTTCTTAACTACTAAACCTTCAACTTTTAGAGATGAAAGTGAGGTTAGAGCTAAGGTTTCTAATTGATGCCTGATAGTTTCACATACATTTGATTCAAATACTTTGCTTTGTCTGGAGGCTTGGTCTTCATCACTGTCTGGCTTGAGTGTCACCTCTAATGAAACCCTCTGAGAGGGGTTGGCTAGTATGCTAATCACATTAAACTCATCCTCTGAGCTAGATTCCTAGTCTATGTGAATAGTAGGGGTACTTCTATGAACTAGAACATAACCCTGTTTGCCAATGGCCAACCAGGGTGTATTCTACCTCTGAAATTGCTTCTATTTCTACCTCTACCTCTACCTGGTGGAGGTCGAGTCTTTCTACCCACATGTCCATATGATGGAATGAACTGTGGGTGGAATGTGATATGCGGTTCTATTTCTTCTTCAATTCCCCTTTCTTTTTCACTTGGATTTTTATTTTTCTTTTCTTTTTTTTTTTTTTTTTCTTTCTTCATTTTCTTTTTCTTTGGAATTCAAATTTTGTCAAAGTTAATGAGAAATGGTGTTTTGAGGAAGATGGTAGGTCATATCCTCATATATCTCAACCTCTCTAACTGAAAATGGCTTTTCATCTCCTTTGACATGGTACTTAATCCCATTCTTCCTGAACTTGATGCACTGATGGAGGAAGGATAGAATCATCTTGTTATTATGTAACCAAGGCCTACCGAGCAAAGTAGTGAATGAAGTATTCGAATCAATGATATAAAGCTTGGCTTCAGTCTTCCAGTCACCTATCTCCAAAGGTAACACTATGGAACCTAAAGCCCTCTTGCCTTATTCATTGAATCCTCTCAACATCATCTGATCTCCTCAGAGTGTGGAGATGTTGATCATCAAATAGGCAAGGGTCTTTAGAATCATAATGTTCACTGATGCATTTGGATCGACGAGAACTCTTGCTAGTCTGAATCTGCCCATGTCAATTATAATATAGAGGGGATGGTTGTGCTCTATGTCCCCCAGAAGAAGGTCTTCATTTGTGAAAGTAATCCCCAAAGTTTCTCTGGAATAATATGTCTCCTCTCCAATAGTGGTTAGTTGAGCTAAGCATATCTCACGACCAAGGAGAGCCTTGATTAATGATTCCCTCATCTCTTTGGATAAGACAATGGGCATCGTATATGCTTAGCTTAGATGACAACTTTATTAGGTGAGAGAGGACATTGTAGTCCACCTTGGGCTAATCCTCCATAAGCATATCCAAGGGTGGAGCATCTTGTGGTGGGGCTTCTCGATCCTCTGAACCAATGACTTGCTTCCCTCTATCTTGAGGTGCTGCCCTAGGAGGTAGAACATTGCCACTATGGAGGTTGACTTCAGTGATCTCTTGTGGCAGGGTAATGGAAGATTCTACCTGCATGTTAGGCTCACCTACAACTTCTCCTATGGGAATCTCAGAATTGGATGATTCCAAGTCTATCTCAAGAGGTGAACCTGTAGTATTCAGAGTTAGAAAATACAACTAAGAATTAGAAAGAGGAAGATCAAAATTGTTATAGTTGTTGTTTAGACTTGAAGAGTTATTAGGAATAGATTTAGATAACCCATCAGAAGTGACACAGATATAATTCAAGTTAGCTTTATTCTTCAATTTCCTGGATTTGATAAGAGGTACATAGTAGAAATCAAGTAAAGTAAAAGTGGTGAGGGATTTGATGCCTCATCCATCGATACAAAATGTCTACTAAAGAAAGAAGAGCTAGCTGAAATGGAGGTATTCACTATGTAGCCAATTGGAGTGAGGTCAGTGGTTGCCTCTTGGGCTATCAGGCGGCACATGCTCTACTATTGCCGCTCTTTCCCCACCTGTTGGCTCACACAGCAAACCTTCCTTGATGTTGGAGGTTTAAGTTGACTCAGGCACCTACAAGGAAAGTTTCTTGATGTTTGATATAATTTTCTTAGGGTTTTTGGATAAGAAGATATCCCAACCTTCTTTGGTTTTGGAAGGGTCACAAGTATCCCCAAGGATTACCCTAATGGAACTGGATGGTTGTTCCACAAGGTATTCCTTCGGGATAACTCTGGTCTTGAAGCTATGTTCAAGAAGTCCTTAAATGTGAAGCAATCTTCCAAAATATGACCTAGCATACGGTGGTAGGGGAAAAAGTTAGGATCATGGCTTTTGGCTACTTCCTCCGATCTCCTAGGCTCGGGTAGCTAAAAATCAAGCATCCAAATTGTTAAATTTCAATAAAAAATAGTGCAAAAGATTAATGGTTATGAAAACTATTAGCCTCAAAGATTTCATAGATCTTTTTTACTCATTTAAAGAGATGAATAAAAATTAATTTAGTGTGATTTTTAAGGTGATATATATATATATATATATATATATACATAAAGACAATCTCTCATTTATGTACCAGCTATGCCAAAAAAAAGATTTTACCTATAGATTATATCCATGATAAAAGTGTTATTATAGACATAATGCACTTAGGAATAAATTAGGGTAATGCAAGATTAGTTTTTCTAGCACTTATGAATGATGCATTGGCTATTAGCATAAAAATTATGAATATTATGTTGTGAACATATAAGACGAAGACGATGGTGGCTCCATAAATATTTCATAACTAAAGTGTCCCTTAGAGATTACAACCCCAATATTTGATGCAATTAAAATTACTGAGTGATGTTATCTAGTTTTTTAAATAACCTTAGCTAAAATTAATAATTGATGACATGAAAAAGATATATATAAATCTTATCCTATTAAGAGTTAGTGCTCGAAAGTACCTCCAATTTAATAGTTCATATAATAACATCATTTTAAAGTTTTTGTAATGCATATACAATTTGAGAAACTTTTTAAGAAAGAAGATATTTCAAAAAATAAATTGCATATATTTTTAATGAACAAAAACTATTATTTCAAGGTGAATAAAGTATGAATAAATATTGGTATATTCACTGCACTTTTAAAAATATCCATATAACTTTCAGGCAATGAATTTGGCATAAAGTAGACATACTTGAGATTAGTAGCCACATATTAAAACACACTTATATAAGCTCAATTATGATTTGTTTGGCATATAATCAAAGAGATTATTATATTTAACACTAATTTAAAGCCAAAGATAATAAATGTATATATAAAGATAAACTATGGGTTTAATTTGTCTTGAAAGAAGGCTTAAATGTATCATGAGATAGCTATCACTTGTATAACAAGTGTCCTAAAGTATCCTCTTAAAATTTATCATCATATCTAAGTACATTGACTAATAAAAAAAATCAAGGATAATTATTGATCTAAAACTTGATACTTTAGAATATATTAAACATATATGCTTGTTGCAGGTGTTTATATTAAAGGTTAAAAAATGCATGCGATCTAGTATTATTTATCAATAACATATGTTTGAAGGTAAGATATGGAGGTGCTTTGTTTGTGATAATGGCCTAAAATTTGAATACTTAAATTTATTCAATGGTGTTGACCTCATTTTTAAAGAGATTGACACACACACACACACCTTCCACCTTTGTTTAAAAGATTTAATCCTAGCATAAGAGTTCCCCCATAAGGATTCTTAAAAGACTCCCCTAGTGACAAGGTGGATACTAAACCTAAGACCAAAGCCATTCAAGCTATATTGGGATAGTGGGCCCACTTGACTCATCATGACCCAAAATAAACCAAATTAATCCTAAACTCATCTTATTTAAGAGCCAAATCAAACTAAATGATTTCTAATGCTAAACTCAACTTATTTGAATTAAGATTAGAATCGAATTGGATCTAATTGAATCCCAATTGAGTTTATTAACCCAAATTAATTCAATTTAATCTTATTGAATCTAAACCAAATTTAACCTAATTTAAATCAAATTAAACCTTCCCAAGTGCTTAAGATCATTCATTGAACTCAAGTAATTTGACTAATTAGACCACTTCATGCATATTGACTCAATTAAGCCCTATTAAGTCAAAATAGACCCAAATTAAACTAAATTGATCATTTAAAATCATTTAAAATCAAATTAAACTTAACCAATCAACTATTTGGGATGAATTTGGTCAATTAACATACTTGAAATCAAATTGAGTTAAAATCTTGAGCCAAACTCATCCAAACTTGGTTAGTTAGCTCCTAGTGGTATGCCCAAGTGAGGTTGGCCCAAGGTGATACTAGTTCAGAATGAAGCAAGTTAAAATAAGGATCCTAATAAGACCAAAATCCTAAATTAGTAAAGTCTACTCTTCCCTTTCCCTTGGGCATTCACCAAATTATTATTTTAAGCTCACTTCAACTTCCCAAACCTACTCAAGCAAAATAGAACCTCCAATAAATCCAAATCACATGTGATAAAACCTTGGTTCACTCATTATTGCTTGTCGACTTCACCCCATTGTCCAAGACCATGCCAACCACTTAGAAACTTCTCATTAGTCAGTCCCCACCCATTTTCATTTATGGGGACTAACTTAGCACCTCCCTATGCCTGAACTATGCCTAAAGCTTGGTTAACTTAAGGGCATTAGTCCATGCAACATTATAAGGAGTTTAACGACTCAAAATAATTAATAACACTCCATCAACCATCTCTAAGTAACTTTAAGCTCTAACTCTCACTAGAATTGAAACCACTATTGGCAATCCTTTGGTCACCCACCACCTTGGTCAAACTGAGCGCCCACACTTCAAGGAGAGCAAATGTCTCACTCAAAATATTTACGACACTCCAAAGAGTTGAATTAAATTGTCCCACTCCCTTATAGAGCTTGGGAAGCTAGAGATTGATCATGCTCCAATGTGAGGTAGCAAAGGATCAAGCAAGCTGGGAGGAGCTAGCCAGACCTTCATCTCGATCTAAGGATGCTCTCCAAATTGACAAATTTACTTGACACAAGCTCAAATTAGGCAATGGCTCAAAATTGTAAAAAAGCTCGTGGACCTTGATTCCTTGTGAGTGAAGTTGAATCTTATTAGGATCCAATTGGTAGATCCTTTGGATTTCTTTTTTTGATCCTTTCCAATTAGTAAAATGATTTTGTGCTTCTAAGGCTTTGATCAATGGCTTTAAGACGTTTGGTCTCCATCCAAGCTAGAGCTAAGGGATGATGGCATCACTATCCATTCATTTTATTTGGAATGGACAATGGTGATCGAGCCAAAAGATATTTGAATTAATATCCCCTTAAAAATTACAAGTTTAATCATGATCGTTTGATCTTTCATAAATAATCAGGATTAATTTTGTGGATCACCTTTTACATGAGGGATCCATGTAGGCTAATGACTTAGCACCATATATAAAGTGCTATTGAATCAACCATCGTGTGCATTAATAGATAAATGCACCTAAAAATTAATTAAAAATACTTGAAACTTTACAAATTATAACTAATTAATCATTAATATAAAAATTATAAAAGATCATTTTTTGGATCAACATTTAGAGAGAAATCTAAAAAATTAAAAATCCTAATATTTATTGGGTAATTTTAGAGTAATAAAAATTCACAAAAAATATCTTAAAGCACACTAAAAGTAGAGAGGCTTCAAAGAAAATAATTAAATCCTTTGGTCTTTACTAAATTAAGTAATTCCCTCATTGGCCCCAAAAAACTTATTTAATAACTTAGAATTTAAGAAATTCCTAACTAATTCAAATCACAAACTAATTCACTATAAAACCTAATTAAAATCTATGATCAAAGAAAATTAAAATTAGAACTAAATCATTGGCATTTTAATTATTATATTTAAATAATTAAAATTAACTAATTAAAAAATATATAATTAAAACCAAGTTGGGTCTACATGCTACCTCACTAGTACGTCACCCCAGTGGTCATTTGTTGGAGGATGTAAGTCCCTAAGCTTTCCTCCTAACTTGACCATTGCAAACCAATGAGTGCTTTGTTAGTATGGTAGGCTTCACTGCCCAGCTAGTAAGCTACCTCATGATTGACTTTTCTTAAGAAGATGTGAGTCCCCGTGCTTTCTTATTGAACTAACCATCATGCTCTAACTAGGTCGAGTATATTTGAGGCTTAGGATAAGTCCCCCATAGGCTTCTTTCCTCTTGACTACTTTTGAGTTAAAATAAGTCCCCCAGTGGCATTCACTCAGTAGTCACCCTAGGTCGGATAGCACCTATCGATCCGAAGATAGACTATCCCACCAATTAGTTCTGCTATAGGATGTGAGTCCCAGAGCTTTTTCCTAAGCTGAATTTTGCAAACTGATGGGCACCTTAGGTTGGTTGATGATTTTCTATGCTAACAGCGACTCGCCCGGTGAGTACACCACTCTTGGCAGATATGAGTCCCTGTGCTTTCTCCTTGAGTTGGACACCGAATACATATTGGATATATGACTACCCATGTTGGATTAAGCCCTTATCATCCCTTAGGGTGTTGGATTTTGATCATGTCCTTTGTGACCCCATCTAAACACTACCCGGGTTAGTTTTTTTGGATTAGGTATTTCCCCCTTTCCTAGTAGCCACCCCTATGGTTGGAGAATTTGTTCAGCGGATGCACAGATTCTCCCTTAGTTCAGTAAATCTGAGATAGGTCTAGGCTGATATAAGCTCCTTCTCAGCTTGATCTCTCACAAATGAATAGGGTCCACACTAAAACACACTAAAATAAATAAAACAAATAAAATTAATTCGCTTGTGGATTAAGAATTCAAGCCCCAAATGGCCCCCTTTTTCCAAGAAGGCATCCTATTTTTAGGGCAGTGTCAGTAGAACTCCTTATAGGAATTGCCTGATTACCTAAGTTGAGATATGTCCCCGAGTCAGCACTCACTCCATAGTCGCCCTTAGATCAGATTCAATCTATTTTTCCACAAGCAGGTTACCCTGGCAGTCATTCTTCTTTGAAAGGTGTAAGACTATGATATATTCTTTCTAGCATGATTGTCGCAAACCGACAGGCAGCCCTAGGTTGGGTTTGATTTGTTGCCCAAAGTAACTGATCATCCTAGTGGTCTTTTCTAGTAGAAGATGTGAGTCCCCAAGCTTTCTTCCCTTCAATTGATCATTGCAAACTGAAAGTCACTCTTTTGGTCAGATAGTTCTCCCATCAGCCGGGAAGCTACTCTCTTTGGTTCAGTAAATCTGAGATAGGTCTAGGCTTTTATAAGCTCCTTCACAGTTTGATCCATCACAAACCAATAGAATCTAACAAAATAAATAAAACTAAAAAATGAAAATCAATCTTTGACTACCCTTGAGCTGATTTAAGTCCCCTAATGGCATTCACTCAATCGCCTCGTGTTGGTTCAATTGCTACAAAGCAACCAATCACCCCAATGGTTTCTTGTTTCTAGAAGATCTCAGTTCCCACACTTTCTTCTTATAACTTGACCATTGTATACCAAAGGCATTTCCCCTTTAGTTGGATAGTCTTACCTCATGGCTGGTAGACTATTCCCTTTGGATTGGTAAATCTGAGTTAGGTATATTCCTCCATGGCCCCTACTCAATACAGTTCATCACAAACCTATGGGATCCATCATAATAAAAATAAACAAATCTAAAAAATGAAATTAATTTTGACTATCCTTGAGTTGATCTAACTCTCCCAGCAGTATTCACTCAAAAGTCAGCCCTAGGTTGGGTTCAATTTGTTGCCTTGCCAATAGATTATCCAGCAACTGGTCCCTACTTTGGAGGATGTAAATCTACTACATTTTCTTCCTAGTACAACTATTGCATACCGAAAGGAATCCCTTTGGTTGGCTAGTCCTACTATGTGTTTAGTAGACTACCCCTTTGGATTGGTAAATCTGAGTTAGGTCTAGGCTCTTATGGCTCCTACTCAGCGCAGTCCATCGCAACCCAATAGGGTTCATCTTAAAATTCAACATAACAAAATTGAAACAAATTCAACTCTCTTCCCCAGTGAAACTTACACAATTTTTTTTTTTTTTTTCTCCCTAGTGAGACTCCAATCAAATCAAACCTCTCATCCCCTTGTAGATGACTTGAACCTGCTTCCCTAGTGGAAGGTTCACACTCTATCCCTTAGTGGATTTTTCCCTCTCTCTTATGTCTTAGACATAAGTAGACCCATATTTCACTAAGCTCTTGATTCTTCTATACACCTTGGATTAAGGATAGATTATTTCTGTTAGTGCATGTGATCTCTCGATGTTGTTGATCGTTTCGGTCAACACCAATATGTGTGGTGTTCCTTGTCAGTCACACCACACCTATTTGGTGCCCTTTGTTGACCTCATTTTTAGGATAAGCTCTCAACCCCTCCATCTTAGGCATAGAATTCCTCTTAGACTTTAAGAGTTCCTTAGTCTTAATACACATCTAGTGATTAGGTGAACACTCAACCTAGCCCTAAAGACTTAGAAGGGAAAGCCGTAGGAATAGGTCATGCCTTAGGGGTGTTAGGAAAATTTGCCTGCCCTTAGCTTGAACCATTCCTCACATTCTTTCAATCAAGTCAAACTCCAAATCAATCTTAATTGATTTTCTCCAAACTCAAATCAACTCCATATGATTGAAATCCATATTTGAAACCCATGAATGAAATTCCTAAGTCCAAATTTTCCTAAGTCCTTAATCTTCTCTTAAGGACTTAGCCAAAATCATGATCAAAACGAAATCAAATATTTGAGATTTTCTCAAAATTAATTTATATTCTCATTTATATTCAGATATATAAATGAAATATAAATTCAAACCAATCAAACTAAACTCAAAATTTAAAATCAATTCATGAAATTTTTCTAAGTCCTTTAAATTTTTCTTAAAGGACTTATCCAAAATCATGATCAAATCAATTCAACTCATGGGATTTTCTCATAAGTCATTTATATTCACATATATAAATGAAATATAAACTCAAATCAATCAAATCAAACCCTTAAATCAAATTCCAAATCTCATATATCTCATTTAACCTAAATGGGTCAACATGAGCTAAACCTTATCAAATGAATTCCAATCTCATAAAACTTGGCCAAACCTAGTTTCTCCACATACCCAACATATCCAAATTGAAGAATTAGCAAAATGACCATTCTACCCTAGGCCATAAATCCATGGGTAATTTGGTCATGCCCTCTTCATATCCACTTGATACCTTCCTAATACGTCAAGGGGATCTAATGAAGAGTGGTGCACCCAACCCAATGGGTTTGGGTCAGTTCAAATGGACCCAAGGCCAAAACTAACCCCATGGGTCAAATTGGCACATTCTAAATCCTTCCTCCACTCAATCTGTTGCACATGGAAGGTTGGCAATCCAGTCAAGGCCTCAAACTGACCATGCGCAAATAGCTAAGAGCCTAAACAAGCTTCCAATGTGGTCAATTGGATCAAAATGGAAAAGGAGATTTCGATCGTCCGATTGCCATAGGGGAGATATACTCCCCCTAATTCAATTTGAAATGATCATTCCCTCATTCGATTGAAGCCTAGAGAGTGTTAGGAGAGATCAGAGAGCCCTCACAAGCCTTCTAAGGATGATTTGAAATTGCTTCTTCTCGATTTTCTCCATTGAAAAGTAGGGGAGCTCCTTTTAATCCTCAACTTTATCCACACTAAAAATTACTTCAATTTCTCTTGGACACTTCCTCTAAGGATCAGGCACCCCATCCAAGCCCTTTGGATCAAAGCCGTAAGGGAGATCAAGTGGTGTTGGTCCATAGGAAGATCCACTCAACCCTAAGGCCTGAAAATTTCAACAGGGCTTTATCTCCACTAAACGAAGCTATCTCATCGAGTTTGAGCATCGGTGATCACCTAGCATAGGAATTTTCAAGTCAAGTAAAATCCACTGTTGGATATGCTCCTTAGTAGCTTTAGAAGATGTGGGAACAATCTTGTTCCAATTCGAGCTCAGATCTCCCCAAAGATCATGGATGACCACTGTTAATCCTAGGGGAAGAACTGGGGAGATCTGGCCATCCATCCACATATTTTGGATGGACGGCTGAGATTATTCTCATATTTTAGAATTAATAATACTTTTATAAACCACAGGAGGATCTCTGGCCATCCGATCTTTGATCAAATAAGATCAAAGCTCTCACATCCGCTGCCATTTAGATGTGATGTTTAATGCTCTGTGATGCATGTAAAGCCACCGCCCACCATGTGTCATGAGGCCGAGGGATTAGTTAGGAATTTAATTAAATGTTAATTAATCTCCTCATCTTCAAAAAATCATATCTCCCTTAATAAAATTAAAAAAAATTAAAGTAAAATCCAATGGAAAGATAATTCAATCTAAATATTTTAAAAATAAATTCAATGGATTTTCAATTATTATTTCTCTAATTTTAGGTTTTATTGGAAATTTTATTTTTCTAATTACCTCTTAATTAAACCTCTGATTAATCCCAAACTTTTTGTGTATGTTTTAGGGGATGACCTATGCTTCCCTAATTTTCTTGGGATTTATTAAAGGCTTAATTGGAGGAATTGTTAATGTGATTACTAATTACTCTCCTTATGTAATTAAGGATAATTAGGGATTGTATTAGTGTTTTAATCCATTATTAGAGTTGATTAAGGTCAGATCCAGTAAATAGGAGGCTTAGAAAATAATTTTGGGATATTTCCCCTAAGTTATTCCTAAATCCCCTTTTATTTCCTTTATATTCTCTTAATTAAGGGTTAATTCATTAATTATCCCCTTAATTAATTTCTAAAAAAATTTTAAAAAATTTCCAGAACTTAATTAATCTACTTTAGGTAGATGCTTAGGTGTTTAAGAGCCTAAGTTCAATTAAGAAAATCAAAACCCAATTCATATGTGAAAGGGTGTTTTAAAATTACTTAAGTTAAACCCCTTAGCTTAATTAACTAATAATTGTGAGTCAAATTGCATTAGGCCCTTTTCTTCCTAGGTGCATTACAAGTTTAAATTACTTGTGAGCTTTTATGTCATCTCATTGGCTCATAATTACTTAGTTAACTATGCAAAAGTGGTGTAGGTACGGGTTAATTAACTTGCTTAATTCATACCTTAACATAATTAATACATAAAATGGATCTAATTATCTAAAAATTAAACTAAAATATCAAACACATATGGGAATGGGTTAGGAATAGCAAACCTAACTCACCTTTTCAAAATTAAACCAAACTTAAAACTAAATAAAAATCACATTGAATACACTTTGATTTATTTTAAACTTTCTTATTCCATAAGAATGTCTTTAGAATTTAATTAAAGTGAATGTGTTTACATTCTTTCATTGCTTTGATTCTTTCCCAACATGTTAAATTTGTATGTCATGTGGTTTCATACATTCATATTTTTCAAATTCAAATTTAAAAGTGAAATTGTTTACTTTATGTCAAATTTGCATGTGTTGGCTAAAGTAGAAATATGAGTGACAATTATCACTACTAAATTCAAATTACTTTCAAAACATATAAATTAATTATCAAAATTGAAAGTGTGCTACTTATATTTTAATTATAAGCTTGCATGAGAGAGAATATAAGGATGTGCTTAGTGTAGGATCTCCTTCTTTTTTTTTTCTTTAGTATAGTTTTGTATAGGATTTTGGTAAGATGTGTGGTTCATTTGAAAAGAACCTAACACTTGCCTAATTTCATATCCTATTCATTCCTATGCTATCGCTTAAGAAGGAAACCTATGCTTGCACATATAAATTGCATAAACAAAAACAAAACAACTAATACAACTTTTGCATTCTTTATTTTTCCATTCGTTTATTTTGTACACATTTGTTTCTATTTAAGGAAAGTGGTATAATAGCCTGGACAACCCCGAGGTTGTGAGGCTTTAAGTTGCCCTAAGTAGGTCTTGTACCTTACACCTTTGGTTAACAATGGCGCTGTACTCACTTATACCTTTCCTACTTTCATGTGTGCATGTGAAAAATTGGATAAAGAAACTCTTTTCTACTTACAAATTTCCGTAATGAATTACTTAGCATGCATCATAAAGTATGTTAAATATTCTCATTTGTATGTATAGATATGCTTAGGACTCATTCATATGCATGTTATACATGTTGGGAAAAAATGAAGTAATGTGTGTTTTGTGAATTTGGTTCATTTTATTTAATCTTAAAATGCCCTTTCTTTTTGAATAGGTTTGTTTAGAGTTCATCTAAACTTAGGATTAATTAAAATATTGAATCAAAACATTCACTAGACAAAACTAAAATGTGAATCTATTTTAGAAATTACTTAGGTTAGGGAAGGAGAGAGAAGTTTCCTTCTCTTTTTCTCTCTTCATAACTTAGTAATTAATTGCATGACTCACTTGAACTTAATCAAAATATGAAATAAAACTAACCCAAAACCATTAAACAACTTAAATGAAACCCTCCTCTAAGTTGAACATGTTTTCACACTTAGAAAATTCTAACCTAAAGCCATAGCTAAGCATACCACACAAACCTTCAAAACACACACATTAGCCTAAGTCACTACTTCTAATTTTAGGAGGACAGTGCATGGTTTGATGTTTATTTTGTTTTTTGATATATGTTTTAGACTGGATGTTAGGGTGTATGCTCATAGAATGAATGGTAGGATGCTCTTAGTCTAATCATTATTTTCTACTAGGGATTGTGCTTAAGGGGCGCTACCATAAATAAAAATATAAATGCTTTTGCTTGCAGGTGCTTTATACCCCTAAGCATAATCCAATAGGCTAGGTGGACTTAGTCACCCATGTGTGGGGTGATAAGTATATACATGCTTGGGATTTGTGTGTTTTGTTTTAGCTAATCTATGTTTTACAAGTGTTAGTTAGATTTTCATTATTTTTCTTTTCATGTAAATTTGTGCAATTAGAATTTTGGAATGATTGTTATGGGGATTAGGATGAGCATTGATGATAAGATTCTATCTTATGCACCATGTGAAGCCTTGGAGCATCTACGTTCCAACCATCCAAAAGAAGGAGAAGAAAGAACAAAAGAAGAAAGAAGAAAAGAGGAAGAAAGATGAAAATAAGAAAGAAGAATAAAGCTTGAAGACCCCCATAATAATGAATTCCTTGCTTAATTGTAATTTAATTCATTTGTAATCCGAGTTGTATAGGGGTAGAGCTCGGCTATCAAATTTATTATTTTCAAGTTTGTGCGGTGGTGCCCGATTACAACGGCCTTTTATTCTTTTACAATTAGCTTTATAAATTGATTGATGATTTGTTTAGCTTTTGCATTAAGTGGCATCTTTTTCTAGTTTCTTCCTTGCTTTATGTATGGCTTGGATGTGGTTTAGGCTCTTTAGAGAAAAATAAATCTTTTACCAAACTTAATAACTCAAGATTAAAATAAAAAACTCATAACCTCACCGAAAGCTTAGGTTTAAAATCAAGATAAAATAATTAACAACCCCTTAGCTAGATGAGTATTTCTTTTATAATATCATGCACAAATTCATCTTATTTCACTCTTGATTGGAGGGCTTCCACCTTTGCTAGAGAAACTTGGTTTGACCTTTAAGAGCCATGGTGGAAACACACCTCCTCACTTCTTGCTGGTTTTGGCCAATAACTTTATTTATCATGCATTAGGCATATGAATCCTATTAGCCTGAGTCAAAATAATTGTCCAAAAATTAAAATAAAATAAAATTTGAATTGCATTAGATTTAGGCCATTTGAAGCATACCTTATTTCTCATGCATTAAGCTGTCAGTGCGCTTTACACGCATCATGCGGTGAGCATCCCACTAAAACTTCCCATCTAAATGGCAGCACAGTGGCGAGATGCGCTTTGGTCCCTATCGTTCGATCAAAGATCGGATGGCCAGGGATCCTCTCACAATTTATAAATGGATTATTAATTCTAAATCATGGGAATAATCTGGACTGTCCAACCAAAATGCATGGATGGACAACCAGGATCTCCCCAGTTCTTTCCCTAGGATTAACAGAGGTTGTCCATGATCTTAGGGGAGATCCGAGCTTGATTAAGCTTGGATTGGAATAAGATTGTTCCCACACCATCTAAAGCTACTAAGGAGCACATCCAATGGTGGATTTTACTTGACTTGAAAATTCCTTTCATAAAAGACCAACACCTCCTATGCTAGGTAGTCAAAAAATTCCATACCTCATTGGTGCTCGAACTCAATGAGGTAGCTTCGTCTAGTGGAGACGAAGCCCTATTAAAATTTTTAGGCCTTGAGGTTGAGTGGATCTTCCTATGGGCCAATAACACTTGATCTCCCTTGCAGCTTTAATTCAATTGAGGCTCTCCTTACTGTGGGAACTCAAATGGATGCTTGGGTGCACTCAAATTGATCCTTAAAGGAAGTGTGCATGAGGAATTGAAGTAATTTTAAGTGTGGAGAAAGTTGAAGATTCAAAGGAACTCCCTTATTTTTCAATGGAGAAAACCGAGAAGAAGCAATTTTAAATCCTCCTTAGAAGGCTTGTGAGGGCTCTCTGATCTCTCCTAACACTCTCTATGCTTCAATCGAATGAGGGAATGATCGTTTCAAATTAAATTAGGGGGAGGATATCTCCCCCTATGGCAATCGGATGGCCGACACCTCCATTGGAATTTTGATCCAATTAATCACATTGGGGAGTTTTTTTAGGCTATTAGCTCTTTGCACTTGGTTGTTTGAGGCCTTGAGTGGATTGCCAACCTCAAATGTGCATCAAATTGAGTGGAGGAAGGATTTGGAATGGCCAATTTGACCCATGGTGTGTTGGCCTTGGGTCCATTTGGGTTGACCCAAACCCATTGGGTTGGGTGCACCACTCTTCAATAGGTCCCCTTGAGGTATTGGGAAGGTATCAAGTGGATATGAAGAGGGCATGACTAAATTACCCATGGATTAGGCCAAACTTTGTTCAATGTTCTAGGGGTAGAATGATCATTTTTCTGATTTTTTAATTTAGATATGTTGGGTGTGTGGAGAAATTAGGTTTGGCCAAGTTTCATGAGATTTGGAATTCATTTGATAAGGTTTAGCTCATGTTGACCTATTTAGGTCAAAATGGGTCAACTTGGGTCAAGTTGCCAATTGGACAAATTAGGTCAAACAAAGGGTTGGGTCAAGTTCATATGACCATTTGAAATATTTTGGTGGCTTTGGTTTGGTTCAATTTGGATTAGTTTTGAATTTGGCTCATATGACTTCATTTAGGTCAAATGGGTCAAGTTGATCAATTTGACCCATTTGACCTATTTGGGATAGGTCAAGGGTATCTTTAGGTTTGGTTAGTCATATGGAGTGGATTGGTATCGTTGTTTCCAATCAATTTTAGCTATGTTCAAATTTGGCTCAACATGACCCCTTTAGGTCAAGTTGAGTCTAAGGTCAATTAGGCTAAGTTGGGTCTAAATGGTCAATTGAGGCTTTGGTCAAGTTCAAAATGTGATTTGGAATGAACTTGACCCATTGGTTTAAATCAATTTGGCTTAGATCAAATTTTGACACATTTTGACCATTTAGGTCAAGTTGACTAATTGGGCTAGGTTAGGCTCAAATGTTGACTTGGTCAAGTTCAAACATAGTTCATGAATGAACCTAAATCATTGGTTTCAAATAATTTGGCCTATGGTGAAATTTGGCTATATTAGGTTTCATTTTGGGCTAAAGTTAGTTTGTAACTTTTCTGTAAGAAGTCAGCCAGAAGAAGTCATGAAGGCTCAGCTGTGATTCTATTTGGAAAACTCGTGAATCTGGTTGTTTGCATAAAAGACCGAAATGTCCCCGTATATAAGTCAATAAATTTAAACATAATGAATAAAAATATGATAACTGATACTCATATGTAGTCAGAAGTCAACTAATAAATTATATTAATAGATTGCACATCACTTAATAAACAATACTACCTAATTAATAATAGTAATATTAAAAATAGAAGTACAAGAGGTTGTACGATTATAATATTAAGCTAATATCCTGTTCATCAAATCTTTTTAAAATTTTTTTCCATTGCTACCCTCTTAGCATGATCAGTGTTTGATGTGCCACCCTTGTATTCGTCAATCGATCTGAAGTAGTTGCAATCTCTTGTTATATTTCTTGGACACCTAAAAAATCTTCTCACATAATTTCCTTCCCTATGTGAAGTGAATACATAACATTGCAAATCACAGTTGCAATACACAACTCTAGACTCAGTAGAGCTCCTTGAACTCATATTTTCTGATAAAGTAAATTATGTAGCAATAAAAATATTAATATGAGGACTGGTCACATTACAAACTATTTTTCAACTAAAAATGAAATGGTAAAATATTTATTTAAGAAAAATAGAAGGGTTACAATTATTAACAAAAAAGATAGTAATTTGGCTAAGTAAAATTACTTAACCATTGCAAGGCTCTGCCGTATAGAAATACCTGCAAGAAGCTCAAAAAAGACATAAGTAAACATAGAAAGATACATTAAAGTAAATTATAATGGCTCAGGCTCAGTGAAAGTTTATCCCAAGGAGCAACATTGTATGTGAGCATCCAAACTTCAAAAATGAAGGGTTACAATCACATAAAATGCTATCATCCTTAATGATAAAAAATAACATCAATGCCATCATAGCCATTTCCTTCACTATCGGAGAGAATCAGCTAGCAAGCAGCAGTTCTAGATACCACATATGTAGGAATAACAGTACAAAACCAAATTAAGAGTTTCCAAATATATCGTGTATGATGACAAGCAAGAGATAAAAGGGTGGCCGCACCTCCACCAAGATAGATAAATAGCAATATGAAAAGAGCATCCAACAAAGAGCCAAAATAAACTCCAAGATACCAAACCAAGTCACCACTAGCCCAGGTAAAACAACAGCCAGAAAATATATGAGCTCTCTACTGCATTTTAACATGCTTGATAGTTTTATTGAGAAGACTATACAGTGAAAGAATCTATTCTCAAGAAAGGCTCAAATTCATTTACTAAACAAATAAATACTTAAATTAAACTGTTAGTTTAACTTGCAGCTTGAAGTATGTAACTTTTAAGTAGGATAGGTTTTGATCTAGCTTGCTAAATCACTTCGACTATTCAACAAATCAAATTCATATTAATCTGTCTAAGCTTGTTATGTCATGAACAATTCTTTCATAAAACATTACTACTGAACAAGAGCAACAATAACAACAGCCAACCCAATTCGATCAGTAATACAAAATAGAAAACCGATTCTGAAAGCTACCCAAGCAAAGCCATGGCACCACCATTCAGTTTGGCTGAGAACTAAAATAAAACAATAAGAGTTCTGTACTTCGTTCAGTTACGTATTGCTATCACCAATAGCAACAATATTTCTGAAAGACACCCGATCAGGAGAAAAGGCAGCACAAATCCAATTACCAAAGAATGCAAAGAAACCAACAATATCAGAAAGAACAATAGCCTACCCAATTCGATCAGTAGCACAAAATAGAAAATCGGTTCTGAAAGAAACCCAGGAAAAGCCATGACACCACCATTCCGTTTGCCTAAGAACCCAAAGACAAGAACAAGAGCAACAAAAATTTTGAGCCAACCTAATCCTATCACCAACAACAACAATAACAGCTCTGAAAGACACCTAGCCAAAGCAAAGGAAGCATAAATCCAATTTCCAAAGAACATAAAGAAACCAACAAGATCAGAAAGAACAACAGCCTACCCAATTTGATCAGTAGTACAAAATAGAAAATCAATAATAGCTCTGAAAGACACCCAGTCAAAGCAAATGTAGCACAAACAAGACAAGCCAATAACAACAACCAACAAGATCAGCAATAACAACAGCCAACCTAATTTGATCGGGAATAGAAAACAGAAAACCAATAACAGCTCTGAAAGACACCCATCAAAAGCAAATGCAGCACAAACAGGTAAAGCAACCAATAACAACTACAAGAAGATCATCAATAATAACAACCCACCAAGGTAAAGCAATAACAACAGCTCTGAAATCATTTATGCTAACATCTTTAACTGAGACAACAAATAGCATTTCAGTAACAGCTTCAAGTAAATTTGATGATGAGTACATTGTAGAACTAATTAACACTTACCCCATAATGTAAAGATAATCCTTTATCAATTAGTAATTAGTTTGTAGGAGTGAGCACATTCAAGCAACAGAAAAGCAAGGAAGAGAAAAAGCAGTTCCACTAATTGACCAGTCAAGTGAATGCACGTAGCCCAAAAGGAAATAACATCAACTATACCACCATAAGAGACAAGGGGAAGGAGCTATCAAATAATCTCCCACACAGTGAAACCACCATAAAAAGGAATCAAACCCTCCAAAGTCATAAGGCAATCACAAGTGAAAGCCCCAAGTCTAACCATCCACCTACCAATATCAGTGTAAAAACAACTATCCTAAAATGCAATAAATTACAAAAAAGAATAGAGGTTAAGATGAATATGTAACATTAGAATTAAGCACAGAAGATGAAACTATAAATTTCTGCTCACTTTAGTGTAAAAAAAATTGTAATGATGCGTAAATATTGGAATAAAGGTGAGGAGAATTTTTTGCAAAAAAATTAGGTTAGTCCTGATCTCGATGGCGATAATAACACCAAACTGTTCACTTACTGGACTGTGAGTTAAATTTCCATTTCTTTGATGCCAATATCTTCTCATATCAACATCTTTTTTTCTTCAACTAGGAGATGCATTAATGGTTTTCTTTTTCCTCTCAATAATGCTTCTGAAGAATGGTAGTATACTTGTCTAGAAGGTAAAGAGAAAAAAAAATTCACCACCTTTCCACACACACACACACATGTGTGTGTGCGCATGCTTTTGTCTATAATGTTGAGAAAAAAGTTCACTAGCTTCCCATGCATAAAATAATTTGCTAGAACAAAGGGAAACTCATACTTCCATGCATATTCTTTTCAAAAAAAATAATAAAATAAAAATATATTTACAGTTAGAAATTTTATGAAAAGGAACAAAGGTTATAAAGCTTACTTTGCCATATATGTACTAATACTCTAATATATAAACTCATGATAATGATATTTTTTATATAATTTTAAAGATTTAAGTGATATTTTAGTACATATGAAAGTTTGCATGCTAGACATAAAAATATAAGAATTGTGTTCTATGCATATAAATGCCTATAAATTTTTATGATAGGAGGAATTTAAAGAGGCTTTATGAACATGAGAGAAGGATAAGAATGGTATTACTGGTTTTTGAGCCGAAATGGAATGGGGAGCATGTAATAGTGATTGGGGAGCATGGCCATGGAGAAATTATTATATGTGAAGTTGAAACATGAGAGTGATGTCATGGCTATTGATGCATCCTATTCAAATGTTTTTTGATAACTGATGAATTATGAATTCGAAATATTAATTTTTATATTTTTCCAAGTGAAGATAACTCTCTATAACTTCATGTGAAGTACAATCTATAAAGTACAATGCAAACTTAATCATCGAGATATGTTAATATGAAAATAATAACATAACATATCAAAGATTTATTAAAGGGATAAACTCTAAAACTTGTAATGACTCTATATTAAAATAATAGTCTCCCTCCTAGGAACTAAAATCTTCCAAACACCTTTTTATATCAAACTCATAAGAACTCCACTCACTGTTTAGATCTCAACCTCCTTTTTCATCTAGGCATGGAACTGACATTGGCGGTTTAATTTTTTTTTGTTGTGCTTCAATATAAAGAAAATTCATGATAAAAAGAATAAAGGTTATATATCTTAAAGCCATAATTTATACCTCATTATGTATTCTCTAAGGTATCTATAATTTTCTCTCATAACTCTTTCATCTCCTCAGCTCCTTCTCCATCCCGCATCTCCAACTCCATGGTATGTTGACTCATTTCAACTATTGAGTAGCCTAACCGATGTTCAAATGCTTCAGGTGGAACAAATGATTGGTCATTGTCAATAATGTTGAACTCTACATCATGGTGTGATGGGTGATGGCGTATGTAATTATGCAACACCATAGCAGCTGCAACTATTTTAACGTGCTTCATGAAGGAGTACGCAGGCATATCACGTAGAATAACTTATTTCTTCTTCCACACTCCGAAGGCTCGCTCAATTACACCACACAACGATGAGTGGCGTTTATTAAATAATTCTTTCCGGCCCCTGGTGACTTGGTTGCTCCTTTCGAAATCAGGAATATGATATTTCATATCTGAAAAAGGTTTCAAGAACCCTCGTTGCATTGGGTATCCAGCATCAACAATGTAATATTTTTCTGATTACATTCCTAATTAGAATATGTAAAAAATATCGTATTCATTGTACTCAATGGATGATTCATTGCATAAATACCTGGAGGAGGCGATGAAAAGTTATTTTCTCTATGTCGTACAATATTTTTGAATATGCGACTATCATGCGCACTTCCTTCCCATCTAGCCATTAAAAATGTGAAGCATATATTGAAATCATATACTATCATCACATTCTGTGTAGGTGCTCCACATCGACCAATTTAAGTGACCTTGTCAGTTGATGGCAGATGCGCATTGAAATGTGTTCCATCAATTGCTCCAATACAATCATACAGTAGAATTCGCTATAAACTTAGGTGATAATAAAAAATGGTCATTTTCAAATAAACTTACAAATTAAGTATACCATGAAATATGGCATGTATCGGCAATCATGAAGAATCTCAGTAGGTATGTTCTGGAAAGTTGAATCTATCGACTTTATAACTTTCATTGATAAACGTACCAAAGCATCAAGGCCAACAGAGAAGTATTTACTTATAGTTTTGGAGGAGTGCTAAAATCCCTCGCTAGCCACCCTGATAGATTCATTATGTGATAAAATATACAATGTTAAGGCCAAGACTTCTCTAGTCATAGTTCTTGAAGATCCACTAAGTTCATGCAAATTTTCTAATTCCTGCAGCAGGTCAGTGAAAATAACTTATGACATATGAAATATGTTATGAAATCTCCCTGGGTGTCCTGCTAGTAATTCATTGATCCAATTTTCATCAATAAATCTGGAAGTCATACATGGAGTCTTACAAATATATCATAGTCATAGGTTGATCGTCATCATCACTATCCATAACTACAACTAATGACAAAATAACATGTCATTATATTAGCCTTTACAGTTTAAGATACTAAACATAATTCTTGCAATTAAAAAGGTTCAGCAGTTTATAAAAATAAGTACAACAAGTAAAGTAGAGCAAACTCTCCATTACCAGATCACGGTGAAGTTTAAATTTTGACAGATCAGAAAACATCTATTCCTAAAGGCAACCTAACTAAGCATCACGTGATTCAAAATGATAGCTTAGATAATGAACTCTCTGTTCAGGTGCCATAGCCACAAAGATCTCTTGCTTGTTTGGATCTTTAAGCAACCTGGTAGAATGCAAATAAAGTGGAATATCATCAAAAACTTTGATAATTTTATCTAAAATAGTTATCGCCTTAGATAGTGATGCTGTAGCAGTTGCCTTATTCTCTCTGGAAGTTCATGCACTGACTAACTCTGATATCTGATGTTAGAGGAATCCAGCACCTCCCTTTTTTCTTTTCTGATCTCTCAGAGCTAGAGCTGGTGAACACCTAGCATGACTAGATTTGGTGTGGGAATCTGTAGCATGTAACAATTCATTGTCTAAATCATATGAAGCAGACCTTTGCTCAGAATAATTTTATTCATGGGCAATATCGTCAGCTTCTTGATTTGGTGTCCAAGAATTGGCACTTGTGGCAACCTCACCACTGAACATGAGATCCAATTTCTTTTCAATTTCAGGATCTAAGCTGCAATATCTAAATTTCTTCGCATTTGGTAATATCTTCAAGAACACATGTGATTATGTTTAGATGTTATGTCCATATGAACTCTTTGTCGAGTTATTAGAATGGAAAATTATGTATACAATAGTTACCAGTAGCTTTTCTAGCCACCAATCATCTGATGTGTTGATCGTCTTCTTTGTCGGATCCCATCCCAAACTAGTTGATCCATGTTTCAACTCTTTCCACAATTTCCAATCCTTCTTCAACTGATCCCATTTATTTTTAAGTTGCGTCTTGATGTACTCTCTTCCAGTTTTCTCCTTAAATTTTTTAGTTAAATTACTCCAACCTTCTTTATTAAAATAGTTCGTTGGTCTATTACCCAAATCTATCTCCTTTAGACAAAGATCACAAAACATTATTTTCACATCTATCTCCCAAGTAGCACCGACTCCACCTTCTCTTGGGTTTCCTATTTACAGAGCCTATCATTATCACACAAGCGATGAAACCCAAATGCATCAAACAATAAAGGATTGCAATTACTTAATTTGGTTAGGCAATGCTAAACATAAAATGTAACTTATAACGAATATACAAATGTACTTTTGTATTTCTCATACAAATTTACATGTCTTCAAGTAATGTATGTAAGAAATATATTAACAATTCTTCATATCACTAAGAGTATGCTATATGCCCAACTTATAGAAGAATCAGTTGCTCTCTTCACCATAGAAATTTTGTATATTACTATCATCGAAGCTACAAAGAAGATGATTAGGTTACAAAACTTCTTGGCAAAACTTGTCAAGGGCTAACAAAATGGAAAACTTCATTTTCATAGAATAAGTGTTATGCAGCATGTCCTAACATGTAGTTTTCCTCATCTATAGTGGATATGTTTTTTATAATGTACTAAAAAAAGTCCAATCAGTTTCAAATATTCTTTGCATGCTTCTAAATTGATGGAGATAGCATAAGAGTCATGTGTGTGTAAATTTTTATGCATAATCGTTATCACTCATAGCATGAGATGGATTTGTTCACAAAGTTTAAAGTTATGTTTTGTAAAATCCTTTCATTGAAGTCAACAACAAGAACATAAAGAAGTATTAAATTTTTGTAAAATTATATATGAAAATATTAGGTCCAATTCTAAGGACAACAAGCATAAACAAACTCACATAATGTAAAATATCATAGGCATCACAGTCTTCATCATACATGAATATTCTAGGATAACATAAAGCTTAGTAACATGCATATCTTTTGATTATAATGATAATGACATGAGCTTATAGAAAAAGAAGTGTATTAAATTCTAATAAAATCATTTGCAAGCATTTAAAAACAAAAGACAGATAGAGTGCTTGAAACTCCTATCAACACAAGATCTTAGGAGAGGATAGATGTATAATGTAGTGAGGATTTAACACAAGGCCATAGTTTATAAAGAAGGCAATCAAACCATTACTCCTATGTTCACCCTCTTGCTTCCAAGCAGTCAATCTTGTCGATATATCAACAAAAATCATTGCACAGTAATTTCCCATAATACCTAAATACTTTGAACATTTCTTACTAGTCTTAATCATGGCTTATAAGAACACCTAGGTACTTTATCGAGTGCAATATTTGTACAGATAAAATAATTTGGTACTCAAGCACCTGAGAATATCTCCTCCTCTAAAGACAAAGAAATAAAATTAGCCCAACATAAATCAACCTTATTAGCAAACATTATCTTGTGTATAGGACTCCATTAAATCTTCAGATACAATATAAGTCATGCACAAAATCAGTCAGGGTAACTTATTGATATTACTAAATACTATTTGCTCAACCGTGCAATCCTCAGCATTCCAGTCTCCATGTATTTAGGGGAAAACATCATGAACAAGTCATTGATTCATAACAGCTTCTTCAAGTAGAAAACATTGTCAACAGGGTCACCATAAGCAACAAAATAATATATTAACTGAACAAAACTTGCATGGACCAAATTAACATTGTCAATAGGCCCGAACTGAAGATCAAATTTTTCATAGAGAGGTTGGAGTATGATTTCCTCTCTACCTCATGGGCACTTAGCACAAAATAATCTCTCACCAGTTCAAATAATAAATGCTCGAAGGAGAGATCAAATATGATGAGCTTCAAAGATTTGTCAGAAACGGATGCTTACCTTCACAGATGACGGAAGACGACAAAAGAGAGATTAAAAAGAAGAAAGTCAGCAAAAGACAGATATGGAAGAAGGAGATCGAAGCCCTGGACTCTCAGATCCATCAATGGGAGAACAGAAAGAGCACGGGGAATAGAAAGAGCACGGGAGAATAGAAAGAGCATGGGCACAGGAGAGCAGAAAGAGCACGGCACTGGGGAACAGAAAGAGCACGGGCCATGGGGGTAGTTTAGATAATTTTTCCCCCCACCATGGGCAACTCCCTTTGATCCGTGTTCGAGCTACATGGCAGATTTCCTACACATCGCGAAATAATGGCCGAGCGGCACGGTTCGACCCGTGCCGCGAATGAAATGGGGCTCCAAACGGGCCCTAAGTGTTGACTCGATCAACCCTTAAGTTTGACTTGGTTTGACCCAATTTGATTGATTGATCATCCCATGATGATTGTTTGTCATGATGAGAGGTATAGGTGAGTTTGATTCAATCCAATTTGGTTAGGATTAGAATTTGGCCCATAAGGGTACTTTAGTAACTTTGGGTCAAGTGAGCCTAAGTGGATTAAATGGCTTGGTCAAAGCTTGATTTGAGCTTGATTGAACTTGTATATAGACTTATGATTGAAATATAAATCCATTTATAAGTGGATTGAAGCCAAATGGGTTTTGATCCATTTGACAATTTCATATTCAAAGGAAGAATAAGAAAGGATTTAGGGTTTGATTTTTGAATTGGATTTTGATTTAGTGATTGGAATTTGTTTTTATATTTGAATTCATGATTGTTGGGTTGATTGAATCATGAAGAAAAATCAAGAGTTTGGCATGATTTGATGTTGATTTGGCTAAGTTCAATATTTTGACTTGAAAGGCTTCGATTAGATTTTGAGTTGATTTGAGTTTTTTTTTTTTTTTGGAATTGGTTTTGATTGTTTGAATTTATATTTCATTTATATATGTGAATATAACTGATAATATAAATGGATCATGAGAAAATTTCAAGGATTTGAAATGATTTGATCATGATTTTGGCTAAGTCCATTAAGAAGGACTTAAAGGATTTAGAAAATTTTTGGAGTTTGGAGTTTGAAATTTTGAATTTAGTTTGATTGATTTATATTTATATTTCATTTATATATGTGAATATAAATGAGTTATGAGAAAATCTCATGACTTTGAATTGATTTGATCATGATTTAGGCTAAGTCCATTAATGGAAAATTAAGGACTTAAGAAAGATTTTAGATTTGGAATTTGATTTATTTTGATTTGATTGATTTGAATTTATATTTTATTTATATATGTGAATATAAATGAGAATATAAATGAGTTATGAGAAAATCCCATGAGTTTATTTGATTTGATCATGATTTTGGATAATTCCCTTAAGAAAAATTTAAAGGACTTAGGAAAATTTCATGAATTGATTTTGATTTTTGAGTTTAGTTTGATTGGTTTGAATTTATATTTCATTTATATATGTGAATATAAATGAGAATATAAATTAATTATGAGAAAATCTCAAAGATTTGATTTGGTTTTGATTATGATTTTAGCTAAGTCCTTAAGAGAAGATTAAGGACTTAGGAAAATTTGGACTTAGGAATTTCATTCATGTGTTTCAAATATGGATTTTAATCATGGATTTCAATCATATGGAGTTGATTTGAGATTGGAGAAAATCAATTAAGATTGATTTGGAGTTTTACTTGATTGAAGGAAAGTGAGGAATGGTTCAAGCTAAGGGCAGGAAAATTTTCCTAACACCCCTAAGGCATGACCTATTCCTACGGCTTACCCTTCTAAGTCTTTAGGGCTAGGTTGAGTGTTCACCTAATCACTAGATGTGTATTAAGACTAAGGGACTCTTAAAGTCTAAGAAGAATCCTATGCCTAAGATGGAGGGGTTGAGATCTTATTCTAAAAATGAGGTCAACAAAGGGCACCCAATAGGTGTGGTGTGACTGACAAGGAACACCACACATATTGGTGTTGACCGAAATGATCAACAACATCGAGAGATCACATGCACTAACAGAAATAATCTATCCTTAACCCAAGGTGTAGAAGAATCTAGAGCTTAGTGAAATATGGGTCTACTTATGTCTAAGACATAAGAGAGAGGGAAAAATACACTAAGGGATAGAGTGTGAACCTTCCACTAGGGAAGCAGGTTCAAGTCATCTACAAGGGGATGAGAGGTTTGATTTGATTGGAGTCTCACTAGGGAGAAAAAAAAGAAAAAATTGTGTAAGTTCCACTGGGGAAGAGAGTTGAATTTGTTTCAATTTTATTATGTTAAATTTTAAGATGAACCCTATTGGTTTTTATGGAGGTAAAGTAGAGCCATAGTGACCTAACTTAGATTTACCAATCCAAAGGGGTAGTCTACTAAACACATAGTAGGACTAGCCAACCAAAGAAATTCCTTTCAGTATGCAATAGTTGTACTAGGAAGAAAATGTAGTAGATTTACATCCTCCAAAGTAGGGACCAGTTGCTGGGTAATCTATTGGCAAGGCAACAAATTGAACCCAACCTAGGGCTAACTTTTGAGTGAATACCGCTGGGAGACTTAGATCAACTCAAGGATAGTCAAGATTAATTTCATTTTTTAGATTTGTTTATTTTTATTATGATGGATCCCATTTGATGAACATTGAAATGGAGGCTAGACCTAACTCAGATTTACCAATCCAAAGGGAATAGTCTACCAACCATGAGGTAGGACTATCCAACCGTAAGGGAAATTCCTTTGGTATACAATGGTCAAGTCTTAAGAAGAAAGTGTGGGAACTGAGATCTTCTAGAAATAAGAAACCATTGGGGTGATTGGTTGCTTTGGCAACGAATTGAACCCAACCTGAAGCTGACTATTGAGTGAATGCCATTAGGGGACTTAAATCAGCTCAAGGGTAGTCAAAGATTGATTTTCATTTTTAGTTTTATTTATTTTGTTGGATTCTATTGGTTTGTGATGGATCAAACTAAGAAGGAGCTTATAAAAGCATAGACCTATCTCAGATTTACTGAACCAAAGGGAGTAGCTTCCCGGCCGATGGGAGAACTATCCGGCCAAAAGAGTGACTTTCGGTTTGCAATGATCAATTGAAGGGAAGAAAGCTCGGGGACTCACATCTTCTACTAGAAAAGACCACTAGGGTGATCAGTTGCTTTGGGCAATAAATCAAACCCAACCTAGGGCTGCCTATCAGTTTGTGACAATCATGCTAGAAAGAATATATCATAGTCTTACATCTTTCAAAGAAGAATGACTGACAGGGTAACCTGATTGTGAAAAAATAGATTGAATCTGATATAAGGGTGACTATGGTGATCGGGGACTTATCTCAACTTAGTAGTCGCAATTCCTATAAGGAGTTCTCGACACACCCCTAAAGATAGGATGCCCGGAAAAGGGGCCTTTGGGGCTTGAATTCCTAATCCACAAGTGAATTAATTTTATTTATTTTGTTTATTTTAGTGTGTTTTAGTGTGGACCATTTAGAGGGATCAAACTGAGAAGGAGCTTATATCAGCCTAGACTTATCTCAGATTTATTGAACTAAGGGAGAATCTGTGCATCTACTGAACAAATTCTCCAATCACAGGGGTGGCTACTAGAAAGGAGGAAATACCCAATCCAAAAAAACTAACCCAGGTAGTGTTTAGATGGGGTCGCAAAGGACATGATCAAAATATAGTGCCCATAAGGGATGGGGCTGGTAAGGGCTTAATCTAACACCCTAGAGAAGATGACATGGCTAATCATATATCCAATAGGTATTCGATATCCAACTCAAGGAGAAAGCATGGGACTCATATCTGCCAAGAGTGGTGTATTCACCGGGTGAGTCGCTGTTAGCATAGAAAATCATCAACCAACCTAAGGTGCCCAGCAGTTTGCAAAAATTAGCTTAGGAAGAAAGCTTTGGGACTCACATCCTCCTATAGCAGAACTGATTGCTGGGATAGTCTATCTTTGGATCGATATGTGCTATCCGACCTAGGGCGACTACTGAGTGAATGCTACTGGGGGACTTATTTTAACTCAAAAGTAGTCAAGAGGGAAGAAGCCTCTGGGGGACTTATCCTAAGCCTCAAACATACTCGACCTAGTTAGAGCATTGTGGTTAGTTCAACAAGAAAGCACAGAGACTCACATCTTCTTAAGTAAAGTCAATCATGAGATAGCTTACTAGCTGGGCAGTGAAGCCTACCATACTAACAAAGCACTCATTGGTTTGCAATGGTCAAGTTAGGAAGAAAGCTTAGGGACTCACATCCTCCAACAAATGACCACTGGGGTGACGTACTAGCGAGGTAGCATGTAGACCCAACTTAGAGCAGCTAATGAGTGAGTGCCACAATGGGTTAATCCCACATCAAATAGCTCGAGACAAAAGATTTGTATTTGTTGTTGTGCATGTGTTAAAAGGAGTAGGATGTCTCTAGGGGACTCTTACACCTATCTTAAACCAAATAAGGGTTTGATGGAATGATGCCACAGATGGAAAAAAGTAATTACCACTAAGAAAGGATGCTGCTTGGGTTCTCTCACACATATCTTAGTTGTGCTAATAAAAATAGGATGCCTCTTAGGTTCTCTTACACCTATTCTAAAAGTATCAGGAGATTGTGTTTGTGTTGTGAAAGAGGGATAGGATGCCACTGGGTACTCTTACACCTACCCTAAACACGCCACAGTAGATTTGCAAGGCAAGCAAACAACGCTTTGAAAGAAGAGAAGATTTGATGAATAGAATTAGATTTTATTCTTTTTATTAATGATTATTTTCAAATAAGATTTATTTCATGGATAATATTTTTTTAGATAGAGCCCATTAATTGGAAGCATCGGGAGTTCCCCTTTACAATCAATAAGCTGATAAGATCCTCCTTGGTAGGCCTACTCTATGACATAGGGGCCTTCTCAAGTGGGTTCAAAATTGCCTCTCATCTTTTGATGGGCAACAATTGGTCTCTTTTAGACTAACACAAGTTCTCCTACTCAGAAAGACCTAGGGCAGACCAACTTGTTATGAGCTTGAATCATTTTGGCCTTGTACAACTCGAGATTTTGGCACGCCCATAGGTGACTCTCCTCCAAACCTTTGAGCTCTTCTAACCACAACTTTTCATTCTGTTCTATAGTGATCTTGCTACCCAATGCTATCCTTAGTGACGGGAGTTGAACTTTTAAAGGTAGAACAACTTCAGACCCATACATTAAGGAAAATGGGATAGACTGAGTTGGAGTTCGGTATGTGGTCCGGTAGGCCCACAAGGCTTCAACCAACTGCTCGTTCCACTGTCATTTATTATCATCAAGAGTCATCTTCGATATCTGGATGAGAGTTTTGTTGAATGATTTTGCTAAGTCATTTTGCTCTATGGTAGTAGATGGTCGAGTATCTCTAATGTATAATGTGTCTTTTGGCAAAGATGTTGATTTTCATGATTTTGAATGCAATACCATCATCGGATATAATTTTTCAAGGCACCCTGAACCTATATACGATATGGTTCCTGAAAACCTAAAGCACATGCTGAGTTGTGACCTCTCTGAGTGGGATGGCATCCGCCCACTTGGAAAAGTAGTCGGTGATAGCTAAGATGAATCGATGCCCCCTAGAAGAAGGAGGATCGAACAATACAATGGTACTCAACACTCAAATGGCCATGAGGCCAATGTAGGGTGTAAAATGTTGGGTGGTTGGTGGAGGACTGTGCAGTGTACTTGACATTGATGGCATCTCCTAACTACATCCATGCAATCTGTAATCATCAAAGTCCAGTAGTATCCTAGTCTTTTGATCTTCATCTTCATCTTCAGACCAGATTGATGTGCTCCACATAGACCTAAATTTACCTCGATTATAATGCCACATGATTCGTGTTTGTCTAAACAGCATAACCACATTTGGTCAAAGGACCAGCGATATAAGGTTCCATCAACAAGAGCATAGGAGAGAGCTCATTGTTTCACCTGATGGGCTTGTGACTTTTCTTTAGGTAGTTTATTGGTGTTCAAATAATCTATGAGCGATTTCCTCCAATCCAACTCCTTATCTATTTTGGCAATGACAACCTCCCCTTCAAGAGAAAGTCTCTCGATGAGTTCAACATCAATAAGGGATAGGACTTATCTATTTTGGACCCTTATTGAAATGAACTCATCTTCCGAATATGCCAATTCTTTGGCAAGTTTGGCTAAAGCATATGCTACTGCATTCTCTGCTCGAGGAACATTATCGATGGTGACTTTGGGAATTTAGGCCAACAGCTTCATGGTATACTCGTAGTAATGACGAAGCTTGGGTTTGAGAGATGGTAGGACCCAACAATCTGGTTGATGACCAACTGAGAATCCCCAAAGATGTTGATCTCTTGACACTGATAGTGATGGCTAACTCTAGATCGAAAATCAAAGTCTCATACTCAGCTTCGTTGTTGGTGCAGGGGTTGGAAAGATAGAATGAGAATCTCATCACATTGTAATTTGGAGTTAGAAGAACTATTCCTACCCCTGCTTTTCCTAGGAGAATAGATCGCGGTGCTTCACCCTTCAGAAAAGAAGCAGCGCCATCAAAATACATCTCCCATCGGTAGTTGTCAGCCTCTCCTATGTTCATGATTTGTTCATCCGGGAGATCGTCACTAAGTGGAGAATCAGCAGGAAGTGGGTGTGCTGCTAAAACATCTGCTAGTGCCTGTCATTTTACCGTGCAGAGGGGTTCAAATGTGATATCAAACTATGAGAGAATCATGGACCAACGTGCCAAATGTCCAAAAAGCATAGGCCGTGTCATGAGATTTTGCAGTGGATTTATTCTGGTGATCAAGTTCACCTTATGAGAAAGCACGTAATGTCATAGCTTTTGGGAAGCAAAGATCAAAGCTAGGCAATGTTTCTCAAAAGGTGGATAGTTTGCTTCGGCAGGAATCAAATGACGGCTAAGGTAGTAGAGAGCGCTCTCCTTCCCTTTGTCATTGGCTTGGTCCAACAGAGCATCGAGAGAGCCATCCAATGCAGCAGCATAAAGGATGAGTGGCCTGCCCAGGATAGGGGCTACTAGAACTGGCGGCTTCACCAAGTGCTCTTTGATGTCTTTGAAGGCATGCTAGCACTTATCATCCCACTTGAACTTGGCATTCTTTTTTATAAGTGCTGAAAATAGCTTGCATCTCCTTGATAGGTTTGAGATAAAGCATCTTAGATATGCCAGCCATCCTTGAAAGGATCTGAGTTGAGTTAAACTCTTAGGATGTGGCATTTCTAAGATAGCTTTGATCTTTTCAGGATCTATTTCTATTCCAGTGTTGAACAACAAATCCAAGGAATTTCCCTGAAGCTACCCTGAATGCACACTTTAGGGGATTGATTTTGAGGTTATATTATCTTAACCATTCAAAAACTACTCCCAAGTCAAAGAGGTGGTCTTCCTTTTCTCTATCCTTGATTACTAGATCATTAACATAGCACTCAACCTGATGATAGATGAGTTTGTTGAAGATCTGAGTCATGGTTGGTAACACCGATTTTGGGAAAGGCATGACCCTATAATAGAAAATTTTGATTGAGGTTTGAAAAGTAGTGTTTCTTTCATCATCAAGAGACATCTTAATTTGGTTATAGCTAGATGACCCATCCATAAAAGAGAAGACTACATGAGATGAGGTGATGTCCACCATTAAATCTAGTATAGGAAGAGGAAACTCATCCTTAGGACATGCCTTGTTTAAGTCCATAAAATTAACCCATATGCGAATTTGGTCATTCATCTTCTTAACTAGGATGACACTAGCTAACCAGGTAAGATATTTTTCTTCCCTGATGAAACCAACATCGATCAATTTACCTATTGTTCAATTTATAATCGCATGCATCTAGGAGCTTGCTTAATAGGGGTAGCATTAGGATTTATTGCAAGCTTGTGGACTGCTATGTTAGGAGATAATCCGGGCATCTCTTCATAACCCCATGTGAAATAGTTTTTAAACTCTGTAAGTAGCTTAGATAAGTCATTGGTTTCTTCTTCATTCAGCAACAAACTAGTGTATGTCAGGTGTGATTTTCTTTTGTCCTGAGGTTGATTTCTTTAAGCTTATCGATTGTTGAATGAATCTCTTCAAAATTCTGGCACGTTTCTTTGACTTGGATATCATCTGATCATCTGAGGTTTGTAAACCATGGAAGAAAGAAAAATTTGCTGGACATTTGCTATTTAAGGACCTTTTTAACCTGAGAAGATAAAAGGTACATAATAAATTTTTATGATCCCAAAAGAACTTCTTGCATGTCACGAAGACTTGGACTTTACTAAACCTTCAACATGTAAGTGAGTTAAGCTAAGGTTCCCGCTACTATAGTTTCACTATATTTCAAATACTTTACTTTGCTTGAGGTCTAGCTCGCTCTCGATTGAAAGTCACCTCGAAACCCGCTAAGAGGGTTGGTATACTAATCACATTAGACTCATCCTCCGAGCTGGATTCCAAGTCTATGTGAATAGTAGGGGTACTCCTATGAACTGGAACATGACCTTTATTGACTGATGGCCAACTAGGGGTCTCCGACCTCTAGAACTGCCTCTAGCTCTGCCTGGTGGAGATTGAGCCATCTTACCCACATGTCCATATGATGGAATGAACTGTGGGCGGAATGTGATATGCAGATATATTTCTTATTCAATTCCCCTTTCTTATTCACTTGGACTTTTCTTTTTCTTTTCATTTTCTTATATCTTTTCTTTTGCTTCATTTTCTTTTTCTTTTGGTTTTGCATTTGAATTTTGTCCAAGTTCACAAGAAAGGGTGTTTTGAGGAAGATAGTAGGTCGCATCCTCATAAATCTCAACCTCTAACTGAAAATGGCTTTTCATCTCCGTTGACACAGTATTCAATCCCATCTTTTCTGATCTTGATGCACTGATGAAGGGAGGATGGAACAAACTTGTTCTGATCCAAGGTATACCAAGCAAAGCAGTGAATGAAGTATTCAAATCAATGATGTAGAACTTGGCTTCAGTCTTCCAGTCACCGATCTCCAAAGGTAACACTATAGAACCTAAAGCCCACTCACCTTGGTTATTGAATCCTCTCAACATCATTCAATCTCCTCAGAGTGTAGATATGCCAACCTTCAAATAGCCAAGGGTCTTTAGACTCATAATGTTCACCGATGCACTTGAATTCACAAGAACCCTGGTGGCGAGTCTGAACCTATCCATGTCGACTGTGATGTATAAGGGACGGTTGTACTCCAAGTCCCCTAGAAGAAGGTCTTCATCTGTGAAGGTGATCCTTTGGGCTTCTTTTGCATAATGCGCTTTCTCACCTATATCGATCAGCTAAGCTAAGCATATTTCAGGATCAAGAAGAGCCTTGATTAGTGATTCCCTCATCTCTTTGGATAAGACAAGGGAATCGTATACGCTTAGCTTAGATGAAAACTTTCTTAGATAAGAAAGGATGTTGTAGTCCACCTTTGGCTGGTCTTCCACAAGCATATCTAAGGGTAGAGCATCCTGTGGAAGGGCTTCTCAATCTTTATTATTAATGACTTATTTCCCTCTATCTTGAGGTGTCGCCCTAGAGGTAGAACCTTGCCACTAGAGTTGACTTGGTGATCTCTGGCGTGGTAATGGAAGGTTCTACCTGCACATCAGGTTCACCTATAGCTTCTCCTATAGGACCATCAGAATCAGATGATTGCATGTCTATCTAAAGAGGTGAACCTACAGTATTCAGAGTAGAAAAGTCTAACTTTGAATCAGAAAGAGGAAGCTCAGAATTGTTACTATTATTTTGACATGAAGAGTTATCATTAGGAATAGAAGAAGATAACCCATCAGAAGTGACATAAATGTAATTCAAACTAGCTTTATTCTTCAATTTCTTGGAATTATTTGGAGGTACAAAGTAGAAGTCAAGTAAAGTGAGTGAAGTAAGGGATTTGATGCCCTTATCCACTGATACAAGAGTTCTAATAGTAGAAGAAATAGAAGAGCTAGCTAAAATGGAAGAAGTCACCATCAGGAGGTCGCTAATAGTCGGAGCGACATGATTGGTCGCTAAAGGGCTATCTCGGGCTGACACATGATGCTGCTACTGAGCTCCCCCTTTCTTAGATTTGGCATTGGCAACTTGCAAACCTTCCTTGGTGTTGGAGGTTGAGCTAACTCAGGCACCTGCAAGGAAAGTTTCTTGATTTTCTAGATGATCTTCTTAGAGGTTTAGGATAGAGAAATATCCCAACCTTCTTTAGTTTTGGTAGGATCACATCTATCCCCAAGGATTACCCTGATGGAACTGCAAGGTTGTTCCACAAGGTATTCCTTTGGGATAACTACAACACCGATCTTGAAACTGTGTTCAAGCCAGTCCTTGAATGTGAAGCAATCCTCCAAAACGTGGCCTAGCATATGGTGGTAAGAGTAAAAGTTTAGATCATGACTTTTACCTACTTCCTCCGGTCTCCTAGGCTCGGGTAGCTAAAAATCAAGTTTCTTTAAGAGATTCTTAAAGATTTTCTGATTACCTCCCTCTTAAAAGAATAAGATTTGTTTAACTTATCTAAAAGAGTAGGTGGACCATAGCTACCTAGCGATAGGTATGCATACCACTGCTGCTAATGGTATGGTTGAGGTGGTGGCTATGCTGGCCATGGAGGCTACTGTGGAGGTCGGTAAGGCTACCTTGGTGGTGGCAAAGGAGGTGGAGGCTGCTAAGGTCATGGTTTCTTAGACTGATCTCTAGCTGGCTACTTCCCCTTATCAACTGCTGCTACTGCTCCAAGTTTCTTCTCGTATACCTTCTGCGCCTTTTGCTTAGGCAACTGTTTATCCTCTCCTTATAGACTAGCCATCTTGTTGATTAGATTCTCAAATATTTTGATAGTGAAGCCCTTAAGCATGAAGGCAATTGGGTCATAGATATTCTTCAAGAGAATCTCAACTGCATGCTATTCAGATAGATGCGGTTCACACTTCATACTCAGGTTACGCCATCAGAGAATATAATCAATAAGAAACTCACCGAGGTGTTATTGTGCTAGTACGAGATCACCTATAGGAACCCTTTGCTAAGCTCCAGCAAATCTCTTGATGAAGAGTTGCTCTAACTCAACAAATATCTTTGCTAAACTATTGGGCAGTTTAGCATATCAATCGAAAGCAATACCCACTAGACTACTAACAAAAAGGTGGAGAAGCAAAGTGTCGTTGCTACCTGCATTGCAACAACTAGTCCTGAAGTGTGCTATGTGCTGCCTTGGGTTTCCACTGTCATCAAAACTTTTGAAGGAAGGTGGCACAAAACCCTTGTGATATTGAATAACATCGAATTCCTTTAAGTAGGGTCTACCCTTTAGAACCGATGATCCTCCTCGGGCTTGAGCCAAAGCTTCCTTCACCTGCTGCTCAACCATGGATTTTATGTCTTTTTCTTGTATGGAGGTACTTTCCACTACCTTCCTCTACAGTCTAGTACTACCTTGCTCAACAGAAGGTAGAGTCTTGACTGGGTCCAAGACATGCACTCAGTCGATGTTGACTAGTAGATGAACTAAAGGGGCTTATTTTGAAGCAATCAAACTACGCTAATAAGTCCTCTAACCGTGCCATCCTATCATACTTCTATCTCAACCGATGTCTGCTGAGCGTGTCTTCTTGATCAACCTCATCACCTTCCATAGCTTGTTGTTCCCTAAGAAGAGATCCTCTAGTGTCAACCATTCAGACTCCAGCTGAGTCTCCTAACAAGTCATCTCATTGAGATCGAAGCTGACTTTCTCTTCATCTGACCAGTCATACCCTAAGATCTCCTTCTTTTCCATAAAATAATGTTCCACTATCTCATCTAAAGAACAATCCATCTGAGAAGGTAAAAAGAATCTAGGCCAACCGGTGATCACTATCATGCACTGAGTGGCACCGGACCTCACCTGTCACTGGAGAGTCAATCTTATGTAGACTGTACTCACTGGATGAATGACACTCTTGACTGCCACTAGTTTTTGAGAGGGGTAACAATCCTAGGATGTTCCACTATCACTGGTGCAGTTGGACTACCATCTGCAATATCTGAAATGACTGTCACCATCTCCACATCCGCATGCGAGGGTTGGTGAAGGGATGACCCTGATGCTTCGGGTCGCCACTCCTTTCATCACCACTGGGCGTAAGGTTAAGAGAGCTCCCTACAATAGGTGGTGTAGATGGGGTGGGATCCCTTGGCCGTAGCCAGATCACCAACGGGGTGCGCTTTTCCTCGGATTGCTAGAATATGATATGTTGTAACATGAACTGGTGATGGTAGATGAGGGGTAGAGCGGTGGGGTGGAGACACCACCAACTCTCTGAGTGTGTCGCCTCCTATGATGACCACAATAAGAAGGATACTCGGATGGTCGGCACAGTAGTCTGAAAATCATAAGGATGTCAAAACTACGAACCTCTCCTCATTGGTAATATGTGCTATATATGGGCCTCGTGCCATCTCCTGGATATGCTTCCACACTATGGGGGGATGATGGATCGAGATAAACTAAGCTGACTCTCGAGCTGCTCTGTCATGCATCGAGGTCGGCATGACCTCCTACTCCTGCTAACTGTTGGATGATATTGCACCACTAGAGGAGGTGATGAGTGAATCCTCCTAACATCCTCCCTATATGACCCTGAGAGAGGATAGAATTGGTTTGTTGTAACTAATGGTGAAGTAACAATGGGAACTCATCCAAATGGGCTGCCTCCATCTCCTTGTGATCCGGTGGTACCACTTGATCATGTTCTTATTCCAATGATGTCGTAGGATGGGAGAGAGCAAGCTAGACCCATACTCAAATGTAGGGGAGGCAAACCTTGAGACCTGGGGAGCCTTACCTTTAGAGGGTATAGATGAGATGATGCTAGCCCTCACTGGGGCATCATGAGAAACTCTGGGGCGTAATGCAATCGGGCCTGGTATTATTGGTACTGCTGGTACTACTATAACTAAAGCCTATGGGACTTCCACCACTTTCCTCTTCAGCAAGAAGACATCAGAGTCGGAGGGTAAGTCAATCCTGATGATCGGCTTCTGCCCGGTCACCGTGGTCCTACTAACTGTAGTGAGGGGAGTGCCCTCACAACTAATCATGGCTCCCTCACCCAAAGTGAATGAAGCATGGTCCACCGGGGAAGTTGATCCAAAGCCAGATCCATACCATGGGGGAAGGTAAAATTGAACTTATGTGAACCGACCTTTTTAGACTAACTATAGAAGACTGAAAATTGAACTGTCACTGTATTGACTGATTGTAAGAATCTGCAATGAGAAATGAGTTTGTATCAGATTTCTATCTTTATAAATTTTTTTTTTTTTTGAATTTGAGTTTAAAAATTTGAATCCACATCCAACAACTTGGAAGTGTTAAGTGGGGTTCAAATGGATTTGAGATGATTGATTGAAAGAGGAATTTTGAAATGAATCCTACTTCAACAAAAAGACTAACTTCTTTCCTTAGCATAACCTTAACAACAGGAACATCACTAAGTGAAGTATTTTTTTTTTTAAAAAAATGATTGTTTCTTTTTGTGAAATTCTTTTATTTTGATTTGGAAATTTGGAAATCCCACATAGCAAATTTAGGTATGCTAAGTGAAGAATCCAAATGTGTTTTGTTTGATTTTTGAAAATAGGATTCTTAGCAAATTTAAGTATGTAAAGAAAATCCTAAGTGTTTTATTTTTTTTGTTTTGATGTTTTGTTTTTTTTTTTTTTTTGAAAAGGTAGGATCCTTAGCTAATTTAGGTAGGCTAAAGGGAATCATAAGATGTTTCATTTGTGTTTTGATGTTTTTTTTTTATTTTTTGAAAAAGTAGGGTCCTTAACAAATTTAGGTATGCTAAGGAAATCTCAAGTGTTTCATTTTTGTTTTGATTTGTTTTGAAAGTGAAGACTTAACTTTAGTAAATTTGGTATGCTAAGGATGAAGTCCCACTTAATTTTGTGAAATGGAAATTTCACTTAGCAAATTTGAGTATGCTAAATGAAATTCCAAAAGATGTGTTCAAAATTTTTGATTTATTTTGTTTTGAAAATAGAAACTTCTCCTTAGCAAATTTAGTATGCTAAGAAAAGAAGTTCCAAAGGTGTTTGAGAATTTTGGTTTTGGCTTTGGGTACTTCACTTAGCAAATTTAAGTATGCTAGGTGAAGTTCCAAAAATGTGTTTGAAAATGTTTTATTTTGGATTTTGGAAACTTTACTTAGTGAATTTGAGTATGCTAAATGAGGTTCCAAAATGTGTTTGAAAATTTTGAATTTTGAATTTGGAGACTTCACTTAACAAATTTGAGTATGTTAAATGAAGTTCCAAATGTGTTTAGAATTTTTAAAGTATGATTGTGAAGTTTTAATTTTTGAAAAGAGGACTCCCATTCAACAAATTTGGGTATGTAGGAATGGGAATCAATCTTATTTTTGAAATGTGAAAATTCTATTTCATGTGTGATTATTGCTTTTTGAAAGAGGGGAATTCCAAATGATGCTATTTTTTTAAGTGGGACTCCCATTTAACAAATTTGAGTATGTGGGATATGTTTAAGTGGGATTTCTAAATGATGTTATTTTTTTAGTTGGAAATGAAATCTTCATTTAATTAATTTGAGTATATTAAATGAAGATGTTCATATGTGATTTTTTTGTAAAGTTTAATTTTATTTGAAGATGAAACTTCCATCCAATAGGTGTGAGTGTATTGAATGGAAAGGTTCATATGTGCTTTTTAAAAACTTCATTTTTTTTTATTTTGATTTTTGGAAAGATGATTGTTCATTTTATTTTGAAAATGAAATCTTCATCAAAATGTGAATTGAAAGAAGATGTTCATTTGTGCTTTTGGAAAATAGATTGTTAGTCAAAATTCTACATGTAACAATTATGAAAATTGTTATATGAGGGTGATAAAATTTTTTATGGAAAACATTTTATTAAGTACATTTTTGAAAGACTACTTTTTGAAAAGCAAAATTTTTATGGAAATTTTTATTTTGTCTTTATTATTTTAGGATGAACCTTTCTTTATCATAAAAAATGATAAGGATGAAGTCTTTAAAATGTCTTCTTTTTATTTAGATTTTTATATTTTTACCCATTGGAGAACCCAATGGGGGTTTTAATACCCACAAGGAATGCAGTCCTAAAACCTAAAGATGTTGGCTAACTCAACTTTAGAATGAAATAAGCTAAGTGCCAACGGAAGGAAGGATAGTCTCGGATTCATACCAAAGTACAAACCCACTATCGATACTCAAAGATAATGATCATTTACCAAAGATGGAGAGAAAAACCATCCCCAGCGGAGTCGCCAAAAAAAATCTATAGTGAAAGAATTTCTATAAGAGCCTCCTTTCAAATATGTGGGGAGAAGAGAAAGAGGCAAGAATATAGAAATTAATCTTTTTGGGAAGCCAGGTAGATCCGCAGATGTGCTTATTCAGGTGATCAAGTACGTTATCAAGAAAGTAGTGTACTATCTTGAAAGACAGAAGTCACTGCCCTTTAATGGACCTAATCACCTCAATAAGGACTCCTAAGGATGATGGATTTGCATATACTGAGATTCTTCCCTACTTTACATGAAAAGTAAAGCAAGTTTATTTTAAATCGGTTCATTGTTCTCAGGCAAGCCCCATAGTTAATTACATCCTAAGGAATGGAATTCCTTAGGAAAACTCTTGATTAAGGTAAATGATCATTGTCTTCAAAGATTTCAATAGGAAAGGACTATCAATCGATTGGTTCTTTTTCAAAGATCAAATGGGATTGATCAAAGAGAGGGAGTTATTATCGAAGCCAAAATGGAAGATAAGTAGGGGATGCCCACGATGCTAGGAAACCTAGCGAGCATCTCAAACTAACCTAAGGTTGGGCTTTATATTTTTGAAATTGATTTAGTTTGTTTGAATTAAATTTTTCATTAGAAATTTAGGACTTATGCTTCTTTAATACAAGATTAAGGAAATGCCTAAGAGGTGAGGAATTATGCTTATGTCCCATGAAGGGGAGAAGTAATCTCGGAACCTAAATCTAGGGAGTGTTGGTGAGGGCCGAAAGAATAACCTAAATCTAAGGCAAAAATGGGTATTTAGTTTGTCTCTACAAGAGAGGACAAACCACCCAACAGCTTGGACTTACAACTGCTTGGGGGTGGCCACCAACTAAGTCCTCCTATGATTTTAAATACATGTAGACAAGTCACTATGTTTATGCAAGATAGCTAGGCTATTATTTATTTAGAAAGAGACTAAGTTCTTAAACTCACTCCCTAAAGAGACTAGATCATGTAAGGGTATGCTTCAAATGACTTACATCTAATGCAATTCAAATTTCATTTTTTAAAAATATTTTGGACAATTATTTTGGCTCAAGCTTATAGGATTTATATGCCTAATTCATGAGAAATAAAGTTATTGGCCAAAATTAGTGAGAAGGGAGGAGGTGTGTTTCCACCATGGCTCTTAAAGGTCAAGCCAAGCTTCTCTGGTAAAGGTGGAAGCCCTCAAATCAAGAGTGAAATAAGATGCATTTGTGCATGATATTATAAATACTCATCCAAAGGGTTAATTCTTTTATCTTGATTTTAAACCTAAGCTTTAGGTGAGGTTATGAGTTTTTATTTTAATTTTGAGTTGTTAAGTTGGTAAAAGATTTATTTTTCCTAAAGAGCCTAATCCACATCCAGCCATACATAAAGCAGGAAGAAACTAGGAAAAGATGTCACTTAATGCAAAAGCTAAACAAATCATCAATCAATTTATAAAGCTAATCACAAAAGAATAAAGGTCATGGGCACCACTACAAACCTAAAATAATAAATTTGGTAGCTGAGCTTTACCTTATACAACCCAGATTATAAATGAATTAAATTACAATTAAGCAAGAAATTCACTGTTATGGGGGTGTTCAAGCTTTATTCTTCTTTCTTCTTTTCTTCTTTCTTCTTTTCTTCTTTCTTCTCCTTCTTTTGGATGGTTGGAAGGTAGATGCTTCAAGGCTTCACATGGTGCATAAGATAGAATCTTATGACCAATGTTCATCCTAATCCCCATAACAATTATTCCAAAATCCTAATTACATAAATTTAGATGAAAAGGAAAAGAATGGAAATCTAACTAACACCTGCAAAATATAAGATTAGCTAAAACAAAACACACAAATCTAAAGCATGCATATTGGGCTAATCAACCCACACATGGGTGACTAAGTCCACCTGGCCTATTGGATTATGCTTAGGGGTATAAAGCACCTGCAAGCAAAAGCATTTATATTTTTATTTATGATAGCCCCTTAAGCACAATCCCCTACATAAAATAATGATTAGACTAAGAGCATCCTACCATTCATTCTATGAGCATACACCCTAACATCCATTCTAAAACATATATCACAAAATAAAACAAACATCAAACCATGCATCATCCTAACTTAAAGCTAGAAGTTGTGACTTAGGCTAATGTGTGTGCTTTGAAGGTTTGTGTGGTATGCTTAGTTATGGCTTTAGGTTAGAATTTTCTAAGTGTGAAAACATGTTCAACTTAGAGGAGGGGTTCATTTAAGTTATTTAATGTTTTGGGTTGATTTTATTTCATGTTTTGATTGGTTCAAGTGAATCCTACAATTAATTACTAAGTTATGAAGAGAGGAAAGAGAAGAGAACTTCTCCTTCCCTAACCTAAGTAATTTCTAAAGTAGATTTACATTTTAGTTTTGTTAGTGAATGTTTTGATTAAATATTTTATTAATAAGTTTAGATGAACTCTAAACAAACTATTCAAAAGAAAGCATTTTAAGATTAAATAAAATGAACCAAATTCACAAAACACACATTACTTCATTTCTTTCCCAACATGTATAAACATGCATATGATGAGTCCTAAGCATATCTATACATACAAATGAGAATATTTAACACACTTTATGATGCATGCTAAGTAATTCATTTAAGGAAATTTGGAAGTTTAATGTGCATGATTTTTCTTATGTAGAAAAGGGTTTCTTTATCCAATTTTTCACATACACATATGAAAGTAGGAAAGGCATAAGTGAGTACAGTGCCATTGTTAACCAAAGGTGTAAGGTACAAGACCTACTTAGAGCTACGTAAAGCCTCACAACCTCGAGGTTGTCCAGACTAATATACAACTTTCCTTAAATACAAATAAATGTGTACAAAAGAAATGAATGGAAAAAAGAAAGAATGCAAAAGTTGTACTAGCTGATTTGTTTTGTTTATGCAATTTATATGTGAAAGCATATGTTTCCTTCTTAAGTGATAGCATAGGAATGAATAGGATATGAAATTAGACAAGTGTTAGGTTCTTTTCAAATGAACCACACATCTTACCAAAATCCTATTCAAAACTATACTAAAGAAAAAGGAAGAAATCTATTAACATCCTTATATTCTCTCACATGCAAGCTTATAAAAATATAAGCACTTTCAGATTTGATAATTGAAAATTTGAATTTAGTAGTGAATATTAATATTTTAGCAACACATGCAAATTTAAAAATAAAACATTTCATTTTAATTTGAATTTGAATGAATGAAACATGACATACAAATTTAACATGTTGGGGAAAGAATCAAAAATGAAAGTAAACACATTCACTATAATTAAATTAAAGACATTCTTATGGAATAAGAAAGTTTAAATCAAAGTGTATTCAATGTGATTTTGCGTTTGATTTATTTTGGTGTTGAGATGTTCCTAACCCTTCCACATGTGTTTGTTTAATTTTAAATTAGATTAATTATTTACACCTTAGATGTTAAGTAATTATGAGCCAATGAGATGACATAAAAGCTCACAAGGAATTTAAACTTGCAATGCATCTAGGATGAAAAAGGCCTAATGCAATTTGGCTCACAATTAATAGTTAATTAAGCTAAGAGGTTTAACTTAAGTAATTTCAAAACACTCTTTCACACATATGAATTGGGTTTTGATTTTTTTAATTGAACTTAGGCTCTTAAACACCTAAGCATCTACCCAAAGTAGATTAATTAAGGTCTAGAAATTTTTTAGAATTTTTTTAGAAATTAATTAATGGGATATTTAATGAATTAACCCTTAATTAATAGAATATTAAGGGAAGAAAAGGGGATTTAGGGAATAGTTTAGGGGAAATACCCTAAAATTATTAAGCCTCTTATTTACTAGGTCTGACCTTAATCAACTCTAATAATGGATTAAAATACTAATCTAACCCCTAATTATCCTTAATTATATAAGGAGGGTAATTAGGAATCACTTTTGCAACTCCCCCAATTAAGCCTTCAATAAATCCCAAGAAAATTATGAGAGGTATAACCCCTAAAACATATCCAAAAAGTTTGGGATTCATTATAGATTTAATTAAGAGGTAATTAGCAAAATAAAATTTCAAATAAAACCCAAAAGCAGAGAAAATGATAATTCAAAATCTATTGAAATTATTTTTAAAATATTTTAAGTTGAATTATCTTTCCATAAGATTTTACCTCATATTTTTTTGAATTTTATTGAGAGAGAGATGATTTTTTGAAGATTAGAAGATTAATTAACATTTAATTAACTTCCCTAACTAATCCCTCAGCTCACAGCACGACACGCGGTGACGATGGTTAGCGCACTTTACATGCATCGCGTGGTGAGCAACCACTTAAACATCCCATCTAAATGGTGGCACGGCGACGGGATGCGCTTTGATCCCTATTGTTTTATCAAAGATCGGACGGTCATGGATCCTCTTGTAGTTTATAAAAGGATTATTAATTCTAAAATGTGGGAATAATCTTGGTCATCCATCCAAAATGCATAAATGGATGGCTAGGATCTCCTCAGTTCTTCCCCTAGGATTAACAGAGGCCATCCATGATCTTAGGGGAGGTTTGAGCTCGATTGAGCTCAGATTGGAACAAGATTGTTCCCACACCATCTAAAGCTACTAAAGAGGTGTATTTTACTTGACTTAAAAATTCCTTTCACAAAAGACCAACACCTCCTATGCTTGGTTGTCAAAAACTTCCATACCTCACCGGAGGTGATTAGTGACACTCAAACTTGATGAGGTAGCTTCGTCTAGTGGAGATGAACCCATGTTGAAATTTTCAAGCCTTGGGGTTGAGTGGATCTTCCTATGGACCAACACCACTTGATCTCCCTTGTGGCTTTGACCCAATTAGGGCTCTCCTTGCTATGGGACCTCAAATGGATGCTTGGGTGCACTCGAATTGATCCTTAGAGGAAGTTTGCAAGAGGAATTGAAGTAATTTTGAGTGTGGAGAAAGTTGAAGATTCAAAGGAGCTCCCCTATTTTTCAATGGAGAAAATCGAGAAGAAGCAATTTCAAATCCTCCTTAGAAGGCTTGCGAGGGCTCTCTGATCTCTCCATACACTCTCTAAGCTTCAATCAAATAAGGGTATGATCATTTCAAATTGAATTAGGGGGACGATATCTCCCCCTACGACAATCGGATGGCCGACACCTCCATGGGAGTTTTGATCCAATTGATCACATTGGAGAGTTTGTTTAGGCTATTAGCTCTTTGTACATGGTCGGTTTGAGGCCTTGAGTGGATTGCCAACCTCCAATGTGCATCAAATTGAGTGGAGGAAGGATTTGGAATGAGCCAATTTGACGAGTGGCATTGGTTTGGCCATTTGGGACCAAATCTATTGGGTTGGGTGCACCACTCTTCAATAGTTCCCCTTGAGGTATTGGGAAGGTATCAAGTGGATATGAAGAGGGCATGACCAAATTACCCATGGATTAGGCCAAACTTTGTTCAATGGCCTAGGGGTCGAATGATCATTTTTTTGAATTTTTAATTTGGATATGTTGGGTATGTGGAGGAACTATGTTTGGCCAAGTTTCATGAGATTTGGAATTCATTTGATAAGTTTAACTCATGTTGACCCATTTAGGTCAAAATGGGTCAACTTGGGTCAAATTGGGTCAAACTAAGGGTTGGGTCAAGTTCATATGACCATTTGAAATGTTTTGGTGGCTTTGGTTTGGTTCAATTGGATTAGTTTTGAATTTGTCTCATATGAATTCATTTTGGTCAAATGGGTCAAGTTGACCTATTTGACCCATTTGACCTATTTGGGTTAGGTCAAGGGTAGGTTTAGGTTCGGTTAGTCATATGGAGTGGATCGGTATCTTTGTTTCCAATCAATTTTGGCTATGTTCAAATTTGGCTCAACATGACCCCTTTAGGTCAAGTTAGGTCTAAGGTCAATTGGGCTAGGTTGGGCCTAGTTGGCCAATTGAGCCTTTGTTCAAGTTCAACAAGTGATTTGGAATGAACTTGACCCATTAGTTTGAATCAATTTGGCTTAGATCAAGTAATGACACATTTTGACCCTTTAGGTCAAGTTGGATCAACTTGGGTCAAGTTGACTAATTGGGCTAGGTTAGGCTCAAATGTTGACTTGGTCAACTTCAAACATAGTTCGTGAATGAACCTAGATCATTGGTTTCAATTAATTTGGCCTATGGTGGAATTTGGCTATGTTAGGTTTCATTTTTGGGCTAAGTATTGACTTAGTCAACCCTTAAGTTTGACTGGGTTTGACCCAATTTGATTGATTGATCATCCCATAATGATTTTTGATCATGATGAGAGGTATAGATGAGTTTGATTCAATCCAATTTGGTTAGGATTAGAATTTGGCTCATAAGAGTACTTTAGGTCACTTTGGGTCAAGAAAGCCTAAGTGGGTCCAAATAAGCTTGGTTTGCTTGATTGAACTTGTATATGGACTTATGATTGAAATATAAATCTATTTGCAAGTGGTTTGAATTCAAATGGGTTTTGATCCATTTGACAATTTCATATTCAAAGGAAGAATATGAAAGGATTTAGGCTTTGATTTTTGAATTGGATTTTGATTTATTGATTTGATTTTGTGTTTATATTTGAATTCATGATTGTAGGGTTGATTGAATCATGAAGGAAAATCAAGAGTTTGGCTTGATTTGAAGTTGATTTGACTAAGTTCAAGATTTTGACTTGAAAGGCTTAAATTGGATTTTGAGTGAATGTGAGTTCTATTTTTTTTTGGAATTGGTTTTAAATTTTTGAATTTATATTTCATTTATATATGTGAATATAAATGAGAATATAATTGGATCATGAGAAAATTTTATGAATTTGAAATGATTTGATCATGATTTTGGCTAAGTCCATTAAGAAGGATTGAAAGGATTTAGAAAAAATTTGGAGTTAGGAGTTTGAATTTTTGAATTTGGTTTGATTGATTTATATTTATATTTCATTGATATATGTGAATATAAATGAGAATATAAATGAGTTATGAGAAAATCCCATGACTTTGAATTGATTTGATCATGATTTAGGCTAAGTCCATTAATGTAAAATTAAGGACTTAAGAAAGATTTTAGATTTGGAATTTGATTTGAGGGTTTGATTTGATTGATTTGGTATATCATTTGAATATAAATGAGAATATAAATGAGTTATGAGAAAATCCCATGAGTTGAATTGATTTGATCATGATTTTGAATAAGTCCTTCAAGAAAAATTTAAAGGACTTAGGAAAATTTCATGAATTGATTTTGAATTTTTAGTTTAGTTTGATTGGTTTGAATTTATATTTCATTTATATATGTGAGTATATATGATAATATAAATTAATTATGAGAAAATCTCAAAGATTTGATTTGGTTTTGATCATGATTTTGGCTAAGTCGAGAAGATTAAGGACTTAGAAAATTTGACTTAAATTTCATTAGGGTTTCAAACATTTCAATCATATGAGTTGATTTGAGTTTGGAGAAAATAAATTTGATTTGAAGTTTGACTTGATTAAGTGAGGAATGGTTCAAACTAAGGGTGGAAAATTTTCCTAACAGGCATGACCTATTTTTCTATAGCTGGGTTGAGTGTTTATTCTAAATCTTTGTCTAATCCTATGCCTAAGATGGAGGTTGAGCTCATCTACAAATGTGGTTAGAGGCCTCTATGTTAGCAAATTTTATAGGCATATCATTAATTACATCTACTTTTTAATTATCCATTCAATTTAGAAAAGTTGATTCTACTATTAGCTTGATCTTTTCATATTTGTATTGTAATATAATTTTTTCTCTCTAAAAGAGATTTTGTGGTCAGGTTTCTTGAAGCACCACCCTTTCATGAGGTTAACTAATCCTTCATTAGAAATTCTAAAGCATTTGTGGATGGAAAGCTTTGGTTGTTGAGACATAGGTAAAAAGGTTTGTAAGTGCTTATAATAAAAGTTTTTAAATAAGATAAAAAAATAATATATATAATAAGAATTAATTTCAATAAAATGAAGAGGCAAAATTTTAAAATCTCACCAAAGATGGATAACCAAGGTAACCCTACAAATTAAAGAAGGAAGATGAGATGCTTCACTAAATGGGCTTTAATAAATACGAGATGAGTTGGTGAAACAATTGATGCTAGTAAATCCATTTGATAGATACCCTCTTTTATTACTTGCATTTAATGTGAAAGGTTATGTAAAAGGTTGTGCAGTAAATCCAAAAGCATATGCAATCACTTGTTAGAAGATAATCAATGTCAAAAGGTCATGCAAGCACATATGTTAAAGGAAAGGTTTGAAAAAATGATTTAAAATAAGATTCAAATAAAAGATGAACATAATCCTATTAAATATATATCCCATAAAATATGGTTTGAATAAAGTTTAAAGAACATTCAAATAAGATTCAAACAATATTTGATGCATGTTCAAACATTGTTTAAACTAAGTTTGATCCTAACTTAAACTTTTTTTGAACTAATTCTAATCTTATTTGAACTCATGGTGTATTATTCTATGCAATTTATGGGTACTACAACGGTTAGATTTTAGTTGAACTATATTTCACTTTTGTTTGAACCAAATGGCTTGAATATGTTCAAATATCATTCAAATCCTATTTGATCTTAGTTTGAACCATATTTTAATTACATTATAATCTAGTTTGAATCAAATTTGAATTTTATTCAAAACATTATCAAACCTAGATCAAACCCCACTATTTCCTTATGTTCATTAAAAGTCTCATGAAAGTAGAGGTGCACATAAAATGCTTACAAAAAATCAAAGTGAATCAAAGTTTTTTCGGTGGATTTGGTTTTTTTTATAGAAATTATAAATTACTCTTTGGTTTAATATTTTTTATTTTTTTGTATAAATCATTAAATCAAGTTTGAGTGTCAAATAATTTGATTTAATTGATAAGTCAAAAATGAAAGTGAAAGATAAAATTCATAGTAAACTTAGAAGAACTAGGTATATGGGTATAACACTTTCTAATTTTCTAGTTTATCCTTCAAAAGACAAAAATTGATGATACCAAACTGCCATAAAGATACGGTATGGGGAATAAGAGATTATGATGATCAATTAATGATGAAATTTTAAATAAGGTGGTCTTTTAAACTCAGACAACACTTTGGTCCTTGACATTTTATCTCATAATTAGAACTAAATCTAAATTTGTCCATATTATGACTTGGTGCTCTTAGTTAACCCAAGGAGGGTCTTTTAGATATTTACATTATAAGTTTGACTAGTCTTAGGTATACCTCTTTCTTGCTTAGGTTGAATCATCCTTAAAATATTGTTAGATCAGAAATGTTCTCATTAATCCAATTATTGTTATCACATTATCTTGACATTCAATATAAAAATTTAACTGTTGCCAAAAAAAATTTATTCTAACATTAAGTCTTTGATATCTCACTTAATTAGTTAATCACTTATTCAGCTTGGATGTTTTGGTATTAATTCAAATCTCCACTAAATGTGGTTTCCAATGATAAGTTAAGTCTTAGGTCAATCTCAAAAGTAAAAATTTTGATCCTTTTATAATGAATCAACATGAACCTAATGAAACTTTGGACTTATCAATAAAATAAGTTAACTATTGATCAATGGACTATGATTAACAACTTAGATAAATCAATTATTTTTATTGGACATTTAACTTATTTGTAACATGTTTATTTATTATTGTAAAAAGAGTTGTTTGATGAACATATATGGTGGATTGAACTAAGATAAGTATGATAAAAATGAATTTGATTAGAATATTGACGACAAAGATACATGACATTGTTGAATCAGTAATAAATGATAAATAGTATCTCTCCTTGAGGATTGATAAATTTTCAATTGATTAGTCATCGGTTGTAATTTTTATAACTAATTAATATCCAATTTTTTTAATAAATTTTTATATGTTACTTTTAGGTAGGAGTGTTCTTTTTTTTGTAGCTTAATTATTTTGATTTTTTACTCTTTGATGGTTATATTAAATTTATGATACAATGATAAGATATTAGAATTTGGTTATTTTTGCTTTTAAAATATATGTAGAGCATTATGATCTAACCAATATAAGAAACCAATATCTAATCTTTAAAGAAGAATTAAACTTTAAATTTACTATATTCACCTTATTTTGATATTTTTAAATAAAATTTGATTCTCTAATACATATATTTTCTTATTGCTATCTCGATGACTTTAATCATCATTAAATTGATTTTATAAAACTTATTAAATATAATATTTTTAATTTTAAATTATTTTAACATGATCAAATTCTTATCATAGCAAAAGAAAAATTTCATCTAGAATCAAAGATAATAAAAGAATTCATTACTCTTTATCTATTTGGTAGAATATTTTGCATGTTACATCTTCTTTGTAAATGCATTTTATGTTTTAACTAAAAATCTACATTTCATCATGTATCTTTTCATTTTTTAAAATATACACTTTATTTTATTTGCTTATATATTATATTATAAAATAAATTGTCATATTTTAATTTGAAATTTGTTTGTCAATCAGTAATATTCTTATTAATTTTGGTTTTAGTTTTGATGTTAAATGACACTCAATAGTGTTTGATTAATTATTTTAAGCTTCAAATCTTTTACCTTTTCTTTATCTTTATTTTGGTGAAATAGCATTTTTTTGGTTTTGTGAATAAGCTTTTTATGTCTCATCAAATTTTTTTGGGTTTGTTTTTGAGCTAGGTTCTCTATTTTGATTCAATAAAATTTATGCAGTTCTTTTTATAATTTTTAAATTTTTATAATTTGAATTTCTCTAACATAACAAATGAAATTTTTACATTTTCAAATAATTTTTATAATTTAAAATTAAATCATTAAATATTTTTATTTAATTTGACCAATTAATTTATTATTAATTTATATAAATTTTTATGTTTTATTTATCATTAGATTTAAAAATCTATTTAAAAAATATTTTTTTATTTTCCTTTAATTATTTTGATCATTATTAATCTAGGCATAAGTCTTTTAATTTAATTAGCCTCATGTTCAATTTGATTAATTTTGATGATAACAAACAAATGCTTGGATGTTCTAATGAATATTTTATGTGTTTGAATATATCAATATTACATATCAATACATCTCACAAATTGTTAGAAGAAATTGCAAGAATAAAAGAATGAAAGGGATAATGTGAAGCTCATGATTTTAGGTTATATGACTATTCATATGAGTTCTTTGGCATGAATCAATTTGCTCACAACCTAACATACTATTTTAATGAGGTTAATTTGTATAAATCTTTATTTTAACATTCAATTATATGTTTTTCATAGCATAGTAATAAAATGATCATAACTATTAAGTATAATTATTTTATTTACTTAATATAATTAGGTTTAATTTTGGTTATATGATAACTAACATATTTATGATTATATATAAATTATATAATTTTTAAATATCACATGTCAAAATTAACAAAATATATAAAATTTTGTATTTTAGCCAAAGTCATTGTTTAATCAAAGAATTCATATGATTTTATCTCCATGGTTCCTTGGATTTTTTCCTTTAAAATAAGTATGACACTTTGCATTAAAATTGAATTTATTATGATTTTTAAACATTTACTTTTTAATAATGGATGCATGCTTTGAATATATTAAGAGCTACATGTGATTACTTTTGACTTTCCCATGTGAATAGAATTTTTGCTGCTAAATTTAATATTTGTTTAATATAAATTATATTTTTTATTGAATATTAAATTATCACATTAGGGTTGTATAATATATTTCTTTGAAATAATTTTTTTGTGACATACTTGCTTAGCCCATTCTTTCATGAAAGTATCCCTCATTCAAAATTCAAAATCTCTCCAGCAAATCTAAAGAAAATCTCTTAAATGTTCTTTCCAAGTGTTCTCCAAATATTGCAAGATCAAATCCTTGGTTTGGAAGCTTCAACATCTTCAAGCCTTTTAAATTACTTGAGTTTGTTTTCTTGATCTTAATACTTCTTAGTTGTTCATGCTATTTTCACCATCTATTTCTTCTTTCTAATTTATACTTTTGGTGGATTAGTCTTTGAACATTGGTTTTCACATCAAAGTTTTTTTTTTTGTGAAAAATCTTGTGATATTCTAAAACTTCCTACAAATTTCTTTTGTTTCTTGAAATATTTCTTCTTTGGTCTTATTTTGAAAGATCATTTATTCTTAGATCTATTTTAAGCATTTTAAAATAAATTATTGTGCTGAAATTATTTTCATATTTTCTAGATCTCTCTTTTTTTGAAAGCTTACTTACAATATCATTACTTATTTTTTTTTTTGTGATCATTAGCATTAATTGAAAGAATCTTTTGGTTAAAAAAAAATTACTCCTTGCTGAAATTTATCTTATCATTTTGAATTTATTTTGAAATCATTTTGTATTATTCTACAAATTATAATAACTTAAACATCTAGTAAGATCACTTTAAGATATTTATTTTATTTAGCATTTGCCATTTTTTTGAGATCATTTTGATTTCTTGAATATTTGTGAGATTTACTTTATCAAAATTTATTATTTTGTATTTTTTTTGTGTTGGGGGCTGGGAGAGTACATATTGTTGTAGTTGTACTTGCCCGTTATAGAGTACTTTTTGTAACCATTTTCATTTAGTGGATTCCTAGCCGAGGGTGGCTAGCGTAGGCGGTTTTGGGGTTTGGCAACCACGTAAAAATGTGTATCTTGTCTCTATTTACTTTATTGTATTTTATTTTTTGCATTTAGAATTATATCTTATCATTATAAAATCAAAATCTAATTTTCTATTTAAAATTAAAATTTAAGTTTTGAAAATTTTAATATTACCCAATTCCCCCCCTCTTGGGTGCTATAGTGTCTCACATTGGTATGAGTACTCTTTTATTGGCTTAACATCAACAAGTAAATCTTTTCACTATGGACAAGGTTTCACAAAGGGTTCATTCTGAGGACAATCCACTCATAGACCTCCACTTTTAGATAGTGTACCATTTGATTATTGGAAAAATAGAATTAGTACATTCTTAAGAGGTCAAGATGCATGTGGTATATGTTGACACATCAATATCATACACCCAGTAGAAGTAAATGGCATTAAAGTAGAAAAACCTTTTGAGGAATGGTCTATATGAAAGAGAACTTGGGCTTGTAATACTTTACATTGTGCTTTATTACGATGATTACATGAAAATTTCTATGTTAAGTGCAAAGAAATATGGGATAAACTTATTATAACTTATGAAGGAACTAGTGAAGTTGAGATGCTCACATAAATAGACTTGTTCATGATTATGAGTTATTTCATATGTCTCCTTCGATCTATTTACGATATATCTAGATTTATGAAAATAACATTCTCTTGGAAAAACATATAGGAATCAAGACTTAGTTTATAAGATTCTTAGATGTCTTCCAAAAGAATGGGAAGCTAAAATAAACTATTAGTGAAGCTAAAGATTTATCTACTTATCCACTTGATCGACTTTTGGGTTCTTTGATAGCACATGAGCAGGTTATTGCTCAAAGGGATAAGATGGATAACTCAAAAAAGGAGAAGGAGAAAGGAAAAGCCATTGCACTACAAGTTGATGATGATGAGCCTCAAACATAATTGGATGGTGAGGTGGTCATGCTTTCCAAAAGGCTTGGGAACTTGCTAAGGAAGAAGAATCAAAGGTATAAAAAATCTAAAATTATAAATTTCAAACTAAGAAATTTCCTGAAGGGATCATTTTATCATTGTAAAAGCACGGACACATAAGAGGTGATTGTCCGAACTTATTGAATCAAAGAAAAGAAGAAATTGATGTAAACAAAAGAAAAAATATGAAGGAGAAAAAGTACCATAAGAAGAAGAAGACGACTTTATGGGCCAATCCATTCAAATGAATCAAGTACTAGCTCATCAAATGAAGAGGTCAACATATGTCTTATGGCAAATGGAGAATTTTTAGATTCTCAAGAGGTATGTAATGATATATCTTATGATGAATTAGATGATGCTTTTAATGATTTAGTTATTGAATATAAAAATTAAAAAATACAAAACCTTAGAAAAGAACATAAAATTTAGATATGCATTTTTGTGATTTAAAATGAATGTGATAATTTAAAAGTAAAAATACTTCTTTATTAAATTGTTCCTTAGTTGTAGGTAAACTTGAGAGAATATCTTATTAAAAGCAAGATTAGAATTATGTTTAAAATCACAAGTTCATTATAATACTTCATCAAGAAAAACATTTAATAAAATTATTTGCATCATACACATCCCACTCATATATCTTATAATTATCATTCTAAATCATATGCAAACACTAATGTTGGTGCAACTATTGCAATAAAAAGGGCATATTTCATTTGATTACGTAAAATACAAAATACTAAGCAATCAATGTATGGGTACCAAAAAAGGTACAAACACTACACAAACCATGCATGCTAAATATCTTACTTCAAATTTAGAACATGTTTGGGTTCCAAAAGTTAACATGTGAGTTTATTTTGTAGGAATGCAAAATCAAAGAAGGCATGTGGTACTTGGGCAGTGGATGTTCAAGACATATGACGGAGATAAAGATAAATTCACAACTTTAGAATCAAGTGATGGAGGATTTGTTACATATGGAGATAATGCGAAAAAAATTGGCATTGGTTCTATTTGTAGAATTCTATCACTTTAGATAAAGTTTTTCTAGTAGAAGGATTAAAACATAATTTAATTTCTATTAGTCAATTATGTGATAAAGGTTTGAATGTAGTATTCCATGCATCATATTGCATTATAAAAATAATGAAAATGTTTTGCTAGTAGGGAAAAGATACAAAAATATTTATGTCATTGATTTAGATAGCTTTCATGATGTAAATTTAAACTTACTTTGTTTTAAAAGCACTCATGATGATATATGGTTATGGCATAGGAGACTATGTCATATTAACATACACACACTTAATAAAATTGCTAAACTTGATTTAGTAGTTGGTTGGTTTGCCTAAATTAAATTTTCATTCAAACTATGTTTGTGATGCATGTATTCATGGTAAACATTCTAGAAGCTCATTTAAAAGTAAAAATATTGTTTCTACTTCTAGACCTCTAGAATTATTACACATGGATTTATTTGGTCTATTAGCACCACTAGCTTAGGTGGAAAAAATTATGGTTTTGTGATTGTTGATGATTTCTCTAGATATACTTGGGTCTTATTTGTAACTTACAAGGATGATGTTTTTGGTGAGTTTAGAAAGTTTTCTAAATATATTCAAAGAGAACAAGGCCTTTTGATTAATAGGGTTCAAGTCATGGTGGCGAATTTGAAAATAAATTATTTGAGGATTTTGTGATGAACATGGGATTAGACATAATTTTTCTGCACCTAGAACTCCCCAACAAAATGGAGTAGTAGAGAGAAAAATAGAATATTAATTGAATTAGATAGATCTATGCTTGATGAGTATAAATTGCCAAAATATTTTTTGGAGAAGATATCATGTTATGTAATGAATAGGATCTATTTTAGACAATTTTGAAGAAGACACCCTATGAATTGTTTTTTGGAAAGAAGCCTAAGATTGAACACTTTCATGTATTTGGATGTAAATGCTTTATTTTTAATAATGGAAAAGATCATTTAGGTAAGTTTGATTGCAAATATGATATTTTCTTAGGATACTCTCTTTCTAGTAGAGCTTATAGAGTTTACAATAAAAGAAAAATGATTGTAGAAGAATCAATACATGTTATTTTTGATGAAAATTTGATTGATCCTATTAGAAATGAAGTGATTGATGAAGAGATTGATAACTTTAAGAAAATATCTTTAGAAGATAATATGGATGATTCATTGCCTAAAGAATGGAAATATAATAAAATCATCCAAAGGAACTAATTATAGGGATCCTTCAAAAGGAGTTATGACTAGAAGGCATAGTAGAAGTTGTAGATCATTGACATTTTTATCAGGTTGAACCTAAAATTTAGAAGAAGCATTAAATGATAATTTTGGATTATTGCTATGGAAGAGGAGTTAAATCAATTTGTAAGAAATGATGTTTGGGAATTAAAGGCCCCAAGATCAAAATGTCATTGGAACAAAATGGATCTTTAGGAATAAGCTAGATGATTGAGGTTGTATTATTAGAAATAAAGCTAGGTTAGTTGCACAAGGTACTCACAAGTTGAAGGTATAGATTTTGAAGAATCTTTTGCACCCAAGACTAAAGCTATCGGTTACTCCTTATGCTTGTTTTAGAAATTTTAAACTTTTTCAAATGGATGTCAAAAGTGCATTTTGAATGGATTTATTGACCAAAATGTATTTGTAGAGCAACCACCAGATTTGAGAGCCTTGATTTTCCAAATCATGTGTATAAATTAAAGAAAGCCTTATATGGTTTAAAAAAAGGCTCCGTGCTTGGTATGATAGGTTAAGTAACTTTTGATAGATCATGGATTTAGAAAGGCGATAGATACCACTTTATTCCTTAAGAGCATAGATGATGATTTGATTTTACAAGTGTATGTAGATGATATATTATTTGGAAGTACAAATGAATCTTTATGCCATGAGTTCTCATCTTTGATGTCTAAAGAGTTTGAAATGAGTATGATGGGAGAACTTAATTTTTTCTTAGGTCTTCAAGTGAAGCAACAAGAAAATGGCACATTCATCCAAACTAAGTATATAAATGAATTGCTTGAGAGGTTTGACATGAAAAGATTTAAATCTAGTAAAACTCCTATGAGCCATCTATAAATTGGATTTAGATGAATTAGGAAAATCGTTGATCAAAAACTTTATAGGAGTATGATAGGTTCACTTTTATACCTTCGCTAGTAGGCGATATTATGTTTGCTATTTGTTTGTGTGCTCGTTTTGGCCAACCCAAAAGAATCTCATTTAATAGCGGTCAAGCGTATCTTTCGGTATTTGATAGGCACTAGGTTAGGTTTATGGTATCTAAAATTCTTTATCATGTGATTTGATTGCTATTCGATCTTTGATTTTGCGGGATGCAAAGTAGATAGAAAAAGCACATGCATATATTTTTTTAGGATCATCACTTGTGTCTTGGTCATCTAGGAAACATAGCTTTATCCTTTGAGAAGTACATAGGTGGGTAGCTGTTGCTGGTCCTTTGGTTAAAACAACAATTAGAAGATTTTGGTATTAAGCAAGATCACATTCTAGTTCAATGTGACAATACTAGTGCTATTAGTTTAACTAAAATCCTATCCGACACTCTCAGACCAAGCATATAGAAATTAGACATCATTTTATTAGGGATCATGTTTTGAAAGGTGATGTTAATATTAATTTTATTAGCACTAATTTACAAATTGCTGATATTTTTACAAAACCCTTACGGAAGAATGTTTTGTACTTTAAGGCGCATGCTTGGAATGTTAGATCCTAATATTTAAAATTGTATGTAGTTTGTTCTCACTTTTGATGTTGTCAAAAGGGGAGAAGAGTAAAATGTTGGTTAATATTAAGTCTATTTAATGCATACATTTAGAGCAACATTATTCATCTCTCATATGCATAATTTTTTTAATAGAATTTCTTTCAAAACTATGATGAAAGGTCAATTTTACCTTCATCAAAATCAATACCAACATTAGTTTGTCATCATCAAAGGGGATTGTTGGCTTAATTAGCCTCATGTTCAATTTGATTAATTTTGATGATAACAAAACAGATGTTCTAATGAATATTTTTATGTGTTTTGATATATCAATTGCTAATTACATATCCATCTCACAAATTGTTAGAAGAAATTGCAAGAATAAAAGAATAAAGAAAGGGATAATGTGAAGCTCATGATTTTAGGTTATATGACTATTCATATGAGTTCTTTGGCATGAATCAATTTGCTCACAACCTAACATACTATTTTAATGAGGTTAATTTGTATAAATCTTTATTTAATTAACATTCAATTATATGTTTTTCTACATAGCAATTGTCAAAGTAATAAATGATCATAACTATTAAGTATAATTATTTTATTTACTTAATATAATTAGGTATTTTAATTTAATTTGCTGGTTATATGATAACTAACATATTTATGATTATATATAAATTATATCATAATTTTTAAATATGTCAAAATTAACAAAATATATAAAATTTTGTATTTTAGCCAAAGTCATTGTTTAATCAAAGAATTCATATCTGATTTTATCTCCATCAGTTCCTTGATTTTTTCCTTTAAAATAAGTGGTTACATGACCCACTTTGCATTAAAATTGAATTTATTATGATTTTTTAAACATTACTTGATTTTAATAATGGATGCATGCTACATGCTTTGAATATATTAAGAGCTACATGTGATTACTTTTGACTTTCCCATGTGAATAGCCAATTTTTGCTGCTAAATTTAATATTTGTTTAATATAAATTATATTTTTATTGAATATTAAATTATCACATGATAGCATGAGGTTGTATAATATATTTCTTTGAAATAATTTTTTAAATGACCTTCTCATTCTCTTCATGAAAGCATCCCTCATTCAAAATTCAAAATCTCTCCAGCAAATCTAAGAGAAAATCTCTTAAATGTTCTTTCCAAGTGTTCTCCAAATATTGCAAGATCAAATCCTTGGTTTGGAAGCTTCAACATCTTCAACGCAAACCTTTTAAATTACTTGAGTTTGTTTTCTTGATCTTAATACTTCTTAGTTGTTCATGCTATTTTCACCATCTATTTCTTCTTTCTAATTTATACTTTTTTGGTGGATTAGTCTTTGAACATTGGTTTTCACATCAAAGCTTCTCAATCATTTTTTTGGTGAAAAACTCTTGTGATAATTTGTAGGATCTATTTCAACTTGCTGAAATTTTAGCTTCCTACAAATTTCTTTTGGTTTCTTGAAATATTTCTTCTTTGGTCTTATTTTGAAAGATCATTTATTCTTAGATCTATTTTAAGCATTTTAAAATAAATTATTGTGCTTTTATTTTCATATTTTCTAGATCTCTCTTTTTTTTTTGAAAGCTTACTAGCTTAACTTAGATCTATCATATACTTATTTTTTTTATTTTGTGATCATTAGCATTAATTGAAAGAATCTTTTGGTTAAAAAAAAAATTACTCCTTGCTGAAATTTATCTTATCATGAAAAAGAATATTGTGAATTTATTTTGAAATCATTTTGTATTATTCTACAAATTATAATAACTTAAACATCCTAGTAAGATCACTTTAAGATATTTATTTTTATTAAGTGAGCATTTTGCTTATAAATTTTTTGAGTTGTAAAGTGATCATTTATAAGTTGTGAGATCACTTTTGAATTTGATTTCTTGGTATATTTGTGAGAGATTTACTTTATCAAAATTTATTATTTTGTATTTTTTTTTGTGTTGTAAAATTTATTTTGGGGTTGTACTCGCCTTTGTAGGAGAAATATTGTTTAGGGGTTGTACTTGCCGTTATAGGAGAATACTTTTGTAAACCATTTTTCATTTAGTGGATTCTAGCCGGGGTGGCTAGGTGGGCGGTTTGGGGTTTGGCACCACGTAAAAAAATGTGCCTCTTGTCTCTATTTACTTTATTGTATTTTTATTTTTGCATTTAGAATTATATCTTATCATTATAAAATCAAAATCTAATTTTCTATTTAAAATTAAAATTTAAGTTTTGAAAATTTTAATATTACCCAATTCACCCCCCCTCTTGGGTGCTATAGTGTCTCACACTTTCTAGAACTATGACACTTCTAGTGGCTAAGTGAACACCAACCCTAAGCTTTGAAGACTCAAAGTGATTAACCCTATGATTAAATCCCAACTTAGGTTAAGTAGGGCCAACCTATCCTAAATACGAATCAACCTTTGTACTAAATCAATCCCTCAAACTCAAACTAATTGATTAAAAATCAAGACCAATTGATTTCAATTCGATCTAATGGCTAAATTAACCCAATTTGACCAATTTGGGTTTAAAAGGGCTAAACCCAAAATTAATCTAATCCAATTGAGATTGAACTCATCCAAACTCTTTTGAACCTTAATTGCAATCAAGTTGAATCAAATTGAACAAAATATGCTTTCAACCCAAGCTAACCCGTTGAACTCTATATGGGAAAAATCCAATTCAACTTGATTTAATCCATATTGAATTAATCCAAGCATCATGATCATTCCAATCATTTATTTGAATATTTTAATTGGCTATAATCAACCCAATTTGATCAAATAACCCACCTAACCCAATTTGACTCAAATAGGCATAAAGGTCCAGGTTGAGTCAAAACTCAATCCTATCCAAATTTGATTCAATCAAAGCTATCAATCATTTTCATATTAATCATTGAACATATCCTAACTCTCAATTCACCCAAATTGACCCACTTTACCCAAGTTGACCTAAATGGATAAATTGAGTCAAATATTAATTCAGCCCAAATTGGACCAAATCACTCCATCCAATCAGTCCTAAAATGATTATTGTTCATAACCAAACACTTAATTGCAATCAACTGAATCCAATTGAGAAAATTTTTCCATTAGACTCAAGTTGACCTAATTTGACCTTTTATGTCAAATTAAGCCAAAACTTGATCTAAGTTTAATTAGATTGAACAAATGCCTTCAATCATTCATAAATTGATTATTTAACACTACTTAATCACCGATTTAATCCAATTTGGTCAACCCAACCCAATTGACCCATTTAGCCCAATTTGACCTAAATGATCAAATTGAACCAAAATTCAATTCAACCCAAACCAATCCAAATCAAAGTTTCCAATCAATTTCAAATGATTAATCAAACATGACTCAACTCTTCATCCAACTCAATTTAGCAAAGTTGACCAAATTGGTCAACTTAGACTAATTGACCACATGAACCCATTTGAGCTAAATTCAAATCTAATCCAAATTAAATCAAATTGTTTACTCCAATGAATTTTAAATCATCATTTTAACTTAACATAATAGCCCTCTTGACCCAATTTGATCAATTAGTCAACTTAACCCATTTGAACCCAAATTGATCTATATGGGTCAAATTTAGCCAAACCCAACCAAACTTAGCATGACTTATCCTTAGGTCTCCCTTGACTTGGCCAAGTGAACCCAACCCATGGTGAATCTGGTTCAGCCCAAACCAAGTAAACCAAGTCACCTGAATAAGATAAAAACCTAAAATAAGAAAGTCCAACCCTTCCCTCTGGTTTGGGCAGCCACCTTAGCAAGCTTTGAGCTCCCTCATACTGATTAGACCTGACCTAATGTTTTGGGGCTTAGCCATTAGCCAAGTAGAGGTCACCCTTACCTTGGCCAGATCTTGGTTTAGCCACCAAGCTTTCTCCCTATCCAGCCATCAAACTTCTCGACTGGGCAACATCCACCTCACTAGTCCATTTTTAAACATGGCTAAACTACCACTTTTGTTAGTTCACATGGGAGGAGGGTATACACCTCCTTTCCCATTCAAATCGAGCACATACTCTCCTCACAAGCCCAACCTCAATCCCTCGAGTTCCCAGAGCTGCATGCACCCTATTTCTATCAAGACCAACTCCTCCCTCAAGCCCCTCACTTCTTCCAAATCAAATCAAACCTTCTCAGTGAACTAGAATGAATTGATTCCCACTTGATTCGATCACCAAAACATCAATTTTGATTAAACTTAGATGAGTAGCGGAGGAGCTTGGTCTCAGGAGTGTTTAGTGAGGAGGCAAGGGATGATCTTCTCAATAAAGCTTTACCTCATCAAGGTGAAGCTACCTCAGTTTTCACATCACTAATCTTTAGCTCTCATGTGTTAATCATTCCAAACCATAGCCATGGTCGTTTAGGTGTTGGTCTTTTATGAGGCAAAGTTTGGTTAGATGCAAACCCCACCGTAGGATCTCCTTAATATGTCCACTTGATCATTTGGATGTGTTTTTGTAGGCAAATGAGCTCCAGCAAGCTCAGATTGAGCAGTGATAGATGAACAATGTTCATCTCTCGCTAGAGGTCAACAACAGATCATTTGTCGTCCATTCCACATGATTATAATGAATGATTGTGATTAATCATGTTAGAATTTTTAATTTAAACCCTTTTAATTTATGGGAATAATCTCAATCATTCGAACTGAGATCAAACGATCGAGATGAAAGCATGATAGTTGTTGAGTTAGCCACCATGTGAGACGTTTTAAATATCAAACTGCACGGTGCCACACAAAAAGCACTAATACGTCAACGCTAACATGGTGCCAACTGTGTAAATTAATTAATTAAGTTTAAAAATCATTTTAAGTGGAAAAAACTTCTAAAATTATAATAAATTGTAGAAAATTTAAAAAAAATACAAATAAACTCATTTTCAAAAGCTTAGATAGAGGATAATCTAGAAAAAATAAAATCTCTAATTTTTATTAAGTGAACAATGACTAATTAAAGTTTAAAATATTTCTTAATTAGAAGAATTAAATATTAATTACTTTGCTAATTAAATTAAATTTTGGATGATTGTCCCATGGGATGACCTCTGACTCCCATAATTATTTCAAGCCAATTCATTGTGTAATTTAGGAAATTCAATTTCTTAAATCCAAAATGGCTATTTTATTCATTTAATAAATAAATAAAATTAAAAAAATTATACAATTAATCATGAGAGTCTAATTATGTGTTAAAATAATAGTGGTGAACATAGAAATTAATTAGTACCCATAATCCTAATTATTTCCAAAGATCACTTTAAAGGGGCTTTATTTAATTAATTAAATCACTAATTATTCTAGGGCTTAAAAAATTTTATAGCAATTAGCATAGATCTGTACAAATTTTGACCAACCCTTTTTTGTGCTTAGCTAATAAAGAGGTTTTCAATGAGGTCAAAATCTTCAATTGGTTTGGGATATTTTGAGTTTAATTGATGATTTTGAATTTTCCCCATTTCTTCAATTAATTTGTAACTATAAGCCCAATTACATTATAACTTTTAGAGCATGTTTATTTCATATTTATGCATCTTTAGTAATTTTCTTATAATTTTTGGGCTTATACTTATGGCTTAATCAAATTTTTTGGGTCTTTTGGGCTTAATTAACTTAATAATTTATTAACCTTAATTAATTTAGTAAAATTATCAAAAATCACTTTTAAATCACTTAATGGGTTGAGGGTTAACCTTAATTATTTTCTCTCCTCATTAAGATTAAATAACTCAAATTTTAAAATTAACCCTCAATGAGCTTGATTAGGCTTAAGAGTGATTGTCTTCATATGAACGGCCTTAGGACTTAATGATTCCAAATAAATTATTTAGTAATATTTAATTACTTTACTTCGATTATTTATGAATTTTGAATTTCATTTATTTTATGCATTCATATTTCAAAAATAAATAAAAATTTTCATTTAATTGCTTGCTTTGAATCGATAGTGTGACTATTATCACTAATAAATCTCAATATATTTTTCTAATAAATTAAAATATTTATTAGTATAAATCAAATAATTAAAACTTAAATTTAAATCTTATATTTATGAGCTATAATTTTGAAAGATATATAGTTTGGAAACCTGAAGTCACAAGGCTATTGGTCTGAAGGAGGTCTTGATATCTCGTACCACTAGTATAACAATGACATGTACCTTGAGATTCATAGTAAAATGTATAGAAAGGTTAAATTATTTTTACTTATATATGCATATGTATATGAATTAGCAAGTATATAATCTGGACATCCTAAGAGTGTAAGACTTTAAGTAGTCCTAATGGGCTCTTTGATTACCTTACTTCCCTGGTTCAAAAATTGCACTTGTATAAATTTAATATACTAATGTATATATGTATGTGTGTAAGGGGTAATCAGATTATCATTTCTATAAAATTCATGCATCATATAGTTACATCATATATTAAATATTAATAAATAGAATGCATTAACTTGTTCATGCGTCAAGTTATGAAATACTTAAATGATATAGATATATTTACTAAATGAAATTACTTCATTAAGTATATCATTCAATTAAATGAATACTAAGATGTGATGAAGCAAGTTAAGGAGATATCACCAAATTAATCATGATTTGAATTTATTAATCTTAAGATGTCTTTCATATTTAGATAAAATCATTTAAGTCAAATCCAAATATGTAGCTTAGTAAAAAATAATTTATAACATTTCATTAAGATGATTAAAAGTCAAAAAAATACATCCTTAAATTCAACTTAAGGTTAGGGATTGAGGTGGTTCCATCCTTCCACTTTCTCTTTAAAATTATAAATTCAATTAAAAACTAAATCAAATCAAAACCATAAATTTAAAATTAACTTTAGATCATTAATCCTTAAAGTATAATTATCCTTTAATTAAGAATTTAAACATTCATTCTTAGATAAATTCAAACATTAAAGCCTAGTTCATGACATACCATACTAAGTCATAACACATACACTAGAATTGCTAAGTCATCGATAATAATATTAGGTTAGGCCAGTATTTTGTTGTGATTAATTGATAATTTATTTTATGATGTAATGCTTTAAATTGAATGTTAGGATTGTGTGTGCATAGTCTGGATATTATGGCGATATTAAACTAATGATGTCTCTACAAGGGATTATTCTTAAAGGATCGATGTAATAAAAAAATATAAAATACTTCTTGCTTGCAAGGTGCTACTTAAATCCCTAAGAATAATCCATTATGATAGGTGGGCTTAATGACCCAAGGCAGGATGCTAAGCTCAAATGTATGAAATGTGTACCTAGCTGGTGTGAATGCATGTTTAACTAACATCTATTTTTCTAGTGTAGTTAGATTTAATTTTTATAAAAATATAATTTTTTTTGTAATAGGATTAGGTTTAAAGCTATAAGGTTTAGGATGAGCAGTGGCTAGAAGGCTTAGACTTGGGAAGCCTTGTGGTGTTAGGAACACAAATCCATGAAGTGAAGATAAAGAATATTTGAAGATCCTCATAGCTTAAGTTTTTATTTGTAAATTAATTATAGTCTGGGTTGTATAAGGGTAGAGCTCGGCAACCCAATCATTTTTATTTGTAAATTAATTATAGCGTGGGTTGTATAAGGGTAGAGCTCAGTAACCCAATCTTTTTTATTTTTAGGTGTGTGGTGCGACCTGATCGCACCAGCCTTTTATTCTTGATGATAATTTTTTTTGTTTATTTATATTGATTGTGCAATAAAAATGGAATTTTTTTCATAGGTTTCTTAAAGTTTGATTTTTTGTTGTGTGGCCTAGATGTGGTAGACTCTCAAGAATTTAAATTTTCTATACCAACTAGTTAACATTAATTAAATTTTAAATAACTCATGATCTCAGTCTAAAGCCTAGGTGTTTAATCAAAGAAATAAAAGATTTATCAACCCCTTAGCTATGTAATTGTATGTTATAACACAATTCATGCATATTATTTCTTTCTTGCAAATAGGTTGTCTCCATTCTTGCATAATAAGGGACAAGGCTTAACCAGTGAGAGCAATTCTCTTATAGTGGAGAACACCCACTCTCTCTAATTTAGATCATAATTTAATCTCATCATGCATGTAAGAATAAGCTTTTCTAAGCCTAAGTCTAAAATACTGAGATAAAATGGAATAAAATTTATAAATTTTATTGCATTAGTCTAAGTTATGAATCATAACAGTCATGAGCAAGTCTACAAGAGTCAGGACTCTATATTCATTCCTAATAAATAATGTCCTATCTATGTTGCATTTATATAAGACTAGCTCACATGATTTTGAATCATTGGAGGTGTAGCTGGCATCCAGTCCAGATGACTGTAAGTCTAGAAGAGTCAGGATCAATTTTACTCTCTCTAGTAGAAGTGTACCAATATATCCCATTTCCCTGAATAGATTTAGGTCAAGCACTTAGCTTATGCTAGAGTGCTCTAATTATAGGTTCGAAGGTCACCTGTTTCTCATTTTCTACTGGTGTAAGTCCTCACCTCTCAGATATTTTCACAATCTTATGTTGCTAGAATCTAAGTCCTAGCTTTTTAATAAAATATTAACTCAAACAAATTTAATTTTGCTCCTTCAAAAATATAAAGCATCACTATAGCATAGACCGAAGCAATAACTAGGCTTTTTAGTATCATAAGTGCTTCCTACTCATCCTACTTTGAAATCTATTAAGAACTTTTCCTATTTTGAGTCTTCCCACTTGATTTTCCAATAACTACCAATTTTTTATCATCAAACTTTGAAATATTTTGGCAACATTAATTGACTACTTTAATCAAGAGTATTCTTAAAAAATCTCTATTTTAGGGATGCAATTAACTATTGAGGCTTGCCTCCATATAGAACATAAGAATATGGATTAAAATAAACCCTACTTTATTTCATTCATGTGAAGTAGGGGAAAGATCTCTGGTATACGTAGACCCATCTATCTTAGAAGTCCTTATTAGATGATTGAATCCATTATAGGGTGATGTTTCTATCTTTCAAGATATTACATCATTCCTCGATCTCATACTTGATCATGTAAATAAGTACATCCTAAGATCTATGTGGTGTTTCTATGATTCCAAATATAAACACCATATGCACATTTTCCTTGCTCAACTAAATAAAATTGATCACTTTAAGTGGGTTAATTCACCCATTAACTTAATAGGTGTTATGCGGGTTAATTATGGAAAATGAAGTCCTAATCTTGGGGATTTTTCAAATTAAAAAAAAAACATGATTTTCCACTACAATGAATAGTTCAAATCCTTAATCCAATAACATGCTATAAAAGTTCACATTGGCCATTTGTAGTAAATGAAGAATTAATGGAAAATAATTGAACTAGTAGGAATTATCCACTCTTAACATATCCTAAAGCTTAAGACTTGCTCCATAATTGCCTAAGATATTTCCCATGGTATGACATGGTAGTAGATTTTAGGAGAACCCAAGCTTAACCTTTGGTTACACATGGTTAAGCTCATTTAATGGCATTATATAAGAGAGGCCTCCTCATGGGAGGCAGAGAAGATGTTCATATTCCTTTAGCTTAAAGGAGCTCGCCATCAATTTCCCAACGCTTTTAGTCCACTAAGTCAGCTCAACCACCAAGCTTAGAGTGAAGGTTCCTAGAGCTTAAATGAGCCATTAATTCACTACATCCCATTTCAATTACCATGAAAGATCACTCACATTACAACTCAAGAAGCTTTTCAAACCACCTTCTGCACAATTTCTATAACCCTAAGGTAACACCAATAACCCCTTTCTTCTTTGCTTACGACCTTGGTCATTGTGGAAGTATAGGCTATGCCATGGCTTGGTCAGCCATGCATTTGATTTCTCACTTCTCCCTAGAGCTTCCTAGTGAAGGGTGAGAAGGATTATAGAAATGGAAATCTTAATGAATTAGGCTTAGGTCACATTGACCTGAGCCAAAATAGAATTTATAAAAGTGACTCAATGGAAGGTAAAACATGACTGTAGAGTTTTTTTATTTAGACACCACATAAATATTGGAGGCTTTTATTTACGTGATAGAGCATGACATCATAGAATAATATACTATCTCAAAACATAGAAATATCATTCTATGATGGATCATTCACTTAATAAAGTCTCTTAAGACTAATGGGTTTACATATACCAAAGATCTTCCTTTTAACTATGTAGATAAAGTAGAACATAATTTATATTATATCAGATTCTCAATTTACTATAAGAGCAAGCACCTATAGTTAATTACATCTTAATAGAGAGGAACCCTCCAAAGAAACTCACAATTAAAGAAATTAGCTTTTATCTCTACAAATTTGAAAGTTGATTTCAAAACTACTAAATATAAAAGTTAAATAGAATATAACTAAAGTGACAGTTCATTTTAAATTTTAAATGATAATAGGAAGCGTTATGGTATTGGGAGCCCAATAAGCATCTCAGTATATTCTATGATTGGTTTTAACAATTTAAAAAGTGATTTTTTTAGTTAACACTTTATTTGTTAGGACTTAAACTCTAATAGAACAAGAAGGCAAAAAATCCTAAGAGATGCATACTTAATATTGTAGCAAAAGAAAACCACGAGATGCTTCAAGCCTTTTCATGAAATGAAGCTTTAAAGTAACTATCCCACTTGCCTGGACAATGAACTTTGCCGCCACTTGCTAGAGCTTGGTGTTTTCTGGGGTTAAGGTTGTTCAGAAAGTATGGGAAAGCTTGGTTTGGTGGTTTGGAGCTTTAAGAAGTGGGGAATTCTTAAAGTGGGAGAAGAAGGATCCTCTCCCACTTTTTATGGCTGCCTAACCCCTCCACCATTGATGAATGTGGGAGGTGGTCGAGCATAGGAATTTGGTGCTTGCCACTTCTATAGGTGGTGATTACTTGACTGATGATTATCCTAAAGTTAGCTAAGTGGATAAATTGAGATTTTGGCTTCTTTTGCCATTTTTCTCTATTGCCTTCAATCCCCCTTCTTGGATTTCTTATTTAGCCACCAAAGTTGAAGAGTTCAATTCACACCTTAGGGAAATTAGTTATGTTTTGGCTTGTCAAAGTCCAACTTGAATTTCATAGCTTTGAATTTAAGTTTGGGTCAACTCATGTTAACTAAAATGATTTGGGTAAAGCAAGGTAACCCATGAAGGCTTGTTGGCTTTAAGATCAAGTATCAATATTGTCTAATTATTTATTGAAGGTCTGTAGGATCATTCAAATTGATTTAATTTAAATTTAATTTGGTTTAAACTCCAATTGACTCACAATGACTAAAGAGAATCAAATTAAGTTAAATGGCTCAATTAATCATCTTGGGATTTATTTAATCCTTAATTATGCTTGGGGAATTAGTTAGAGTAATTTGGATTGTTTAATTGTAATTGATTTGAGTTTGACCCAAATTGTCCTAATTGGATCAACTTGGGTTCACTTGGGTTAAGTGACTAACTTGGTCAAATTAAACCCAAGAGGAAGTTGGATTGAGTCTAATTATGTATTCAAAGTGATTTAGGGCGTCTAATTTATTTTTATTTTAATTTAATTTGAAGTTGGCTTAATAGGATCATTTAAGCCTATTTTGGTTAAGGGGCATGATTCTCCCATTAAGCTTCAATTGAATTCAATTTTGAGTTTTATAGAATTATAATAGCGATTTTTAACCTTTGGGAAAGCTCAATTTTCTTTAATTTTGATTAGATTTGGTTTTGACTTGGTGGGACCAAGATAGGTCAACTAAGATCAAATGACCTAATTAGCCACTTTAAAATCCATTTGAATTCATTTTCATATTTAATTAAGTTTAAAAAGTAATCCTGAGCCTTTGAATTGATTCAATTTGATTTAATTTTGTCTTAATTTAAGTTAAATTTTGGTTTAAATTGGGTTAACTGGATTAACTATGTTGATCAACCAAATTAGTCCATTTGTGAGTGTGGTGTTTATTTTTGGATGATCGTGTGGATACCACGTAGATCTTATGGGGTATTTATTGAAGTGATCAGGTATGACATTAAGGTATGATGTATTATCTCAAAAGATAGAAACATCACCCTACAATGGACCTAATCACCTAATAAGAACTCTTAAGGCATGATGGGTCTTCGTATGTACCAAAGATTCTTCCCCTACTTTACATGAAAAAGTAAAGTAGGGTTTATTTTATGCCAAGTTTTTTAGTTTCCTATGGAGGCAAGCCTAGGAAATGGGATTTCCTAAGAAAACTCTCGATTAAAATAGTCAATTATTGTATCTAAAGATTTCAAAGTTAAAAATATCAATGAATTGGTTATTTTAAAAAAGCAAGTGGGATTGTTCAATTGGAAGACTTATTTTTGAATTCAAAGGAAGATGGGTAGGAAGTGCTCAAGATACTAGGAAGCCTAGTGAGCACTCCAAAATATCCTATGGTGAGGCTTTATATTTTTGAAAGTGAGAGGATTTAATTTATTTGAGTTAAAGTTTTATTGGATTGCTAGGGCTAATAATCCATCAACACAATATTATGAAAATTGTCTAAGAGGTGAGGATTTATGCTAGTAGGCCAAGGGAAACAAGCAACCTTAGATCTTAAATCTAGAGAGCTTTAGCACAAACCAAAGCATGACATAAATCTAAGCAGAAAGGGACATAAGGGTTTATTCCATAAGAGAAGATAGACACATTCGACTCTTCTAGACTTACAACCTCCTAGAGTGGCCATCAGTTAACACCTCCTATGATTTAAAATCATGTAGGCCGGTCTTATGAAATTATAAGATGTTTAAGGTGTTATTTTAATTTGGAAAGATACTAGAGTCCTAAATTCACTCTTAACAGACTAGATCATGTTCATGACTATATGACTTAGTCTAAAAATGAAAAAAATCAAATTTTTATGTAATTTTGACATAATATTTTGGACAAAGGCTTGGGACAATTATGCCTAAATGCACGATGAAATTGGATTAATAAAAAAAGCTATGGGAGAAGGTGTTCTCCACTATAAGAGATGCCCTCACAAGTTAAGGATTTCCCTATCGTGCAAGAGTGGAGACCCTCCCTATTCAAGAGTGAAACAATATGATATGCATGATGTGAGACATACAACATATAGCTAAGGGATAGTTAAATCTTTTAATTATATTGATTATAACCTAGGCTTTATGATGTCATTATGAGTTATTTCAAATTTTAATTATGAGTTGTTAGTTTGGTAGAAAAATTAATTTTATTCTAAGAGCCTATCGCATCCAGGCCACACATTTAAACATCAATCATAAGAAACTATGAAAAAGATGCAATCCTATTGCACAATCTAAACATAACAACAGTCATTTTATAAACTATCATAAAAGAATAAAAGGCTGATGCGGCTGGGTACTGCCATACACCACAAAAAAGAGAGAAAAGATGGGTAGGTAAGCTCAACCCTTGTACAACCTAGAATCATAAAAAAAAATTATAATTAAAATTGAATATATGCTATGGGGGGTCATCATTCTTCACTTCTTCTTTCTTTCTTCTTCTTTTGATTTGATTCACTCTAAGGCATCACAGGGCACCCTAGGACTAAGCCTGCTAGACACTGCTCATTCTAATCTCCATAGGACTAATCTTGATTTCTATTGCAAAATTATATTTTTTTTGAAAAGTAAATCTTATTATACCTACAAAATAGAGGTTAGCTAAACAAACATACAATCCCAAGTAGATATATTTCGTAGTCTGAACTTAGCACCCTACACATGGGTAACTAAGCCTGTCTATCCTAAAGTGAATTATGTTTAAACAACCAGCAAAGAGAACATTTATAATTATTTTTAAGCAACCACTTAAGCACAATCCCCTATAAAAAATAATATTAGGCTAATAACGACCTAACATCCAGTCTATGAGTCATACACCCTAATATTCAGTCTAAAATATTACATCACAAAATAAAACATAACATCACACATACACCATCCTAACCTAGGACTAGAAGTGGTGGCTTAGTTCTAATGTGTGTGCTAAGGCTTTGTGTGCTATGTCTTAACTAAGCATTAGAGCTTTGATTATCTAAAGTTTGGAATTGCTTATGTTAACATGTTGGATGGTTTCATTTTAAATTGTTCAAATGATTTGTAACTTTTAATTTATGTTTTATTTTGTTTCACCAGATTTACACTTGGCATCTAAGTGTTATGAAGAGATGTAAGAGGTTTAACCTCCTTCATCCCTACCTTAAGTTATTTCCAAAGCACATTTTTATGATTTAGTTTCTTTTAGTGAATGATTTATTAAATATTTTATTAATAATAAGTTTGGGTTAACCTTAAAGAATCATATTCAAAATGCATCTTAAGATTATTGTAATTGAATTACCATCACATAGAATATGTTGAACCATTCCTTATCATCACAAATAACATGAATATAACTTAACACTTAGTATACCTATACATACAACATATTTTGGCCCACTTGAATGATCATGGATACATATATTTGGAAATCATAATTTTGTTTGATTAAATTTCTCATACATGTAAATTTAAGCTATATCCAAATTCTATACGTAAGAATGAAATTAAATAAGTACATGCCTTTCTTAATTAGGGAAGTGAGATAATCAAATGACCTCCTTGGGGCTACTTAAAGCCTCATATTTCTGGGATGTCCAAACTTTATGCTTATTATCATTCAAACACATCTAAATTCATATAAGGAACTTAGGAAACAAAGTGTTATCTTTATATGTAATGCATTTTATATGCTTATATGGTTGTGGATGCATGTGTTTTTAATAGAAAAGAATATTCTCATTCTTTAATTAAATGAACATATACATATATAAAAGATGTAAATAAGTACGTGCCATTGTTTAAACCAGGGAAGTGAGATAATCAAATGACCTCTTTTGGGCTCCTTAAAGCCTCGTATTTCTGAGATGTCCAGACTATATACTTGATATCTTAAATACATATGAATGTATAAATAATTACAAGAATAGTAATCATACAAAAGATTGTATTTTATTTGGTTGAATTATTTAAACATGTAATTTAAAGTTTTATACAAATTCTAATACAAATATGCATAAGAATGAAATTAACTAAGTGTGTGCCTTTGTTAACCAGGAAAGTGAGATAATCAAATGACCTCTTTGGGGCTACTTAAAACCTCGTATTCCTAGGATGTCTAGACTATATACTTATTATCATTCAAACACATCTAAATTTATATAAGGAACTTAGGAAGGAAACTATTATATTTACATGTAATGCATTTTATGTGAGTCACTATAGCACCCAGGGGTGAATTAGGTGATATTAATAATTTTAAAACTTAAATCTTAAATTTTAATTTTTAGTAGAAAATTAATTTTTGATTTTATAATGACAAGATACAATTCTTAATGCAAAAAAAAAATAAAAGTACAAGAAAGTAAAGAGAGACAATAGGCACATAATTTTATGTGGTTCCAAAACCAAACCGCCTACCATAGCCACTCCTAGCTAGGAATCCACTAAATGCAAAAATAGCTTACAAATTTCTCCTATAACATAGTACAACCCTACAATAATATGTACTCTCCTACAAAGGCAGTACAACCCCAATATAAATTTTACAGCACAAAAAGAAAAATACAAAATAATAAATTTTATAAAATAAATCTCTCACAAATATACCAAGCTATCCAATTCAAAAAATGATCTCACAACTTATAAATGATCACTTAAAAAATTTGGGCAAGATAAAATGCTCACTTAATATTGATAAGAAATAATAAATATCTTAAAGTGATTTTATGTTATTACAATTTGTAGACTAATATAAAAATTATTTCAAAATAAATTCATAATATTCTTTTGCACAATAAAATAAATTTCAGCAAAGAATAATTTGTTTTATTTTAACCAAATATATTCTTTCAATTAAAGCTAATGATGACAAAATACTTAAATAAAATGAGTATATGATAGATCTAAGTAGGCTAGTAAGCTTTTAATTAAAAAGAGAGATCTAGCAAATATAAAAATAATATCAACATAATAATTTAATTTAAAATACTTAAAATATACTTCTGAAATAGATCTAAGAATAAATGATCTTTCAAAATGAGATTAATGAAGAAATATTTCAAGAAACTAAAAGAAATTTGTAGGAAGTTAAAAATTTCAACAAGTTGAAATAGATCCTACAAACTATCACAAGATTTTTTCACAAAAAGATGATTGAGAAACTTTGATGTGATAAATAATGTCCAAAGACTAATCCACCAAAATGTATAAATTAGAAATAATAAATAGATGGTGAAAATAGCATGAACAACTAAAAGGGATTAAGATCAAGAAAACAAACTTAAGTAATTTGAGAAAGCTTGCTTAGTTGAAGATGTTGAAGCTTCCAAACTAAGGATTTGATCTTGCAATATTTGGAGAACACTTGGAAGGAAAATCTAAGAAATTTTCTCTTAGATTTGCTTGAGGGATTTGAATTTGAAATGAGGAATACTTTCATGAAGAGAATGAGGGTTATTTATAGGCAAGAAGGTCATTTTGAATTATTGCAAAAACATATATTATTCTAACCTCATGCTATCATGTGATAATTTAATATTCAATATGAATATAATTTATATTAAATAAATATTAAATTAAAGTAGCCAAAATTTGGCTATTCACATGGGCAAACCAAAAATAATCAAATATGGCTCTTAATATATTCAAAGCATGTAGTATGCATTCATTATTAAAATCAGCTAATGTTTCAAAAGTCATAATAAATTCAATTTTAATCAAACTTGGGTCATGTGACCTATCAAGTTAAAGGAAAATATCCAAGGAATCCATTGGAGATGAAATCAAATAAAAATTCCTTCATTATAAAATGACTTTGGCTAAAATACAAAATTATATATATTTTTGTTAATTTTGACATGTGACATTTAAATATTATGATATAATTTATATATAATCATACATAAGTTAGTTATCATATAACCATCAAATTAAATTAACATATTTAATTATATTAAGTAAATAAAATAATTACACTTAATAGTCATTATCATTTATTATTTTGACAATTCAAATGCTATGTATGAAACATATAATTGAATGTTAATTAGATAGAGAATTATATAAATTAACCTCATTAAAATAATATGTTAAGTTGTGAGAAAATTGATTCATGCCAATGAATAAATGCATATAACATAAAATATTATATTTTGAGCTTCACATTATCCAATTTGATCTATCATTCATTCTTCTACTCTTGCAATTTCCTCAAACATATTATGAGATGTATTAGATATGTAATTAGCAATTGATATATCTGAAACACATAAAAACATTCATTAGAATATTCAAGCATTTGTTTGTTATCATCAAAATTAATCGGATTGAACATGAGGCTCATTAAGCCAACATTTTATATGCTTAAATGGTTGTGGATGCATGTGTTCTTAATAGAAAAGTATATTCTCATTCTTTAATTAAATACACATACACATATATAAAAAATGTAAACAAGTATGTGCCATTGTTTAAACCAGGGAAGTGAGATAATCAAATGACCTCTTTGGGGCAACTTAAAGTCTTGTATTCTAAGGATGTCCAGACTATATACTTGCTACCTTAAATACATATGAATGTATAAACAATTACTAGAATAGTAATCATGCAAAATAATATATTTTATTTTATTGAATTATTTATACATGTAATTTAAAGCTCTATCTAAATTCTAATACAAATATGCATTGGAATGAAATTAAATAAGTGTGTGCCTTTGTTAACCATGGAAGTGAGATAATCAAATGATCTCCTTGGGGCTACTTAAAGCCTTGTATTCATGGGATGTCCCAACTATATACTTATTATCATTCAAACATATGTAAATCTATATATAAACATAGGAAAGAAAGCTTACATTCACATGCTTAAGCTATAAACACATGTAAATACTATATGTATTCATAACTAATATCACTCCAAATATTTTTATCAAATTATAACTTTTGAAAAATAAAATTAGATTTAATAGTGATAATAACCACACATATGATAAAATTAAGCCAACACATGCAAGCTTACATAAGTAAATTCCATTTGATTCATTTGAATTTCAAAACATGAATGCATGAGATCACATGACATATAATATTTAAAAGTAATTGAAAAGGAATAGCCAAACATAACCATATGATTCATTCAACTACACTAATTCCTAAGGACAATCACATTAAATAAAATTATTTAAAGAAAACTAAAGTTTCTTATTAATTTGATTTCTGGATTTTGATTAAGCATAAAGAAGAGGAATCATTTGTTGTTTCAATCTCATTCCCATGTTGGTAATCTTAATTTGTTTAAGGAAAGATAATTAGTTGACTTTTATGATTTAATTAAGTTAATTTTTTAAGCAATCCATTTAATTACCCTCTCTTATGCTTCTTTAATTTGATTAATCATTTAATTATGAGCCACAAATGACATGAACATGGGGGAAAATAAAATTGCAATGCTTCTAAAGAACCTAATACAATTAGTTCATGATTAGAGATTAATTAAGCTAAAGAATCTAATTAAGTACATTTATAATTTTCTCACACTTATGGGTTAATCACAATTATCTTAAGGATATTTATGTTATTGAACACATAAAGAGAAACCCTTAATTTCATTGTTAGTTATCAGAAGTGATTAACTTTAATTAAGCCTCTCATTAATTAACTCTCTTTAATGAAATGAATTTAGAAAAGTAATTAAGAAAGAGGTCCTATTCACTCTCCCTCATCATCTCAATGTTGATTAGTGATTAATGAAGTTGAATTAATTAATTTTCACTATTTAGAACCTTAATTAATCACTAAATTAATTAAGAGAGTAATTAGGGTTTGAATTTTAAATTTCCTTAATTATCTAGCTAATAAATCCCAAGAAAATCATGGGAGGCAGAGCCCAACCCATTAAATCATTATGCCAAACTTGGAAACAATTGCCCAAGTAATTAGGGCTTAATTAAGCTAATTAAAAAAACATTCAAACCTTAATTAAGCTATAATCACTATTCAAAATTAAATGAAATCATTTTTGTTAAATTCTCCTCTATTTTACCTCTTCAAAGAGGATTTATTTGCATTTTTAGATTTTTCTATAATTACTTATTAATTTAGAAAGTTTCAATCAATTAAACATATTTTTAAGCCTAATTAATCTCTAATCCCATCGGCGCCACGTGGGCGGCTAACATGGCAACGCTTTCCATGTGACGCTGCAAGATTGGCCACTTAAAAGGTTCGATGCAACATTAAATTGGCGGCGACAGATGCGCTTTCATCCTTGTCGTCCGATCTAAGATCAGACGATGGGGATTAAACCCGCAATTCCTATAGGATTAAAATCAATTAAAACTAGCATAACGGATGGTGGACCATCTGTCCTGCCCCGAGCTACAAAAGATGAATGTCATCCACCTTCCTTCACTCGATCCGAGCTCGCCAGAGCTCATGGAGGCTCGAAATTAATCCCAAAATGTTCATGAAGGGGATCTAAAGGGATCCTACTATGGGATTTATACGAAATAAAACTTTTCTTCATAAAGGCTGAAAATAATTTAAGAAAATATCAGTTTGCTAGAATATACCTCACCGGAGCTCAGGACTGGCGGTTAACTGGCCGATGTAGCTTCATCTTGAAGAGACTAAGCCATGTTGAAAAGCATGTGCCTTGCCTCCTCACCGACTACTCTATGGATCAAACATCATAAAAAAAACTAGTCAGAGTTGGCCTAGGAGTGGTCTTCGATGCTCGAATCAATCGAGAATCGATTCATTTCACCTCATCAGAGCTTGGCGAAGGTGTGGGTAAAGTTAATTTGAAAATCATGGAGTTTGGAAGAGGTTGGATGGAGATTAGCCTTGTCTGATTTTGGCCTTGGCATTTTTAGTGATGGGAAGGCTCTAGGAACTCGCTAATACTCTAGAGACTCGGCTTGGGTAGCTTGTGCTCTGAGGATGTTCTCTTATGGAATGAGGTCTAATGGGGAAGAGTATACCTCCTCCTCTCAGCCCGGCTTGGATGTGTCGCATATTGCGGTGTGGCCGGTCGGTGGTCATGGGTGGCAGGGAATCAATGAGGTGGCTTGATTTGAGTGACCAAGTGAGGGGAGAGTGGCTACCAAGGGGAGGAGGTGGTTGTCCTTGGTTTCCAATTATTTTGATGAGGACAAGTGGGTTAGCTCACCTCCACTTAGCTCATGGCTAACCCAAACAGCTTTGTATTAGGTGAGCTAGCGGTCCTCATGTCCATTTGGAGCTTAGGGTGGCTGTTAAGAGAAGGAGAGTGGGTTTGACCATCCAAATATTAGTTTTGTCCCATTTGGATGGCTTTACCCATTGGGTAATGGGTTAATTTGGGTTGGACTTAGGTTGGTTTGGGTTGGATTTGGGCTGACCCATGGTGACCCAAGGAAAGGTCATGCCAGGTTTGAATGGGTTTAGGCTTGGTTTGGTTGGGTTTGTCTCAATTTGACCCATGTAGGTCAAATTGGGCTAGGTTGGGTCAGGTTGACCATTTGGTAAAATTGGGTTAAGCCATTGGTTGATACAATTCAAATGAGTATTTGGTATGAATTGGTTCAATTGGTTTGGTTTGGTTTGGTTTGGTTTGCATTAGATTTGAACTTGACTCATATGGGTTCATATGGGTCAAATGGGCTAAGTTGATCAATTTGATCAAATTGGTCAAATTGGCTTGGGTTAAGGGTTTGTTTAGGCTCAATTGATCATTTGAAGATGATTGTAAGCTTTAATTTCTATCAATTTGGATTTAGGAATGATTAGAGCAATTCGACCCTTTAGGTCAATTTGGGCTAAATAGGTCGATTGGGTTCAATGGAGGCTTTGATCATGTTCAATAATCAATATGTGATGGATTTGAATCATTGGTTTTAATTAATTTAGATTAGATTTTGATTTGGCCCAATTTATCTTTTAGGTAAAATTAGGTTAACTTGGGTCAAAGGGCCAATTAGGTTTGGTTTGGCTCAATTGATGGTCAAGTCATGTTCAAAGGTTGATTTAAAGTTGGTTAGGATCATTGGTTTCAATCAATTTGATGTAGGATGTGATTTGGTTTAATTTGGCTCATGTAGGCTAATTGGGTCAACTTGATCAAATGACCAAATTGACTTGGTTTGACCCAATTGATTACAATTGATCAATCATGGGTGATCAATAATCATTGTAGGAGGTTTTAGATAGGTTAGTTTAATCCAATTTGGGTTGGATTGAAATTTTGCTCAAATAGGTTCTTTAGGTCACTTTGGGTCAAGTGAGCCTAATGAGTTAATTGGCTTGATTTTGGATTAAATTAAGTTTGATTGAGTTTGATAATTGATTTATGATTGATTGATAGCTTTTATTATAATTGATTTGGGTTTAATTGGATTTTGGCTCACTTGAACATTTTGGGTTCAAATGGGCTAACTTTGGTTAGTTGAATTATTTGTCAATGGGTTTCATTGGTTTGATTGTCTCTTTTAGAAGAGTTTGAGATGTTGATTTGAATGGTTTGAGAAAATCAATTGGGTTTAGTTTGATTGAAAGAGGTTTAAGGTCAAATCCATAGGATTGAATCATAGGGTTAAGATAGGTTTGATTTTGGCTTGGAGTTTGGATATGAGATTGGATTCAATTGGTATTAGTTTGATTTGAGGTTTGGTTTCACATTGATTTGAAGTTGATTTTGAACTTAAGGTTAGGCATAAGTTGTGGGTTATGCCATATGATGTGTAGGTCACCTTGGTCCTAAGTCATAGCCTAATCCTTTGGCAAATCCTCATAAGTCATTAGGTTTGGATTAAGTGTCCACCTAACCATTATGTGTGTCCAATGATTTAGGAAGTCTTAGTGTCTAGAAGACTCCTAGATCTAGGATGAGAAGATTGAATCCTCACTCCAAAAGAAAGGTCAACAAAAGGACCCCCAATAGATGTGGTGTAACTGACAAGACACACCGCGCATATTGGTGTTGAACGAGATGATCAACAGCTTCAAAAGGGATTGCAAGTGCTAATAAAGATGATCTATACATAAACCGAGAGGTAGATAGAATCAGGATCTTAGTGCAATGCAACTCATCTCATGCTGAGGGCATGAGAGAGCCAAGAAGGTTTAGTTTGAATTGATTGATTTCATGTCAAGGACATGAAGAGGGATCCGCTAGGGAATCACACATGAATTGGATTTGATTTATTTTAATTTGATTGGTTTGATTTATGAAAGGGAGATCTACAGGGGATACAAGTTTTAATTTGTTTAATTTGATTTGTTGGTTTAATTTGGAGGCACATCCACTAAGGATATAAGCTTGAATGCGCCAGGGATCATGATTAGGTTTGTTTGATTTAGTTGTATTGATTTGAGTTGTTTGTTGATTTGGCTCCACTTGGAAATTAATTTGGTTGATTTGATTTGATTTGTTGGCTTAACTCCACTGGGGATGTAAGTTTGAGTTTATATTTATTTTGGTCTAAATTTGATTTATTTTGATTGGTTTTAATTTGATTGGATTTAATTTTTTTGTTGATTTATTATGGTATGGACCCTGTCGGTGTGCGATGGACCACACTAAGAAGGGGCTATGAATGCCTGGACCTATCTTAGATTTACCAATCCAAAGGGATAGTCTACCCACTAAGGGGAAGACTATCCAACATAAGGGGTTATCTTTCGGTGTGCAACAACTATGCTTGGAAGAAAGCGCGAGAACTTACATATTTCAAAGAGGAAATAGCCGCTGGGGTGACTTGTTGATGGCACAACAAATTGAACTTGACCTATGGTGACTACTGAGTGAGTGCCATTGGGGATCTTACCTCAACTTAAGAGCGATAATTTGGATTTAATATGGATTTGATTAATGGCGATATACTAAGAAGGAGCTATGAAAGCCTAGGCCTATCTTTGATTTAGCAATCTAAAGGGATAGTCTACTTGCCGAAGGGTAGGACTATCTGACCTAGGGGTTGCCTTTCGGTGTGCAACAACTGCCCTGGAAAGAAAGTGCAAGGACTTACATCTTCCAAAGTGGAGACAGCCACTGCGATGACCTGTTGATGGCACAACAAATTGAATCTGACTTAGGGAGACTACTGAGTGAGTGTCGCTAAGGTTCTTATCTCAACTCAAGAGTACTCAAGGCAATTCTTATAGGGAGTTTTGCTAACACTTCTCTAAAGATAGGATGCTTGTTTGGGAAAAGGTGCCACTAGGGGCATTCTCTTAACCCACAAGCAAATATATTTTATTTGTTTTGTTTGTTTATATGTTAAGTGTGGACCTTGTTGGTGGGCGAGGTACCACACTAAGAAGGAGCTACGGGGACTTCTCTTATCTCAAATTTACTGGCCAAAGGGAGAGTCTACATATCTGCAGTACAGAACTTCCAACCACAAGGGTGGTCACTAGGAAAGGGGAACTGTTGAATCCAGTAGTAACCCAGGTAGTGTATAAATGAGGTTGCAAATGACGTGATCCAATAGAGTGCCTACAAGGGAGGTCCGCTAGGGGCATTATCCTGATCCCTAAAAAAAATTATATAGGTATACGATGGTCGGCTGAAGGAGAAAGCGTAGGGACTTAAATCTACCTAAGCAGTGTTATCCACCGGGTGCATCACTGTCAGTAAGGTGAACATCAACCAATATAAAGTGCTTGTCAGTGTTAGATGATCAATTTTGGAAGAAAGCATAGGAGACTTACATCTTCCCAAGCAGAACTGATCATCGAGACATCCTGTCATTGGTTAGATAGTTACTATCTGATCTAGGGAGACTACTAAATGTGAAGTCACAAAGAAGGACTGAACCCAAACTTGAAGTAATCATGAGGAAAGGAGTTGCTGGGGGTCTTACCCTAATCCTCAAAGATAAACTCGACCCAATCAGTGCACGATGACTAGTTTAAGAAGAAAGCATGGAGACTTATATCTTCCTAAATAAAGCCAATGTCCAAATAGCTCATTAGTTATGCAATAAGACATGCCATACTAACAGGGTGCTCATCGGTGTGTAGTGGTTATGCTATGAAGAAAGCACGGGAACTTAAATAAAGAGGCCATCAGGGAGACACACTAGCTAAGTAGTGGATCAAACCCAACCTAGAGCAGCTACTAAGCGAGGGCCGCTGGGCGTATTATCTTAACTAAAAGTATCCTGAGGCAATGGATTTGTGTTTGCTTTATTTTTGTTTGTGTTGTGCTAATGAGGGATAGGATGTCGCTCAGGTTCTGTTACACCTACTCTAAACATGGCACAAAGATCCAAAAAGGAAAAAAACTTTCAATTTGAAGAGATTTGATTCAAAATTAAGTTTTATTGATGAAAATTATTTTCAAACATTTATTTTATGGTTAATATTTATTAAGGTAAATCCCATTGATTAGAAGCATTGGGCATTATCCTTTATGGTTAGTGAGTTGATATGATCCTCCTTGGTAGGCCTTCTCAATGACAAAAGGGCCTTCCAAAGTGGGTTCAAATTTGCCTCCCATTTTGTGACGGGCAACAATTGGTCTCCTTATAACTAAAACAAGCTCTCATACTTGAAAAGCTCTAAGGTGGACCAACTTATTGTGAGCTTGAATCATGTTTACATTGCACAACTCAAGGTTTTGGCATTCTCACAATCGTTTCTCCTCCAAACCTTTGAGTTCTTCTAACCGCAACTTGGCATTATGCTCGGTTGTGATTTTACTACCCAAAGCTATCCTTAGTGAAGGCTTATGCTAAACCGTTTTCCCGTGGGTAGTGGATGGTAGAGTATCTCTAATCTATGTTGTGTCTCTGGGCAAAGTTATTGATTTTGGTTCTCTTGAATGCAGTACCATTATCAGATATAATTTGGTGGGGTATCCCAAATCTATATATAAAATGGTTCCTAAAAAACTAGAGCGCATGCTGAGCTTTGACCTCTCTGAGCGAAATTGCCTCTGCACACTTAGAAAAGTAGTCTGTAGTAGCTAGGATAAATAGGTGACCCTTGGAAGAAAGAGGATCAATCAGACCCACTGTGTCAGTACCCCAACACTTGAATGGCCATGAGGCTAATGTTGGATGTAGAAAGTTTGGTGGTTGGTGTATGACCACACAATGTACTTGGCATTGATGGCATCTTAGCTGTGTCCATGCAATCGGTGATCATCGACGGACAATAGTACCCAAGTCTTTTGATTTTGGCTTTCATCTTGGGATTGGGTTGGTGAGCTCTACATAATCCTGAATGCACCACGATCATGATCTTACGAGCTTCATGCTTGCCTAAGTATCGTAACCACATACGATCGAAGGACCTCCGGTATAAGACATCATCCATGAGGGCATAAGAAAGTGCCATTTGCTTCACTTGATGTGCTTGGGACTCCTCTTGATATAGTTTGCCTTTATTTAGATAATCAATGAATGGTTGCCTCCAATCTAGTTCTTCATCCTTTTTGGCAACGACAACCTCCCCTCAAGAGAGTATTTTTCGATGAGTTTAGTATCAATAAAGGCAAGACTTGCCTATTTTGGACTTCTATTAATATGGACTCATTTTTTGGACATGTCAACTCCTTTGTAAGCTTGACTAAGGCATTTGTTATGGAATTTTCTCCTCGAGGGATCTTGTAGATGGTCACTTTTGGAATCTGGGCCAATAACTCCATGGTCTGCTTATGGTAATAATGGGGTCTAGGCTTTAGGACCTTATAGGACCTAGTGATTTAATTGACCGCTAGATGGGAATCCTAAAAGATGTTGATGTTTTGAATGCCTAGCAAGATGGCTAACTCCAGACCTACAATCAGAGCCTCATATTTAGCTTCATTGTTGGTACAAAGATTAGATAGATGATATAAAAATCTCATCATATCGTGGTCTGGAGTTAGGAGAACTATTCATACCCCTGCCTTTCCTAGAAGAGTAGATTGTGGTTCTTCTCCTCTTTGAGAGGAAGCCACATCATCAAAGTACATCTCCCAATGGAAAATGCTGGTATCCCCTAAGTTTTTTTTTCATCAGGCAGATCATCACTAAGCGGAGAGTCAGTAGGAAGTGGGTGTGCTGCTAAGAAATCTGCAAGTTCTTATCCTTTCACCTCTTGGATGGGTATGAAAGTGACATCAAACTATGATAAAATCATGGACCAACATGTCAACCGTCTAGATAGTGTTGGTCGTGTCATGAGATATTGTAGTGGATTAGTTCTAAAAATTAACTTTACTTTTTGAGAAAGCATATAATGCCATAGCTTTTGGGATGCAAAGATTAAAGCCAAGCAATGCTTTTCAATGGGTGGATAGTTTGCTTCAACAGGGATTAGAGGATAGTTAAGATAGTATAGTGCATTCTCTTTCCCTTCATCATTAGCTTGGGCCAACAAAGTGCCAAGGGAGTCATCTAATGCAGCAGTATAGAGTATAAGCAATTTGCTTGGGATAGGGGTGGCTAGGGCTGGTGATGTCATCAAGTACTGCTTGATGCTCTCGAAGGCATGCTGACACTAGTAGTCCCACTTGAACTTGGCATCCTTCTTGACTAGTGCTGAAAATGGTTGGCATCTCCGTGATAAGTTGTATATAAAGCATCTTATATGCCAACCTCCCTTAGAATGATCTGAGTTGAGTTAAACTTTTAGGGGTGGCATTTTTATTATCGATTTAATCTTCTTCGGATAGATTTCAATTTCACAGTGTCTAACAACGAACCCAAAAAACTTCCTTGAAGAAACTCCGAATGAATACTTCAGAGGGTTCATTTTGAGGTTATATTATTTTAACCATTCGAAAACTACTCTCAAGTAAAAGAGATGGTCTTCATTTTCTTTGTGTTTAACCATGATATCTTCAATGTAACATTCTACTTGGTGATGAATGAGTTCATCGAAGATTCGAGTCATGGCCCGCTGGTATGTGACACCAACATTTTTAAGGCTAAAAGGCATGACCTTATAGTAATATATTTCGATAGGGGTTCTGAAGGCAGTATTTTTCTCATATTCTGGGGCCATCTTGATTTGTTTATATACAGATGAACCATCCATGAAAGAGAAGACTACATAACATGAGACAATGTCCATCATCGATCTGGTATTGGTAGTGGAAATTTGTCTTTTGAGCATGCCTTATTTAGATCCCTAAAATCGATATATATATGAATTTGGTCATTCTTCTTCTTAACTAGAATGACACTGGCTAACCAAGTGAGATATTTTTCCTCCCGGATGAAACCAGCATCGATCAATTTCTTGACTTCGTTCAATGTCTAATCGCATGAGTCTAGGAACTTGCTTGATGGGGTTAGCATCAAGCTATATGAGATTATGGACCACTACGTCAAAAGCCAATCCAAGCATCTCTTCATAACTCCATGCAAAAATAGTCTTTAAACTCAGTGAGTAGCTTAACTAAGTCATTAGTTTCAGTTTGGTTCAAGAGGGAACTGATGTACATTGAGCACGGATCTTCTTCAGTTCCTAAGTTGATATCTTTGAGCTCATCGATCGTTGACTTGATTTCTTCTTCTAACTTTGGCGGTGCATTCTTGACTTAGAAATCATTTGGATCATCTAAAGTTTCTAAGTTTACCTCCTCATTGGAGTTAATGTGATTTGAAAAGAACCTATCAGATTATAAATGATTGGTGATGGCCAAATAGTAATCATCATCATCGATTATTGTGTCAAAGCCTAGTCCTGGTCTTGATTGAGAGTTCTTGCATTTGTTGTTCCATATCCTTTCGAAGCAATCTAACTTGTGCTTCAACCATGTATATGGAATCAAACATTTATTTGCTAAGTTATGAACACAAGGCGAGTACCAATCAAAAGATAATTCTATTAATTCTTTATATGAATCATCCTTAAGTTCTACATCAACTTCTTGACATGAAGATGATACTCCATGATAGAACCTATGGATCTTCGCAGCTGCACTTGATTTAGAGGCCTCCTTAACTACCAAACCCTTAACTTTTGTAAAGAAAGTGGGATTAAAGCTAAAGTTCCCAAATGATACTTAACAGTTTCACATAATGATGACTTAGATACACTTATGTTTTACTTGGGAATCTAATCTTCATTGTTGTCTAGCTCGAGTGTCACCTCTAATGGGATCTGTTGTCGAGAAGAGCTGGCTGGTGTGCTAACCACATAAGACTCATCATCAAAACTAGATTTTAAGTCTATGAGGATAGCATGTGTACTCATGTACCTGAGACAAATCCCCTGATGGGTAAGTATGGAGGTCTTCCACCTCAAGGACTCCCTCTGGACTTACCTCTTCCTCGTCCTGGTGGAAGTCGGGTCATTGTCCCCACTTGTTCAAATGGAGTAACGAATTGTGGGTGGAATCTAATCTTAGGCTCCACTTCCTCCCTAAGGTCTATTTCTCGCTCCCTTTTCTTTTATTTTTTATTTTCATTTTTTTCTTTTTTCTCTTTCTTTTTCTTTTTCTATCATATTGTGATTTTGACTAAATTCAAGAGAATAAACTTTTTATTTCTCAGGGAGGTAGGAGGTCGCATCTTCATATATCCTAACCTCATGAACTACAAAGGGATTAAGATCTCCTTTGACACAATACTCGATTGCACCTCTTTGGAACTTGATGCACTGATGTAAACAGGATGGAACCATGTTATTCCCATGTATCCAAGGTCTGCCAAGCAAAGCATTAAAAGATGTATCTAAGTTAATTATGTGAAACTTGGTTTCAGTCTTCCAATCATCTATCTCTAAGGGCAACACTATAAAGCCTAAGGCCCTCTCGCCTTGTTCATTAAATCCTTTCAACATCATCCTCTCCATATGGAGTTTAGAGATGTCAATCCTCAAGTAGGCAAGAGTTCTTAAAATCATAATGTTGACTGATGCACTCAAGTCAACCAAAACTCTAAATAGCCTGAATCTACTAACATCCACTATATTGTAGAGGGGATAATTGTGCTCGATCATTCCTAGAAGTAAGTCTTCATCACTGAGTGTAACTCATAGGATCTATTTTAAATGGCATGCTTCTTCTTCAGTAGCAGTCAGCTGAGCTAAACATATCTCTAGATCAAGCATGGATTTGATTAGAGATTCCCTCATCTCTTTGGATAAGACAAGGGCATCAAATATGCTTAGCTTAGCTAGAAACTTTCTAAGATGTGCGAGGATATTGCAATCAACTTATGAATGATCATCCATAAGCATATCCATAGGTGGATCATCTTATGAAGGGGTTATCTACTCACTAAAACCAATGACCTGTTTACCCTTATCCGTAGGTGTTACCCTAGGGGGTAGAACTTTACCACTGCGAAGGTTGACTTCAGTGACTTCTTGAATGATGAGTTTATGAAAAGTTCTACTTGCTCATCGAGTATACCTATAGCTTCTCCTAAAGGATTCTTGGAGGTGGATGACTCCAAATCAATCTCAAGAGGTGAACCCAATTGATTTAGAAAAGGAAAGACCATTTTTGAATCGGATTGGGATTGATCAAAATTTTTGAATTTTTATTTCTTTGACTTGAAGAGCTTTTTATAAAATTAAAATCAATAGGAAGATCAGAAGCAGCAAAGATGTAAGTAGAATTAGATTTTTTTCATTGATTTCTTTAATTTTGGGGGAGGTACATAATAGAAATCAAGTAAAGTAAGTGGGACGAGGGGTTGGTGCCCTCATCTGCTGATACCATGCTCCTGCTAGAAGTGGAGGAGCTAGTGGAGGTGGTAGTAGCTGCAACAGTGGAAGGAGTGTTGGACTCGGATGGTGATATGCTACGAAACTATCCTGGGCATGTGAGGTAGGCTATTGCTACTGCTGTTGGGCTTCCACCCTCCCCGAATTATCCCTCACAATTGGAAAACCTTCCTTGGTGTTAGAGGTTTAAGCTACTTCAGAAACCTGTAGAGAAAGTTTTTTAATTATAGAAATGATCTTTCTAGAGGTATGAGATAAAGAAATATCTCGACCTTCTTTTATCTTTAGAGGATCGGAGGTATCCCTAAAGATTACTCCAATTGAACCAGATGGTTGTTCGATTAAGTATACCTTAGGGGTAACTCCTGACTTGAAGCTATGCTTAAGCCAAACTTTGAAGGTAATGCAATCCTCTAAGACATAGCCTAACATGCAGTGGTAGGGGCAATAATTAGAATCATCACTCCTACCCACATCCATCAGCTTCTTAGGCTCCGATAGCTGAAAATTAGGCTTCTTCTAGAGATTCTTGAAGAACTTCCTAACTACCTCCCTCTTGAATGAGTATGGCTTGTCTAATTTTTCAAGAGTAGGTGGAGAGTAGCTACTTGGTGGTGGATACTAGTGCCGCTGCAGAGTATGCTACTGTAGCAATGGTGATGGCCATTGTCGCGGCTATGGTAGCGAAAGATGAGGTGGCAATGGAGGCTGCTAAAATTTGGGCCTCTCAACTGAGCTCTAGCTGACTGCTTCTTCTTGTCCACTAACATAACTATCCCAAGCTTCTTTTTAAAGACCTTCTAAGGCTTGGCTTAGACGATTGGTCTGAAAAGGGTAACTGTTTGGCTTCATCTTGTAGGTTAGCTGCCTTGATGATTAACTTCTCAAATGTCTTTATGGTGAATCCATTAAGTATGAAAGCGATCAAGCCATAGATGTTCTTGAGTAGAATCTCAATGAAATGCTGCTCTTGCAGCTGTGGTTCACATTTTATACTCAAGTTGTGCCATCTAAGAATGTAATCAACAAGGGACTCATTGGGTTTTTCTTTCTCTACAATGAGGTCACCTACAATTACCTTTATTGAGCTCCTGCAAATATCTTGATGAAGAAATGCTCTAACTTAGCAAATGTCTTCACCAAACCATTGGGAAATTTGGCATACCAATTAAATGCTACCACTAAAAGGCTACTGACAAATAATCAGAAAAGAAGTGTGTCACTGCCACCGATGTTGCAATAATTGGCCCTGAAGTGTGATATATACCACCTTGGGTTCTTATTGCCATCAAAAATCTTGAAGGATGGTTGCACAAAACCCTTGGGGGATTGAACTACATTAAATTCCTCTGAGTAGGGTCTACCCTTTGGAATGGATAAGCTCCCCCGATCTTGTGCCAATGCTTCCTTCACTTGCTGCTCCACCATTCACTTTATGTCATTTTCATGCATGGAGGAACTATCAGTAACCTTCCTATGCAAGCTACCGACATCATCTTCCATGGGAGTGCACTTAGGATGATCTAGGGTATGAACTAGCTCAGGCTGATCGGCTTCCATGGGGGAAGGTTGTGAAACTGGGGCTTGGTTCTACAAGGCTAAGACTACTGTCATCAACTCCTCTACCTTCTTCTCCATCCTGCTAATCTGGTCATCCTTTTGTTTGATTTGTTGGTGTAGGTGTTGAGTTGAGTCTGATGCCTCACCTTCCTCAACTACAATGCCTTCCTAACTATGGTTCTCCCTATGCTGGGATCCTACGATATCAAGCATGTGGACTTCTACTAAGTCATCTAACATGTCATCCTCATTGGAATCATACTCTAATCTACCCTCCTCCTGGTGAGACTGATCATCTCCAAACTTTTTGCCTTACTGCAGCACGATAGTCCTCTAAAATGTCATCAAAGGAACGATCATCTACTCAACCCTATCCTACTGGAACATATGTTGGCTGATGACTAACAACTGGACTGAGCTGTGTAAAATCTATGCACTGAATGGTTTGCACTGGTGGAGTACACTCCCTAACTATCTCAACTACCATAAGGACTACCTCGGTATCCCCTCCCTTCTCCTTCTCCAACTATTGCAATGGTGGAGCGACCACGATGCTCTTGGGTTACCACTCCTTCTTCACCACTGTTGGGATGGAAGGTCGAGCATGGGAGCTCGACCTCTCCTCAATGAGTGGAGTAGGATCCTTGGGCCATAGTTGGATCACCAAAGCAGAAACTCTCTCTCTCTCTCTCTCTCTCTCTCTCCATATGGAGGCATGTGGAACTTGGTGGGGATGCATGGACATGAGGTGGATGGTGAGTGGAGCGGTGTAATGTCGGTGACACCAGCTACCTCTCCACTAGAGATCTCCTCCTGTGATTGGTGGTACTGTTAAGAATAATACAATCAGAATGATAGGCTCTGTCAGCTCACTGATCAGGAAAATCCATCAAAGCAGAGGTCATTGACTATCTGGTGAAGCTCCTCCTCTCTCTCTCTTGCTGGCTTGGGCAGTCGCCTTGGCCTCAGTAGCCCTCTCTCTATGAATTTGATCCATAACACTTCTAAGGATCAAGCTCCTTAGTTCATGCAATATGTCAGACTCCAAGCATTCATGGGCTCTACCAACTCTGCGAAGGATAAACTGTTGACTAGCATAGGGCCTCCTCCTCTCCCTAGCTAGTGTCTCATACTCTGCAAGAGATGGGGGTAATGCAACAATCCTTTCGTAGTCCTCCTCTCCCTTTGAAGCTAAAAAAGGGTGAAACCTACAACCACCTAAGAGTGGAGAGGTCTCACAGGGGGGATCCTCCTCAACAACATGGGGGGCATCATCTGCCTCCTTCGTCGCTCGCTCATATTGTCTCTTGATCTTGCAATTCTTGTTGCGGTGTTGGATTTTGGTGATCGAGGTTGGACGAGAACTAGAACTGACCTCGAAGGTGGGGGAGACTATCTCAGAAGCTAAGATAGCCTTCCCCTTTAGAATAAGGGCAACAATAGAGGCAATACTAGCCCGTATCGAGGCTAACTAGGGATAACTAACTGAACTGGCAAGGGAATCTCAATAGCCTTCCTCTTTAAAGAGGGGAACTTAGAGTCTGACTGTAGGTCGAACTGTAGAAGTAGCTTCTTCCCTACCACCTCCTCTCTGCTGATAATAGAGAGGGTTGGCCCCTCACATGTGACTCTGAACTGCTCAAAGCCAAGGAAAAACTTAACGATAGGGGAAGTTATGAGTATGGTCTGATCCAAGGCTAGATCCACACTAGAAGAAAAAGAGAAGATCAACTTGTCAGAAGACATGGCAAAAGACTGAAGTAGGAAGAAAAGAAGGAGACTGGTATCTCTGTTGCACTACTGGAAAAGAGAAAATTAGCCTTTTCTTTGATGTTGACTTGAGTTGTTGATTTTGATTGCACTTTTAAATTGGAACTCTCATTTAACAAATTTGGGTATGTAAGTGGGATTTGATTGTTTGTAGGAGAGATTTTCTTTTGTTGCTTTGGATTGTATTGTTGGATTTGATTTTGATTTTGTGTTGGAACCTACATTCAACAAATTTGGTTATGTTGGATGGGGTTCCAATTGTGTGGAGGGATTTGAAAGTTTTTGGGGAAGATTTTTGTTGGGTTGTTGTTGTATTTAATTTTAATTTTGATTTTTTGTGTTTGGAACCCACATTCAACAAATTTGATTAATTTGAATGGGTTTAATTATTTTAGAGAAATTTTGAAAATTTTTGGGGAAGAGGCTTTTGTTTTGTTTATTGTTGGTTGTTGTCAATTTTGATTTAAAAGGGAGTTCTCATTTAACAAATTTGATTACCTTAAAGGGAATTTGTTAATTTTGTTTGAAATTTATTTTGAAATTTTTGAAAAGGTATTTTTGTTTTTGCTTACTGTTGTTGTTTTTGACTAGTTTTAATTTTAAATGAGGACTCTTATTTAACAAATTTGATTATGTCAAATAGGGTTGGTTAATTTTGTTTCAAAAAAAATTTTGAAAATTTTGTAAAAGATTTTTCTTTATTTTGCTTTGGATTTTATTGAAATTTTGTTAAATATTGGATGAACCTTGCTTTACCAAGCTAGTGGTAAGAGGTTCTTAATTTTTTTTGCTATATATTTTATTATTTCTCTTTCTTTGATTAATTTATTTTTACCAATAGGGGGGCCTAATAGAGGTTTTAAGACCTATTTGGAGAGAGGTCCTAAAACTTTAAGGGTGCTGGCCACCTTTGCTTAAGAATAAAATAAGCAAAGTCTAAATAGAAAGAAAGATAGTTTTGGGCTTATATAAAGTATAAATCCACTATCGATGCTTGGAGACAATAATTGACTACTAATGATGGAGAGAGGAACAATCTCCAGTGGAGTCGCCAAAAAAATCTGTGGTGTTTACTTTCGGATGGTCGTGTAGACACCACACAGATCTTAGGGGTACTTATTGAAGTGATCAGGTATGACATTAAGGTATGATGTACTATCTCAAAAGATAGAAACATCACCCTACAATGGACCTAATCACCTAAAAAGGACTCCTAAGGAAAGATAGGTCTTCCTATGTACCATAGATTTTTCCCCTACTTTGCATGAAAAAGTAAGGTAGGATTTATTTTATACTGGGTTATTTAGTTCCCCTCGAGGCAAACCTAGAAATGGGATTTCCTAAGAAAATCCTCGATTAAAGTAGTCAATTATGGTCTCTAAATATTTCAAGGTTAAGACTACCAATGAATTCGTTGTTTTGGAAAATCAAGTGGGATTGTTCAAATAGAAGAGTTATTTTTGAATCCAAAGGAAGATGAGTAAAAAGTGCTCATGATACTAAGAAGCTTAGTGAGAACTCAAAACTATCCTATGCTGAGGCTTTATATTTTTTTAAGTGAGGATTTATTTTATTTGAGTTAAAATTTTATTAGATTGCTAGGGCTTATAATCCATCAATACAAGATTATGAAAATTGTGTAAGATGTGAGGATTTATGCTCATAGTCCAAGAAAAATAAACAATCTCAGATCCTAAATTTAGTGAGCTTTAGCACAAGTCAAAGCACGACTTAAATCTAAGCAGAAAGGGACATAATGGTCCATTCCACAAGAGAAGATAGACCCGTCTGACTCCTCTGGACTTACAACTGCCTGGAGTAGCTGTCAGCTAACACTCCTATGATTTAAAACTATGTAGGTTGATCTTATGAAATTGCAAGATGGTTTAAGCTATTATTTTAATTTGGAAAGAGACTAGAGACATAAACTTACTCCCTAAAATACTAGATCATATTTGGTATGAGCATATGACTTAGTCTAAAAATACAAAATAGTTACACAATATTTTGGACAAAGGCTTAGGACAATTATGCCTAAATGCATGATTGTTGACCTCATTTTTAGAATGAGCTCTCAACCCCTCCATCTTAGACATAGGACTTCTCTTAAACTTTAAGAGTTCTTTAGTCATAAAACACATCTAGTGATTAAGTGGACACTCAGCCTAGCTCTAAAGACTTAGAAGAGTTAGTCATAGGAATAGGTCATGCCTTAGGGGTGTTAGGAAAATTTCCTACCCTACAATTTGAACCAAATTCCTCTCTTCCTTCCTTCAAGTCAAACTTAAATTAATTCTGACTTAATTGATTTTCTCCAAACTCCAATCAATTCCAAATGACTGAAATCCATGATTGAAACAAATGATTGAAGCTTATAATTGAAATTCCAAGTTCAAAATATTTTCTAAGTCCTTTGATTCCCTGTTATGGACTTAGCCAAAATCAAATCTAAATCAATTCAAATTCAAGGAATTTTCTCACTACCCATTTATATTCTCATTTATATTCACATATATAAATGAAATATAAATTCAAATCAATCAAACCAAATCCCAAATTCAAATCCAAATCAAAAATCTTTCATAAGTCACTTTGATTCTCTCTTACGGACTTAGCTCAAATCAAGTTCAAATCACTTCGAATTCATGAAATTTTCTCATAACCCATTTATATTTTTATTTATATTCACATATATAAATGAAATATAAATTCAAACAACCAAAACCAACTCCAAAAATCAAACTCAAATTCAATCAAAATCCAACCTAAGCCTTTCAAGTCAAATTCTTGAACTTAGCCAAATCAAATTCAAATCATGCCAAGCTTTTGATTTTTCTTCATGATTCAATCAATCCTTCAATCATGAATCTAAATATAAACATAAACTTCAATCACCAAACCAAAACTAAATCCAAAAATCAGACACAAATCAAACTCATGTTCACCTTTTTGAACTTGAAATTATTAAATGAATAAAAACCCATTTGACTTCAAACCACTTGCAAATGAATTTATATTTCAATCATAAGTCCATATATGAGTTCAATCAAACTCAAATCAAACTTTGACCAAGCCATTTGACCTACTTAGGCTCACTTTACCCAAAGTGACCTAAAGCACTCTCCAAATTCTAATCTTAACCAAATTGGATTGAACTAAGCCCATATAAGCCTCACATTATGAGCAACAATCATCATAAGATGATCAATCACTCAAATTGGGTCAAACCAAGTCAAACCTAAGGGTTGACTAAGTCAACACTTAGCCAAAAAGAAACCTAATAACCAAAATTCACCATATGCCAAATTGATTAAAACCATTGATCAAAACTCATTCATGAACAATGTTTGAACTTGACCAAGTCAACATTTGAGCCTAACCTAGCCCAATTGTCCACTTGACCCAAGTTGGCCCAACTTGACCTAAAAAGTCAAAATATGTCAAAATTTGATCTAAGTCAAATTGATTGAAACCAATGGGTCAAGTTCATTCCAAAAATGATTGTTGAACTTGACTAAAGCCTCAATTAGCCAACTAGACCTAACCTAGCCCAATGGACCATGAACCCAACTTGACCTAAAAGGTCAAATTGAGTCAAACTCAAATAAAAACCAAACTGATAGAAAACAAAGATACCAATTCATTTCAAATGACCAACCAAACATAAACCAACCCATGACCTAACCCAAATAGGTCAAATGGATCAAATTGGTCAACTTGACCCATTTGACCTAAATGAAATCAAATAAACCAAATTGAACAAAACTAAAGATTCCAAAATATTTTAAATGGTCATATGAACTTGACCCAACCCTTGGTTTGACCCAATTTGACCAATTGCTCAACTTGACCCAAGTTGACCCATTTTGACCTAAATGGGTCAACATGAACCAAATCATATCAAATCAACTCCAAATCCATTGAAACTTGTCCCAACCCATTTTTCATTCATACCAAACATATTCAAATTGAAACCCAAGCCAAATGACCATTTTAACCTTAGGCCATAGGGTTAATTTTGGCCCAATTCACTTAAAATTTGGTCAAATCCTCTTCATGACCACTTGGCACCCTCCTAATGGAGCAAGTGGACATTAGTGAGTGTGGTGGACCTAACCTAATGGGTTTGGGTCAGCCCAACCCAACCTAAGGCTAAAACTGACCCCCCCCACTTGAAATTAAGCACATGGAATCCCTCCTCCACTCAATTAAAGCACATGGGAGCTCCACTACTCCACTCTATACTCAAACCTGACCCAAGTGCAACTCCTAATAGCCTAACAAACCCATGGAATAAGGTCAATTGGATCAAAATGGCAAGATCCCTCTCGGTCGTCAAATTGCTCTAGGTGGAGATATACTCCCCCTAATTTCATTTGAATTCATCACACTCCAATTCAATTGAGTTGAGGGAAGTCAAAGCAAGTCATTTCCAAGTCTCCCCAAGCTTCCTAGAGAGTTTTTGAATTTCCATTTTCTCGATTTTCATGGGCTGAAAATAGGGGAGCTCCACTTGAATTCCATCTCAGCCAATACTCAAAATCAACCTAATTCCTCCTTCAAGCACCCTCAGAGGATCAAATTGAACTCAGCCCAAGCTTCATACAAGTTCTCCAACCAAAGGAGGAGTGCCTTTGACCAAGATCAAGCCCACTTGAAGGTGAACTTGGCCTATAGGGAGATCCATCCAATTTTAACACCTCAAATTCAACAAGCCTTCATCCCTACTAGACAAAGCTACTTCAAGAGAATCGAGCACCGGTGATAGCCTCCGATGAGGTATGCCATTAAACCGAGCATAATTTCATCTTCTCTTGGTCCTTTGTGAAGTGAAGTTCATCCCATGAGAAATTAGCCATTGGATGTGATCTCCCTTGCATGATGATGGTGTGGATTGAATTTTATTTCATTCTGAGCTCAATCGAGCTCAGATCTTCCCTTAGAAGATGGATGGAGGCCATCTCCTGCAGGGAAGATTAGGGGTGAATCATGGGCCGTCCATCCACGCATTTTGGATGGACGGCCATGATTAAAACACATATGATCCATGGATTAATCCTTTAATACCATGGGTTTAATCTAAGTCGTCCGATCCTTGATCGGATGGATAGGGTGAAAGTGCGTAGCACCACTACTGATGCGGCACTACGATGGGACTACTTAAATAGCCTCTCCAAGCGCACCACATGGAGCCGACAGGATTAGCCATATAATTAAGGGATTAAATTACCTAATTAATCAGGAAAACTTCAAATATTCATATCTAAGTGTAAAAAAATCAAAAAATATGAAATAAATTGCATATGAAAGATAATTGAATGTAAAATATTATAAAATTAATTTTAATAGATGTTGAATAGTATTATTATCTAAATTTAGGTTTTATTTAGAATGTAATTAGGCTAATTACCCTCTGATTATTCCATTAATTAATTTCAAACTTCTCATGTATATTTAGTGGGATGACTTCTGCCTCTCCTAATTTTCTTGGGATTTATTAATGGTTTAATTAGGATATTTGTTAGATTCATTCATAATTACTCTCCTAATGTAATTAAGCCTAATTAAGTATGTAATCAATGGTTTAATTCCTTGATTGAGTTAATTAAGGTTTGTTTAAGTGAATAGGAGGTTTATGGAATATTTTTGGGATATTTTCCTTAGGCTATTCCTTAAACCTCCTCTTTCTTCCTTAATCCAATCTTAATTAAGGATTAATCCACTAATTACCCACTTAATTTGATAAAATTCTAAAACCTTGTAGAACTTAACTAATTCACTTTGGGTAGATGCTTAGGTGTTCAATAACCTAAGTACATTAAGGAAATCAAAAAATCTAACTCACATGTGTGAGAAGGATTATGAAAGTACTTAAATTAAACCCTTTAGCTTAATTTATCATTAATCATGAGCCAATTGTATTAGGCCCCTTTCTTTCTTAGGTGCATTGCTGATTTAAATTCCTTGTGTGGTTTTATATCATCCACTAGCTCATAATTATTTAGTTAGGTATGCTAAGGTGGTGTAGGTAAGGAGTAATTAACACACTTAATTTACACCTTAACCTAAACAAAATATAAAAATCATCTAATGATCCTAAGAACAAACTAAATTAACTCACATATGGGGGAAATGGGTTAGGACCAACAAACATTCTTTCACATTTCCTAAATTAAACATAAAGTAAATTCAAAATAAAAATCACATTAAATAAACTTTGATTCACTTTAAACTTTCTTATTTCATAGGATTAACTTTAGGAATTAATTAGGGTGAATGAATTTAGATTGCTTTCAACACTTTATTTCTTTTCTAGCATGCTAAATGTGTATGTCATATGAAATTCATACATGCATATCTTTTAAAAAAATCAAAAATAAAATGAAATATTTTCTTTATGTCAAATTGCATGTTTTGGCTAAAATAGAAATATGAATGACTATTATCACTATTAAATTCAAAATTATTTTCAAAACTTATAAATAAAATATCAAAATTGAAAGGTATGCTACTTATACTTTATTTATAAGTTTGCATGTGAATATAAAAATGTGTCTTATGTTTGCTTCCTTTCTTTCCTCTTAACATGGATTTGGATAAGATTTTCAAAGTGCATAATTCTTTTAAAAGAATATAGCACTTGCTTAAAATCTACTCTTATCCTCTACCATGTTCTAACTTAAGATGGATCTTTACATTTACACATATAAATTTCATAAACAAACCAAAAATTAAATAAACATAATCTTTGCATCTTTCTTTTTTTTCAATTATCTCTTTTGTACATGCATATGTATTTAAGGAAAGTGGTATATTAGTCTGAACAATTCCGGGATTGTGAGACTTTAAGTAGTCTTAAGTAGGTCTTGTACCTTACACCCCTGTGCTAATAATGGTGTCATACTCACTTATTCCTTTCAAACATACACATGTGCATATGAATAAAGGTTAAAAGAATAACCCTTTTCTACTTAATGAAAATCATGCATCATAAAGCATTCTAATTTTTTTAAGCAACATTTCTTAGCATTCATCATAAAGTGTGCTAAACATTTTCATTTGTATGTATAGATATGCTTAGGATTCATTTATATGCATGTTATACATGTTGGAAAAGAAAATGAAGTGATGTGTGTTTTGTGACATTAATTCACTTTATGTAATCTTAAAATATCTTTCTTTTTGAATAAGTTTGTTTAGAGAAAATCTAAACTTAGGATTAATTAAAACACATAATAATATATTCACTAAATAAAATCAAATATGAATCCACTTTAGAAATTACTTAAGGTAGGGAAGGAAAGAGAAGTTCTCTCCTCTTTTCCCTCTCTTTACAACTTAGTAATTAATTGTAGGATTCACTTAAACTAAATCAAAATACAAAATAAAATCAACCCAAATCAACTAAGAACTTAAATGAAACCACCCATCTAAGTTGAACATCTTCATACTTACAAAATCTGAGCCTTAAAGCCATAGCTAAGCATACCACACAAACCTTTTAACGCACACACATTAGACTAAGTCACCATTTCTAGCTTTAGGTTAGGGCGGTGCATGGTTTGATGTTTGTTTTTTTTTTTTGATGTATTGTTTCTAGTCTTAATGTTAGGGAGAATATGCATAGAATGAATGGTAGGGTGATATTAGTCTAACCATTGCCTTACGTAGAGATTATTAAGAGTATTGTAATAAATAAAAATATAAATGCTTTTGTTGTGCAGGTGCTTATACCCCTAAGCATAATCTAATAGACTAGTTAGACTTGGTTACCTATGTGTGGGGTGCTAAGTCTAATATACATGCTTGGGATTTGTATGGTTTGTTTAGCTAATCTCTATTTTGCAGGTGTTAGTTAGATTTACTTTTCCTCTTCATGTAATTTTTGCAATTAGGATTTTGGAATGAATGTTATGGGGTATTAGGATGAACATTGGTCATAAGATCTCATCTTATATACCATGTGAAGCCTTTGGAGCAACCACCTTCCAACCATCCAAAGAAGGAACTAAAAGAAGAAAGAAGAAAGAAGAAATGAAGAAATGAACACCCCCATAACATGAATTTTCTTACTTGATTATAAATTAATTCATTTGTAATCCGAGTTATATAAGGGTAGAGCTCGACTACCAAATTTGTTTTTCAGGTTTATGTGGTGGTGCTCGGCCATAAATGGTAGTTTATTCTTTTGTGTTAGCTTTATAAAAATATTTGATATTTTGTTTAGCTAGTGCATTAAGATGGCATCTTTTCCTAATTTCTTCCTTGCTTGATGTATGGCCTGGATGACGATTAGGCTCTTAGGAAAAAAATGAATATTTTACCAAATTAATAAACTCAAAATTAAGCATAAATAACTCATAGCCTCACTTAAAGCCTAAGTTAAAATTAAGATAAAAGAATTAGTAACCTCTTAGCTGGATGTGTACTTTCTTTTCTAACTTCATGCATAAAAAGCATATTATTTCACTCTTGATTGGAGGACTTCCACCTTTGCCAAAGAACTTAGCTTGATCTGTGAGAGCCATGGTGGAAACACACCTCATTATTTTATTGATTTTGGCCCATAATTTAATTTCTCATGCATTAGGCATAAAGAATCCTATAGCCTGAGTCAAATGATTGTCCAAAATAAAAATAAAACATGTGAAAATTTTGCATTAGGTTTAAGTCATTTGAAACATGCCCTTACATGATCTAGTCTCTTTAAGGAGTGTGTTTAAGAACTTAGTCTCTTTCTAAATAAATAACTACCTTGCTATCTTGCATAAATATAAGACTTGCCTACATGAATTTAAAATCATAGGTGGAGTTACTTGGTGGCCACCCCTAGGCGGTTGTAAATCAGTTAAGTAGTTTATCCTCTCTTATGGAGGTAAACCAAATACCCATTTTCTCCTTAGATTCAGGTCGTGCTTTTGGCCCTCGCCAAAGCTCCCTAGATTTAGGTTCTGAGATTGCTTCTCCCTTTTACAGGCTATAAGTATAAATCCTCACCTCTTAGGCATTTCTATAGCCTTATACCATGGAATTGTAAGCCCTAGCATTATTATAAAAATTCAACTCAAACACATTAATTTAATTTCAAAAATGTAAAGCCCAACCATAAGGTAGTTTGGGATGCTTACTAGGCTTCCTACTATCTTAAGCATCCCTTACTTATTTTCATTTGTCTTCGATAAGAACTCCCTCCTCTTGATCGATCTCACTTAACTTTCTAAAAATAAACCAATCAATTGATAGTCCTACCTTTTTGAAATCTTTGGAGACAACGATCATTTACCTTAATCAAGAGTATTCTAAGGAATCTCATTCCTTATAATGTAATTAAATATGGGGCTTGCTTCCATAGGGAACTTAACAAACTCAATTTATAATAAACCCTACTTTACTTTTTCATGTAAAATAGGGAAAGAATCTCTGGTACATATGCGGACTCATTATCCTGAGGAGTTCTTATTGGGGTGATTAGGTCTATTGTAGGGTGGTGACATCTATCTTTCGAGATAGTACACCTCTCCTCAATGTCACACCCGATCACCCTAATAAGAATATTTGCAGATCTATGTGGTGTCCAAATGCAAAGAGTATATTTCTATCTTCATTTTATCCACATAGATTGAAGATGGAAGTATACATCTTAAAAAAAATGAAAAAATTTCACCATAATGATGAAATTGGATTATTAACTAAATCAGCAAGAGAAGGCATTCTCCACTATAAGGGATTCCCTCATAGGTCAAGCATTCCCCAATCATGTAAGAGTGGAGACCTTCCCTATTCAAGAGCAAAATAATATAATATGCATGATGTGATGCATACAACATACAACTCAGGAGTTATTAAATCTTTTAATTATCTTGATTATAACCTAGGCTTTATAATGATGTTATGAGTTATTTCAAATTTTAATTATGAGTTGTTAGTTAGGTAGAAAAATTAATTTTATTCTGAGAGCCTATCGCATCTAGGCACACATTCAAACATTAATCATAAGAAACTATAAAAAATATGCAATCCTATTACGCAATCTAAATGTAACAATAGTCATTTTATAAACTATCATAAGAGAATAAAAGGTCGATGTGGCTGGGTACCGCCGTACACCCTAGAAAGGAGAAAAAAGATGGGTAGCCAAGCTCTACCCTTATACAACCTATAATCATAAAAGAATAATTACAATTGATATTGAATACATGCTATGGGGGTCTTCATTCTTCACTTCTTCTTTCTTCCTTCTTCTTTTGATTTGATTTCCTCCAAGGCATCACAGGGCACCCCAGGATTAAGCTTTATAGCCACTATTCATCCTAATCCCCATAGCACTAATCATGATTTCTATTGTAAAATTATACTTCTAGAAAAGTAAATCTAACTACATATAAAATATAGATTAGCTAAACAAACATACAATCTCAAGCCGTTATATTTCATAATCTAGACTTAACACCCTGCACATGGGTAACCAAGCCCACTTATCCTAATGTAGATTATGCTTAAGCAACCTGTAAAGAGAACATTTATATTTATTTTTAAGCAACTCCTTAAGCACAATCCCCTGTATAAAATAATATTAGGCTAATAACGACCTAATATTCAATCTATGAGTCATACACTCTAACATCCAGTCTAAAATATTACATCACAAAACAAAACATAACATCACACATACACCATCCTAACCTAGGACTAGAGGTGGTGGCTTAGTTCTAATGTGTGTGTTAAGGCTTTGTGTGGTATGTCTTAACTAAGCATTAGAGTTTTGATAGTCTAAAGTTTGAACTTGTTTATGTCAACATGTTGGATGGTTTCATTTTAAATTGTTCAAATGATTTGTAAGTTTTAATTTATGTTTTCTTTTATTTCATCAGATTTACACTTAGCATCTAAGTATTATAAAGAGATGTAAGAGGTTTAACCTCCTTCATCCCTATCTCAAGTTGCTTCTAAAACACATTTTTATGATTTAGTTTCTTTTAGTGAATGATTCATTAAATATTTTATTAATAATAAGTTTTGGTTAACCTTAAAGAATCATATTCAACATGAAAGGCATCTTATGATTAATGTAATTGAATTACCATCACATAGAATATGTTGAACCATTCCATTTCATCACCCATAACATGCATATGACTTAACACTTAGTATACCTATACATACAACATATTTTGACACACTTGAATGATCATGGATGCATATATTTGGAAATCATAATTTTGTTTGATTAAATTGTTCAAACATGTAAATTAAAGCTCTATCCAAATTCTAATACAAATATACATAAGAATGAAATTAAATAAGTAGGTTCCTTTGTTAACCAGAGAAGTGAGATAATCAAATGACCTCCTTGGGGTACCTTAAAATCTCATATTCCCGGGATGTCCAGACTATATACTTATTATCATTCAAACACATCTAAATTCATATAAGGAACTTACGAAAGAAAGTATAATCTTTACATGTAATGCATTTTATATGCTTAAATGGTTGTGCATGCATGTGTTTCTGATAGAAAGAAGATTCTCGTTCTTTAATTAAATACACATACACATATATAAAAGATATAAGCAAGTATGAGCCATTGTTTAAACTAAGGAAGTGAGATATTTGAATGACCTCCTTGGGGATACTTATAGTCTTGTATTCCCGGGATGTCCAGACTATATACTTGCTATCTTAAATACATATGAATGTATAAACAATTACAAGAATAGTAATCATGCAAAATATTATATTTTTATTTGGTTGAATTGTTTATAAATGTAATTTAAAGCTCTATCCAAATTTTAATATAAATATACATAGAAATGAAATTAAATAAGTATGTGTCTTTTTAACTAGGAAAGTGAGATAATCAAATGACCTCCTTAGGGCTACTTAAAGCCTCGTATTCTCGGGATGTCTAAACTGTATACTTATTTTCATTCAAACATTTGTAAATTTATATATAAACATAGGAAAGAAGGCTTCACATTCACATGCTTAAGCTATAAACATATATAAATCCTATATGTATTCATAATTAATATCACTCCAAATATTGTTATCAACTTATATCTTTTGAAAAATAAATTTGGATTTATTAGTGATAAGCCACACATATGATAAAATTAAGCCAACACATGCAAGCTTACAGAAGTAAATTCTATTTGATTCATTTGAATTTGAAAATATGAATGGATGAGATCACATGGCATACAACATTTTAAAGTGATTGAAAATGAATAGCCAAACATAACCATATGATTCATTCAACTACACTAATTCCTAAGGACAATCACATTAAATAAAATTATCTAAAGAAAACCTAAGTTTCTTATTAATTTAATTTTTAGATTTTCATTAAGCTTAAAGAAGAGGAATCATTCATTGTTTTAATCCTATTCTATGTTGTTAATCTTAATTTATTTAAGGAAATATAATTATTTGACTTTTATGATTTAATTAAGTTAAATCATTAAGCAAACCATTTAATTACCCTTTCCTATGCTTCTTTAATTTGATTAATCATTTAATCATGAGCCACAAATGACATGAACATGAGGGAAAATAAAATTGCAATGCTCCTAAATAACCTAATGCAATTGGCTCATGATTAGAGATTAATCAAGGTAAAGAACCTAATTAAGTACTTTTATGATTTTCCCACACTTATGGGTTAATCAAAATTTCCTTAAGGATCTTTATGTTATTGAACACATAAAAAATAACCCTTAATTTCATTATTAGTTATTTTAAGTGATTAACATTTTAGTTTGATTTGAATTTACCATTAATTGATTAATTAATCTCTTAAGTAAACCTCATATTAATTAACTCTCTTTATTGAAATGAATTTGGAAAAGTAATTAGGAAAGAAGTCTTAATCACTCTCCCTCATAATCTCACTATTGATTAGTGATGAAGTTGAATTAATTAATTTTCACTATTTAAAGCCTTAATTAATCATTAAATTAATTAAGAGAGTAATCAGGGTTTGAATTTTAAATTTTTCTAATTACCTAGCCAATAAATCCCAAAAAAATCATGAGAGGCAGAGGTCATCCCATTAAATCATCATGCCAAATTTGGGATAAATTTCCCAAGTAATTAGAGCTTACTTAGGTTAATTAGAAAAATAATCAAATCCTAATTAACCCTTAATCACTGTTCAAAATCAAATGAAATCATTTTTTTATTAAATTCTCCTTTATTTTACCTTTCCAAAGAGTATTTATTTGCATTTGTTAAATTTTTCTACAATTAGTGATGAATTTAGGAAGTTCTAGCCATTTAAACACATTTTTAAGCCTAATTAATCCCTAATCTCGTCGGTGCCACGCGGGCGGCTGACATGGTAGCACTTTTCATGTGGCACCGCGAGATTGGCCACTTAAATGGTCTGACATGGGGCTGACAAGGCGATGGATAATGCACTTTCTTCCCCATCCTCGATCAAAGATCAAACGGTGGGCATTAATCTCGCAATTCCAATAGGATTAAAATTGAATAAAACTAGCATTCATGTATCCATTTTAATCATGCAAAATAGGCAGTCGATGATCCATAGTCCATGAGAGATGGAAGACGGATGCCATCTGCCTTCCTCCACTCAATCCAAGCTCGCCAGAGCTCATGGTGACTCAGAATCATTCCCAAAATGTTCACCGAGGGGATCTAAAGAGATCCTACAATGGGATTTGCATTACATCAAACTTTCCTTCATAAAGGCTCAAAAAAAATTTAGAAAATATCAGTTTGGCAGAATATACCTCGTTGGAGATCTCACAGTCAACCGTTAGAGGTAGCTTCGTCTTGAAGAGACGAAGCCCTATTGAGAAGCCCATACTTTGCCTCCTCACTGGTGGCTCTGTGGATCAAACGTCAACAAAAAACTTATCAGAGTTGGCCTATAAGTGGTCTTTGGTACTCGACTCAATCGGGAATTTATTCGTTTCACCTCATCGGAGCTCCATGAAGGTGTGGGTAAAGTTAATTTCAAAACCATGGAGTTTGGAGGAGGTTGGATAAAGATTGGCCTTGTCCTATTTCAGGCTTGGCATTTCCAGCGATGCAGAGGCTCTGGGAACTCGAGAATAGCTCTAAGAGACTCGTCTTGGGTTGCTTATGCTCTAAGGATGTTCTCTCTGTGGAATGAGATCGAATGGGGAAGGGTATACCCTCCTCCCCATCCAAATTGATGGTTTGGATGTGTTTTGCTGCGTCATGTCGGTGTAGGCCTTGGGTTGCAAGGAATCAATGAGGTTTCTCAGTTTGAGTGGCCAAGTGAGCGGAGAGTGGCTGCCAAGGGGAGGAGGTGGTTGTCCTTGGTTTCCAAGTGTTCTAATGAGGATTATCTCACCTCCACTTAGCTCATGGATGACCTAAATAGCTTTGGGTGAGGTGAGCCAGTGGTCCTCATGTCCATTTGGAGCTTAGTGTGGCTGCCAAGGGGATGAGAGTGGGTTTGACCACCCAAATGTGGTTTTGTCCCATTTGGAGGGCTATACCCATTAGGTAATGGGTCAATTTGGGTTAGACTTGGGTTGGGTTGGATTTGGGCTGACCCATGGTGACCCAAGGAAGGTTCATGCCAAGTTTGAATGGGTTTGTGCTTGGTTTGGTTGGGTTTGGCTCAATTTGACCCATGTAGGTCAAATTGGGCTAGGTTAGGTCAAGTTGATCGATTAGTCAAATTGGGTAAAGTCATTGGTTGAGATAAATTCAAATGAGTATTTGGGATGATTTGGTTCCATTATTTTGGTTTGGTTTACATTATATTTGAATTTCACTCATATGGGTTCATATGGGTCAAATGGGCTAAGCTAACTAATTTAGTCAAATTGGCCAAATTGGCTTGGGTTAGAAGTTAGTTTAGGTTCAATTGATCATTTGAAGATGATTGTAAGCTTTGGTTTCAATCAATTGGGATTTAGGAATGATTTAAACCAATTTGATCTTTTAGATTAATTAGGCTTAATGGGTCAATTGGGTTCAACGATCAAATTGGGATCAATGGAGGATTTGATCATGTTCAATAATTAATATGTGATGGATTTGAATCATTGGTTGCAATCAATTTGAATTATATTTTGATTTGGCCCTTAAGCCTTTTAAGTTAAATTGACTTGGGTCAAAGGCCAATTGGGTTTAGTTTGGCTCAATTGATGGTCAAATCATGTTCAAGGGTTGATTTGAAGTTGATATGAATCATTGGATTCAATCAATTTGATGTAGGATGGGATTTGGTTTAATTTGGCTCATGTAGGGTAATTGGGTCAACTTGATCAAATGACCACTTGACTTGGTTTGACTCATTGATTGTAATTGATCAATCAAGGTGATCAATAGTCATTGTAGGAGGTTTTTTATTGGTTCAATCCAATTTGGGTTGGAATTGGCTCAAATAGGTCCTTTAGGTCACTTTGGGTCAAGTGAGCATAATGGGTCAATTGGCTTGATTTTGGGTTGAATTGAGTTTGATTGAGTTTGATAATTGATTTAGAATTGATTGATGGCTTTGATAATAATTTATTTGGCCTTAATTGGATTTTGGCTCACTTGGACATTTTGGGTTCAAATGGGCTAACTTAGATTAATTGAATTGATTGATAATGGGTTTAATTTATTTGATTGTAGCTTTCGGAAGAGTTTGATATGATGATTTGAATGGTTTGAGAAAATCAATTTAGTTTGGTTTAATCCATAGGATTAAGATATGTTTGATTTTGGCTTGGAGTTTGGATATGAGATTGATTCAATTGGTTGATTTGATGTTTGGTTTTCCATTGATTTGAAGTTGATTTTGGACTTAAGATTAGGCATAAGTTATGGGTTAGGCCATAAGATGGGTAGGTCACATTGGTCTAAGTCAGCCTAATCCTATGGAAAATCCTCCTAAGTCTTTAGGTTTGGGTTAAGTGTCCACCTAACCACTATGAGTGTCCTATGATTACGAAAGTCTTAGTGTCTAGAAGACTCCTAGATCTAGGATGAGAAGATTGAATCCTCACTCCAAAAGTGAGGTCAATAGTGAGTCAATTAAATTCAGATTTTGGTTAAAATGTGTTTGAGTGTTGGATTCTATTTTGTTAAATTTGAAAGTGACTAGACTAATCTAGCTAAATTCAAGTTGTATCCATGTGGGGCCCACTAGCTTGACTTAGGCTTAATCCTACGATTGCTTTTAGTTTGATTTTAGATTGAGTTTTAAATTTCATTTAATTTGATTTTAAATTGTATTGTTTCAATTTTGAATTTAATGTTCACTTGAGCACTATAGAAGTGTCCAAAGTGTCTAAGCGAAGAGAATGTTAGCCTAAAATTGAAATCCTAAGTATTAAGGAGATGGATGTTAGTCTAATTCAAAAATGCGGTCAACAATGATCTTATAATCATTAGATCTATTTTAAATAGAATTCGATGGTCAAGATCGAGCTAGACCATGCACTGATATGACCTTTTGGAATTTTTTTTTTTTTCTTTTTTGACTCTAGACAAGCAATTAGCTCAATAAAGTTGAAATTTCTGTCATAAGTATTATTGTACATTGAAAATTTAGAAAATGTCGAGCTTGATTATTCATATAATTTATAACTTAAAAAAATTTTCTTTATTTTAATTAAATAGACTATTAATTGAATTTTAAAACCTTCATATTTTTTGGGAGTTTTTGATGAGCATCTAGACTTATTTATAAAAAATTTGACAAGTCATATGAATTACATAATAAAAGTTAGAGATTTTAAAGGGAGTTATTCACAACTTTAAATTAACAATAATTAAATCATAATTTTAAATTTTATAAAATTTAATAATGTTCTAACATGAATTCTCACTACTATAAAAATTTTCATAATTTTTACAAATAGTTTGATTTACCAAATTAATTCATAATAGAAAATTTGACTATGTTGATTTTTATAAATGAAAATTTTGGGATGTTTCTAAATTGAATTAAAACTATTATAAAATTTTTCATAATTTTTCAATGCATTTAGAAAGTTTAAAATAATTTATGGGAGGAAAATTTGTTAAATTAAAATTTGAAATTATTTTAACAATATTCAAAATATTACTTTTTTTGAAAAAAAAATTTACTTGTCTAATAAGCTTATAAAAAAATTTCATAATTTTTACAGCATTCATAGTATTTTTATTAAATTTTAATGAGAAAATAAAAAATCCTAAAAATATCAAATTATCATTTTTTCCCCTAATGGGGAACACATCCAAGTAGTGTACCTTATAGGCATAATATAATGTTAGTAAGACGAGTTGATTCATTTGGATTAATTTGACATTTATAGCCATGTCTATATAATTTCTATGAATATTAGGGTATATAAGCTAAGTAAAAAAGAGATAAATCAAAAACAATTATTAAACTAAATACTACCTCAAAAATATTTACATAGTCTTAAGCCTACACTCTCTCTTGCGATGAAATCTCGATCCCAAATCAATGTGTTAAGGATTATCCAGAGCAAAAAAAGAACACCATATGTGGGCACCTTTTCTTAGACATGCTCAAGCATTATGCTAGAAACATATATTTCATTCACTAGTACTATAGTCTCAAACTTGATTGTATTTGATTTCAACATTACACTTACTTATGATGTTAATTATATTAATTGACTCCATCAACATTAATATATATATGCACACATGTTAGTTGCACATACAAGTGACTAACTTAGTGGTGAACACATATTTAAGATCACCCTACTTAACATCTTAGTGCTTTGATTGCTTTTTGATTTATTTTAGTAGTTTACATCATAAACATTATCCATAACATCCACCCTTAGTTAGTACTATTGATTAAGTATCTTTATGGCCAATGATATTTTACCCTTAATTATGCATGTTTGATTGGTCAAATATTATGAGCTAATCATAAACATAGTAATTTAATCCATCCATAATATAATCATACTCGTTTGACTATGGTAAGTCCCTTTTTATGAACTTGGTCACCCATTCGGTCAAATTCATTATGAGTTTGACCAATACAACTTTGTTCAAATCCTTACCCAATTGAGTCGATTAGATTGGCCAAGTTATTAAGTAATTCGATCACACACTATTATTGAACACCATTATGTTCCAAGTATACATCAGTATTTAGGCTCGTTCCTTTCTTTTAATAGAAAATTTCTATACAACCCTACTCTACACTCTAGATGATTGGGACATTTTTCACTTATCCAAAACCTATCTACATTTGTAATGGTTTTTTTTTTTTTTTTTGCTTTATGTTGTGATGGCTTCTTCTATTGTGTTGTAATGGCTCCATTTAGCCTATGATATTTTTAATGCATTTTCTTTCTAGAATTTACATATGTAAAAATAAATTATAAGCTAAGCTTTTTGACATAGTATAAGTAAACCCAATTCTGGATATGCGGGAGTATTTTTTGAGCAAAATGAAAGGACTAGGAGTATAGGAAAACTAAATTTATACTTTATTATTAAAAAATGTTAGGGAAAAATTAGGTTGCCTAGCCACATCAACTTATTACTTATTTTTTAAGTCACAACATTGCAACTTTTATGTTTGCTTATTATTTTCACATTCTTGGTGTATTATGGTTTTTAGGACTATAAAGAATTCCATAGTAGGCTTATAGTAAAATGCTTTCTATCATAACTTAAATTTGATTAGAAAAAATTTTAAAATTATAATTAAGGCTCTATCTAATAAATTATTTCAAATTTACTTGTGCATAGAGCTAGAAAATAATCAAACCCCGAAGCATTGGAGCACATTCACGACATAACCAAGTCAAGCATGCATTAGAGGTCTTCACTTAGGAAAAATAACCTACAAGATGTATCATATCCCTAATGATAGAGCTTTAGGTAAATATGATTTTAATTTTGCTTAAAGAGTCTTAATAAGTATGGTAGTGGTATCATGTGACCTAGAAATGATTGTAACTCTATAGTAGAATCTATTTAAGATATCTTGAGTTTTTTTTTTTTTCTAGTTCAAGGTCATGAGACAAACTCTGAATGACATAGTTCATGCTTGCCAATAAAGCATCTCAAGACTATGTTAAGTTAATTACCTTCCCAAGCTAAATGACCTAAGGCTTGACAACTTTGGGTGATGGATCCATAAAATTTAGACTAAGAATATTTCAATTAGTTCTTTGATCTATTTCATTTTCTCACTTACCCCTCTGAACTCATCATACTCTTTATTAAGTCTTTTGGGGATTGATTATTATCATGTTGGCTTTTTGATATTAGGTCATTATCTTATTTTGTTGTAGTAATTCACCCCCTAATGTATGGACTAACATTCGGTATATAATTTATCATATTATGATAATAATCATTGAATCATGAGTCCTTGTTAAAATCAATAATTAAAATCAAAATACAAGCATGTTTTCCTTTATCAAGAATTTCTTTTGGAGGTGTCCTCAAGTATAATTAACCAATAGGAGTCTAGTCCTTATGAGAGAAGTTTTAACCCGCATTCTATTAATTATATTTCTTAACTTAATGATATGTCTATGAATGAATATTTACTAAGAGTTCCTATGAAAGATGGGATCCTCAACTGAATCCTCTTCTTATCTCCTCTTATGAAATTTTTCATTTAAAGACACTATCATCCTTTTAACACTTTTTTTCCAACACTATCCACTTCTTCCATCTTTATTAAATAAAATTCTTAGGGTATTAGTGGTTCCCATTGACGTAGCACATCGAAATAGAAAATGACATGTCATAAGATCTCAAACTAAGAGCTTAAACTTATGAGGACTTTTATTATATTTTATGTGTTATGATACTTTTATATTTATGTTTCACATGTTGTATTATATAGTAGTGGATGTATTTGATCATATTTAAGTAATGTATAAGGGTTGTGATTGAAATCATTTTATGTTTTAGTGTCAAAAGTGCATCAATAGTATAGAGGATAAGTGCTTGCCTTCTAACACCATGATGCAACGTGATTCTTATAGAGTGTTTGGATAGATAAGTCAATGCCTGGTCTTTGTGAAATGATGGGTTCCATATTATGACAATTTTTTAATGATTTTCTCTCAATAGACACATCCCTTGGAGTATTGTACTTATATAAACTCTTATTCTAACTTAATAAAGAAGACTAGCTATTTCTGTGAAAAAATTTTGAGTAAAGACTCTTTGGTTGGAGCTTGGTAGCTGATCTTTTGAAGGATTAGATAATCTCTCTACTATTCTACTTGGGTGAGTAGGACTTTCGCATCTCTTCCACTTTCGTAACTGAAAGATCTAGATCACACATTCTTCTTCCATTCATTGTGATGATTATTTGTTATGATCAAATCATCATTTTGGTATCAAAGCCCAAGGTTTGGAGGCTTAGAGAAAGTGCTCATAAATAATTCATATCAAATCTAAGTTGCTTAGTTATGTATTTTATATTTTGTATAATTTCCTTTACATATTTAGTGATTTTGCTTGAAAACTCATGCTTAATTCATGTGGTAGGCAATCATATGAACATTTATTTTGCTACCAACTAATTATCACTACTCATAAAGCCTAGCATTTCCTTATTTAACTTAACTACAAGCTAAATACTTGAGTGACAATTTGAGTAAGGGAGAGACTAAAATAGCCAAACCTAGTATACAAACCATACATAAAAATAGAACTCATATCTTTAAAGCTCTTATGTTTGTTTCTTCATGTGTTTACTTAATAATTTGTAGTATACACAAGTTACTTTGTGTCTACTAAAGGCTAATCATTTTCAAAATTATGCTTCTCATTATGTTAAATCTAGTTTATTTAATGTTATTTAAAATTTTATTTAGAGTGACATATTTGCATTCTTTTGTTTGCATCATGCCACATAAATCTGTTAGCTTGGACCAACTAGAACTTCAGAGAACTCCCTATGATAGAAGACCTTACCATGAACCTAATCACACAAGTTCAAACTTGAAGTACTAAACTCCAAACCCCACCAACTTTCTCACATATGGATGACTTAGAACCCATAAGAGAGGAAAACATTTAACTTCCTAGAGAAGACTATCATACAAGAAGGTCAAACCTAAGAACCATCCTTAGACAAAGCCATCATAGGGTCTCTGAAACCTTATGTGAACCTATGAGATAAGTTAAGATAGAAACCCCAACATATGATAGTGTTCATGGCCCTAATAAATTTTTAGATTGGTTAATCCAAATAGATGATTTGTTTGATTGGTATCATATGGATGATTATCAATGAACTATGTTTGCCAAAATGAAATTAATAGGTCATGCAAAAATCTATTGGAATAACATTTTATCTAAAGAAGATAGATTTATAGAAACCTCATAACATTGATAGAAATGAAGGAAATTTTAAGAACTAAATATTATCCTAGAAATCATGATAAAAGGCTTCATGAACAATTGACTACTCTTAAATAAAGGGATATATTAGTAGTTGAATATATGAATATATAAATATATTTAAGGACTTAATAGATAGAACACTACATTGATCAATAGTTGTAATTAGCTAATAAATTTTATCATTGGGTTAAGAGAAAATATTAGAAATGGGATAGAGCTTCATGATCCCCAAACCTTAGAAGATGCCTTCACTATGCTTTATGCTTAGAAAAGTATAAGAAAGCTACATCTACATTTAAGATGAAAGCTCAAATATCCTCTAAATATCCAACCATATCTCAATCTCAAAAGGCTATTGTTAAACATAATCCTTCTACCATTGAACAACAACCTCCCACCCCACCCCAAATGACCCCACTAAATGTACTTCTAAAAATATAAGAGAAATAATTTGCTTCAAATGTTATAAGAAGGGTCATAAGCAAAATCATTGTAGACCTAAAATCATGTTCCTAGATGAATTGAAAGATTTAGGAGAAGGAGAGGATATTGAAAAGATACATGATAATACATCACTATCAAATGAAGAAGTGGATCCAAATATAGGTAATTCTGTTAGTTATGAGGTGTATTCTTCTTAAAGAAGAAGATTGGAGAAGAAGAAATATCTTCTCAATGTACATCTTATATAAAGAAAAGAGACATAAGTTAATAATAAATGGAGGTAGTTCTATGAATGTTGTATCAACTCATGCTATCATTAGAGCCAACCTTATGACTGAACCTAACTCGAACCATTCCAAGTCGTGGCTAAATCACATATCCCTACCTATCACAAATAGATGTCTTGTTACAATAAAAATGGGTAGCTATATTGATCAAAGTTGTTGCAATGTTCTTCCAATGAAAATAACTCATATCCTATTAGGAAGGCCATGACTTTATAATTTAAATGTAATCCATTATGGTCATGAAAATACTTATGTACCCAAACATAATGAGATACTAATTAAATTATTCCCTATAAAGCCTAACAAAAAAAACCAATTAATCCCCCACATAGAATTCATTCTACATGTCCTCATAAACTCAATTCTGAACTACAACCCAAACTCAATCAAAAGAAAATTGTGAAACTTCAGTTGAATGATATCATCATCCAGCGATAAGAGGATACTTTTGATATACATTTTAATGCATACAAATCTCCTAAAATTCAAACCATAACCTCAGTGTATTAGATGCTTAGTTAGAGTTCGTTGGTCTAATTTATTTATCTTACACATTTGGGAAGCCTGTTGAAATTACATCTATTATCTAATTTTATTGATTTGATCCCCAATGACTGACTTAATGGACTACCACCATTACAGAATATACAACATGTTATAGACCTTATTTTTGGTTCACAAATACATAACTTACCCCCATTATAGGATGAATTCAACTGAACTTGCAGAATTAAAATCACGAGTAGATGAATGAACTTTTGAAGAAGAGTTTTATTCAAAAAAAAATTTATAATCATTGTGTTATACCAGCTCTTTTAACTCTTAAGAAAGATGAAACTTGGAGAATGAGTGTATTGTTAGCAGAGCAATAAATAAGATCACAATAAAATATAGGTTTCTTATACTTAGGTTGGATAACATGTTAGATCTTATTTTAAGTTCATCTTTATTCTCTAAATATGGTTTGAGAAATGAATACCATCAGATAAGGATTGGATCAGGTAATGAATATAAGATAGCATTCAAAACTCTCAATGGTTTTTTATGAATGGTTAGTCATGTCCTTTGATTTTTTAAATGCACCTAGTACATTCATGAGACCAATGAACACTATACTAAAATCTTTTATTGGTCAATTCCTTATAGTCTATTTTGATGATATTCTTATCTATAGCCTACATAAGAATTCACATCTATATCACTTAATAATAGCCTTAGAAAAATTAAAATTGTACTTCGTTCGGTTACGTATTTAAGAAATACTTTTTATTTTTTGTAAAAGCAAGTTATCTTCTTAGGTTTCATTATATCTGATGGATTAAAAGCAGATTCATTAAATCCAATATAGACTAGCCAACTCTGAAGTCTTTACGAATGTTAGCTACTTTTTATAGAAGGTTTATAAAAAATTTCAGCACTATTGTAACCCCTATCACTAACATCTTAAAAAAGATAAGTTTATATGAACCACGGATGTTAAAAGGGCCAAATTAAACCCTTATGACTTCTTCACTGTCTTAAGACTTTCTGACTTTAATAAAGTATTTGAAGTAACTTGTGATGCCCAAGATATTAGAATTGGTGGAACATTAAGTCAAGAAAATCATCTAATTGCTTTCTTAAGTGAGAAATTAAATGATGTTGGACAAAAATATTCTATATATGATCGAGAGTTTTATGTGATTATTAAAACACTTAAGCATTAGCGATATTATGTATTGCATAAGGAGTTTATTCAAAGCATAGATCATCAAGCTCTAAAATTTATTAACTCCCAAAAAAAGCTAAATTATAAACACACTAAATGGGTCGAATACCATCAAGATTTTTCCATTGTGCTTAAACATAAACCTGCAATAGAAAATAAACCACCAGATGCTCTATCTAAAGAATCTCTTTATGATTTTACCCTTCAAATTTCAAATCCCTAGATTTATACTTTAAAAGAATCTTATAAAATTTACCCTGATTTTCATATTAAATACTTGAAACATGAATACAAGCCCTTGCCTTTTCATAGCTCATTTATTATTCTAGATTGATATCTTTATAATGGTAAGAGGTTATGTTAAAACATCTCCAAAGGAATTCCTTATTTTTTAACTACATTCACAAGGTATATCAAAAAAAAAAAATTGAAAAATTAAAGACCCAAACACAAGTTAAACAAAAATTTTACTAGTTATCTCTATGAAAGGATGTTGAATGTAATGTAACCCAGTGTTACACTTGTTGTCAAGCTAAAATTGTTAATCAAAAAGTGGGTCATTAAACATTATTACATATTCCTTCTACACCATCGGAACGCTTATTCATAGATTTCACATTAGCCATACCTAAGACACCTCGTGAACATGATATCATATTTATCTTTATATATATATATATATATATATATATATATATATATATATATATATATATATATATATATATATATATATATATATATATATATATATAAGATAATACATATCTTACCTTATTCAAAATCAAATGATGCATCTCACATAGCAAGATTGTTCTTTAAAGAAATTATCAGATTATATGGAGTCCTGTCCATTATAATTTCTAATAGAGATATCAAATTTATATCTTATTTTTGAAAAACTTTATGGAAACTAATGAGAACATAATTAAAAATTTTTCTACATTTCATCTACAAATTAATGGATAGACGGACATCATCAATAGGACATTAGAAAATTTACTAAGATTTTTAGTTGAGAAGAACTTAAGAAATTGAGATTTAACATTACTCACATTTGAATTTAATTACAATAGTTTCATTTTCAGATCAACCCACAAATCACCTTTCGAGATTGTTTATAGATATAACCCTAAAATGTCTATTGATCTCGCTAATACACCTATTCATGCATTTTTCTTATTCAATATATACATTTGCATGTGATTTTCATAGACTTTATGAAGACATAAAGAACAAATTAAAAATACAAAATGCTAATTAAGTCGAACAGAAGAATAAATATAAAATTTTTAAGAAATATGAGATAGGTGATTTTGTATTGGTTTTGTGTTGTCTTGAGAGATTTCCTCCCATAAAATATAAAATTTATAAGTGAGAGCATATGGTCCATCTATAATTATTAAGAAACTTGATACTAATACTTATATTCTTAAATTTCCCACTCACATATTTATTAGCCTACTTTCAATGTGGATAATCTAATATCTTTTAAAGGAATTACCCAACGTCTAAATTTATAAAATGATATTTTTATAGGTGAAAATAGAAATTATTTGTAGGTATCTATCAAACAAACATTCTTTGAAGTGGAGAACATTATCATAGCTGAAATACTAATTGATGATAGCATCATTCAAAGATTCTTAATTAGGTGGAAAGATAAGCCACCAAAAGCAAGGATACTTGAATGTCTTTAGAAGAGCTACTGAGCTTTGCCCTTGAACTTCTTAAATAATATCAAAATCATAACTCTTATGAGAAAATCTTTGTGGGGTCCAATGGAGTTGATGTAACACATCAAAAGAGGAAAGAACTTGTCACAAGGTCCCAAAGCTTAAGCTTATGAGGAATTTTATTATATTTTAAGTGTTGTGATATTTTATATTTATGCCCCATGTGGTAGTGGAAATATTTGATCATATTTAAGTGTTGTTTGAGAGTTGTAATTAAAATCATTTAGTGTTTTCTTGTTGATTCCTTATAAAGTGTCCGGACAAAGAAATTAGCATCTAAGCCGGCATGTGGTGCCTTGCAAAATGATGGGTTCCATGTTATGATAATTTTTTAGTGGTTTTCTCCCAAGGGACACATCCCTTAGAGTATTGTACTTATATAAAATTTTATTCTAATTTAATGGAAAATATTAAACTATTTTTGTACAAAAAATAATTTTGAGTGAAGACTCTTTGGTTGGAGATTAATGGTCGTTCGAGATTTAGTGATCTCTCTCTCTACTCTACTTGGGTGAGTCGACTTTCACATCTCTTCCACTTTAGTGAGTGGAAGATTCAAAGAACACCTTCCTCGATCTGCGGTTATGCTTGCTTGTCATGACCACATCATCACCAATCCATGAGTGCATCAATGGGAGGAGGAGAAGAACACATTTTGGTAAGGTATTTTGGATGAGTCGAGGAACATTTCAAACTCATAAACATCTAATATCTCATTTTGTCAATGCAAGGTTTTCTTGAAATTTATTTTTGATAAATCTTTATGATATGTCATTATAAGTCTTTCAAAATTAATCAACAACTTTCTCTCTTATCTTATATTGCTATTTCGTAAGTAAAAAATGGTATGAACATATTTTGGCTTATTTTAAGATATTATTTTATGTGAAACATAATGTATGAATAGAATATGAACACAAAATTTAAAAATAATATAATAAATCATAAAAATAGAATGATCCACAAACTTATTTAACATTTGGTTGCTCTTTTTTTAGTAAGCTTGGGAAAGAAGAATTAGAATAATCTATCCAACATCTCTTAATAAAAACTAAAATTTCTTTGATAACCATAGCATTATAAGAGCATTTTTAATATAAGCCATCTTACTAAAAAAAATATAGCATAAATGTATGAAATATTTTCTTAAAATAAATTTTTAAGTTTTATAAAGAATTAATTAGTAAATATTTGAAATATTATCCATAGTTATATTTATCTTATTTACTAACCAAGTAATTTGGTTTTATATTGCATAATCGTAGAGAGTTCAAATGGAGCTAGCTCTAAAAATTCAAATCTCTACCCAACAAGTCAATGTGAAAATAAACTTAAGCACTTCAAGTAGTAAACTACCTATCACAAAAAAAGGAATAGCATCAAGGCTAAGATTTGATGAAAGATGTCATTTTATTAAGTGTACTACTAATAATAAAGCAAAAAAAAAAGAGTAAAGATAATAATTATGGAAGCATATATCATGATGATTCTAAAACTAATGTGACACGTTTCTAATTTTGAAAAGAATTTTTATAATATTGAACCAAATTAAACTAAACTGATAATACAATTATATTTTAAAGGAGATCAAAGGGGTGGAAGCTTAAGGCTTGAAGAATTAACCAAGAAAATTTTTAAAAAACTTTGGCTATTATGATTATTGCAAATGAATTACTCTTCAATTATGTTGAAGGTTAAATATTTAAATATTTTGTCAAAATTTCACTTAATATTTCACATCCCATCTCGATGGACTCTTTTATATGAATTTTTTCAATTTTACTTGGATGAAAGGTCCATATTTAGATAAATTTTAAAGGATTATGCAAAAAGTTCTATTTAACTGCTAATATGTTAATATCCATTCAATTAATTATATGTGTCATTACATAATATTTTAATAAACATTGAAAATTGAATAAAAGAGTAATAATTTTTTTCCTAATACATAATCATAGAAGAAAGTTTTTAGTACAATAAGTTAAGAAATATTTAGTTGATTGGTGTATTCATGGATTATTCATAATTAAAGTTAATAATGTAAATTCTAATAAGGGTATCATCACTCATAAAAAGTTAGTTAAAAAAGAGGTGAGTATTTTTAATAGTAAGTTTTTACATTTGAGATGTACTACCCATATTATAAACTTATTGTAGTGTTTTAATTTTTTGTGTTGGTGTGATGTTATGTGTGTGTTTATATGAAGGGACACCACACAGATCTACAGATGTACTCATTAGGGTGATCAAGTATGACATTAAGGAATAGTATACTATCTCAATAGATAGAAGTCACTATCCTATAATGGACCTAATCATCTAATGAGGACTCCTAAGGCATGATGGATCTTTGAATGTACCAGAGATCTTTCCCCTACTTTACATGAAAAAGTAAAGTAGGGTTTATTTTAAGGTGAGTTCGTTAAGTTCTATGGATGCAATCCCCATAGTTAATTACATCTTAAGGAATGAGATTCCTTAAGAATACTCTCGATTAAGGTAAATGATCATTGTCTCCAAAGATTTCAAAGATAGGGCTATCAACAAATTGGTTATTTTTAGAAAATCAAGTGGGATTGATCAAAAGGAGAGAGTTATTATTGAAACCAAAGGGAGATGAGTAGGGGATGCTCAAGATGCTAGAAAACTTAGCGAGTATGTTTGGGCTTTATATTTTTGAAATTGAGGAGAATTATATGTTTGAGTTGAATTTTTATTAAAAATTTAGGGCTTATAATTGCACAATATAAGATTGTAGAAACGCCTAAGAGGCGAAGATTTATGCTAGTAGCCCCAAAAAAAAACAACAACCTCAAGTCCTAAATCTAGGGAGCTTTGGCGAGGGCCAAAGCATAACCTAAATCTAAGGTGAAAGTGGGTATATGGTTTACCTTCACAAGAGAGAGTAAACCACCCGACTGTTGGACTTACAACCGCCTGGAATGGCTGCCGACTAACTCCTCCTACAATTTTAAATACATGTAGGCAAGTCTCATGCTTTACAAGATAGCTAAGTTGTTATTTATTTAGAAAGGAAACTAAGTCCTTAAATACACTCCCTAAGAGACTAGATCATGAAGGACATGAATAATGACTTAAATCTAAATTGTATCATATTTTATTTTGATTGTTTGACAATTTTATATTTGACATAGGCTATGAGATTTCATATGTCTAATGTATGAGAAATTGATTATGGTCCAAAATCAGAAAGAAGAAGGTGTGTTTTCCCAAGGCACTCAAAGTTCAAGTCATTTTCTCTGGCAAAGGTTGAAGCCCTCCATTGGCAATAGTGAGACAATATGATTTATGCATGATATGAGACATACAACATCTAGCTAAAGGATTGTTAACTCTTTTATTATCTTTATTTATGTCATAGGCTTTAAGTGAGGTTATGAATTATTTAGTTTAATTTTGAGTTGATTAATTGCATAAAAAGTTTATTTTTTCCTAAGAGACTAATCGCATCCAGGCCATTCAACAACCATCAAACAATTAAGAAACTAGAAAAATCATATCATCCTAATTGCAATCATAAACATAACATTAATCAATTTATAAAATTAATGAAAAGAATAAGAGGTGTGGTCTGCAGCCGTCGGCCCAAAAAAATATGGGTAGAAGCTCCCTACCTCGGATTACAAATGAATAATTATAATTAAAGGAATTCATATTATGGTGGTCTTCATTCTTCATTCTTCATTTTTCATTTCTTCATTTCTTCATTTTGATTTACTCCATTTCTTTCTTTCTTTTGGTTTGACTTATGATGTGGTTGCTCAAGGCTTCACATGATACATAAGACTTGGTCTTATAATCAATGTTCATCCTAATCCCCCATAACATTCATTTCAAATCTTAATTGCAAAATTTACATCAAAATGAGAAAGGTAAATCTAACTAAACCTACAAAATAATGGTTAGCTAAAACATACCACACAACTCAAGCAATTATATGAATAAGTTAGACTTAGCACCTCACACATGGGTAAACAAGTCCACCTATCCTAATTTAGGTTATGATTAGGTGTATAAGCAACCTGCACAACAAAAAGTATTTATATTTTTATTACAGCGTCCCTTAAGCATAACCCCCTGCAGAAAATATGATTAGGCTAAGATCGCCCTATCATCCAGTCTACGCACATACACCCTAACATCCAGTCTAAGACATTACACCACAAAATAAAATATTTATCAAGCCATGCACCGCCCTAACCTAAAGCTAGAAATGCTCACTTAATCTAACGTGTGTGCCATTTAAGGCTTGTGTGGCATATCTTAGCTAGGCTTTAAGGTTGGAATTTTTTAAGTGTGAAAGATTCAATTTAGATGGTGGTTTCATTTCAAGTGATTTAGTTGATTTGTTAATTTTAGTTGGTGATTTAATTTTGTTTGAATGAACCTACACTTAATGACTAAATGTTATGAAGAGAAGAGAAAAGAACTTCTCTTTCATCCCTACCTTAAAGAATTTTTAAGGTAGATTCAATAATGATTTTCCTTTAGTGAATGTTTTATTATGTGTTTTAATTAACCCTAAGTTGAGATTTTCTCTAAATAGCCATTCAATAAGAAAGGCATCTTAGGATTAGTTAGGTGGATTACTACCACATAACACACACCCATTTATTTCTTTCCACCATGTGTACCATGCATATGAGTAATCCTAAGTATACCTATACATGCAATACAAATTTTAGCACACTTTGATGATGAATGCTAAGAGATGTGATTTGAAATTTTGAAAATTCCATTTGTTAATTAGATCATTAATGCATGTTTTAATTATGTAGAAAAGAGGGATTTTTTTCATGCATTAACAAAATGCACATTCACATGTATAAAAGTTATAAGTAAGTACAACGCCATTATTTTTTTACACTAGGGGCGTAAGGTACAAGGCCTAGTTAGGGCTATTTAAAGTCTCGCAACCCCAGGATGTCCAGACTAATATACTACTTTTCTTAAATACATGTAAATGTACTAAAAAAATCAAATTGACAAAGAATCATGCAAAAGATTATGTTTGATTTGGTTGTATAATTTACATGTGTAATATGAAGATCCTTCCTAATTCATAATATAGAGATGCACAAGAATAGATTTATGCAAGTGTTGTATTCTTTTCAAATGAACTATACACTTGCAAATCCTATATAAATCCATGTTAAAGAAGGAAAGAGAACTTCATACTACACATCTTATGTTATAATCACATGCAAGCTTATAAGTATTTATAAGTAGCATCACTTCATTCATAGTCTTTGATTTATAGGTTTTGAAAAAAAAAATTGGTTTAATAGTGATAATAGCCACTCATATTCTTAATTTTAGCCAACACATGCAATTTGACATAAAAGGAAATATTTTATTTAATTAATTTTTAAAAGAGATGAATGCATGATTTCATATGGCAAGCAATATTTAGCATTCTTGGAAAGAAATAAAGGGATGTAAGTAGATGACTTCATTCACCCTAATTAATTTCTAAGGACAATCATATAAAATAGGATTATTTAAAATTAATCAAAATTCCTTAAGGAAATTTATATTTTTGAATTTGATTTGACTTAAAAAATATGAAATGGGTTTGCTGGTCTTAACCCATTTCCCCCATGTGTGAATTAGTTTAGTTTAATTTTAGAATAATTAGGTTAATTTTATATTTTATTTAGGTTAAGGTATGGATTAAATCCATTAATCATCCATTACCTATACCACTTTAACATAATTATCTAAGTAATGAGACAACATATGATATGCAATCACATGGAAATTAAATCAGCAATGCACCTAAGAAATGAAGGGGTCTAATGCAATTGGCTCATAATTATTGATTAATTAAGCCAAAGTGTTTAATTAAGTACTTTCATAACCATCCTACACATATAATTTAATTATAATTTCCTTATAAAATCTCTTAGGTTATTGAACACCTAAGAATCTAAGAATTGAATGATTAAGTTCGGAATGATTTGGTTTTTTTGATTAATTAAATTATTTAATGATGTGATTAAGTTATTAATTAATTGCAAATTTATTAAGTGTTTATCCAAATGAAATAAACATAGGGAAAGATTGGAAAAGAGGTCCTCATTTCCCCATGTACATTCATTGTTTCATAATGATTAGCAAGTTTAATTAATGAATTTATCACTATTTAATATGTTAATTAATCATTTAATTAATTAAGAGAGGGATTAAGGGTGAAATAAGCAATTCTCCTAATTAATCTAGCAATAAATTCTAAGAAAATCATGGGAGGTAGAGGTCATCCCACTAATCAACCTCAGGAAGTTTGTAATTAATTGTTGAAGTAATTAAGGAATAATTAGCTTAATTATAATTCCAACAAAACCTAAATTGAGTAAAAATTACTACTCAAAACCTAATTAAACCCCTAATCCCGTCGGGCCACATGGCAAAGTACATGGCACGCTTTCCACGTGGCGTGATGGGATGGGTTATTTAAGTTATCAAATCCGTCAGCTTAGTTAGTCGGCGGCGGACGTGCTTTCCCTATGGGCCATCCGATCTAAGATCGAATGGCCGAGATCAATTCCGCGATTTAGGAATGAATCAAAGGGGATCTAGCGTGATCTGATCACAGTCGTCCATTTAAATCATGCGAAATGGATGGCGTATGATCCTTCTCCTTCGTGAGCGACAACCGTTCATCTCTCCTCATTCAATTCGAGTTCACCCAAGCTCGAATTGGGATCAAAATGATCCCACACCTTCGGAAGGAGGGGGGATGCACATCCAATGGTCAAGATTTTATGGGGTGATAATTTCCTTCAAAAAGGACTAACTGAATTTTCCTATGGCTATAATTTCAATCAATTGCCTCGCTGAGGCTATCATGGTGCTTCCAACAAAGGTGGTAGCTTCGTCTAGCAGAGATGAAGCCCTGTTGAAGAAATCTGGCCTTGGTTTGAAGTAGTTTTCTCGGTTGACCAAGCTCCCCTTCAATGGTGACCGGCTTCGATCGAAATGGTACTTCCCGGAGCTTGGAGACTTGGGAAACGATTTGATTGAGCTCGATGAGGTCCAAGGATGGTGTACGCAAGGTTAATTTGGTTCTTGTTAAGAATTGAGTGAATTGGAATTTGAGCTCACCTCCCCTATTTCGGCTTTGAGTAAAATTGAGAGTGGGACATGGGGGAGCTCAGGAATGACTTGAAAAATCTTGGGGAGGCTTCGATTAAACCTCTCTAGCTCTTAGGAAATGATTGATTGTTGTTTGAGTCGAAATGAAGGGGAGTATATCTCCCGCACCCCACCCCTCCTTGGATCGGACAATGAGAGGCTATTTTTCCATTTTTGATCAATGGCTTGGATTGGAGGCACGGTTTGAGCTGCAAAATACCCCACATAGGTTGTTTTGGTAGTGGAGTGAAGGAGAGTGGATGCCTATGTACTAAGTGAGTGCATTTGGAGTTCCAAGTGTTCAAATGCTATTGGAGAGGTCAGTTTGGCCTTGCCTTGGGTCATAGCCAACCCAAGCTCATTGAGTCATGTTCACCACCTTCCTTGGTGCCCATGTGGACTAATAGGAGGATGCCAAGTGGCCTTGAGAAATAAATGACCAAATTCCAAGTGAATTTGGTCATAGGATACCCTTTGACCTAAGGGCATAACGGTCATTTGGCTATGAGTTTGATTTGGGCAGATTTGAAATGATTCAAAAATGGGTTGGGTCAAATTTCAAGTGATTTGGAGTTCATTTGGTTTGAATTGGTTCGATTTAAGTTGGGACAAATTGGGTTAGTTTGATTAATCAAATTGGTCAAACCATGAGTTAGTCAAGTTCAAATGATCATTTGGAGCCTATGGGTATCATTGGTTTGATTTAATTTGGTTTAGATTTGGTTTTTATTCATTTAGGTTCACTTATGTCAAATGGGTCAAGTTGACCAATTTGACCCATGTGACCCAATTGGGTTAGGTCATGGGTTGGTTTAGGCTTGGTTGATCATTAGAAGTGTATTGCAAGCTTTGGTTTCAATCAATTTTGATTTGGTTTGATTTCAAGTTGATTTTACCTTTTAAGTCAAGTTGGGTTCAAGGTCAATTGGGCTAGGTTGGGTCAAATTGGTCAATTGAAGCTTTAGTCAAGTTCAACAAGTGATTTGAAATGAACTTGAGCCATTGGTTCAATCAATTTGGCTTAGATCAAGATTTGACCCATTTTGGCTTTTAGGTCAATTTGGGTCAATTTAGGTCAATTAGGCTTGGTTTGGCTCAATTGGTGACTTGGTCATGTTCAATCATTGATTGTGGATTGGTTTAGATCAATGGTTTCAATCAATTTGGCTCATTATGAATTTTGGCTTGTTTAGGTCTCATTTGGGCTAAGTGTTAACTTAGTCAAAGGCTAGGTTTGACTTGGTTTGACCCAATTTGAGTGATTGATCATCCTATGATGATTGTTGATCACAATGGGAGGCTTGGATGGGCTTAGTTCAATCCAATTTGGGCTGGATCAGAACTTAGCTCAAAAAGGTGCTTTAGGTCACTTTGGGTCAAGTGAGCCTAAATGGGTCAATTGGCTTGATCAAGGCTTGATTCAAGTTTGCTTGAACTCACATATGGACTTATGATGGAAATATAAATCTAATTGCAAGTAGTTTGGAGTCAAATGAGTTTTGGTTCATTTGATAATTTCAAGTCAAAAGGATGAACATGGGTTTGATTTTGGTTAGTTTGATTTTGGTTTGATGATTGCAGTTTATGCTTATATTTGGGCATGTGATTGAAGAAGTGATTGTTTGAAGAGAAAATCCAAGGGTTTGGATTAATTTGAGAATGATTTGGCTAAATCCAAGAAATTGGTTTGAAGGATATAAGTTAGAATTTGATTTGAGTTTTGAATTTATATTGATTTGATTTTTGTCATTTGAATTTATATTTCATTTATATTTGTGAATATAAATGAGAATATAAATAATCCATGAGAGAATCATGTGAATTAGGAGTGATTTGATTGTGAGTTTGGCTAAAGTAGGTCAAAAAGTTTGGAAAAGAGGTTTTGATTTGGTTTGATTTATATTCATTTGATCTGGATGATTTGGATGTCAATTTCATTTATAATTGAATATAAATGATGGAATAAGTGATTTATAAAGAAGTCACTTGGCTTTGGGTTGATTTGAAGGGTTTGGCTAAGCTTATGGATGTGATTCATAAAGCTTAGGAAGGTTTTGACTTTGGAATTGATCATGGGTTTCAATCATTTGACTTGGAATTGATTCATGATTTGGATTTTGGAATTTGGATTTGGATTTGGATTTGAATTTGAAGTGTGATTTGAAAGAAGGAAGCAAGGATTGGGTTCAAGCCATGGGGTAGGCAAGTCCTCCTAATACCCTTAAGATATAACATATTCCTATGGCTAACTCTTGTCTCTAAGGTTAGGTTAAGTGTTCATCTAATCACTAGAAATATCTTAAGACTAAGAAACTCTTAGTGTCTAAAGGAGTCCTATGTTTAAGATGGAGAAGTTGAGAGCTCACTCCAAAAGTGAGGTCAACACTTAACTACTAAACATTATAAGAAAGGTGGGGATATTCCATTCATCATGTTAGAGTAGTTGTGAAATACATAAGGTACACTAACTAGACTTTTAAATTTTAAAATGCATTGAGACTAAAAAATTCAAAGCAAAGTTATTATGAATAGATGTATCAACAAAATTAAACTTATATATTTAATTTAAGATGGCTTTTAAGTGATAAGAGGAGATTTATCCCCAAGTCAAATTTGAGTTGAATAAAAGAGTAAGAAGCCATGTCCCAAGTTGGTTTCTACTTAATAGTGACTAAGAAAACATGAGATCATTTTTTAGAAAAGGTAATGTAGCACATCATATGGATTAAATAAATAAAGATAAAATCATATTACAATACCCAAAGTAAAAAACTTAATAAAGGCATATCAAAATAGCTCACTCAAGAAAAAGATGCAAAATTTTGGAATTTAATATTTAAAAATTTTAATTTATAATTTAAAATTTTTATTTAACATTTTAAAGAACATGCATGGGCCGGTTACTTAAGAATAATGAAAGATTATAAGAGTTAATGAAAGTGCTTAACACTTTCCTCCATTATTAATGGCCACCAACCTCCTCTCTCCCCAAAATTTTTCTTTTCTTTTTAAATGATGATAGCATAAGAGCCATTATAAACTCTATTAATAGTGTGGGTATGTAATGAAAATGTTTAGATTTTTAATGATAAAATTACTTTCAAAACTTTATTTATCTTCTTGTTAGTGTTTGGTCACACAACTTAATCTTTTGTTACTTGGATTGAAGAAGAACTTTCGTGTGGCTTATAGTTGGTCACTTTGGGTGACTAATTTGGTGTAAGAAGGCTTTCAAGATGCTTAGAGAAGTGAATAAGGTTGTGATTGGGTTCAATTTGGAGTGAGGTTCAAGATATTAAGACAATAGTGGTCGGCCAACCCAAAATAGGCTCTAGAATGCTAATATCAAAAAAATTAGAACTCTCCATATAAATAATTTTGGATACCTAGGGAACAACAACGAAACATCATAAAAGAAATAAATAATAAAATCACCACATGAAAATCAAGTCACTCACTAAAACACGGCTTAAGGATCATCAAATCACTTCAAGGTGATTGGCCTATAAGCTTCCAACCCTTTGAAACTTTCTTAAAATCCATTGCATAAAGTCACTAAAATATTCATTCAATAGCACAAAATGGTTTTTCTATGATACACCATAATTCAAACTTAAAGAAGAGAGGAAGATGTCTGAGGATGTGGGAAAAGAGAGGGGGGGGACGCTCACTCATTTCTTAACTTTAACCACACCATCCTTCATTTAAAGTAAAATAAAATTCTAATAATTTGCTCCTCTCACCTCACATGATACAAAATTACATAATTCTTATGTATAAATAAATAAAACATGACATACAAGTTGCACAAATTTAAAATAACTAAAGTCTCTAAGGTTTCCAAGTTTCTTTCTTCCCTAATGTTTTTCTATTCCTTGTAATTGGACCTTCAAGTTTAACTTACATCCTTCTAGTATGGACTCTTGTGATTGGACCTCATTGTGCTACACCACATGTTGAAAAAGATAATATACTTAAATCGCATTTTTTTCGAGAGATTGATTGGGCCAATGAAAGTGATAATATGCCTCAAATTACTTAATAATTTTCGCCAACACCCTAAACTCTATATGTCTCTTACAATATAATGACTCTCTTATAGAAGTAATTAGTTTGAATATCTATAATTCAATACTCATGGTGTCAACCTCATTCCAACATAACAAATTAAATCAAATTAATCAATTACATATAATATAATGAGAAAAAAAATAAGGTTCAATCCTCAATCTCGAACCTTATTCAAACATAATTTCTTATCTTTGTTTTGAACCAATTATTCAATAGGGATTATTTTTAAAATAGAAGTGTTAATCTTTAACGTTTAAAAAAAAATTTTATTTAGCAAAATCATAATTCACAACGGCATATGAAACTTGCGTGGCGGATCGTCGCAACCCGAACTTATTAATCTATCAAGCCTATTCAACTTCCGTTTCGCGATCGTCGTTTGACATCCAAATATATCGTCAGCTACGGCATTATAAGTTTCATCGCATTTGTAAGACTAACTTCGCGATTTTTTTGTATAAATGACTAAATCATATAAAAAATAAATTTTGTATAAATATCTATAATGTTTTCCTTGCTATCCTTAGATAAAATATTTAGTCATTATTACAAACATTTTGAAATTAATTTAATTGTTTTCTAGAAAATAATTAATTAAAATATACCAATAATACTTTAATCCCAATGTGAAAGTAACATAACTTGGTTAAATATCATCTTGAACTATAATCTCACATGAACTACAATCTCCATTATATGAAAGCCTCCAATTCAAAACAAATTGAACAACTTCATTATATATTTAAACATGAATAATAATTTTTTATTATAGATTTCAATTCACAAATTCCACAAATTTTTTTACTTGGGATCTTTTAAACAAAAGATAAGTCTGCATTCAAGAAATACAAATGTTAAATAACTCAAAGATTTTTCTAGATTAAGTTGCGAGAAAAATTACCATGTCGGCGCGCGAAAAATATCCGTTCGGTCAACTCAGCGGATGGTGGCTCTCCCACACCTCAGCGGTGCGTTTCATTCTTTGAAATCCATTAGGCATAGCCGACGTTGGGAGAAAATCGTCAGCTTACGGTTTGTTTGCCGAATAAGGCGACCTCTGCCTCGGCAGCTCCCTTGGCGGTGGTGCCCGGTTCGAGATCTGGCCGAGGCCCCGGAAAAATGGCGACGACAAGGAAAAAAAGGAAATGTAGAGCTCAGGATTTTGCCATAATCAGTGGCGCCGGTCGTGTCAAGCAGACGGGCGCCTCGTAAGCTGGCGCCATGTCCGTTTAAAACAGCTCGAAATGCGATCGTCTTGTGAAACGGCGGCTTATGCCGTCGTCCGTTACTCTAAAGCTCCGCCTCGTCCGTTTGAACGGAAAAAGCTAAATAAAATTTTTTTGTGCCTAAACGCCTAATTAAGATTAACACTAAGCCTATTTTAAAAATAATCCCTTATTCAATATTGTTTTAATTGAGTTCCAATTAGATTCAAACACAATTTTAAACTAATCCAAACCTCTATTTCAAAACACATGGTCAAATTATAAGTTCAAACTATGTTCATAATAGAAACTTAAACAAGATTGGAACCCAAATAAATTGGATTAAAACTATATTCGAATCTAATTTGAACCTACTTTTAAACAATTATTTCAAAGCATTGGTCGATCCCAAAATATATCCAACTTAAGTTTGTACGTGCCTCAAACCCAAAATATGAACTTCAAACTTTAATTGAACCCAAATTTTTAGGTTATAAAGAACCTCATTCAGACAAAAAAATTTAGATTATAATAAGATTAAAACACATGATATAAGATTCAAATCTTATTTAAACTTCAATTCAAACCTCATTTTAAGTGAAACTTCTTTGAACTTATTTAATATTTATTTTTAGACCAAAAGTTTTAGCCTACTATTTTAATCTATTATTTGAATGTATTTTTTGAACACTCCTTCCTTCACCTTCTTATTATAACCTAAAATAATTATTGATATTAAAGGGATGATAAATGCATTTAAATTTAAATAAAAAATTACACCTTACCCTATTCAATAAGAAGCTTGTCGAAGACAAAAAAAACCTTCAAAATTATACTAATACAAGAAAAACAGCAAGAAAAACAAGCAAGAAAGATAAAACTAACTATGAGCACACCAAAGATTAGGGCTGCATATGAGTTGAACGTTCAACAAGCTACTTGTGACTAGACTTTATTAGAGCTCATTCATGATCATTTGATTAATTAATCGAATGAGCTTGAGTGCTTTCGTAAATACACATTTATTAAATGAACAAACTTGAATAGCTTATTATTTGTTCATTTATGCTCATTATCAATATCGTTTACACTAATTAAAAAACTTGATTAAGATTAATTATAACTCGATTAAAGCTCGATTAATATTTGTTGGTGAACAATATCATTTAAATTTTGATTTTTTAAGTTTAATAAACTTTAATTGATATAATTAATATAAATTTCTCGACAAGCTGCTCACGATCAAGCTCGATCAAAACTTAATTAAAATTTATTTATTTCATTAAAAGAGCTGTCTGTTAACGAGCTCTATAAGCCTAATCTAAATCGAGCTCATGAACACATTTAAGCCAAACTCAACAAGCTCAAATTTGAACACAATTCTAAAAGATCGAACAAACATACGTTCGACTCAACTCAAATTCATTTCCAACCCTACCAAAAATGCATGAATATATATAATCATGATTGATGGCTAAGGTTATTATAAGGGACCTCACTTTAAATATACATAGAATTATTAGATATGTATATAAATCCCCTAAGTATAATTCATCAAGAAATAATTTACAAGCATATTACTCTAAATAAAAATATAAGCAACATATTTATTCAAACAAAAAGATTGCAAGGCATATGTAGCCAAATTTCCCCTTATTTCACATTATTATCATCAATGTTTTTTATGCATTGTAGAAATTATATACATTATTAAAATATAAATAAATTAAACATATCATTATATATCATATATATTTAAAGTTCACTAGATAATTAAAATAACCCTTGTGAAGTATGTAACAAAGTAGATTGAATTACGGCTCAAATTAGATAAAAATAAATAAACAAGTTTTAACAAAATTTGATAAATAAATGAATAAAATTGAACAAAGTATCACTCTACCATAAGCTCATTTACCACTTAGGTGAGCGAGACCTCCCCATCAGCGCCAGCCTTTACATACTCCCTCTAAAGTATCATTTCAAATCAGTTGAATTGTCTTCTACTAAAGAACTTTTGCCTGCTACAAAACTGTAATAATTCCGACATTTTAAACACAATCTTTGCAATGAGTACTGCATTTACAAATAGCATGAACCACAATTTCAATATAGAAAATACTTTTCAGCCCCCTTTATGATCAACAAAAAAAATATATGAATTTATTATTGATCCTTAAAATAACCCTAATATAGTTCACAAATACAAACAAGGCAACTATGGAAGATCAACAATTACAACACTTTAGCTTACATCGGCCAGGCTCAAAAAAAATTTAGATCTACAGAAGGGTAATAGACCAAATAAATAATCAGATGGAGGAAACAAACGACACCTCGTCCTGATGAGTAATTCTTAACAGGAATGAGGCTTCAGTTCAGATCTCCCTTTGTCTATGGATCTTCCTTTTCCAATATGCTCAATGCTCGTTTCATGAAGAAGCCAAACCCAAGTAAAACGATTGTTCTCCTCCATTTCTCAGAAATAACAATTGAACTGTTTATATTGATGCTGAATCCCATAATCGATCAATTTAGGCCATTGCATGCTCAGGTATGAGCCGCTGAATCAGCTCAGGAGAAGCACCTTCGAGCTCTGCAAAGTGAACTTTAATCCTCATTAGAGCTGTTAAAGAAATGGCAGAAAAAGGGGGATAAATGAAAATTGATACTGATGAAAATATTGACCTTGGGGCATGAAATTGAATAGAGGTGGAAGTGAGTTTCCATTTGGAAGTCGAGTATTTGGATTTCGTAGATCGTCGAAAAAATGATGCGCACATGCATCTAACTGCAGATTCAATGAAAAAATACCAATCATCTCAAAGAACTTCAGTTGAATGTCAGGAGTGTTGCACTAATACAAGTCCTGGTATGTAAAATGAGTGTTGAAACTAAACAACAAGAATATATAGTATACACATAAGAAATAAACAAAGGTTGTTCTAATAATTTACAGAATACAGCATACAAAGAAGACATTTTGATATTGAAGTATAACTTTAGGCTTCACCAGCGTTGTGTGAAATAGAATCACCATATTCTCATTGTAAAAATAAGATACAAACATAAGAAACTTCCCAACAAGTTAAGCTGTGCTGTATGAACTAGAATCATCATATATTCATAGAAATAACAGTTGCTCCAAAAGTTCGTAAAAAATGCGTACATTCAAAAATGATATTTTTAAGCATATTTTGCCTATAAATGAATACAACTTTCAACAAGTAAAGCAGAAGAAAAGCAGATCAAAATGAAATCAGAATGTTAACAATGCCGCATTAAGACTGAACCCATTCAAACAACAAACAGAGGTCAATTTAAAGCCCCAAAAAACAACTTATTGAAGGCGCAATCACATAACATTACGTTAAAGTTCGAACTCTTACAGCTTTGTATCGCAAACTTGGAGAGTACTGAAGCAGTCTTGAAACCAGATCAACTGCCTCAGGAGGCATCCGTTTTTGAAAAATCTACAGTAGATACGTTTGTTGTTCAGTCATTAAAATTCTGGACAAGAATGCCAGCATGATTCATTAACAGACCTTGTGCCAAGGATGAGCTTTGATCTGAGGGAATTTAAACTCCGTGTAATTTGGATTCATACATTTGATCTCCTCTCGTGTTGGGGTGCCCAAAATCTTGAAGAAAAAAAAACAGTTAATGCGGAATTAGCTATGCTAACGAGGAAAACAAGGAAAAGCTAAAAGAGAGTGAACAAAATAATATAAGAATGTTAGTAAACCTTAATAATCTCCACCAATTGATCAACTCCACTCTCTCCAGGAAAAAGAGGCTGAATAAATGCAGTGTTTGGTATCAGTAACAAAAAGAACAGTTTAATCTATGAAGGGTTCACCATAGGATAAGTGAAGCAGGAACAGAGCAAAAAAATAAATAAAAGTTATTGCCGTCTAAAATGTTAACAGTAGGACAAGAACTATTAGACTTGGCAAACTTCAGCCCCATTCAATGTGAATGACATGTAGCAGGTGTTTTCCAATTAAGACGGGTGATAATTTGATAGACTTTTCGGGTTGGACAAGAATAATCATAGACATGGAAAAGAGGTCTCAAACAAATAAAAAGGAAATACTACTAACAATACCAACAACTACAGAATAATACAAGAAAAGTTTGAACTGTTGGTATAATTAATATAAAAATTGACTAATTAAGAACCAATATGAATTAAGGGGTTCATTACTATTTATTTCATACTGGTTCACATTTTTATATGAATTTTATTATAAAATTAATATAAAAATAACACCCCAATTATCAGAATAAATGGAAAATAATTTTGGGATATTTATGACAATAAAAATTTAATATTAAATTATTACACATATACATATACAAATATGTGTGTATACATATACTTACTACCACTAACTACAAAATTGACTTGTGATTCTCCCAATATACTTATACAAGTGTTTGGTTCTTTCATCTATATAAAATGACGGCACAAGTATTTGGTTGTTTCATCTAGAAAAAGGATTTGTTACAAACTTATTAGTTTCAAATGACGTTCAAGCAATTATCTAATACCAATGACCTGAGCTTTTAAATGCAAAGGTCGCTAGGGGATTTGTTCATTTTTCAATCTCTTTTTTTTTCTACAGCTGCATTGGCTGCTTCCCAGCATGCGTTTTTTTTTTAAAAAAAAAATTTTAAGGAAGAAAAGCAGGATCCCTAACTTGCTTATTATCTTCACTAAGCTTGGTGTGGGCATAGTGGATGCAAGTTTGATTGTGATCAATGGCCATTCCCTTTTAGTATTTATTCACCTTGTTTTAGTCGCTCACCCATCCTCTTTGTCTTGCTGCAATGCTCATCCGCTGTACTACTTCAATCCTTTTCTCAACCACTTCTCTCGAACAACTCGTGTTGATCGTCCTTGAGCATTTGTGCCATAACTACTTTTTTAGAATTTTAATTTTGTTTGTGTTGTTTTGACAACTGAACACCGACCTTAGTTTTACTTTGTTTCCCAATCCTTCAATATTGTTGCAGCTTATTATGTGAATCACCTCCTACATCACCTACGCATTTGTGTCATCACAATGTGATGCATACTTCAAGCCTAAAATCAATTTAGTTTCATTTTTTTTATATTTTATGTGAAACACAATGACAATATTGGGGCAATGCTTACCAAATTATTCTTGAAATTATGGATATCAAATCCCCGTATAATTTTGATCACTTGAGAAAAATACTTAGAAATCTCCGTCATCCTAGGATGTTTAATGTGTTTGGTCTTTATAAGACTGATTGATTTTTATTTAATTAGATTTCCCCCAACATTATGTTAGGGTTTATTTAGATCTGGGTTCTACTTCCTATGAACACAAACATTCATAGTTAAATACCCCTCTTATCACAGTAGGAGAGCACTCTCGATTAAGATTGAAAATAAGCATTAATCTCTGGTATAAATCGGTGTTTAATGGTATAGTGTGGATGATTGTTAGGGGTAAAAGAGAGCAATCCCGATCAAGATCCCATGATTTCGTCATCCCGGGACTACTATTATTCTAATCTACTAACATCAGGAGACTATTAGCTATAATGTCCAGGGAACCTAATTATCAGTCATGAGTTGCCTCCTCCCATGAATATCGAGTAGATTAGAATTGTTGTGCAGGTTTCTCTCTACAAGTATTTAATTGAATTATTTAAGTTAAACTTATATATAAGTCTGCCCAATTATTCAATTTTATGAGTTTGATAAGGTTACTATTAAACAAAGTTAGGCTAATATTCATTGGAATGCCTAATTGAATTGGGCTTATATCCATTGCAAAACCATCAATTTATATGAGTGAAATCTACCTTGCAGACACACATTGGGCTTAGATCCATCGAAATGTCATTATTAATGTGATTGATGTTTGCCTAGCAAACATAAGTTGGGCTTACATCTATTAAAAAATCATATGCTTATGTGATTTGATGTTTACCTTGCAAATATATATTGGACTTACATCTAATAGAAAATCATATGTTTATGTGATTTTATGTTTGCCTTAACAAACACAAGTTGGACTTACATATGTAAAAAAACTACATGTTTATGTCATTTGATGTTTACCTTACAGACATAGGTTGGACTTGCATCTGTTAGAAAGCCATGTTTACATGATTTGATGTTTACCTTCCAAACACGAGTTGGACTTACATCTATTAGAAAGTCATATGTTTATGTGATTTGATGTTTGCCTTGCAAACACATATTGGACTCTCTGTTAGAAAGTTATATGTTTTATATGTGAGATCATACGCATGGTTAAGCTTAAATCCTTTAGAATGTAATTTTGAAGTTTGCCTTGCAAACTATGATCGAGTTTATATCTATTAGAATACCAATTTTAAAGTCCATCTTGCAAACTATGATCGGGCTTACATCCATTGAAATGCCAATTTTAAGTCCACCTTGTGAACTATAATTAAGCTTACATCTATTGGAATGCCATTTTTGAAGTCTGTTTTGCAAACTATGATCGAGCATAACATCCTTTGGGATGTCATTATTTATGTGATTAAAGCCTGTCTTGCAGACATACATAGAACTTACATCCATTGAAATGTCATTATTTGTATGATTGAAGTCAGACATATAGACATGCATGGGCTTACAATCAATGGGATGTCATCATTTGTATGATTGAAGTCTGCCTTACAAACATACATGGGACATACATCCATTGGAATGCCATGATTCAAATAGTTAGATCCCATTTTATGTCCGAGATAAATCATTACTTCTATGTTTGAGATGAATTTACAATTCAATCTCAATTTATGTTTAGAATGAATTTTTAATTCAATCTTATTTTCTGCGTGAGATAAATCTTTGACTGAATGTTTGAGATGAATTTTTTGATTCAATCTTCTTTATATTTTGAGATGAATTTTTGAATTGATGTTTTGAGATGAATCTTTAATTCGATCTTTGAGATGAATCTATAATTCAATCTTTAAGGTAAATTTTAATTCAATCTTTGAGGAGAATCTTTGATTCAATTTTATTTTATGCTTTGAGATAAATATTTGATTTAAATCTCATTTGAGATGAATCTTTGATTTTAATGAGATCGATTGACACTAAACTAATGCCCAAATCAATCGGACAATCTTGTTATACGTTTAGATGAATTATTAATTCAATCTCTATTTTGAGAAGAATGTTTAATTCAATCTCCCCCTTCCTTTTTTGCTTGAGATGAATGCTTAATTCAATCTCATTATATATTTGAAATAAATATTTAATTTTAATCTTATTAATGGTTAGGATGAACTTTGATTATTGGTGAGATTGATTGTAATACACTTAAACTAATATCCAATTAATTGAATAATTGATAATTATTCATAATTACATTTATGCAAATATTTTATTCCAAAGATTGGGGATTTTATAAAATCCACATGTAAATAAAAGGACTTTTAGTTCATCCATATATTTGAAATTCATCAAAGAATTAAGTAACCCAAATTAAGCCCTCAATTTATAATTTTGATTAAATTATATTATTTTAATATAAGAAATGATTAAATTGAGTAATTTAACTCAAATTATTAGAAATCAAAAATTGAATTTATTTAACAATTTAAAATTCAATCTCCTTTAATTTTAATCAAAATATAAGTTTGATAATTTTATCAAAATTTTGACTTCATAGTTTATTGGTGCTACATTTGTAAAATTTAGCAACAGCTCTTCTCCCTTGCTCAATCCAAGATCGATGGAGGAGATGATCATGTCTTGCTTGACCAAAAATCGATGTGGCAGAGATCTTCCAATTTTTATCTCGAGTGAACCCAAGATCAACGAACATAGGTCTTCCAAAATTTTAAGTCTGCGAATAAATGAAAATTATAATAAAATATAGTAGTTTTCATTTTATACCTAAACTGAGGCTTTTGGAGCATGAATTTTCCTTTTTTTTCTTTTTCCGAAATAAAATACCCCTCAAATGAATCACACTCACAACAAACCCTAAGGGGTCAAATGGGGATTTCAACTTCCCTCTCTCTATAGCCTTATTTGGTCTCTCAACCCCTACTTTATTGTGTGGTTTGGCCGACTTTGGCTACGGCACATGACAAGGTGGAGGAATCAACTTCAGCTAGGGCACCCAACAAAACAAGGGGAGTTCTGCTAGGCTTTCATGCAGCAAGGCAATAAGCAAGGGGAAATCAATTGATCTCTCTTCCTATCTCTTCTCTTGGCTCGATGCATGCACAGGTAAGTCTTCAGCCAACCCTCATTTCCCCTTCTCATTGAAGACCGATCTCCAACTATTCTTGCTCCTCTCCCCATGTGGTTTTGCATATGTAGAACTGGTGATTGCTAGGGTTTTAAATTTCCCTTCTTTCACTTTTTATTTTTTTTATTATTATTTTTTTTTTTTTTGCAATTTTCAGCTACACACAAATCTGTTATATATTATCTCCATTTCTATATTTATATATAATGTGAATTATCAAAGTAAAATTTGAATATGACTAAGATAAAATTCTTACAAAATATTATAATCTTAAGAGTTTCAACAAATTATATATATATATATATATATATATATATATATATATATATATATATAAGGCCTCTTAAGCTACTTGATATTTTTTAAAATTTTTTACAATACAATAATCCGAGGATATTTTTAAAATATAAAATATCACTGATACATCAATAATCTTCTTCTTCAAAGTAATAGGAAATATATATACATATTAATCCAACTTAATCTTTAATTTTAAAGGTAAATAAATAAAAAAATTTATTAAGAATATAAAAACAATATTAATTTTGAATAATTTTATTGATTTTTAAAATTCTACCAAATGCATTATGGTTATGAATCAACAACTACTAATTTGACTTTATCAAACTCTATTTTCATCTCCCAATCATTCAAGTTCCTAGCATCCAATCAAAGCTGAAGAGAGGATGAAACCACTCAAACATGAGACTCTTGAGTTCAAAAGCAGCAAGAACTGTGAATAAAATAGTTAGGAGTCATAATGGATAAAAGGTGATCTCGCAGTGGTCACATATTTCACATGGAACTCACTCACCAGCACACCAAAATTATATTATTATGATGTACTTTACTTGCAGGTTGAGGTTCGTGGTGTGATCTCATTAACAAACTTGGTTTAATGTTTGAACATTACTGGATGGATATGTTTTCAAACAGTGTTGCTTTTTTATTGAAGAAATGAATAAATTTTTTAAAACACTAAAATATTGGCTATAATGTTGCTTTTTATTTTTATTGATTTTTAAATACTATCAATGGCACTTAATGCACATGTAATTAAACTAGTGTGTGCATATCTTAGTTAGGATCAATCAAGGGAGATAATACAAATGTATCATAAAGCCCGGACCAAATTATCATGAACGCTTACTAGAGTTGCCCCATCTTTCTTTCTTAGTCAGCCTCAATTGTCAATCATGCAATCTCCAAACTCTCCTGGGGATCATTGGTAGGCCACAACCAATGCCATGTTGCCTCAAAGGAAGCAATCTACTCGCATCCATCACAATAGGAAAGAACCCTCAAAAGATCATGTGTATTCAACAATTTCTAGCGATGGGATTGCACTGAGATCTTTCCATTGATAGAGTGGGGTACTCCGCTCCTCCAACCCTAAAAGTTTAGATTACTACTTGCTTCATTCAGAGCTCAAGAAGTTCAAACCATAAGTTAGTTGCATAGCAACTTCCTCACTATGAAACCCCCCACACACCACCATTAAGGGACAATACTGGTCTAACAAGATGAAAATCTATTGGAGTGCTCTCAGCCTTGTTGAATGTGTGCCATATATGAAAATTGAAAAAATAACCCTTTTCACTATCAATTGAAGCACTCGATACTCGCTAGAGTCAATCCATATGTATTATAGAAGAATAGCATTCTTGTGACAGCAGCAAGCTGCTGCCACAAATAAAGACAAACTACCAAAATACAATCAAGGTTTTTATGATGTTATCCTTTACTTCTACAAAAGAGAAATAGAGAAAGTGAATGGATTTTTCGTTCTTTTATCCCCTTCCTAAATGACAGATAGATCCCAATCCACTAGCACTCCTCAAATCCTCTAGTATGATCTTCCTTGAATAACAATTCTGTTGGGCTATCAAATAACCATGTCTCCATCAAATACCTTTGGGAGCCGCCGCAAACAACCACAAACAATGGACCCAAAAAACGCCTACCTCTTAGTATGGTTAAAGGTAGAATGGGTCCTTCCGGTAATACCTTTGATATAGAATCACGAGATCATTATAAAATTTACCTTCATCCTCAAAAATATTCCACCCATGTACAAAGCAATCTAATGGGACAATAATATATATGTCTGCAACCTATAATGTAAGTACATAAAAGTCTAGTCTATCAACTTCATTAATCAAGAGTGTTCTTCCAATATGAGGGATAATTAATGATGGGGAAAACAAAAAAAAGTATGGATTCATATCTAAACAAAACACTAGATACCATTTAAAATGAAACATTTCTTAGCTAAAGAAGAAAATCATACACAGATTTGTTGTGGCAAAATACCCAACATTGGAATACATGCACCTTTTCAGATCAAGTAAATTATCTAATAGAGCATGCCATGTCCATAGAATATGAAAATAACATCATCATTGTAACATGTTTAAAATCCAGTATGATAATGCTCAATTTGCTGACATAATAGAAAAAAAGAATACATAATTGTTGCTTGCACAAGAATAATTACCTGTCCCAAGAGAAGTTCAGCAAGAACACAACCTACTGACCACATATCAATTGCTGTTGTATATTCAGTGGCTCCAAAAATCAATTCTGGTGCTCTATAGTATCTCGAACAAATGTAAGATATATTAGGCTCCCCTGGAACCTGAATCACAGCAAAAAAATTGAAACAAATCATGAATCATAATAACAGAAAGGAAAACAAAATATATGAAAAAAAAATGAAACCACGATAAGAGAAAGGAATACAAAGTATATCACATACCAACATTTTGGCACTGCCAAAATCACAAATTTTTAGTTGATGAGTCTCAGGATTGATCTGCATAAAGATGGAATTGGGATTAATAGAAGAGGCAAACAACTTTTAAAGCTGTAAAATTTTGAAGCTTCTAGAAATTTGAAGTTCTTATGCGAACAAATCTAAAATCAAAGCGGATTTCCAATGATTTTATTTAAACATAAATAAGCATACAACAACAACAACTAAATGAATCCTTCTCCATTATGTCCTAATAAGTGTCAAATTATCATTTAATTCTAATAAAATAAAATTATTTTTTATATTATCTAACCAAGTCTTCTCTTATTACATTTCTTAACAAGGTCATATATATATATATATATATATATATATATGTATATATGTGTTAGTAGTATATATATATATGTGTATATATATATATATATATATATGGTATATTCTTTTATATATACTATTGATTCTATTATGGGATTATATACATGAGAGATATCCATTAAATGACTCATGTATAAATATCTATGACTATGGGCTGGTCTTTTATTCTAAAGTTCTTTGCGTAAAATAACTTTTTATTCTCCTAATGTATTCTGAATTTATCACATCTGGATATTTTGTAGTTAATTCGCCTAATCTTTCATTGGTTGATTCTATTTCCTGGATAAGGTGTGTATAGTTTGACTTTTTTCTTATTGTAGGTATTATTACTAAGCGGTTTAATTTCTATTGCTTCTAACTCCTGAACTATCGTGTTGTATAATGATCTAACATATTCTATATTGCTTCTCCTAAGTGGAAGATTCTGAGATTGATCTGGTAAAGGACGACCCATTTTAAAGAAGAATATAATCCCTTTCTTCGGTTAAATCTTTAATATATTGATTATAATAATTATATAATTTTAATCGTAATTCCGTATGATCTACAGAAGGATTTTTATTAATATAGCTTTCTAATGTATGAAGAACTTCCTGTATTTCTATGGCTAATAATTCTTCTAATTTTGCTAATATTTTTTCCTGATAAAAAATATTGCTATCCATAGGTACTAATTCTAAATCCATATTATAAAAATTTACTGGTAATCCTAAAGTCATTATAAAATGATCTGAGTATTTATCGAGATGAGATAAATGTTACACAGTAGATATGATCAAACGTCTTCATGGCGGTCGCATTCCATAAATATAAAGCGTCATCCTGCACTTAATCTTATTTATATCTTCAACGCAGTAACTTCGAATAACATACTGGCTGAAATCAGGGATCGAATTGATGAGACTGCAGCTGACTAAGCGGGACTTATCATTGCGTTTAAATCCATAGCTGACAGTCATAGGGTTATTAGAGCTGCCATCTTGTTTAATACATAAAAACTTAATCAATTGCGTATAGCCATATTTAAGATAGGGAGAAAGCAATTGCTCGTGAAAATTAATTAATCATATCTCCTCAGGAACAACTACTTCTTCTAAATAGCGTAATGAAACTACTCAAAACATATATTATTAGGAATAAAATTACTACACTTTGAGGGAAGCCTTGACTTCAGAGCTTCTTATAATATGATCTCAGAAAATTATTTATCTTTACAAAGCAATTCCTTATTTATAAGGAAAACACAAACGAAAGCAAACTACATAAGCCTAAAATTTAATTTACATGTATCTGAGAAAATAAGTGGGTCGAATCTGTTATCTTTGCCACTACGTGGATGCCAGTGATTGGAGAGTTCTTGGGTAGAAGGAATATCTTTCCTCTTTACTTTTTCTACGTGGCAGGAGGTTATGAAAATTTTTAAGTGGTGGGGCCCACCACTATCTTCAAATCTGTGAAGTGTGAGGGAATGACGGAGAGTGGGTGGAGCCCATTTCTAAACTAATTTTGCTGAGATTCCTTGGGAAATTGCAATGTGGTGCCTATCTTTTGTCCTTTCTGCATAATTAAATTTTGGCTTATGGTGGAAGAAATCTTTCTAAAACTGGAAGAAATCCTTTTAAAACTCACGTGGAAGAAATCCACTAATTATTGATGATATCGTAGGAGAGATATAATATCTTATCTTTAAATGCATGATTTGTAATTCTTCTCTGTTTATTACGATGTTGCTCAAAGATTCGTCGATGTGGCATTTAGATCGGCTCAAGCTTTGAAATATAATCAAAAATCAGAGTGACATTGTCCAATTTACGATATCTTTACAAAATATTTATATCTTCTCTGGCGATATTGAAAATGATATATTTTCCATCGATCGATTATCGTGAAAATTTTGATATTCTTATCAAGAGTATATGCGATAATGTGGTGGTTTGATAGTTGTGCTCGATATAATCTGTGCGAATCTTATCGGCGTTATCGGTAATAGGTAAATGATTATCATCTTTTTCGCTTTCGAATTTTGTGTCTTTATGATTTGATAATATGTTTGGTATCAAGATAATACGGTCGATTGATCGATGAGTAAGGTGGTAGGAGATATCATTTTATTGAATAAGTATCTTAATATCCTCCGGATATCCGGATGTTTAAAACATTAATGTTAATTGCTAAGATCCATCTCGATAATAACTTTACTCAGAAAACCGAAATCCAATAAGTCTTGCATTGACCATTGTTGGACCTTTTCATAAGCGAGATGAAGTGATAATGATATGTCGAAAACTTTTAATTAAATTAAATTATGTATATCTAGGTATTGGTATACATATGATATTCCTGGGGTATTAAGTGGAATGTTATCAATATATGCCATCCTAATATCTTCTTGGCATTGTATCATCTCATCTTGTTTTGTCTTTTTCACGGTTTTGAATAACTGAAATTTTCTTCCTCGGCGTTTGGTATATAGAGATATTAGCTAACTTTCTAAGTTATCCTTTGAAATATCTAAAATAATCTCCGCAAAATTATCTTTTTCTTCTTGGAGAGAATTATACTCTTGGACCAATTCTTTATATTTTTTATTTCTTACAATTCTTCTCTTCTTTCTATGATAACTTTTTTTGTAGATTGAGGAGTTTGGGTCTTAAACTCATCTCGAGATAGGATGAAAATAATTATAATAAGGAGATTATCATCAGATCTGATGAAACAAAAATTTGAAGACTATCCTCCCATTCTTGCGATATATATCGCAGTAGTCTTCCATCAATATATTTAATTCTTGTCTTATTTGGAATTTATCGTCAAGATGGCGTTCTCATTTTGCTTACGGGATAAAGACATGATGGTTTTCCTCAACTGGGACATCGAGGAAAATTTTATCATTTTCGCTTTATTATGAAACAATTTCAATTTATTTAATCGTATTGACAACAAATTGGTATTCATTAAAAAACGGAGATTTCAAAGTGTTTTTTAATTCCAGAGAATATTGTCCGCGATGAGAATTATTTTGAAGGAATGGATCATGAAGAAGTTCGAGACATGATGAATAGGTTAACAGCAGATAATTAGGGTTAACAGGAAGTATTCCTTCCACAGCAAGCCAAAATGTACTTATGCAGAAAGAACAAAAGATAGGCACCACATTGCGTTCCCAGGAATCTCTCAAAAAATTAGCTCCACTCAGTCATTCACACTTCACAGATTTAAAGATAGTGGTGAGCCCCACCACTTAAAAATTTTTCATAACCTCCTGCCACGTAGAAAAAGTAAAGAGGAAAGATATTCCTTCACCTACCTCCGTTGAAGCATCCAGCTTAGAAAAGTCTTTTGATTCCTTATTTTCACGTCGATGTAAATTAAATTTTATATAGGTTTGTGTAAGTCGGTTTCTTTATCGGTTGTGTTTTATAAATAAAGGTCACATTTGTAAGAGAGAGTCAATTTTAGATCATATTAGTTTGTAAATACATCAGTGTTCCCATGTAGTTTTTATTCCTAATAATATATGTTTTGAGTAATTTCATTATCTTTATTTAGTGAAGTTATAGTGTTCCTGGGATATGATTAATTTTCATTTTAAGCTTTCTCCTATCTTAAATATAAAACCTTGTGGTGATGAAGCGATGAAGGTATCTTTGTGAAACAGCTTGCTGTGGCGGCAGGGAAAGTTATTATTGTAAATGTGATTACGATCGATGGGCGCATTTAGCGGTGTATGTTATTACGAGTTTTCGGGTTTTACATTTGAAGTATATAAATAAGATTAAGTTCTGAGGATGATCTTTATATTTATGAGTATAGGTCAGCTGCTTATGAAGGCGTTTGATCATACTCCTCGAGGGGTAGAACATTTATCATCTCGCATAAATCATTTGCTTATTTTTAAATGATATTAGGATTATTAGTAATTTTACATATCTTTAGAAATAGTCATTTGTCGGAGTAGAAATAATAATAATTAGATATGTATCCCTCAAATAGCAATAGTCAAATTAATCTCTGAGTAGAAATAATAATAATTAAATATGTATCCCTCGAATAGCGATAGTCAATTAATATGCTCAGAGGAAAAGAATATATCCCCACAGAAAATATATCCCCATTAGTGAATTTGCGAAAATGTTGGGATAGAAATAATAATAGTAATATAGATGAATTACATGGCAAGTATGATAGAAGAATTACAGCAGCGTAGTCATAGAAATATTTAGTACATGAGTCATTTAATGGATATCTCTCATGTTACGAATCTCATAATTAGAAATCAAAGTAATAAAAAGAAATCCACCAAAACCCCATGATGGTATCGGGCGATCAATCTTAGGAACACATGTGCTCTTCACCATCAACATGGTATCAGAGCAGTCAATCTTAGGAACCTGTAATGCTCTTCACCATCAACAATGGTATCAGAGCAGTCAATCTTAGGAACCTGTAATGCTCTTCACCATCAACAATGGTATCGAGCGATTACCGGAACACGTGTCGAGATGCTTCGAAGCGTGGTGGGTCTCACCGGTCCCGCCATTCTTTAAAGATTTTTTTTGAAAGTAAATTTCTCTGTAGGCCACACGTTAGGAATGATATTCCCGCGTTTAGCAATTTTCCAATATTCTCCCATTTCCAACAGATCAGCACATTAAGATGATCCCTGTAGGAAAAGTCACGGAAACATTAATTAATAATATGAAAAATTTAGAATAGATTGGATCAATGCATAGTAACATCATAAATTTTTATAATGGAAGAAATTGACTTCAGTCAAATCCAGACATACGAAGATCTACAAGATTATGTATTTAGTATGAAAACATCCTATTCAGAATTACAAAATAGATATAATTTCGAATTAGCCTATGAGAATAAGGCAAATCAAATGTTTGATTGGAAGACAATAGATTCCCAATATGTAGTTGAAGAAATTAAGGCTAATATGGAGTTAGGTGAAGTATCCAATGGGATAGAGAAAACATCCTAGATTTGATCATCGCCATCGGAGAAGAAGCGTCAGGACCTTATAGGCGAACAAAATATAATTCTGATTATAAGGATGAAAATAATTATAAATACAAAGGAAGTTGAGCAGGTAGAGCAATTAATCTAATGCCGAAATTTCAGAATGGCAATTAACGTTAGAATGATATTCCGTGTCGATTGATTAAAGGGTCTTATAATCAATATATAACGTTAGTCATCCTCTTTGATAACAGATGGAATGATTTATCCAAATCAATTATAGGATCTTTTGAAATAGATATGAATGATAATATATTTATCATATATTTATTTCATTATGGATGCAAAGAATGTATCTGACATCTGAATAGGTATTAAAACTAAAGGATATAATATGGTATCGGATCTTTAAATTTCCAATTACCACGATTTATAGGTAAAATGAACATTCAAATGTTAAGTTTAAATTAAATAATGAAGCATTAGAATTAATGTTAGCGAAATCGAGGATTAGTCTTTATAGAAGGTAAAAATTTAGTTCGATATATATGCGGGCGAATGGAATTTCCATTTAGATAAACCATTTTAATTCCCAGAAAGTACGTATGAATGATGGGAATTAGTATGAGATTTTTGATTATCGTAGAAAAGCAAAATAAGCGTGAATCGATGATGATTTGGAATATTCGAATTAGAAAAGAAAGATAATGGAAGAAATTGACTTTGATCAATCAGAACATCTGAAGATTACAATTATATGTAGTATGAAAACATCCATTGAAATTACAAAATAGATATAATTTGAATTAGCATGAGAATAAGTTAATCAAATGTTTGATTGGAAGACAATAGATTCCCAATATATAGTTGAAGAAATTAAGGCAAATAAGGACTTAGGAGGCGATGATGATCCAAAAGATCTTATAAGCGAAAACATCCTGAGTATACGATAAGGGGTATAGACAGTAGAGCAATTAAAGCATATAGCAAATAGTTTGGAAAGATCAATTTAGACATGGAAAAATACTTCAACATAAGAGTTTATAGAAAAAATATAAAAAAGATAAACAAATGATGGATCTATGGAAAATTAAAATAGATAAAAGAAAAAAGCACTAAAACCAAATACTTATCGATCAAGATAACGATGATATTAGTAATAAAGATAATGGTAATCCAGAAGAGGATATTAGAGATCCTGAAGATATGGTAGAAATTAATAAAATTGATTTGAATAATCAAATATGTAAATAAAACAATATTTCTTTGTAATGACAAAACTCACGTCGAAATTTGACTTGCAATCATCATTCAAGCGTTAATAGGAATCTTACTATTCATAAATTTAGATAAATCTTATGCGTCGTGGGTTCTCATATATTATCATTTATGTAATATTAGTGATATTCAATTTTCATTGATTATAAGATAACTCTTCCGTTATATATTACCTGCAATTCTTGTGCATTACACAAAGAATTTATATTAGGATTAAATCTTAGCTGAATATCATTCACACTAAATAATTTATGATTATTACGATAGGATTTAAAGCGTGGTGGGTTAATACAACCTGAAATAGACTATGAAATATTAGGATGCAAATTATTTTTAAAAGATTTTCTTCATAATGTTATTGTCAAAATAAAATGAAAAGAAATTTTATAGCGAGAGATGGGAAAATTTTATAACTACCGATGAAGGAAATAGTTATAATGTTATTCAGCGTATTAAAGGAAAAATAATTTTCTTGATTTCTTATCAGTGATTAAGTAAGAGAGATGGGAAAAAAAGATTATAGATGATATCAAATTATCATATATAGTATTTATCTACGGATATTTGATGGTAGATATATTATCTACGGATGATTTATATTAAGATAGATAACATTCATTTTAATTTTCGTCTTATTAATGGAGTCAAAAGCCTCCTCATCCAATACGTATATGATTCCAAATTTGATCCTTTCACCCACAGTTCATTTTTTTCCCTGCAATGATGTCTTTCAAACCTTGATTAGGCCAAAGGTCTTGACCTCCATTAAATAATTACAAGATAGATAACATGGTGCGATAGATCGACAGGATCGATGATGTCATTAAAGCGCTACATCTTTGGTATTGTGGATTAATTCTTCTGAAACTCTTCTGAAATTAAACTAAATCACGATATAGACGGATGAGTTTAAGACCCAAAACTCGCGATCTACAAAAGTGGTTATCGATGCGAATTTGAAAATTAGAAAATAGAAGAAGAAGCGAGAAAAATATAAAGAATTGGTCAAGATTATAATTCTCTCAAGAAGAAAAGATAATTTTGGAGATTATTTTAGATATTTGAAGGATAACTTAGAAAGCGATTCTGATATCTATATACGAAATGCGCGAAGTAAAATTTGATTATTCAAGCGTGAAAAGACAAAACAGATGAGATGATACAATCTTGAAGATATTAGGATGGCATATTGATAACATTAAACTGGAATATCATATGTATCTGCGTCTGCGATATACATATCTTTGTAATTGTAATTTGCAAAAACTTTATATCATTATCACTTTAAATCTTTTATGGGAAGGTCTCACAATGGTTTCAGATTTATTGGATTTGGTTTTGAGTAAAGTTATTATCGGTCGAGATGGATCTTTAGCGAGAAATTTGCGTGTTTAAACGTCCGGATATCCAGGAGGATATTAGCATACTTATTAATAAAATGATATCTCCATCCTTCTCATCGGATCAATTGGGGTATTATTCGATCTTATGGATAGCGCCAAACATATTATTGAAATCATAAACGAAAAAAGGGAAAGCGAAGGATGATAATCATTTCATTACCCGATCTCGATAGTATTCATTTTTTCTGATTATATCGGTTAACAATTCGGCGTGGAGCTATCAACCAAGCGTATCAGACATATTTGGTTTTCTCAGATAAGAATATCAAAATTTTCATGCATAGTCGATTGATTAATGGAAAATATATCATTTTTCTATATCGAGAAAGAAGATATAAATATTTTTACTGACGTATTGTTGTGGACGATGGATGTCTTTCTGAATTTTTATTATATTATTGCAAAACTTGGAGGATCTTGATCTTGTCGGTGATGAAGAATCTTTGGAGCATTGGTTAGAAGGATGAGGAAGAATTACAATGATGGTGCGTAGCATAGTATTATTATATCTCTCTACGGATATTATGATAATTAGTAATGGTTCTTGCGAAATTTAAGGATTTTTGTGAGAAAGATTTCTTGTATAAGCAAAATTTAATTATCGAAAGGGACAAAAGTTACACATTTGCAATTTCCCAAGGAATCTCAAAAATTAGTTTAGAAATGGGCTCCACCCACTTTAGTCATTCCTCACACGAGATTTGAAGATAGTGGTGGGCCCCACCACTCAAAATTTTCATAACCTCACGCAGAAAAAATAAAGAGGAAAGATATTCCTTCTTCAAGAACTCTCTCTAGTTGAAGCGTCAGAAAAGTCTTTGATAATGATTTGACGGTACTTATTTTACGTGATGTAAATTAAATTTTATAGTCGGTTTGTGTAAGTCGGTTTGCTTATGTCGGTTGTGTTTTCCTTATAAATAGGGAGTCAGTCTGTTTGTAAGATAGAGTCAATTTTCGGAGATCATAAGGTTAAGTAGTGAGCTTACAGTGTCTTCCCCGAGTCGTAAGTAATTTTTATTCACAATAATATATGTTTTGAGTAGTTTCGTTATCTTTATTTAGTGAGTAGTTATAGTGTTCTCGGGAGATATGATGATAATTTTCATGAGCAATTAACTTTCTCCTATCTTAAATATAGGTATATATTAGCTTGATTAAGTTTATGTATTAAACGATGCGTATTTCTATAATTATGGTGCTTGTGGTGATGAAGCGATGAAGGTATCTTTGTAAGTCATTGGCGCGTTTAGAGGCCGGCGTGTCATCAATTCGATCACGATGGGCATTTGGTGTATGTTATTACGAGTTACTCATTTACGTTAAAGATATAAATAAGATTAAGCCAGGATGGACGACGCTATATTTACGTAAGATAGACTGCTTATGAAGACGCTTGATCATATCCTCTGGGTAACATTTATCTCATCTCTCAAGATAAATACTGATCATTTTATAATGACTTGGATTACCAAGAAATTTTTTATAATATGGATTTAGAATTAAGACGATGGATAGCAATATTTTTTATCGAGGAAAAATATTAGAAAAATTAAGAATTATTACCATGTAAATACAAGTTCTTCATACATTAAAGCTATATTAATAAAAATCCTTCTGTAGATCATACGGAATTACGATTAAAATTATATAATTATTATAATCAATATATTAAAGATTTAACCGAAGAAAGGGATTATATTCTTCTTTAAAATGGGTCGCCTTACCGATCAATCTCAGAATCTTCCACTTAGGAGAAGCAATATAGAATATGTTAGATCATTATACAACACGATAGTTCAGGAGTTAGAAGCAATAGAAATTAAACCGCTTAGTAATAATACCTACAATACAGAAGAAAAAGTCAAGGCACTATACGACCAGCTTATCCAAGAAATAGAATCAACATATGAAAAGTTAGGAGAAATAACTACAAAATATCCAGATGTAATAAATTCGTAATTAGAAGAATAAAAGTTATTTTGAAAGAACTAAGAATTAGCCCATACCATAGAAGAATATTTGTACATGAGTCATTTAATGGATATCTCTCATGTTACGAATCCCATAATTAGAAACCAAAGTTGCAAAAGAAATCCACCAACCCCGAATGGTATCGAGCGGTGTGTCTTAGAACTGTAATGCTCTTCACCATCAACAATGGTATCGAGCCAATCTTAAACATATATATATATATATATATATATATATATATATATTCATTAGTATTTTATCTCGAATAAGAATTGCAAGCATAGAAGAATATTTGGTACATGAGTCATTTTAATGGATATCTCATGTTACAATCCCATAATTAGAAATCAAAGTTGAAAAAGAAATCCACCAAACCCCAATGGTATCGAGTGTGTCTTAGAATTGTAATGCTCTTCACCATCAACAATGGTATCGAGCCAATCTTAGAACATATATATATATATATATATATATATATATATATGTGTGTGTATATATATATATATATATATATATATATATATATATATATATATATATATATATATATATTCATTAGTATTTTATCTCTAAGTGTAAAATCACTCATCCACCTAAGCATCCTCAACTATGCAACACTTAATTTTATGCTTCTCTTTTATTGGCCAACATTCTGCTCCAAAAATCATTACAAGTTTTACCACCATCTTATAAAATTTTCCCTTAAGTCTAGGAAACACTTTTCTATCACACAACAGGCCAGATGAATTCCTCCTCTTCAACCATACAACTTGAATTCTAATAATAACATCCCCATCTATTTCACCATCACTTTGAACAATCGACTCAAGATATCGAAAATGTTCACTCTTTTTAATCACTTGATCACCTAATGTCACAACCCCATCACTAGATCTTTACAACTAAAATTACCCTCCATATATTCAGTTTTAGATCTACTTAAACAAAAGACTTTAGATTTTAAGGTTGACCTCCACAACTCAAGTTTCTCTTAAACACCCTCTCTAGTCTTATCATCAACAAAAAGCATACACCAAGATACATCCCCTTATAAATGTCCAGTAAGAACATCCATAACTAAAGCACAAAGATATGGGCTTAAAGTCAATCCTTGATGTAATCCAATTGAAATAAAAAAATACATGGTCAATCCTCCTTCTGTTTGAACACAAGTAACAATTCCAGCATACATGTTCTTAATGACTTGAATATAAGTGATATTAACTCCTTTCTTTTCTAGAATTTTCCAAAGCATTCTTCTTGGAACTTTATCATATGCTTTCTCTAAATCAACAAATATCATATGTAGATCATACTTTCTCTCTCTATACTTCTCCATCAAACCTCTCAACAAATGTATAGTACCCATAGTAGACCTACCTAATATAAAACTAAACTGATTTTGAGAAACTTTTATACCGCATTGTAACCTATGTTCTCCCATAATTTTAATGTATGACACATTAACATAATTCCTCTATAATTTGCACTCTTATGCATCACTTTTATTCTTAAAAATGCGAATCAACAAACTCTTTCTCCACTCATCAAGCATCTTTTAATCTTTAAAATAATATTAAAAATATTAGTAAGCCAAGAAATTCCTCGACTTTTTAAGCATTTCTACACTTATATTGGAATATCATCAAGCCCTATTATTTTTTCACACTTCATTTTCTTTAAAGCTTCTTCAACTTTGATTTAAATAATACGACAATAAAAATAAAATTCTCTATTTTTAATTAGAATGTTAAGATCGCTAAAGCCAATTATATTCTTGCAACTTTCATTGAAAAGTTTATTAAAATATTTCATCCCCCTATGTTTAATATCATCTTTCAAAAAAAATACTTTATGATTTTCATCCTTAATGCACTTTACTTCAACTAAATCTCAAATTCTCCTATCTCATCGCTATAACTTATACATACATCTTTCACCCTTTAAGTATCCATTTATTATATAAATTACTAAATATTAAATTTTTTACATCACATATTGCTTTCTTAGAATCCTTATAGACAACCGTATAGCTATCCTAATTCTCCTAGCTTTTATATCCAAACTAATTTTTATAACAAAGTCAACAACTGTTATTATTAAAAGGAGCTTTTCATTTTGCTTCTTCAAACACATTTTTTTTGTGACTTTTTTAATCTCACTTACTATATTTTCTCACATAACATTAATTTTCTCATAAACATCTCAAATCCTAAAATCTTGCAGCTTACACTTAAATATATTTTTATAATTAATCTTTAAGTACACTCATCTAATCCTAGAATAATGTTTCAATTTATTTTTCATCTTTCAACCCTTCAACTTAAAATCCAAAATTAGTCATGTTGGATACTTAAACATTCACGATAATATAATAATATTTATAATATAAATGATCTATTTTTCTTATTAAAATAATCAATCTACATTTTACTATGTTCATTCTTATAAATAGTAATATGATAGTCTCTTTATTCAAATAAAGTACTACAAATTATAAAATCATAACAACAACAACAAGCCTTAATCCCACTAGGTGGGGTCAGCTACATGAATCCTTCGCTCCATTATGTCCTATTATGTGTCAAATTCTCATTTAATTCAAGTATACTAAGATCATTTTTATACATCTTAACCAAATCTTTTAGTCACTACCTACCTTTCTTAACATAGGAAAATCAATGCATCTACTCTCCTAATCGTCATCTGGACCTACCGACGCTTTATATGGTCAAACCATCTAAGACGACTTCTCCTAATCTTATCTACCACTGGAGCTACTCCAACTTTTTCCCAACATACTATTTTGCATTCTATCTCTAGTAAAGTCACTCATCCACCTAAGCATCCTCATCTCTATAACACTTAGCTTAGTCTTATGCTTCTTTTATTGGCCAACATTCTCGCACTAAGTCATCAGGGTCTTACCACCATCTTATAAAATTTTTCCTTAAGTTTAAGTGGAACTTTTCTATCACATAATAGCCGATGCATTCCTCCACTTCAACCATCCAACTTGAATTCTACTAATAACATCTCCATCTATTTCACCATCATTTTAAACAATAGCCTAAATATCTCAATCGCCACTCTTATTAATGACTTGATCACCTAAAGTCACAACACTATCACTAAAACTTCTACAACTAAAATTACACTCCATATATTCGCTTTAGATCTACTTAAACGAAAACCTTTAGACTCTAAAGTTGACCTCCATAATTCAAGTTTCGTTGGACTCCTCTCTATCAACAAGAAGAATGTCATCAAAGAAAGCATACACCAAGGTACATCTTCTTGTAAATGCCTCAAAACATCCATAACTAAAGTAAAAAAGATAAGGGCTTAATGTTGATCCTTGATGTAATCCAACAAATAGGAAAATATTTTGCCAATCCTCCTTGTGTTTGGACACAAGTACCTAGTATACATATCCTTAATGACTTGAATATAATCAATATTAACTCATTTCGTTTCTAGAACTCTCCAAAGAACATCTCAGACTTTATCATAAGTTTTTCTAAATCAATAAATATCATATGTAGATCCTTCTTTCTTTCTATGCTTCTCCATCAAACCTCTTAACAAATGTATCGCATTCATAGTATCTACGGCATGAAACCAAACTGATTGTGAAAACTTCAGATCACATCGTAACCTATGCTCAATTACTCTCTCTCCATAATTTTAATGTATTACATTAACTTAATTCCTCTATAATTTCCACACTCTTATGCATCACCTTTATTCATAAATATAAGAACCAACAAACTCTTTCTTCACTCATCTGGCATCTTTTTAGTCTTTAAAATAACATTAAAAAGATTTGTAAGCCAAGAAATTCCTCGATCTCCTTAACATTTCCACATCTATTGGAATATTATCCTATCCTTTTCCACATTTCATTTTCTTTAAAGTTTCACTAATTTCATTTACTAATAACGATAAAAATGAAATTCTATTTTGTTTATATTAGATTGCTAAAATCAATCGTATTTCTCGATCCTTCATTGAAAAGTTTATCAAATACCTCATCCACCTATTTTCAATATCTTTTCTAAGAAAGACTTTATTATTTTCATCCTTAATACCCCTCACTTAACTATGTACTTCTCCTCCTTTGGCTAACTTATACATACATCTTTCACCTTCTTTGTATCTAATCATTTGCATTTACTTTTTTCATAAGTCACCCAAATTCACCATCACGAATGATTTTAAAATCTATTACTCTACCAACACGTCCATTTAAATATCCTATAATAAATACTCTTTATTTAAAGATATCATTTGTATTAATCCTCTATTAAAATTTTATTTTGATATGCATCCAAACCTACTGAGGAACATAAATACTTATAAATAATCAAAGATCAACAATCTTTAAAGTTATAATTTTATCTTCAATCTTATTAATTTTCATAACATTATCCTTTAAACTCTTATCTACAATCACGCCTACACTATTTCTAGAACAACTAAAATAACAAAGTTTAAAATTTAAACTATCAATCTCCTTAGCCTTCTCCCCAACCTAATAATTTCTTGAATACATAAAATATTTATCTTCCTATAATCATATATTACTTATTAATTTACTCGTAAGAATGCATATATTTCAAGTTTCTATCCTAATTTTAGTTTCATGGATTAACTTCTTTGCTCATATTCATCCATAATAAGGGAACCCTTGCTAATTTAGTACTACACCTCGATGATAATACATTTTTCTTCAGATTCAATATAGACTCGCTATCGGAATGCTAACATTAACATAATGTATTAAATGATTCATGCATGACTTTTGGACTAATTTTACATTGTAAATTACTTAATGCAACCTTCCAATTTTTCTCATTGACCCAAGAAAAGCAATAAAATAGTAATAGCTAAAACCCCGAGCAAGCAATGTTCTATAGAATTTAATAATAGTAAAACTCTCCTTCACACAATATCCATTGATAGTATCAAAATCTAATGAGAAATGTTGAGGTTATGAGATTAACACTCATTACATAAATAGATAAATTTAATTTTGAAGGATTACAAACAAATAATGGTAGCCTTAGATAATATGAATAGGTGTTATTAGAACAAAAATTGAGAAGAATAGATTTAACATCTCATGTAATGCTCAACAAGAATGAATGGAAAATAAGAATTCATTAACTGGCCTTAAATAGTTAGAAAGCCAAATGATGCTGATGTTAATGATAATGATGAAAGCTCTTAATAAGAACTCTCTTTCTGCAGTATTAAAGAGTTTGACCTGTTGCAACATGTGGTTCCTACAGCTTCTGTGATCTTTTCCCATGACAATTTGGCTCTAAGTGCTGCAGACGAAACTCTTCAATAGTGCTGACTTCTTCAGCCTTTCTTATAGTTGAAGCCTTCGGTCCCCTAGCTTCTGTAGTTTATAAGATCCATGTTTAATGTGATTATATTACTGTTACAGTAAAAAAATTTTTATGATTTTGGATGGTTGGTAGCCGATTTAGTAAAGATTGAGACGTATAAATACATTATTTGGGATATGTGATAGTAACTTTTGATTGCATAAAATCTTTTAATCCAAATTTAATCTTAAATGCAGATTAAATGTGTGATTATTTCAAATACAATGAGTCTGTGACTACCAAATTTTGAAGTTATGTCCTTGTACTAACATGATGTATGTATGATCTTCACTTAGGTGAATGTTTGCAACTGAAAAAAATACATAATAAATAATAACTGAAAAAAATAAAGTATCCGAGTCCAATGATGCCGTGCTGCAAACCCAACACTTAAGCAATGACTCCACTACCCCTAAGTTTAAAGAGTCCGAAAAAATACCAATCGCTCCCCTAATCCCCCGGTAATAACCACCCAAAGAAGAAGAGTAACGGTTTGAAGAGCGAAATGGTTAGCAAGAGTGGGAGCTGGTTGAGAACTGTCTCCTATAAAAAAAGGGAGGGCTGGTCATTCCTCTCTTCTTCTACTTGATCTTTCTTCTGGCCACACTCTCCCTCTTCCATTATGTGCATTCCCTTCTCTCCACTATACGGGGATCTTCTTCTTGCGCGAAACAAGATTGAGACCAAACCGCCAATAATTTCAAGTAAAATTTGAGATACAAAGCTTCTTTTATACAATCACTGTCATAGAAAATATTGAAAACTTTCACTCGCTCCATCAAGTAAAATTTTAGGCATTACCAAAACCAAAATTCTACCAAAAATCCAAGAATCTTGGAATCAAAAGGCCTCCGCCATCAAACTTGGTTCCAACATGAAAAGAAAATCCTCACCCATTAATATTTGGATATGGAACAAGCGAGGAGAATGCTTGTCGCACTAAAAAAATTGCGAAACTCAGCATTGCTAAACCATTATGCTGCCAAAATTTCATTAAAATTCATTAAATCCCCAAGAAACTTGCCCAAGAATATAGTCTCCCAACCCGTAGTGTCTGCACTATACCCCAATAGGCATAATCAACCCTCGTGAATTTGAACCCCAGCCGCTTCAATAAAACTGCTCCATAAAGACTAAGACATAAACCAAGCAATGTAATCTTAAGCTATCTTCTCAGGTTGTAAAAATCAAAATATTCACTTGCAGTGCCGCGGCACTATCCTTAAAGCGCTGAGGCACTGTGTTAACCTTGCAGCATTTAAGTACCACCTCATCTAATTCTTTTAAGCCCAAGCCCTATCACTTGGCATCAAAGCATTGATATTTAGCGCCAAGGTGCTGATTATTTAATGCGACAATGCTATAATCATGACATTGCAGCACTGCTTTCTCGGATTGCAAGAACAAAAAATATCTACCTACAACACCAAAACACTATCTCAAAAGCACCGAGGCGCTGACCTTTCTAATTCTACGCTTAAGCTCACCTTTCTAATTGTAAGCCTAAGTTCCACAATAACGTCATTTTCACAACGCCTGGCACTAACCTTGAAAGTCAACCTCAATATCATCAATCTTGGGTTAAAAATTTATTATTTAATTAAATTTTAACTTTAAATCCAAGAGCAGTCAAATAATAATGGCAATGAGAAAATATAAAATATGAAATGAAAATATTTTTATTATAAAAATAAAATCACAAAGATTTTTACAAATAAAATTACAAAAAAGAAGAAAAAAAAGGGAAAACTATCCTAGAAATCCTCCTCCTCTTCTGACTCCGGCAGGGTGCCAGCATAAGGGTAGTAACTCTCTCTCACCACAAGAATGACGCAGTAATCTTTCCAACTTCCAATCCACGCCGGATAATTCTCTACACTCCACTTGATTGTGGAAACTCCTCTCAATATAGATGAAAGCATGTCGGTATCTCATTCGCCTATGCTAACAAATTTATTAGCACGCTGAGAATATCCTCTTTGTCTTTCCGGATTTGCCTCTCAAGATATTCGTTGGCCTTAAAACAAGAAGATTAAGATAGAATGGTAACAAATTCCTAAAGTGAACAAAAGTCTCTAGACCTAAAAAATTGTAGCTGTGGGGTTCTATTTATAAACTGGATCTAATGTTGCAATCTATTTTAACATTGGCGCTAACCTTCGCTAAAATGTAATACACTCCATAGGTTTGACGCCGATCAACCAATCAAAACGGTTGATATTCCCGTCAAAATGACGTATTTATGATATTTATTATCATTAATTCTGTAACTAACATAGTATGAAAAGCGCATCGATCATTCATGTAGGCGAACCAAATACGCATCGCTAAAAAAGTTTGTCCCTTCTATTAAATGTGTTTTCCAACCTGTCAGCCTTTTGAACGGCTTTTTGACTTCCATGACTATATTGTCAACACGAAACTAGTCAACCCATTTTTCTATTATCCTTCAAAAGCACTAATATTGCGTGTCAAGGCAAGCTTTGGATTTTAAGAGGTAAACTTCTGCCTTCGAACTCTACAATATTGACTTCTCAGCGCCAAGGTGTTACCCCAATAACGGCGAGGTGCTATCACTTATAACTTATATATTTCAATGCCAGAATCCCCTCAATAAATTGATACTTGCTATTCAAACTCAATCTATTTGTTCATCATACGAACACATCTAAAATATATCTGACATTCCTAAGGCATGTAAATACAATCTTTCTATTCATCATATGAACACCCCTAAACCTTTGGCATTCTAAAGAGATTTAAATCCATTTTTTTTTATTCGTCGTGCGAACACATTTAAAATATATTAGGTATTTTGTAAAGATGTAAGTCCAATCATGCAAACACATCTAAAATATATCTGACATTCCGAAGGGATGTAAGTCCAAATTTTTTGTTCGTTATGTAAACACATCTAAAATATATTTGGCATTCTAAAATGATGCAAGTTCAATGTTTTTTTTCGCCATGTGAATACATTTAAAATATATATGGCATTCCAAAGGGATGTAAGTCTATTTTTTTTGTTCGCCATGCAAACACATTTAAAATATATTTGGCATTATGAAGGAATATAAATCCAATCATTTTATTCGTCATGCAAGCACATCTAAAATATATCTAGCATTCAAGGTTCAAAATATCCGGCATTCCAAAGGGATGTAAATAATCTTTTATTCGCTATGTAACATCTAAAATATATTTGGCATTCCAAAAGTCCAATCTTTTATTGTCATGAACACATTTAAAATATAAATAGCAATCATTCTACTAATCATGCGAACACATTTAAAATATATCTAGCATTCCAAAGGGATGTAAATCCAATCTAACGACTTTCTAATAGATGTAATAACTGTGTTTGCAATGCAAGCTAAAACCATCCTCACCACAATACATACATTAAAATTAAGGTCTACTCAAGATATCTGAGACGAGGCGACCCATAGCAGCTAATAAGACTCCCTGGACATCACAGTTAATAGCCCTCTGACTGATGTTAATAGACTAGAATAACGGTAATTCCGGAATGAAGAAATCATGGGATCTTGATCGGAACAACCTCCATAATTTAAAAAAAATCTTTAGAAAGAACAATGTCATATTTCCAAAGAATTAAATGTGTCAAATCAAAACTAGTTAAACATGCTCAATTACTTAGAAGTGTTGCTTAATAAAGTTAAAGGGAAATACCTATCATTTGGTAAATGCAAAGATTAATCAAGATTTTAATAATTGTAAACAAAATAAAATTTATGTTTTTGAATTTTATGCAAGTTTTATAACCTTGTAGCTAAATATTATTTGCTTTTAGACATGTTATTATCATGTGTTTCACTAAAGGTCTTCAACTAGAAATTATGGATGAATCAAGCTATAACTCACCAAAAATATTACCTGAGATTTTATACATAACTTTGATACTTATAATCATTATAACCAAACCATCACACCTATGGTCCATGGTCTTAAAGAAAAAATAATTGTCATCTCCTCTAGAGTTCGCTACATACACATCACAAAAAGAATAATGTATAATTAAAGTTGATCCAATTGAACAATAGTTATTGAGTATTTGTTAGAGAATATATCAGATGTGAATTATAGTTTGCAGTTATAATCTAATTTATATCTAATGTTATTGAAAAAGAATTTGCACTTACCTTAAACTAATGAACTTGAGCCTATATTTGAATAAGACTCAAATTTGAAGTCTGAGAACAAAATTGAGGATGAGTTGATATTTGAACTTGAACTTATGACAAGAATCAAAACTCTATCTAAATGTGAAACTAAAGCAATTATATCTAATATAGTTAATCAATTAAATGAGAAATTTGATAGTATAATTATTAATGAATTATCTCTTCATGTTACTCATGTGATGAATGATAAAACAAGCATTGATTTAATATTTGGTTCTTAATTTGGTGACACAAATACAATAATAATTACTATGAAGAGAATTAGGCTGTGCTAATATTTTAATGAATTTATTAACTTACAAATACCTTAAAATCAATATAAAACTTTAAAAAAATTATTGTGGTAAATTCTCATGGTGCATATTTCATCTAAACACATTTAAATAATTTGAGTTAAATTTTTTATGGAGGTTTTTCTTCCATGTAAGTATATAATAGTAGTGTAGTTTGACTGATTTTTTTTTAGCATCTCATTGCTTAAGAATTAGTAATAGGTCATTATAAGCATTGTTAAGGGCATTAACTTTGTAGCATTTTCATTACACCTGACAAATGATTTGCCTAGCATATGAATATTTGTAAAATATGGATTATTAATTATGAAAAATATAAGCTTATTGTTGATCTAAACAAGAGATGCTTTGAATTTAACTTGGAGATAAAATAATTGTGTTCAAATTCAGAGAAGCTACCTCTAGAATGCATTACGAAATTCAATGCATGAAAGGCAAAGAATTTAAAACCTTTAAACACATTAGAATGAATGACTACAAATTACCAAAATAACAATAATTAATTCACTTTCAATTGTCTGATTTGACCTTATTTCATGAACATTAAATTTCTATAGATTATTCTATATTTTCATCTCGTAAATTGACACCCAACAAATTATCAAACAATTCTCTATAGTCAATAAATCACGGACACAACAAAATGACTTTCATGATCATATCTGACGCTTGAAAATTTATATCAAAAATTTGTTATTATAGAACTAGACTGACACCTACCGAACATAACAAGACAGTGAAAGGTGGAGCTCAAAACCATAGAAAAAGAAACACAAAACTGAAATCTCATATTTCTTACACTTATTGTTATAGTCATTTGCAATAAGTATCATCACCGTCTCCTCATTGAACTGTCTTGCATCTCCACCTTCAAAGCTGAAGTCAATCATACAAAGTCCAGCACCTACCCTTGTGGCCTTCTTCATCAAAGATGATGTAAAAAATGAAAATGATTTGGCATCTCCACCTCTAAAAAAGCCAACCCTACAACTCTACTTTGATGCCAAATCCAAAAGCAATTGGGCAAAAGACATATGGCCATCTATGCCCTCATGCTCTTACCAGTCATCTCCACCTTTTCTTCTACACACAGCAAGCAAGCAACTTTTGTGAAACTCCCCCAAAGCCCTAACTAGCAACCTAACGTCAAGACAACAACAACAACAACAAGCCTTAATCCCACTATGGTTTACATGAATCCTTACTCAAGATCCTATTACAAATTCTCATTGAATTCATGTATACTAAGGTCATTTTAATACATCTTAACCAAGTCTTTTATCACCTCTTTTCTTAATATAAGGCAAATCTAATGCATCTACTCAACCGACATCTGGATAGACGCTTTATGTGGCCAAACCATCTAAGACTCTCTAATCTTATCTTGTCATAGAGCTACAATTTTTTCCAACATACTCATTTTGCATTTTATCTCTAAGAGTAAAGCTACTCATCCACCTAAGCATCCTCATCTCTCTGAAACTTAACTTAGTCTTCTATTTTATTCCAACATTCTGCAATAAGTCATTGGTCTTACAACCATCTTATAAAATTTTCCCATAAGTGAAATTTTTCTATAAATATGCATTGCACTTCAACCATCCAACTTGAATTCTACTAATAACATCTCCATCTATTTCACCATCATTTTGAACAATACTAAATAAAATCACTCACTCTTATTAATGACTTCAACCATCCAACCTAACGCCAAGACACAAGAAGGTTATTTTTTTGAAGAAAAGTGTAATGTGAAGCAAAACTTCTTGATATAAATCAGGTTTTAATGTCCCTATTTTGTGTGTGGTTGCAAAATACTAGTAGATTTTTTGTGGAATGCAAATGGTTTGTTGATTTTAACATAGATCGTGTTTTCTTTTCTACAACAACAACAACAACAAGCCTTAATCCCACTAGGTGGCTTCATGAATCCTTCGCTCCATCATGTCCTATTATGTGTCAAATTCTCATTTAATTCAAGTATACTAAGATCATTTTTTATACATCTTAACCAAGTCTTTTAGGTCTACCTCTACCTTTCTTAACATAAGGCAAATCTAATGCATCTACTCTCCTAATCGTCCTGGACGGCCGACGCTTTATGTGGCCAAACCATCTAGACTCTCCTAATCTTATCTACCACCTGAGCTACTCCAACTTTTTCCAAACATACTCATTTTGCATTCTATCTCTAAGGTAAAGCCACTCATCCACCTGAGCATCATCTCTCACAACACTTAACTTAATCTTATGTTTTTTTTTATTGGCCAACATTCTGTCATAAGTCATTGCGTCTTACCACCATCTTATAAAATTTTTCCTTAAGTTTAAATGGAACTTTTCTATCACATAATAAGCCAGATGCATTCCTCCACTTCAACCATCCAACTTGAATTCTACTAATAACATCTCCATCTATTTCACCATCATTTTGAACAATAGAGCTTTCTTATTAATGACTTGATCACCTAAAGTCACACTATCACTAAAACTTCTACAACTAAAATTACACTCCATTTATTCGCTTTTAGATGCTAAACGAAAACCTTTAGACTCTAAAGTTGACCTCCATAATTCAAGTTTCGTTGGACTCTCTAGTCTTATCAACAAGAAGAATGTCATCAAGAAAGCATACACCAAGGTACATCTTCTTGTAAATGCCTCGTAAGAACATCCATAACTAAAGTAAAAAAGATAAGGGCTTAATATTGATCCTTGATGTAATCCAACCGGGAAAATATTTTGTCAATCCTCCTTGTGGACACAAGTAGCCTAGTATACATATCCTTAATGACTTGAATATAACCAATATTAACTCCTTTCTCGTCTAGAACTCTCCAAAGAACATCTCTTGAGACTTTATCATAAGCTTTCTAAATCAATAAATATCATAGATCCTTCTTATTTTCTATGCTTCCATCAAACCTCTTAACAAATGTATAGCATCCATAGTAGATCTACCGTATGAAAACCAAACTGACAGGAAACTCAGATCACATCGTACTATTACTCTCTCCCATAATTTTAATGTATGGCACATTAACTTAATTCCTCTATAATTGTACGCCTTGTGCATCACCTTATTCTTAAATATAGGAACCAACAAACTCTTTCTCCACTCATCTCAGATCTTTTAGTCTTTAAAATAACATTAAAAAGATTTGTAAGCCAAGAAATTCCTTGATCTCCTAAACATTTCCACACTTCTATTGGAATATTATCCGGCCGCTTTTTTTCACATTTCATTTTCTTTAAAGTTTCACTAACTTCATTTAAATGATAAAAATGAAATTCTCTATTTTGTTTGTATTAACATCATCAATCATTTCAGATCCTTCATTGAAAGTTTATTAAAATACCTCATCCACCTATTTTCAATATCTTTTCTAAGAAAAGACTTTATTATTTTCAATTAATACCCCTCAAACTTGTTTTACTTCTCCTATCTTTTCATGGCTAACTTATACATACATCTTTCACCTTCTTTCAGATCTAATCTATCAGTATAAATAACTAAAAGCAGATCATATATTTCTTAGAATCTCTACGCCATTTTATATCTTTCCCAATTCTCGAAGCATCTAAACCAAGTTTTATAACAATGCTTCTTATTTCTTATTTTTTCAGACACTCGACTCCACCACCAACTATTCTTAAAAAAGAAGCTTTTCCTTTTGATTCGCCAAGCACATCTTTAAAATGCTTAATTTCACTTGATATTTTTTCCCACATAACGCTTTTCCATGAACATCCCAAACTCTAATTTCAGCTTGCTCTTAAAAATATTTTTATTGTTCTTTTTGTCCCCATCTAATCCCAGATAATAATTTAGTTTATTTTTCTCTTACAACCTTTCATCTTAAAATCTAAAACTAATAGTGACTTAAAATTTCAATGACCTTACAATCTTTACAATCTAAACGATCTATTTTTTCTTATCAAAAAATAATCAATCTGTGTTTTACTAGATCCATTTTTATAAGTAATAATATGTTCATCTATTTTCTTAAATAAAGTATTAGTAACTACAAAATCATAAGCTAAGACAAAATCTAATATACCCCTACCTTTTCATTAATACCCAAATTCCATAACCACCACTTTTAAAATCTTTACCACTCTACCAACATGTCCATTTAAATCTCCCCACAATAAGAGGTATCTTTTGTATTAATCCCTCTAATTCATTCCAAAATTTCTTTTTTTACCTCCAAACCTTGAGGAGCATGACACTTATAACATTGATAATCTTAAGATCAACAATAATCTTTAAAGCTATAATTCTATCTCCACATCTATTAATACTTATAACATTATCCTTCAAACTTTTATCTATAATCACACCTACACCATTTCTAGTTCAACTTTTACCTCAATACCAAAGTTTAAAACCTAAATTATCAATCTCCTACTTTCTCACCAACCCATTTCACATAAAATATTTATCTTTCTATGAACCATAATATCTATTAATTCCGTTAATTTACCTGTAAGAGTACCTATATTCCCGGATCCTAACCTAATTTCATGGACTAACTTTGCCCACATCCGCCCATAATGTGAGAACTCTGCTAACACGCACCGGCAGATGCATGGCCAAAGACATTTTTCATCAGATTCAAGCAATGAGTGCTTCGAGACGCCCAAGATTAACACAATGATTTAAAGTGATTATTTCGACAAATTTTACACTGGTTGTCGACTACCTAACGCAACCCTCCACTTTTCACAGTTTTCTTGGGTTTTCTATTTATTATAAATTATAACTTAATAGATTATTTAGCTAACTACAAAATGAAACACTACTTAAGATTGCCTTTCACATTGCATATCATTTGTGCAGAGATATTGCTTGTATACAAGTGCATGCAACATAGAATACAATGAAATTGTTTTTTTATGTAATCAAAAACGGTTTTTTGCTATAAATTTTAGCAACTTACCTATTTTCATTCGTTAAAGTCATGGCTTGACATTTAGATGTTAAATATAAGTATAGCTCTTTATTCTCATCATGTGTTCTCATAAAATTTTGGGTTTCACTTGTAAATTCTTAAGTTTCTTTCATTATTTAATAGGATAATGACTTCTGAGATAGACACTAATAATATAGGTGATAATAATCTCATAAAGGATGAGACAATTTTATAGGTATATGATACCAACTTAGATAAAGTGGGAGCAATTGGAGCTAAAGACAACAAAGAATTTATGTCATTTTATCAAGAAAAGTTCAAGAGAATATATTCAACGATAAGAGACCACAATCTAAAGTGGTGAATTTGATCATCCCAAAAAATAATATCCACACAAATTCAGAAAGTACAAAAAATAGATGTTGAAACTAAACAAAAAAAGAAGATTGCATTTAGGAAGGTTTCCCATCCTCCTAGGCAAAGTGGCTTCAACCAATTTAAGCTCACAATTAAGTGGCCATTGATTTAGGATCAAAGGTTATGACTTAAAAAAAGAGAAAATATTAGACTCTAATGCTATTGAAAATGCATTTAATTTGCAAAATAAAGATCATTTGCAGCCCTTTTATTTCCTTTAGCAAGAAATCCCGCAACCAACAACATACTTATTAGAATTATTCCTTCTAATTATAATCATTGGACGATAGCTTTACTTTTCAATGGATTTGACTACAACTTTTCTTCAAAGAAAAGAGCCATGTTGAAAGAATACTAGAGATTATAAAAACGAGTTGAAATGAGATGAGAGAGTTATCATTGCTTGTGATGATTGGACTAACGCACAAAGAAGACCTCTTATTAATTTTATAGGCATTACAAAATTTAAATCTATGTTTATAAAGGACATCAATTGTGAAAGAGCATATAGAGATGCAGTTGTACATTGCCAATCAAATCAAATAAAGACTAAGGTGTGTGTTCATAGAAAGTGATTTAAGTAATCACAAATAATACATCAATGTGTAAAGTTGTAAGAGGATTCATTAATACCCTCACATTATTAAACTTCTTATGTTGCCCACACATTATATTTTACATTGAAGAATATTTAAGCTCCAAAGAATATAGAAGATAATAAAACACTAACATCACAGGATATGCCAATTTTATAAAGAACTTGTTAAATAAAATTATCAACTTTCAATGAATTTGTAAAGTTGGTGATCTTGGACATAGTAAAGACTATAGTCAATTCAAAATAATAAAATAATGATTACAAATAATAGTGATTAATCATAACTGGAACATGCATCATGAAGATGTAGAAAAAGTAAAATTTGTGTTAAAAAGCTATTGAATGATATATATAGGGATAAAATAAGTTATATTAATGATTTTATAGAGCTGATATATGACATATTAAGAGTTGTTGATGTAGATAAGCCTTCTCTCTAACGTGCATGGCATGTGGATCTACGATAAAGAAGATAAAAGGGATCATATATGAATATAAAAGAAAAGTGAGATAAGTATAACTCCACCTTATGAAAAACAAGATCACTCATCAACCAGACAGTTTTAATATTCATCTTTATCTAAAAAATCCTAACATATACTTAAAGAAAGATAAGTTATGAGACTTTGATTAATTATAACGAATGATATTGGAATATTTGAAATTGTTAATCTCTCTTGTAATGAACCATCTTTCAAAACTGTGCTTTTTCTAAATGAGGTGGAGGTATCATTAAAAAATACATGAGTGCTAGTCTAATGATAACCATAGCATTAAGTGATGCACATATAGTAATATCTTGATTACTTTGAGAAGAATAATGGTATTTAATTTTTGTCAAAATTTTGACATTTTGAAGGTAACTAACATTAGCAAAGTATGTGACAATTGTGATAAAGCATTTATTTTACTATTAATTATGTTTGATATTCATTTATCATTATAAAAGATATCTTACTACCTCTTGTGTTGCTTGTAGCACAAAAAATAGTAGAAAATATACATTTTATATTAATAATTTATGAACTTTAACATCGCATCTATGACAAGTCATGTCTTACTTTTTACAATTATGTTGTATCATGTCAAGTTGAGTCCATATGCATGCTTTGTAGTATATAGCTTATCCATGAAGCTATTTTAAACGATATGATTATGTCCACTACTAATGATGGATTCTAGAGATATCAAGTGCATTCATGCGATAGACTCTCTTGTGCTGATTACGTTGTAGAGAATGCAAAATTTATGTATTGATTTGCTTGAAGAATATCAAATACTAGGTTTTGATTGTTATAGTTAAAATTTGTTAAGTCAGGTTGATTAATGTCAATTCTCCTTTTGTGTTATTATAGTTGCCATATTATTGCAAACCTATTCTATCCTTTAGCAACAAGCGATTCCTGTAACACCAATGTTCTGACCTATAGTAGTATGAGGTTCCTTTAGCTCTCGTTTTCTGTTTTTACAAGCAAGAAGCACAAAGCATTGCGTCAGAAGAAAAGAGATCTCACTAGGTTTTCATTTCAATTTAAGTTTATTCAATTTACCTCTCCAAACTCTTTCTACCTGTAATAACCGGAAAAAAAAAGAAAAGAAAAATACAACCTGACGGTTAGTAGAGAGAATAATTGAAAGGCGGGCCCATTTCAGGTTGCCGAAACCGAACCCCCAAAACACACGAGAGAGGGAGAGAGGGGGGGAGAAGACGGGAAGACTTACCTTTCATGCGTCCGTGCCCTAACTGAGTGAGGCGGCTCCACACCGTCGACATCGGGTCGTCGGAAGCCATCCGTGTGCCGTCGGCCGAGGGAGAAGAAGGAGAAGCGGCGGCCCTAGTGCGTGCCCTAGCAGGGTGAGGCGGCTCCATTGCACGACGTCAGTCGTGAGCCTCTGAACCGACCAGAGAGAAAAGGAGGAAGCTAGTGCGTGACTTTGGACTAGCCAAAGTCTTAGGGAAAACCGAGAAAAAAGGGGTAAGTAAATAAATAAATTATATAATTATATGTTTAATTGAAATTTGATGTTAATGTTATTATCTCAAGTTTTAATTTAGGATTTATAATTTGACTTAGGATTTATAGATTTCAGCAAAAAATGTAAATTGGGAATATGTAGGATGAATCAAAGTTAAGTAATTAAGTATTAAACCCCTACATATGAAATATAATTAGAAATTTAATAAAACCTTAAACCCATGTTAAGTTATATTATCGTTAATTAATTTAAAATCATTTTAAGGGGTATGATAAACATTAAATGCAATATATTAAGTCACTTTAACACTTAACATTTTATATTAAGAAAAATAATAGGATTAATAGGATTTAGATATATTATATGGCAAATTAGACATATAATTATATTAAATAAATTAAAGGTTAATTTAACTTGATTTAGAAAATAGATAATGAATATTAATGAAGCGTCAATTAATAAAAGTATATGTAAGTGAATAAAATAAAATAAAATACGTTACTTTAATATTGAGCCAATCAATATTTCATTTTATAAATTTCATTAAGAAGAAGCGTTAGTGATTAAGAAGCTTGAAAGTTAAAGTGGGTATGTTCTTTACATTTATGATAAAATGTCTTTAATTTGTGATAATATATATGTTTATATGATTATAGTTTACATGAAGTTGTGATTATTTTCCGCTTTTCATAAATTATGATGTAACTTACGCTTTATATTGGATAATAACCCGAATCTAGATCATATCATTACTACATTTTATAAAGTTAAGCGATTTTGTTATGAATTAATATATATATATAATTTTATCTTATGAATGTGTATGTTGAAAGTGGAGTTCACCCCTTTATAGTGACAACGCATTAACGCACAAAATTATGAAAAGCCAATGATAGAAATGATAATACTTGTCCTTTGGATGAGTATTGATAAAGTTTAGACGACTCCAAGACGGGTGATAAATGTAAAAGTAAAGTTCAAAAATGTTTATGTAACCTACCCACCCATATGTTTGATTGTTTGAAATTTCTTTTATGTTCACGTGATAACAAAACTAGCATACTTATACCTTTGTTTATTATAAGATAACGATAATTGGCCATTGAATTTTATTCAATTGTTATTTTTTTTTTTTCAATCATCCCAACTAAATGGCCGATGGGGGGAGGTTAGCTTATCGTCAGAAAAGACTACTGAGATAGTAATTATTATATTGAATTATGTTTAAATCAGTATGTCATGAACTTTGTAGTATATATATGGACAAATTTAAATCATTTATGGATTGTAATGGCTCTTCTTTATTGAAGATTTTATTTAAGATTGGAATTGTTATGTAAGTTTTTTCTTTATCCGTCCAGTGCTCGCTAGATTCTAAACTCTGGGGTCGTGACACTACCTAGATTCATTTTATTTCATTTATGGATTCATTCAATTCTTTTCATTGCAAAACTATTAGGTTTTCCAATAAAATATGAAAACATACTTGATCAACATTTGCAAGAAAACTAGTCCATCTAGTCCAGAAACTTACATCAAACACATCTGGACAGAGAGGCTTCACCAAAATCCCACAAAACCAAAACTAATCACATAAATACAAGAAAGCAAATATAAGAAAGGTTAACCACATATGCTTTGGCCAGTATTTGAATGGTTAAACTTAAATAATCCCCAACTATCCGTAAGTGGCTGGTCTCAAAGTATCACATTTCTTCAATTTAATCCCGAAACTATACAAAATTAATCTGAAATAATCCTCCAATGATTAAAATAGAATCAATTTTGTATAATCAACAGGTTAAATTGGGATCAATTTTCTATTAAAATTTCTAGGTGAAGGAACATTTTGGGTCAATTTTGAATAGTTTAAGGACTAAATTGGAGAAACCTGATACTTAGAGACTAAATTGGCCGCACACAAAATGTTGTTCGGATTTACTCTTCTAAATAATAAAATAAATGATCCCATGGACCTATTGAATGCAAGATAGAAAAATTGGTTCAGCATATAGCGCAACAGTTGTTGCCTTGAGTTCTTTAGGCTTGCATGAAGAACAAGCGGATTTTGAAAACGTAATATAATTTTCTTATATAATTTAGATTCCTACAATCAATACTAGTTGCCTTATTAGCAAGGTATACAGATAGTCAGGAAAATCCATCTTTGCCTTTGCAATTAAAGAAAATGAAAATACAGATCAACATAAACCCTTTCAATACACATCGCTGTAATAAGCAGCCTGCCATTATGCAATTACGTAAAATAATGTAGATGCTTACCAATAGATTTTGAGGCTTAATGTCACGATGGCACACCCCTACAACACGGTGAATATAGGAAAGAGCACGACATATCTACAAAAAAAACAACATAGTATTTATAGAAACCAGACATATTTGGACATGGAAATCCTAAAAATTTATTAAAAGAAATGGCAGCCAGCCCACTCACCTGGTATGTGTAAAGTTGCACATATGAGAGGCATGTGTTGTTTCATCCTAGCAAAATACTTTGAAGCACGGTAAACAGTCTCAGGGACAAATTCAAGTACAAGGTTCAGGTATAGTTCATCCCTGTCAGTTGTTGAAAAGAAGTGATGCTTTAATTTCACAACATTGGGATGGTTCAGCATCTGCATAATTTGAAGTTCCCTATTCTTATATCTCTTATCCTGCAATACTTTCTTAATAGCAACTGATTCCCCTGTTTCCAGACATTTAGCCTGAACAAAACCACAATTGTTAGAAAGACAATTAAACAAGTCACAAATAAATAACGTTAGAAATCTCCAAACATAGAAGAATGCTAAGAACCTGGAAAACAACACCAAATGAACCGGTGCCAACCACACGCTCCGCCATGTATGAGATTGTCTAGTAATACATTGGTGAACACATGCAATCAGAACTATTGAAGTTTTACTTGCCACAGACAAGACATCTTAAGATAATAACATCTTTTAGAAAGCCAGAACACCAATGTTTTGATAGAGAAGTATGTGACCAAATCCTAAAAGCAAATATAACTCCGAGACATTGAACCTTTAGGGAAAAAGACAGTATGAATTTTAGGTAATGCCATGGGACCAAAAAAAATAAAACAAACACTTATTATAAGACAAAGCATCTTATACATATCTAAAAAAATGTAAGATTTTGGAGTGTTGTAGAAATCATGAAACAAGCAAAAGCGCAATCAGTATATGATTAGATTATTAAGACTACTAAAATTATTATAAGGAAAAGATCTCACCTGCTTCTGTCCATTCCGACCACCTATTGTTGTTGTAATTATCTGACCAGTCTCAGTCAATTTTCCTTTAGCCAACTTGTTCTCAATATCCTGAACAAGAAATCTTTGGCAATTTAAGGTTCAGGATTGCACCACAAATTCAAGATGACAGATAGCTATTGATAACAGAACAGAATAAATCGTAGTAAATCAGTGGAAAATTCTGGAGTGACCTTCACATTGCATTCCGCATTGTCATCTCGCATGGTTATCTCAAGAATTTCTGCGGGCACTTGATGGAAATCTGCTTCTTGAGATTTAGACATAGGGTTGGTAGAAGATGTGCTCGCCATAGCATCCAAATGAGTTGAGGCTGTTTGTAGATCTGGCTCAGTACCTACATCTTTATCTACTTCCATATCAAATTCTGAAGATGCATCTCCTCCTACTACACCTTGCTCCACCTTTTCCTTTTTGAAGACAGATTCCCCGCCCTGTAATCAATCAAGCCTTCAGAACAGATTAAACTGGCTCAGAAATGTACGAGTAAATAAAATGTAGGAAGTAACAAAAGTTAGCCTTCCTTGATGGTAATAATTACAAAACATACTCCAAGCAAAGAAACATGAGCTGTCAGAAACATGAGTTCTCATAAATTCAGTTATAAAATGGGTCATTCAAAGCTGCAACCAGTTTGCCCATCTTTCCATTAGAGGGTACGAGAGGTGAACTTCATACCTTTGCGGGCTTTCTAAACAGGAACAAATTATACCATCGAGTTAATAAAATTCTTCCAAATGAGCATCTATAGCCATAGAACGTGGCAATTTCTACACTACAAAGCAAGAGTATTAAAATCTCACCCAGAAACTATTGAAATGCTAGAAGTCATCATCATATCAAGGATGCAAAACGTTGACAGCTTCATGATTCAAAATGATATGTTGCCTAGTGATAATTAATTTTTAATGTAGCATTAAAATGACTTTCCTAGACGTTGCTCTTGTTTGCAGTTTTCCAGAAAAATATCTGCTTGGCAGCAACCAGCTATTTGTGGCTTTAGTTGTATCATTTTACGATAAGAATGATTCTCATTTTGAATAACTGTGTTGAAGGAAATATTAATAATATATTTAAAATAAACTTTAGTGGCATTTGTATAAACAGGTAAGTTTTTGAAATTTCCAGAAACAAGACTATTCATTTCATATTCATCGAGTCATTGTTTCTGTTTGATTTCACTCATGTATTGACTTTGAAAACAAAAAAATAAAAAATAAAAATTCGTAAACAATATGTGATCTAACTGGAGCTTAATAGTTCCAGCACTACCATTCAATAAAGTCGTTAAAAAAAATCTCAATAAAGGGGGCGAAGCCAAATAAGTCTAAGAACATAGAGAAGGTAATGCCAAATGGCATGCACCTTTACTTGCTTATTTAGCATCACCAACCAACCATGCTAGATCAGCAAATAAAATTCCCACAGTTGGTTTTGATATTAAAATCACCCACCTATGAAGTGGCAATAATCAAAACTATGGATTATCCTTAAGAATTCCTTATTTTACCCCTCATTTATTGCAAGTTTTTCTCCCATTTTTCTAGATTTTTTGGTATCTAAACCACTGGATGAAAAAGTACTCCACGAAAACTTTCTTAATAGATCTACGATGATGAAGTTTAATTTTTTACCAAACAATGAACAGTTTAAGCGCCTATTCTATTTTGCAAAGTCTGGCCAATCCAAGCCCAATGAAAAATTGGCATACACAGACACTTCAGCAAACAAGGATGAAAACTTCAAGAGGCTATTGTATCAAAGATCATAGGACATGGAAGACCCATTGCATATCTTGTTTGGTATGTCCTATCATTTGTTTTTCAAAAAAATTTACATAGGAAATGAATGCTTATTAGAACTTGAAACAAAATAGGCAAATTTTGACAAAATTAGCAAAACCTGGGCTATTTGAACCAATGAAATGCCAGATCAATATTACTTCTATCTCACTTGCAACTTCCTTATTCTTTCCAGGTATCTTTTACTGTTTATTTAATCACTAAACTTTGTATTGATATCAAGAGATCCAATTCTTTCATTTATTAATACAAATATATTAATTGTAAATATTACTATTTTTGCAAGAGAGTGTGCACTCAAACATTAAGAGGCATGTGCAATCCTATTTCACCGATTTTTCACCATTATTTGTTATCATGTTATGCTAGCCTTGCATTTGTACCCATGCTTCATATTTCTGCAAAGTTCATTGTTTTTGTGTTTTAGGTAAAAAATTAAATCAACGACTGGTAAAGCTTGCTGATATTTCATAGCAAAAGTAGCACCTTCCTCACATTTCAACCAAACCATTTCCTTTCAAAAATCACCCCCATTTTACAACAGTATGCACCTTAGTGATTGAAGACTACATATCCTAAAATGTGAGAAACTCATCGATGTTTAAATATTTTTCAAATGATAATAATGGTATAGTTAGAAAGCTAAGTTCTATTCAAAGGATTATAATATCAAACAATAGTCAAGCAGAAGTCAATATGGTTGTCCAATGCCCAAAATGTTGGGAACCACTATTGGTGCTCCCCTTAGGAAAGTGAAGCTTATAATTTATTTTATTAATGAGGAATACTTCAAAAGAGTATAAATTGATAATAATCTTATTAAATTTTGCCCAATATAATGAAATTTCTGGTTCCCTTGCATTCCAAACTCAAAAATCTTGTTAAATAGATTATTTTCAACAAATATAGTTTAGCTGCTTAAACATGTGGCATATATAGCCAAAGGAATCTAATCTTCACTATTATCTATTTCATCTCCATCATCATCCATACTCTATTCTCTATCATGAAATATGTAGCCTCTAATATCTTTTTCTATTTTTTGAGCTCATACTCTTCATCTTTAAGATATCTTATAAAATTTAAGTGTTTACATCTATATTTATACCTGCTTTTTCAGCTTTGGATGGTCCTTCCGTACCATCATATGTTAAGTAGTTATCTTCAATAACTAATTGAGCTTAAGCATTTGAAGTCTTAAACCCCATTTCTTAAATCGATGTTATGGGCTCTGGTTCATCAACAACATGAAATTTCAGAAGCGGTTGAGTCTAAATTCTTAAGAATTTTCCCAAACTAATTGGTGGAACAAACTAAGATCTATTTTAATTATTGGGGGATTATGGTCTTTATTAACATAATCCAAAAGTAATTATGCTTCAAAATATTGACCTATTATTTTTACACAAAAAAGAGAAATAAATAAATATTGACCTAGATGTTGTCATGTGTCATGGTGGACGAAGCCAAGCCATCGAACTGATTGCGAGCGGCATCCTAAGGCACGACACTATCGCTCAAATGCCACATGAGCTTTGTGAGGTGCGACTAAGGAAAAAGGAGGTGGGGCACGAATTAGGGCCAAACCCATACTGACAAGGCCATGAGAGGTATTTATAAATTGAAATATAGTTTTGATTTAATTACATGTAATATAGGAAACCCTATTTCAATTTTGAAATAATGATCATTAAATTAATTAGGAATTGGTACAACGCAGAGAGATTCAACGAGGATAAAAGAATTTTACAAACCTATAGATATGATTTAATGGTTACAAATTTTACATAATTTATGTTTATTATGTCCAAAATTATGAAGATAGAAAAACTAAATAATTCAAACTATCTGTTGGATGCAGATAAATAACTTAATTTCACACTTTCTTAGGCATAACCTAGATCACATTCAATTAATAAAAATATTAAATATCTATATGTGAAATATAATATTAAATATTAGATTGATATAAAACTTAACAAATATAAATATACATATTATAGCTATAATGATATTAAAACTAGCCTTCTTTATCAATCTTAAAAGAAAAAAAATTAAATACTATGAGATGGATAGAAGAAAAAGGAAGTAATTGAATAATCAATTGTAAAATTTAGAAGAAGATAGATAAGTTTTAGCACAAATGAATTTAAAGAGGACAAAGAATAATACATGTTTATTTTACAGGTATATTAGTTAAATCATATTTCAATTTTAATAATGAATAAAGTAAATACAAAAGTAAGTAAATTAAATGATACAACAATAATAACAAGAAGCCTTTATCCCACTATGTGTGATCGGCTACATGAATCCTTCTTCTCTATTGTGTCATATTATGTGTCAAATTCTCATTTAATTCAAGTATACTACGGTCATTTTTTATACATCTTAATCAAGTCTTTTTAGGTCTACCTCTACCTTTCTTAACATAAATCTAATACATTTACTCTCCTAACTGGCCATCTGGACGATCAACATTTTATGTGGTCAAACCATCTAAGGCGACTCTCTCTAATCTTATCTGTCACCGGAGCTACACCAACTTTTTCTGGAACATACTCATTTCGCATTATAAATCTAAGAGAAAAGCCACTCATCCACCTAAGCATCCTCATCTTTGCAACACTTAACTTAGTCTTATGCTTCTATTTGGCCAATAATATTCTACAAAGATAAATCATTGCGGTCTTACCACCATCTTATAAAATTTTCTTTAAGTTTAAGCGGTACTTTTCTATCACACAACAGGCTAGATGCATTCCTCCACTTCAACCATCCAACTTGAATTCTACTAACAACATCTCTATCTATTTCACCATCATTTTGGACAATAAAGCCTAAATATCTTAATCGCTCACTCCTTTTAATGACTTGTTCACCCCATGTCACCACACCACCACTAAAACTTCTACAACTAAAATTACACTCCACATATTCAATTTTAGATCTACTTAAATGAAAACCTTTAGACTAAGGTTGACCTCCATAATTCAAGTATCTCTTGGACTCTCTAGTCTTATCAACTGAAGAAGAATGTCATCAGCAAAAAACATACACTAAGGTACATCTTCCTATAAATGACTAGTAAGAACATCCATAGCTAAAGCAAAAAATTCAACTTAAATAGCAAAATATTTTATCAATCCTCCTTGTGTTTGGACACAAGTAACAACTCTAATATACATATCCTTAATGACTTGAATAAAACCGATATTAACTCTTTGCTTTTCTAGAATTCTTCAAAGAACATCTCTTGAAACTTTATCATATGCTTTCTCTAAATCAACAAATATCATATGCTGATTCTCCTTATTTTCCCTATACTTCTCCATCAAACCTCTTAACAAATATATAGCATCCATAGTAGATCTACCTGGCTTGAAGCCAAACTAATTTTAAGAAACTTTTGTATCACATCATAACCTATGCTCAATTACTCTCTCCCATAATTTTAATGTATGACACATTAATTTAATTCCTCTATAATTTGCACACTCTTGTGCATCACCTTTATTCTTAAACGTAGGAACCAACAACTCTTTCTCCACACATCTAGCATCTTTTTAGTCTTTAAAATAACATTAAACAGATTGTAAGCCAAGAAATTCCCTAATCTCCTAAACATTTCTACACTTCTATTGGAATATCATCATGTCCTACGGTTTTTCGACACTTCATTTTCTTTAAAGCTTTTCAAACTTCAAATTTATTAATACAACGATAAAAATAAAATTCTTTATTTTTATTTAGGGTATCAAGGTTGCTAAAATCATTAGTATTTTCGGATCCTTCAAAAATTTATCAAAACACCTTATCCACCTTTTTTCAATATCATTTTCTAAGAAAGATTTGTGATTTTCATCCTTACACCTCACTTAAACTAGATCTTTAATTCTCATATCTCTTTGTCTTAACTTATACATACATCTTTCACCTTCTGGTATATAATCTATCAGATAAATCACTAGCTAATTTGTTTTGGAATCAATTTTGTTTTTGTTTTTGTTTTTTTTATATTGTTTTTGAAAATATATTTGTTTTATTTTTTTATGTGGTTTATTTTTTATTTTAAAAATAAATAACATTGTTTTAAAATACTCAAAATATCTAAAAGATGTTTGAGTGTTTTAAAATAACAAATAATCAAACAAATTTTATTTTTAAGAAAACAAAACAAAATAAAATAAAATTAAAATAAAAGTGATCCCAAACCTCTAAATTTTTTGCATCATATTGCCTTCTTAGAATATATCTAACCACTTTATATCTTTCACAATTTTACATCTAAACTAAATTTTATAAATAACGCTTCTTTTATTTATTATCTTTTACACATTCATTACCACCAACTATTTTTATTAAAAGAACTTTTTTTTGATTTCACATATTTTAAATGATGTTAGATATAAATAATAAAAATGTAAATAAATATGAAATTAATTAAGAAATTTAAATATCTTTAAATAAATTAATTAAAACGAGAAGATATAACGTTATATAAAAAGATAATATGTTTCAATAATGTCTGTGTGTGTGTGTGTGTGTGTGTGTGTGTGTGCGCGCGTGTGTGTGTACAAACAAGTATTGATCAAATTAATAATTTTATTATAGATACTTCAATCAAAGAAGTACATCTTAAAGGGAAGGAGACTCAAAAAACTTCACGTTAAAGTAGGTAATTATATTCCTTCATTGAATTAAATGTAATTATTTCTCTAAACTAGTTGCATTTAATTATGAATAGATATGATATAAAAAGCTCTAATATAGTTTCCTAATGCATTTATTTAATTCTCTCATATTGAATAGATAGCTTTAATGCTAAATCATATCTATTATCAAACATATTCTTGTACAAATACATGATTCAAATGCTTTGAAACCAACATGAATAGCCTCATAAATGCATGAAACAAATGATGTATAAATTGATGAAAAATAATATAAAAATAAAGTAATAATTATGTGATGAATGTGCATGTTGAGAATCAAGTTCACCCCTTATAATACTGTTGAGATCTATATTTCTTACACCAAAATGAAAATAAAAATAAAAATGATTACTTATCTATTGGATGGGTAAATAGTGATTTGGCCGTGCAAATGCAAAATACCCGACTTGACCCAAAGCTACGAAAGCACCAAATTGCAGTAGATGAAGATGGAAGAAGGGAATCTCATCTTGACGTACTGCTCATCTCGACCCCCAACCACATTGATGCATGATTCCTTTGGACTACGACCCAACTGATGCAAATGCTCCACCCCCAACCCAATCGCACATGGACTCATTGTCTCACCTCGTCTCACTCAAAACCAATCGTCTTGCATAGTAAAGTATGGTTTAGCCTTTTTTTAATTAAGTTGTGCATGTCACAAAAGTTTTGAAATTTGATCTATTCATATTTTATAGTTATGAATAAAGTAAATCACTATATTATTGCTTGAGTAGTTTTGTAATAAAATAGAATTTTAGAGATTGAGGAAGCTAGATGAGCATTTTGATGATGAGGATTTAACATGAAGACAAATTGAAGAGTCATCAAGAGAAGTTGATCGAATATAATATTTAAAGTTTGATAGATGTAAATCAAAATTCAAAAGATATTCAACTAGTTCATCTTGACCTACATCCACTTATGTTCTTCTAGAAAATCAAAATGAAATTGACTCATAAGAAGAAATAGAAAACAGATAATTTTGAAGACGAAGAAATTTTGTTTGAAAGAGCACAACATTGTTTGAATGAAAGAAAAGATGACGACTAATTAGAAGTTTTTTTCTAATTTGCTTTTTGAAATTCTATATTTCATGCAATGAGATCACTAATTAGAAATTTTTATCAAGCATTTTATAAAGTTATTCTAAGTTTTAAATTTTTCAAATTTTTATTATTTTCTATACATAGCAAATATTGTTATAAATCTTATTTTGCAAGTTCAACTTCAAGACATTTTTACAAGTTATGTATATCGCTCATTTTTTCAATTGAATATCATCTTTGTAGTTTGGTGGTGTTTGACTCATTTTTATAAGATATGTATATCACTTGTTGAAAATCATTATTTTTGTGTTAATGGTTCGTATACATCATAAACTTGAGAGCTTTAGTTAACCAAAGCACAATTTCATCATGCAATGTGCACTTCAAAGAGAAGAACCCTTGTGCATCCCATTTTACGCTTTGAAAACACTACTTCAACAAATCAAAAAAAACATGTGTAAGTGGCATGACACTAAAACTACATTAACCTACCTACTCGTGTCAAGAAAGATGGCTATAGGGCCTTGAGAAGCAAGTAATAAAAATAAAATAACACTAATAGGATTTAGCTAGAAATTTTGGCAACACTTCCCCGTCACCTCAAGAAAGGTTTTAGCATGTATCATGATGATGTGATATATGAGATACAATGAATGCATTATTGTTGTTCATCCCGCGCACCAAGAAAGTGTGTACAAGTGATGCTCAACATCAATGCTTTAATTAGAGTCCTCATCATCATGAAAAGCAAATATTAAGTCTTGCCCAATAGAAGTGTGTGTAAAACATCCCTTTTATTATATTTAATAACTTATATCATACTTAAAAAAGGTACATAAGGCTTCCCATCATTCTAAGAAATTACAGGATCCTAAATTATGGTATTGAATTTTAGCTAAAATTGTTAATGCCAAGAAAATTATATTTTTGGTACTTGTTAGTCAGTCTTTGCTTTACAAATAAGCAAAATACTAACCTCCACAAGCTCTAATCAACAAAACTAAGACAAAAAAAGTATTATTTGTGGAATCACATTACTAAAGGTATGCACAACAAAATATTTTTGTAATAGTTTGTCATCTCTAAGGTTTCCAAAATTTTAATATTCAAGAAATTCCAAAAAATTCAAATCCTCTATCCATTTATAAGCCAAAAAAGCCTTTTTTTTCTTGGGGAGACTAATATAAGGTGGATGAACAATAAATCATTAAAGAAAAGACCATTATTAGGTCAACTCAATATTGAATGGATCTCACTGTAAAGTAGGGGCCTATCATGATCCTAAGCCCAACAAGACTTTATCAAGCCCCATGAGACCTAAAATAAGTTTGTGCAAGATTTAGAGCCATCGCATCATGTTGGCATTGCAAAGGCTGTTAATTCATTTGCAACCCAAGGGTACAAACAACCTAGTGTTGCAAATAAGGGTGATTGAATTAAAAAAAGAACGCATTTTTCATGGAAAGCTTGAATAAGAAATGGAGATCAAGAAAAGCAACCCCCATTGAACCAAACCTTTTACAAGTAGCTCTCATTATTGCCCCACCTTGCATTGAGGCAAGTTTCTAGCTCACCTTTAGAGTTGCACAATATAAGAAGTCATAATGGCTCATCAATTAAACTAGTATTATCTAAGAGGAAAGTATTAATTTTCCATGCCAAATTTATCAAAATCCATAAGCTTTCTCGCACGCATTAAAAAAAACCCAGAATGTTGCACTTAACAAGAGAATCGAAACCACTGCATAGGTACCATCTACAACGGCATATGTCTGTTACTTCAAAGAATAGTGGAGTAATAATTTCAAAACTTTTGGGTATGTCTAGTGCCACACATATCTTATCCTTTCACAGCTCTTCTCAAGTACAGTTTCAATACTCCAATGAGCTGACTTAACTACATTAAGCTCAGTGCAGAACTAAAACATCAACTAAAAAAAAGAACATAAATCCATCCCCTTTCAAATTACGCTGAATTCAACAAAACGAAAACAAAACAGGCAAGCCTCTCAATATGGAAGAAAATTAACTGCCAAACACTAAAATCAGCAACTTAAAGAGCTTAAACTTAAATCAAGCAATGAAATTTCCAGTCAGTAAAACGTTGAAAAAAAGACCTTTCATTCAGCCAACAGCACTTCATAGCAAGTTCCCATAAACAAAGCAATTAGAAGTTAAAACACGGAAGCAAGTACAAAGCAAGAGAGGTGAAGAGCTCACAGGATCTGAGAAGGATGACCGCCCCGAGGCAAAGCTCTTGAGCCGCCGCATCATATGCATTCTGTACCAACAAAAGCTCGAACTGTAAAAACCCTAATCTCCCGTCCGATTCCCAGCCCCCTTATCGCCTTCTCAGTACTGCACCAAGCTCCGGTCCAGAAAATAAGGAAACGCAGCAAGTTGAACGAAACAGCACCCACCTCTCTCCCTCCCTCTCTCCCCAGCTCTCTGAGAGTAGATTTTTGGTCTTCAACTTCGCCTCTCAGAAGAAAAAACTTTTATGTACTAGTGGCACAATAAAAAATGCTCGACCAAGGGCGGTTTTCCTACCGTGTATTTGCTTTAAACTATGTGCGTCCAAAGAAGCACGAATTTTAAAGTAAGTCGAAGGCTTCGTCATTTTCATTCGCCCGTCCAACAGAGCTGGAGCCAATCAAATGAATTGAGCCTTCTTTCCACGCGAAACGTTTGAAATAATGCGGTCGGAGTTTTGAGCATTAGGAAAGAATCGAATCGAATCCGAACTCCTGCGGAATTGTGGGAACCGTCAGCCGAATGGACGGCTAGATTCGAGTACAAGATTGTGATCCCTTACAGCAATTTTCGCTGTCAACTAAGCACGGATAAGTTCCCAATCTATTTCTACTTCTACGTACCCACCTTCTTTTACTCGGTTGATATGGACGGGCACAATTAAAATTTTTTAACTCATATTCGATTTCTCATCAAACTAAAATGGTCTAAAAATAAATAAATAAAAACTCAAAATATGTGAATAAATTATCGTTAAATCTCTCAAAAATTATTCATACTGAAAATAATATATCACAAAATAAGTAAAGTCTCAGATGAACATCTCATTATAAATATATATATATATATATATATATATATATATATATATATATATATATATATATATAAATATATATATATATTTATTTTTATGTATAAATAATATTACTATTTTATCTTCCAATTATTCATTAAATTATTATCAAATTACATTACTAAACATGATTAAAAGAAACAAATGATATTTGATATATATACATATGTATTGAAATAATATTTTTAATTCCCATCCAATATTATTCTAATATATATAGAGAGAGAGAGAGAGAGAATCACTTAAACGCTTCAGCAATCTGACAGGACAGCAAAATAAATTTTAAAATATTTTATTTAAAAGTATAAATTTAATATAATGAAGCTTAATTACAGAATTTTGATAACAATTTTTAAAATCTTTATTATTTAATTGCAGCGAAGAAAAAACATGAAAATCTTTAGTAAGAAGTCAAACTGATCAACATATTGTATTAACTACCACAACATCAATGCATCAATTATGGCTCACTATACGGTATTAATGTCTATTAATCATGATTAATAATTATTATAAAAAATAAACATGAGACATTTACATACATAACACAATTCTTATATATTTACATATCTAACATCTAAACATAAATATTTATATATAACATCTATATTTTATTATTATAATAAAAATAATATTTTTTAATTTTTTTAAAATAAAATTCACCTTTTGAAACATTAAAAAATACTATATTTATAAATATTAAAACTTAAATGTAAAATATGTAAATCTATAAAAATTCTATGCTATATACATAAATTTCCTAAAATATAAATAAAATATTTTTTAAATATAATTATTAGGAGTGTAATTTTTCAAACCCTAAATTAGGCGTGCACACTAATGTGATGCAAGCACGATGCTGACCTCAACGATTTGAGAAGCATTTTTAAAGGATAATTACAGAATATGCCTCAGATTTGTTTTTTTCCAAGGCGCAGAAATTCTGTGACAGAAGGCAAGCCATAACATGACAGGGAAAGGGCTTAGTTTTCTAAAGAGCGAGGAATAGCAATTCCCCTTCCTCCATTAACCATTTATTTCTCAAAGCTCTTCCTAATGTCAAGCATCAGCAGCCTTCAGCACATCATAATGGTAAAAAAAAAAAAAGGCAGTGAAAACGACAAAACTGAGAATATAATATAATACACTATGCTTAATCTAATGCCAAAAAAATTATTCCAAGCCGCCCATAATGAGACTTTTAATGGCGAAAATGACAGAAAAGTCTTTGATGCTCTTTCAATCTCTCTCAGTCTTTTTTGTGATGATTTTCAGAAATGAATTATGAAGCCAATCAAGTTAAGGCTGGAGACTGCAGAATCTTATCTTATGCCAAAAGATCAAATAAAATAAAAAACACAGATAAACTAAAGCTTTATAAGAATGAAAAAAGAGTGAACCGAGAAATTAACTTAGTAGTTGAGAACTTTAACTTTTAACCGAGAGATCTTCAATTCAAGTCCTTATACATGCATGTATATGAGTTTATGAATAAATTCGCTCAAATATCCTCAAAAAAATATTCAAAAAACAATAAACAGATTAAAGAGAGTTCATCATCATCATTAGCACTATCACAACAATTTTGATTCGGCTATTAAAGAAGTCAAAGGGCATTAATCATTCTCTTCATGTCAGCTGACCTTCTGGGATCGGGCTCGGCGATTGCTCTCTCGGTCAACACATGTTTGATTCGGCACATGGATTTCCTCACCTGTGATTTATAGTCAGGCATGAAAATCAGAAGTAAACCCTAAACTGTAAAGACAAGAAATACAAAAGGCCAAGATAATTCCAATTTCTGATCGAACAGTAAAAAGAAAACTCTTAATATGAAGGGAATTAGAGTATACGGTAAAGATAATGTAGGCATATCAAAATGCACCACATAATACTTAGTTTTCTAAGTTATAAAGCGCCCTAATATTGTTGTACATCACAAAAAAATACACTTTTAACATCTGAAAGAACCACCATCACGGGCATTGGCATTTATCCTAGCAAATTAAGAAACACTTTATCAATCCTCACCGTTCATAAGTTCATGTTCAAGTTGTTAAAAGCTTAAACTTTTTTTATGCATTCTTCTTCATGATCCTTATGATATTAATTGTCTATCTATCAGTGGTGTATCAGCTACATCCTTCACCTAAATTTATTTTTTGCTGCCCCATCTCAAATAGATATTAGATCCACAGTCCCTCTAACTCAACTCTAGTCAAATAACCGTATCCATATGACATAGTTGACTTGCTTGTAATACTAAGAAACATTGTTCCTCGACTAAGTAGCTCGAGCTCGACTAAATTTTATAAGCTCATTAGCCACTCCTTTTTCAATAGTATTTGGCTCAATAATACTTATATATGCACAATAATGTGTTTGTGAATTTGGGAATAAATCTCAAAATGATCCCGGTTATTTACAAATAGCAAATTTAGCCTTAGAGTATCATTGCTCTAATTTAGTCCATGACTTCACAAAATTGATCTGAAATGGTCCCTCATGTTGATACAATATTTACCTCAATTTAATCCTCACGAGATCATTTTGGATCAATTTTGTGAAGTCAATGACTCAATTGAAACAATTTAATACTCTACAACTAAATCGACCACTTTTAAATGGTCGAGAGACCATTCTTGAAATTTATGTAGTGAATTATATAATTTCATATTTATAAATTTATACTTGTATGAATATAGGTACATATTTGTGCAAACATTTATATTTTGTAATCTATGTAAGACTTTCATAAACAACACTCATTAATAAATTAATAGCTCACAAATATAAAATTATGGGTCACCACATAACACTTGAGATTGCTTGAACCCGCTTATTTACACCCCAACTTTTGATGAAGCAAAATATTCTTGAGGTTTCTACCTGTTTTAATCACAACCTTAGCTTTAAATATAACAACATCACCTATATAAGATTATAACCATACATTTTCTATATAACTCCAAGATAATAGAATAATCATGGCATTAACAAATCAAATATAATTGTTACTAATAAAAGCATCCTAAATTGTTCTCTTCTAAATAGCCGTTTAGAGGAAAAGAAAAAAATCATAATCACTCCCTCTTCTTGTTGTAAACACTAAAGATCTTCAAGATTTTAGGGGTTGTACTTGTAATTTTTATTTATTTTCTAGGAAATCCTATAACCCAATTTTATGGTTAAAACTACTCCACATCATCCAATGAGAAACACTCTGAAGACAATGAAGTTAGAGGCCTTTGGCCTCTGCCAAATGATTTAGAGTATAGAAATTTTTGGAACTATTCCTTTTTTTCATTTTTCCTGGCAAAATGGTTGACGGTTCTATAAAAAACCTAAAATTTAAACTACAGTGTCAGAACAACTCACACCCTAACATGTTGATTATTCTAAAGACCAGATGAAAATAAATAAACCACAACAATTACACAGTTACGAGACATTACATTTGCTTAAGTACGTAAAAAATGCATGTCAGACAATAAAAATAGATTCAAGTCCACATTCTATAGATTCAATTCGGAATTAACATTGCAAAGTTGTATGTGGAGGATTGACACCGCAACTACACATTGTCTTCCCAGCTGTAAATTGTTTAAACAAATTAACCTTTTTTCTCTCTTACAACTTGAGCCAGTCATCCACCTTAATATCCTCATCTCTGCAACACTTAAGTTCATTTTATGCTTCTCTTCTATTGGCCAACATTATGCACCATAAATCATTGCAGGTCTTGTCACCATCTTATATAAATTTTTTCCTTAAAGTCTAAGCTACTTTTCACACAACAAGCTAAATGCATTCCTCCACTTCAACCATCCAACTTGAATTCTACTAATAACAGCCCCATCTATTTCACCATCATTTTGAACAATCGAACCGAGATATCTAAAACGTTCAATCTTTTTAATGACTTGATCATCCAATGTCACAACCCCACCATTAGATCTTTTATAACTAAAATTATCTTCCATATATTCAATTTTAGATCTACTTAAACGAAAGCCCTTAGACTATAAGGTTGACCTCCATAATTTCAAGTTTCTTTTAAACTCCATCTCTAGCCTTATCAACAAGAAGGATGTCATCAACAAAAAACATACACTAAGGTACATCCTCTTGTTAATGTCTAGTAAGAGCATCCATAACTGAAGCAAAAAAAATGGACTTAAAGCTGATCGTTAATGTAATTCAACTGAAACAAAAAAAAAACCTTAGTCAATCCTCCTTGTGTTTGAACACAAGTAACAGCTCTAGCATACATATCCTTAATGACTTGAATATAAGCAATATTAACCATTTCTTTTCTAAAATTCTCCAAAATACTTCACTTGAAACTTTATCATATGCTTTCTCCAAATCAAATTATATCATATATAGATCATCATTCCTCTCTCTATACTTGTCTATCAAACCTCTCAACAAATTTATAGTATCCATAGTAGACCTACTCGGCATGAAACCAAACTAGTTTTGAGAAATTTTTGTATCATGTCATAGCATATGTTCAATTGCTCTCTCTCATCAATTTTAATGTATGGCACATTAACACTATAATTTGCACTCTTGTGCATCACCTTATTCTTAAAAATTGGAATCAACAACCTCTTTCTACACTCATGAAGCATCTTTTTAGTCTTTAAAATAATATTAAATAGTAAGCTAAAAAATTTTTTAATCTCCTAAGCATTTTCACACTTCTATTAGAATATCATTAAATCCTACTGTTTTTTCACAGTTCATTTTATTTATAACCTCTTCAACTTTGACTTTACTAATATGATGAAAAAAAAAATTTCTATTTTAATTTACAATATTAAGGTAGCTAAACTCAATTGTATTCTAATAACTTTTATTGAAAATTTTATCAAAATAATTCATTCACTTATGTTTAATATCCTCTTCTAATAAAATATTTTATAATTTTCATCACGCTTCACTTAAACTAAATATTTACTTCTCTTATCTCTTTACTTGGCTAACTTATATATACATCTTTCACCCCTCTGTAATATCCAATCTATTATATAAATCACTAAAAATCAAACTCTTGGGTCACATATTATTTTCTTAGAATCTCTACGGGCCACTTTGTCTTTCCTAATTCTCCAAACTTTTACATCTAAACCACTTTTTATAACAAAAATTCTTATTTTGATCTTTTCTTGCACATTTTTGACTCCCCCACCAACTATTTTTATTAAAAGAAGATTTTAATTTTGAATCTCCAAGCATATTTTTTACAACTTATTTAATCTCACTATATATTTTCACAATCATAGTTCCTCAGAAGCTCTCAAATCTAAGATATCAGAATACTCTTAAAATATTTTTATTAAGATACTTTAAATACCCCCATATAATCCTAGGATAATATTTCAATTTAATTTTCATCTTCAAATCTTCATCCTAAAATCCAAAACTAGTAGTCGATGTTTGGTGCTTCAACTTTCATCTGAAATGACCTTACAATCTAAACAATTTATTTTTCTTTTCAAGAAATAATCAATTTGCATTTTACTCTAATACTTCTTACATTTTACTAAGTATTAGCAATTACAAAATTATAAGCTAAAGCAAAGTCCAATATGATCCTACCTTCTTCATTAATCACTCTAAACCCATAACCACCACGAATACTTTTAAAATCTTCTACTACTCTATCAACATTTTCATTTAAATCTCCAATAAATACTCTTTCTTCAAGAAGTATTCTTTGATCAACCAAACCACAAGAAAAAATAAAAACAATTGAAAATTTTTAATATAAAGTGATTTTAACAAATTTAATATATTACCTTTCTTTTCTAAATTATAAAATATCACCAAATTTCATTTACTTAACCAAAAATAATAATAATAATCTCTAATATCTAGAAGAATCACCATGATGAGTTATCCCTATCCTAGTTATTCATAGTCAACTTTATCAATTTTCATTCTCCATCAAATCTCATTGAATCTCATTGAGGGTGGCATGAGATCTTATAACTATTTTGTTCATAAATTTATGCGCATATTTTATTTATGATACATTTGATCTACTCATTTCCTCCCTCTTCAACAAGAGCCTTATATCTACATATTTTTGGTGCATCTTCTAATCCTTGTCATGCATGCTAACGCGACCTAAGTCTAAATAACAACTCCACTATCCCTCCATTTTAAGCTAATTTAACCTTCCCAACATTATCCATCAATTTGAAAACTCTCATTTATATTACACTCAGCACTCATCATAGCTATTACAACTTCTTTGTTGCAAACACTCATATTCATACAACATAGTTGAATTAATTGCAATTTTATGAAACCTTTTAAATTTTCATGATACACAAGCACCTTTCCATTCTAACAACTCAATATTAACTTTAAAAATTGCATCATTTATATGATTATAAACATATGCTATATAAATAAAAATAAATAAAGGTAGTATATAACTATATGTGTTTATATGTATATGTGCATCTACCACTTTATATAATCTTTAAACTCAATATCACACTATCAATTATAATTTATAAAAAAAATTATATAGGGATCAAGTTTCATTAATTTTCATAATATTTTAACCATTTATCAAGCATATGAAAAGTTCAAGAATGAGTGAATGACAAAAGAAGCCGTTTTAAAATATAGTTTTACATATATATTGCAACAATCAAAATCATCTTATAGAAGACAATATCAAAAAACCATTTATTTAATTGCTTATTGAGTACATAACTTTAAGAGCTTTGAGATTTTTCCTTGTATTTTTCTGAAAATTCTACATTCCATTTTTATGGTAAAAAGTGCACATCATATTAAGTTGAACATACTTAAGACAAACTGAAGACAAAGACGAAGACGTGTGCCTAGCAATTAAAAAAGCTGCGAATTTTCTTATACTTCTTCCTTTTGCCTATAAAACCAACATTCAAGCTACTTATAAAATAAAATAAAATAAAAACATTCCAGAGGCTAACAACATGGAAGGGATAACAGTCAAGTAGAGGATTGACCCAACAACTCCACAGCGTTCTGCCAAACAGCCTCACAACCTCTCTACCTCCTAGTCTTCTTCATCAAAATACCAAAATGCATGAAAGACAAGGGGAAATAAAACACATACCTTTGGAATGCGTTCTGGGTTGGGAAAACGCAGGTTCTGAGAATGAAGCATCTGCCGTTGAGTCATTAACATGTTCTTTTCCTTCAAAAGAACATACCATAACTTCTGAAGATCACCCCAGGATTTAAGGCGCAATTCAGAAGCTTTCCAACCACGACCTGTACAGATTACAAATTTCAGCTGGAATCCAGCTTAACCTGATATATATATCTCTCTCTCTATATATATATATGGTACAATGTACGCATTTCCAAGTCAGATTTGGACAAGAAAAAAGTACCAAATTGGATTAAAGAAAATGATACAATGTGCATATCTCCGAAATGACATCGATCTAAGATAAATACTTCAATATTAAAAATGGTGACCATTTATGGGCTACGAAAATTCACACTCAACCTTTCAATGAGAGAGTTTTGTTTGTTGCCGAGCCAAACTTTCACAACGTAGATGAGATTAAGGGTGTGCATTCGGTCAGTTCAGCCAACTTTTTTATTATACTGAATAACTTAAAATAACTGAATTATCCAAACAACCTATAAAATCAAGCCAATCGAACTGAACTATAATTCAATTTATTCGATTTTTGGCTAAACAAAATAGCATACAAAAAAAAATTATAAAATAATTAATTAAAATGCAATCTAATAAATGTAATACATTAAAAATTTCTTAAGTAAAATAAAAAATCTATCTATTTATACAAAAAGCATAACATTTGCAACCAAAATCACCTACTTATATTTAATTTCATAACTATTTTGGTTTATTTGATTTATTAGATTTAACTGATCATTTTTTAAATCGAACTGAAAATAAAAAACCAAATAACTTAGTATTTAAAACAAAAAACCAAATTGTGAGTTTGTAAACTGAACCAAACCGACCAAATAATATCAGCTCGTTTTAAATTTTTTGTTCAAACAGACTAGCGACACCCCTATATAAGATTGCAGATAAAACACTGTTTAGATATTAAATCCTCATTTTGAGAGGACTGTAAATCTAGTACCAGGTTAGATGCAAGCACCTATTATTAATTACCCCTCCTAGTGAAGAAAGAAAACTTTCAAATAAATTAAATCGTTAGATCGTTAAATGCTTAACATACAATAGCAATAGTTTCATATAGAGTATATAGAATTTACCACTCTTAACTTAAAGCAATATCCCATGATCACATCGTATTGGAGTGTCATTGTCAATCAAATTGAAGAATCTTTATCGCTTATTTCGCTATGTCATCCAAAGAAATCATGCAAACCTGGAGTGAATATTTACCTAAAGAAACAATTTTAAATTGACCTTAGCTACGAAAAGGCTTTGTGCCCCCTATCAAATGCATCATATGGTCCACAACTCAAGGAGCAAAGCCTATGAATGTCAATAATTGACCTAACCCAACAACCCGACACAAACACGATTCGAAGCAATCAAGTTCGAGTTTACCAAAATAATTTTGGGTTTAGTCAATGTATCTAACCATTTAATTTTCAATTCAAGTTGTTGATGAGCCAACAAGATTGACCAAGAATTTGACCGTATTGAATCCTTAGGACTCAAATAGATCAATGAGTGTTGAGTGTATTCCAGGTCATCATTTGTAATAAAAATTTAAGCAAAACAAATAAAAACCTTTCGGAGTGTGTTAGACGGGTTAATTGGGTGATACAGGAAATTGAATATTATAGTTCTTAAGAATATTCATAAATTGATGTTGTGTTAAGTTTATTTTACAATCTGGATGAATGGATATGTACTTTTTGTATGGTTCAGATAATTTATAAAAGTATGTATCGAGATATTGACTACATTCATTTGAAAGAATATTCTTTTACTTCTCTGATAAGAGATTTGTATGAAAGAAAATTACTATTATACAAGTAAAACATGGTGATATGAATCAAACACATCTCTCCAAGAGTTGTATACGCTATGCAAAACCAAAAGTAATCTTCAAGAAGTAAAAGAAAGACTAGAATCAAAATTTCTTGAAGAATAAAGCCAACCATAACATCACAAAAAATAAAGCGTCAAATGTGATGTCAGGAAATATATGACATGTCATAAGCACTTACATCAGCCCAAATTATTGATTCACTTATAAATCTCAATTATAAATAGTGATTCCTGTGGTTGGGTAAGGAGCAGAGAAAAACAGATAGATTACTAGAGAATAAAGAGAGAATCTAATGTTTGAACGCTTGTCTTGGCTAGAGAGATCTTTTCTCTTGTTCATGTCTATAAGTATGGTTTGAATATTGTAATATAGTTCATGCTAATGAATTAGTGTTATTATTATGCTCTCCTCTGAATATGTTATGTTGTTGCAATTAATGCTTGAACTTGTTACGCTAAGGGTAAGAAACGAACTTAAGCTGTGTTGTGATTCTCTGAAGTAATCATATAAAGTTGTGGTTGCAATTGAGTCAATATCTCCCCGAGAAAGCCACCGGAATAGGATATTGAAAGTCTAACTTCCTTAAGTAAATTATCAAAGGCAATTATGGAAGCCAAAACCTTCACCAATTTTGAAGCACTAGAACATTTATGTAAGAGTCATACAGACATATCCAGAGCTACAAGGACACATAACAATGGTTCATCTCAGGATCAATAGTGAACTATTTTACACAAAATATGTGGCAAATAAAAACTTCATCAAGAGGAACAAAGATGAAGAATTATATCAATTATGGATAGAGACTAAGAAAATTGATCCATCCAATATATGGGTCTATCATTATTCTAATTCATTATTTGTCTACAGTCACTGCAGACAAAAGACTAAAAAGATATATGAAGTAATGTATCTTAAATTAAAAAATATTTTGCTTAAAAATATGATATCTTCTAGTATATAAATACGAGGCAAATTCTGCAAAAGAATGCAGAAAGAAAAGTTGCATAGATGTACGCTATACAAAACAAAAAGTAAACTTCAAGAAGTAAAAGAAAGACTACAATCAAAACTTCTAGAAGAATAAACGTCATCCATGACATCAGCAAAAACAAAGCGGCAACTGTGACGTGACGTCAGCAAATATACGACGTAAACACTTACGTCAGCCCAAATTATTGATTCACTTATGAATCTCAATGATAAATAGTGATGCCTACAGTTGGATAAGGGGCAGAGAAAAATAGAGAGAGATTATTATAGAATAAAGAGAGAATCTAATATTTGAACGTCGTCACGGCTAAAGAGATCTTCTCTCTTGTTCATATTTGTAAGTATGGTTTGAATATTGTAATATAGTTCATGCTAATGAATTTGTGTTATTCTTATGCTCTCTAAATGTGTTATGTTGTTACAATTAATGCTTGATCTTGTTAAGGGTAGGAAAAGAACTTAAACTATCGTGATTTTTTAAAGTAATCATATAAGACAGAATTGAGTTTGTATCTCCCCGAAGAAGCCACAAAAATAGGAGAATATGATATGAACCGGAGAACTAACGATCAAAATCAAGATCAGGTATTAAGAGTAATTACATAAACATATTGTAGAGATCTAGAATAATAAGACAAATCGAAAGCATGATGGACCATTATATATGATAATCATTGTTATAGAAATGAATAAGGGAGAAGAATATATTTTCTTATGGAATATGATTTTAATCTGATCATTAATAAACTTCAAAATATTGAAAAAGAAGTTGAAAGACTTAAACTTAACATTGCAACCAAACAAAACTCTAAAAAATTAAAGTTAGAGACCCTTTCTCAAATGGAATCAGAGCCATTAGAGCTTTTAGGAAATAAAGAAATTATGTTTAATATAAACATAGATGATAAAAAATTATGTTTGCTTATGCACACCTAGTTATTCGTATAATAGTAATTTTCGTTCATACAAATCTTTTATCAGAAAAGAAAAAGAAATATACAAAAGACTTCGAGTTGAGGAACTTCAAGAAGATATATTCGGATCTAAAAATAATGACAAATATATCAAACTAATATTTTGAAAAAAATTAAGAATTCAAAAATTATTAAAATAAACATTACTAATAACCAATTAGAAGTCTTCATAGACAAACAATTTTTTCATATTAAAGCCCCACTTGGAAATTTTTAATGAATGGATTGTCTTCAATTATATAATACTAAAACAACGATATGACTTTAGAATTAATTTGAATAATTCGAATAAAGTATTAACTTGTAATATATGAAATTAAATCAAATTCAAAACAACAAAACCAAATGATTTAAAACTCTCTTACAAAAATGATATAAATCTTTAACTTGTTTAGAAAGTACTAGTAATATACTAGAACTTTGGAAAAGAATTATTGAGAACCAACACATTCTCAATAATAATATTGCAACAATCACAATACTTGCGGAATGCGTCTATACTGAATTTGATTTAAAGGATTAAATGACAACCTTCCCTGGTATTCAGAGAAACTTGTTATTACTCCTAGTAGAAGTAATATTCAAGGTATAATACGAATTAATGAAGTTGTAGAGATTAAAGAATCATCACAAGAAATAGATGATTTAGTAACTGTATGAAATCAAGATCAATTTATGAATAATATTCCCTGAACTCAGGTAGATAGACGCTATTTCGAAATAACTACCAAAACTCAACTGTACAAGTACTTAGGTCTTCCAATCCACAATATTATTTACCACCTAGTATTAGACGTATCCCTACACCTAAAAATAATCAATCCGAAAAAATTCCTCAAAATAAAAAAAAAGATTGTCTTAATAATGCAATTAGCAAACATGAAGTCTATTTAAATTTAGATTGCTGCAAAAATATTGCAGAAAGAATATGGTTCATGTACTTTTTGTAATATTCAAGAAAGGGTATATTACTGGTACAATAATAATGATCTCAAATTGAATATATAATAAATACTACTCCAGCTAATAATGTTATATATCATCAAGGAAATCTGTTGAATGATCTCATCCTTATGTATATTACTAGTACTTTTTGTAAATAATGATTGTGTACATAAACCAGCCCTTAGGTATATTACTAGTACAAAAATATTACAAAAATTCTAGGTCATCAATTTACTGCTAGTGCATGACCTTGCTAGGAAATAAAAACAAAATGCTAGTACAAAAATATGACATGCAATAATCAATCTGAATTTAGTAGACAATTAACTCTTTCCGAAGATGAATATTAAAAAATTTTTAAAAATAAACTATATTTAGGAACTAAAGATTGTTTCGACATGCCTATATTAAATTGGAAAAAACTTATTCATTATAGTATTAGACAAGGTGAATACCCAATATCCTTATTCTTGAAATAATAATTAAAATTCCTCCCTTATGGTGTCTGGATGACAATGGTCCTAATTTTATTTTAAGAAATAATTTCTTTAAATCTATGTTTTCAATTACTCAATATCCTGATCACATTGACATCCGTACACCTTGCCACTATACACTTTCCTGTCCATTCATCCTTCAACCCGTCTACCACATAACCAAGTCTTTTTAGGTCTACCTCTACCTTTCTTAATATAAGACATCGATACAACAGCCATTGCACACTTATTGTATTCAGGTCATACAGCACGTCGCTTCCAGGGAGCGTAGCATTAACAAAATGTATTAAAGGTTCATGTCATGATTTTTTCAACAAATTTTACGCCAGTTGTCAACTACCTAACGCAGCCCTCCACTTTTCTCATTTGAGACTTGGGATCTACTAAAGGCAGTGTTATACAATTGTCTAAGTCTGTTGACCAAATTTTTCCTGATAAACTATTCAAAGCACTAGCATGATAAACAATTCCAAGCCATCATGAGAACAGCTCTCAAATAACCACAAGCAAATACATAAATTAAATGGTTGGGAATTGTATATTTTTCAAGATGCCTCCTGGAAAAGGAAATACCATGTATTGTATACTCAAACAAGTTCTCCAGTGAGCTATCAAAATAGTAGCATAGCAACGGAGAATAGGATGCGCCATTATGGTGAGGCCATGTAATGTAATAGACAAAATTACAAAATCGAGCAATTTATAGGTTCATTGAAAACATTGACGTTTCAAATAAACTGCTATTGCTTTTTAGTAATTCTAAAAGCAATCGTGCTATACCGATTTTTTAAAAACATTATTGAAAAAAAAGTGGAGCTCAAAATCAAGAAAGTATGCATGAACCTTCTGTATCATAAAAGAAAATTTTAAGCATGCAGATAGATTTGTACCATATGTAATGGGCTTTTCCTCCTCAGTTCTCCTTTCTGTCTCAAAAAATTCCTCAAGAGGATTTCTAGCTTTGCTAACTGAAGCTGAAGTAGAAAACAAAGCAGCAGAGGACTCAGATTTGGTGGCGGAATAACATTCTGCAAAGAATCCTCGACATGAACATGGTGTGATGCCAAATTCTGTAAGAACTCTCGAAATTACTAAAAATATTGAAAGAGACAGCAATGTGCAATGAGATGAAACAGAAACGTTTGTGGATATATGGCTAGATCACGGTTTTACACGTGACTCTTCATAGTCTTTAAAAACACAATCCTATGATGAGAAAATATATGATAAACACAAAAACCATACTATGTAGGTATGTCAACGTGAAGAAAGAAGTAACATGCCTCTATCAGAGTAGGTGAAGAACGAAATGGCGTGCCTAGCGAGCCTATCAAGGTGAAGAAAGAAACGATAAAAATATACTCAAGAAATGAAAGAAAACGCATTTTTCCTGAGCATATACGAAATTTAAAATAGAAAACCATGCAATGGCCATTAGAGTTGCCATTAATCATGAATGAAAAACAAACACCGGGAAGGAAAACCAGAAAGAACAAAGTCTAAGCACTGAATTGCAGCCAAGCAACAACTGCATGTGCAATTAACTGGAACAAATTTGTAGTTACATGGAAAGCTTTTCACAGGAAAATCAAACAAAGGCGGCTGCTTGTAGAATCATTCAAAAGATGCTTAAAAGTTCGAAGATTTAGCAAGACAACTTTTTTCTCCTATCAGACTGTCACTAAGCTTAAGGCAACTGAATAGTGAAAAATACTTTAGTTCCCTATTTAATATCAGCAAATCTCAGTATCAGCCAAAGAAAATCCTATTTTCAAGCAATCTTCGATCTTGGAGCCATTTAGGGATTACAAAAGCTTATAATTCTTGATGGAGAATAGATCATGAAACGTCTCTGCGGGCGCAAGAACTGGATTTAGGGATTCTGCCGCACGCGAACTGAGATAGAACAAGTGGACACTGGAATTCAAGCTGGAAGGGTAGATTTACAGGATTATAAAGGATAAAAAAGGCATAGACTTTTACTTTCAAGGAAAAGGCATAGAAGAACAAGAGGAATTAGGAATTATGTGAGTGAGAGAGTGAGAGCAAGCTGGAGGAAGAGGAAGAGAGATTCGCCGAAGTCATACATCGGGCGTCGTGTTGGAGAGCGGAAGAAAAAGCCGGCCAACGCCGATGGCTCTAACAAAGACGGGAAGGACTAAAAAGCCCTGCCTTGCCTTTTTACCGAGAAATAACCTGAAGCCTGGAAAAAAAACATTTTTCATTTACAAACATTTAACATAATTTTTATATATTTATGTATCTTTATATTATAATATATATAATATTAAATATTTTAATATTACATTAAATTACTATTTATTATTAGCTTTCTAAAATAGATAAATCTGTATATCTAAATAAAATATTAAAATTATAAATACTAAATTTAAATATTAGATAAAATATATAAGATTTATTTGATATGTATATAAATCTTTTAGTTTATGTATTTATATATTCAGTATTTAAATATTAATATTTATATATATAATATTTAAATTTTTTATATCATATTAAAAATATCACTATTATTAACTCTTTTAAGATAATGTAATATATATATATATATATATATATATATATATATATATATATTATCATTTAAATATATATGAATTTTAAATTAAATTTATTTAAAATAAAAATAAATAGAAAGTAAGTCCTTATTGATTAGAAAAATTTTTATAATCAACCAAAATAAATCACAATGAATTCTAATTGATACGGAACTTAACAAGCTAAGCTTGAGCAACCTGATTATTTATTCATATTGGATTAGTGTTCGAAATTATTCAAAAATTTTTTATTCATTTTCAACTCATTTAATTCAAAATGAGTTCTTTTTGCTCGAATTTCTCATAACTAAGAGCTTTAGAGGCTTGAAAGCTCATATTCAAGTGAGATGATATTTATCCATATTAAGAATTTGTTTGGTTGCCTGAAAAAAAAATATAGCGTAAAAAGAATGCAATATTTTTGGATTAGTTTAAATTATTTGGTTGAAAATTCTACAAATACATGAGTTTTTTTTTTTTTTTTTTGGTAAAATAAATATAATGTAAAGTATTTTGAAGTTTGTGGATAGCGGTGGCAATAGGTGGCGGGTGGTGATGGTAGTGAATTAGTGCGGTGACATACTTGTTAATAGCGGCGTGGGAGGCTATATGCATTACGTCACTTACATTATCATGTATTGTAATTGCCTGATTTAGGCAAATTCTAAATACAACAAAATTTAACGTTCTAGTGAATTCCAAATGCATTACATCACTTTGAAATTTTATCTTGTATCGTGTCAAAAGCAAAAAAATTGAAACACTTGCATTTACTTTACATCTCAATGTATTCGAAATAAACAACCCCTAAATTATTTTCACTCACTCTCTCTAAAATATTATATTATTGAAAAATATATATAATAATTTTAAATAAAAAATAATATGTAGGATGCAAGATTCAAACTTGCACCATTTCTTTGGGGGTAAAAAGCACTCAGCTACTTCACCACATAAGCTATGATTCTTTTAAATTATAATTATATAATATATTATTATAATATAATATAAATATTTTTTTTTATTTTGAGCTAAATTGAGTTGAACATAATCAACAAAGGATTGTTCGTGTTCGAGTCATTTATAATTCGAGCTTAAAATATTTATTTGTATTCAACTCGCTTAATTAATCAACAATTCGAACACGAGCTACTTAACGAATCGAATATGAGCTATTCATAAATAACAAATTTTTTTGACAATCCTATTAATTGACTTGAATTAATTTTTCAATCTACAAATAACAACCCCATTTTAGCCGATTAGGATCCTATCCTTGCACTTGAGACATGCTTTTGTAAGCAAAGATGGCCAAAAGTAAACTCGTAAATTTAAGTATATATCTTATATGCTATAATTAGTTCATCAATGATTTGATAATAAAAATGCCAGATATTATTATACAATAGTTTATTATGTTCTGCAGGTTATCCAAATATTAGGTAAATCATGATAATGATGACAATATCAAAAGCTTGTTTATATATATATTAAAAAAATAATATGCAATTATTCAATATAAATCGTTAGAGGACTTAATTTTTAACTATATTTTATTTGATTTTAGTTTTAGTTATTTCCTAATATATGATCATTTATGTGACTTGATTTCATATTATTTGATTTATTGACAATTAAATAACTATGCAAGAATTGCTTAATTAATCATGTTTTAAGTAAGTATATGATAAAATTATTTACTTTAATATTAAATTAAATTTACTAAATATTATTATATGTATTATTAATAATTTATTAATAACTTTTAGAAATTTTTAGCTTAATTTTTGCTTTGTTAAAATCAATTATGTTTTTATTAATTTTCATATAAAATAATATATTTATCTTATAAAATTATTAAGCTATGATAGAAGTAAATCTTATAGTTGTTTATCAAGCCATAACTGACTCTTAGTTTTTAAAGCTTTTGCGTTAATTATTTGCCTTGTTTGTGTAGCTAAAATTAAGATTTTGTGTTATGCATATTAGATATTTTAAATATCCTTAAAAGAATAGAGAAATAATATACCACCTTTGAATAAATATTGCTTTTTGTTCACTATTTTTTATTTTTATTTTGTTTATATTTTAATTTGAAATAACTATATTTTGTAGTGATATTTAATTTTAAAACACTCAAGACTTAAAAGCTATTTTTAAGTGTGTGATTTATTTTTAAAAACAAAATAAAAACACTTAAAACACATCAAATAAATATGTTTCTAAAATGACATAAAAAATACAAATATAATTGATCTCAAACAAGCCCTTAGAGTTTTATAGTCTCATAAAATGTTGATTATTCATCCTGCATCAAATCAATATCTTTTGTATAACACCTCTCTTAATCTTTTGTATTTGTGCTTATATATTCTTATTCACCATAAGAGTCCTAAAAGACTTTAAAAGACTTTTCTCATAAAAAACTATTATGAATAGAGCACTTTCTCCTATAAAAGAAAGAAAATATGATGAATTACTATGAATCAATTTACTTCAGTTGGTAAGGTGAGTCTGAATTTTTTAGCGTTCGATTCCTCTTTGCATAAATGGGGAAAGAAACGCAAGCACTTGTGGGTTTGGGGTTGTTGGGCCGGGATTAATTTTGCTCACATAGTGGTGGATCATGGGTGACTCGATACCAAAAAAATAATAATAATAAATAAATACTATGAATCTTAGAAATTGAGATGTTTAGAAAAATGTAAATTAGGTTGGACCAAGTAATGTAGTTAACATTTCATCATCCCATCTTTATAGCTCGATTTTTATTACTTGCATTTAATTTATATGCACACACGAATTTGTCATGATTGAATTGTTATATAACAACATGCTAGTGCTATAGAGTTATTTTAATGTTGAGCCTTGTATTGTATAAATATTTCTAACGTTATCTCAAAATCAATAGATGCTTCCCTCACTTAAATATGAGTGTCGAGTTGTCTCATATTGATAACACCTTTCTCAAATTCTAACCATCTTGTATAATTTTAATTATGGCTGTAAGTTTAGCTCGAAAATCGAGGATCTTTCAATCGAATCAAATTTTAGATCAATCGATTACATTAGTCGTCTATGAGCCAAAGATTTGGATCGAACTTTTTTTATACAAATCTCGAGGATAGATCACCGAATAAGCTCGAGATCGGTTGAATTTAACTATTATTAAAATATTTAAATTTATGTATAATGCTTTTAAGTTTGTAACAATAAAATTATTCCAAATTAAGTGTATAGAGTTATAACTTATAATCTTTTAAAATAAATATAATATATTTATTAGTATAAATATTATTTCTTTGAAAATCATGTTTTTTTTTTATTTCATGAACTTAATTCAAATTTTTTAATAATTATTTTTATTAAATTCAAGTTACTTGTTCAAAATGAGCCAACTTCATTCAAATTCGAGCAAAAAAATGGTGAAAATGTTCAATTAGTGAAAATCAAATGAAATCGATCTGCTCGAAATATTTCAAAGATTTCATCATGATCTCAAAATCATCGATGCTTTCTAATCAATCGACTCCAACTAGGCATTTTGAAAATTAACTTCTTAAACCTGTATCTTTGATTGGTTTGAAGCCTCCTAGCCTCCTTTGATGGAAGAGAATAAATTAAATATATTAAAAATAGGTTTTTGTGCATGCACTTAGGAATAGTACTGCTTTTATACATGTCCTTTATCATTGTTCATATTTCTCTTGTTATACATAATAAATTTATTGCATGCAATTATTATCATGGAAAATCAATCATTTTAAGGTTGAAATAATCTTTACATAGTGAATTTGAAGCTGCTAGTCTACGTTGTTGGATGAGCATAATTTGGTTATATTATTACTCTTATCCGTCATGCGAATGGCAGGTTTAAGGGGCATGGTGCACACAAAATTGATGATGAATTGTTGTGATTTTAAAATATTTTGTAAAATAGTTTTTTGAAACAACAAAAACTTTTTATTAATTCTCTTCAAATTAAAAGATTGTGACAATAATATATTTTTCTTTAATTTATTAACAACTTTTTTCATATCAAAAATTGATTTTCAGATACCGTAGAACACATATTCAAATGTCATTCAGTAATGCATTTAGATCATTGTATCTTTCATATCATCAAATTGCTTTTACAAATTTATAAAAGATATAGTAAAAGTAAAGCAGAAGAAATTAAAAGGAAGTCCAAATTGATGTTATGATGTGTAACACTAGGATGTGAGGGAGTCAAGCCGCTCGCTGAGCTCGAACTCGTTCATTAACTTGAGCGAGCCAAACCAAAGCTCTCCTCAACAAGCAAAAATTTTCTTTCGAGTTCAGCTAATTTGACTCATTCGGTAGCTTTCGGCCAACTCATTTACATAATTGTAATTATAATTATCATATATCACATTATCAATTTATCGAGCTTTTAAACGAAGCTTGAGTTTCAAGCTCGAGCTTTCTTTAAGTCGAGTCGAAGCTTGAGCACAATTGAGCTCGAGTCGCTCGACAAGGTTTTCGAAAATTTCGACTTCAATTCGTTTACACCCCTATGTAACACCAACAACATACTCTGCTATTATAGTCTTTCTGGCGATTTTTTTACCACTCTTTGCTATTACAAGGCAAAGAAACTTCTCTTCTTCATGGGTAGAGAAAATTTTTTACTATATTCTACTTCAATAGAAAAGCAAGCTATTCTAGCCTCATGGCTTGTAACACCAAGATCACAATAATTTTTTAGATTCTAGATCTCACACAAAAATACATACAAATAGCTCTCAAATAGCCAGATTTTAAATTATGCGGAATGGAATGTATGGAGAAGATCATGAAAATCTCTTAGTGCACTCATACTTTTTTCTCTCGGGACCCTCTCTATAGGGGTTACAAGTGGTGTCTCTTCAAGTTTCCAATAAAAAAATCATCTCTTTTTTTTAGCTTTAAAATTTACTTTTATATTAAATACATATATAAATAAAATCTTAATTCTACTAAAATATATAACACTAATAAATCATATAGTATGATTAGCTAATTTTATTTATGTTAATTACCCTATACATTTTGTAGCTTAACTAGATTTAAGTATGAAAACTGATATATATCATATAATATAATTAATTTAAATACTCAATTATTCTAATTAATGTAACTTCATATTGCCAGTTAAATTAAGATAATCATATTGATCATATACTACAAGTAGCATAATTTTTTAATTATCTTAATTAATACAATTTTTTTTTGTAATTATACTAAATTAAGACATTATACTATACAAATTAATGATTAGTTTTAAATAATTAACAGATCTCTTAATCTTAATAAGATTTGTTAGATTTGATTTGAAATTAAACTTTGTTGTACATTATGATCCTATAACGTACAATTGGATTAAAATTTATAAAATTTGAGTTCTTGGAGGTCGTGTAGTAAGACCCAATTTCATACAATATATTTATGATCAAATTTATTTATTTTTATTTTCACTTAATTAACTTATATGTGTATTTAGATATCTTGAAGTATTTAAATTTTAAGCAACTAACAAATGAATATAATTTCAAAGCGAAGTCCATCGCATGAAAAAGTGCTCGCATTTCTCTTTAAACAAATCAATTTAAAACAGGGTATATAACTTCTTATCTCAAAATCAGTAAACAAAAATAGTTAAAAATCCTCACATTCATCTCTTTCAAGAGGAGAAATTATTACATGCAGAATCTGAATTTTCATTATGTACTGGTGTATACAATACATATATACAAAAATTTATTCTTTTCTTAGAATTTAGAGGGTATTTTAAATTTTTAACCTTATACAGTGTGTGTATATAAATATTTTAATCATAATAAAAAAAAGCCAAAAAATTAGCTATTTTTAGCTATTTTTAATTTTTTTAATTGTATTTAAAATACTTATATCCACACATTATGTATAACGGTTAAAAATGTTTAAAATACCCCGTAATTTTTTTTTTTTAAAAAACAATCTATAAATAATAATCTCCCCTTAAAGAGAAAGAATGGACCGCATTCAAGCAAACAAATAAACAAGAAACAGCCATAATAGAACTCCATATAGGGATAGTCGAGAAAACTAGCTCTGGGAAGGCATTTGCTAGGTATCAATCAATTACAATATTAAATCATCATTGTCATCCCTAACCTCCAGTCTTCCTGATCCTGAGAAAGCCACAATTGCAGACTTAGAAGATCTTGAGCCAGCTGGTGTTGTTGCCTTGGCGAGATGATAACCTTCTCAGGTTGTTCGACTTCTCGTACTCAGGCCTTTCTTTGCTTTGGAGGAGCGCTCTGTGAACGCAGCTTCGCCATGGACGATTCTGTGTTTAACATATAGTTTGGGCAGTTCAAGTAACGCTTGAAAAAGCTCTGAGAGCCTTCACTCTGAACATGTGTAAAGGTCCCTTCCTCGAGCTCCCAGATCGCATGGGTGCAGAGTACTACTGAGAGCTCTCTCTCCAAGATCTGCCGAAGGGAATTATTGTAGCGGTGGACTCTTGGAATGGTGCTGATCGGCAAGCGAAGGATTTGGAGCTGATAGCAGTGTGGCGGTAGAATCCCTTTACAGCGAATTGAGCTCCATGGCTATGTTCGCAGCACTCTGGTCAGATTTCATTCTGCAACAGAAAGATCGAAGGTGGCAAAGGCTGCTCCTCGGCTTTGACTGGAACCTTGGTTTCTCGTTGTCAATTTTCTCATCATCAATAGACTAGGAAACTTCACTCATGTTACAGCAGCTCTCCTACCATGCACTGATACAGCCAGTTACAACTAGCTGAGTGATTCTCTTACCTATCAACAACATCCATTCCCCCAGTTTGTTTCAATGACTTCCTGTGCAAGAAAAAATAAATAAATTTGTTGCGTGCTAGAAAATCAGTTGTGGTAGAGTAAAGTTTCCTGCGAGAGGTGTTAAAATGAAACAATTTTTTTACATGAAAATCTCAAAAGAGGAAAACCACGCAGAGGCTGGTAAAAGCCATATATATATATAAGATCTTCCAGATAGGGATTACAAAATTATATATGAAAAATGGGCAATGATGGAATAATAAATGTTTATGATGTAATGGCGATGTTGAGCGAAGTTAATGATAACGGCGATGTTGGCGATGTTGGCAACGATGTTGTTGATAATGGCGATGAGTGGTGATGATGCCGCAATGATAAGGCGAATCAATGGCGGTGATGGCTACGGCGGCGGTTGGCCGTCGAGTGGCGGCGATTATGCTTGGAGGATCTTTAGAATCTCTCATATCTCTTGCTTGCCTCCTTCTCCTTCTTGGCCTCCTCCTATGAGGAATGAGTATTTATAGGTGGAGGAGTGGCGTCTCAGTAAACACATTCAACCCTCCTTCATCAGGCGGCTCAAACGATCCCTTGATCATATAATGTATTTTTGTGAATGCTCAAATGAATTAATTGTAAGATTTTTGACTTGTTGGAAACTCGTCGAGGCGCCGATTTGACTATAAATACTTCATATTTGAGAGCTAATAGGGATTTAAGCGATATCCTAAAGTTTCTAAGGATATTTTAAGAGCTTGATCTACCGTTTCAACTTGGATCGGCTTGCTTTTAACATCAAGATTCGCTTATTAATAGTATTTTAAGTGTTATATGTCTTACTATTTTTGGATGACATTATCTCAATCATCCAAAATATATATCAAATACTTGAAAATAGCAAATTCTTCAATGAAATTTGAGGTTAATTTCTACACATTTTGAGAGAACAGTCTTCATAGGAGCACAAGATTGACTCGGAGGCGTGCGAAAATCGTGTAGGTATCGTGGCGCGAGATTTTGAGGTTCTGAAATCCAGTGCGAAGCAGGCTTCAGAAAGCGTATACCTCCATGCGGCTACATGAACCACGGCGCTTGGCGCGCGCCATGCGGGTCGTCCTGGCGGGTCCATGGTTCTGGCGGCGTGAACGATGGACCTGGCCAGGCGGGCGGAACCAGGTACGAAGTGGCCTTGGCCAATTTGCAGGGCATAGCACTTCCGTCGATACATGCCATCAGGCTTGCTGGCCGCCATTCGTATCTGAGCCAGCGGAGCGAGTTCGACCCGTGGGCCGGCGTTGCACCATGTGGTAATTAGCGCTACGCCAGACGTTCGGTTACCTCAGGCCGCGATTCGGCGGGACAATCTGGTGCCCAGCGGTTAGCATGGGCCGGGAGAGCCGATTACACAACCGTGGCCGGTTCTGGAGGAGCGAATGGCGTTTTAGCGGTTTGGGCGATTTTAGCATTTTGGGGTCTATAAAACCCCAGGGTCAAGGTGAGCACCTTCTTCAACACTCTGCTTCTTCTTCTGAGTGAGGTTAGTTTGGAAGCGTCAGGCGTAGTTCCTCTGGCCGGCTCGGGCCAAGCCGGTTTGAAGGCGATCAAGACCCAGTTTCTGGCGGAAATTTTCCCTCGAAGTTCCACTTTCTCTTAGGAAATTGATTTCTGAAACTTCAATGGATGGTTCAGTTGATAACCGCCAAGTGGAGAAGTTGCTAGCTAAGAACCATCGCTTGAACGACTGTAAAAGTTTGGCGTAAGAGCATCATTAGAGGGGAGTATCTTCTCTCTCTCTCTCTTCTTCTTCTCTTTTTTTTTTCATATGTATGTATCTTTTCGCCGATCAGTAAAAAATTTTATCCCAAGCTATCCGTGAGAGAGAGTCAAAAAAGGATGCCCAAGTATTGGGGTAAGTAAGTCGCTTTACAAAATTTCTAGATTTTGTCATTTTCTTTCTCTTTATTTATCATGTATTTTCTGTGGTGATGAAGAAAACCCATAACGTGACGGCTATAAACGATATATCATCCACTACCACATCAGATAGTTTAATGGTGTTCCAAAAATTTCACTTCCTAATGAGTTGGTGGCCATTGTTGCCAAAAAAGTCCGATCGAGTCTGCTCACCTCCACCGTGATACTTTACGCTTATGAGATGATTTTATGTGGATCACGATTCCCTTTGGCTCCGAAGGATTGAGATCTTCAAAATATGTGGTGTAGCTTTGTCACAATTTTATTTTGAGCTTTAGTGTCATCGCTATCTTCTTTAGAGAGCATGTTACTTTGAACATCAAATACTTGCCAATGTGTAGATTCACATGTGATACTGTGGACGATGTTTATCGACTATAAAGAATTGGATAGAATTTTCAGATCCTCTAAAAATTGGTCTAATGGATTCTTTTTGAAAAATGAGTGGGGCCTTCCCGAGAGATGGGAAGATTGAATGACCTTCCGATCCATCGATGTCTGAGAATGAGATCTGCAACTCTTAATATCCCTGATGTAGGAAGCTTGCAAACATGAGTTACGCCACATTGACAAATATATAGATAGAATGTTCAAGGTTGGCCTTTCCATCCGTGGAGATCTCATTCTTTTCCACTAAAGAGATCAAGTAAAGGTGATGAAAGGTCTCCTCATATTCATAGGTTCTTTCAAGAAGCCCGTAAAATCGGTGGTGGCAATGTTTCTTCCCTAAAGAAAAAGAAGACATGAAGTGACTACATTAGATAAGAAGATGTTCACCCCCAGCTTGGCATCGAGAGTTTATTTCAACTCATGATGGGGAGTTGCTTTTCAAGCCGCACATTCTCAAGAGGTGTTAAATCACATATGTATCAAGGCCAACGAAAGGATGAATTGTACGTTGTCTTCCCTTCTTTCTTCTTTTCTTTTGTGTAATATTTATGATGGTTTTTTTTCTAACTCAAACATTAAGACGATGGCTCATTTGAGTGTCACTTTAGATGAGTGGAATACTATGAATTTGTGAAGATAAAATATCCGAAGTAGTATGAGTGAAAAGATGAGTATAAAGCCAAAGAAGTGGCGACTTTGGAGGATCACCAACCCGTGAACTGAAGCTAGCAACATGTCGACTTCTCTTTCTCCAAGGGGAGGTGAGCGACTCATGATGAGTGATTGAGGTGAGGAGAGACTCGCCGAAAGAGAAAAGACTCAAGGCACTTGCAATGAGAAGGGAGCTCTAACCGAGAAGAAAGCATTACAAGATCGTCTTTTGAGAAGGAACATAATGTCGGAAGCAAATGAAATCTCCTTGAAGGTGGAAGACTTTAGAGCTCTCGCTTATCGGTATAATTGAGACCATGTTCAGAAGCTCGTAATCATATTCTTGATGTTGAAGTGAAGGACTTGGAGCACCAATGTTTAGAGAGGCTTCATCCGAGGGTTCCTAAAAGGAATCCGCTACATCGCAAGAAGTGTGAGGATCTATCACCCTGCCAAGTGTCCAAGACTCTTCGCCGATTCGTGGAGATGAAAGATTTGAGAGTGAGTTCAAGGGAGCATCTCCTAGTGGTGAGGAGGACGTGATATCACCAACTGATATGATGTAGCATCACTTGAGGATGCATTTTTTTATGTATTGTTATTAGGTGTATTAATCTTGATTCTTTCTTATATCATCATGTTAATGTCAATATTTTTTATTATTTTATTTTATGATATGCTTTGTTTTATTTTTTACCTATCGGGGTAATTGGTCAGAATATTATTCGACGACGCTAACCTGTATGGAGTGAGTTGAATTGAATCCACCGAGATTAGACCTATCCAAGGTTGTGTCAAAGCGCTTTATGACATTAACGTATGGAAGAGGTCAATTGAATCCACAGGATTATTGACCTATCAGGTTGTTTGTCAAAGTTTTGATGACGTTAACTTGTATGGAAGAGGTCACGGATGTCCACCAAGGACCTTTTGACTATCCTAGGTATGCCAAAGTATTACTTGACTTACCTCATGAAAGAGGTCCCATCAAGTCCCCTTGGGATTGATTATGCCCCGATTGAGATACAACGTGAGTTGTATATTTCAAGTGGGAGGATTAAATGAAGAAGAAACAAACTTGTAAGAAAAAAAGCTATAAATTCATTACTCGATAAGTTCTATGATACAATCATAAGAAGATTTTAACAATATGAGTTTCAAGAGAAAATGATGACAACAACAACAAGTCTTTATCCCATTAAGTGGGTTACATGAAGAGGAAATGATAAACGAGACAAAATAAAAGATATATTATGCAAGAGAATTACCGATAATATTTTCGGAGATTCTCTGTTCCAAGTTCGAGGTAAAGTTTTTCTCCAATCGAAAGTTGGCTTTCACCATACTATAACCACATATGGGCCATCCCAAAGAGGTGAGAGTTTATTACGTTGAGGGCCTTTGCCCAGCTTGAGACTTCAGGACCAAGTCACCACGATATGGGATGAGGTTTTACTCTTCTGCTGAAGTGACGAGCTACCTTTGGTGATAAGAAGCGCCAGTGCCATGTCAGTTTTGGGAGTAGTCCAGTGTCTTTGAGTTTTTCTTCATTACCATGATCGAATAATTGAACTCTTGGACTTGGAACCCGATATCTACTTATAATAGCTTCTGTCAAACACAAGTTATATGGTGTCTCACCCGGTGCGATGTAGTGTAAGCCCAAAGAACATTAGAAAGCTCATCAACCCATTGCCCCGCCTTCTCAAGACGTTTTAGTCCTTTGAGTATAGTCCCGTTGGTAGCTTCAGCCTGCTTAGTTTGAGGATGTGTTGTACCAGATGCAAAGAAATTGAATGTGAAGATCTTTGCAAAAGGATGTAAAGACTTTTCCAGTGAATTGGGTTCCGTTGTCAGTGATGATCTTTGCAGGAAGATCGAATCGACATACTATATTTTTCCAAATAAATTGTTTAGCATTTGCCTCCGTAATTTTAGCGAGTGGTTTGGCTTCCACCCATTTAAAGTAGTCGATTAAAATGATGAACTTTCGTCCTGATGCTATCGAAAAGGTCCCATGATATCAATCCCACGAGCAAAAGGCCAATGGCTTTGAATGGATGAGAGCTCATGTGAGGGAGGTTAGAGTGCAACCGACAACTTGCACATTTTTTTGTGAACTCCAAGGCATGCCTTGTTTCATCAGTAGCCAATAGAACCCTTGTCTTATAATTTTAGGCTAGCCTTCCTCCTAGGTGTTCTCCACATATCCTGAGTGAACCTCTTAATGTAATCGGCCTCTAAGGTGAGAGCATTTGAGGTACGGTCCAGAAAAGCTCGTTGTATAGTTCACCCGATAATAGTAAAGTTTGAAGCTTGTCTTCTGAGATGAATTACGTAAGTTGGGTCTTCGTGAGAGTTCCTTCTTGAAAAGACAGATGGGGTCCATCCATAATGTTCCTTTATCTCATCAATTGCTTGAATTACCCATGACCCTGATAGGAAAATGCTTCAACATGCCTTCTCTTTCAGATCTCAAGTAGCTGATGAAGCAAGCTGAGTGTCACAGTATTCTCTCGCAGATGTGAATGATTTGATGTGTCTTGAAATGGGCAAGAAGAGACTTCACCAAGTGGAGGTATTGTGCCGCCTGGGATTATGAGAAGTTTCCTCAACTTGGGAGGTGACAAGTTGAGAGTCAGTATCACTAAGTCTTGAGCTTCACAATCAATGACAGTCTCAACCTGCCATGAGAGCCTCATATTCACCATATTATTAGCAGAAATTTTAGGTGAAGTCCATACTCTAAGGTATTTTTGGGGAAATAAGTAAGATTCCCACAAAGACCAAGATTTCTCAAGCTCCATCAACATAGAGGGTCCATTGAGGAGACAAAAAGGCATGTAGATAGCTCCTCAAGTTGAAGCAGATTCCACTATAAAGTCTCTGGTACTTGAGACTTTATAGGGAGCAGAAAAAATTTATATCAAACTCTCCAATTCTACGCACCACTGATTAACCTCCCGGATGCTTCGTTGTAGATGGCCCTTAATGGTAAATGAGTGTAAACACCGATAGTGTGAGCTTGGAAGTATGGACACAATTTTCGAGAAAACTAAAGCCAGAGCCACCTTATCGACAAGTGGATAACGACTTTCTATATCAGAGAGAATTTTACCGACATAATAAATTGGTCGTTGTATCCCACTTTCTTCTTCAAAACCGAGCTTATCACGTGGGAAGAGACCGCGAGATATAAGTATAACATCTCTCCTTGAATAGCTTTGGATAGTAGGGTGGAGATGCTAAATACTCCTTACTCAAAAGCATCGACATTCATCACCCATTGAAAATTATTATTTTAGCTCCCTTTAATATTTTAAAGAATGACAAGTATTTATCCCAACGCTGGGGAAGTGGATAACGCAAAGAATCCCATTCAAACATTGGAACTTCCTTAATATTCTTCTGGGAGTCATATTTTGAGAGCTTTGATTTTCTGGTTGGCCTCTATCCCACGGGTGGTTACCATAAATCCAAGAAATTTTCCAATTTAACCCAAAGCATTTGGTCCGAATGCATGTTATAACGTAAGAAGGTTAAAGCATATTTCTAAGTCGAAATATGTTGATTCTTCCAAGCTTTTCACTAACATGTCATCCACATATACCTCCATTGTAAGGTCTTTAAAGACCTTATTCATAAGGCGCTGATAGTAGCACCAACATTTTTAATCCAAATGGCATAACTTGAGATAAAACCTTTATATGTTTGAAATAGCTTCTTCATCCGCTTCATTTTTATTTGGTTGTAAACTGAGTAAGCATCCAAAAATTGAGCATTTGATGTCCAGCATCAACCAACCGATCAATTCGAGGAAGAGGAAAACTATCTTTCTGCAAGCCTTGTTGAGGTCGTGTAATCAATACACATTCTCCATGTTCCATTTGTTTTCTTAACCATGACAACATTCGCTAGTAGGGTAATGTACCTCTCATGAATCCCGCCTAAGCTTGTTAACTTCTTGTTCAATAGCCTGAGATCAAAAAAACTTCGCTTTTCCGGATGATCGGTTTAAATATCGGATCGATCTTGAGGGAGTACATGATTACATTGACTGATATCCGCTCTGACTCCAAGATGTCTTGATTTCTACAAGAAGTCTATGTATTTTTCCCTTTGTTCTTCCGAGAGCATGGATCCCACTTGCATCGTTTGGTTGGTCATGATAATACAACAGAGCAAGTCTTCTACAGAAGCTGGTACTTCTTCATCTCAAAATTAAAATCTTCGATGTCAAGGTCATGAAGGCGAGCTTATTGAGATAACATGATCGCTGATTTCACGACCACCCCAACTAACGGGTTGGAAATTTCATCTTAAGATGAGATAATCAAGTGATTGCACCAAAATTGATTGAGGGCCTTCCAAAGATGGCGTTAACTGACTTGACCACCATGAATTGGATTAAATGAGTCACTTGTCGAGGAAATTCACCAAGGACAACGAAGGGTGATTCTCCCTCTACCGCACTGAGCATTATCAAACCCATAATGGTCCCGCAATGGGAGCTTTTCTCTAACTGCACCCATGCTAAGAAATATGGAGTAAAATAAGACATCAACGTAACTACCATTGTCAAATCAAAATTCTCTTAACATTATAGATGGGTCACCGATCCCGCGCTAACCAAGTGGATCTTGATGAGGAACATGTACTCCTTCTAAGTCTGAGTCATTAAAAGTGATGGAATGATCAGAGACTTCTTTAACTCCTCTTTAGATAATGAGAACTTGATAGATAGTATTCCTACAATTATTTCTTTCTAACTGCTTGATGATTGTTGTTATTTCGTGATGATTGTCCTGCCCCCCCGCTTGGAGGTATGTTTATTTGAGTCGATTGATTCATAACCGACGTAGATATCCCGAATGAGCCTCTCAATTTCTTCTTGAGTTGTTTGCATGCCTCAAAGTATGTCCACCACTGATGGAAGTGACAATATTGCTCGATTTTTTGGGGATGCGACCACTTGATATTTTCTTCATCTCGTCATTGTGAGGTTAACACGATGTGTTGGCGTGTATTCCTTTTCGCCGTGATTCACGTGCTGAATATGGGAGGGAGATCATGCGCCTTGCTTCTTTTGATAGACTGTTCCGCATTCTGGGTGCTTTTACGCTTTTCGTAGATTGCTCAAATTATTGATGGGTAAGCCTCATCGAGATTTGTTTCCACGATGAACCAAGTCGCATAGGACCGTGGTCTGCATTAGTGACAGTAAAAGGTCGAGAGTCCTCCAAGGAAAACTCCTCTTAATAGTTCAGTCTACCTGTGTATTTGGCTTCTAAGGAGAACCTGAAGTATTCCTTAAGTGATTCACCCTCGCTGACGAATGCCTGAGAGATGGGAGGAATCTTTAATGATCCTCTTTTGCAATGAATGAACTGCTCTACAAAAATCTTGAAGTTCATCAAAGGTATGGATGGATTCCCTTGAAGAGAGTAGAACCAAGTGCTTGTCCTCGAGGGTAATCGGAAAGACCGACAAAGCAAGGTGTCGTGAGCTTGTTGGATATGCATGATAATCAGAATGGTCGATTTCATGTGGGTTTTGCCCCATTATATGAATCAATGTGGAAAGCTTTAAACCAACGGGAATAGATGTTGGAGAATAACTTCTAAAGGAGGATTCTCATACCGCGGTGAGGGAAGATGATTTCTATCTTAGAGATGAAATTGCGTCTTGCATTAAGCGTCGTAATTCGCATGTATAACATGACGAGTGGGCCGCGAGAATGTGTCAAGCTACCAAAGAATAATTGGTGGATTAACTTGCCATGCTACGCGATGGATGACTAGAACTAGCGGTGTCAAGGAGATCAAGATCACGCCTCACGGAGGAACTTCGCCAAGGAGATTAACATTTTGACCTCCCTTAACGATCGATCTTGGGGAGATGTGTTTTCCGCAGTATGGTTGTTGTGTTCCTCGCAAAGTCGGATCATCTCATTTGAGACTCTTCCATTCGCGACGATCTTCTAAAGAGATTTCACACCACAATACCCTATTAGGGGAAGGAGGCGTATGAAGGCCCTTGGTTCAAAGATTGGTTTCGAGGAGAGTTGAGCGGCTCCAGTTACGAAAGTGCGCCTATTAACCATAATGAAGGTGTTCACAGAAATTATGATTGAAGGGTTCTTCTTCCTACAGACGGTGCCAAACTGTTGCGTGCTAGAAAATTAATTACGGTAGAGTAAAAGTTTACGCCTTAGCTTCTTTGAGTCCACACACACGTATTTAAAGAGTAACAATAAAACCCGAATTTACATGGAAAATCTCAAAAGAGGGAAAATCACCTGGCCCTAAAGAAAGCTTCCACTATGTATCCTGCTTGAGTACAAGATCTTTCCGATATCTGGATTAGAATTGTATATGAGAAATGGACAAGCTTGCAGTAATGACGATGTGACGACGATGTTGACGCGATGTTGATGCACGGTTGACGACGATGTTGACGAAGCGATTGACGATGTTCGATGATGTTGACGACGATGTTGACGTTGATGACCGACAATAGTGGTCGGTGATGATGACCAACAATGGTCGACGGCGCGGATCGCCTGCGGGATGGTACGGCGGTGGTTGACCGCTGGCGGGTACACGACAGGTTTGGAGGATCTTTAGAGCTCTCTCTCTCTCTTGCTTTTTCTCCTTCATTTGGCCTCCTCATATGAGAAGGGCTATTTATGATCGGGAGTGACGCTCGTCAGAATACACGCAAAACCCGCACTCCACTTCATCTGGACGGCTCAAAATGATCCCCTTGATCATATGATGTATTTTGCATTTGAATGCTCAAACGTGAATTATAAGATCTTTGTTTGAGTCGGCCAGACGCCGACGGATTATAAACACTTCATATTTGAGCTATTTATGGATTTAACCGATATCCCAAAGTTTCCAAGGATATTTTAAGAGCTTGATCTCGACCAGTTTCAACTTCGGATCAACTTATTTTTAACATCAAGATTCGTGCTTCGACTAATAGTATTTTAAATATCATATCAAAATTTAAACATAGCTCATCAGAAGGGAATGGCACATACAAATCAAGAACCAAAATGGAGATTACCTTTGAGGCAATAAATCGAATGGCAGCCTCATACTTTTCAGGAATTGAAAGGACCTGAAAATGTGACAAGACATGAAACTGAAAGCAAGAGCACTTCCAAGATCAATCGGAAGCGTGGGAAAGATATGATCATAGCTTGCGGGATTAGAGTGAAAGCTCGATCTTGCTCGAGTTGCTTGGCTTAGAATGAAGTGCTCTGCAGCAGCGAGCATGCGACTAACCAGAAAGTAAAATAATTTTTTTTAGCTATTAAGTATTTTTTTGCTGCTTTTTAAAAAATTTTATGATGAAAAAATTATTTTGAGAACTAGAATTATTAAAATATGATGATTGTCAGAAATTTATTTTTTATATTTTTTTTAAATATTTATAATATATAAACAATTTTTTAAAAAAATTATTTTTTCTATAATAATTTTACAATCAATTTTTTAAAAAGCTGCAACTGCCGCAAATAAATTTTAAGAATTTCTACATCCGGCTTCCTCACCATGTTCCCTTACCAAAGCATGAAGCTTCACTAATCCTTTTAGTGCCGTCAGGGTTTTCCTTGCGATCAAGAGAGTAACCAAAAGCTCTCCGATAGTGACTGGTAATAAATCAGCATCATAATCAATTTTAATCTCATTTTAACAATTTCAGATCTACCATCAACCATTTTTCATTCATTCTTATTAAAATTATTAATGATTTGGCATCGAACTAATCCAATTTCGGCTCAAGATTCATTCAAAATCATTCAATCAAATCTCGGCTAAATTTGATTATAAACATGAACGTTCCAATCTTAATTTAAGCCACTCGCTCATTAACTTGGATTGAAAATTTTGACCCAAAAACAAATCCGGCTTCAATGATTTTCAATTTCTTAAGATGAACTCTTTGTCCATCATGTGTTCATAAAATTATACAAATAATTACAAAGATACGTATACGCATTAATTCTAATATAAGTAAATGGTAAAAAATGTTTATAAGCATTTATACATTTTTCATATATATGCATGTATTTTTTGATCTGATCTTGAGTTAGTTCAATCAATTTTAGACTCATTCGATTCACGTTTTCTTCAATCTGATAAAGTCGGTTGATTTTATGGATTGATTTTCAATTTTAGAGACAAATCACAACTTTAATTCTGATTGAGTTACATGAGGAGTTAAACCTGTATTTTGCAAAACTTTTCGAGCAACTTCCTAATCATCTTATCATAGCAGATCGTCTCATTGTTGGGGCTTCGCCCAAACATAATATGCGTTGCGTGGCGTATTGCCTTCGGGCTCAACAATGATAAAAAAAATCATGCTATCATAATCCCATACTATTTAAAGTATAATAGGACGACTAGATTCGATCAATTCAATTGTGTATCAATCCTCTGATTAGTTAACTGATTAATTAGTTTGATTTTTAAAAGAACTGTCAAATCCTTATAATGTTCATGTTTTAATTTTTTTAAATTTTGATCAGACTGCTAGAAATAAACATTTAAAATTAAAAATAAAGAAACAATTAAAATATTATGTCCCATAATTTTAATTTAGAATCATATTCAGAATAGTTAGGAGTGAACTGTCTTGAATTCAAATATTATATTAAATTAATGAAAATGTTATTATTATATTATTTAAATCACATTAAAATAATTTTAATATTTATGATATTTTTTTGTTGAACTCTAAAGTGAATCATTGAATCTTGAATATCTCATTCTTCTAATTTAATGTCTAATCTATTTTTTAAGATTTTGCTTAGGGTTTATTTGAGTCAATTATAATTTTTTGAAAAATTAGTTGTAAAATTATAGTGAAAAAAAATGATTTTTTTTTAAAAAATTGTTGTGTTTGTTATTGTTATGCATGAAAACCAGCCATAGAGTAGTGACGCCTAACTTCTTTGGAAAGTCAAAGACACGATTTAAAGAATGAAGAAAACCTGCACTTTTACGCGGAAAACCTCAAAAGAGGGAAAACCACCGGCCTAGCCCAAGAAAAGCTTCCACTATGTACCGTTCATAAGACAAGATCTTCCGACCGGATTACGTAATCAGATATGAGAAAGGGACAACGAGCGAATAAAACAATGTGACGACGATTGGACGATGATGTCAACGATAATGGTCTGATGATGACCGGCAACAATGGTCGACGATAGGACCAACCGGTGACGGCGTACCACTACGGTATCGACAACCGCCGAGACGGACGATTGCGGAGGATCTTTAGAGCTTTCTCCTCGCTTGCTCTCTCCTTTCTTCGCCTCCCCTCATATGAGGAATGATGCTATTTATAGATTGGAGTGGCGTCTCAGAATACATGCAAACCAACCACTCTTTCCATCTGACGGCTCATGATGATTGATCATATGATGATGTATTTTGTGTATTTGAATGCTCAAACGAAGTCGGAATTATAAGATCTTTGGCTTGTTGGAACCGGCGCGTCGAGACGCTCGATTTGACTATAAACATTTCATATTTGAGAGTCGATTGATAATAAATGCTTGATCTGGTCTTGATTTGATTACTGCTTATCAAGATTCGTTTCACTAAAGAAATTTTCGGTCATATCGCTGTTCTCCTATTTTTGGATGATATTATCTCAATCATCAAAAATATATGTCAAGTACTTGGATGGGTCCAATCGCTGCCATGCCGCAACCGCCGGCCACTCGCAACCGCTTCCGGCCGCTGCTGGCTCGCCACAGCCGCCGCCGGCTATCTCCGGATTACCGACGGCATCGCGACTACCGCCGCTGGTCGCTACTAACCTCCTTATCATCGACCGCCGCTACTCGCTGCCACCGCTGGCCGCCAACCACTGCCGCCGGCCACCGGCCGACCACTATGGGCCACCTTCACATCGTTGCGTTAACCTCGCTCCATCGCCTTGATCGCTTCCAAACCCGGACGGTCCGCTGGCGTTGGCTGACCTCTTCGAGGGAAAACCTAACAATAACGACGTAGTACGCGGTCTTGATCGCTTCCAAACCCGGACGGTCCCGGCTGACACCTTTCGAGGGAAAACCGGAATAACGACGTAGTATCGCGGTCTTGATCGCTTCCAACCGGACGGTCCGCTGGCCGGCTGACGCTTTCGAGGGAAAACCGAACAAGCTGGGTCTTGATCTTCCAAACCCGGACGGTCCGCGGCGTTGACGCCTCTTTCGAGGGAAAATCTAACAACGACGGTACCGCTTGATTGCCAAACGACCTTCTTCTAAAGGAGAAGAGAAGGTGCCTTCTCCCTTTCTGGGGTTTTATAGACTTCAGGGCAAAATAAAACCGCGAAACCGCCTAAACCCAAAAACTGTCACCGTCGCCGGGCCTTCGCACCATGCATACATGCATCGAACCGGCGCCAGTCGGACTGTCATGGCGGCGCCAACCATGGGCTCGGCCGAAACTGCCAATGCCGCGAATCCGGCGCACGGTCATAACCGCCCGGCCCGGCTGCGCTTCCGCTGCTCAGCTGTCCATGACTCATCGCCTGACTCATTGCTCCCGCCTTCGACTCATGGCTCGACGATCGATCGTAGAATCATATGACGCTACCTGTTTCACCATGATACCGCACGTCTGACCGCGACCGACGCTCAACCACGCTTACCATGGCGGTTGGCGCGTACAAGAGGCCATAAGCGCCATGAGCGCATGCTCAGCCATATGCCGATAGCTACAGCCATGGCGCTCAGGCTCACACCGGATGGGTCCCTCAAATTCGCGACTACAAGATACCTACACGCATTTATGCCCCGCAGTGCCGTTTATAATCTTGTACTCCTATGAAGATTTGTTCTCAAAATGTGTAAGAATCTAATCTCAAATTATTGAAGAATTTGCTATTTTCAAGATTGACATATATTTTTGATGATTGAGATAATATCATCCAAAAATAGGGCAATGATACACCGAAAATTTCTCTAATAAAGACGAATCTTGAGCAAAGCTAATCGTAAATCAATACTAACCGAGATCAAACATTTATTATCAATCGACTCAAATATGAAATGTTTATATGAAATCGAAGCTCGACGTTTGCCCAACAAGCCAAAGATCTTATAATTCGACTTCGTTGAGCATTCAAATACACAAAATACATCATATGATCGGAATCATCATGAGCCGTCCAATGGAAGAAGAGTGGTGATTTTGCATGTATTTGAGACGCCACCTCCACCTATAAATAAATTTCATTCCCCATATGGCGGAGCGAAGAGGGAGCAAGCAAGAGAGAGAGCTCTAAAGATCCTTCAAGCAATCGTCACCACTCCGGCCATCACGCCAGCCGGGCCACCCGCCACCGGCCCTCGCTTATCGCCGACCGCCGGCATCATCACCACTATCGCTGACATCATCGCCAACATCGTCCAACATTAACGCCAACATCGCAACATTGTTATACTACAATTGTTGTCCTTTCTCTTATACAATTTACTAAAGAATCGCCCCTTTCATATACACTCAGAATCCCAGAGGAAGATTTTAGGGCCAGCAGCTTTTGTTATTTGCTCTTTACATAACGCGCGTGTGTGTTGACTCAAAGCAGCGGCAGAACTTTACTCTACCGCGAACCTGGTTAAAGACGGAACAGTTATAAATATTTAAAAAAAAATCAAAAAATCAAAAAATAACTTTTTGATAATTATCATATTCTAGCGGCTCTAATTCTCAAATAATTTTTTTACTGTAAGCTAAAAAATTGATAGCCAAATAAAATTATTTTATTTTTTTTTGAAAAAATAAAATAGTTAATAAACTATCTCGTACGATGATTGTAGTTGCAGCCATCCATTAAAAATTCGTAATGCTTTGTATCTCTCAGTCGACACAATTACCTTCGCATGCTGAGTGCTTCCCCCCTCCTGCTCCCCTCAGCCCACGGATCACGGTTAGACCTCAACACCCCCACCCCTCCCTCGCCCAACCTCACTCCAACAATGCTATTTGAGGCGACGTTTGTAAACAGAGTTTCGAAATTTCGGGATTCAAAAGGCCGTTTCGCAAACTTGGAATCAAGCCCGCGGTCTGTGATTTCATTCCCTTATTTAGACTTTTTTACTTGCAAACCCTTCACACATTATGCTCTTATCCTGCAGACTGCAGAACTATGTTGTACGATGATTGCAGCTGCTTAGATGAATGCTGGTGTTGATCTTATTTTTAAAATGAGGTAAATATAATCTGAATAAAATCAAAATTTTTCTTAAGTCTATCACTGAACTTAAGAAGAGATTAAAATAAATTGATAAAAAAAGGAATAAATTAATAATAATTGATGAAAGTTTTATCACATTAAAATCATATAAAATAAGTTTAATTTTAATTAAATGATATTAGTTTTATTAAGGACCTTAAGCTAATTGCTTAAATTAAAATTAAGTTTAGCTCAAAATTTAGTTAATCCCAATTGAAATAAAATCTAATTAGCAGGCTAATTAAACTATAAAAATTGAAACATCAATCATATAATTGAAAAAAAAAATCAGCTTTTTCATTAAATAATCAAAATAAAAATAATTAAATCTGAACATCAAACATAAATTTGTTTAGAATTAAATTAAAATAATTAACTAATATATAATTTGAATGCTCATTATATATAATGTTATGTTTCTAGCTAATACATCACTTTTCAATTTTTTTATATATTTTGACTCATAATTTTGCTTGAAGATTTGGGTATGCAAATTATGTCTAAAATGTGATGTAGTTACAAATGAGTCATGGATTAAATCGAAAGAGAAGGCAAATTTCTTTCAGAATGGTGATCATTTTCACAAATCAGATGCTCTCTTATGTACAATGGAATGGTCAAATTCAAGAATCTCAGATAACTATGAAAGCATGGTTTACAATTCTAGAGATTTCTAGTTGCTTTTAATGTTTATCTCTAAGATTTTAATTTATGGGGTTATGAGTTATTTATTTTTATATTTGTGTTAATTTAATTAAGTTAGGTAGAAAATTAATTTTTCCTAAAAGTCTAACACATCCAGGCTTTCATCAAAAAAGTAAATCTATAAAAAAACATGCAATTTTAATGCGCACTTCAAAATAAATCAAATCAAACAATTTAAATTAAATCAAACAGCACCGATGTACATACAAGAATAGAAAAATTAACAAGAGTTCTACCCTTATACATCCTGACCTAGAACTAAAGTTTGATCTATATGGTATTCATTAATTTCAGGATTGTCCTCTTATTCAGGAACCACCTTAAGCTCCACAGGAGATCGTCAAATGGGTATAGTCAACTCCTATTAATCCTAAACCTCGTAGATCATAACCTAATTCTAGGATCAAATTATATTTTAATTTCCCAAAAAAAAAAATCCTAAGCCTTGCAAAATATATGTTAGAAAAATACACATCATATCAATAGTTATATCACAAATATATGAGCTTAGCACCAGAGATTGCCAAGCCTACCTTAATAACAAACTTGGTAACGTCTTTCCACTATGTGAAGATAATTCATAAGCTCAAGACTCTACTGGCCGTCCACTCGTGCTCGACATTGCCTGATACCACAAACTCTCCATCTCAAACAAACTTCCAACACCGTTGGATCAACCTCTCCCCATTTGTCTTATTACATCGCTTATAAATACATATCCCGCTCATGTAAGGGGCAAGAGAGTGATATACATAAATAAGAAAAGGTTCTATCATGTAAGAATAGCTTTTACTCTACTTTCTGTAAGTTGCTTTTCTATCTATTTCTAGTAAGTTGATCTTTATTTAGAAAGCAAAAGCTTGCTGCCTCATATATCACAAATATATGAACTTAGCACCAGAGATTGCCAAGCCTACCTATCTTATTAGACTATACTTAGGGATTTAAGCAAATCACCTATGAGTAAATAACATTTATAATATTTTATTATAGTAGTCGCTTTAAGCATAGCCCCTGCAAAATTGAATTTCACTCTTTCATTTTAACAAAATACTATTTCATAAAATAATTGGCCAATCATTAAAAATGACTTAATGAAATAGATATTTAGCTCTTTCATTGAGTTTGATTTGAATTTATGAAGTTTCATTTTTAGATGACTTATATTTATTGATTTAGTTTAAATATCATTTAAATTTCATGGTTTTAAATTTTTATTAAGTTCAATTGATTTGTATTATTTAATTTATATTAACTTTAATTATTCATCAATCTTAAGTGTGTAATTTTTAGGGTTTCATAACTTCAAGAATATTATTAGAAGTGTTTTAAATTGGTTTTAAGAATTTTTATAATTTTCATAATTTTTGTTTATTAATTAATTTAATTACCTACAAGAATAATGCTGCAATGAGGACAGTTTGTTAAAAGGAACGGAAGGCCTTGATCGAGTTGGACAAAGTGATCTTAAAATCTATTGAAACCATTGATCAAATTTGGACCGTCTGCTCTACGATCAAACGGTGATCAAAGTCGCATCCCAGCTGCTGACTGTGGTAGATCCACGTGGATCCCCACTGTAGCCCAATAGCGGGGCGAAACATGAAAAGCAATGCTCTATCAGCGTTGACAAGGATAAACCGAAAAATTCAGATTTCTAGATTTTAAAAATTGATTAAAATCATGTGAAACTTCAAAAATTCATAGAAATAAAACACCTGATAAAAAATTACAAATGAGAGCTCATTGGATTCATCTTTTAAAGAGAATCCAATGAACTCAAAATCCAAAATTATCAGTTGGTATTTTGGGATTAATTTCAGTTTGAAAAAAAATAAATTTCTTTAATTAATCATAAAATAATAATCAAACCAATCTAAAATTTTCAAAGATTAAAATTGATGTTAAAGCCTACATAGCATAAAAAGTTCTAGCTAAAATGGTTGATGCATTAAAAGTTATTGAATTTTAAAGTTCAAATATCTATTTCATAAAATAATTAATTTAATATTAGATAAATTAAAAAATATTATCGTAATACTTTAAAACACTTTAATTAATATCAAAGAACCTTAAGAAAAATTATAATCTTTTGGAACTTGAAAAACCCTAAATCATACACTTAGAGTTTAATAAATCATTAAAATTAATATTAATTGAATTTCAAAAACCTATAATATATTAAATATCAAGTAAAAAATTATAGATAAATTATGATTCAAACCCTCATTAAACCAAACCTTAAATTGAATCAAACAGACACAACTTAAATTCAAATCAAACTAAACTTAATTCTTGTTAAACATAAATTTAATTGAATTAATTCCATTGAATCCAACTAAGTATTAATTGAGCTTTAAATTAAATTTTAAACCATCAATCACTAATCAGAATGTCAATTAAACTAATCACATCAACCAAATTAAATTAAATTTCAACTAAAATTAACTAATTAACTTAAATCACTAAATCAAATCTTAATTTCTTTAATCAATCACTATCCGTGCATAATCAATTATATTTGATTTAATTAGTAATTAAGCTTTGATAAAATAAATTACTTAACTTGCCTTTAGTTAAGATGAATTTAGCAAATTATTAAATTAAATTTTAATCATCTAACTAGTTAATCATTCAATTAAGTTAAAATTCAATTAATGATTAACTCAACCTTGATCAAATGAACTATTTAATTAATTTAATCAATAATCAACTAACTTTTGATCCATATAATTATTTGATTAAGTTGGCGATAAAAAAATTACTTAAATAAATAAATAAATTTTTTTAATTAAACTTTTAATCAAATTAATCATTTAATAAAATAAAGGCTTAATTAATTATCAATTTAATATTGATCAAATTAATTAATCAAATTAAACATAATTAACTCATCAACATCTAATTAATATCAACCCTTAATCAATTTGATAATGGAATTTTTAAACAAGTTAATGAATCATTGAATTAAATTAAATTAAATTAAATTAAATAAATCATATCAAAATTAATCCTTAAATCAAACACTTTATTAAATTTATTTTTAAGTTTTAATAAAAAAATCATGATTAATTAAACCATTTGCTAATTTATAATTAATCTAATCAAATCCTTTAGTCAAGTTAATAACATCAAGTTAATCATATTGAACCAAAGTAATCCATAATTTAATTAAATCAACCAAATATCTAAGTTAAACCTAAGATGAATAGATTAATTTAGATAAGATAAATTAAGAAAAGTATTAATCAAACTCCAACTACATCAAGCAAATCAAATTAATCATGAATATCCAATCATAATGGGATTAAAGAATCTAATTAAATCAATCATTTAAATCAAATCTTAAATAAACAAATAAAGCAACTAAGTCAATCATCAACATCCAATAAACTTAGTTAACTATATAAATGAAACTAACCTTGATTAATCATTGAATCTCAACCATATAAACCACTTAAATTCAATAAGTCAAGCTAAATTAAACCCTGATTAATTATTAAATTTTAAATTAAATTAATCATAAATCAAATTCATCTTGAAGAATCATCAAATAGTAATTAAATCAAATCAAATCAAATTAGAGCAAACTAAAATTAATTTAACTTATAATCAATAAGATGAATTAATTAAACATTAAATATAAAAGTATAATAATCAAATCAAATATGGACAATTAAGGACATTAACCAAATTTAATTAACATAACAAATGAATCAAATTAAATGAAACTCCAAGTACAAATAATCAAAATTAATTGAAGTAAAAGCAAACATTTAAGTTACTTAATCTAAGCAAACCAATATATAAGTAAACCTTAATAAAACCAAATAAGCATAACATTAAATATAAATTTCAAGCCAATATATTCAATTATTATCAATTTCAAACAAAAATTAAGAATAAATCAATCAACATAAAAATAAAAGATCAATCAAATTAAACCAAATAACCATTAAACTAAATCAATCAATTTAAAGCATTTAAATTTAATATATACTCAAATTAAATTCAATAGAAAAAAGAAATTGTAAATTGAATCTTAAATAAATAAATAAAATCAATTAAACTAAAATCCAAAATCAATCTAAAATATATGAAATTAAATAATCACAACAAAGTTATCTTAAATCTTAATCAAATTAAATAAACATAAAGTTAAATATAAACTCTAAGTCATTAAATAATGTCCAATTTTTCTCAATTCCAAATGACATCAAAATAAATTAATCAACATTAAAAAAATCAAGATAAATAAATAATTAAATTAAATTAAGTAAATCATCAAAAAAAATAATCAACATACAAATCAATTAGCGAAATTTAATAAAATAAATCAAACTTTTAATTAGAATTTAAATAAAAAATCAATTTAAACTTTAATCAAATCACAAATCAATTTAATTAAAACTCATTAACTAGTTCAAATCAAATTTAAATGAAAAGATGAAATCATTAAAATCAAACAATATTTAAAATTATTTAAGCAACATAAAATTTAATAAAATCTTTAAAATGAAACCCAAGGATATGTACTAAATATTAATTCAAAGAAAAGAAATAAACATTAATTAAATTATTAAGATTGAATTAAACCAAACTAAAACCAAATAAATTTAAAATCAATATCAACAATTAAAAACACATGAAATTAAACAAACTCAAACTTTGAAATTCAAATTAAATGAAATAAATATTAATCAAATCAAATCTAATTCAATTAAATCATTCAAATAAATTCAAATTATATAATTAATATATATAAGTTCTTAGTTTAACTCTTAGAATGAACTTTCATCTTAGGGTGGAGATTCTATTATATTAGGATTAGTATGATGAATAAAATCTATTCTGCCTAAGCAGAATATATTTTATTATTCATTCTTTAAAACCTAAATTCAACATTAACACAAAATAAACCTAAAATTGAAATAAAATCTTAATATCATCTAAATTACTTAAAGTGAAACCATCCAATAGAAAATTAAACAAACTTTGAACTTGAATCAAACTTAAACTAAAATAAAGCCTAATATAGACTTGCCACACTTGCCTTATTTTCACACTCTAAAATATTAGATCACCGACCTTAGAATTAGGTTAGACTAATGTGTTGATTATGATGTGATATCTTTTCTTATTTAATAGTGTACTATTTTAGACTAAATGGCTAGGATTATTTGCTCGCTATTCAAGATGTTAGAGCATCCTTTTTAGGCTAATACTGTTTTCTACAAGGGATTGTGTTTAAAGGGATTACAATAATAAAAAGATTATAAATATTGTTTGCTTATAGATGTTGCTTAAGTCATGAAGTATAGCCCAATAGAACCTATGGGCTTGGCAAGCACTAGCACTAAGATCATATGTTTGCATTATAACTGTTGGTATGTTGTATATTTTTTTGATGTCTGTTTTACAGAGTTTAGGATTTTATTTTAGAATTTTAAATTATAATTTGAGCCTAGAATTATGTTAGGATATATGGGGTTTATGATTAATGTGAGCTAACAATACCCATTTGATGGTCCCCAGTGGAGCTAAGGAGGTTCGTGAAGAAGGTGATGATTGTGAAATTAATGAAGATTTCATAGATCAATTTTTAGACGTATAATGGCGAGCTTGACTACTTTTTTTTTAGGGTGTATAGAGGTACCTAGCCACATGGGCCTATTTTATTTATTTAAATTTGGCTTGATTTGTTTTGACGTGAGTAATAGAGCTGCATATTTTTCATAAGTTTATTTTTATGATTACTATGTATTATGATGAAGCATAGATGCATTAGGATCTTTTCTACCTTATTAAAAAACTCAACTCAAATATAAATAAAAGATTCACAACCTCACTATAAATAAAGCTTTAGGCATAAACAACTGAAAATAATTAGAACTATTAGACTTTGTGAATCATGCAAGCATATTATTCATAATTCTTGAATTGGGAGCTTCACCCATTATACATAAAGGGATATCTAACCTATGAGGATGACTGCTCTTCTTAGGGAAGTGTGCCTTCTTATTTTGATTTGGCCCATGACCTTTTTCTAATTGCATCTCATTTTAGGCATGAAATTGCATACCTAAAAGCCTTAAAATAAAATGTGAGTCAAAATACATAAAAGATGAAAATTGTTGTATTAGTTAGGTGCATAACAAGTCAATCATTATCTTAGATTAGGGAGTGAGTTGGGACTCTTAACCTCCTTTCCTAAATATAATAACCCAACCATCTTGTATTTATAAGACTAAAATCATAGTTTTAAAAATCACTTAGATGGTGTTAGCTGGCAATCCTTTCACGCAGGAAGTAAGTCCTAAAGAGTGAGAGATATGCCATTTTTCTCAAGTGAGGAAAGAGAATTGATAATTTCTAAAATTAGACTAGGTTGAATCTTTAGCTTATGTTAGAAACACTTTTAGACTTAGATTATGAAGCATCTTATTGGAATAAGTCTTCAGCTCCTAGGCTTTTCTATAGTTTTGTATTGCCATAATCTAAGTCCTAGATTTCTAATAAAATATCAAATCTAAATCTCAATAATTTTAATTTCAAAAATATAAAGTCTAATGATATGATAGTTGAAATGCTTATTAAGCTTCCTAGTATCTAAAAGCATTTCCTACTTATTTCTGATTAGCTTTCAAAAAGAACTTTTCTCTAGAATGTTCCCTTTAAAATTTTAAATTAACCATCCTTTTAAGACAAGCTTTGAAATCCAAAGAGATAACTATCGCTTTTAATCAAGAGTATTCTTAGAGGAATTTATTTTATTCTAAGATGTAATAAACTATAGGGGCTTGCCCTTATAGGGAACTATGAACCTCGTAATAAAATAAACCTTATTCTTCTCCATAGTTCACAAAAAATCGTACATCAAGACCCATTAGCCTTAGGAGTTCTTATGAAAATCATATCTATTATAGGGATAATATATTTATCTTTCAAGATAATATATTTATCTATATTTATTCCTTAATGATGAATTTGATTATTTAATTAAGTAACCTTAAGATTTGCATGATGTTCCAAATAAAAATTCCAAAAATGAATAAATCTAAACTAAGCTTTAAAAATTCATAAAAAATTAACCACTTGGCCAAAAATTATAAATGACCATTTATGTGCTTAGCTAACAAAGTAGAGTTAAATGAAATAAACTATCTTAATTAAATTTTAGGTGTGGTGTAAATGGTAAGACACACCACACGTATTGACATTGACCAAGATGATCAACAATATCTAGGAAGATCACAAACACTAAAGAAGGCTATCCCCATCTAAGTGAAGTGCTAGATGGAATGAAACCACAATCCTAGTGTAATGCAATTTGTTTCATGTCGAGGGCATGGAAAAGATAAGTAGGTTTGGTTTGATTTATTGAGAATTGCTTTTGTGCCAAGGACACAAAGAGAGATTCATTAGGGATTGTGCTTGAAATTGGTTGGATTAGAGATTCATGCCATGGGCATAAGGGGATCCGGATTGAGTTTGTTTGGTTTATAGATTGATTTATTCCTAAGGCATAGAAGGAAATCCATCGGGGATTGAGATTGGATTGAGTTTGCTTGATTTGTTATGATTATGTTGATGGGTTATAATATGAATTTGGGATTTGATTTGAATTTATCAAGTCATTTTAGTTTTGATTTTGTTGGTTAATTTTGTTTGGATCCTATGATTGATTTTGATTTTGATTTGATTTGTTGATTTGAATTTGGTGATTCAATTAGTCTTGATTTTATTGGTTAATTTTATTTGGATCCTTTGTGATGGATCACACTAAGGTTGAGCTATAATTACATTCCTACCTAAATTCGGGCCATACCAGAGATAGCTATCCAACTGGGTGCCAATTTGAAATGGCTACATTAGGAAGAAAGCTGAGACTCACATCTTCCGGTAGAAGTGAATTACACAACAAGTCTAACCTAACCTAGGGTGACTACTAAGTGAGTGCCTTTGGGGTCTTATCTTAACTTAGATAGATTCTATGGGAGTTTTGATGACACCTAAAAGATAGGATGCCTACTTGCGAAGAGGTGCCTCTGGGGGGTCTTATCCTAATCCACAAATGATTTTATTTTATTTATTTAGCGTGGATCCTATAGGTTTACGAGAGACCACACTAAGAAGGAGCCACGGGCATATCTGCATTTATCGCGGCCCAAGGGTCTATACATCCATAATATAGAGCTTCCAACTACAAAGGTGGCTATTAAAGGGGAACCGCCCAATTTGGTTACTTGGGTCATGTCCAGATGGGGTCATAAAGACGTAATCCAAATAGAATTCACATAGGGAAGGTGCCTCTGAGGGTCTTATCCTAATCCCTGAACTATAATCCTATAGGTATATGGTGGCTGGCTCAGAGAGAAAGTGTGAAGACTCACATCTGCCCGAGCAGTGTTATCCACCGGGTGGGTTGTCACCATCAAGGAGAACACCATCCAACCTAAGGTGCTTGTTAGTTTGCGATGATAAATCTAGGAAGAAAGCATCAAGAACTCACATTTTCCTAAGTGAAACTAATCATCTGGATAATCATCTACGTATTATGACCTAATGCGCTACCAAGTGGGGAGTCACAAAGAAGGACAAACCTAAGCTTGGTCGGAGGAAGAGGAGCCACTATGGGTCTTAACCTAATCTTCAAATATAAACTTGGACCCGCAGTGCATAGTGGCTTGTTCAAGAAGAAAGCTTGAGACTCACCGCTTAAATGAAGCGGGTAGCTTATTGTTCATGGAATAAGGCATACCACACCAACGTGGTGCTCATGGTTTATATGATAGGAAGAAAGCATGAAGACTCACATCTTCCAAAGTAGAAAGACCACTGGGGAGACACACTAGCTAAGTACTAAATCAAGCCCGACCTAGAGCGACTACTGAGTGAGGGTCGCTGGGGGACTTACCTCCTCAAGACAAATTGAACTGAATTTATTTATTTATGTTTGTGCAATTTTATGTTTGTGAGCTAATGAAGAAGAATGTCGCTCTTATACCCTAAACACACCAGAAAGTAATTTGACAATTGGAAATATTTCAATTTGGAGAGAAGTTTGGATTAAATTTTTTATTGATGGAAAATTATTTTGATCATTGGTTATGCATAGTATTTCTTGATAAAGGTCATTGATAGAAAACATCGAGCATTCTCCTTTGTGATTTATGAGTTGGTAAGATTCACTGGTAGGCCTTTTCTATGGCAAAAGGCCTTCCCAAGTAGGTTCAAACTTGTGTCCCATCTTACAATGGGCAATTGCTCTCCTTAGAATTAAAATACGCTCTCTTACTTAAAAGCTCTAGAGGAGAAACTTATTATGAGATTGAACCATCTTTTCCTTGTATAACTAGAGGTTCTAGCATGCTCGTAAGCATCTTTCTTCTAAACCTTCAAGCTCTTTTAACCGGAGCTTGCCTTTCCGTTTGGTTGTAATTTTGCTATCCATCCTATCAGTGATGGGAGTTGAACTTCTAATGGTAGAGCTTAACACCCACACGGAGAATGAAGTATTGTGTTGTAGTTTACCAAGTTATAGTCGGTCTTCTCAAATGAGTATCTTCTTGAGTATTTTTGAGAGTTTTGTAATACTATTCAGGGTAATATGATGGAAGTCTCCAAATATGATTTAATGGTGGTTCCTTTAATAATACATGCTAATTTATTTCTATGATGTAATCAAACATAAGCCACTTGGAAAAGTAATTCATAGCTGTGAGAATGATTCGATGACCCTTGGGTGAAAGTGGATCAATCAGGCCCACTATGTCGATATTTAACACTCAAATGGCCATGAGGCCAATATTGTAGTTGATGGGGACCACCCATTGGCATCACTTAGCTACATCCAAGCAATTGTGATCATCATCGCACGACACGCAAGTCTCTTGATTTTGGCTTTCATCTTGGGACTGAATGATTAGCTATAATCTTGAATGTACCTACCATGATCTTACGCTTCGTGTTTGTATAAAATATAACCACATATAATCGTAAGACCGTCATATAAGACACCATGGGCATAGGAGAGTGCCCTTTAATTCACCTGATGTGCTTGAGATTTCTCTTGAGGTAGTTTGCCTCTATTTAGGTAATCAACAAAAGGTTGCCTCCAATCCAGCTCATTATCTTTTTTAGCAACGATAACTTCCCCTTCAAGAGAGTATTTTTTAATGAGTTCAACATCAATAAGAGATCAGACTTGTCTATTATGGACCTCTATTGATATGGACTTATCTTTCAGACATGCCATTTCTTTGTCAAGCTTGGCTAAGGCATAAACTATGGCATTTTATCCTCTAAGGATCTTGTAAATTATGACCTCTAGAATTTAATCTAACAACTCTATGGTGTACTTGTATTAGTGATGAAGTTTGAGCTTCAAGACCTTGTAGGACCCAATGATCTAATTGACAACTAGCTGAGAATCTCGAAAGATGTTGATGTTCTGGATACCTAACAAAATGGCTAACTACGGAAATCAAAGCCTCATATTCACTTCATTGTTGGTGCAAAGCTTGGATAGATGATATAAAAAATCTCATCATATCACTGCCGTGAGAACTATCCTTACTCCTACCTTGCCTGGGAGAATAGATTATGGTTCTTCTCCTCTTTAAGAGGAAGCCACACCATCAAAGTACATCTACCCACGATAATAGCTTATATCCCCTAAGTTCATGATTTATTCATCAGGAAGATCATCACTGAGTGGGGAATCCCCTATGAGTGGATGTGCCACTAGAAAATCTATGAGTGCTTGTCCTTCCACCCAAGAATGTGATGTCAAACGTGATAAAATCATAGACCATCATGTCAACCATAGGGATAACGCCACATGAGATTTTGTAATGGATTGATTTTAGAAATCAAGTTTACTTTATAAGAGAGCATATAATGTCAGGCTTCAAGATTAAAAGCTTGGCAATGCTTCTCAATGGATGGATATTTTAGCTGAGGGTATCAAACGATGATTGAGGGTGCATTCTCTTTCCCTTTGTCATTGTCTTGGGCCAATAAAGCACTAAGAGAGTCATCTAATGCAGATAGAGATCGAGAGGTTTGCCTTGGATAGGGCAACAAAGAATGGCTGCATCATGGTATTACTTGATGCTCTCAAAAGCATGTTTGCACTTATCATCCCACTTAAATTTGACATCCTTCTTGACTAGTGTTGAAAATGATTGACATCTGCCTGATAGGTTGGATATAAAACATCTTAGATATGCCAACCTCTCTTAGAATGATTTGAATTGGGTTAGACTTTTAGAGGTGGCATTTCCAATATCATTTTAATCTTCTTTGATTGATTTCAATTTTGCAAGGTCGAAACAACCAAAAAAAACTTCCCTAAAGATACTCCGAATGCACACTTCAAAGGGTTCATTTTAAGGTTATATTGCCTTAACCGCTTGAAAACTTCCCTCAAGTCAAAGAGGTGGTCTTTCTTTCTTTGTTTTTGACCACAAGATGATCAACATAGCATTCTACTTGGTGGTGAATGAATTCATCGAAGATTCGAGTCATAGCCCGTTGGTGTGTGGCGCCAACATTTTAAAGGCCGAAAAGTATGACCTTATAGTAATAAATTTCTATCGGGGTTCTAAAAGTAGTGTTCCTTTTATCCTCCGGTGTTATATTTATTTGGTTAAATCTAGATGAACCATCCATGAAAGAGAAGATCACATGAGATGAGATAATGTCCATCATTAGTTCTAGTATTGATAGTGGAAATTCATTTTTTGGACATGCATTATTGAGATCACTAAAATCGATACATATACGAATTTGGCCATTCTTCTTAACTGGGATGACACTATCCAATATGGTGGGGTGTTTTTCCTCCTTGATGAAACCAGGGTAGATTAGTTTCTTGACTTCATAAATGACCTATTATTTAATGTCTAATCACATGTATCTAGGAGCTTATTTGATGGGGTTAGCATCAAGCTGTTTCGTTAGCTTATGAACTATTATTTCAGGAGTTAATCAAGACATTTCTTCATAACTCCATGCAAAGTAGTCTTTAAACTCAGTGAGTAGCCTAACTAAGTCATTAGTTTTTGATTCGTTCAACAAGAAACTAATGTACATCAGGTGCAGATTATCTTTAGTCCTTAAATTGATTTCTTTGAGTTCATCAATGGTTGATTTGATTTTTTTCTTCGAATTCTGGGGGTGCATTTTTGACTTGGAGATCATCTAAAATTTCTAGGCACACCTCCTCATATGATTTAATATGATTTGAAAAGAACTTATTAGATTCCAAATGATCAATGATGACTAAGCAATAATCATCACCGTCGACTCGACGCACTGTACCAAAGCCTAGTCTGGGTCTTGATTGAGAATTCTTGCCTTTGTAATACCATAATCTTTCAAAATACTCAGACTTGTGCTTAGACCATGTATGTGGAATTTAACTTTTCTTTGCTAAGTTAAGTACACAAGGTGAGTACCAATCAAAAGGTAATTCTATTAATTCTTTATATGATTTATCCTCATGTTTTGCATCAAATTTTTGACTTGAGGATGCTACTTCTGGATAAAGCCTTTGGATCTTAGTGTTTGCACATGCTTTGAGGGCTTCCTTAACTATCAAACTCTCAATTTTTTGTTAGGAAAGTGGGGTTAGAGCTAAGGTTCCCATATGATGTCGGACAGTTTCACATAATGGAGACTTAGATACACTCATGTTTGCTTGGGGACCCAGTCTTTATCACTGTCTGGCTTGAGTGTCATCTCCAATAGAATCTGCTATCGAGAAGACCTGGCCGGTGTGCTAACTACATTAGACTCATCCTCTGAACTATATTTTAAGTATATGTAGATAACAGGTGTACTCCTAGATGCTAGAATGAATCTCCTAGTAGATCGTAGGTATGGAGGTTTTCCACCTCTAGGACTCCCTCTAGACTTGCCTCTTCATCGTCCTAGTGAAGGTCGGGTCATCCTCCCCACTTGTTCGAATAGAGTAATGAATTATGGGTGGAATCTAATTTTAGGCTCTATATCCTCATTAAGATCTTTTTTATTCTTTTTTTTTCTCATTTCTTTTATTTTTCTTTTTCTTTTTTATTTTGATGAAGGTCACGAGAGAAGATATTTTGTTTATTAGGGTGGCAATAGGCCGCATCCTCATAGATCCTGACCTCATGAACTATGAATGGCTTGAGATCTCTTTTGACACAATACTTGATTCCACCCCTTAGGAGCTTGATGCATTAATGCAAGGAGGATGAAACTATATTGTTCTCATGTATCCAAGGTTTCCCTAGCAAAGCATTAAAAGATGTATTAGAATCTATTATGTGAAACTTGGCTTCCGTCTTCCAATCTTCTATCTCCAAAGGCAACACTATAGAGCCTAAGGCCCTCTCGCCTTGTTCATTGAATCCTTTCAATATCATCCTTTCCGTTTGGAGTTTGGAGATGTTGATCCTCAAGTAGGCAAAAGTTTTTAGACTCATAATATTCACAGATGCACCCGAATCAACCAACACTCTTGATAGTCTGAACTTGTCAACATTCACTATAATATAAAAGAGACGGTTGTGCTCTATCATCCCTAAAAGTAGATCTTCATATGTGAATGTGACTTTTAGGACTTCTTTTGAGAAACATGCCTCCTCTCGAGCGCCAACCGAAGGCATATTTTGCTAAACAAAGCTTGACTAATGACTCCTCATCTCTTTGGATAAGACAAGGGAATCATATATGCTTAACTTAGTTGACAACTTTCTAAGATCTGTCAAGACATTATCGTCAACTTTGGGCTGGTCCTCCACAAGCATATCAAAAGATGGACCATCTTGTGGAAGGGTTATCTGCTCATTAGAACTAATAACCTATTTACCCTTATCTTGAGGTGTTATCCTAGGAGATAGAATTTTTCCACTACGAGGTTGACTTCAGTGACTTCTTGAGATGAGGAGCTTGTGGAAAGTTCTATCTGCTCATTGGGTATACCTACAACTTCTCCTAAAGGATCATCAGAGTCGGATGACTCCAAATTAATCTCAAGAGGTGCATCCTAATGATTTAGAGAAGGAAAATCCATTTCTGAATTTGAGTGGGATTGATCATAATTATTTAAGTGTTATTGCTATGACTTGAAGAGCTATCAATTGGAATGAAATCACTAAGATCATCAAAAGTGGAAAGAATTTAAGTTGAATCATTCTTCTTCATTGATTTCTTTAATTTTTGAGGTGGTACATGATAGAAATCGAGTAAAGTAAGCGGTATGAGGGGTTTGGTGCCCTCATTCACAGATATAATGCTCTGGCGAGGAGGTAGTGGATGTAGAATGAACGGTGGAAAGAGAAATGCTGGACTCAGATGATGGTTGAGCTATGGAACTATTTCAGGCAAGTGATGGCTGCTGCTCCTGTTGGGCTTCCACCCTCCCCGAGTTGTCCCTCATAATTGACAGACTTTTATTGATATTGGAGGTCTGAGCTGAGTTAGGCATCTATAGAGAAAGTTTCTTGAATTTAGAAATTATTTTTTAGAGGTATGAGATGAAGAGGTATCCCAACATTATTTTGTCTTAAGATGATCATATGCATCACCAAAGATTACTTTAATAAAACTAAAATGTTGTTCTACTAAGTATTCTTTAGGGATAACTATGGTTCTTGACTTGTAGATACTCTTAAGCCAATCCTTCAAGGTGAAACAATCTTCTTGACATCACCTAGCATGTGGTGGTAGGGGCATGTGGTGTTTATTTTCGGATGCGCCGGGTGGACACCACGCAAATCTTAGGAGGTATTTATTGAAGTGATCGGGTGCGACATGAGGTATGATGTACTATCTTGAAAGATAGAGACATCACCCTACAATGGACCTATTCACCTAATAAGGACTCCTAAGGCTTGATGGGTCTTCGTATATACCAGAGATTCCTCCTCTACATTACATGGAAAAGTAAAACATAGTTTATCTTATGTCGGGTTCTTTAGTTCCCTATTGAGGCAAGCTTCCATAGTTAATTATATTATGGGAAATGAGATTTCCTAAGAACACTCTCAATTAAAGTAGTCAATTATTATCTCCAAAGATTTCAAGGTTAAGACTATCAATAAATTAACTATTGTGGAAAATCAAATGGGAATGTTCAATTGGAATGACTTATTTTGGAATCGAAAAGAAGATATGGAAGTGCTCATGATACTATAAAGTCTAAGTAAGCACTTCAACCTATCCTATGGTGAGGCTTTATATTTTTGAAAGTGAGAGGATTTATCTTAAATTTTATTAGATTGGGACTTATAATCCATCAATACAAGATTGTGAAAATGCATAAGAGGTGAGAATTTATGCTCGAAAGGCGCAAGATCCTAAATCTAAGGAGCTTTAACATAAGTTGAAGCACGACCTAAATCTAAGTGAAAAGGAAGACATAAAGGTTTACCTCCACATGAGAGCAAAAATCATCATGAGGTGATCAATCACTCAAATTGGGTCAAACCAAGTCAAACTTAAGGGTTGACCAAGTCAACACTTAGCCAAAATGAAATCTAAATTAGCCAAAATGCACCATGGGCCAAATTGATTGAAACCATTGATGAAAACTCATTCATGATCAATGTTTGAACTTGACCAAGTCATCATTTGAGCCTAACCTAGCCCAATTGGCCACGACAAGTTGACTAAGTTGACCCATTGATTTAAAAGTCAAAATGTGTCAAAACTTGATCTAAGCTAAATTGATTAAAACTAATGGGTCAAGTTCATTCCAAATCACTTTTTGAACTTGACCAAAATCCCAATTGGCTAACTAGACCCAACCTAGCCCAATTGACCTTGAACCCAACTTGACATAAAAGGCCAAATTGAGTTAAATCCAAATATAAACCAAATTGATTGGAAATAAAGATATCAATCTATTTAAAATGATCAACCAAACATAAACCAACCCATGACCTAATTAATAGTCAAATGGGTCAAATTGGTAAACTTGACCCATTTGACCTAAATGAAATCAAATGAACCAAAACTAAATCTAAATCAAATTGAACCACACCAATGATGCCAGAACATTTCAAATGGTCATGTGAACTTGACCGAACCCTTGGTTTGACCCAATTTGACCAATTGGTCAACTTGACCCAAGTTGACCCATTTTGACCTAAATGGGTCAACATGAACCAAATCATATCAAACTAACTCCAAATTCAATGAAACTTGGCCTAACCAAATTTTCAATCATACCAAATATATTCAAATTGAAATCAAGGTCAAATGACCATTTTACCCCTAGGCCATAGGGTAACCTAAAATCAAAACCACTTGGAATTTGGTCAATTCCTTTTCATGGACACTTAGCATCCTCTTAGTGGACCAAATGGTTACTAATAGACATGGTGCACATGACCCATTGGGTTTGGGTCAGCCAAACCCAACCCAAGGTAAAAACCGACCACCCCCATGGAAATGAGCACACACCTTATTTTGCACATGACAAACTCCTCCACTGCCTTATTTGGCCAAAATCGAATGCCATGCCCCTCAAAACAGCCTAACCAACCCATTGAATAGGTTAATTGGATCAAAATGGCAAAGAAGCTGGTCTGATCCTTCAAGGGGAGATATACTCCCCTAATTTCATTTCAACCGAAGCTCTCTATTGATTGAAGCATAGGAACTTAGAGGAAGTGATTCCAAGCTCCCCAAGGTTTTCTAAGCATTTTCCATTTCCCCATTTTCAGATTTCTTCAAATCAAAAATAGGGGAGCTCAAGGGAAATTCAATCTCATCCAATACCCAAATTCAGTCCAATTCACTTTGCAAGCACCTTGAGGGAACTCAATCGAGCTCACCCAAGCCTTGACACAAGTTCTCCAATTAAGGGAGGAGTGCTCTTGATCAAGACCGAGCCCAATTGAAGGAGAGCTTGGTCCATAGGAAGATCCACTCAACCAAACCACCTCAAATTTTCAGTAGGGCTTTGTCTCCACTAGACGAAGCTACCTCATCGAACTCGAGCGCTGGTGATAGCCTCAGTTGAGGTATGCCATTAACTCAAGCTTAAATTAGCCATGGTGTGGTCCTTTGTGAAACAAATTCTCACCTCATGAGAATTTGACCATTGGATGTATTCCCCTTTACTCTTAGATGGTGTGGGTAAGATTTGAGTTCAATCCGAGCTTAATCGAGCTTGGATCTTGCCATGGAAGGTGAACGACTCCCCTTTCTCGCAGGAGAACTCAGGGATGGATCATGGGCCATCCATCCGCACATTTTGGATGGATGGCCATGATCTAGATACGTAGGATATTTAATTTAATCTCTAACACGAGGGCTTATCTTCCGATCTTGATCGAGACGGGGAGAGAAAGTGTGAGCCGCCGACGACACTATGATGTGATAACTTAAGTGGCCCATCCCATCGCACCATGTGGAAAGTGCACGCCGCTTCAGTCTCCACGTGGCACCGATGGGATTAGCCATATAATTAAGGGATTAATTACTTAATAATCAGGAAAACTTCAAATATTCATAACTAATTGTAAAAAAATCAAAAAAATACAAAATAAAATGCATTGGAAAGATAATTCAAAGGAAATATTATAAAATTAATTTCAATTAGTTTTGAATCGTGATGTTTTCTAAATTAGGGTTTTATTGGGAATGTAATTACATTAATTACTCCCTAATTATTCCACTGATTAATTCCAAACTTCCTAGGGTTGATTAATGGGATGACCTCTACCTCCCATGATTTTCTTGGAATTTATTAATGGTTTAATTAGGGTAATTACTTGGTTCATTCCTAATTACTCTCTTTATCCATTAAATGATTAATTAACTTTTTAAATAGTGATAAATCTATTAATTAATTTTGCTAATTATCCTAGAATAGTGAGTGAACTTAGCAAATAATATTAGGAGTTCTTTCCCATATCTTTTTCCCTATGTTCATTTCATTTGGATAAAAACCTAATTAAAGTGCAAATTAATTAAATGGTTTAATCACTTAATTAAAATGGCTTATTTAATCAAACTTTTCAAAATAAAAAATCTTTTAGAATTTATCTAATTCATCTTGGATAGATGCTTGGGTGTTTAATAACCCAAGTGGCCTAAATAAATCAAAATCTAACCCACATGTGTGGGAAGGGTTATGAAAGTATTTAAATTAAACCCTTTAATTTAATTAATCACTAATTATGGGCCAATTGCATTAGGCCCTTTCTTTCCTAGGTACATTGCTGATTTAAATTCTTTGTGTGATTTTATGTCATATCATTGGCTCATAATTATGTGATTAAATATATTAAAGTGGTGTAGTAAGGGGTAATTAACACACTTAATTCACATCTTAACCTAACTAAGGTATAAAAATGATCTAATCACCTAAAAATTGAACTTAAACAACTCACACATGAGGGAATGGGTTAGGACCAACAAACTCATCTCACATTTCTTAAATTAAAATCAAACTCAAACAAAACTCAAACTCTCTTTAAAAATAAATTTGATTTACTTTAAATAATCTTTTCATAGGATTGTCTTTAGAAATTAATTAGGGTGATTGAATTTACTTACTTTCATCACATTATTTCTTTCTTAACATGCTAAATGTGTATGCCATATGAAATTCTTGCATTCATGCTTTTTAAAAAAATCAAATTAAAAATGAAATATTTCCTTTATGTCAAATTGCATGTTTTGGCTAAAGTAAGAATACGAATGGCTATTATCACTATTAAAGCTAAAATTATTTTCATAACTTATAAATCAATTATCAAAACTCAAAGGTATGCTACTTATGATTATTATAAGCTTGCATGTGAGTAGAAGTATAAAGATGTGCATAGTGTGATTTTCCTTCTCTTCTCTTTTAATATAGTTTTGAATATGATTTGACAAAGTGTATGGTTCATTTGAAAAGAACATAACACTTGCTTAAATTCTTTCCTATTCATTCCTATGTTATTACTTAAGAAGGACATCCACACTTGCATATATAAATTCCACAAACAAATCAAACAAACAAACACAAACTTTTGCATCTTTCTTTTTCCATTTATTTCTTTTGTACATGCATATATATTTAAGGAAAGTGGTATATTAGTCTGGAAAATCCCATAGTTGTGAGGCTTTAAGTAGCCCTAAGTAGGTCTTGTACCTTACACCCCTGGTGCTAACGATGGCACCATACTCACTTATGCCTTTCATACATATAAATATGCATGTAAAAATGAATAAAAAATCACCCTTTTCTACTTAATAAAATCATGCATCATAAAGCATCCTAATTTTCCTAAAATAACACTACTTAACATTCATCATTAAGGTGTGCTAAATATTATCATTTGCATGTATAGATATGTTTAGGATTCATCCATATGCATGTTACACATGTTGGGAAAGAAATGAAGTGATTTGAGTTATATGATGGTAATTCACTTTAATTAATCTTAAAATGCCTTTTTTTGAATAGGTTTGTTTAGAGAAAATATAAACTTAAGATTAATTAAAACACATAATAAAATATTCACTAAATAAAAATTAAATATGAATCTACCTTAGAAATTACTTAAGTTAGGGAGGAAAGAGAAGTTCCATTCTCTTTTCTCTCTTTACAACACTTAATAATTAATCCTAGGTTTATTCAAACCTAATCAAAACACAAAATAAAATTAACCCAAAATAGCTATACAACTCAAATTTAAATCACCCTCTAAGTTGAACTTTTTCATACTTAGGAAACTTAAAACTTAAAGCCTAGCTAAGTATACCACACAAACCTTTTAAAGCACGCACATTAGACTAAGTCATCATTTTTATCTTTAGGTTAGGATGGTGTATGGCTTGATGTTTACTTTTATTTTATGATGGTTTATTTTTAAGATGTTAGGGTGTATGATGATGGTAGGATGATTTTGTCTAATCATTTTCTTAGTAGGGGATTGTGCTTAAGGGACATTATAATAAAAATATAACTACTTCTGTTGTACAGGTGCTTATATCCTTTAGCATAATCCAAAATAGGCCAGGTGGACTTAGTTACCCATGTGTGAGGTGCTAAGTCTAATATGTGCTCATACATGCTTGGGATTTGTATGGTTTGCTCAATTAATATCTGTTTTGTAGGTGTTAATTAGATTTACTTTTCCTTTTCATGTAATTTTATAATTAGGATTTTGGAATGATTGTTATAGGGGATTAGGATGAGCATTGGTCATAAGATTTCATCTTATGTACCATGTAAAGCCTTTGGAGCAACCACATTCCAACCATCCAAAAGAAGGAACCAAATAAAGAAAGAAGAAAAGAAGAAAAGAAGAAAGAAGAAGTGAAGAATGAAGACCCCATAACATGAATTCCTTGCTTTACTGTAATTTATTCATTTGTAATCCGAGTTGTATAAGGATAAAGCTCAGCTACTTAATTGGTTTTCAAGTTTGTGCGGTGTTGCCCAACCACAAATGACCTTTTATTCTTTTTGCGCTAGTTTTATAAATTGATTGATGTTTGTTTAACTTGCACATTAAGATGACATCTTTCATAGTTTCTTCCTTATTTTGATGTATGACCTTGATGAAAATTAGGCTCTTAGGGGGAAATAAATCTTTTAGCAAATTAATCAACTCAAAATTAAAAAAAAAATAAATAACTCATAACTTTATCTAAAGCCTAAGTTAAAATCAAGATAAAAAAATTAGCAACCCCTTAGCTGGATGTGTACTTTATTTTCTAATATTATGCATAAAATGCATTTTTTTCACTCTTGGTTGGAGGGATTCCACCTTTGACAAAGAACTTGACTTGACCTATAAGATCCATGGTGGAAACACACCTACTTATCTTACTGATTTTGACCCATAATCTAGTTTTGCATGCATTAGGCATAAAGAATCCTAAAGCCTGTGTCAAATTAATTGTCCAAAATAAAAATAAGATATATGAAAAAATTACATTAGATTTAAGTCATTAAAAGCATGCCCTTACATGATCTAGTTTCTTAAGGAGTGTGTTTAAGGACTTAGTCTCTTTCTAAATAAATAACAATCATGCTATCTTGCATAAACATATGACATGCCTATATATTTGAAAATCATAGGAGTTAGTTGGCGGCCACCCCTAGGCGATTATAAATCTAACAGTCGGGTGATTTATGCTCTCTTGTGGAGGTAAACCAAATACCCATTTTCACCTTAGATTTAGGTCATACTTTTGGCTCTCTCCAAAGCTCCCTAGATTTAGGTTCAGAGGTTGGTACTTCCCTTTATGGGCAACGAGTATAAATCCTCTCTTCTTAGGCATTTCTGTGACCTTGCATCATGGAATTATAAGCCCTAATATTCTAATAAAAGTTCAACTCAAACATATTAATTCAATTTCAAAAATGTAAAGCCCAACCATAGGGTAGTCTAGGGTGCTTACTAGGCTTCCTAGTATCTTAAGCATCCCCCACTTATTTTCATTTGGCTTCGTTAAGTACTCTATCCTCTTGATCGACCCCATTTGACTTTCTAAATAGAAACCAATCAATTGATAGTACTACCTTTCAAAATCTTTAGAGATAATGATCATTTACCTTAATCAATAGTATTTCTAAGTAATCTCGTTCCTTAGGATATAATTAACTATGGGGCTTGCCCCTGTAGGGAACTTAATGAACCCGATTTAAAATAAACTCTACTTTACTTTTTCATGTAAAGTAGGGGAAGAATCTCTGGTACATTCCGAAGACCAATAGTCCTTATTTATATTTCTATTTTCATTTATCCTCTTTTCTAAAAAAGGATAAGATGAAAGCGGAGATATACAAATTTTCATCATAGGGTATAAGCAACCTGCAAAGAGAATATTTATATTTATTTTTAAGCAATCCCTTAAGCACAATTCCCTCTAAAAGATATGATTAGGGTAACAATGGCCTAACATCTAGTCTACGAGTCATACACCCTAACATCTAGTCTAAAATATTACATCACAAATAAAATATAACATCACAAATACAGCCTTAACCTAGACTTTATATTTAGTTCTAATGTGTGCTAAAGCTTAAAAGATTAAAGTTATGATTTGGAAATGGTTTTAAGGGGTTTAGAATTTGTTCATTGATTAAGAAAAGAGAAGAATGAAGCTTAACCTCCTTCATCCCTACCTTAAGCAGTTTTCTAAAACATGTTGTTATGATTTAGTTTCTTTTAGTGAATGGCTTATTAAATATATTTTATTAATCCTAAATTTAGGTTAACCTTAAAGAATCCTATCCAACATGAAAGACATCTTAAGATTAATGTAATTGAATTACTATCACATGGCATATGCTAAGTCATTCCTTTCCATCACCCATAACATGCACATGATTTAATACATAGTATACCTATATATACAATATATTTGGGCACACTTAAATGATCATGAATGCACACATACTTAATGAAGAAAAGGGATTTTCATTCTCTTATCAAATATACATACATATGTATAAAAGATGTGAGTAAATACTTGTCATTGTTAACCACGGAAGTGAGATAATCAAATGACCTCCTAGGACTACTTAAAGTCTCATATTCCTGAGATGTTCAGACTATATACTTGTTATCTCAAATACATACAAATATATATACAATTACAAGGATGAAAATCATGCAAGAAATTGTATTTTGTTTAATTGAATTATTTATACATGTAACTTAAAGCTCTATCCAAATTATAATACAAAAATACATAAGAATGAAATTAAATGAGTATGTGCCTTTGTTAACTAGGGAAGTGAGGTAATCAATTGACCTCATTGGGGCTACTTAAAGTCTCGTATTCCTAGGATGTCCAGACTATATACTCATTAGCATTCAAACATATGTAGATTTTTATACACGCACATAGGAAGAAAGCCTTACATTCACATGTTATACATTTTGATGACTTGAGTAACTATGAATGCATGCATTTTTAATAGAAAAGAGGATCTTCATTTCTTAATCACATACACATACACATGTATAAAAGATATAAGTAAGTACGCATCATTCTTAACCAGGGAAGTGAGATAATCAAATGACCTCATTGGGGCAACTTAAAGCCTCGTATTCCCGAGATGTCCATACTATATACTTATTATCTTAAATACATATAAATGTATGCATAATTGGAGGAATGAAAACCATGCAAAGATGATATTTTATTTAGTTGAGTTATTTATGCATATGAGTTAATGCTTTATCCAGATTCTAATACCAAAATACATAGGAGTGAAATTAAATGAGTACGTGACTTTGTTAACTAGGGAAGTGAGGTAATCAAATGTCCTCCTTGGGGCTACTTAAAGCTTTGTATTCCTGGGATGTCTAGACTATATACTCATTAGCATTCAAATTTATATAAGAACTTAAGAAAGAGAGCTTCACATTCACATGACTAGGCTATAAGCACATGCAAGTCATATATGTATTCATAATTATTATTCCAAACATTATTATCAATTTATAAACTTTGGAAAATAAATTTGGATTTATTAGTGATAATAGACACACATATAATTAAGCCAACACATGCAAGCTCACATAAATAATTTCATTTGATTCACTTATATTTGAGAATATGAATGCCCGAGGTCACATGACATACAACATTTAAAGTGATTGGAAAGGAATAACCAATCATAAATATAGGATTCACACAACTACACTAATTTCTAAGGGCAATCACATTAAATAAAATTATTTAAAGAAAACCAAAGCTTCTTATTAATTTAATTTTTGGATTTGGAGAGATTATCATTTGTTGCTTTAATTCTATTCCCAAATTGGTAATCATAATTGGTTTAAGGAAAGATAATTAGATAGATTTTATGAATTAATTAAGTTGGATCATTAATCAAATCACTTAATTACCCTTTTCTATGCTTCTTTAATTTGATTAATCATTTAATCATGAGCAATAAATGATATGAACATGGATAAAAATAAAATTGCAATGTCCTTAAAGGACCTAATGCAATTGGCTCATAATTAAAGATTAATTAAGCTTATGAGTTCAATGATCTTTTTTCCCCCAATACAAGTTTAAAGGTTTTTTACTATGTGTTTTCTCTATGCATTCTCTTTCCTTCCTCTAGTAGCTCTTTACTAGGTGGTGTGAGACCATTGATAATTCATGATTCAACAACCTTTAAGTGTAAATCATGCTAGAGAAAGTTCTATCAATAAGGAGTGCACAGGAGAGTTTTTTCTACGATAGATGAATGAGTTATGTGAGCAGATAATCGATCAAAGAGGCACAAGAGCATGTGCATAGAGTTATGCCAAGAGTTGAAATGCTCTTCAATTGCCTAAATCGAGGGTTAAAAGAAGAAGAAATCTACCAACCACTAGAGCTAGAAGAGCTTTACCATCTATATCATTAGAGGAAAAAGATGAAATATGCTACCTCGATATTCTAGATTTTTCTCTATTTGATAATAGGATAAAAAGAAGAGATCAAGGAAAAAGAAGAGAGGATCAGTGGAAGCCATAGAGAACTCTTTCTATAGAGAAATCATGGCGGTTGAGCCACCTAAAATGTTCATGATTCTATCTTTGGAATCTTATAAAAGAAAATTCGATATTGCTGATCACATTTACTCTTTCGAATTCGTAGTTATGATATGCTAAAGTATCATATATTCTTTATGACTTAAGTAATGAACCTTGCTAGTTTAATAATCCCAGGGTTATTACTTATTTTTCTAATTTTAAATGCATGTTTATCACTTAGTTAGATGGTGCTCAGAAGCCTAGCAAGAATTCACAAACCTTACTGTTAATTCTTCAGGAGCCTACCAAGTCTTTGAGAAGTTTTATCACTCACTTTCATAGATAAATGATAAAAGTTGGAGATCTTGAGCTTGTAGTGGCCAAACTGCATTCACCCAAGGTCTATGAGAAAGTTCTTTCCACTATGCATTGAGTTTGCAGCACCTGAAGACACTAACCAAGTTATTTGAGTTGGCCAACAACCAATATCTAATATCTATAGAAGAGTGCAATTTTCGCTAATACATTTGGAGTGAAAAATAGGGAGCGACAACACCCTTAAAAAGGCAAATTTAACATGTTTTTGAAGGAAGATGAAGGTTGCCTTGTGGGGCGAAATGATAGACAAGATTTTGATAGGTGTCGAGTTCATCTATTTCAAAAGCAAATTTGATTTGACTATCGAAGAGTGGAGAGAAGGTTGTCACTCTAACTCATCATCCGCCTACCATGACTCTATTGAGAGTCTCAATATTTGAAGTTGTTCAAGCTATTCATAATAAAAATATTCTATTATTTTTTTTGTAGATTTTACTCTAATTTTATTATGAGGAAAATACAATTTTAATCTATCTTATATTCAAGAACTCTGAATGATCTGATAAACAAAAGTAGTTGATACCTAAAGGTATATGTTCATAGGCAAATGACTATTCATGTGCCTAACTTAGCTAAGTTTAGTGTTGCATAGAATTTGATCATTTATTAACCAAAGCACAGAGAATATAAAGAACTTAATGAACAAAAAAAAGCCTTCTATAAAAATACCATTCATTGTGATCATATGATAATTCAAATGTATCCCCTACTCTAAAATAAATACAAATAGCATGAGAAACAACACAAATCCATTATGCTACAATAACATTACTTAAAATGATGCTTTGATCGCCTAAGAAAAGTTCTCAAGTCAGAGCAATTTAATAGTTAACTTCCCACAAGTTGGAAGATTAAGGAGGTTTGATTGAAGTATTTAGGAGACTTGATCAATTTGCAAGCCTTAGAGAGTATGTGTGAGGAATGAATGGATAATAATGTCAAGATCATATGTTTTATTAAATTATTAGTATATATACAACTATATATTATCTCTCGAGGAAGCTTCAAATGATCAAAAGGTGAAGTTTTTTTTTTTGGTGGATTTAATTTATGCTTAAAATCATCATTGATGGGCTAAAAAATGTTAAAATTAATTAATATTGAAAGGTAATTTATATGACAATAAAAAACTTACAATTAATTTAAAAAATAAAATATTAAGTAAATTAAATATTTATTTTTATAAATTAAATAAAAAAATTAGTTAAGTGAAATATTTAAAATTAATTAAAGAAATAAATAAATATATTAAAAAATTTTGGTGGGACCTCACCCTCATCCGAATGATTCAAATCCTAGACTTACACTTCACTATAAAGGATAAAGGCTCTCAATTTCAATCACTAAGGGTGGAAATTGTGCTTCTCAAGTCGATATTTAATTTCTCTTAAGATGTATTGATCCCAATCATATAATGTAACTAATCTTGTAGTGCTCTTTAAGAAGAGGTTGATATCAATTTTATATCATTCATAGTGAAAATTGATAAGAATCATGTCACCACCCTTAGTGAGGAAGTCAAAATCGATGAAATGTCACTTATATGACATAGGTCATACGATGATATATTATCACTTAGGGTGAAAAAAAATTGATAACTCAACCTCCCAAAGCTTAAGAGCCAAGATAAAAGATATATAATCTCTTATGTTGAAAATTAAAGTTCATTATATTAGTCTTAGAAAGAAAACTTTGATATCATCTCCATGTTAGAAAACTTTGTATCATCCTTATAGTCATGAATGGAATTATTAATGCCTCCAAAGATTCTCTTGGATAGCGGTGTAAATGAGCAGAATATGAGCATGCTGAGCCCTTGTTTGTGCTCTGCTTGTTTATACTGACTTATATTCGTGTTTGCCTTAGAATTGCTCATGTTCAAATAAGGCAGAAAATCTAAAAAATGTGGAGGATGTAGGACTCAAACTTATGTCACATTTTTGATGGGAAAACTCCAACCACAAAGCCATAATTGTTTATTTTGAGCTAAAACAAACCAACATGATCGTTGTATTCTTCATTTACAAATCGAGCTTAAAATATTTTTTAAACTTTCTTGTTTAACAAGATTCAACAAGCTATTCATAAACTAATGAGATTTTTTAAAGCCATGGTTTTGGATGAACCTTTTCAAAATAAATCGACATAATTCTTGATGCCTCAACAAGTTTGTCAAGGTAATTAGGCTTTTATTTCTTTGCACAATTTTATTGAGCGGGTTGGGGACCCACCCAAAGGGCATTAATGTGCTAGACTTCCAAACACTATCAATTAAAGTTGTTAAAGAAATAATGTGCATTTTAAAATATCTTTAATTGAAGATAAATTAACATTCTTTTACACTCGAGCTAAAAATAGTAGTTTGTTAGTCGTATTTGTTGATCATGTTTTACTAAGGGTAAGAATATGATTTGATTCTATTAGAAATTACTCTAATTTTCTATGTTTTAATTTTTATAATTTTAATATTTCAATAATTATTTTAAGAATTCTAAAACACTTAAAATAAAGAAAAAGTACAAGAATAACATAATTTATACAAAGTGCTCATGTGAAATTTTTTGAATTTTAGCATTTTTTTTTAACAAGAACAATTTTCGGTTTTTTCTTTTAAACTTTAAAAGTCATCATGCATATGTGAATTTTAGAAATGCCTTTACTTTTCATTATAGAAATGATCATCATGGAACTTCTGCATTTTTACTATGTTATACAAGTCATTTAGTGCAAGATCGCGAGTCTTGCCACAACATAGAGACACATGTTTGAGTGTAACCATATGCGTGTGTTTAGCCCCTCTCGGTGAGCCGACAAAAAAAAATAATAATAATTCAGACAAAATGGACCTTAGGATTTGAGTACTCCAAAAAAATATTTTTTTAAGAGTTTAGGGAGTATAAAGAATATCTTAAATATAGTATACAATGGGTGTATTGATGTGTTTTAAGCATAATTTTAAGAAAAAAAGGAAAAAAAATAGAAATCCATATATTAATACACCCATCCTAAACAAAATAAGTGTTGTTTTTCTCGATCCAAATGGGAAATGTTGTACTTATAACCACAATCTATTAGGTCAATTGGCTAGAGAAATAGATAGAATTAATAAATTTATTTTATGGATTTTTGATTGGAAGTTAGGCTTTGTTCTAATATAATTTAAATGTATTGCAATGGAGTAAAGTAGGTTTAGACACCAACAAGAAGTAGCAAGCAATGATGACACGGGCTATTGGTGATGGCAAACAATAGGAGTTGGTGAATTATGGCAATAGGTGGTATATGGGCAAGATTATGAAAAACTTTTTTTCACATTTGGAATTCAGTAGAATGAATTTTTTAAAAAATGGACGATTTAGGGTATTTTGAAGCTCTTATATAAATATTTTATATTCGATTGACTTCAAAATCAAACACAGAAAAAAAAATTAAATTCACTATAACAAAATTACTCCACACTCTAAGAATTTGCAACAAAATAACCCTTAGTCTTTAAATGTAAGTGTAATTGTAATAATTATCACTCATCATTTCAATTTAGTTTTTCTTGATAACATTATCTACATCTAAGTGATGATTGCCTACATAAGCAAAGATATTTAGGACACATATGAATAACTTTTATCAACTCAGGCCACCATCAGATGCCATCATTGTCCACCATCTCTTACCACCTCTAATCATTACATGCCACATATCATCAATCACCATGAGTTGTTTGCCATTATTCAGTCATCTGCCACTAGCCACCATTATCATTGCCCAACCATCCACCATTATCATTGCACAATCATCCACCATTAATCACCATTATTATTTGCCTCTCGACCATCCATTGCTTCGCTTAGTGATCTCTATCATCACCACATAAACAATTTATTCAATATTCAATAAAAATAAAAATCAACAATCTTTTAGTTCAAATCAAAGCATAAATAAAATAAAAAAATAAAAAAAAAATAAAAATAAAAAATAAAAAATAAAAATAAAAATGTTTTTTAAACATCACCTTAGAAAGTTTTTTCTCCATAATTGTCTTTTGATTTTTTATTTTATAGTCCGTTTATATTAGTAGGGTTGTAGGAATTTGATACTATCCATAGACAAATTTAAATCTAACAACTGGAGCTCAATAATTTGAGAAATACCATTATTATCACAAAAAAAAAAAAAAAAAAACTATCACTCATACATCATGAGATACCTAAATACATAGCCTATTACATTTTAGTTGTTACCTACATGTTTATAATTATATTCATTCAACCAAATAACATCTAAAAAAGAAGCATAATAGTTTTTTATAGTTGTGTGGGAAGATTATAGATCCAATAAACTTAACTAGTAAATGATGAATTTTATGAAGCTCAATAGTTTATAATGTTCTCCATGAATTTCCATTGATATGAAATTACCAAGAAATATAAAGAGGAAGACTTTGGTTCATCAAATCTTTATAGTACATAAAATAATCCACTAACTTGATGACAAAAGCCTTATTAAAGAAATATCATCCATGTAGAGAAGAAGACTTTGGAGTCTTTATAACATGTGGAGGACTTGAGGTCTTTGTTGAAGAATTATACATTGAAAGACTTTGGATCATCAAATTTTCATAGTACATAAAATAGCTATGTTCATCAAAACTTAATTGAATTTTAGATTGATTTTCCTCCATGAACCAATTGCTTATATCGCTTGTTATATTACTTTAACAAATCATTTTTTGAGAATTTTAAAAAATAGAAGATTAATTTAAAAATAAATTTAGCCCAAAACCTATAAATCGGCACCGCTTTGATATAAGTTAAAAAGCTAACATATTCGTTTGACAAGCACTGGTCCATGTATTAATATGACAGACTTGATCAAAAATAATATGAGATAGAGACCAATTAACTAATCAAAACCTCACAATCCCACTCATTTAGTGAAAAATTCCTCAATGGGCACACCCACAAGCAAGCAATCCTCTTCCAGCTGCTTGTCTTCCCTTTCAATTGCCATGCCAATGACAAGCTTGCCCTCCTCTCCTTCAAGTCTTCTATTTCTCATGATCCACATCAAGCTCGCCTCATGGAATCAATCTTCCTCAACTACTGCAGAATCGGAAAGGAGTGTGCAACCTCGTGCAATCTTCCAAGGTCACTAAGCTCAACCTCGATGGTTTTGACATCACTGGAACCATACCTCCCTCCATTGCCAACCTCACCTTCCTCCAAAGACTCAACCTACCATACAATCATCTCCATGGACAAACCCAACTGAGCTCGAAGCCCACGATTCCTTCTTTTAACTTGAGTGCTAACTCTCTGTGTGAAATACCGAGCACTCTATCTGTTTCAGCTCCAACTCATCGACTTAAAGAGCTACCGTGAGAGCTTCCATCCAATCTCTCCAACTATCTCAACCTTAAGATCATTACTCTAAAAAGCAACTTCCTTACAAGAAGCATTCCTTCATTTTTCAGCACCATCAAAAAACTCATCTACTTTGATGTAAGCATCAACAATATCAATGGTATTATTCCTTCTTCACTCGAGAATATCACCAATTTCTTTGCACTAGATGTGTCCCAAATTATGATCACTAGCACCATACCTTCATCCCTCATAAGTCTTTTCTATCTTATGTTTTTTTATCTATACAAAAACAGTCTTACATCCATCCTCCCTTCTTCCATCGGCAACATGTCCTCACTTCAATATCTTGACTTGTCCAATAACAATCTCACAAGTGAGCTACCACATTCATTTGGGAACCTCTCGTCCCTCACTTATTTTGATGGCACACTGAACTCGTTCTCTGGTGCCATACCATCATCACTTGGTGGTCTCTCCATGGTCACCAACTTTGCATTGACAACAAACTACTTCTCAAGAAACATCCCACCATCTCTTCGATCCTTATCTTCTATCATAGAACTGGTCATGTCTCATAATCAGCTCTCAAGGACAATTCTTCCATGTCTCTTCAATTTCTCAAGCATCGGTCTTTCGAACAACCAGCTCTTTGCCAATCTTCCCCAAGACTTGTGCAACTATCTTCCTCGCCTAAGAGGGCTTACCATGTACTATAAAAAACTCCATGTTAATATCTTTAGCTAATGCAACGATGCTTGAGAAATTGAAGATAATAGAACATGAAAGGCAATGCTTTGGAGGGAAGCATACCTGAAAGCCTTGGGGAATGTCAACGTCTGGAAACACTGGACCTTTCTATAAACAGGCTTACGGAAACCATACCAAAAGATATTTTCAGCATTAAATCTCTCTCTAATCCTTCCATTTGTCACATAATTTACTTACTAGGTTCTTACCACCAGAAGTTGAAAGGTTGAAAAATCTCGGAGAGTTTCATGTAGATTCAAACAACTTGTCCAGTGAGATTCCCAGAACCATCGGAGGCTACGTGAAGTTGGAAATTCTTTATATGGAAAGCAACCAATTTCAAGGGACATTTTCCCAATCCTTGAGCACCTTGAAAAGTATACATAAGCTAGACGTTTCACAAAACAAATTGTCCGGTCTCATCCCATAATTCTTAGAGGATTTCAAGTTTCTTCAGTATTTGAATCTTTTTTTCAACGACTTCGAGGGTTAGGTTCCAAGGAAAGGGGTCTTTAGAAATGCAAGTGTTGTTTGACTGACTGGAAATGATAGGCTTTATGGAGGAGATCCCAGATTACGCCTTTCACCTTGCACTCTACAAAACCAAATTGTAAGCCATCACTCTTTGCGTCTCAAAGTGATTCTATCAGCTTCAATCTCAGCTCTTCTTCTATTCCTATTAGTATTTTTACTCACCTTTTGGTACTGGTTACACGACCGAAAAAAGAAGACACCAGCTTCAGATTCTATGAAAGACTTCTATCCAAAGGTTTCATTCTCTGAGCTCCTCAAAGCAACAGATGGATTTTCATCAGAAAACTTGATTGGTTCAGGAACTTCTGGCACAGTATATAAGGGCATCATAGACTTGGGCGAACAGAAAGTTCTTGCCATTAAAGTATTGAACCTTGAACAACATGGTGCGTCGAAGAGTTTTGCAGCTTAATGCAATGCTTTGAGAAGCATCAAGCATCGAAATCTTGCGAAGATACTAAGTTCTTGTTCAAGCATTGATTATGAAGGAAATGATTTCAAAGCTCTAGTTTTTGGGTATATGCCTAATGGAAGCCTAGAGTATTTGCTCCACCTAGAACAAAACCATCAAAATCAAAGGCAGAGGCTAAACATAGCCATTGTTGTTGCTTCCACACTGGATTATCTTCATCACTATGGAAAAACACTAATTATTCATTGTGATCCAAGCCTAGAACGCTCATCTTGATGATAATATGACAGCATGTGGGTGACTTTGGTTTGGCCGTGTTTTACTAAAACCACAAGTAGACCATCTTAGAATTCATCCATGTCCATTGGAATACAAGGAACAATTGGATATGTTGCTCCTAGTAAGTATTTAAAACTATAAATAATTCTATATAATTTACATTAGTAATATAATACATGATCCAGCTTGAGAACTTACAATTCTGGTAATAAAAAATTCTAACACTAGGGCAGTTCCTTTTTATTAACATTATAAATTTGAAAAAAAATGATATCTTCTAAAATCAAAGAGTCACATAACCATAGAACTTTATTCTTTTGAATCATAACATATTGCAACTCAAATAAAATATAACTAATGCTTATATTTTTGATAATATCTATCCTCAATTGCTCATCTTTTGTTGTATGCAAATTCTCTTCTTTCATTCATCTAACTTAAATGAGCTCTTTGAAAAATAGATATCAGCTAATGGGATGATTAATACAAACAACTCAGCGATTAATTATAGTTTTACACTAAAATAATTTCATGAACATAAATAATATTCATACAAGTCATCACAAGTATTAACATTTCATATTAATATATATGAATGTATGTATCTATATATATATATATATATATATATATATTGTAATGGCTTACAAATTAATAATATTTCTCAGCATTCCATGCAAAGCATCATAAAACCACCCTTCATAATAATGCTAACTTTTGAATATGACTGATCATCATCAAGATTATTTTAATAACTATAAGTTTTCATTCCAAAAAAAGCACTAGGATACTTGTTCGACAAAAAATACTAGTATATATGTGTGCATGCAAAGCAATTAATTCAAAATAAGATTGTCAACACATATTTTGCTAATCAAACAAAAACTATAACTCTCATGGCCAAATATTCCAACACATTTTGTATTTTTCTAACACTTTTTGTTCTACATATCTCACAGTACGGCATGACCAATCAAGTATCTACTTATGGAGATGTATACAACTACGGAATACTTTTGCTAGAAATGTTCACAGCCAGGAGTCCAACAGATGATTCCTTCAAGGACGGCATAAGCCTCCACATGTTTGTTCATAATGCACTGCTAGAGCATGTAACTGACATCACAGATCCAATTCTGCTATTTGAGAAGAATGGAGGAGAAGCTGTTGATGAAAGATTAAAAAGATAGGAATGCTTGAATTCAATACTCAAAATTGGTCTCTTCTGCTCCAAGGAATCGCCAACAGAGCGCATGGAAATTGAAGATGCAATCAAGGAACTTCACTCAATTAGGAACAATATTCAAACCTCAGAAGTCAGAAGAAAGAAGAGTTTCAGAGACACGCAAACCACCAAGGAGGGACAATCATACAATATGCACTGATAAGTCTGATGTAAATGAGTACAAAGGGAAGAAGAAGAAGCAAACTTTTCCATGAATACTCAATTTAGATGATGTTAGGAACAAAGAAGTTTTTGTTTACTCCACATTTGTATTAAAGTTCTCTGGACCATCAGCTAATAATAATTACCTTAAGTAATAAGAAAACTTTAAACTGATACACCAAAGCAAGGTAATCAAATCATTTTTTAACTTCAATGTAAGTAATTTAACTAGATTCCTCAGTATTCTGGTCCAAAAAAAAAAATTTAGGTAAAGAAATGGCATCATAAATATGGTACAAAAGCTTGTAATATTTTCATTAACTGGGGTTAAGAAAATTTCACTTGAAGTAAGATCTTCTAGGCTGGAGCAAAAATTTTGATACACTAACCTACAATCTGACAAAATTATTCATTTTCTTACATTACTTTATCCTGTGAAACACTTCTTGCTTATATTTAATCCCAATTACCAAATCTTCTGTTTGCAACCAAAGGATAGAAAACATATAAAAGATTGTCTTTTGATAGACGCTTCAAACTTATTTACAGTAACATCATTTTCTTTCTGATTACATAATTCTTTCTAATCATAATCATCCCGGATAAGGAATGTATGCAAGCCTTTCTAAAAAATAAAATAAATAAATAAATAAAAACAGAGAGAGAATGCAAATTCTTGCAAAGACGAACGGATTTTAAAATTTATATAACTGTTAGCAGCAAAAAAATAATCATCACGAATTTCTCCTCACAGATTTAACTGCTTGAATCATATGAAAGGGAAAAAAAGATTACTTTAACCTTCTAATCCGCCGAATGGAATTAGGAGATTACAGTACTAAACGAGGTTAAATCTTGAGAGGACTTACTACTGATCTACAAATACTAGAAAAGAGAGAAAGAAAACTGAGGCATTGATCTCGAACTTGTAATGTGTTACCGATTATTTTCTTACGCGACCCAAATTTTCTATCAAAATACGGCCATTATCGGCCGCCGGCCACATTCCGCCCGTCGGAGTTAAGCGCTTGCTTTCAGCCTTCCCCACGTTAACCTGAGGCTAACTGGCCTAAACCATGGACCTCACAAAAATATATTTGATAATTAAAATATTATTTTCCTTTTTAATAAAATATAATATTATATTACTTTAAATGATGAAATTTAAAATAAATAAATTTAATTTGTATATATTAATGTATATAGAATTACTCACGTATTGTTGCGGCTGGAAAACCATAGAGTAAAAATTTATGCCTAGTTGATTCCAAAGACACATAGGTAATTAAAGAAATAACACGAGACACCTGCACTTTAACTGAAAACCTCAAAAGAGGGGAAAACCACGGCCTAGCCCAAGAAAGATTAATGTACTATCCTGAGTACAAAATCTTCCATAATGGGATTAGAATTCTATTGAGAGGACAACATGTAACAAATGATCGTTGTAATTGATCACGATGGTGATGCTGGTAACTTCCCACGGAATACACAATTAGATAAATAAGGTCGGTAAGGATGGTCACGAGTTTGAGAATCTGTAGTGCGATCTTTGAGGATTTTCAAGCTCAGCTCTCTTCCTCCTCACTGGCTTTTCCTCTTCTTCCTCGCCTGACTCTTCCTTTTCTTCCTTGTTTGACTCTTCCTCTTCTTCCTTGTTCTGCTCTTCCTCTTCTTCCTTGTTGGACTCTTCCTCTTCTTCCTGCTTGCGATTGATAGTGGCAGGATCGGACGGCTGGTCATGTGGTGGTGACGACCGTCGAGTCTCTTCTTCACTTTGTTTCCTCTCCACTTGGCTCTCTCTTCACTTCTTCATGAGGAATGAAGGCCTATTTATGATGTATTCTTTAGAATTCAAGCCCGCACTACCCTCGACGGACTCGTGATGAATCCTTCAATCATTTGATGTATTTTGAGCATTTGGATGCCCAAATGAAGTTAGAATTATGAGATCTTAGGCTCGTTAGATCCTCGAGACGCCGATTTGACTATAAATACCATATTTGAGAGCTGTTTTGGGATTTAATTGATGTCCCAAAGATTCCAATGATATTTTAAGTGCCATCTGACGGCTGACTCAAAATCATATCGCACATCAAGATTTGTTTTGACTAGTCATATTTGAGAGTTATATGCTGTTTTCTATTTTGGATGACATTAGCTTAATCATCCAAAAATATACGGTCAAATGCTCAAAATAACGAATTCTTCAACGAACGTCGGCCCATGAATCATATATTTGAGAGAATAAACCATCATAAAAATACAAAATTATGATTATGGAATAAGATCTGTAGTCGTTGGCATGAGATTTTGAGGTTATGGAGCTATTTGGATACTCACGTAAGTTTTCGTGCTTCATGGCTCCCTGTTGGCGGGGCCATGCAGGCTTACTGCTGAAGGCTGGCGCTGGAAGCATTTCCGTCGGGTCGAGTCGGCCGCTTTTACGGAGCGGGCTCAGGATCGGCCATGGAAGGGCCGACGCTGGTCGGCGGATCCGGAGTGCAATACCGGATCGGGTCGCTGGGCCATGAACGCCGGCCGGCGAAGCTGCAACTATGGAGCCGGTCGCGGGATCTAAATAAACCGGTCGAATATGGTCTGGTCGGTTATGTTACATGGCAGGCCACTACCGGGCGCCATGGTCCGAGAATTTGCGGGTTTTGAGTCGCTTTGTGCCGCTTTTGAGACATTTTGAGCCATTTTTTACCGCTGAGCCATTTTGAGCCGGGCCGCTTTTGAGACGCCGCCGCTGAGCCATTTTTGAGAGATTTTACCCTTGCTGTGGGGCTATAAATATTCCCCAGTAGAGGGAGAGGCACACCTTTCCCCTTTCCCTTGCTTCTTGAGTGAGGGTCCTTTGGAGGCGATCAAGAGGCGATCAGGGAGGCGATCAAGGCCCACTGCACGTCCGGTTACCGCCTCGTCCGGCATGCCCCGACCCCCGCTGGAGGCGGAAGCCCACGACGTCAGGCCCGGCTTCGTCCGGTCCCCGCTGATCGTCCGTTAGAGGCGTCGGCCCACTGACGTCAGGACCGGCTCGCCTCCGGCGCATCGCCCCGCCGGATCGTGTTGGGGAGGCTGGGTCCACAGACGTCAGGGTTCCGCTTCGCCCGGCGACCGTCGTTTGCCGCTGGTTAGAGAGGCTCAAGGCCACGAGACGTTAGGTTCCCGCTTCTACCGTCCGGCGATCGCCCCGCTGATCGTCCCTGAGAGGCGATCAAGGCCCACGACGCCAGCCCCGCTTTCGCCCGGCCATCGTCCGCCGGATTGCCTGTTAGAGGCGATCGGGCCCACGCAGACGTATGGATTCCGCTTCCGTGCCCCGCATCGCCCCGCTGACCGTCTGTTAGAGGCGGCCCCACGACGTCGAGTTCCCGGTTTCTACTTGTCCGGCATCGTCCCGCCGGATCGCCCGTTAGGCGATCGGGCCCACGTGATGTCGTGGTTCCGCCGCCTCGCCCGGCATGGTCCGCCGGATCGTCGTTGGGGAGGCGATCAAGCGCCACTGACGCCGTGGTTTCGTTTCTACGCCCGCTTTCCCGGATCGCCTTGGGAGGCAAGGCCTCACGACATCCGGTTCCCGCTTCCGCCTCGTCCGGGTTCCGCCCCGTCGGATCCCGGTTGGGAGGCGATCAAGGCCACACATCGCGTTCGCTTCCTACTTCGTCGTTATCGTCCCGCCGGATCGCCCGTTAGAGGCGATCAAGGCCCACGCAGACGTCGAGTCTCCACCGCCCCGGCGATTACCCCGCCGATCGTCCGGATTGAGGCGCGACCGCCAGTGGTTGGCGGCCGACAGGTACGCGCGCAATTGGCACGGTGGCGTCGACGGGATCTTTGACTTATCCAGGTTGTTTGTCGAGTGTGACTCGGCGACATTAACTGTATGGAAGGGGTCAATTGAATTCCGGGATCTTTGACCCGCCCGGGTTGTTGTCGTGTGACCCGACGCAACCTGTATGGAAGAGGTCGAATTTAACTGGCCGAGGATTTTGACCCGTCCGGGTTATTTGTCGAGTGTTACCCGGCGACGTTAACTCAGATGGAAGAGGTCAATTGAATCCGCCGAGGATTTTGACCTATCCGAGGTTGTTTGTCGTGGTGTTACCCATGACGTTAACTAGAATACAAAGTTTTAACCTTTCGTTATTGGTCAATATTATTCGCCGACGCCAACCTTTATGGAAGAGGCCGTGGAAGTCCACAAGGACCTTTGACCTTTCGAAGTTGTTTGTCGAAGTTTTACCGATGACATTAACCCGTATGGAAGAGGCCGCGAAGTCCACCAGACCTTTGACCTTTCCCGGGTTAGTCGAGTTTTACTGGCGACGCTAACCCGCATGGAAGAGGTCGGAAGTCCACTATGACGCTTTGACATCCTTGTTAGTCGAAGTTTTACCGATGACGCTAACTCGCATGGAAGAGGTCAAATTGAATCCGCTGAGGTAGTCGGCGCGGGCGACCGCATCGAGTCGGCGCCGATGACCCATGACAATGGAGATGACCGGCGAAGATTGCACATGGTCGCATGGCGGACCGGCGACGAATGGCGCGATGACCGGCATAACAAGTGATGACCACAAGATTGCCGGGCGATAGTTAGTGGCGTCACCCGACTAGTACGGCAGACCGGCTATAATGGTTCTCGTGGGTTCGGCATGCAACGAATGGTAATATCGTGCATCGACGCTTAATCCGCGATGACCGCATAATGGTGATGACCGCAAGATTGCCGGCGATGGTCGAGCGGCAGACGACGATGGTAGTCGACTGGTGACCGACGACGATGAGGATTTTGACCCATCCGCGTTGTTGTCGAGTGTTATTCGGCGACATTAACCCGCGGCGAGTGGGTACAAAGTTTTGACTTTCCCGGGTTGTTGTCGAGCTTTTGCTCGATGACATTAACCCGTAAAGAGATCGCAGAAGTCCACCAAGGACGTTTTGACCTTTCCGGGTTGTTTGTTGAGCTTTTGCTCGGCGACATTAACCCGCATGGAAGAGATCGCAGAAGTCCACCAAGGACGTTTTGACCTATCCTGGGTTGTTAGTCAGAGTTTTTACCGATGACGTTAACCCGTATGGAAGAGGTCGTGGGAAGTCCACCAAGGACGCTGACCTATCTGGCGTTAGTCGAGTGTTTACCGATGACGCTAACCCGCATGGAAGATAATTGTATGAGCAGAGCGAGTTGACTATTGATCTTTGCCTTTTATTGGTGTACGATTTTGCTTATCTTTGAGATTAAGAGTTGCCCCGCCGCAATCGAACAAAGTTTGATGAATCTTCATTCTTCGCCATGCTCTTTAAAAGCTCAATGCTCCACCTCGATGGTGGTTTTGATCTTGTTGGAAAACTTGATTGCCATACAAGATGAAATAATGGGAATCAACATCCCACGACGGCGCCAAACAATGCGGAAAACCGCCAGAGAGTAAAAGTTTATGCCTTTAGCCTTGTGAAGTCCAAAGACACAATACGTAATTAAAGAGCTAACAAGAGACACCTGCACTTTTAACGGAAAACCTCAAAAGAGGGGAAAACCACTGGCCTAGCCCAAGAAAAGCTTCCACTATGTATCCTTTCGTGAGTACAAAATCTTCCCGATAACGGGATTACGTAATCCATATGAGAGAGGAATAACAACGGTAACAATGATCGTTGTAATCAGCATCGATGGTGGAGATGGGGTAACTTCCTGGAATACAGTCTACAATGATAACAAGGCCGCATGATGGTTGATGGTCACGAGCGGGAGTGCAATCTTGCTTGGGGTGCGATCTTGTTGAGGATCTTCAAGCTTCGAGCTCTCTTCCTCCTCACTTGCTTTTCCTCTTCTTCCTCGCTTGACTCTTCCTTTTCTTCCTTGCTTGACTCTTCCTCTTCTTCCTTGCTCTTCCCTCTCTTCCTTCCTTGCTTGACTCTTCCTCTTCTTCCTTGCAAGATTGATAGATGCAAGGATCACCGACGGTGGTGGGTGGTTTGACGACCGTCGAGCTTCTTCACTTGTTTCAGCTCTCCACTTATTTCCTCCTTCACTTGGCCTCCTGTGAGGAATGAAGGTCTATTTATAGATAGGAGGGTATTCTATAAATTCATGTAAAGCCCGCACTACCCCCTCGACGGACGGCTCAGATGAATCCTTCAATCATTTGATGTATTTTGAGCATTTGGATGCCCAAATGAAGTCGGAATTATGAGATCTTAGGCTCGTTAGATCCGCTCGAGACGCCGATTTGACTATAAATACTCCATATTTGAGAGTCGCTTTTGGGATTTAATTGATGTCCCAAAGATTCCAATGATATTTTAAGTTGATATTTGGCTGACTCAAAATCATATCGCTTTCGACATCAAGATTTGTGCTTTGACTAGTCATATTTTGAGAGCCATATCACGTATTGTTTTTTCTTTTTTTTTCTTCATTAACTAAGAAGCGTCGCATTTAATTTAGGAAAATAGGTTTATAACTTTAGAATTTATTTAGTGATTGTTTGAATGAATGTGTATAAAATAAATAAATTTTAAAAATAAAATATAATAATGCAGAGCATTTTAACTTTTAGGAATTATTTAGTTAGTGAAAATTAAATAAATAAAATAAAATTTTTTTACTAGAAAGTATATTAAGGCCATGTAATATAGCTTAAAATAGTGAATTAGTACATTCAATTTTTATTAATCTAAATTTAATTAAACAATATGAACTGTTTAACTTTGGTGCGATAAGATGAATAATTTCAACATTATTCAAACATTATATATATATATATATATATATATATATATATATATATATATATATATATATATATATATATATATATATATATATATATATATATATATATATATATCAGAATTGTCAACAAAAGCATACAGAATTAATGTGATGTAATACTAAGAAAAAGATTTATTAAAAGAAATTGCAATGCTTAAAGATAAATACTAAAAAATAAAGAATACTTAAGAAAAACTAATCTCCGCACGATATCTGTATCTTATTTTTGGGAATAATTCTGGATCAAGATATCATCATCCAAAAATAATTAAAAAAAAGCTTATAATAATATATTAATAAATAAAGCTCCTCCAATATTTTTATCTGCTATTCTGCTCTTCCAACTTTTTGATTGAATAGTCCCCGCCGACAGAAAATATTATGAGTCCTGACGTGAAGTTTTTCAATGGACTCCAATCAATGACAACCCGGATTTTGCCCGATGAAGGATTAACTGAGCGAGATAACGACGGCCTTTACCGATAACGCTCGATCGCGACGCCGTGGTCATTTTGACCGCCCAATGGAGGTTTAGGGTGTTTTCAAAACGAAAGAGAATGAGAGGAAAATTGATCTCTTTACAAAAGAACCATGAGAACGGGGCGAAATAACAACCATTTTATTACAAATTCATCTAATGCACGCTCGTGCATTTTTTCTACGGTTTATTAGTGATATTATTCTTCTATCTATGAAGAGAGTCATTACTCCACCAAAGCAATTTGGATGTTTTTTCGAATATTTAATTTTGAGTGTTATTTTGCCAGATTTGTACCTCTTTGAGGGATGCACCTTTTGATCTTTTTTTCCATTTTTTCAACTCCTTATGATTATTATGTTTAACACTATAATGGAATCATTTGATGCTGATTTTGGGTGATATGATCCAGACTCGGTACCCTTTGAGGGTACGACACTTTTGATCTTTTTTTTTCCATTTATTTCGCCAACTCCTTATGATTATGTCTGTATCGAAAGGAAGCATTTGATGGCGCTTTTCTGGTGGTGGTTTAGTGCATCTCACTGTGGTACCTCTTTGAGGGTGCTGCACCTTTGATCTTTTTTTCCATTTATTTCCTTAAACTCCCATGATTATGTCTGGCATCAGAAGGAAGCATTTGATGGCTTGTTTCGGTGGTTTAGTGCATCTCAGACTCGGTACCTCTTTGAGAGGTACACTTTGATCTTTTTTTTCCATTTATTTCCAACTCCTTATGATTATGTTTAACACTATAATCAATCATTGATGCATTTCTTTTGTGGTGATGCATCAGACTCAGCCTCTTTGAGGGTAGGACCCCTTTGATCTTTTTTTTCCATTTATTTCGCCAACTCCTTATGATTATGTCTAGGCATTGCAAAGGAAGCATTTGATGGCGCTTGTGGTTTCTGGTTTAGTGCATCTGTGTTTTCTTTGACTGCATGCACTTTTGATCTTTTTTTCCATTTATTTAAACTCCTTATGATTATGTCTAGGGCATTGCAAAGGAAGCATTTGATGGCGCTTGTGTGGTCGGGTTTAGTGCATCCAGACTCCTGTTCTTTGAGGGTATGCACTTTGATCTTTTTTTTCCATTTATTTCGCCAACTCCTTATGATTATGTTTAGAACACTATAATGGAATCATTTGATGGCGCTTTGGGTGATTTTAGGTGGGTATTATGCATGTACTGTACCTCTTTGAGGGTGCTGCACCCTTTTGATTTTTTTTTTCCATTTATTTCGCCAACTCCTTATGATTATGTTTAACACTATAATGGAATCATTTGATGGCGCTTTGGGTGATTTTGGGTGGGTATTATGCATCTCAGATCCTGTACCTCTTTGAGGGTACACCCTTTGATATTTTTTTTTTCCATTTATTTCCGCCAACTTATGATTATGTCTGCATTAAAGGAAGCATTTGATGGCGCTTGTGGTTTCGGTGGTTTAGTGCATCTCAGATCCTGTACCTTTTGAGGCATGCACTTTTGATCTTTTTTTCCATTTATTTCTTTAAACTCCTTATGATTATGTCTGCATTGCAAAGGAAGCATTTGATGGCGCTTGTGTGGTTTTGGTGGTTTAGTGTATTCTGTACCTTTCTTTGAGGGTACGACCCCTTTGATCTTTTTTTTCCATTTATTTCGCCAACTCCTTATGATTATGTTTAGAACACTATAATGGAATCATTTGATGGCGCTTGGGTGATTTTGGTGGTATTATGACCACTCTGTACCTCTGAGGGTCTGCACCCTTTTGATCTTTTTTTTCCATTTATTTCGCCAACTCCTTATGATTATGTCTAGGGCATTGAAAGGAAGCATTTGATGGCGCAGTGGTTTGGTGGTTTAGTGCATCTCAGACTCCCTCTTTGAGGGTAGCACCCTTTGATCTTTTTTTCCATTTATTTCGCCAACTCATGATTATGTTTAACACTATAATGGAATCATTTGATGGCGCTTGGGTGATTTTGGTGGGTATTATGCATCTGTAACTGTACCTTTTGAGGGTTTGCACCTTTTGATCTTTTTTTCCATTATTTCGCCAACTCCTTATGATTATGTTTAGAACACTATAATGGAATCATTTGATGGCGCTTGTGATTTTGGGTGTATATGCATTCAGACTGTACCTCTTTGAGGGTATGCACTCTTTTGATCTTTTTCCATTTATTTCGCCAACTCCTTATGATTATGTCTAGGCATTGGAAGCATGACAGTGTTTTGGTGGTTTAGTGCCAGACTGTACCTCTTTGAGGGTATGCACCCCTTTTGATCTTTTTCCATTTATTTCTCAGTTAAACCTTATGATTATGTCTATGAAAGGAAGCATTTGATGGCTTGTGTGGTTTTGGGTGGTTTAGTAATCAGACTGGTACCTCTTTGAGGCTGATCTTTGATTTTCCATTTATTTCGCCAACTCATGATTATGTCTAGCATTGCAAAGGAAGCATTTGATGGCGCTTGTGGTGGTTTCATGGGTATTTTCCATCCATATTTTCTAACATATTTTTGTATCTGCTCGCTGTAAATGCAAATAATGACCCATATTTGGAGAAACTCAAGACAATCGTTCGAATGAAAAAGCATATGTAATCGCATATCATATCAAATTTTGTGTTCGAAAGGACCATACTAGTTATTTAAACTCAAAGAAATTGAAATCAAAAGATTTCCTATGTAAAAAGCCGGTCAAGAAGTCTCGCTACCTAAAAGGCTTAACAAAATTCCAAAGTTGATACAAGAACATTGTCAAACATGATTAGATTCTCCGTTGATTTGAGGGGAATTGACGATTAAGAAACATGTCATAATCATTCTTGTCGAGCAACTACACATCTTCTCGTGATCACATGATGCAATTGATGAGAAGGGCCCGGTTGAAGACAAATGACAGGTGGTATTAGAGCAACCCATGCATGCCATCTAACTGGAAGTTAGAATGTCACAAAAAGAGATGCCTTCAATTTTATTCAAAGAGAAAAGATCGAGGATTGTGAATGGTGAACGCAATGCAACCGCTTAAGGAAAGGCAAGTACCGATGGGATGTTTGCATGGGATGTACAAGTTGAGTCGATTGCTTAGTAAGTTTTTTTAGAATGGCATGTTCAGATAGAATATGATTGTTTTGGGATGTGATAATATTTGATACAAGTTATCGACCAATAAATATAATCTTGTTTGTGCCCCTCTTGTTGAGTAAATCATCCGCAAAATGTATTTGAGTAGCCTTTTATCGAAGAGACATGAGTCATTCACATATTCCAAACATTTCTTAAATAAATGAATATATCCTATGACAATATATTCACATCAAGATCGAAGGCGAGCTATAAACTGCTTTGCCGCGACACTCATCATATGGTTGTGCCAATGGTTCAAAGAAAGTTCCTTCCAAAGTTCATTGCTTCAATAGTAATAAGATAAGATGATTTTTTTATAAATGCATGAGTAAGTGTGACAGAGGAAGAGTTTAGAGGCTTTGGTCTGCCTGCTAGAAGAAGGCAATTTGCATCATGGTATTGTCCGAGCTTTATAAGATTAGATCCAAGTGGTCCACTGATTCAACAAGGACTCATTCTGCATGGGCATCTTGTCAACGCAACGAAGAGTCCACAACAATGTATGCCATGGAATATCTAAACCAACCGCTTTCACGATTGTTTCTGGGGTTGGGCTTATGGAGACATGGCATCGAATGAAAATGACTAAGACTTCAAGTAGCCAACATCGATTCTCATGTCAAGACCACAATTCTAAAACAGCTTTGTTCTGAAAAAGCTATGTTTGAAGAGAATTTTGCATGGTGTTGGAGGCCTATCAACTGCCGGATGATGACCATGGAGTATTTGGTAAACTTAGAGAATAAAAAATGCATCCAAACATGGAGTGTGCATTGAGAAGACTACCCTAGAAGTAACTTGTACATGCAAAAAATTTGAAATGATGGGAATTCTTGGCCCAATCAGAAGTTCTTAGTCAGATTCATGCATCTTCTGGGTGGTCTACTAGAGCAAAGAGGATATTTATATTGATAGTGCATACAGAAATTAAGAGATGTGCCAATAATGTGATGGAAATGCCCGCATTATTTTCAACCACATAAGTCGATATGCATATCAAATAAGCATCGTGGCGTGGAAATAAGAGAGTCGAGGACTATATGCTTGATCCCTGCAAAAAATGATGATGATGTCGACCATAATAAGTGGAATTCTCCATCTTACAAAGCAATTAAGAATAAGAAGTTAACCACATGATGAAAGAAAAAAGGCATCTTAAATGATCCACAAGCAACGCCCAAAGGGTGTTTCAAGCTTAAAGGATATTGGGAGAGATCCAAGAAAGCCAAGAGTAATTTTCCATTTATGTATTAGTTTTAGTATTTTAAATATTGCGTTAATCATACTTTTTTTTTGTTGTAGAAACCAAACTAAAGTCCGATAATGTTTTTAACGTGTTTCCTCGGTTGCAACACCTTTATCCGTTATGCCTGTTTTCGAGGTAAGCATATAATATCACAATCGATGTAAGAAAACCAACGATACAATGTTCTACATGAATTTAACTGGTCCCACAATGAACCAATCAAGGGTACACTAAGCTCATGATGGATATTATTTCTGAAAACATTTTGACATGACATTATCCGCCATCAGATTTAGCTAGGAGATTTTTTTCGGTCTTTTGTACTTTAAGCAGTGATGAGTTAATTCCTGCTGAGGAAATTGTAATCATTAGGAATTAATAAATATGTGCAATAAATAATAGATAGTTTATTGCCTTTTACAGCTTTATTCGCCCGATACTAGAAATAATGTTCATTACATTTTGTTTGGTGGATTCGGTTTATTTTGCATCTCCTGTGTACCTCTTTGAGGGTACAGATGGTTTTTGAGCTTTTTCCAAATTTATTTTGCCAATTCCTTATGATTATGTTTAACATTGCAAAGAAGCATCATGCTTGGTGGATTTCTTGGTTTAGTGACTGATCTCATTCCCTTTTGAGGGTGATGGTTTTCTGCATTTTTCCAAATTTATTTTGCCAATTCCTTATGATGAGAACATTGCAAAGGAAGCATTTGATGGCGGGTCTTTTATGACCAGATCGACCTCTTTGAGGGTACATGGAGCTTTTTCCAAATTTATTTTGCCAATTCCTTATGATTATGTTTAGAACATTGCAAAGGAAGCATTTGATGGCGCTGGATTGGTTTTTTAGTGCATCAGACTGTACCTTGAGGGTAATTGTTTTTGCGCTTTTTCCATTTTAATTTGCCAAATCCTTATGATTATGTTTAGGCCATCCCAGAGGAATCATTTCATTGCAATTTGGGTGGTTAAGGATGGTCTTTTCCATCAGACTGTGTACCTCTTTGAGGGTACGATGGTTTTTTCAGCTTTTTTCCATTTTAATTTGCCAAATCTTTATGATTATGTTTAGCCATCCCAGAATCATTTGATGGCGTTTGGATTTTGGTTTAGTATCTGCTGTACTTTTGAGGGTGTGATTGTTTTTTTGCTTTTTCCATTTTAATTTGCCAATTCCTTATGATTATGTTAACATTGCAGAGGAAGCATTTGATGGAGTTTGGATTGGGTGGTTTAGTGCAGACTGTGTACCTCTTTGAGGGTACAGATGGTTTTCAGCTTTTTCCATTTTAATTTGCCAAATCCTTATGATTATGTTTAGCCATCCCGAGGAATCATTTCATAATTTGGGTGGTTAAGGATGGGTCTTTTCCACATTAGTTCACAGCTCATAAATATGTTCAAAGTGAGAAAAAAATAAATGTTAAGCATAACTGAGCAACAATCTACCCTAATAAATAGAACTACTAATCAACATTTAGCTCACAATCAGAAATATAAAAAATATATGTACCTGCAACAAACCACACTACTTAATTAAATCATCACGATATACCTACATTGCATATCAACCTAATATATTTAATGTCATTAATCATAAATCAAAAACGAGCCATTTCTAGAGTGAAAACCTTGGCATTCACTCAAAGAAAATTGAATATCTCAATACAAGACTACCTATGCACAATATTCAAGGAAAATATACAATCTAACCAAATTTTATGGCAAGGAAATCACCCTTTATTGCATTCTTTATCAATACCTCAAAATCCTATATGAAACAAAATAATATTGTTCTCACTTTGATTTTAAGTCCTAAACAAAATGTATGTAAATAACTCACCTAAATAAATTCATCTTCTTTGGCCAATCCGTGGTCTACCCAATCCAATCGAGGTTTCATTCACGCCCATGTATTTGCAGACAAACATTCACACTATTTTCTTTGAACTGTATCCCACTCCATGTCGATTGGCCATTATCGCCATGAAAGCCCGCCAAAGATCTTCCACAAGTAATTTGATCTAAATAGCCGACAAAATCAATAAGTTGGACCGGGGAAAAAAATAGTTATGCGAACCAAATTTGAGAAAACAGCTTTACAATTTCGAAGAATGCTCTGAGTGGGTTTGGGCAATGAGTCATAAAATGCCACTCTGCCTTAATATGCCCAACCGTGAGTGTCCAAAGGTCATTTTCTATAATGCAATGATTAACTCAAATACAGTCTCAGTGATATGTCGATGAACATTTTGTTTCCATCTTCATGCCAACCCGCATAACTCAGAAAGAAGAGAACGACATTACATTACGCTTTCATATAAAAGCAAGAATCAATCAATACCAACATTCTGTGGAATATGCAAAAGAATATGGGATACATCAGCAGCGAAGTTCTTCTCTCGAGTAGCGGCATCAATGTGTGCATCCGAGATATTGATCCACGAAGTCATCGACCCTGCAACAATGATATTCTACCATCAGATACCTAATAAGTATTTTAAAGTGATCTTAACTAAACGAATAGTTATTTTATGTATGAAGGACTCAATAAGTCTTGACTTACTTGTCCTCAACCGGAGCAAACGCGGTCAATAAGATCGAAATCGCAGTAAAGAGCTCTGAGAACTCAACAACATGAAGTGCCTCGATGCAGCAAATTATTCATGACGACTAGTGATGAAAAGCTACATCCACTATGAATAAACAACCCTGTCTACCGAGATGATGCACTGACCGATGCTCCTCCACAACGCAATAAATAGCCTCTGGGTCATCAATTCTATTGGCTCATCTGAACCTATAACAAACTTTCATGACGAGTCGAATCCATGAGTGAAGGATCGATCTATCGAGATGATTCACTACCGCCGCCACCACAAATAGTCGCTGGTTACTACCGCCGCTTCTAAAACAACCTATAAGAAAAAAAACTATTTCAATTATCTCAAATCGAAAAGAGTAACTTAATACCACGCTCTAGCTGAGTGGCCACCAGCTTATTCTTGCTCGAGACTTCAAGTGTGTGTGAAAGTGTAATAATTTTCCTCTTCTTATCTCTGTCGAGTTTTAACTCCACGCCGATCGCCAATTGCTGTGTTTCAGCATCACATGTGTGGTCCTCCACGAACTCCTACTGGTCAAGTCCACTGGCTTCCCTGCTGCATTAACCCCATTGGAAGCTCCCTGGGCCTCCACAAGAGCTTCCTCTGCCCTCCTCGGGGTCAGACACGCAGGTGGCCTCCCCCGCATTTCAGGATCACAACATCCTCGAGCAGAACCCGCAAAGAGCCCATCCAACCTCTTATCGCATGGAGAGACGAGCATCTCTCTGGTCCTTCAAACCTCTGAAACATCCCTCCACCGCATGGTCCACTGTGGGGGGTAGAGAGGGCGTGCTTGAAACACCTGACCTGGGAGAATATCGAGGAGAGCTATAAGGAGAATGGGGTCAGAATTGGACTTAAAACGACAATTATCTGCCCACTGCACAGATTGTCTGTGGGAGCTCGACTGAAGGAGCCACCTCGCCTTCCAATAAGTCCCTGAAAGCATGCACTGCGGTAAGAGGATAAAAATTTTGAACACAAACAACATAAATAAATACATTCTTATATGAACTAAGATATATTATATGTCACCCTACCTCCCAAACCAAGGAAAGCATTTTGGGAACTCTATTTTAGCCCATCGCAAAGATAATGGTTTTGCGTGTTCGATGACGATTATGATGCTTATGTGCTCACCCATATCTACAATGAATATATTAAACAAGAACTTCAAGACATTTTATTTCACAAGAATGGAGATATAAAACATACCATCAAGAGACAAAGCCACTCATGTAACCGCCTGGTCTGAATCTTTGATGCAATAACATCAAATTGGGACACTAGAAAGTCCCAAATGGCATCTCAGCTTGTACAATCTATATCATCGGTAGCAATCAATTCCATGCCACCTCAGAATTGTGGTATACAAAAAATAGATTAAGAAAAAAACGATATATCAAGACAAATCAGGTTGCAAAACGAGCCATCTCAATTCTCAATTGTAGTCATGAGTAACAACCATACGGGATTGCCATACCTTCTCACCTCTGTTGCATCCCTATCATCAATGCAACTTCATCGGGTGAAAGGAATGTACCGCCCACCCAATGAAAGCTTGTTTTTTATGTCCCAAAGAAGACAAGATCGATGTAATGGCAACCGAAGTCTTGCCATGCCAGTCTAAATGAATTGATGGAGATGAAGCTTCAAAATGTTCATTTCCGGAAGGTCAATATTATCAAACACATTTCTCACAAGATTCGCACTGATGTTATCCTTTTCCGCATATGGTTAACTTTAAAAAAACAAGTAATTAGTTAAAAGAGGTATCCAAGAGGTACAGGATGCACTAAACCACCCGTGATACCACCCAAATCGCCATCAAATGCTTCATTTGCAATATTCTCAACATATTCATATAAAATTCAAAAAAAATGTGAAAATCAAAAACAATCCACTCTCCAAAGAGGTAATACAGGTACATATGCACTAAACCACCCAGATACCACCCAAACTGCCATCAAATGCTTTTGCAACTAAACATAATGGAATTGGCAACATAAATTTGGAAAAATGCAAAAAACAATCTTTCCAAAGAGGTACATGTGGTACAATGCACTAAACCACCCAGATACCACCCAAACTGCCATCAAATGCTTCCTTTGCAATGTTCTAAACATAATCATATGGAATTGGCAACATAAATTTGGAAAAAACTGCAAAAAACTATATGTACCCTCCAAAGAGGTACACAGGGTACAGATGCACTAAACCACCCAAACCACACAAACCCATCAAATGCTTCCTTTGCAATGCCCCAGACATAATCATAAGGAGTTTAATGTAAATAAATGGAAAAAAGATCAAAGGTCTGTACTCCAAAGAGGATGTGGTACATGCACTAAACCACCCAGAAACCACACAAACTGCCATCAAATGCTTCCTTTGCAATGCCCTAGACATAATCATAAGGAGTTTAACAGAAATAAATGGAAAAAAAGATCAAAAGGGGTCTGTACCCTCCAAAGAGGTACACAGGGTACAGATGCACTAAACCACCCAGAAACCACACAAACTGCCATCAAATGCTTCCTTTGCAATGCCCTAGATATAATCATAAGGATTTGGCAAAATAAAATGGAAAATCAAAATGGTCTCACTCCAAAGAGGTACAGTACGATGCATAATACCCACCCAAAATCACCCAAACCGCCATCAAATGATTCCATTATGTTCTAAACATAATCATAAGGAGTTGGCAAAAAACTGGAAAAAAAGATCAATCTCCAAAGAGGTACACAGGTACATATAAAATACCCATCCTAAATCACCCAAACCGCCATCAAATGATTCTGCAATGTTCTAAACATAATCATATGAAATTGGCAAAATAAATTTGGAAAAAAAAAATAATCAGTACCTCCAAAGAGGTAGGTGATGCACTAAACCACCCGATATCACCCAAACCGCCATCAAATGCTTCATTTGTAATGTTCTAAACATAATCATAAGGATTTGGCAAAATAAAATGGGAAAAACAAAAAAGGTCATCTTCCAAAGAGGTACACTGTGGTACGATGCATAATACCCACCCAAAATCACCCAAACCGCCATCAAATGCCATTAATGTTCTACATAATCATAAGGAGTTTAAAATAAATGGAAAAAAAGATAAAAGGGTCCTCCAAAGAGGTACACATGCACTAAACCACCCAAAACCACAAAAACCGCCATCAAATGCTTCCTTGCAATGCCCTAGACATAATCATAAGGAGTTGGCAAATAAATGGAAAAAAGATCAAAGGGTCAGAATTCTCCAAAGAGGTACACAGGTACGGATGCACTAAACCACCCAAAACCACACCAAACCGCCATCAAATGCTTCCTTTGCGCCCATAATCATAAGGAGTTGGCCGTAAATAAATGGAAAAAAGATCAAAAGGTCTACCTCCAAAGAGGTAGGTGTACGATGCATAATACCCACCCAAAATCACCCAAACCGCCATCAAATGATTCCATTATAGTTCTAAACATAATCATAAGGAGTTGTAAAAAATGGAAAAAAAGATCAAAGGTCAGACTCCAAAGAGGTACATGTGGTACGATGCAAAATACCCATCCTAAATCACCAAACCCATCAAATGATTCCTTTGCAATGTTCTAAACATAATCATATGAAATTGGCAAAATAAATTTGGAAAAATCAAAAACCATCTGTAATTCTCCAAAGAGGTATAGTGTGTGATGCACTAAACCACCCGATACCCAAACCGCCATCAAATGATTCCTTTGCTAAATATAATCATATATGAAATTGGCAACATAAATTTGGAAAAATCAAAAAAAACAACTGTATTCTCCAAAGAGGTACACAGTACGATGCACTAAACCACCTGATACCACCCAAAACCGCCATCAAATGCTTCCTTTGTAATGTTCTAAACATAATTATATGGAATTGGAAACATAAATTTGGAAAAAAAACTATCTCACCTCCAAAGAGGTACAGTGGTACATGCACTAAACCACCTAAACCACCCAAACCGCCATCAAATGCTTCCTTTGCAATGCCCTAGACATAATCATAAGGATTTGGCAAAATAAATGGAAAAAGTCAAAATGTGCATTCTCCAAAGAGGTACATGTGCAGTACATGCATAATACCCACCCAAAATCACCCAAACTGCCATCAAATGATTCCATTATAGTGTTCTAAACATAATCATAGAGTTGGCAAAAAATTGGAAAAAAAGATCAAAAGAGGCCTGCACCTCCAAAGAGGTACACAGGATGCAAAATACCCATCCAAAATCACCAAACCGCCATCAAATGCTTCCTTTCAATATAATGAACATAAACATAAGGAAAAAAAAATGAAAAAAAGAGGTCAGACAATGAGACAGAGAGTACATACAAAATAACATATAAAACAACCAATCTTTCACGATAGTGAGAAGAATAAACCCTAAATTCATTCAAGTTGGAATGCATGTAAATACCTCATGTAGTCACCTACAATACCTCAATTTATGATTTTTATACCAATGAGTGACGTCCGACGCTCGATCGACAAGCTAAGCGAGAAAAAATCCTTCAGACGGCGGAATGTCGAACGCCTGGTAATGTTTCGCTCTTCGCCTCTCGCTAACACACGTCGGTGGAAATGTCAATAGCGCCATCCGTCTCATACGCCATCGACGCGTCGCCGGGAGAAAGTCGCGATCTCGCCCGTTAATCGCTAAATCGGCAAAAAATCCGCCGTCTGTTGATTGAGTCCGACGTAAAGATGCGGACTGGACGTAATATTTTCCCTCAGCGACGAGTACGGAATAATGGAGATCGAGACAGCACCACTCACCTTCACATGCAACGCTCACGTTGTTGCTGCAAACACAGTTTCGCCACCTCCAATCTCAAAGTTATCCAACTCCCTAAATCACATCTGAATCTTTCACAGCATCCATAGATTTTCAGATCTGATCCACCGCTCTCTTCCATGCCATAACATCTGACAGATAATCGCTCGTCGGTCCGATCGATCTTAGGATCAGGCTCCAAAATCTGCTTCGGCAACCATAGTTTGAGCCTCTTTAACCTCATCAACGGAGTACTTTCGTCGAGCATGTAGAACTCCCAGTCTTCGCCAATGGCATAAAACCGCCCGTCGCCGGCGAGAGTATCTTTATGCCTTTACTTTCTTCCATCAAAGATACCATTTTTGCCATCACCATGTCTGCAATACACAAACCTGTTTTCCACGCTGGCAAATTCTGTTTGATTTCTTATTCGAACAATGCCGGCCAGCGCGATGCCGTTCTCGAGGAGACTATCACCTTCGTGAGATTCAGTCGATACATTGCGAACGGTTGATTTAAACTTGTTATAACGGCGTAGTAGCATTGGGGTTAGAGGGGGAATATGCACGTTGTAAGATACAGGATCAAAGAGATGAAGGATTTGGCTGTTGTTGCGGGTTATGAAGACAAGCCAGCCATTGGAAGAGAAAAAATAGATGGAGGAAGACGATGGCAATGACAAGTAGATGGTTCTACCACTTTCAGTACCACGATCATTATCATCCATGCTGAATTGATTTTGTCGTTCTCGTTGAAGCTGACCTCGTAGCGTGGGAAAGGGTTGGGTAAGGCATGGCGGAACGCCAATGAGCAAACTGAGAATGAGGTGAGATCGTGACGTTGGTGAAGCTAGCTCGCTCTTGATACTTTGCAGGTCGAGGGAAGATTGGACCATGAAGAAGATGAAGAATAGGAACAAGAATAAGAAGATGAATATGAGCGCATAAGAGGATGCATGGGATGAGGAAAGACAGCTCTATCGTAAGGCTCTTTCCCTTCCTTACTACTTATATGGATTGCTATCCTTTCTTGGTACTGAGGACCGGAATAGGAGGGGAGGCATGCGGTCATTGGAAAGATCCTTTAATTTCGTCTTGTTAGAGCTTATTGGAGACCAAACGGTTGAAATCTGGACACAAATTTTATTAAAACCTCCTAGTATTGACTGTCTCTCTCTCTCTTTTTTGTCATGTGATTTTATGCCACAGAGGTTTCAGTTTACTCCAATTAATTAATTCATTAATATTGGTAATTAATTTTAATAGATATTTCAATTTACAATTTAAAATCTTAAATGCTTACTGCATCATATAAAAAAAGAATGAGTTAATTATTTAATAAATTCATTTATTTTTGTATATATATATATATATATATATATATATATATATATATATATATATATATATATATTATATATATATATACATGATATAATTATGTAATAAATATTTTATGAATGTTTCTAATTATCTAATTGAATGTAAATATTTATGTTATTAAATTAAATACTTCTGTTAGCAATTTGTATTTGATAAAATTTATAAGTAATTTTTTTAATTAAATTATTTACTAAAGTTTGTATTATGATATTAAATGGATTCTTAATATTTATTTTTCAAAATAAATTAAATTAAAAATATTATGTCATAAAAAAATGACTCTATTATATCAAAATTTTTTTTGAAATATATAAATATTACTTAAGGATTATATTTAAATCTATGCAAAAAATTATCAGCCCAAAGGAAGATTATTTTTTGGCCCGATTTTGTAAGTGATCTGTAATAATAAAGTTTGTATTAATATGTTCAATAGATTTGAGAACTGAACTCTTTCTTTACAACAAAAAATTTTATGTCAATACGCTTTGATTTTGAAACTCCTATCGTTTTGAATACAACTCATTACTATCACAATTTATTTTAATGGTCTCTATTCCATTAAAAAAAATATTTAGCCTATGACAAAAATTCTGCCATATTTCTTGATTCTCATAACAAACTATAAATTCTACAAGTGAAGAAGCTAAGATATCATTTTAACACTTTTCCAAGATATAGCTCTAGAATTAGAAAATATAACCCAAAGTGGATCTTCTACTATCGAGGAAACCAACAAATCAAAATTAGAGTACCTCATGATCTCTAAATGATCTGATCTCCGATATGAGAGCATAAAGTTTTTTGTTCTCTTTAGATATCGTATAACCTATTTTACTACTTTCCAATGATCCATTCTGCTACTTAAATATGCAAGATACAATGTCAATATGGACGTGTACAAATTTGAGCATACATAAGACTCTCTACTATAGATGCATAAGGGATCATTTCTATCTCTTCTTTTTCAAGTTCATTTCTTGGACATTGAAAAAAATTGAATTTATCACCTTTAGCAATGGATGTATCTCCTGGTGTATAATCTTTCAAGCCAAATCTACTAAGCACTTTATCAATATATATGCTTTTGTGAGAACCAAGTATACCACGAGAACGATCGATGAATTTGTATACCCAACACAAAAGATGTATTCCCAATATCTTTCATTTCAAATTTATTTGGAAGAAATTTCTTAGTTCATGCAAAAGGCATATATCGCTACTTCATAGAATATTATCAAATATAGATCTAAGATGATGGATTTACTCCAGATTTTGTAATAAATGCATTGATCAACAATATTTTCTTTAAAACTAAAAGAAGTAATCACTTGATCAAATTTTTTATGCCATTGACGGGAAGTTTGCTTTAAATAAGAGATTGATTTCTTTAATTTGCATACCAGGTGTTTTGAATCAGAAGAGTTAAAATTTTTGGTTGCACTATATATATAGTTTCTTCAATGTCACCATTGAGAAATACAATATTTATTCATCATAACTCTAAATCATAATGAGCAAGTGTCATAATGATTCTAAAAGAGTCTCAAGAAACCGGAGAGAAAGTCTCTTTAATCAATGTCTTCCTTTAAGTGAAATTTTAACTATCAGATGCTTTATATCTTCGACATTGCCTTTTGAATCTCGTTTGGTTTTAAAAGTCCATTTACAACCAATGAGTTTTACTGATTTAGTAATTACAAGATCCCAAACATAATTATCTTTCATTGATTTCATCTCATCCTCAATGGCTTCTATCCATTTATGAGTTGACACTTATTTGACTTGACTAAAAGAGATTGGATCACTTTTCAATCCAATGTCAAACTCATGTTCTTGGAGATACACAACATAGTCATCTGAAATTACTGATATCCTCTCCCTAGTGGATTTTCTTAATGACACTTCAATTTGTGATTTCAATATGAGGAGTTAACTCAAGAATATTTTGATTATTTGTATTTACAACTTGAATAAGATCACGTAAAATTATTTGATCATTTTCTATTATAACTATTGGAAGTGTAATAAATGGCTCTTCAAATATAAAAATTTTAGGTTTATTACTCCCATCATATTCAACTTTCTCAATAAATTTAGCATTGCCCGTCTCGAAAAAGGATTTATTTGAAGGGTCGTAAAACTTTAAACCTTTCAACCTTTCTAAGTATCCAACTAAAATAATAGCTAATAGTTCTTGAGTCCAACTTTTTTTTATTAGGCTTATATGGCCTAGCTTCAGTTGGACATCACCATACATGAAGATGTCTAATACTAGGCTTCTTCCCAATCCATAATTCATATGGGGTTTTAGCTACTGCTTTACTTAAAACTCTATTAAGGATGTAAAATGCAATCTTTATGGCTTCTCCCCAAAGTGATTTTGGTAAATCAGAATGATTTATCATACTTCTAACCATATACATAAGGGTCCGATTTCATCTCTCAGCTATACCATTTTGACTTGGAGTCCTTGGCATGGTGTATTGAGGAATGATGCCACATTTTGCTAAGTATTTAGCAAAAGAGCCTTGTATTCACGATCCATCATATCCATAGTATTCACCACCATGATTTGATGCTTTTATTTTCTTTTAAGTTGATTTTTAACTTCACTTAAAATTTTGAATAAAAGGATTGTGACTTCATAAATCAAGTATAAGTACCCATAACAAGAATAATCATCTATAAAAGTAATAAAATATTGTTGGCCATTCTAAGTAGCTATGAGGATGGACCACAAATAAAGTATGAATTAATTCCAAGATGCATAAACTCTATTAGCATTAATTTTCTTGATATTTGTTTGTTTTCCCTTGATGCATTCTATACAAAGTTTATTATCTAAAAATCTAGGAAATCATGAATTCTTTCTAACACAAGTCATTCAATTCTTTGTTTAGAAATATGTCTTAAATGCTTGTGTCATAACATATATGAATTCTCATTCATTAATTTTTGCTTTATACCAAAATTACTTGCATGCATGGTTTCATTAATTTGTGAAGAAGAAATGTCTAATCTATAGATTATCAACCAAGAATTAGTACCAATAATATTTGAATACTAAAGAGACTAAATTTTATATTTCCAAATGAAAAAGAATAATCAAATTTGTCCAAACAATAAATAGAAATTAAATTTTGTAAAATGACGGTACATAGAAAGTCTCTTGTAAATTCAAAATATAATTAGATTATAGATGCAATCTATATAAGCATATTGCTTCAATAGGAGCTTTATTTCCATTTCTCACATAGATGAATTTTTCAAGATAGTTGGACATTCGCCTTTAGACAACTCGCATAGTAACACTTATGTGTAGTTGCACCTATATCTATCCACCAAGTGTGATTTGGTACTAAGGATAAATTAACTGAGCAAATAAACTTGAGAAGTTTACCCTTTTTTACTAGTCAATTTGCATACTTGGGACAATCCTTCATCACATGACCGCTTCTTACAAAAGAAAGAAGTAATAGCATTATCTTATTCTATTACCTTATGCTATGAAGTCCCTTTGTCTATTTGCCTTTATAAGTCCTTTTCTTTTAGTAACAAGGCCATAAGAGGAAGTAGCTAAGTGAGCACTTTCTTTTTGTCATATAAAGTGCCAAATCTATTGAAAGACTTAACAAAGTTGAGAAGTTTACCCTTTTCATGATCTAATTTGCATACTTGGGACAATCCTTCTTCACATGACCAAAAAAAGAAAAAGTAAAACATTATTTTATTTCATTTCTTATACCTGAAGTCTTTCTTCGAGACCTCCTTTGCCTTTTTAATATACAAAAGTAGCTAAGTGAGCACTTTCTATTTTGGCATGTTTCAATCTCTCCCTCTTACACATGAGCAATCATTAAGAGTTCATTTTTCCTTTGAGTATTATAACTTATCTTAAAAGGATTAAATTATGCAAGAATAGAGATCAAAACTAAGAGCACAAGAATGTCATCAAGCATCTCTTATTTTAGTGCTCTCAGTCTAGTGACAAAATTAGACATCTCCATAATTTAATTTATCACTTGGATCTCATGTCAAATCATCAAGAGATTTAATCGTGAATGGATCCATGGAAGAGCTAATGCAGAATTTTGGCCTTCCACTTCTAAAGTGTGTTCTTGAGAGAGAGAGAGAGAGAGAGAGAGAGCCTTCACTCAAGATAGGATATGAGAAAAAATAAGAACCAATCTTTTAGAATGTGGACCATGACCCTATTCATAGTTGAGTGCATTTCATTTTATTTTAGCCCATCATTAAAATAAAATAAAATGTCTATACACATAATAATTCCAAAAAATTAATAAGATACTTCAAAAAGCTAAAAATAATTAATCTTTATTTGATCACAAAATTAATAGGCTTAAAAATAAGATAGCACTTAATGAATAATTAAATTTATATGTGAGCCCACATTCACTTGATAATTATACATTATTAAATACTTTAATAGCTCAATATTTGCTATCTTCAAAGAGGAATATCTTTAGACAACGTGGTCTATTAATAATATTGACATAGAATCAAAGTGATCTTTGTTATAATTTTTCTATAACAAGACCCATCAATGATCACTAAATTAATATGATTAACAACATAGATCAAGTATGGATGTGTAGCATAGAAATTTCATGTAATGTGATCATATCATTCATATTTCCAACTAGTCCTATATTATAACTCAAAAAGAGTTATAAATATAGTTTCATTTATTTATGCTCAACTGTAATTGAAACTACATAACTTTATTTTAGAATTTTCAACTATAAGATAATAAAAATCCATTATTTTTATCAAAAAATTATATTTACAATCATTGAACATCATAAGCAAACTCCCACTATGCTAGCATATCATCAAAGTAAATCACTCCCATACGAGTTGCATACTCATGAAATACTTTAGGTGGTAAATTTTTTGTAAGTGGATCTACAATTATAAAGTTTGTACTAATATGTTCAATAGATACTTGTGAACTCTGAACTCTTTCATTTATAATAAAAAACTTTATGTCAAAATTCTTTGTTCTGATCTCTCTTCATGCTTAATTTAATTCTTTTAAGATAAGTTATAATACTCAAAAGGAAAAAATGGACTCAAGAACTATTAGCTTCTATTTTGTTGCCCCAACTCACAAGTAGCATCAATTTGGATTGAAGGAGAAGGTTTGATATATAGTAGAACGTGATATCATGCTAATATCACATTCGAGAATATAGAAAATTAAACATTATTTTGGATGTTATCCTTTACAATATCCTCTTTTATTTCCAAATGGTGAAGTTGGATGGCATCAAAATATCAATAGGATTTCTAAGTTTGAGAGAGATCATCAAGATATGACTATTCAAGTGATGAAACCCGTTCAACCGAAAGAGGTCTTTAACCAAGAAGAAAATGATAACTATTATCTATATTTCATCTCATTAAAATACGTATAATAATTAGTTATTATTGTTATTAATCATATTTATTCTTATTACAAGAATTATAAACTCTACAAAGCAATGAGTTTCATGCAAAGAATATTATAGTTTCAAATTTCAAATTTGCCAAAATGATAAATCAATTCTTTTATATGATGGTAGATTATTACATCAGTATGCTATTGATATGTATGTGAAAATTGAGACAAGTCAATTGGACTTTATAGAAGAAATCACATACAATATAATATGAGTTATTATGGTGTTTATTTTTGGTTCATGTGTGTGTATATGTATTTTATTGACATCTGATGATGTACTTATTGAGGTGATCGGGTATGACATCAAGAAATAGTGCACTATCTCAAAGATAGAAATCACTACCTGATGGACCTAATCACCTAATAAGACTCTAAAGCATGATAAGTCTTCAATGTACAAGAGATTTTCCCTACTTTATGAATAAAGTAGGTTTATTTAAACTAGGTTCTAAAGTTTCCTATGGCAAGCCCCTATAGTTAATTACATCCTAATGAAGGTGAGTTCCTTAGGAATACTCTCGATTAAAGTAGGCAATTATTGTCTCCAAAGAATTCAAAGATAGGACTATCAACAAATTAGTATATTGGAAGATCAAAGATAGATCAAAAGGAAAGACTTAATATCAAGCCAAAGGGAGATGTAGGGATGCTCATGATACGGGAAGCCTAGTGAGCATCCCAAACTATCATATGGTTGGGCTTTATATGTTTGAAATTGAGGAGAATTATATGTTTGAGTTGAAATTTTATTAGAAATCTAGGACTTACAATTCCACAATACAAGATTGTGGAATGCCTAAGAGGTGAGAATTTATGCTTGTAGCCCCAAAGGAAAATAGCAATCTCAGATCCTAAATCAAGGGAGCTTTAGCGAGGACCAAAGCATGACCTAAATCTCAAAAGGTGATATTGTTTTACCTCCTTAAAAGAGGGTAAACCACCACACTTTTGGACCTATAACTCTAGGTGGCTACTAACTCCTCCTATTTAAAACCATGTGGTCAAGTATATTTTTGCAAGATGGTTGTTATTATTTAGAAAAAAAAACTAAGTCCTTAAACCCACTCCCTAAGAGACTAGAGCATGAGTGGTATGAAATGACCTAGTCTAATGCAAAATTTATCAAATTTTATTTGATTTTGGACTCTTCATTTTGACATAGGCTATAAGATTTTATATTCCTAAATGCATGATGAAATGGGTTATGGGCTAAATCAAAAGGGAAAGAGGTGTTTTCCATCATAGGCTCTCAAGGGTCAAACCTTTTTTCTATCTAGCAAAGATGGAAACCTTCTATTAGCAAGAGTGAAACAAAATGACATACATGATATTAAGCATACAACATTCATCTAAAGGGTTGCTAAATATTTTATTATCTTGATTTAATGCCTAGGCTTTATGTGAGGTTATGAGTTATTTTAGAAAATTTAATTATGTGTTATAGTTGGGATAGAAAATTTATTTTTTCCTAGGAGCCTAATCACATCCAGGGCACACATTAAACCATCATACATGAAGAAACTAGAAAGTACATGTCATTTCTATTGCACAATATAAATAAATCATTAAACAATTTATAACCTCAATGTAAAAGAATAGAGTGAATGCACCAATACAACCCAAAAAAAGAAATGGGTAGCAGCTCTACCCTAACAACTCGATAACTGAAAGAATAATTACAAATTACAAAATGAATAAGTGTTATGAGGGATCTTCAAGTCTTCATGCTCCCTTCATTTCTTCATTTGATTTGGTAGGCTTCTAGGCATCATAGGGCACCCCAGGATTAAACCTTAGCCAATGTTCATCCTTAACCCCCATAACACTTAACCAAATCCCTAATGCACAATTACATTAAAAATAGAAAAAGTAAATCTAACTACACCTGCAAAGTAAGTGTTAGTTAAACACACCATATCAATCCAAGTAGTTATATGAATGATTTGGACTTAGACCCACATGGGTAACCACTTGTCCTAATGTAGATTATGCTTAAGGGTTAAGCAACCCAAAAGAGAGCATTTATATTTATTTTAAATGCCCCTTAAGCATAATCTAGAAAATATGTTTAGGCTAATCACACCTAACATCCAAATCATAAAACATACACCTAACAAATACCCACAACATTATATCACAAAACAAACATACATCAAACCATGCACCACCCTAACATAAAGCTAGAAGTGGTGACTTAATCTAATGTGTGTGTTAAGGCTTTTGTGATTTGTTCTAGCTAGGCTTTAGAGTTAAGGTTTTCTAAGTATGAAGGACATTTAATTATAAATAGTGGTTTCACTTTAAATGGTTTAATTAATTTGCAAATTTTACTTAATGTTTTCTTTTGTTTCATTTGACCTACACTTAATAACTATATGTTATTAAGAGAAAGAAAGAGAGGATTACTATCTTTTATCCCTACCTCAAGCCACATCTAAAACAAGTTAATTAACAAATTCCCTTTAGTGAATGGCTTATTACATGTTTTAATTAGTCCTAAGTTTAGGTTCATTTTAAATAAACTCATTCAATAAGAAAGGCATCTTATGATTAGATGGATTGAATTACTATCACATAGTACATGTTTATTCATTTCTTTCCATTATGTATATCATGCATATGATTAAATCCCAAGCATAGCTATACATGCAATTTATGTATCTTAGCACACTTAAAAGATGAATGTGAGTAAATGTATTTAGAATTAATATTTCATTTGAATGAGTGATTTTGTCATATTAATTTAAAGCTCTATCTAAATTCTTATGCAAAAGCATAAGGAAAGAACCTTAAATCACATGACTAATCAACTCAACCAATTAAACAAGGTATGAATAAATGTATTTTAGTAGAAAAAGGGGGGCTAAGTACACATTCACATATATAAAAGTTTTAAGCAAGCACGTCGCCATTGTTCTACAAGGGAACGAGATAGAAACCTCCTTGGTGTTGCTTGAAGCTTTGCGTCCCTGAATGTCTGACTAATATACCCTCTCCTTAGATACATATGGATGTATAAACAACTACAAGAATAGAAAGCCATGCAAAATTATATTTTTGATTGATTTATTTTGTGTAAATGAATTAAAGCTCTATCAAAATTCTAATGTCCAAATGCATAAGAAAGAAATCAAGCAAGTACATCGCCATTGTTTCACACCAAGGGAATGAGGTAGGAACCTCTTTAGAGCTACTCAAAGTCGTGCATCCTTGGGATGTCCAGACTAATATACTCGCTAACATTCTTACTTATATAAATCAACACATGAATGTAAGTAAGAGACTTCACTTCAAACACTAAATTTTTATTCACTTGCATTTCCTATGTATACATGACTAAATTTAGAATATATATATGTATATTCATTCATTAATAAACTTTTAAAAATATATTTGAGATTTAATAGTGATACTAGCCACACATATTTTTAATTTAAATCAACACCTATAATTTGACATAAAAGAAATTATTTTTTATTTGATTAATTTGAAAGACATGGATGCATGAGTACAAGTGGCATACAACATTTTAGCATGATTAGAAAGAAATAAAACAACACAAGCATGTGATTTCATTCAAATCCAACCACGTCCTATGGATAATCAAACTAAATAAGATTATTTAAAAAAAAGAGAGTTCTTTAATGTCATTTCATTTTCATGTTTGATTTGATTTAAGGAAATGTGAGAAAGGTTTGCTAATCCTAATCCCATCCCCCATGTGTGAGTTAATTTGGTTTAATGAAGAATATTTAAGTTGATTTTATGTCTTAATTATGTTAGGGTATGAATTAAGTCAATTAATTAACACTTACCTATGTCACCTTTAAGTTAATTAACTAATTAATAATGAGCCAACATGATATGCAACCAAATTAAAAGTAAATTTGCAATGCTCCTAAGAAATGAAAGGGTCTAATGCAATTGGCTCATGATTAATAGTTAATTAGGCTTAAGGGATTAATTAATTATTTTTATGGTTTCTTACACATGTAAGCAAACCAAAATTTCATTACATTCCTTTAGACTATTAAACATCTAAAGGGCTACCCAAAATAGATTAAAGATGATTAGATGTGAATTAGATTTTAAATTGAGTTAATTAATTAATCCATTAATCCATTTAAGCATTAAGCATGTTCAATTAATGAAATGAAATTAACTTAAGAAAAGAGGCCAAGAAAGAGGCCTTAATCTTAATCCCTAAGCTCTATATTTGATCACTTAAGCTTTGATTTTATCTTGAAGATTAATCAATTAATTACCTCATTAATCATTAATTAATTTGATTCCAAAAAGTAAATAAAACTTTGGAAATGAATTAGGAAAAATATCCCAATCACATTCCCTAAGCTCCCTTACTATTCAAGAGAGGTAATTAGGCTTAAATAATTAATTAAGTCACCGTTCATTCACCACTAAATTAAGGGAGTGATTAAAGATTAATCATTTGGTTTCTAATTAAGCAAACCAATAAAATCCCAAAAAATAGGGAGGAGGTCATCCCTCTAAACATCCATAGAAACTTTGAGATTGATTGGGTGATTAATTATGGGGAAATTAAGCTAATTAAATTTTCAATTAAACCTTAATTAAGCCAAAAGCACTATTAAAAGTTAATTAATAATAATTTTTCTAGATTCTACTCTAAAATATCTTTAAAATGAGCCTTAGTTTATATTTTTTTGGAATTTTATAGGATTAGTTATGATTTTTAGAAGTTTCTGCCTTAAAAATAGATTATTTAAGCCTAATTAAAGCCTTAATCCCATGGGCCACCAGAGGGGAAAGGAGGAGATTTACCTTGGTCCATGGAAAATGCTAGGTGTTTAGAGTGGGCTAAGATGTCCTAGAATGCCTCATTTGGCAAGTGGAGGGCTGTTATGGGAAAGGCAAAGTGGCTTTGCCACTTATGGCAAGAATCCTATGCAAAGAGCTTTGCACATTGGCCAAGTGCCTTGGATTGGGTCCCACTTGGATTTAAGCTGGCTTGGGGTTGACCTAGGGTCAGTTTTAGGTCACCAAGGTTCCATAAGGTGGGTGATTTGGCTTCATATGGTCAAAATAGGCTCATTTAGGTTAGGGTTGGGTTGACCAATTGGTCAAATTAGGTCAAACCAAGGCTTGGGTTAGGTTCATATGATGATTTAGGATATTTTGGTTTAATTGGTTTTGATTAATTTGGCTTAGATTTGAATTTTACTCATTTGGATTCAAAAGGGTCAAATGGGTCAAGTTGACCAATTTGACCAATTTGACCAAATTGGATTGGGTTAGATGTTGAGTCAAGTTCAATTAGTTGATTGAAAGTAATTGTAGGCTTTGGTTTGGTTTAATTTAGAATTAATTTTGATTTCGGCCAATTTGACCCTTTAGGTCAATTTGGGCTAGGTTGGGTCAAGTTGACCAATTGGTCAAATTGGGCTCAATCATGGCTTTGGTCAAGTTCAATAAGTGATTTAGAATGAACTTGAGCCATTGGTTGCAATCAATTTGGATTAAATCATTATTTGACCCATTTTGGCTTTTTAGGCCAATTTGGGTCAACTTAGGTCAAATGACCAATTGGACTTGGCTCAAGTGATGGTTTGGTCATGTTCAATCATTGATCATGAGTGGGTTTGAGTCAATGGTTTCAATCAATTTAGCATATGATGAGTTTTGGCTAGTTTGGGTTTCATTTGGGCTAAAAGTTGACTTGGTCAAAGGACCAAGTTGACTTAGTTGGCCCAATTCAAGGTATTTGGTTACCCTAGGATGATTGTTGATCATAATATGGGGTTTGGATGGGCTTAGTCCAATCCAATTTGGGTTGGATTAGAACATGGCTCCAAAAGGTCTTTTAGGTCACTTTTGGGTCAATTGGCTTGATCATGGCTTGATTCAAGTTTAGTTGAACTCACATATAAGCCTAAGATGAAGATATAAATCCATTTGCAATTGTTTTGGAGTCAAATGAATTTTGGTTCATATGACAATTTCAAGTCAAAAGGGGTCAACATGGGCTTGACTTGGGTTGACTTGTGTTTGGTTTGATAATTGTAGTTTGTGTTTATATTTGGATATGTGATTGAAGAGATGATTGAATCATGAAGAAATCTATGGTTTTGAGTTGATTTGGGTATCATTTAGCCAAGTTCAAGAAATTGGCTGAAAGGGCTAAAATTGGGAATTTGATTTGATTTGGGTTTAGTTTTGGCCACTTAGATTTATATTTCATTTATATTTATGAATATAACTGAAGATATAAATGATTCATGAGAAAATCACTTTTGGAGTTTATTTGAAGTAAATTTGACCAAATTGAGGGATGTAGGTCAAAAGGGCTTAAGTAGAGAATTGATTTGGTTTGGTTTATTTTGATCTGATTTGAATGGCTTGAATTTAGATTTCATTTATATTTATGAATGAAGGAATGATTGATTTATAAAGAAATCAACCAAATTTGATTTAATTTGAAGAAGTTTTTGGCTAAGCATATGAAGGTGGTTCATATGGCTTAGAAAGGGGTTTTGGAGTTTGAATCTAATCGCGGGTTTCAATCATTTGGAGTTGATTTTGGAATTTGGGTTGGGATTTGATTTGAAATTAAATTTGATATTTGAGAAAATCAATTGAATTGGGGTTTTGAGTTTGAGCTAAGTCCATAAGATAAAATCAAGGGCTTAGAAGGATTTGGAATTTGAATTCAATCATGGGTTTCAATCATTTGATTTAGGATTGGATTTAAGATCTTGGATTTCAATTTGAGGTTTGGTTTGGAAGAAGGAAGCAAGGATTGAGTTTAAAGCTATGGGGTAGGCAAGTCTTCCTAAATCCCTAAGGCATACCCTCTTCCCATGGCTAACCCTTCTAAGTCTCTAGGTTAAGTGTTCACCTAATCACTAGAAGTGTCTTAAGACTAAGAAGCTCTTAGTGTCTATAAGAGTCCTAGATCTATCATGGGGAGGTTGAGAGCTCACTCCAAAAGTGAGGTCAACAAAGGCACCAATAGGTGTGGTGTAATTGAGGCACACATTGACGAGATGATCAACAATGTCTAAAGGATTGCAATCAGTAACAAAAATGATCTTCTCGTAAACCCAGGATGTAGAAGGAATTAAGATCTTAGTGTAATGCAACTTGACTTATGCCAAGGACATAAGAGAGGAAGGAAGGATCCACTGAGGGATCAAGCATGTGAACCTTCCACGAGGGAAGCAGACTCAGGTTATCCATAGAGGATAAAATCTTGATTTTGATAATGATTTGGGGAGAAAAGATCCACTGGGGATGAGTGTATGAACCTTCCACTAGGGAAGCAGGTTCAGATCATCCACCAGGGATAGGGATTTGATTTGGTTTGATTTTATGAGGGCTCCACTAGGGAGAGGATATGATTCACACCTCGCTGGGGAGGAAATTTGATTTGAGTTAATTGGTGGGGCATCCATTGGGGATGAAAAGTTAATTTAATTTGTTGACTTATGGTTTGAGGCTCCACTGGGGAGAGGTCATGATTTGCACTGGGAGGAAATTTGATTTGAGTTAATTGGTGGGGAATCCACGAATGAGAATTTAATTTGATTTGTTGACTTATGGTTTGAGGCTCCACCGGAAGAGGTCATGAATCACATTGGGGAGGAAATTTGAGTTATGGTGGGGCATCCACCGGAGATGAGAATTTAAATTGATTTGTTGACTTATGGTTTGAGGCTCCATGAGAGGTCATGATCTAGTTTTGAGGGCACATATGCTGAGATATGAGCTGATCTGAGGATAAAGTAGATTCCAATTTGGATTCTCCTGGAGGGAGGATGATGGATTTGATGAAACAAACTCTATTGGTGTGCGATGAATCCACTAAGAAGGGGCTAATATCAGCCTAGTCCAGTCCTATCTTAGATTTACAAATCTAAAGGGATAGTCTACCAGCCATCAGGTAGGACTAACCAACCTAAATGTTGCCTTTCGGTGTGCAATGGTCAAGTTAGGAAGAAATCTTGTAGACTTACAACTTCTTGAACAAGAAACTACTAGAGTGATCAATTGATAGCATAATAAATCAAACCTGACCTAATGTGACTATTTGAGCGAATGCCGCTGTGGACTCACATCGACTCAAGAATAGTCAATTTAATTTTGGATGGATCCTCATTGTGATGGATCCACTAAATAATATTAACCTAGTAGTGTCATAAATTTACAAATAAAGGGATAATCTACCTGAGGTAGAGCTAACCAACCTAGGGGTGCCTTTTTGCAATGGTCAAGTTAGAAAGAAAGCTTGTAGACTTACAACTTCTAACAAGGAACCACTAGGTGATTGTTGATAGCATAACAAATCAAACCCAACCTAAGGTGCGCTAGTGTGTAATGGTCATGTTGGAATGAATGATAGACTTACATCTCCCAAAGCAAGGATGACCATCGGGGTGACTAGTTAATGGCAAACAAGTCGAACCCACCTAAGGGTGACTACTGAGAGAGTGCCGACCCGGGGACTTATCTCAACTCGAAAGTAGTCAGGCGATTCCTATAGGGAGTTCTACTGACACTGCCCTAAAGATAGAATGCTTGCTTGGGAAAATGTACCACTGGGGTTTTCTCCTAATTCACAAGTGAAGATATATATATATATATATATATATTTATATATATATATATATATATATATATATATATATATATATATATATATATATATATATATATATATATATATATATATGTTATTTTGTTAGCATGGACCCTATTGGTGCAAGGATCACACCGAGAAGGAGCTCATATCCTACTATCTCACTACTAGACCAAGGGAGAATGCATCAATGAGATAAATTCTCCAACCATAGGGTGGTGCTAGAAAGGGGACCGCCTAATCCAAGAGTAACCGGGTAGTGTTTAGGGGGGTCCCTAAGAATGTGATCCAAATAGAGTGCCCACAGGGGAGGTTCTACTAGGGGCATTATCCAGAACCTTGTAAAAGAAATCCTATAGGTATTCGATGACCAACTCAAGGAGAAAGTGTAGCAATCTTACATCTACCTGCTGACCTCACTTTTGGAGTGAGGTCTTAACCTCCTCTCCTTAAACTTAGGACTCTTCTATAAAATAAGAACTCCTTAGTCATAAGACACTTCTAGTGATTGGGAGAACACTTAACCTAAGCCTAGAGACATAGAAGTGTTAATCATAAGGTTAGGCTATGCCTTCAGGCTTAAGGAAATTACCTATCATATAGCCTAAGCCCAATCTAGATACACTTTCTCAAATTAAACCAAGATTCAATTCTCAAACCAAATCCCAAATTCAAATTCAAATTAATCTAATTTCAAATTTGACTCCAAATGATTGAAACCTAAAATCAAATTCAAATCTTAAGACCCTTCCGAAGCTATATGTACCACATTCATAAGCTTAGCTAAAACTCCCTTTAGATCAAATAAAACTTAATTGATCTTTTTATAAATCAATTATTCCTTCATTTATATTCACAAATATAAATGAAATCCAAATTCAAATGACCAAAACTATATCGAAAATCAAATCCAAACTCAATCTAAGTCCTTTAAGCCAATTCTTTGGACTTAGATAAATTCTATCCATATCAAGTCAAAACTAATGAATTTTCTTTTGAATCAATCATTCATTTAATTATATGCCTAAATATAAATGAAACATATAATTATCAAATCAAATCGAAGCCAACCCAAGTCAAACCCAACCTAGCCCTTTTGACTTGAAAATTTCAAATGAGCCAAAATCCCTTAGATTCCAAATTGATTATTGTTGAATTTATATTTCAGTCTAAGGCTCATATAAGTTCAACTAAACTCAATCAAACCAAAACCAAACCAATTGACCCACTTAGGTCCACTTGACCCAAAGTGACCTAAAGGACCCATTTGATCAACCTAACCCAAATTGGATTGAACCAAGCTCACCAAAACTATCCATCGTGATTGTTGATCACCCTAATGATCAATTGCAATCAATTGTCAAACCAAGTCAAGTTAGTCATTTGACCAAGTCAATTTTTAGCCCAAATGAACCATAATTAGCCAAAACTCATCATACACCAAATTGATTGAAACTAATGATTTGAATCAGCCCATAATCAATATTTAAATATGACTTGACCACCAATTGAGCCAAACCAAGCCAAATTGACCATTTGATCCAAGTTGCCCCAAATTGGCCTAAAGGACCAAATTAGGTCAAATCATGATCTAACCCAAATTGATTGCAAACAATGGCTCAAGTTCATTCCAAATTGATTATTGAACTTGTCCAAAGCCATAATTGAGCCTAATTTGACTAATTGGTCAACTTGACCCAACCTAGCCCAAATTAGTCTAAAGGATCAATTTGGCCTAAATCAAATTAAATCTAAATTAATTCAAATAAGACATTCATCTTCAATTAGTCAATTGAACATGAATCAATGCATAACCCAAGCCAATTTATCCAATTTTGGTCAACTTGACCCAATATGACCCATATGACCAAATTGAGCCAAATCCTTAAACCAAGCCATGACCCATTAGGGGCTGATCAAACCCAACTCAACCCATTTGGGATCAGCCCAAAATCAACCCAACCCATTTAAATCCTCATGGATGCTCCCTCACATAGATTTCCACCCAACCTCATTTAATTCTCCCCATCACATGCACTTAACTCCCTACCATTTGTGAATAGAGTGATCATATGACAACAAGAGAGGACAAAAATCTAAAGTCCTCAATCAATCCATCATCCATCCCAACCACTCCAAGCAAGATAATAATATTTTGGAGCCAAAAATTCAAAAAGAGGGTCAATTTTTTGCCATTATAAAAGGAGGGAAATGAGGCTTGAGCCCTCTTCCTCCCACCACCATTCAGCCCCCAAGAGCTCCCCAAAGCAAAAAAAGAACCCATCCCCCACCTCTTTGAGCCATTTTTAAGCTCAAAAACACAAATAGAAGCTTTTTATGAGGTGACGGAACATTGGAGAAGAACGCAAAGAAGGCAATGCTTAAAATCATTTCAAAGCTTCCTCACATACTTGGGCTGATCTTCACCATCAAAACCATCCTCGATAAATTTTGCCAAACTTTAGGCCTTAAGACTTCTTGTGTTAATTTTCTTACATTTTAAAAATTTCTTAGATAAACCTTGCATTTTCATTTTATTTGACCCAATAAAAGAATTTTTCAAAGAAAATTGACATGAAAATGAGCTCAATCGGACCTCATTTCATATTTTTTTGCATTTTTCCATCGGCTTTGGTGAACAAATGACCATGTTCGGATCGAATCGCGTTTGGACCCTCAATCCTTTCGACCCCCAAAAGACACGATCCACTCTTTTAACTCGTGGATCGGATTTGACACTGACCACATCGACGGTCCAAATCAATTTGATTTTCTAATTTAAAAAATTAATTTACATCACCAAACTTCAAAATTTATAGAAAATACTTAATAAAAAAAATTGCAAACAAGGCTCGTTGGATTTGTCATTCAGAATAACAAATCCAAAAAAAAAATCCCCAAATTTACTTAAGTATTTTGTTAATTTGAGTTTTAGTAAAATCAAATTTTTAATTAAACCAAAAATACATGTGAGATTAAGTTGAAAATTTAAGGGATTGAAACTAAAATTAAAACACACCTAGCATAAAAATCTCAAGTTAAAAGAACTTCTAGATTGGGAGAAATTAAATTTTGAAATTCATATTGTCCATTTTAATAAAATAAATCAAATAAAAATTCAGAAAATTACAAAATCTTCAAAATGGCTTAAATCACTTAATTGACATCTAGACTTAAGAAAATAATGTGATTTTGAATCCAAATGAACCCCAAATAAAACACTTAAGATTAAAGTTTGATTAAGGACTTAATCAAAATATAATCTAAAAAATAATTTAAATATCAAAATCAAAATCAAATGAAATAACACTTAAAACAATCTTTAATCAAACCTCAAATCAAAAAATATCATCCTCCTAAGAAATTAAATTAAATATGATTAAACCTATTTAAATTAATAATAAAACTCAATTAAATGATTAAATCTTAAATCAAACTTGAAATTCAACAAATCTAGGAACTTTAACATGGTCAAACTAGTATAACTAAACCTACACTAAGCATGGAGTCTTAATCATATGAAACTCTTTAATGAATATAAATAAATTGAAACTAATTAATCATTAAATAAACTAAAAATCAAATTGATTAATAAACCAATTCAACATAATCATTTGATATTAATCAAATTAAACCAAATAAAGTTAAAGTAAACTTAATTAACATATGATTAAATCACATCCATTTAGAATAAGATAATTAATTAGTCATTAATACATAAACCTAACAACTAAACCAAACATGAATAAAATCTAATGAATATAATAAATTAAGAAAATCAAACCTAACTATGATTATGAATAATCAAGTTTAATTGAAATAAAAATAAATAATTAAATCACTTAATTTAATCAAATGATAATAATAAAAATCCTTTAATCAAATCAAACTTCAGTAAAACACTTAACTAAATCAAATCACTCACATGTCGGAAATTATGTCATCAATTAAATAAATCTTTGATTAATCTAATGATTTAAAAAAAGTTTAATTACCCTTAATCAAACTTAATTATTTAAACATTTAATTAATGCAAACTTAATCAATTAATTTATCATCTTAATGAACCAAATTAATTTTATAAATTACATTAAAATTAATTCAAATCAAACACTTAATTAATCCACCAATTAATTTAATCACACCTCTTAAATAAACTAATAAGTCAAAATCATATTAAACTTAAGCTTAATCAAACAAAATATAATTAAATGCTAATCAAATCCTAATTTAAACTTATATCATTAATTCACCAATTACATCATTAACATAAATAAATATGAAATCAAATTAAAATTAAATCAAACCCAATTAAATTTTAATTAATCACACATCTTAAATAAGCTAAAGTCAATCAAATTAATCATATTAAACTTGAACTTAATCAAACATATAATAAACAAATAGTAATCAAATCCTAAATTAAACATAAATCATTAAGTCATTAATTACATAATCTAAAAACCTCATTTAATTTAATAATTAACTTAAACACACCTCTTAATTAAACTATACCCTTAAGCTAATCCAATTGAATAAACACCTAATTAATGCAAACTTAATGAATTAATCCATCATCTTAATGAACCAAATTAACTTTTTAATTCAAATTCAAATCAAACACTTAATTAATCTACTAATTAATTTGATCACACATCTTAAATAAGCTAATTAAGTTAATCAAATTAATCATATTAAACTTAAACTTAATCAAACATAAGTGCAATTAAATACTAATCAAAACCTAAATTAAACCTAAATTATTAAGTCATTAATTACATCATTAACCTAAACAAATATGAAATCAAATTGAAAATTAAACAAACCTTTATAATTAACATAAATACACTTCTTAATTAAACTAATCACATAATCACATTGAACTTAAGCAACCCCATAGACTAATAAAGCTAATCAAATCAAATCTCATTCAACCTACTTAAATAAGATAAACTAATTAACTATCCAATGTATAAAATCAAAATACAAACCAAACTTTGATAAACATGATAAATGGATGAGATTAAAAATAAAACCCTAATTACAAAGAATCAAACTCAATTAAAATCAAAATAAAATTTCAATTAATCTAATCTGATCAAACTACAAATAAATGAACCACAATCAAATCAAATAAGCATAAAATTAAGTCACATAACCATAATCAAGGAAAAGAATTAAATATTAATTTAAAAGGATATTGAATTATCAAGATTTAATTAAACCAAAACATCTAACCTCAAATTAATCAATCAAAAACACATGAGTTTAAACAAACTTAAGCTTCATTAGATATTAAGGATATTGAATTATCAAGATGTAATTAAGCCAAAACATCTAATCTAAAATTAATCAATCAAAACACATGAATTTAAACAAACTTAAACTTTATTAGATATTAAGGATATTGAATTATCAAGATGTAATTAAACCAAAATATCTAAATCAAAATCAATTAATCAAATACAACAAACTCAAATTCTAAATTCTAAATCAAATTAGATAAACCAAATCAAATGAATTACACAAATTCAAATGGGCCAATTAAGATACTTAAGGGCCTTTGTTAGACTCTTTAGGAGTTAGGATGTTGAATAGAGTGAGTTCCATCTACAAATGGAATTCATTCTACTTTTCATTCTTGAAAACCTAAACATCACTTTAACCAAATCAAAGTGAAATAAAAAATTTAAAAAAAATTATTAAATCATTTGATAGTCTTAACCTTGAAATCTTTGGAGACCCTAATTGTCTACTTTAATTGAGAGTATTCTTAAGGAATTCCATTCGTTAGGATGTAATTAACTTTGGGGGCTTGCCTCCATAGGGAACTTAATGAACCCAGCTTAAAATAAATCCTACTTTACTTTTCCATGTAAAGCAGAGAAAGATCTCTAGTATATTCGAAGACCCATCATGCCTTAGGAGTCCTTATTAGTGATTAGTCCATTATAGGGTGGTGATTTCTATCTTTCAAGTAGTACATCATTCCTTAATTTCATACCCAATCACTTCAATAAGTACCCCTAAGATCATCCCAAAAAAAATAAACACAATTTTTTTTTGACTCCTGGGATGGTTCCACTCTCCATCTTTAACAGATAATTATTATCTCCAAGCATCGATAGTGGACTTATATTGTATATATGCCCGAGACTATCATTCTTTTTGTTGGTACTTAGCTTATTTCATCCTTAAGCAAAGCTCACCAACATTCTTTAGGTTATAGGACCTCACTCCGTGTAGGTCTTAAAATCCCTATTGGGTTCCCCCAATAGGTGAAAATTAAAATTAATCAAACAAAGGAGATGGACAAAATTAAGAACCTCTTCACCATTCTGATGGTGAGGCAAGGTTCTTCCCATGAACAATAAGAAAATAAAACCCTTCTACAAAATAACATGTCTTTCCAAAAGCACTTTTTTAAAATCCACAAAATAAGATATCTTTACACAAAAAGTTGTAAGAAATTTTCAAAAAGGCACAAGACACATATAACCAAACCTGGTTAACAAACCTTATGATTGTTACATGGAGGTTCCTTTTTAAAATCAAAATCAACCATTTTTAATGTTTTTTAAAAGCACATTTCTTTGGAAATAACTACCCCATCCCACACATTCAAATTTGTCAGATGGAGATTCTATTTTTGAATAAAATCATGATATAAATATGAAACTCCATTAAGCATACTTCATATATGCTAGAGTTGAAGTTTCCCTCTTTTCGAAAAGCAATAAACCATACACACATAAAAGAGAAGTCAAGACATATTTGAACCCCCCACTTGACATACCCAAATTTGTCAAATACGAGTTCCCCTTCCCTTGGAGAAGGTAGAGCAAATTGAATTCTATTTGCATTTGTTTGATAAAACTCCTTCTTGCCAAAGTCTTGGACTCCAAAACACATTGGGAGCTCCTTTGACATGACCAAGTATATCAAAAGATAACCCCCTTTTTGAAAATCATAAGAATAAATTGAACTCCATTTAACATACCTAAGTTTGTTAAATAAGTTCTTTTTCTTTCAAAAATCATAAAACATATTTAACTTTCACTTAACATACCAAATTTGTTAAGTGAGGGTTTCATTTTAAATCATAAATATATCCTTTCACTTAACATACTAAATTTGCTAAGTGAGGGTTTCATTTTCAAAATCATAAACACATCACTTAACATACCAAATTTGTTAAGTGAGGGTTTCATTTTTTTAAAAAATTTTAAATACATTTAACTTTCACTTAACATAACAAATTTGTTAAGTTTCATTTTAAAAATCATAAACACATTTGACTTTCACTCAACATACCAATTTGTTAAGTAAGGGTCTCTCTTCAACACACATTTGATCCCTATTTTAACATACCAAATTTGTTAAATAAGGATCCAATTTTTCATGTCAAACCACACTTGAGCTTTCACTTAACATACCAAATTTGTTAAGTGAGAGTCTCATTCTCAAAGAAAAAAAAAAACAAACATATCTCAAACACATTTGGGGCTTTCATTTAACATACCAAATTTGTTAAGTGGGACTCCCATCTTCAAAGAAAAGCAAATTTATCTCACATTTGACTTTCACTTAGCATACCAAATTTGTTAAGTGAAAGTCTCATCATCAAGTACAAATCAAACACATGTGGCCTCTACTTAACATACCAAATTTGTTAAGTAAGAAGCCCCATTTTCAAATCAAAATATCACATAATCAAATCTTAACAAGAAAAAATATTTCAAATACACAATCACAACCTCTTCTTAGCATACCCAAATTTGCTAAGTAAAGGTCTTTCAAACTATCAATATTTTCAAACAAGATGCACAAAACACAAATATCTCCAAGAAAATCTCTCAAATTTTAGAACTCCACCCAACCAACCTAAATCGGTTGAGTATGGGTTCTAAATCAAAATCAAATTTCAAAGACTCTCCTCAATATCCAAATCTCTCCTATGAACCCCACTTAACACATTTGAATCATTGAGTGTGGGTTCAAAACTCCAAACTTCTATTACTATGGAACAAATGATAAGGTAAAAATTTGATACAAGTTATATTTCTACAAATGCACATACATGATCACGAGTGCGCCTTTGCAATTTTCACACATGGTAGAAAAAGTATGTTTACTTTTCCTTCGTGGATGGATTTGGCCTTAGCCTCCCACAGATCGACTTTGCCCACCTCATTCAATTTGGTCAAGGTTTTGAGGGGGCTAGGATCACTTGTGAGGGGACCACCCTCACAACCGCCGCCAGTGTAGACGAAGTGTCATCATCCGTTGAGATGTTGTCCACCTGTGAGTTCACTCAAAGAGGAAGGCTGTGGCGTTCCAGTAGTTGTAGTTCTAGTGCCGGCACTGGTGGTTCCTCTTTCTACCAGACGAGCACCCACTCGTTGGCTCCTTCCAAGGGGAAGGCTACCTATTGGGATAGTCTCCCCACCTGAGGTTGGGTCTAGTTCTCATGTTGCCCCTCCTAGGACTCCACAAATGTCGCAAGACTAAACAACATCATGACCTCATAGCCAAGGAACTAAAGGCAACTACCCAGCCTACAATAAAGGAGTTACCTAAGATAGTGTCTCCTCTTATTACAGAGAACAAGTTTCACCCCCTCTCTGGTTCTGATGGAGAGAAAGATATTAGGAGGATCTTCACCCTTATCCATAGTTCATTTTGAGGCTCAAGGATGGAGAAGGTCGTCGCCTTAGATCGCTTCCGAGTTAGCTTATCTGACCATGAGTGGCTCAATTTGATTTACATTATGTCATCCCTTAGTAGTGGGCAAATCAGAGAGAGGAGGGAGGCCGGTATTAGTAGATTACTAGCAGAGAGAGACATAGGTATGCAATGGCCTCAACCCTCATGGACTTTCTCGATCGTGCTACCGATCAGATCATACATAAGATTCTACGATGGGTACTACCCAACATAAGAGAGGAGCTCCTGCCTAGAGAAAGCTAGTGTTGCCTCTGCCACACCGATCCACTCCTCGCCCACCATCACCTGTTCAGGTCTCGCCATCCACCGTGCCTACAAAGGCATAGAAGATAACATCCGGGGAGAAGAAAGCCTCATTGGTGATTGCTATGGCCAAAGGGTCCCACTTCATCTACTCCACCAACTGAGGTGAGGGCGAGTTCCCTACTGACCTCCTATGCCTTGGTGAAGAAGGAGGAGAACCCCGATGGTCAACCACCACAACCACCACCATCGAGAGGTAGTCAGCGAAGGGGAAGGGGATAGCCTGTAGTCCCCATGGGTGGATCTCCTAGAGATACTACTCACCCATGAAAAAGCATGCATGTCTCTTCCAGTAGTCATGAGGCTAGCTAGCACTCAAGTGATAGGCAGTATTAAGTGCATCTCCATCAGCAACCCTCCACCCAGCATATTTTGTCGCATAGATCATTTCATAGAAGAGATTCTAGAATAGTACTTAATAGAGAAGAGAGAGCTTCGAGGGAGTGACTGATCAGATTATGAGGAGGGAAAGGTTAGCTTTGATCTGGATGAGGATGATCCCCTTGAGGATTCGAGGTCCACATGGTTGATACTAGAAGCTCCCTTCATAGAGATCAGCATAATCAAGAAAGTATTTTGGTTGAGGAAGATGATGCCATCCATTCAACCCAACATCTCCAGCAGCAGCTTAAATAGAAGGATGATCAGATCAACTGGATGAAGAAGAGGATGGAAGACTTATTAGCAGCCTTCCATGCACTTCAAAACTACTGACTCAATAATATATATCACTAGAGATAGATCATCTGAAGTGCATGTCCTAGATCAGCCCAAAAGCACTTCTGTAGATCGATAGTGGTAGCTTGCATAGGTGGTGGACATCACCTCCATGCAAGAAAAGATATCAAGTAGTGGAGCAAAGAAGTGAAGGATGCATTGGTGTAAGCCTGAGGTGGCTCATCTATTCCAAAGGGTAGACCCTACCTGGAGGAATTTGATGGTGTCCAATATCCTAAGGGTTTTGTGCCTCCTTCCTTCAAAATTTTTTATGGAAGTGGGAACCCTCGTCAACACATTGCACACTTCAGGACAGGATGTTGCAATGCCAATGACAGCGATGCACTCTTATTCTGTCTCTTCATTAGTAGTTTGATAAGCATCACATTTGATTGGTATGCTGAACTACCCAATGATTCAGTGAAGAAATTTGTTGAGTTGGAGCAGCTCTTTATTAAGAGATTTGTTGAGCTCAACAAAGGGTAATGGATGATCTTGTTGTAGCTCAACAACACCCTGGTGAGTCCCTTATTGATTACATTCTTAGATGGCATAATTTAAGTATGAAATGAGAATCACAGCTATCTGAACAACATGCCATTGAAATTCTACTCAAGAATATTCATGGCCCTTCATGCTTAAAGGGTTTACCATTAAAATATTTGAGAAATTAATCAATAAAGTGACTAGTCTACAAGTAGAGGTCAAACAGTTACCTTTCTAAGATCAGTCAGCCAAGCCCAAACTGCAGAAGGCATTTGAGAAAAACCCAGGGGTAGCCATAGCAGTTGACAATGGGAAGCAGCCTGGGTTCAACAGCATGCACCTCGAGCACATAGCCTCCTCTACCACCTCCTTTACCACCACCTCGATCATATCGCCCACCTCTATTTCCAATGACCTCCACCACCGCTAGTATCCTCATCCACAACATCAGCAGCAATATCCCCACCCACAGCATCAGCAGCAGTACTTCTATCCACCACCAGGTAACTATCATTTACCTACTCTTGCCAACAAATTGAATAAGCCTTATTCATTCAAGAGGGAGGTAGTAAGGAAAATCTTTAAGAACCTCTTAAAGAAGCCTGATTTTCAGTTACCAGAGCCTATGAGGCCAGAGGATGTGGGCAAGTGTCATGATCCAAACTTTTGCCCCTACCACCGCATGCTAGGTCATGTCTTAGAAGATTATTTTACCTTTAAGGACTGGCTTGAGCGTAGCTATAAGTCAGGTGCCATTGTCATCCCTAAGGAATATTTACTAGAACAATCCTCCAGTTCTATTAGGGTAATCCTTGGGATACAAACGATCTTCTCAAGATGAGGAAGGTTGGGATATCTCCCTATCCCGAACCTCCAAGAAAATTATCTCTAAGATCAGAAAGTTACCCTTGTAGGTGCCTAAAGCAGCTCAAATCTCTAACTCTAAGAAAAGTTTGTAAGTTGCTAAGGACAACTTGAAGGAGATAGATGCCCCAGTAGTCTACCTTACCGTGATAGCATAGTAGCACAACCATCATTCGAGTCCAACACTCCATCCAACATTGTAGCTACCTCCACTAGCTCCTCTTATGTCGTAGAGCATTGTATTAGACAACACTAAACCCTTACCCCACTTACTTTATTAGATTTCTATCATGTACCTCCATTTAAGAAGAAATCAATGAAGATAGCTTTCACTTACATCTTGTCCACATATGATACTCTAGATCTTATTTCTCTCGAGAACTCTCCAAGTCTACAAAATAATAATGATAACTCTAGTTCAACATTCCTTTCTCGATTTAGAAATAGATTTTCCATTCTTGAATCATTCAGGTTCGCCTATTGAGATTGATTTGGAGTCATCCGACTCCGATGATCCCATAGGAGAAGTCAGGTGAACCTGATGGGCAGGTAGAACTTTCCATTAAATCATCTCACGAAGTCATCAAGAGTGGCAAAGTTCTACCTCTAGGGTAGCACCTCGTGGATAAGGGTAAACAAGTCATTGGTTCTAGTGATCAAGAAACCCCTCCACAAGATGCTCCACCCATGGATATGCTTGTGGAAGATCAACCCAAAGTTGACTACAATGTCCTCGCCACCTAAGAAAGTTGCCTAAATTAAGCATATATGATGCCCTTGTCTTATCCAAAGAGATGAGGGAGTCATTGATCAAAGCTCTTCTTGATCTAGAAATATGCTTAGCTCAGCTGATCGCTGTTGGAGAGTAGGCATGTTATTCAAGAGAAGCCCGTGGAGTTACATTCACAGATGAAGACCTTCTTTTGGGGACAACCGAGCACAACCATCCCCTACATCACACAGGGACATGAAGATCTGCTCTCCATATTAGTTGATCAGGTGCATCAGTGAACATTATGAGTCTAAAATCCCTTGCCTATTTGAGGATCGATATCTCCAAACTCTGAGGAGATCGGATGATGTTGAGAGGATTCAATGAACAAGGTGAGAGGGATTTAACCTCCATAGTATTACCACTAGAGATAGATGATTGGAAGACATAAGCCAAGTTCTACATAATAAACTCAGATACATCTTTCATTGCTTTGCTCGGTAGGCCTTGGATACATGCAAACAACATGGTTCCATATTCTTTGCACCAGTGCATCAAATTCAGAAGAGGTGCAATTGAGTATTGTGTCAAAGGAGGCTTGAAGCCATTCTCAATTAGAGGTCAATATTTATGAAGACCTACTATCTTCCTCCAAATCAAAAGTATATATTCTCGAGCTTGGTGAATGTTCAAAAACAAAAGAAAAGAAACAAAAGAAAAAGAAGAAAAAGAAAAAGAAAAAGAAAAGAAAAAGAAAAGAAAAAGGAAGAGAAAATGAAAATACAAGTGAGCGAGAATCAAACACTGAGGAAGAGGTAGAGCCAGATGTTACATTTCACCCACAGTTTGTTCTTCCATATGAACACATGGGTAGGATGACTCGACCCCCACCAGGTAGAGAAAGAGGTAAATTCAGAGGCAGTTCTAGAGGTGGAAGACCTCCTTGTTGGTGGCCAACTAGTAGGAGCTATGTTCCAACTCACAGGAGTACCCCCACTATCCACATAGACTTAGAGTCCAGTTTGGAGGATGAGTCTCACATGGTTAGCATGCCAACCAACCCCTCTCAGCGGGTCCTTTTAAAGGTAATATTGAGCTGAAAAGGATGAAGACCAGCCTCCAAGCAAAGCATGAATGTATCGAATCACTATTATGTAGAATGTCAAAGAATTGAGAACTTTAGCTCTAACCTCACTTTCTTCTCAAAAAAGTTGAAGGTTTAAGTTAAGGAGGCCCCAAGTCATCCATGATGTCAAACCAAAGAGATTTTGTTGGGAGCATCATCCTCAAGTCGAAGCCGATGTCAAACTTTAGGGATGATTCATATAAAGATTTAATAGAATTACCTTTTGATTGGTACTCACCTTCTCAACTTAGCAAAGAAGGGATAAATCCCACATACTTGGTCTAAAACCTAGGTTAGACTACTTTGAAAGGCTATGGGACAACCAAACCAGACATCCTCAATCAAGACCAGGACTAGGATCCCACAAGGGTCTAGAATGACAACCATTGCCTAGTCATCATAAATCATTTGGCCGATAGGTTCTTCTCAAATCATGCTAACTCTTATGGGGAGGTATGTTTAGAAACTTTAGATGACCTAAGTGAGCATGAAGTTAGAGATGCACCCGAGTTCAAGAAGAGATCACATCAACCATCGATAAACTTAAAGAAATCAACTTGGGAATCAAAGATAATCCACCGACATACACGTTCCTTGTTAAATGAAGAAGAAGAAAACTAATGACTTA